>CM053790.1:310110257-311370257 GCA_028749045.1 Cupressus sempervirens | reverse complement strand
TTCCCTTGGGAGACTACAATTTTGGTAAAGAACTACCATCCTTAGTGTTTTGAGGATGAATTGCGTAGATGCAAGAATTCTCATGTGTGGCATGGTAATGTTCTTGGGTGTTTTGGGATGGTTCTTTCCTATTACTCCAATTTAGTCTAGGAGTTCTTAGTGTTTTGACCTTGGTTTTTGATCAATTGGTAGGTGTGTGTTGTAGTTGGGCACCTTTTGGCAAGGTAGAATGGTAGGTTCATTGCCTCGTAGTATATTTTTAATGGCTAGATGGGTTTTCCTAGCACATAGGAAGTTCCTTGTGGAAGGACTTCATGTCATTGTGACACTTTATTTTCTTATGGTTGACTTATTTGGGGGTTGACAAGATGCTTTGTGAGTGTTGGAGTGATATGGTTCAACTTGTGCAGAAGTCGATGGGGGTTATCTTGAGTGTTCCTTGTTTTGATTTCACTCTTGTTGTGTTTGGTTCCTATTCTTGGAGCGCATGCTTCCAAGAGTAAGCCTAGTCTTTTGGGGGGATTATGTAGTGTCTCTCCCATTTTATTTTTTTAAGTCATCCTAATGGATGCAACCTTGATGATCTTTCTTTATGAGTGATCATGATTGGGACCCATGAGTGGTCTACACCCTTAAGGTGATTTGATTTATATTATTGTGTAATCGATTGATGATGCTTATGCCTGGTTTATGAGATTATGATGTATTTGATGGTTTTACTAAGGTCTATGCAAGTGGTTAGATGGATTCATATGGTATCACAATGTTGTTTTGTAATTTCCTTGAGATGGGAACAATGGTTGAACTATGTATTATTTGTCTTGTTGCACTTGACTAGGTTCTTACAACAATGTTTACTCATGTGTTTGACCATGCTATCTTATGTGTGTAAGATGTTATTGCGAGATGGTTATCTAAGATCATGTGTTGTATTAGGCCTTATTTGTTGTTGAATAATTTATTATTATTTCTATTGTTGAATGCTATAATAATTTGAAATGAGATATCCATAATAGATTCATTGATTTATGTGCTACAAATATTCATCTTATCTTTTTCAGTAACTAATGTGAAATGGGTTGCTTAAATGAAATTAATTAGATGCCTTAATTATGAGATCATATGCAATTGTTGCTATGACTATTATACATCATGCATCTACACTTAATTGTGTTCATTTACTCTGCAGGACTTATATCTCTAGTAATGACAAATGGAGTTAGTGATTTCAATCTTTCATGTTGAGCCAATATTATCCTTGTATGGGGTGATACATCTTTTTTTTTGAAAAAAACTCTTCAGTAATTGGTAAATTCATACTCATATTGCATAATGTGATTAGACCCATGAGTGTATTTCTGCATTCAAGATTCTACAATAGTTGTAGAAAAGGTTAAATTACTTGCTATTTTAATGGCTTAAAGGGATTTTATTTGTTTGATTTAATATTTATTTTACTACTAATGCATTTGTCATAGTTAAATTCCAATTTAATTAGAATTGCCTCATTTATTTAGGAAATGGAGCAAATAGATAATTAAGTGGGTTAATAATCTATTTTATAAGTCACTTGTCAAAGTGCTTATATTATTCCAAATATGAGTTTCTATTCTCACTTTTCTATTTGATGTTTCTGAGAAATGAGGAATTTCCTCAAAAAAACCCTCTTAGAGGAATTCTCTCATTTGCTCATTGTGATCGATCTATTAGGCAAATTCGAGTGTGGAGTGGCTCATTAGATTCATGTCAGGATTTCTCCACTTCCCTGATGGTTTTGTTCGATTGGCAGCCCCATTATTTTATGATAGTAATTCTTGTTTTTCCCTTTTGGCTACGAGGTAGGGCTTTATGGTTTAATGGGTTCTAGTCCATTTTAATTCCCATTTTTTTATTGCTAAAAGTTAGGGAGTGGAGAACTAGTGTTCCTCTCTATTTTTATGCATTTCTATCACCTAGTTGGAAGGGGTGAGCATTTATATTTCATAGGAATTTAGAAATGCATTTTTTTGTGTTATGCTATCAATTTTTACGTGGTTTCTTGGAAGTCAATTTTTATTTTATTTTCCTTAGTTTGGGCATGTTTTCTCAAACTTTTTTTTTTCTTTTTTCTTAATCGAATTCTAAGATGTTTTTATTTTGGGTGTTTTTGGCATCATCTTATTTTGTGTTTCATGTGGTTCTCACCTATTTCCTTGTTTGGCTTAATTAGAGGTTTGGCTTTTTAGCCTTTTCCTCAATGATTAGGATTATGGAATTGGAATATAGTTATTGGATATTCCTAGGTATTTTATTTCCCAATCTGAAGTCATGTCCAGAATTTGGTTTTGGTGGACTTATGAGTTTTGTCAGATTTGTCAATTTGTGAATTTGTGCCTATTTAGTGAATTTTATTGGACTTGTGGTCTTGTGACCCTATTCTTGAGTTGGGGTTTCAAATTTGTTTCTTTTTAAGAAGTTTGAATTTGGGCATTTTATTCTTGCCTCATTTTGTGTGCCACCCATATTTGGTTGGAGTTTTTGAAGTGTCTTCTTGGATTATACTCCATGTTTCCTTTCTTGTTGTGCTTCTACTTTACATGGATTGGGATTCGTGTAGAATCCATACTTCTAAATTTAGGTCAGTTCAGTGAATTCATGATACTTGGTGATTTATTGCATTATTGGGATTCATGTTGAATTTGTACTCTTACATATAGGTTGGTTGAGTGAGCTTGTTATACTTGTATCATTGTTGCATTTCTCATATCCAACCCTTACATTGATATTATGTGATTATATTCATGAAGTTGTTTATGCCCACACACAAGCATGTACATGTGTGTATGATAGGATCTTGCGAGACCCAAACTCCCATATATAGGCTGGTTGAGGGATTTTCCATTTGGGGTTTGGGTTGGGAACTTTTATTTCCTATGGGCACTCATCATGTGATGAGAATGGGTATGTAGGGTAGACATGTTGAGTAGTTTCTCTCATGTTCCTCGTCCTAGAAGAGGCTGACAAGGTAACATGAAGAGGTTTAAACAATTGATAACTAAAATTAATTACGGGCAATAAAACTTAATATAAGATATGTGATCTACCCATCTAAATGGTATCCTTAAATCCTAAAGGAACTGGTGTGTTGGGACTCAAATTTGCATTACTATTTTGGTGCCATTTCAAACTTTTGAGTCATTTTAAGCCCCTATAAGTGCATTTAATGCATGTGTACCCAGTTGTTCTTTTGAGGCTTATGAGGTGTTTTATGTTTCTAACACCTTGCATTCAATATATCTAGGCATCCCATGAAGATAAACCCCCATTTTGAGTCATTCTGTGAAGTTCCATTTTGAGCAATGTTCAAATATGCATTTTTGCCTAAGTGTCAAACAACAATAGGAAGCCTAGTTTGCATTTGAATATCTTGCACCTAGTAATGTTTCATGACTTTCCACTTTAAGAGTGTTTAGTATGCATATCAAAGAACCTATTTTTCAATTTTTAATTCATTTCAACATGTGTTGACTAGGTTTTGAATCCCTCAAAGTTAGTTGTTTTCTGTTGTCATGCTGATGTAAATTGTTCAAAATTCTGGGAGGCCTTGTTTGACTAGTTGTAACTTTGAACCAATTGGCCAAAATGAGAAAATTCCTTTTTCATTACATTTTAGATGTCAAAGGATTGTTATGTTTTAGATTTGATCTTATCATGAATCTGTTTGATTAGTTTTCGACATGATTCCAAATGTAATTTGTGAAGTTTTACTGGTGTCAAAGTGCAAATTGATTAGTACCCCTGTTTGGGATGTCATAACTCTAAATCCATAATAGGTGAAACCAAATGGATTGTACCCATTATGTTCTACTCTAAAAATTCTTTTAAGTGTGTCAGTTTTCAAGTCTTGATGAATCCGTTTACACACTTTTCCAAGCCCATTCCATTTGTGAAAATCACAATTTCACCATTGTTCCCAGTTCAGCAAATCTGAGTACCCCACTTTGATAGCTTGCCAAATGTGCCCAGTTATTCATCATGAGCCCAAATCATAGATTTATACTCTCCACATGATAATGAACTAATGCCCCAGTTTTTGTGCTTCCAGGTGTCAATTTGACCTCTTTTAAAAGCCAAAATCAAATGTGATTTATGGTTTTTTGACATGTTTGCTTGCAAGTAGTTCTGAGAAGGCAACTTTGGTAGTCAATATCTTTTGAACCTGAAGTTTTCATTAGAAAAAATCTAACAGGTAGAAGAATGTGAAACAAAAAATTACAATGTTGGTTTTCAAAGCCCAGACAGGTGTTTTGGTCAGTTTTAAAGGCCAGTCAAAGGACCTCTTGGCAAGAAAATCATAGTTTGCATGAACATGGTAAATTGAGTTTTAATTGATCAATTGACAATAGATTTCAATCTAGTTTGAATCCAATCATTTCAGAGAGTCTATTTAGTGGATTCGATGAGTCAGGTGTTTGAGTTTGAATTTTTTTTAGCTGGACCCACTCTGGGGCTTGACTACTTCTATAAGTTTGATAGAGTATTATGGGGTCTCAAGATGTTGAAAATGTTTTAGTGTTTTAAATCATTTGAAATTCTTCAATGTATGCATGATAAACTCATAAAATCAATTATTAGTTTGAAGCCATTGTTTACAAATGGAGTCAAAGGCACGAGCACTAAGAAAAGATATTGACAAGTACAACTGATATCTAAGCATGATAAGAAGGGAAAGATGGTTCTCCACACCATGGCTAGGAAAGGAATTCCATATTTGGAGATGGGGATATTTGAACATTTAGTTGATGTAGAAGATATGGATGGTCGAAGACCTCTTTATGAATTTGATGTATGGAAAATGCATCTCACTCGATAATATGGTGGATAACACTAGGCTAACTCCATTACACATGGTTGCGTCACTAGGCAAGATGTTCCCACATGGATTGAGATCATTTTATTGAAGACAAAAACTCAATCATCATTATTTCCAATGTGGAAATCTTCAAGTTCAAATCTACCCCATATTCAAAAGTTCCAAGTTATCAAAAGTCAGCCAAAACAAATTTAATAAAATTAAGAGATGAGCCCTTGACCTGTGGATAGAAGTACTTGGAGGTAGTCATTTTTTCCCTGGGGTACATGTATCTCATAGCATGGAATTCTTTTAAAAGCTCAACCTGCTGTCCTACATTGCAAAAATTATATGAAGGTGGTTTCCAACTTATGATCAATAATGTTTTGTTTGTTGTAATGAGGAGAGGTGGAGTTAGTGGTTTTGGTTTTCCAAAAGTGCTGAGTCAACCCAAGAATAGGCATAGGAGGTAATGCTAGTAGAAGAGAATAAGGGAAGAAGATGCATGTGATGCTTCATGCTGAAGAGCTACTAAATCATTTTCTTAAACCACTATTTGAATGCCCAAATTAGATGTTCATTCTAGGACAAAGATGTGAAGCAATTGGCAATGCATTTCATTGGTGAGAGCAACCTCCATCTCTCACTCCATCGTTGAGCCAATATAACACCTTTTTAGTTGAAGGATTGGACATCCTTTACTACCGAAGTACTATGCTAGTCTTCATTAAATATCAATCCGGAAGCATGAACTTGAGATGATGTCTACAAAGTATATGCTCTAGTCTCTACTAAAAGTCACTAATACCTTGAATAAAATAACCATTAAGGAAATCTATTTTATCAAAAAGAAAGAAAACTATCTTATGATTAGAAGGAAACTCATATAACTACTTAACCATATACCTATGCACCTACTGTTGTAGGAATAGTAACTGGTTCTATTTCTAGTGGCTGTAGGAATAACAGTTCTAAACTTAACTTAGAAAATTGAGTCTAACTCATAATTGCTAAAGTAAACTCCACCTTCTACGTGGGCCCCCATAGAAGAGTGAAGAAAATATTAACTCAAACTAAAGTGTAGAAACTCAGTAAACTCATGTATTAATTCAATAGACAACATTACACTTGCTTAAAACAATAGAATATAACTGATAACTTTCATCTAACTTTGTTCATTCATTCACTACTTGACCTTTTAGCTACAGACAAGGTCTTATTTAAAAGAAAGGAAGTAATAGATTCCTAAAATTATGACTTCCCCATAAAGGATAGTTCGTTACATCTCAAGATTCATGCAAACATGAAACATGATAAGAAACATCGAGTATCTCCTTAAGTTCCCATAAATACAAAGTGTAGTGGACACTAGATCTGCTTTGCTACATGACTTAAATGATTCTAGGAATTCAGGTACCATGAAATAGTTTCTCATTGAGAATGCATCTTGACTAATTGATCACCATATTGACTCACTCTCTCATACAACTACCTCATTAGGTCCCTTGTTATTGTGCTGAATAGGTCCCTAATTATTGCTACTAAGTTTTTGGTTGTAATGGTGCCACAATGCACCTCCTTTAACACTTGTGATTCCACAACACTAGACCTTCGCTTGAGTTATTTTAATAGATTCTAACTCAGCTTGAATGCATGTGATCATCATTCAATGCACACAAGATTTCCTACAAACACTTATTTATATTTATTAATTTATAAAGAAAAAGCATTAGTATTCAACTAATAGTCTTTGCAATCTCTTCGGCTACAAGAAGATCTACCCATGCCAAACATTCATGAAGAAAGATTTTTACCAATAGAATGAACCTTTTAAGACATAATTCTAATTACCACTTTTATGCCATATGTTCATAACTTATACATCAAAAAGTACAAAATATTATACTTAAAGGATGACAAAGTTCAACATGTTATAAACAAATGTTCATAAAAAGGATAAAAAAGACATCTATTTCTTCATGTCATTATTTTTCCCCACAACCAACCTAATGTTGGTCCCTTCAGCATTTATAATTTTTTTATTCTTATCCAAAGTCTAAGATCATTGGTGATCTTTTCACCTGATTCATTAGCCCTGTAGTTAAAGTATTCGTAATTCTTCTTTAACCTTTCCCATTTCTGATCTTCAATGGCCATGTTATAATTAGTAAAAGAATCATGCTTTCCAAGCATAGGATGCAGGAGTATTGGTGGTTGGAAATGAAGAGGAACCCAATAATTCTTTCAACTTCTACCTAGCATAATATACCTGGGCATCATGCTAATAGCCATCTCCAAATTTTGTAGAGAGCGTAATTCCCTTGTTTTTAGATCTTGTGACAATTAGACCCATCTTTGAGTAGAAGCCCTTATGGTGTCAGGAGCAATTTTGGAACAATGTTGTTCCCAATCTAAAAATGTGTGTTCTTGGACAGGGTAAATCTTAGCAACACCACTTGCATTATTAGTAAAAGAGAGCCAATCAAAGAATAACCTACTAGTATTTTGTGCCTCAAGTTGAATGTATAGTGGTTCCAACGTTTCTTTTTCTCTATAAGGGGAGGCCTAATCCTCTCAACTAATCTCATTCTACATCCATTGCATGATCGCTTTGAACTGTACATCCCCCACATATTTCAATCCCTATTATCTGGAATAGCAAGGTTATGGACATATAGCTCATAGAGGAGATTCTACAGAGCCATTGGAATGTATTTGAATGCTGCATAAAAATCATGGGGAGTGTGCAAAGAGGATTTAACCCTTGAATAATTTGAGACAATTGAAAATTATTCATTTGTTCCTTTAAGAATAGTGTATAAATTAGGGATGGTGATCTACAATTCATAAGCTCTGGAATAAGCTCTGTCACCTTTGTGACACATTGTTTCAGGACCATGATTTCACTATCTTTTTCTTCAATTTTTTGTGCCTATTCTTTTATACTTTTGAGCAATTGTTTCCTCTCTAGGTCCCAGTTTGACTTTTCCCATTGAAACTATTGGTATAAACTAAGATTGGTTGTTAATGGAGTAGAAATGTCTGGTGGTATGTGGTGACGAGCAACAGGGTTGTCATCTCCAGAGTGGTAATGAGCAACAGGGTTGTCATCTTTTTCTAAAGGTACTTTTTCTGAAGGCACAACAGCTATAGTATATGGCACCATAGCCTTATTGGTTTGAAATGTCTCAAAAATTTCTTGAACTATTTCCTATGCAAATGATGGGTACTCTTCTAGTGGAAAATCTTTGGCCTCTTATGCTTGCTATTCAAAACTAGACATCATTTTCTCTGAAGATTCTATGTCACTATCAATATTAACAAAGCTAATATTAGGTCTATTTGGATTTGGAGAAGCTTTCTCAGGAACATTTTCATGTTTGGGAGTATAAATTACATGCTCTAGAGATTGTGTAGGCATATGTAGTGGAGATTCTAAATCAACAACTGCAGGGGTAGAGATTGTTTATTTACCCTTATTATCAACAAATTTTCCTTTATTAAAGTCAAGTATAATTTCTTGTGGCACTAGACGTGCTTCCTCTAAATCTTTCCCTGTGGTATACGTTTATGATTTTCTCCTCTTAGAGGTTGAAGACCTTGGAGGTGGAGTTCTCTTTTTCATAGTCTTGGGTGCAAAAATAGAAGCTAAAGCTTCTTGAAATATTTTATATACTACCTTTCTAACTACTGTGACTGTTTTCTCTCTCATCCTCATTCCTTTCCATCTAGGTCCACCCCTTTGGAGTCCCACTATTTTGGGTTTTACAAAATCATCCCATGTCCCTAGATACTACCTAGTCAATTCCCTTTCAATTATGGCTCTTATTAAGTAGTGGTGGGACACTGACTGGGTCTTACCTTGTTGTACATAGGCATCTTGCCTTTTAACAATATTATGAAGGAAACTAGGGAGATTTACAAGATAGTTATCATGCTGCAGACTACTCAAAATCTTGAAATGAATAGCATGTAAATAGGTATACTGCCCTTCACAGGTAAAATACGTTATGATAAACTCAGCAAGTTGAATGAATTGAAGGGGAAGATATAACCATAATGTACATTGCTTCTTGTTTTCCTCCAGTAGAGGGTCTCCATGTACTGTGAATTGTGCCTTTGTGGCTCATGAATCCATGTCTTATGTCCATCATTCCCCATTTTTAGGTAGACCAATAATCTTTGCGACCACTTGTTTTGTAAATTTTATCCTAATACCCTTGACATTTGCATACCCATCCTGTAGCATATTATGAAATTGCAATGCAATTTCTTCATCAAATTTCTTGAGGCTAAGGCAATAAGCTAACCAACCCCACCATTGAAACAAATTGCATGTTGTTAGGTTTTCCAGCAAGACTCTATGATCCACTAGTTCATGTCACTGAGGTTCTCTGCCCATGTTATCCTTTGAATAATGCTATAGCTGATGAGTTCACTATAGGTGATTGAAAAGTTTGAGCAGAAATAGCTATAGGGGTTTCAGTTTTTAAAATGGTGTATTGGGAAAGAAAAACAATTTTAAGCACTTCAAAACATCATATCATTTAGTATTGCATGACAACATTTTAATCACCAAAACATAATGAAGATAAAGATCATGATCAAAACATATGCCATATTAATGAGGGGTTATCTACATTGTGTTAAATCATAATTTAATGACTATTTTTAAAATATTTCTCGCACACCACAAAAGTACAAAGGGCCGCCAGCTCATCACTGAGGTGACCTTTCCCCCTTACATCATACATGCCAAATTAAGATCAACTAATGATTTCAATTTTCCCTCCCCCCAACTAATTAGAGGTTGGGTCCCACCAAAACTTAGAGATTACAAATTCTAAAAATCAAAATAACACAATTTTCTAAATAAATAATAAATTAAATAAATGCAGTGGGATCAAGTTTAACCGACCTGATATGCGATAGGAAGGGTGCTCAAAATAGTATCACAGTAGAGAAATTAATGAAGCGGAGTGGTAATGAAAAGATAAGAAGATGAGATGGGGTGAAGTGGAAAAGGAAATGGATTTCACTTAAAATGCAAAATTTCTATTATGAATTTCTTGAAATAAATTCAAGGTGCTACAGGTGTCTGAGTGGAAGACTCAAACAGTGTGGTTGCAAGAAGTAATATTTCTGCTATGTTGAACTATTGAAGAAATTCTTCCTAGTTTGTTGGATTGTGATATAGCTTTAGGCGATGCCCATTAATCGGGAGTTTGAACTTGACTAGATCAATTGTTGATAGTTGAACTGCTCCATTGTTAATAATTGCTACAATTTCATATGGACCAAGCCATTTGGTCTGAAATTTCCCTTGGTGATGCTGATATCTGGAGTCATACAAAAGTGCCTAATCACTAACAAAGAATTCTCTATCTTTGATAAATTTGACATGCCACTGCTTCCACTGACTCTAAATTAGTTATGTGTTGTGAAGGGCTAACTTTTGCCATTTGTCCAACTCATTGAGATGCAAAATGTGATCATGTTGTGTTGTAGAAAGAGTAATATCAAGTTCCAAAGTTGTCCATAGAGTCGTATGCTCAAATTCAATGGCATGACAGCTGTTTTCCCATATAGGAGTTCAAATGGCATAAACCTTGTAGTAGATTTCCATGATGTTCTGTACACCCATAAGGCTTTAGAAAGTCAAGCCACCCAATCTTTCCTATGCAAAGACACTCTTTTAGTGAGTATGTTTTCTAGCTCTCTATTTGTCACTTCAACCTATCCATTGGCCTGTGGATGATATGGGGAGGATTTACCATGCCGAATTTTTTATTCTTCCATGAGACAAGCTATCAAATTAGATGTAAACTAAGGGCCTTGATCTAATTCTAATTCTCTTGGAATGCCAAAACTTGTAAAGATACATTCGTACAGGAACTTTGCAACATTATTATCACGAGGGTGCTTCATTGGTTTCACTTCTACCCATTTGGTGACATAATCAGTGCATACCAGAATGTAAATCTTCCCTTCTAAAGGTGGCTCAATAGGGCCAACAAAATCTATCCCCCATTTATCAAATGGTGCTACCACTATCTGTGGCTTCAAGGGCATTTCATCTATTTTCCTTGGTCGACCCATTCTTTGGCATTTATCACATCTTTTGGTATATTGAATTGTATCCTTGTGTAGTGTGGGCCAGTAGTAGCCTGTATTTAAAATCTTCAATGCAGTTCTCTTGGAGGAAAAGTGGCCACCACAAGGTTCATCATGACAAGTGAAAAGAACATCATAAGTCTTATCCTCGCTAAGACATCTTTGTGTCACCTAATCTAGTCCAGTATAAAACATGAACCCAGAGATCCATGAAAAGTTGAAACTCTTCTCTGCCAACAACTATCTTTCCTTTGCAAAGAAATGTGAAGGTGTCTTACTAGTTTTTAGGTAGTTGGCAATGTCAGCATACTAAGATTTTGTGCTGACAAAAGAAAGAGATGCTCATCAGGAAAGTTGTATTCTATGGCTACAGGATCATTAGGTGTTTGAAGATGAGATAAGAAATCAGCTACAACATTTGCCTTACCTAGTTTGTCAATAATGGTAATGTCAAATTCTTGCATTAATAGTAACCACCAAGCCAAATGTCTAGAGATTATCGGTTTATTCATCAAATATTTGATAGCAGAGTGATCTATATGTACAAATATCTGGTAACCTATAACATAATGTTTTAATTTAATTAGAGCATAAATTACAGTGAGCAATTCTTTCTCAGTTACAATGTAATTATACTTAGCTCCTTGAAGATTTTTACTAATATAGTAAATTGCATATTCCATTAAATCCATTTTTTGGCCAAGCATTGCTCCAATGGCATGATCTGAGGCATCAAAATGTATGTGAAAAGGTAGCTCCCAATTTGGTCCTCGAAGAACTGGTGCTATTGGGAGGACTTCCTTAAGCTACAAGAAGGCTTTTGTATAATCAGATCAAATTCCATATGAACTCTGCATCTTTTTGAAGCAAATTATACAGAGGAGCTGCAACTTAACTAAACTCCTTGATAAAATGTCAATAATACCTTGCATGTCCTAGAAAACTCCTAACATCTTTCAATTTAGTTAGTACAAATAATGTGCTTATAACCTCTATTTTTGCTAGATCCACTTCAATTCCTTTGGGGGAAATAAAGTGTCCCAAGACCACACCTCCCTACATCATCATGAAACACTTTTCACTATTTAAGGATAGGTTATAGTCTTTACATCTTTGCAAAACCTTTTCCAGGTTTTCTTGAGCTTCTTCAAAGGTCTGCCCATATGTGGTGAAGTCGTCCATATATATCTCCAAACAGTCTGTAGATATGTCAGAAAAAATACTAAGAACAGCTCTTTGGAAAGTTGTAGGTGCATTGCACAGACCAAATAGCAAGACTTAATAAGAAAATGTTCCCCATGGACACATGAATGTGGTCTTATCTTGATCCTTCGGTGCTATCTATATTTGATTGTAGCCATTGAACCCATCCAAGAAGGAAAAGTACTTCTTTCCTGCAAGATTATCAAGAACCTGATCTACAAATGGCAGTGGGAAATGATCATTCTTGGTAGTTGAGTTGAGTTCTCTATAATCTATACAGACTTGCCATTTTCCTCCCTTTTTTGGAATGATAACCAATGGTGAAACCCATTGACTATCCAAAATAGAATAGATAAAGCTAGCATTGAGCAACTTTTGGAGTTCATTTTTGACAATATCTCGTAATGTTGGGTTTATCTTATGCTAAGGCTATCTTACAGGTTTGCAATCAGGACTTATATAGATCCTATAAGTACAGAGTGTTGGGTCCAAACCTTTCATATCTATATAATCCCAAGCAAAAGCATCTTGGTGTTTTTGTAATAGCTGCAAGATATCGTGATGTTGTGCTTGAGATAAGGATTTGCTTAAGTTTAGTTCTCTCCCTAGGGAAATTGTTGTTTTAACTACTTTTTCAACCATTGAAATCTGAGCAATTAGTGGTGAGTCTATTTCATGTGGTAGGAGTAAGTGTAGAATCTATGCAAACTCATAATAGTGAAGGTCACATGGTAATGGCCGAATATTTTCTAAAACACAATCCTTTTTGAAAGATATCTCAGGTTGCATTCTGTGCTCATTCAATATGATAGAAGAAATGACATCCTCCTCCTCTTTAATGCTTACAAATGAGTCCTTGGGATCATCATAAATTATTTAATAGAATTTATATCCATATCAAAATCACCTAAAATTTGGCCAAACAACTTGATCATCTTGTAGTAAAGGTTGAGTAGGAGAATACAAGGTTAAGTTTTTAGTGTTCATATCATCTAAAATGGTCATTTTCCCTAATCGACATGCAATATAAGCATCTATTGTGGCTAACCATGGTTTCCCTAGAATGATAGGATACCCTTTAGTACTTGTTTTTGGAGAGAGTACCACAAAATCAATTAGGTAATCTCATGAATATAGTGTAATAGTGACATCTTCTAACATACCATCAGGAATGATGGTCGAACTATCTACTAATTGCAAAATTGTTGGTGTTTCTCTGAGACCAATGATATTTAATTTGGACATGACTTCCTTAGTCATTACATTAATGGATGCTCCTAAGTCTATTAGGACATTCTACACTTGTATTCCTTGAATGACAAGTGTTACTAATGGACTTTCAAGGTTTGCATACTTGGGTATCTTAGGGTTATCAAGCATAAGATCAGAAAGCTACCCAAGGACATGGATGGTGTTTAGGTCCTTCTTTTTCCTACCTAGAGTTTTAGTATAGGCTACTTTGATAGCTTCTGTATACATGGGTACTTCTTTTATTGCATCTAGCAACAAAATTTTTACTATCATTTGTTTGAGTTGTTCAAGCAAATCTAGTGCGGCTTGATTTTTAATTGGTCAAGCTTGCTCCATTAACCTACCAAGAAATGGTGGTTTCTTTGCTACAAGGGAGACAATGGTTGTAGGCTCTTGAACTAGCTTAGCAGAGGTATCATCAACTTCTGTTATAATAGGTTGTTGAGGTGATGTGAGTGTCATCCCAGACCATAAATGAATGTCATTTAAGGTGATGGAATAGATTTGCTACTGGTTTGAAGGCTTTGCATTATTGGGATTAGGCATAGGCTATGAAGGCAACTATGGTTGTTTTGGAGGGGTTGTATTGGTTGTGGGAGGTATTAAGCCTTGTTGTTGAGGAGGCTGCATCAAGGCTTGTTCGTGTTGCTACTATTGCTAGTTTTGGGGTTGCTGCCAACCTGGCTGGGGTTACTGCCAACCCTAGTTAGGCTATTGCAAACCCTAGTTAGGCTACTGCCAACCCTGCTGAGGTTGTTGCCAACCTTGGTTAGGTTGTTACCAATCATTATAACCACCATGTTGTTGTTGTTGCCATTGACTATTACCATTATAATTATGAAGTGGATCTTGGGGAATACCTGATCTTAGAACCCAAGGCCTTTATTGAGCAACATAGAGGACTTCTCCATCTTCATCAATTGCCTTGAATTTAGTAGGCACATGTTGTGACTCTAGACTGGCAATAGGCTTGCACCGACAGTTATGTTTCTTTTCTTTGCAATGAGGGAAATATTTTGCTAACATAATGTCACCATCCTCCTTCTTCCTCCATGCTTGCATGGTGTCCAGTTGTATAGTGACATCATTAATGATGTCTTCCTTGAAATCTAATAAGAGGTTTGACAGCTCTGTCTTGGATACTCAGCACCAGGAGATTTTTGGAGTAAGTCCCTTAAGCCTCGTCCTTTTTTTATTATTGCTCTGGAATAATTCAAGCAAATGTTCCTAATTTCAGCCCACATCTTATGTGTAATGTCACCTCTAGCCATTAAGTCTAAGGCTTCCATACTCCTTTCATGCACTCCTGTAAAAAAGAGATGCTTTTGGGACTCCTCATTCAGCTAATGTTGCGTATTACGCTACAAGTTGAACATGAATCATGTAACATAGTCATCCAAAGTTTCATCCTCCTTTTGTGACATTTTGAAAATGTCATCCCCTTTTAAGTCACGACCCTTGCAATATTCCTTATATTTAGTAAGGAACAAGTTACTCATAGTTGGCCAATCTACCACAACATTGGCACCTAGACTCATAAACCATCTCAAGGTAGCTTCTTTTAGAGTTGATGAAAAGAACTTTAGTTTATGAGCATTTTTGGTGTAATCATAACTTCGTCAAAGAATGTCAAACTTAAAGAGAAAGGTTTTTGGGTCTTTAGTAATGAGGCCATAGAACTTTGGAAGGGCAGTTGAGGGTATATTTTTTAGATTTTGATTACCCTGCTAAGTGGGAATTGGAAAGGGAAAGGTAGGCTAAGCAGTTTCCATTTCTAGATTTCCTGGTTGGGGTGGTTGGTAAATGACTAAAGCTAATAGATTATCTTGATATTCTGGCTCAACAAAAAGATTATTTAAATGAAAGGATTCTTCAGATGTGGTTAGTGATTGTACTTGATCAAGTACTTCGACAAACGTATTATCAAACAATTCTTCTTCTTCTTCTTCTCCTTCTTCTACTTCAAGATCAAGATGAAATGGATCTTCCTAATTGAAGTTGGGAAGAAATCTTCCAAGGTGGTCTCTTCTCCTATGCATGCAAAATGTTAAAGAATGAAAC
Organism: Cupressus sempervirens; assembly: GCA_028749045.1. Taxonomy (NCBI): domain Eukaryota; kingdom Viridiplantae; phylum Streptophyta; class Pinopsida; order Cupressales; family Cupressaceae; genus Cupressus; species Cupressus sempervirens. The sequence goes on along the minus strand of CM053790.1, from coordinate 311,354,797 downwards.
TGACTAGGTAACTCTATAGTGAACATAGACTGACACCATCCCCGACAATGGCGCCAAAAATGATGAGCCAAAATAACACCTTTTAGTTGAAGGATTGGACATCCTTTACTACCAAAGTACTATGTTGGTCTTCATTAAATATCAATTCGGGAGTGTGAACTTGAGATGATGTCTACAAAGTATATGCTCTAGCCTCTACTAAAAGTCACTACTACCTTGAATAAAATAACCATTAAGGAAATCTATTTTATCAAAAAGAAAGACAATTATCTTATGACTGGAAGGAAACTCAAATAGCTACTTGACCATACATCTATGCACCTACTACTTCAGGAATAGTAACTGGTTCTGTTTCTAGTGGCTGCAAGAACAACAATTCTAAACTTAACTTAGAAAGCCGAGTCTAACTCCTAATTGCTAAAGTAAACTCCACCTTTCCCATGGGCCCCCACGAAAGAGTGAAGAAAAGATTAACATAGACTAAAGTGTAGAAATTCAATAAACTCATGTATTCATTCAATAGACAACATTACACTTGCTTAAAACAATAGAATATAACTGATAACTCTCATCTAACTCTGTTCATTCATTCACTACTTGACCTTTTAGCTACAGACAAGGTCTTATTTAAAAGAAAGGAAGTAACAAATTCCTACAATTATGACTTCCCCATAAAGGATAGTTCGTTACAACTCAAGATTCATGCAAATATGAAAAATGATAAGAAACATTGGATATCTCCTTAAGTTCTCGTAAATACACTGTAGTGGATGCTAGATCTGCTCTACTACATGACTTAAATGATTCTAGGAATTCAGGTACCATGCAATAGTTTCTCATTGAGAATGCATGTTGACTAATTGATTGCCATGTTGACTTGCTCTCTTGTACAACCACCTCATCAAGTCCCTTGTTATTGTGCTAAATAGATCCCTAATTATTGTTGCTAAGTTTCCAGTTGTAATGGTGCCACAATGCACCTCCTTTGACACTTCTGATTCCATAACACTAGACCTTCACTTGAGCTATTTTAACCGATTCCAACTTGGCTTGGATACTTGTGATCATCATTCAATGCACACAAGACTTCCTATAAACATTTATTAATTTATAAAGAAAAAACATTAGTATTCAATTAATAGTCTTTGCAATCTCTTTGGCTGCAGGAAGATCTACCCATGCCAAACATTCATGAAGAAATATTTTTATCAACAGAATGAACCTTTTAAGACATAATTTTGATTACCACTTTTATGCCATATATTCATAACTTATATATCAAAAAGTACAAAATATTATACTTAAAGGATGACAAAGTTTAGCATGTTATAAGAAAATGTTCATAAACAGAATTAAAAAGACATCTATTTCTTCATTTCATCATCCATGAAAGATTATGATGCAGGAGCATCCTGGGTTTTCTTGTACTCCTTCACTTTGGTTTTTTTTCTGGCAGTTTCTACCAAGTTCCTTGTTGATGCCAAGTGATCTTTGCTACCGAGTTCCTTTGGTTTTCGAGTTCCTTTAGATGCCGAGTCATTTCCTATGGTTGCCGAGTGCTGGAGGATGTCGAGTTCTTAGTAGCTGTCAAGTGATTCCTTTGGATGTTGAGTTCGTGCAGATGTTGAGTGCCAGTATTTGCGAAGTCTTCATTCGCCAATTATTTTGTGTCTGGTTCTAGTTTGGGTTGACATTGCTCACATTTAATTTGATAGTTAATATTGGTTGTGAGACGACTTGTGGCTTCTCTATGTTCTAGAATGTTTTGCAAGCTATTTTGGCAAGTATAAATAAGATGTTTAGACTTAGAATTAGTGTAGATTCGGTGAAGTAGAGGAAAGAGAATAGAGAAATAATTAGAGATCTGAACTGGAAAGTGTGAATTTGAAGTTGGTTCTTAGATCTTGCATGTATTTTGTATCTAGTCATAACCCAAAAGGCCTCACTGATGGGCATGTATGCTAATATTTCAAGAATCTATAAAGTATCTTTGTTCTTCCCCTCCTTGGTGTTGTTCCTTGTTGTTTTGTTTCTGTTGTGTTAACTCTTGTAGGTTGGATTGGATTAGTTGGGTGTGCCTTTGGCCCTGGTCTTATCCCCTCTTGCCTACATCAAATTATTTTATCCACTCTCACTAATCCTCAGAAGGAAGGATGTGTGCGACAAGTTTTTCATCTACAACTCCACCAAAGAGAGTAGACTTGTGACACACAGTGTAGATACATATGGCCACATTCTTTTCAACAAGCATTTGATTCTTCCACAAATGATCAAATCAATGCATGGAGGAAAGGAACCACTACCTGCCAATGGGGAGTTTGGGTAAGATCGATTGTTGTACAGTTATTTTCAGGAATCGATTGCACTAGGTTTGATTGGAGGAGGTTATGAGAGAGAAGGGAGAAATGTGTAGAAGCTCACTAACTAGCCACATGATGAATATGCAAGGAGATTTCAAAGTGGAACTCTCCTGCATACATATACCCACAGAAGATGGAAGGAGAAATAGTTGGGAATCATGGAGAGCACAAATTCTAGGGCATATTCATTGATGGCAGAGATCAAAGGGAAGGCCTGCATTTTTGTTTTTTAAAGGAAAGGTCTAAACATTTTATCCTACATTGACTATGAGACATCTTCATTCATTATTTATATATCTCATGGTGCAATTATTAAGTGTTGTAAAGACACTAGGCTTTTGTAAGCCACAAGTAGCTCGTGTGTGCGCCTAGGGGGTTGTTGGAGACTTAGGAAAAATTTGAATGAATGTGCTGACATTAGCAATGATGTGGAATTTTAGACCTACCAAGAGCAGACAAGTGGTAGCCAGCTAGACAAATCACAAGGCAACACCTAGTGCAAAAATTGAGGATGTATGACATGGTAGTTTCAAAATCAATGCTCAAGATCATGACACATGGCAAGATCAGAAGGCTCACACTTCCCCACAAAATGAAGATGCAAGGTTGTTAAGCAAAGCAAAGAGGCATCATGATGACACTTGGCACTCAATGGTGATGTGGTGGGTTTTGGGAGCACTTCACCAAATGACGACACGTGGCATGATCCAATGACTGGCACATTCCGGAAAGATGAAGATGCTTGGAAGATAAGGAAAGTGGGGAAGCATGGAGGTGCCACATGGAAGTGGGCCATGTGGTCATGACAAATTAGTTCCAACCAATCAGAGGATGCAATGTAGCGATGACGTGGCAGGACACCCAACAAGTGATGACATGGTGAGATGACCGTATAGGAAGATCCAATGGGAGATTGCCATGTGGCATCTGTCAGGTGATAGGTGGAAGACTGGTGGAAAAATTAGAAGGTGCCACGTGGCACCCAGGTGGTTGTGATGGAGTAGAGGTCAGGCCAATCACAAGGTGATACGTGTCACATGAGTCAAACTTGAATTGACTCGAATTGGAAATTGAAGGAAAAAATTCAAAATGCAAAAAGTATAATTTTTAAATTATTTTCTTCAAAAGGTATGTACAAGGGCATTTTAAATGCAAAGAGGTTACATTCTAAAGTTTTAACTTTAGAAAAGTTTTCAAATTTTTGGAAAAGATTTGTAATTCTAAGATGTATTTCTGAACCTAAACTTCAACTAGATTTTTTGGGTATCTTTGATAAGAAAACATAGGACTATCATATATCATCAAAAAGCTCTCGGAATGAGCTTTCCTGATTATAGTTATTTTTTGCATAGGAAGTAGTATGTTTGAGTTATTTAGGTTTTTGTCCTAGGTATTCATTTTTCAACCACATTATGTTAGGGCAGTTCAAATTTGATTTTTGATGAAATGGTGAATTGGGTGTGCACCAAAGGCAGTAAGGATGTAGTTAGTGATGGTTTTTTCACTTTCATATTAGTTTAGTAGAAGATTTTATTAGCATTTCAAATGCATACTTGATGTTTTTGTCAAAACAAGAGTTTCTCATCAGTTAGAGAAGATATTTTGGGTTTACTGGAGCACAATGATGAGATTCCTTTCAGATTTCAATTGTAGAGAGAAGAGAGATGCTTTGCAGTAGTAGGGGATGGAGATTCAAGTGGACATGTATCACTTCTAGATTAGATCTAGTTTCTTCTTTCTTTCCTATATCTTTCTCTTTCTCTCTCATTTTAGGGGTTGGTTCTAATTCTTGGACATTTTTCACTGCTTTAATACCACAAGGATGGTTACAGTTAGGTTGAATTTTTTTTCATAACTATGATTCCACCATTCAACATTTCTATCATGTAATGAACAACAAGTAGTGATAGTATAGATAGTTCTAGTCCATTCTACAATTTTATATTTTAGTTTCATGCATTTTTTATGTATTTGTTTGAAGGAAATAAATAAAGTGTAGCAACAAAGTTAATCTTTAGTCTAAACTTTGTCTCTTGTTCATGTTGTGTGTGATCTTCTATGATATGTGAACAAAGAGTGCAAGTCCAATTGTAATTTGTTTTGGGTTGTATGTTGTGGTTTGTTTTGCTTATGATTCAAGGAGTCATGTAAATTCTTGTTTTACCATAATGGGGTTGCAGATTTCATGGAGGGATAAGTTGAGTATGAGATTCAAAAAGATGCATATGTCTAATTCACAATTTGAATGGATAGATCAAGAAGTCCTAATATATAAAATGTATTTGTTAGCCATATTTGCCCTCCCGCCAAATTTGAGTTTTCCTGTCAAGCATGACCAATGATCATATCTTTTCAAATATTCAAATGTCCTAATGTTATAAAAGATACATTTAAAACCTTGGGTTATATTTTATATCCTAAGTCTGTAGGTTGCTTCATGTTGTAAATATTTTGGCAGGCCCGTATCTTCTCAACCATCTGATGTAAGGAAATCATTGGTTGTTGCCTTGTCATTATCAAAAGTTGCATGACAAAAAGTCATAGCAACAACATGCCACATGTCTTGGTAGGCCTTCCTTCTTTGCAGTTGGTAGAGTTGTTAGACAAGGTAATAGTTGGCAAAGTTTTATTCATGCTTTGCAAAGTTGGGCTAGTTTCTCAACATAATCTTGTCCGTTGTTGATTTGAAGATGATCAAGGGCTGTCGCTTTGTCACTATGAAAAGTTGCATGATGAATATGCATAGCGAGATAGCGATGATGTGACACATGGACATGTGGGACCTATTTTAGTTATAGGCCGCAAGAAAAAGGGATGTTAGAGTGAGTTGGCATATGACAAGGTTTTTTGATCAGTTAGGGTACTAAAAATGAACAATGCATCTTCAAGACCATCAGATTAAAGATAGATATGCAGCTATCATTATGTCGCTAACCAAAGATGTGAAGCCATTATCCTTAGTGATATAGCGAAAGGTTGGCATGTGTCTCAACAAGCTCGGGTGGTGAGTAACTGGTGGGCACAGTCATAGGCATTTACTGCTAGTTGGATATTAAGTTGCAATGATGCGATAAAGTGAAAGGCTTTGGCTTCGCAGTGCCGCAGGTAAGATAAATGTTAAAACCCTAACCATAGCAACGTTGTGAAATGCTAGTTTCATGTTGTCTCCTAGTCATGACAGTAAAGGGAAAATGTTAAGGACAGGCTACAAAGCAACGATATGATTTGGTCTTGGTTTCACAGGAATAAAAAGCTAATGAAGAAAATGGTTGTGAAGTTGTGATTGATTGCGATTAGAGGTCAAACACGAAAGATAGAAGAGTGGCTAGGTGGCAAAATGATGAGATTTATTAATCCACGTGGCAGTTGACTTTGGTTGACTTGATTTTTTTGGTGTGTTGATAACAAAGAAACATCTCTTTAACGAAAAATTCGATGTTCTTGATCATCCACAACCACTTTTAACATTCCCCATGCCTGATAAATGAAAAGGAACACTCCATCACCACCTAGTTATCCATCTATTTGGTTAAGGCATTAATGGCCACCATTTTTGTCTTCTTAGGGCTATTTTTGGTGAAATATATGATTTTTTTGCATCTGGATATGTACCAAGATCATATCTTCAAATTTGTAGTAATTATTCTCTACAACCTTAAATGCAATTGTTGTGCTTTGCCTTAGGGTAGAAGCTATCTCAGTTATGTTTGCACCATAAAAGAAGATTTTGTAACCCTTCTTAGGGTCAGTCATTTCATCTTTGATTCCTCTAGCAATAGTATTCTACTCTATTACTATAAATTCCTTTTGTCTATGAGTGAATTTAATCCTTTGCTTTACTTTATTCTCCCATCAATATTTTTGCAAAATTTTCTTGCCTCTATTGGTGTTTTGTTTTCATTCTTCAACTTGCATAACAGTATCTACTCTTGCCTTTGAATGTTATAGAGTGAAGTTCCTTCCTTGTGGTATTTCATTTGATTGCTGACCTATGTGTAACTGTTGGATTAAAACAAAGATTGAATTAGTGTATTTTGAGGTTATGTTGATGAATAGTACATTGTTAGGCAGAGATATGACTAAACAAACTATTTTGGTGTATCACCTCCTTTAAATTAGGTTAGGTAGTTTTCTTTCATGCATTCCTTCTCCCTTTTCTTCTCAAAGAATAGTTAGATGTGATCTTGATAGCAAGGAAGCCAACCTTCTCTAGAGATTCAATCTCATAGTTCAAGTTCCATAGCTTGGAGATTGTTTCCATGTTTCACAAGGTTGCCTTCAGGTAAAAACTTTAGGCAAGGGTGCAAGCTTTTGTGACAATAGTTTCTATTACTTTCAAGGAAGTATGTTAGTGATTTGTGGGATTGCCCAATAGATAAGGCATTGATCATCTATAGGATCAAAGTGTTATGTTTTTCATGTCTTGGTTATGTTGAAAATCAAATTTATCGTCAAAATCATTTTCCCTTTTTGTTGAAGAGCTGAAAAGTGTTACCCTCACTTACCTTATCTAGTTCATATGTCATGATTCTAGTTATTTTATGTCTATGTTGTCTGCATAAGTGTTAGAAGATTAAGGGTATTATCTGCTTTGTTAGATTCAAGTGTATGCTTTAACACTGGTACCATATGAAGAATCTATAGGTTCACTTGCTTAGGTTTTGCAGAGCCAAAAGAAGAAGGAGTATGGCCTTATAGTTGGCCTCAATGTTTGAATAGGTATGTTGTAGATGGGAAGTAGCTACCCCTAGATGTATTTGTTCTCATTGGAAATTTTGAAACACAACATTTTAAAACACCAACATGGTGCAAGGATGGTGTGTCCAGATGGTAGCCACTCTTCTGTGGAAGTTGGTGCGATGGCCTCTTGTGGGAGTTTGTTTCCCCATCACATATAGCTTAGGTTTTTCGATGCCAGGCAACTTACACTCCACTAGAGTCACTGGAAAGTTATCCTTAGTGGGTCTGACTAGTAACCTAAAATATTGGTATCATATTCTTGATTGGCATGTCTGTTAGCCTTGGGTGATTATCTTATGTGATTGTGGTCGGGTTAGTATCTCCATCAACATAGTGGGAGTGATCCTATAGGTACAACGTGGTTGGGCATAGCTAGCTATACCACTAGTGAGGACCAATGTACAAAGACAATCTACCTCATGTTTGAGACCAATCTTGGATGGTCACTTAGACTTTGTTGTATCTAGAGTATGTTTCCTTGTGATTATGCTTTACTTTGGATGCATTGATATCATGTTTTAGATAATTCTTAGTAGGTATTCTTGTTACATTCCTTTATCATGATGTTAGATATTATGGCTTAGTTGATGTTACTTACCATTGCTATGACTTAGCAATGTGATTGATAGATTAGCATGTTGGATGTTCCATGTTTCATTGATGGCCTATATATGATAGTTATTGCTAAGTTTGAAATCATAAGGTATCACCAACGATCTTGTCAGTAAGTTGAGATTTCATGCTTGGGGGTATGGTTAGGGACCTTGAGGTCTCATGATGTCATTATGGTAGGGAGGAAATGAGTAAGGTTGATTTAGTTTGGTTACTTCTTGATTATGCTTTCCCTTCATTGTGATGTTACTTATGTACATGTTTCTTTGAGGATGTTGGTTTTCATTGATTAGAGTAGTATGATGTACATGTTAGGTATGTCGACTATCTTTCCTCTTATTGATGCTCTCGAGGGTTTTCTCCTCAAGTTTGGTGGTTTTGGTACTTCTTGGTGGGGAGGTTCTAACCCTACTTTGCTTTTTGACTGGTCAATTGGCTTTATGAGTTAACCTGGGTGATGGTTGTTCAACACAGTACAATATTGGCTAAGTATTGTACTGTAGGACTGAGGAATATAGTACAATACTGGTGGAGTATCATACTAGCTTTACATGATCTATCATATGATATTAGTGAAGTAGTGCATTGTAGTATGTTGGAATATTGTCTGGTTCACTTCGGAGACCTACTCGGTCAAACAACAAGCATTTTCCAACTTGTACAATGAATTTTAGAAGGTGATTTGGATACCCTTTTGGGAGTTCTTTCTCCCTAGATCTTGACCTTTCAATTAAGGGATGTTTAGGGTTTGAGTATTGTCTATGGCTATTATTATATTGTCTTATTGGTAAATTGAACCTGTATGGATTAATCACTTGGGAACTTTAGATTTAGGTTTCAAAATGAATCTCAATTTTATGTTGAATTAATCTTGAGATGAACCTTGTATGATTGATTCTGTTGTGGAACTGGTTGCATTTGTAAGTGATGAACGCTTGGGGATCTTTGGTGGTTTGGTTATTTATCTCCCATTGCAATCTCTTTTAGGTTTGTAGTTGCATGTATCTATGCTTTATCTTTAGAAAAAAGTTATGTTCATCTTTGTTTATCATTGTTTCTAAGGATCTCTAGGCGAGACATTACAAATAGTCTACCTCTTAATCGTGCAACATGAGTGCCACTTCTTTCGCTACCTTGCAATTTGTTGCTCTACCTTGCACTTCCTAAAACTAGAACATCTAACCTACTTATATACAAGATTGTCAACCACTAGTCAACTTATCTGATCATTAAGATCCAAGACAAAGGAAAACAAACATATATGTCAGCCAGAACCCAATCATAAGAACAACCTCAAATGAATGCATCATGTTGTGCAAACATACAAAATGATTGATGAAATGCATTACAACATAGAATAATGCACCATTACACATCATATATCATGAATCTCCATCACAAGTCATAACTCACCACCCTAATCTTTAGAACATGAAAGCTAGTATAGGACAAGACCAGTCTTAAGATAACTTTGCCTGGAAACATCAAAACACCATGTGAAGCTAGACATAGGATCTCCATGATGACTAGACCACAATATAAGGATTGCATAAGAAAATGAGCCCGTTGGATCAATCATAAACTAAAACAACAAGAAAATCGTTCAAATAAACAATAAACCAATAAAAAAGGAAATATTTATGAATGACCCAAGGATGCTCTCACATCATGTGCATATATAAACTTTGGCAACTTCACACTTGGATTATTTCTCATGAACAATTATATCAGATAAAGAATAATTGATATGGTTTTCTTAGCATCATTCTTCGAAGTATGATGTGCCTAGTACACATAATTATTAATATTTATATCATATAATATGTTTTTAAAGATGTTGAATCAATATGACTCCAATCAATGTGAAAAATATTAAATCTATCAATTTACAAAAAGGCCAAAAAAATTAGTTTAAAAATGTATACATTAGAAATTTATATAACAAATCTAGTAATATAACCACCAATCTCTTCTTGAAAGGGTCCCTTGGCAAATAGTATAATGAGAAAATACATGGATGGAGGAGGGTCGTTACTATGTCAATGTTAGGATGAATGACTTTGTCTTATGTACACCACCTTTGGTCTCTTTACTCTTGGAGCATTCTCATGAATGAATATGTCATGTAAGAATACTTGACATTGTTTTCTTAGCATATCCTTTGATGGATAATTTGACTACTTCAAATCTTAACTGAGATGAGCCCATCTATATAAGTTTTCAAACATCATACATAAATTTCATTCATGATATTTGTGAAAAATAGCCTTTAATATATACTAGCTCGAACAAACTACTTATAATTAACTTACCTTACAAAAAGAAGAAGAAGGAAGACTAGAGTTCTTGTATATATTTCATATCTATTGACACAAATTTATTCTTTCTAATACCTTCCACTCTTTTGAAGTCATGCACATTGTACCATTACAAATTATTAAATGAAGCCCTTGAGAGATACTTGTGGAAAAGAGCCTTTAAGATATACTAACCACAATCAACTAGTTGTAGTTACAACCTACTAAACACAAAATCAAAGAAGAAAGATTAGAGTCCTTGAAAGTGCAATTATATTATGAATACATTTGGCATCTATTAACCTAATTTTTTTCCTTCTATTACCTTCCACTATTTTGAAGCAATTGCAGTATTATAAATTATTAAATGAAATCCTTAAGAGACTTTTTTGAAAAAGAGCCTTTAAGATATACTAGCCACAATGAACTAGTTATAGTTATAACCTACCAAACAAAAGTTCAAAGAAGAATGACAAGAGTACTCCAAACTACAATACAATTAGACACATGTCTCATATTATTAACACAAAACTATTCTTTCTAAAACATTCCACTCCTTTAAATTCACACGAAATGAACATTTAAATGAATAATATAAATATTTTATCAAATCCTCAAAGGACAACATATCAACATGATTTTTTGGATCGTTGGTTCAATACCAGACACACAAATTACTACCAACATAAACTTTAAAGTCCTTAAAATATTATAGATAAATTCCATATCTATTGTGAGATAATTATTCTTTCTAATATCTTACACTCCTTTAAAATCATGTGAATTGTACATTTAAAAGATATCTAATATTTTATCTATTTTCAAAGAACATCATATAAACATGATTTTTTAGACGTCGACTCAATATCATAAACTTATAAGATTACTAACTCAAACTTTTTAAAACCAACCATCTCAAAAATAGTAAAAATATCAATGTCAATATATTTATTTATTTATTAGAAGGACCCATTAAGATTTAGACATGAAAATCTCAAATCTATTTAATTAAGTGTTAAAAAACTATCAACCTCATATTTCTTTTTTAAAAATCAAATCTAATATAGTGTCCATGAGAGGGTCCAAAGATCAAGAGCATAATGAGAAGGCATGTGGAGGGAGGAGGGCCAGAAGCCTAGGACCTCCTCCCATACTATACACCCATTCTGTCCATTCCATTCCCACTTGCCAATCATTAAAATAAAAATAATGGTAGAAGCAAAACCACACTAAAAGGTGGCTGCTGCTGCTGCTGTAATACTTTACATTATCCCTCGCGGACGCCAAAAAAATTAGTGAACCAGATTGGATATGAGGATTAACCGGGGTTAGAGAAGACTCAAGGTGAGTAAGGTCGAGTCAACCGGGCGCTCTGTCAGGTGTTTGTGGGTGTGCGTGTATGTGTATGTGTGTGAGTGGCGAGTGTCGTCGTGGGCGACAACATCTCATTATTCATTCCTCTTCTCGCCTTGCAATCGGATTTGCTCCTCTGCTTTGGACTGTCGGAATCATTTAACGGAGGGATTTACCATTTCCGTTATTCAATTTTTCAGGAAATTGACAGATGCTATCTGCAGGAGGCACAAGGAATACTACTACGCATAGGTCGATTGCTGCTACAAACAGGGAAGATAATGAAGACAGGATAACAGACAAGTCTCACTGCAACAAACACGCTCTCCACTGCCCCGAAACTCATCTCAAATACGTGGGTTATCGTTTTCTCTTACAAATCTCAGTCTTTTAAGAAACGAATTGGGTTTCAGTTTGGGTTTGGGTTGGGGTTACTTTTTCCGTTTTTGCCCCCATTGATAGAAATTACAGCAATGGGTCATTGGGTGCAATGAGTTTTGCCCACGGGTTTCGCTTGTGCCCTATTCGATGCACTTGGGTACATGTCACATATGCTACATAGCAAGTGATTGGTTTTGTAGTTGAGGAAGGATGGTTTTTGTGTTGGGCATTTTTCATGTATGGGGGTTGCTAAGACCTGTAGGAATAGAATTGGAAACTAGTTGTTTGTGGTCTGAAGGTAGTTAGTGTCTTAAATATCTTGAGGATTGAATTAGTAGGTTATATACGAGGTAATGCATTGGCGGCAGCTAAGCTTAATGGAGGGTTTTTACCCCGTAATTGGCTTTATTATTATTTTGTGGGGATCGGCGTTTAACTTGCTTTGGTGCTTTGATGTAGGCCATGGGTTGTGAGAAGGTTTCTAAACTTTAGAACACTGGCTGCAGCTCTAGGATTTGTTAATTCTTTTGTGTGGTGGATGTTGAAGCAGCTTTTTAATTTGATTCAATCGTATGCCGTGTTTCCAGGTCTTCATGGATTTGCTGTGGATCTTCAGTGTGCAACTGAGTTACATAGCAGATCATTTCCTAGAATGCCTTGTGCACAAGTTCTTCTTCTGGCCATCGTCTCAAAGTAGGTCTCTGCCTAGTAGTAGTTGCGTGCATTTTTTTGGATAGGAAGTGGGTCTAGAGTCCTTGGACAATATTCTGATCTCTGGTCGGTTTTTACATAAATAGATTTCTTCAGTAGCCTTGTGTCAATTTTTCCGCGTTGGATTGATGAAACCATAAAGATCGCTGCCACTGGCTGTCACTGGCGTACTCTTCGCCCAAAACTACTTAATTAGGTAAATTATTTCTCTCAGATGAGTTGTATATTTTAAAACAATATCATATACACGTGAATATGACCTATCCAATTGTTTAATACTCCTCTTTACATGGTACGCTGGAAATTTGGGATTTTCATGTGAGCCTTTGCTGGATTTTGTTTGCTGGATTTTGTTTTAGACAGAATCCATTTGTAGGCTTTGGAAGTCTCCTCCGTTTCTGGGAAATATCTACAGAGAAACACTGTTTCTTGTAGTTTTCAGAGAGCTAGTGGAAGAGTGATTTATTTGACTTGTATAGTTAGCTCCCTGGATCACGTATCCTGTGTCTATTATATGACCATAATTAATAAGCGTGCGTTCATCTATATTCCCCTGTATTCCAGTAGGGCATGAATGAGCTATGAAGATGGTCTTTGCTCTGGCACTTGATTATGAGATAATTGAGGACCTATTCTTCACTCTTTCTTTCAATTTTGGCATTTTCCTTGTTCCATGATTCGATCACTCGAACAGCCTACTTCTTCATTGATTGGGCAGTTGTCCATAATTGCTTCTAGGCCTCAGGGCAAACTTAGGCTGCTGCCTAATTTTTGCATTTCTCAGCATTGTGTGAATAGATTTTTTTCTTAATTGGCTTACAGAGCTGTTATCTTTGAGTTGGTAATTCACACCATCAAATTGGGTCTTTTAGGGATGATTTCTTTGGGTCATATATTATCTTTGATAACCCCTGGATGATGATTCAAGACTGTTAATTTGATGTTCATATTTGCTCAGAATTAGTGTTGCATGCCTTTTTTGTGTGGTGAGTATTCAGAAATAAATGTGATTAGCTTTTTAGGTCTTGGGATGTAATATAGTATTATACCTTTCCTTTTTTGAAATTTATTGCAGAGCATGAATCATTGTGTACCCAATTGGAACTCAGAAAATGGAATTATGCCTTCCCCAGATTTCCTTCCAATGACAAAGTCAAACTGGGATACCGCACAGCAGAAGAGATCGTTGATGTGAGTGAATTAGTTCTATTAGTGGCTCTTAACGCCTCTTGAATTGTTTCCAATTTCTCATTTATTCTGACTACTCGTTCTTGTTTTTAATGATTGTTTTGAATGATTGGTGCAGGCCAGAGCATGAAATTGAAGAACTTCTGTGGGAAAATGGTCCAGTTGTGAATAAAGTGATTAAACGCCCTTTGTCCAGTCAATTTTCGAAATCTCTGCAAAATGATGATGCTGTCTTACCAGGAAAGCCTTCCCTTGCTGGAAAGGATAACGTTTTGGATTCAGTTGTACATGATATGGCAGCAACTAATGCTAGTTCCATTCAGGAAGATGAAATGGCTTCATGGCTACATTATCCTCTTGATGATACTTTGGAAAAAGAGTACTGCTCTGATTTCTTTGGAGGAATGCCTAGTACAAATGTGCACTTGCTTAGAGATTCAATTGGAGCACAGGTTAATCATGCACCTGCTGAAAAGGTTTCCAGTGTCCAGGCACAGAAGGGATCTTCTTTACCCAATGACTGCAATTCAGTGTCATGGACAGGAGGATTTGGAGGTATGGTCAGTGCTGCAAATACGGCAGGTTCAAGCAACATAGGTAAGGACTCTGGACCAAAATCAGTCAGTTCAGATAAGGCTATGGCTCTGGGTGCAGGAAGAGCATCTGGGCTGATACCTCAGTCTTGTTCTGACACATTTGCCAGAGTCCGGACTGCCGCTCAGCTGCCCCTTTCTAAATGGCATGCTAATGTTCAGCCTTCTAGTAGTTCAGAAGGGAACCAGCCTTCCTGTCAAAAGACCAATACACAGTCCGTTTCTCCTCTAGCAATGCCACCTCCCAAAACGCAGGCTATTGACACAGGACCCATGAAGCTAAGTAGTAGATCAAGAGTAGTTAATTTTTCCCACTTTTCAAGACCAGCAGCCACAGTCAAAGCAAATCTGCAAAACATAGGCTCAGTTAGCGGACTATCAACTATAGGGATATCAAATAGAGTAGAGAAGCTAAGAGAGTGTGGAAGTGCACCTGCGGAACCCTCTATAATTGAGTCAACCATTAGTGATATGACTGCTATTACTTCAAGTACTGCAACTATTAGTCAAGTCCAGGATGTGGGTTATTGTCATACTCGTCAGAATCCACAGCTAATGAGAAGTTCTGACCTTGCAACATGTTCAGAAGACGTTACTACTTCCAGTGGTAAAGCACCAGAGCAACTAGTTAGTGAAATTTCAAATGTTGCTAAAAGTTTGGCATCAGGAGGGCCAGAGAAATGTGGGGAGGTAGGTGACGTTCAAGAACCTACAATTACATCGTCCTCTGGAGGATCAGGTAACAGTGCAGGAAGGACGGGAAAAGAACCTGCCAATACAAGCAAGAGGAAGGGCAGAGATGCTGAGGAGTCAGAGTGCCAAAGTGAGGTAAGCAAACAATTCCCAACTTTAGGTTTCATTAGCTGTTTCAATCTGTAGGGCAACCTTGCAAGAGGGAATCATGTTATAAATTGTAGCTTTGAAGAGCACATATTATATGATAATCATTATTGTCAGGGCCATTTCCCATTCCCACTCCTTGAATTTTAGATAAATTTAGATGCCCTAGGATCATCTGAAAATTTCCAGCCCACACCCACCACCACCAATTGTTTTTTGTTTGGGTGGCGATTATGTCAAATCTGCAAAGTTGAATATATATGGTATAAAATTCGACGAGACTTTGGTGGTGCTTAAATCACCTGTTAGGCATTCTATACCATGAATTAGATTTTCTTCTATTTTATGACAGAAGAAAGTATCTATGAATTTTTGCCCTTCTGTGAGGCAGCTTTTAGCATTATCTTTGTCACTCATAAGTTGCTTCATCTAATGGTTTGTTCATGTTTTGCTTGTTTATTGTTTCCATATGTGCTATCAGGCATAATCAATGCATTTCTATTGGGGTATATACAAGCTGTAATTTTTACATGCTTTAGAGCTCTATATAGTTTAGATTTATATCTTTTATATGAATGCAAGTATTCCACTTTTAGATCTATTAGGCCTCATGAAAAAATACTGTCAGCTTTAGAGGCTGAAAGTTGGTTGAGATGATGATTCTCGATCAATTAGACATCACTAGAAAACCCAATCAGCTTTAATCTTAATGGGATTGCAGTTTAAAGTGAAATAAATGAATTGCTTGGTTGCAGGATGTTGAATATGAATCTGTGGATGCAAAGAAACAAGCTCCACCACGCACAACATCTAAAAGAAGTCGAGCTGCAGAAGTTCACAATCAGTCAGAAAGAGTAATATTTTAAACCATTTGGAATAGGCTGGAGCACTTTCTCCTTTTAAATATTTATTAAAAATTCCAAGAAACTGGATAGTCTAAGTCTTTTCTATTTGTTTGCCAACAGAGGCGAAGGGACAGGATAAATGAAAAAATGAGGGCATTGCAAGAACTAATACCTCACTGCAACAAGGTTTCACTCGAAATTCTTTTTTGCAATACACTTTCAATTGTTTCTTGCATAATTGAAAGCATAGGAAACACTTGGCATTACCTCTCTTTGTAGAGGGACATTTGATTAATTTTTGTATTTGCTTCTTTGGTTGATACTTGATTGCAATTTCAGTCTGACAAAGCTTCGATGCTGGATGAAGCTATTGAATACTTGAAGACACTTCAGTTGCAAGTACAGGTAAAGGGTTTCTTAAGAGTTTAAACCAATTCTCAGGCATCTTAATTGTATTGGGTTTATTGTGGATGAAATTTGTTTTCTCTAATTTGAACAATTGTTGGTCCTTCTCACATTGTAGATTATGTCAATGGGAGGTGGAATGGGAATATCTCCAATGGTTTTTCCTGGGGGCATGCAGCATTTTCAAGTGCCACAGATGGCACATTTGTCTCATATGGGAATGGGAATGGGCATGGGAATGGGCATGGGTTATAGTATGGGAATGCTAGATATGGGTGCTGCTTCAGTTCGGCCTGTTATGCCACTACCTCCAATGCATGCATCGGCACTGCCTGCTTCAACAATTCACTGTCCAGCCGCAATGCCTGGGCCAAGCCTTCCAGTACCTAGGATTCCCGGAACAGGATTACAAGTATCTGGTCTCCCTGTATCAACACTTCCACAATCTGGTTTATCTGGAACAGCTCAGCCTGCATCAGGGTCAACCTCAGCAAACTCTACTGATTTACAGGAACAATTGCAGAGTGCAAATGTAATAGATCCTTACAAGTTTTATCTCAGTCGTCCACAGATGCAACTCTCTTCCCAGGTTGGCTTTGTGAGTGGACAATTAATTATATTTGTTGGTCTAGTAGTAGAAATCATTCAGTAAATGTTTCTGAGGGGTCTTTTTTTGGATGAGCTTTATTTTTGTTTTTTCAATTAAAATAGTGTACACCATTATGGATTATTGCTGTGTTTTTGTTTTCTAATATCTTCCTTTTATCATACCAGGCTATGAATGGTAACTTGTATAATGTCCCAATGGCACAGTCTGCACCTCAGAACCCATCTCAGTCAAGTGGCAGGGGACTCTCCAATATGGAGCCTGGAACTGGCAATGCAGGAACAGCTGGTAAGCATAATGGGTGACGTTTTGAGATGCAAGTAGCTTTTGAACATCTTGATGATGGATCAGGGAGTGCGATCCAAAACATTGATAAAAAAACTCAAGACAATCGGATCCAGAAACAACTTACATCTCTATCAATTGTGGAAATCTATTATGATTAGTTTTAATCAGCTAAGCTAATAGAATGAGCTCTAAGTTTTGCATGATTATGTTTTTGTTTGTTTGTTTTCTTCTACCAGCAGAAAACCATTTCTTGCTATTTCTTATTTGTCATGATTTACGTGTCTATTGGATGTATTGCAGGTTAGAGAAGGCACTTCTGATCAGTATCAACAATTTTTCTTTTCTGGGATTGTTCAAACAATAGAAATGAGGCAAGATTGGCCCCTTCCTGCAAATTAGCTCCTGAGTTTTCTGAGAAGCCGCAGTGACAACAAAGCTGTCCTCGCCTTGGAGGCTTGTGGGGTGGTTTGCTCTTTGTATATTATTTTTGGTAAGCATTGGTCTTATATATAGTTTTATCTTCAAAAGGTTTCTAGTGGCCGGAGATATCACTACAAAAAATCTACCTCCTCCTGACTGCAATATCATGTATCATCACAACCTTGCAAGTAGCACACCTACAGTTGATCGTGTCTACCATAAACACTTGTACGGTGGAGCTACCGTGGCAAGGGTAAAATTTTCTGTAATTATTCTTACAAAAGTTGATCATACCATGAGCTGATGGATGTTTATAAGCTCTGAGGTATTTCAACTCATTCATTTTTGATAGGCATTTGTTTTCCTCTTAGGCATGAGAAAGGAGACTCACATTTCTATTTGTTTGGGAGCATCCCTTGAAGTGTTTGTCTGTGCTCTCAGTGCCAAAGCTGCATATTTTACTATGCCAAGTTCCAATAACAGACCCCTCCTTTCACCTACCAGTTTTAGAAATGAGTTGTTTATATTCCTGGTACATTTTTGAGGCCAATCAACTTCGAGATCAAATCGTTAACTAGTTGCAGTGATAATGATTTTGGTAATGGATTTTGCCGTTAGTATCCTTAATTCCATCCATAAAAAGTGCAAGGTCCTCCTTTATTGAAGTGTTTTGCCACTTCCATGCATACAATTACTTGTCTTATTCTATGAATAACATTTTCTCAAGGACTTTTATACAACTGTATACGAGTCTTGGAGGGGATCTATGTAATAGTTTAATTGAAGTCCGCTCAAGTTCCTGTTTTCATTGCAGTTTGTGGAAATCTAGAAAATATAGGTGGAGTTTTGAAGTCAATATGGACATAAAGAAGGTTTTGTGAACAAAATCTGTCAAACCATGTTACATTTTCTTATTTGCCAAGTTGCCTTTGATCACTGATAACACATTTGGATTGCTTAATTTGTTTTAAGGTGGGTGGAACTCATCTCTACAAATCAGAATATCCAACTTTGAAGTATATATTGCCTTAATGATTTACGGCTTTAATTTCCACTGAATCCACTAGGACATAATTGACATCTAATTGTTTAGTGTGTGGATGATTTTCGTTTGGGTCAGAGAATTTGCTTGACCATGTATGCTCTCAGATCGACAAGCATTATTAAATGGCAAACTCGGTATTGCCCCATTCATTTTAGGATTATGGATATATATCATGGAACACTAGTTTTCCACCTAAGAATGAAACATGGGCTCAATGGTTATGTCATTGAGCTAGGTGTGGTACCTGCAAAATACATTCCTATTTGTTGTAATGAAACACAGAGTGATTTGAAAGGCCGATTAAAAATTATTTGTACATTCCTATTCCTGACGATGAATCACCCTGAGTGATTTGATAGGACAAATCACTAATTTCCACGGTTTAATCCGGAAGCTTAGATCTATAATTTAGATAAGGTTTGGGGCAAACGTGGCTTCAATTCATTGTTGGAAGAATCAAAAAGTGGTGCTAGGATGTGCGTTGGAGTAGTACTTTTGGTCGTTGGCAATCAAGAATGGATATCAGTTATTGGCTATTCATGCTGCGACTCCAACACATGCCAAATATTTAACTTGCAGAATTTAATTTTGGACAACAACGAGGAGTTTTGAATGAGGGTTGTTTATTTCACAGTCAAGAGGATAGAAGTGTTTGCTCTTTATTTTTTGTGGTAGTGTGGTGGAAGTCTGATCAAAGGATTGTTTTAGTGGATTTATACTACTAAGAAATAAAGATTCTAACTTCCTTTTTTATTTCCTTCTTTCGAGTTGCTTTCCAAGTCCGGGAAAAAATCCACCAAGGCCGGTGATACAATGGAATGTGCTGAGCATTATTAATGCACCATGAGTGTTGTTGTAAACATGTGTATCGTTTTTATTTTCTAGATGAATGGATCATATCACTTATTGAGAATAAGGAAGATAATAATACTTAAATAAAGAAGAATGTGATAAAAATGTAGGACTTTAGAGTCTTAAATAAAACTCATTGAAAACATAGAAAACAATTAAAATTAAGGAGTAAGTGAGTTTGATTTGAAATTATATGTTAAATCTTGATAGTAATATCACAATTTGACTTGGTGTAAAAAATATTTCTTCACTTATTGATTTAAATCAAGTTAAAATGTCAACAAATGTTAAAAGTGAGAATGGCAAGAGCAACACCATGAAAAAGTGGGTAACAATCATTTGTTGTGCTTGAAAACATTCACGATGAAACTAACATCAATATAATGTCAAATAATAAAAACTTAGTACAATCTTATTTATAAGTGAATGGCAAATAAGTTGAAACTAGCTTTAGGAAAGGAAATTTGTTAGAACACAATTAGCTATGAGAACCATGTTCATGAGAAGTGGTGGAAGGTGATCAATATAGACATTCAAAATGTTCCGATATGAAGCCTCCATTCCATTAGAGTTCGTCTTCGATGTACTTGCACGTATGATTGAGGACAAAATGTTGAGGCTATTGCAATAAGAGGTTTGCCAAGGACAAACCCTTATTTTGTTGTTTACG
Organism: Cupressus sempervirens; assembly: GCA_028749045.1. Classification (NCBI taxonomy): domain Eukaryota; kingdom Viridiplantae; phylum Streptophyta; class Pinopsida; order Cupressales; family Cupressaceae; genus Cupressus; species Cupressus sempervirens. The sequence goes on along the minus strand of CM053790.1, from coordinate 311,334,590 downwards.
TCTCCATGTGCAACTAGATATATAAATATTGATTAAGTAGATAAATGATATAACAATAACAATATTATGAAAGGCATGCAAAAATTTGGACGTGAGACAAGCTAGGAAGAAGACACTTCCTTCTACACTAGAAATAAGTAGCTTGCTAAGTGAGGAAGACTACGAACCTTCTAAGTTGACAAAGCTTTGATGTGAGCAATAATGGAAATGGGATGAATTAGAAATGTGGAAGAAGCTATGAGAAAATGAACTTCAAAGAGCCAAATCATAATTTAGAATTGTCAAAATGAATCTACGTTTGAAAAATATGGAGGGTCGGGGGCCTTTGTTTGCTAGTGCTAGTCCATAGTGGCATCATAATGCTAGGAATTAGATAGTGTGATGCTCCAACAACTAGTTGTAGAGACTCATAGGATGGACAAGTGGCATGTAGGCATCTCTACGATGTGTGTCCATGGATGCTCTGGGTTGAATGGTTTGAAAAGCAAGGTGATGAAATAACATGGGGATTTGACCAAAAAGGTGTAGGGGTGACATTGTTCTCGATTTGACTAAAAATTAGAGGCATATGCAATGTGAGTTTGCACATGATGCAAATTAGAATGTATGTTCTACTCCCACTTTGGCATGTATATTGTAAAGACATGCATGCCAATGTAGAGGTAGAGCATTACTATTTGTGTAGAGTTGCCCAAGAGAAGAGGCATAAGTTATGCATTCATTCAATAATGTTAAGTTGTATCATTATAACCTATTAGCTACATACAAACATGTTTTATGAAAAGCTATGTTAGAAATACAAAATATTGAGACTGGGGGTGGGGGTGGTGGCCTAAGTGAATTGTAACGCCTCGCTCGAGAACCCAAGAGAAATAAACCTAACATGTTACAATGTTTACTGAACTATTTTTTTAAAAAAGTTAAAACAACATCAAGATAACATTAATGCAGAAGCAACATGAACATACACATCAAATACACATAATAAATTATAGATATAGTTTCAATTCTTCAAGGGTTTCTTTACGTTGAGTCACATTTAATAATTTAAAATTAATTAGTTTAAGTTCCAAGTACAATGTCTCAAGATCGTAAAGAAATACCAGATACATAATCGCATAAGCAAAGCATAAGTATATCTAATACAATGATAGTACATCCACCAAATAACATCCACTGCACATGTTGCAGGGTATGTGAAAATAGATACAATACATCAGAATACATGATAACATATATACATCCTCTAAAAAGAAGCCTCTGAGATAAGAAATAAGAATGATAAAGGTACATCTTCTGCAACGAGCATCCAACAGCTAGCAATGTGAAGGGGAACCCAAATGGTAAGAAGACACTACCTCCCAACCACGTGGTTACCTAGTCAGGCTTCCACTCCCACCGTGCAGGGAAGATAATGAACGATCCACATATGGCTATCAAACATAAAACATTCCTAGGCATGGAATACCTACTAGCCAAACTACCTCAAAGGTAACACATGCTACTCAAGAAGATAAAATAATCCAAAAGTAAGAACACTCAATCCAATACCAACTCCACATAACCAACATCATACACGAACCAAGTATAAACCAAATACCAAGATCATAAGATAAAGTCAACGAAAGATAATCACCTCAAGTCAAAAATCACATATCAAGAGTACATCATCCATGAATCACCAATCATCATCAATGAAAGTAATAACCACAATCAATACATCCAACAATAAGTACACCACCAGAGGTACACAAATTTACAGAGAAGACTCAGGCTACATACTAGGGAGTGTCATCACATAGTTGCTTGAGTTACCTTAGACTGATCTCTTAATAGACCCCGGACCCTCAAGCATTGAGTTACCTTGGACTGGTTACTCTGAACCCCGGACCCTCAACATCACACATGTGGAAACCAGAAAGCCCTCTCAAGAAGATGAGGCACTCATCCCATTCCCATCCTTAGTCTATACAAGCACTCAAGGCATGGTTGGGTCAAATATCTCTAACTTATCTTTTTTAGTGTGTTTTCCGCCAAAAGTTTTAATTACTAGATTATCACTTATTAAATAAATTGCATTAGGTTACCCTGGTACTGACCACTTTGGGTTTTGGACCCCTATTGCAAGCCACTCCCAAGTCATGTACCTAGACAACCTCTCCTAAGCACATAAATCCACAGTTGTGTCCCATACCACAACACCCATAAAGATCAAACTTGGTTCCTTAACAGGCAACCTGATAATAAGACGGTTCTCCCATCCAAGTACACATAAATGCTCCACAAGATAAACCTCATAAATATAATTTCAATATGAATCACAAAACTCATCATGACATCTAGCCATATAAATAGTATAAAATAAATCTCACAAAAACCTCTGGTGTACTCTCTAGACTGGTCGACATCTAATCAACACCAAAATCCAAAAGCATAGATAATATAAACAAACAATACAGTTCATAGTTGGCTTTGATTTGAAAAGACACCCTAGAGTCAAAAATAACGTTTTCAATTTACATTTTAAATGAACGTTTAAGTGTATAAGATTTTTAGTTTATTAAGATCGTTATTATCGATAATTTAAATAAGTTCAATACTTGATTCAAATATCTTTCTTTTATTAATTAACCTTAGTTAAATAGGACTTTAACTAAGTTAATTAATACACATATATTTAAACAAAACCCATTCTAAAACCATTTAATTATTATTTACTAAATAATATTAATGACAATACTTATCGATTAATTATAAAAATTATAAATTTTAATAACGTTTATTTATCAAATTCATTAATTAAAAATTCGCTAAATTTAATTGTAAAATTTTAATAATTAACAATATAAATTTATTAACAAATTATTACTAATTAAAAATATAAATTTAATTTCATTTAAAACATTATAAACTTCTTTTAAAAAAAAATGATTTTAAATATATTGAAAAGTGCATTGCTTATTAAAGCAAGCGCAAGCCTTTTTTTAAGGCTCTGTTGTCGTGCGGCAGGCCTGCTGATGCAAGGCCTGCGGCAGCTCGTTTGCGCAGTACTTGCGTCAGCAGAGACTGCCGACGACTGTACGTCGCAGGTGGTGGGGGGGTAAACCCCATAACAATTTTAATTTTTTTTTTTAATATATAAAATTTTGTTTTTTAATAAAGAAACTTACTTATTATAAATCTTTTTGAAAATTTTTATAATTATATTTTATAAATATAAATTTATACAAAGTTTAATAAAACTAATAAAACTTTCCTTTCCAAAAATTGTTTAAATATATACATGTATTTTTTTAATAACATGTACATTATTACACTGATAGGAAAACCAAACTTAACCATTCAATTTTCTAATGTAAAGTTTTCTTTTTATTTCAAACTTTTTTCCAAATTAATTTTCGTTCTTAAAATCTATTTAGAGAGGACGTTTATCTTTTAAATCTCAAGCTTGATTTCAATGTCCTATGGATTCTCGTATTTAACTAATTTCTTATTCAAATACAATCCTCTAAAATAAACTCAACTAAGTATTCATCTAAGCCATGTACAGATATTTCTCAAACAAGAACAATATTGTATACCAGAAAAACAACACATGCAAAAGACACAGAGAAAACAGAAACTTGGAGAGTGAAACCCACTATACAATCAAGCCACAAGATCCTACCTGGATCTGATGCTAACCTCTGACAATTAGATGCAATATCCTACCGCAAGTAAAATCTTTTAAGCCACGTAAAATTTTTTTTCTTTCCAAACCCTTCGAGTTGCTCTCCATAAACCTGTGTGTGCAATAATGACCCGAAAACCCCTAATATAGAACTAATTACCTTTTAGGGTTTCTGTCACCACCACTTCTAAAATTATAATTATTTTATTTAATTAATTCTATAACACACAATTAATTCGCTTTTTAATTAAAATATTATTTTACTATTCCTTTCATGCATTTTAAGTGAATTATTAAATTACTTTATTTAATTTTCCACTTGACTTTACTTTAAATTAATTTATTAACTTTTAAAATCTCAAGCGAACTTAAAAATATCTTTATTAAGTTCACATATTTTATCTTTTTAATTAATTTCCTATATTATACTCTCATGTAGGCATCATGCGAACTTAAATCTTTTTCATAAATTAATATATTTTCACTTTTTAATTTATTTTTGAACGTTTAATTTGATAAATATTTATTAACTTAAATAACAATAATATTTAGCATTTATTTAAAAATGAACTCTAAATATATTATTATTAAAATAAATAAATATTATCACATTCTAAATTTAATCTTATAGCTTTTATATTCAAATTCCATTCTTTTTATTTAACTAATTTCTCAATTAATTAAATATAATTAAAAATTAAAATATCATAATAATTTTTCATTAAATTAAATCATTAATTTAATCTTTTAATTAGACCTAATTAACATAAAATTCACCAAAGACTCACAAAACAACATACGCACAAAATACTCATGGGTTTTAAAAAGGGTAGACAGTCTATTATGAGTCCTCCTTGTAGGACAAGTATTTTAGGTTATGGCTAGGATTGGACCTGATCATTATCTTCCCATTCTTACCATTTGAGTATATGTAATAGGGCACGCTCATTCTAGCAATTCAGGGAAGTCGATGCTCGGTACTTGCATCTTGCATAAAAGATGAGCATGTACATATATATAATATATCTAAACTAAACAGGCAATGGCAGGGAGTGGTTCATCATGTAGATCCCAACTAGCAGGTGACTTCGACTCCCTCCCTTAACCACATCAAACACGTCAGATAGAAAGATAAAATAAACACGCACACCATACACATGCAAGTATGGGGTAAGTATCGTAAAAATCACAAGTCTAACATCAAATGCGTACATATAATAATGCATCGCTATCAATATAATATAATCATCATTAAAGACATCATGTTAACATTTTTATGAAAGAAACCACATTTACTAACTAGGAATCATCAAAACATCATTAACGTCATGTGAAATGAAATCAACTAAACAATTATAACCGATATATTTGTAATTCAAGACATGAAATAATATCATAATATTGTAAATCTAGTATCTCTAAAACTAATCAATGCATAAAAATTAGCTTAAAAGAATTTGACAATGCTCGCAAAAATGCGAACCAGGGGCAAGCACTACATCCACCCCCCCTAGAATTAGGCTTACTCCTGGGAGCCTACAAGAATGATAATACTAAAGGACTCACTATGCGGGTCCCATTGAACCCTTCCCCCTATAGAAAGATATGACTCTACTGATAACATTACAACACACTTAGAGCAATATGATTCTAGTTTAATAATAAACCGAAAATCATATTGATCCAACATTCATCTTTTAAACAAATACTGAAATAGATCCCCTAGCAATGGATCTAGAACCAGAAGTCATCTGTCCTACAACACCCAAACACAACAACGACATCTAAGAATCCATCATAACCATAGGGTCATAACTAACTGACATAAAGCAATAATCCGAAAAGTTTTATAAGTTTTCTAGTTCCATGTTCAGAATTTGTATTGTTTCAGAGTTTGTTGTTCAATAGTTCAGTTTTCAAATCTGATGTCAATATAAGTTTGCCATTTAAATAAGTTGCAAGTTTACTAATTGCTCAAGTGATGGTGCACATTATGCCCAGAGTTCCCAATGTTGAAACTCAGGCTTTGATACTAGATGTAACGCCCCGCTCGGGAACCCAAGAGAAATAAACCTAACATGTTACAATGTTTACTGAACTATTTTTTTTAAAAAGTTTAAACAACATCAAGATAACATTAATGCGGAAGCAACATGAACATACACATCAAATACACATAATAAATTACAGATATAGTTTCAATTCCTCAAGGGTTCCTTTACGTTGAGTCACATTTAATAATTTAAAATTAATTAGTTTAAGTTCCAAGTACAATGTCTCAAGATCGTAAAGAAATATCAGATACATAATCGCATAAGCAAAGCATAAGTATATCTAATACAATGATAGTACATCCACCAAATAACATCCACTGCACATGTCGCAGGGTATGTGAAAATAGATACAATACATCAGAATACATGATAACATATATACATCATCTAAAAAGAAGCCTCTAAGATAAGAAATAAGAATGATAAAGGTACATCTTTTGCAACGAACATCCAATAGCTAGCAATGTGAAGGGGAACCCAAATGGTAAGAAGACACTACTTCCCGACCACGTGGTTACCTAGTCAGGCTTCCACTCCCACCGTGTAGGGAAGATAATGAACGATCCACATACGACTATCAAACATAAAAAATTCTTAGGCATGGAATACCTACTAGCCAAACTACCTCAAAGGTAACACATGCTACTCAAGAAGATAAAATAATCCAAAAGTAAGAATACTCAATCCAATACCAACTCCACATAACCAATATCATACACGAACCAAGTATAAACCAAATACCAAGATCATAGGATCAAGTCAACGAAAGATAATCACCTCAAGTCAAAAACCACATATCAAGAGTACATCATCCATGAATCACCAATCATCATCAATGAAAGTAATAACCACAATTAATACATCCAACAATAAGTACACCACCAGAGGTACACAAATCTACAGAGAAGACTCAGGCTACATACTAGGGAGTGTCATCACATGGTTGCTTGAGTTACCCTGGACTGATCTCTTAATAGACCCCGGACCCTCAAGCATTGAGTTACCCTGGACTGGTTACTCTGAACCCCGAACCCTCAACATCACACATGTGGAAACCAGAAAGCCCTCTCAAGAAGACGAGGCACTCATCCCATTCCCATCCTTAGTCTATACAAGCACTCAAAGCATGGTTGGGTCAAATATCTCTAACTTATCTTTTTTTAGTGTGTTTTCCCCCAAAAGTTTTAATTACTAGATTATCACTTATTAAATAACTTGCATTAGGTTACCCTGGTATTGACCACTTTGGGTCCCGGACCCCTATTGCAAGCCACTCCCAAGTCATGTACCTAGACAACCTCTCCTAAGCACATAAATCCACAGTTGTGTCCCATACCACAACACCCATAAAGATCAAACTTGGTTCCTTAATAGGCAACCTGATAATAAGATGGTTCTCCCATCCAAGTACACATAAATGCTCCACAAGATAAACCTCATAAATATAATTTCAATATGAATCACAAAACTCATCATGACATCTATCCATATAAATAGTATAAAATAAATCTCACAAAAACCTCTGGTGTACTCTCTAGACTGGTCGACATCTAATCAACACCAAAATCCAAAAGCATAGATAATATAAACAAACAATACAGTTCATAGTTGGCTTTGATTTGAAAAGACACCATAGAGTCAAAAATAATGTTTTCAATTTACATTTTGAATGAATGTTTAAGTGTATAAGATTCTTAGTTTATTAAGGTCGTTATTATCGATAATTTAAATAAGTTCAATACTTGATTCAAATATCTTTCTTTTATTAATTAACCTTAGTTAAATAGGACTTTAACTAAGTTAATTAATACACATATATTTAAACAAAACCCATTCTAAAACCATTTAATTATTATTTACTAAATAATATTAATGACAATACTTATCGATTAATTATAAAAATTATAAATTTCAATAACGTTTATTTATCAAATTCATGAATTAAAAATTCGCTAAATTTAATTATAATTTAATAATAAAATTTTAATAATTAACAATATAAATTTATTAACAAATTATTATTAATTAAAAATATAAATTTAATTTCATTTAAAACATTATAAACTTCTTTAAAAAAAAAATGATTTTAAATATATTGAAAAGCACATTGCTTATTAAAGCAAGCGCAAGCCTTTCTTTAAGGCTCTGCTGCCGTGCGGCAGGCCTGCTGACGCAGGGCCTGTGGTAGCTCGTCTGCGCAGTACTTGCGTCAGCAGAGACTGCCGACGACTGTATGTCGCAGGTGGTGGGTGGGGGTAAACCCCATAACAATTTTAATTTTTTTTTTTATATATAAAATTTTGTTTTTAAATAAAGAAACTTACTTATTATAAATCTTTTTGAAATTTTTTATAATTATATTTTATAAATATAAATTTATACAAAGTTTAATAAAACTAATAAAACTTTCCTTTCCAAAAACTGTTTAAATATATACATATATTTTTTTAATAACATGTACATTATTACACTGATAGGAAAACCAAATTTAACCATTCAATTTTCTAATGCAAAGTTTTCTTTTTATTTCAAACTTTTTCCCAAATTAATTTTCGTTCTTAAAATCTATTTAGAGAGGACGTTTATCTTTTAAATCTCAAGCTTGATTTCAATGTCCTATGGATTCTCGTATTTAACTAATTTCTTATTCAAATACGATCCTCTAAAATAAACTCAACGAAGTATTCATCTAAGCCATGTAATTTCTCAAACAAGAATAATATTGTATACTAGAAAAACAACACATGCAAAAGACATGGAGCAAACAGAAACTTGGAGAGTGAAACCCACTATACAATCAAGCCACGAGATCCTACTTGGATTTGATGCTAACCTCTGACAATTAGATGCAATATCCTACCGCAAGCAAAATCTTTCAAGCCACGTAAAAATTCTTTTCTTTCCAAACCCTTTGAGTTGCTCTCCATAAACCTGTGTGTGCAATAATGATCCGAAAACCCTTAATATAGAACTAATTACCTTTTAGGGTTTCTGTCACCACCACTTCTAAAATTATAATTATTTTATTTAATTAATTCTTTAACGCACAATTAATTCACTTTTTAATTAAAATATTATTTTATTATTCCTTTCATGCACTTTAAGTGAATTATTAAATTACTTTATTTAATTTTCCACTTGACTTTACTTTAAATTAATTTATTAACTTTTAAAATCTCAAGCGCACTTAAAAATATCTTTATTAAGTTCGCATATTTTATCTTTTTAATTAATTTCCTATATTATACTCTCATGTAGGCATCATGCGAACTTAAATCTTTTTCATAAATTAATATCTTTTCACTTTTTAATTTATTTTTGAACGTTTAATTTGATAAATATTTATTAACTTAAATAACAATAATATTTAGCATTTATTTAAAAATGAACTCTAAATATATTATTATTAAATTAAATAAATATTATCACGTTCTAAATTTAATGTTATAGCTTTTATCTTCAAATTCCATTCTTTTTATTTAATTAATTTCTCAATTAATTAAATATAATTAAAAATTAAAATATCATAATAATTTTCCATTAAATTAAATCATTAATTTAATCTTTTAATTAGACTTAATTAACAGAAAATTCACCAAACACTCACAAAACAACATATGCACAAAATACTCATGTGTTTTAAAAAGGGTAGACAGTCTGTTACGAGTCCTCCTTGCAGGACAAGTATTTTAGGCTATGGCTAGGATTGGACCTGATCATTATCTTCCCATTCTTACCATTTGAGTATATGTAATAGGGCACGCTCATCCTGGCAATTCAGAGAAGTCGATGCTCGGTACCTGCATCCTGCATAAAAGACGAGCATGTACATGTATAGAATATATCTAAACTAAACAAGCAATGGCAGGGAGTGGTTCATCGTGTAGATCCTGACTAGCAGGTGACTACGACTCCCTCCCTTAACCACATCAAACACGTTAGACAAAAAGATAAAATAAACACACACACCATACACATGCAAGTATGGGGTAAGTATCGTAAAAATCACAAGTCTAACATCAAATGTGTACATATAATAATGCATCTCTACCAATACAACATAATCATCATTAAAGACATCATGTTAACATTTTTATGAAAGAAACCACATTTACTAACTAGGAATCATCAAAACATCATTAACGTCATGTGAAATGAAATCAACTAAACAATTATAACCGATATATTTGTAATTCAAGACATGAAATAATATCATAATATTGTAAATCTAGTATCTCTAAAACTAATCAATGCATAAAAATTAGCTTAAAAGAATTTGACAATGCTCGCAAAAATGCGAACCAGGGGCAGGCACTACATGAATTAGTATTTCACAAACTTTTGCCCAAAAGTGGATATCTTTAACAACTTTATAACTAGCATAAGAAGGTAAACTAACTATGCCGAACAATAAACACATCCATAAAATAAAGTAACTCATAGCACCCTATTTTGTTAACTGGGGAAACCTTGACCAAGGGAAAACCCCGGTGGGGATGGCACCCAAAATGATCCACTAGTAAAAAAATATGGTTAAAGATATTAGCCTTTCTAGGAGTTTGTTACAATTGAATAATGTCTTGGTCCTTGTTAGAAGCGTAAACCCTATTAGGAGTTGTTATTACAATTCACAAATGTATACAAGATGAGCCCACTACCCAAGCGGGCAATAACTAATAAAATTTTGTATACAAAAGATAGATACAAAAACTTCTGTTGATATCTTCAATATTTGATATTTGCCTTTGTTGCTTAGCACAAAACTTGAAACTCACACTGCTATGATCTTAAATCAAAATTTACATCACATAACATGTCATATATGTATCACAGAAAAATACACACTAAATTTTGCATTCACAACTTTCCTTTATACCTTGTTATTACATAATTATTTGCTCCGTCGACCTTCATCTCTTCACATGCTTGCTAAAATACAATATTCACTCTTGCTAAATTAGGGTTAACATCTAGGATGTCCTCCTTAATTAGTTAAGTAATTATTTTGATAAACAAAATAATTCCTTAATTCAAAATAAAACTCTTTTTTGTCAGCTTAATTTGGTAATAAAATAGTTTAGGAAAAAATCATGGTCGTGATGCCCTAGCTATGGTGCCTTGGTAGCTGTTCATGGCTCATGATGCCCTAGCTGCTCTTAGACTATTGTAGAGCCGTGAAATCTACTGGGCCTGTGTTGGTCATGGTGACAAAGGTTTTGTTTTTGTTTCGGCTCTCGTGAAACAGAAGAGATAGTAGAGATACAAGAGATTTGGTCTAAAGAATTGTTGAAGCTTATTACATGCAACCTGCTTGAAGACAGTATAATTTTCTCCAAATCTACATATCGTAAAATAATTGTAGTCTTGAGTAGATCCTCTTCCTTCAATAATCCACCATTAAAAGTGACTGCTTGAAATTTATCCAACTCGACTGTGTTCATGACATTTTTCTTGGAATGAAACTGTTTGCCTATACTGCTATACCACATTTTTAGTTGTGGCTCTCACGTGGATGGAAGGAGTGCAACGGTATTCTTGTACATAGACAATAGTAAGGTAAAGTGTTGCAGAATCTGCAAATCTCTACTAATGCACCAGTCCAGGCCCAAGACAACAACAACTGTTAGTTCAAACACAATATATTGGATGTCCAGGTCCAATACGAAAATAGGTGCATCTTTGGAAATTGTCAAGAACTAGTTTGGTGCCAACGTCTTCAAACAGGTTCCAATTGTTTGATAGATTGTGCATCACATAGCTGTCTATAAACTGTTTGACAAAATGCCCAGTCTGTGGTAAGGTTGTGAGCTTCTAGGGGCACCTTCTTCTTTTATAAGCTATGGCACCTTTACCGGATCCAATTACACTCCAGCAGCTCGCTGATCGCTTGGCTACAGTGGAGTCTACTAATGTTGTCCTACAAAGTGCTGTTGCTTATTCAACTTCACTCTGTTAAACTTGTAGAATGATTGGCTTTGTTGGATTCCGAGAACCACACTCTATGAGATACTGTGCAATCTCTAGTTGTTGAAAATACAAGCCTCAAAGCTAATATGGAATCTGCTACCATGCAACTCAGGGAGTTGGACACAATAAAGGAGAAACAATCAGAGATCATCGATAGGCATTCTTCACTGTTAACATAGATTGAATTAAAGGTGAAGTCTTGGGCTTCTTTATGCAGTTCTATGGTTGAGGTTCCCCTTTTAAGCGTCGAGAAGTTAGTTCAAGGGAAGATGGATGATGAGCGGGTTAGATGGACTCGTGAACTAAAATTACAAGTCCGTGGTCTCTCCTCCATTGATGATCCCTTGATTGCTAGATACTCTTTCATCAAGGATTAGCTGGACATTTTAGACATCACTCTTGATAGGTGTTGGTTAGGCCCTAATGGCACTCTCTTCATCCAGTTCCTCTCCCTCTTTGATAGGGTGTGGGCTCTTACGGCAAAGAAAAAGTTATTCTCTTTCCTCTAAGATTTACCTAGATGAGAACCTCACTCGATCACAGGTGGTAGAACTCAAGCAAGCTCGTGCCCTCGTTGTGGCAGCAAGACAAGAGGGTAAATATGCGGTCATCAAAAATCTTATAGTAGTAATCCGTGACACCTTTCCTATAGGCTGGGTTCCAAGGGTGGTCTCTAAGGACAAATGATAGTTGAGCATAGGCTCTTTGTTTCTCAATTGTTGGAACAATAATGGTATCCTTTGGTCTATGCTTGGCTTACTTAATGATACTATTGGTTCTACCAACCTTTTTATTATAGAGACACATGAGAGCCCCATGCGTCCTCTTCTTGGAATTTTTGGCTATCAATGGCTCTCCTCTTCTAGAGACAAAGTTAGACATTCTAGTGGGGTTGCCTGTCTTATTCGGTACCACCTTTTCAGTAAAATTTCCTTGGTTCACTCTGACAGCTATGCCAAATTCATGTGGGTTTGCATTGATCAAGGAACGTTGTTCCATAGAGATACCTATATCACTGTCTGTTACTTCCTGCCAACATCTTCATACTATGCAATTCATAGCATTGAGGGTAGAGACCCCTATGAGGAACTTCTTGAGCACATTACTAGATTCTCTTCCATGGGGGACATCATTATTTTGGGAGACTTTTACACGTGGACCAGAGACCTACAACCTCCTCTCCATGATCCTAGGTCTGATCTCATGTGTACAACTACTTTTGATCCTGGTTTTGTGGGTCTGCTTTAGCTCTTCAAGGATTGTCAAGGGCCCTTCACCATGTGTGGTTGTAATTTTTTACATCTTTGTGAGTCTTTTGACTTAGTGATCTTGAATGAACTCTCTTGCTTTCTTAGATCCGAACTCTTCACTTGTTGGCCACATGGTGGTGGTGCTAGCGTTGTTAACTATGTTCTCTCTACTACCTCCTTCATCCCTCTCATTTGCCACTTTACCATCTCTTGCCTTCCTCTGGCTAACCATGTACTCTTTAGCATCACCTTTTAGGGACCCTTGACACCTTCTCCTCTTTTTCTATCTGCTTCTTCTTTCCCCCCTCTTCCCTCCCCCCATGCTCACACTTCTTTTCGCTTCTCTAATGGTGACGCAGAGCTCTTCATCCATCACCTCAGACAACTTCTCCCCCATGACCCCTTCCCCAACTCTGGGGATGTCACCTCCATGTTCCACTTGCGTTCACCTTGTGGGAGTCTGCCTTTCTCTCCATTCCCTGCTGCACCTCCTTGCTCACCCCTTGTCCCACTCGCAGGTCTTGCCCCATGAATCAGTGGTTCGATGAGGACTACAAATCCTTTTATCGCATGCTTTGCTCTACTCCACCCACTACTTCCTCCTCTTCCTCTCAGTTGAGGCTTGACTACCACTGCTCTCTTCACCATAAGAAAAAGAAGTTTTGGCGCACCATGTTTTCTCGCCACCCCACTCGCTCCCTCCCCCCCCTCCCTCTACTCTAGACTTTCACTCCCTTGCCTCCCACACCTCCACACTCTATGATATTCTTGGCCAACCCCCTCTCCATCTCATGCTCCCCCCCACCCGTTGTCACCTCTTCTCCTTCTCCCACATTAGTGAGGCAGTTAGAGTTATGAACAATAGTAGAACTCCAGATGATGAAGGATTTCAAGTTGAATTCTTTAAGTTGGGTATCTCTGTCCTAGGTCCCTTTCTTATAGTGCTTTTTAATCGAGTGGTTTGTGTTGGCTTCCGCGACTCTTGGTCACAACATATTATCCATCCGATCCATAAATCTGGGCCAACTTTTCACCCCAGAAACTATAGAACCATCATGGTTGGGCATACCTTTGCCAAACTCTATTCGACTGCGCTGAACGGTATCTTGTCTAGTGAGCTCAATCAGCAACATTGTCGGGCTAGAGGTCAGGTTGGGTTTCGTTTAGTCACTAATCACATTTTGACTTTATGGGCCATCATTGAGGAGGCTCACCACTTCTCGATGAAAGTTTATTGCTATTTTTTTGACTTCCATAAGGCTTTCGACTTTGTTCCTCAGGCGGCTCTCTTTTAGCGTCTTAGGGACATTGAGATCTCAAAGATTCTTCTTACAACTATAATGAGGTTATACGAGTGTGTTGTGGGTAGATTCAGAACTCCACAGAGCTTCTTTGATCCTATCCAGAGCACTATCGGGGTGAAATAGGGTTTTCCTCTCTCCCCCACTCTCTTTGGCATCTACATCGACGAGCTTGAGGCTTTTCTCCATGATTGTTCACTCCCTGGCGATGGTTGTTATTTACATCAGGTATTGATCTCTATTCTCCTATTTGCTAATGATGTGATTCTCTTGGCATCTTCTCTCAATGGTCTTCAATGGCTCCTTGATGGCTTGGCCTCTTTCTGTGACTCACATGAGCTAGTTGTAAATCTGGGCTAGACTTGGGTTATGGTCTTCAATTGTTTAAGGACATCCCATCTCCATTTTTACTTCTAAGGTATCAAGATCGAGATTGCATCTTTGTATACTTACTTGGGGGTTATTTTTTCTGGACCTCGATTCAGCCTGAGACCAGCCATGTAGCCTAGAGTCAATAAGGGGCTCAACTCCCTTGCTATTGTTGAGTGATAGTTCTTTTGACACCACTTTCAGGACACTATGACTAAGATGTCTCTTCTTAACTCCCTGGTCAAGCCGATTGTCCTCTATGGTTTTACTATTTCAGGCCCCTCTCTCTTAGAGTTTGACTGGGCCTTTATTAAGAGAGTCCAAACTCTTTTCCTTCAATGCATTATTAGATGTCACTGGTTCACACCACACAACATCATTCTAGTTGAGTTTAGGGCTCAACCTTTTAGATTGGGGAACATCTTTGATTTAGTTTGGCTACTTCATTGGGTCTGAAGCTTCGTTGATTCCTTTGACGATCGTCACATATATTCTTGCTTGGCTTATTGTTCCTCTATGGAGGTGGCAAGTTCAGACTTTGGTCACGAGTCTCGTTGTTGGTACACCCAGGTCTTTGCTCTCTTGGGCTTGATTGGTATTAGTTTTGATCGTCTTCCCCCCTTCCAATTTTCTCTGGATACTCTAGCTCATCTTCTTCCACCTCAGCGGGAGTTGAATGAGCATTTTAGACTTGACATCTATAGACAGTATGTTATCACAACTTAGAGTAATCCCCTAGGTGGGTTTCATCCATGCATGGCTTTCTATGCTGAGCACTTTCTTGAGATCCAAGATGGGATCATCTTACATCCTTGATACCTCACCTGTTGTTGGACTCACGCTCTTCGTATCTCCTTTGGATCTTTTAGGGTGGGTTCTCACTAGCTATGTATTTAGACTGATCACTAGATCGGTAGGGAGGACAAGATCTGTCAACTTTGTCACATCGGGGAGGTTGAGACCGAGTCTCACTTTATTTTTCATTGTCCCATTTATTATGAGGTCTAAGGGAGATTCTACTATTTGTTCAGAGAGTGTCAGTCTCATCCTTCATTCTTCAGATATATTGACCAACATTATCTTGAACTCTATCGCAACTTCATGAGCACATTGTACAGCTCCAGTTTTGCTTGACATTAACCCCTATGCAACTTATCCTCTTTGTTTAGTCCTACAATTTTAGCTCAAGGATCGAAGTGACCTCTCTACACTATATCAGTTCACACCAAATCTATGAGACCCCATAGTGATTACACTCGACAACGTCCTTATAGTAGACCTTAGAGGTGACCTTCCAGAGCACCTAATTGCCCTTATGTCCACCTTTCCATTTTGGACTACTTCTCACCTGTGAGGAGTTTTTAGCTTTTGTAATTCCCTTTTCTTGGTTATTTTGTTGTTTTTCTTTCATGTTCTTTTTGTGGACACTGGTGCTCCCTATATTGGCGTTTGCCCCTTTGTACTGTTTCCAGTCCCTTAGACCCTCGTTGGTTTGTTGTTGGACATTAATAAATTTATCTTCTCTGTCCATACTATTTGTACTATCTTGTGCTCTTGCACACATGATCCTGACATACTATTCTTCCTTCAGGTATAATTGCCTCTATGAACCATGCTGACTAAAAAAGTCCCTGAGTCGACATATACATTTTGTGATGCTGAAACAAATTTTTAAGTTTACATCTTAAAACATCATCTCTAAGGTCTACTAACTTAAACTTGATTATAGTTGCGACAAATGACATCATATCCTGTAACCTAGCCAAATTGCCAACAATCTCTCCCTTGGTAGTGATGACAACATATGGGAAAGTTGGCTAAGTCCCTAAAATTGCACCAGTTACATGGCCATTGTAAAATTGCAAAATCCATGGATCATCATTATTTATACCATCTTTTCCTTATATCTCCTAATTACAATATAACTCCATTATTATATATGCATAAAATTTTCCTTCTATCTCCCTCCCTTTGACATCAATGACAATGGTGTCAAAATCTATATACATGTCAAAAAATTTGTTACCTTCTTTCATGATGATATGCTCAAAATACAATCAGCAAAGCTCACTTTCAAATTTTCAAATTCCTTCTCCCATGTGTCCTTGATTGCCTTAGTACATCCTTCTCCCATGTGCCCTTGTCTCTAAGTCTTCAATCTTCTTTTGAGGCTTCTGAAGCTCATTTGCAAGGTTCTATAGTTCCTTTTTCTTCTCACTTATCTCTTCATCTACATCTTTGATGAAATTGTAGGACAAGGTGCACTATCCATACAATGTCCTTCATTCTATTTTACATCTCAACTCTTTTATGCAAGAGTCAAGTGTTGCTAGGTCATTTCTTATGTTTCTGCACACTATGTCAAATAGTTGTGCATCATGCTTGACTTGGTCCTATGTTGCTACTACTTTTGATAACTAAATAACTTAATTATCAAAAGCCTTGAACAACTCCTTAGCTCTAACTTGAGGATCTTCTTATGTTATTCTTCTCGTCAGAATGCTTTGAAGTTTCTTTGAGACCTCTTCTAAAGTCTCTTGAAGAATCTTTACCTTCTCATTATCTTCAAAATTTTTTCTTAAGTATGATATCATTCCACTCTAATCACCATCATCACTAGATATGTCCTCCAATGTTGATTCTACTGGGGATTTGGATTTCATAGGGGTTTTCTATAGGATATCTGCCTTATGCTGAAATATGACTCTATTAATCATAGTCTATGTGTTTCAACTATGGCCATAATGCTAATTCATGCATTATTAGTCTCCAATTATTTATGATTTTCTCTTCTTGATTTTGTTCCTTTGTTTTCTCCTCTTCTTCATCCTTCTCTTCTTTTTTCTTCTTTACCTCTTCTCCTTTCTTTCTTTTCTTATGCTTGTTTCTTCCTCTCTTCTATTCTTTATTTCCTCTTTTCCTCTTTTCCCTTCTTCTCTTTCCTTCTTATACTCTTCCCCATCTTTAGAACTAGTGTAGTCAACCAACTTGTCAACAATGGATGAACCATAATCCTTAAATGATTTTTCTACTATATCCACTGTTAGATTGGTGTTGTCTATTTTCCTCATATCAATAGAAATTGTTATCTATGGAGTGGTGACTTGTTAGCATGAATGTTGATGATATTCCTTTGGGGGAGTATCCTAAGCATTGGATAGATGGATAACATGATTGACATGTTTCATTTATGACTGTGTTTGTCTTTGATGCTGACATAATATTTTTTCTATGAAGACTAATGTAATAACATATAGAAACCAAGGTTGTGTAGACTGTGTATAGATGATGAGGTGAAGTGCAGATAAGGATGTACTTTACATTGTGTCTTGATGAAGTGGACAAGTGCACATACCAAGAGTTGAAGACATGCATAAGTTATTCATGAATTACTGAAGATAGTGAATAGACAGAGTGCCCGAGAAGTGGTTTCTGATGATTGATTTGTATCTCTTAACTGTGATATAATCATGATGAGTGAAGTTAGAGAGTGATAATAGACAACCTAATGATGATGACAAAAATTGTGCAAGGTCAAAGGTCGCATGTGTGAGAATTTGTAAATACTATGAGCCGGTAGTGACTTGTAATTACAAAAAGATGTAATGTTATGCAATCTCTTAATGAGGTTCTATTATAATTGATTGGGGATTCCTCAAGGCTAACTCAAGGAATTATTTTGAGGATATGGTATAAAGGAAGGTTATCTTCCTTATTGTGAAGTGTGTATTCAAGTGTGATGGATTTATGAAGTACAAATTGTGCAAGTGATATGCAAAGTTGGTAAATGCGTATAAGTGATCTAAGGGATTATTTGAATGTGAAGATTGTGATCTGGTATTGAGATTAGAAGAGGTTTTCTTTGGTCAAGAGGAAAAAGGAGCTAAGGTTATTCATTTCTATTATTTTGCAAGGAATAATACAAAGACCTATTAGACAGTGAGTTCAGTGGTCTTGCCCTTGAAGTTGTTTGGATAGTGGGTCCATCTGCCTTCTACAACTCCTAACAGGGATTCAAAGTCTCCTAAAAAGGACTGAAATGTATTTCATTGGCTCCTAAGAGACTCCATCCTCTTATAAGAAACTTTTATATTAGTACATCATTTTGTGGCTACCATCCCCGCCGAGGTTTTCCATCTAATCAAAGGTTTCCCTAGTTAACATATTTGATGTTATTGTGTATGTATATCTTCTTATGGTTGCTAATTATATTGTTTACATGGTTAAGGATTAAAAATGTGGACAATTATTTTAATTTTTGGTTTACTGATTCACCCCCCAACCCTCAGTTATCTTGGTGGATTTTACTTTCTAGCAATTGGTATCAAAGCATTAGGTCCTTGAAGAAAAATCTTGACAACTTAAGGAGATCAATGGCATGTCACTTCAAAAAAGAAAGTCCTAAATTTGATGGAGTTAACTATGAAAGCTAGGAGGAGAAGATGAAGACTCATTTTCCATTAATGGGTCTAGGGTATTGGTTGATGACAAAGATAAAAAAGAGATTGTGGAAGAAAACAAACTTGAGGAATGCAATGAAGTTGAAAGAGATCTATTTATGTGTAATATGCTTGCCAAAGAAGCATTATTGTTAGCTCTTATTGAGAATGAATATAGTCAAGTAAAATCCTTAGAGAAATCTTATGAAATTTAGAAAGCCTTAGAATCTACTTTTGAGGGTGATAAGCATGCTAAAAGAATTAGACTACATAATTGGATATGTTTGTTTCAAGATGCTAAAATGATGGAAGATGAATTAGTGAGAAGCCATATTGGTAGAATATTAGAAATTGTTGTATGAATAAAGTCTTGTCAATGATCTAAAGATGAAGATGTGATTTTATGGAAGATTTTGAAAACATTGACATCACCATTCAAACAAACAATACAGATGATTGAACAAGTGATACCTTGTACTAAGAAGTTTACCAAAGAAACTTTACTTGGAAGATTAGAAGCAACATAAGTGAGCCTAAAGCAATCTGGGGATTTACTCAAAGTAGAAACAATTTTTAGTGCATTAAGTGTTCATCCTTCTTTATCTCAAAGTGCAAGCACTAATGGTGACTATGCTAGCAACATCAGATCCATATATGAGGAGGATAGAAGAATTGAAGAAGCAATTTCCTTGCTTGTAAGAAGAGAACCAGATGTTGGTTGATAAAGGTTATCAATTGCAATTCACAGAGAAGACATGTATTATCAAGGATAAAGATGGTAAGTTGATTAGGACCAGTACAAGATCCAAAGGTAACGTGTTTCAATTGAACCCTATAGAGATGACTTGTTTGGATACAAAGGTGGATAATAATTGGTTATCAAATAGAGTATTTTATCTTATAAACTATGATAACATTATTAGGGCTAGTAGTACATTTGTTGTCAGAGATCTACCTAAAATTGTGAAAGTTACTAATGTTGTTTGCAAAGAATGTGCTATAGAAAAGTAGAAGAAAGTTTCTTTTCCTAGAAAGAAGTTCACTACCACAACAAAATTGGAGATTCTTCATAAAAATTTGAGTGGTCCTACCAAAACAAGAGGATTCTATGGTGAAAGGTACTTTATGATTTTTGTTGATGATTTCATTAGAATGATGTGGGAAACATTTCTTAAAGAAAAGTTTGAGGCATTTGAAAAGTTTAAGTTGTTCAAGAATAGAGTTGAGAATGAATATGGAGGCAAGATAAAATGTTTGAGGCCAGATAGAGGCGGAGAGTTTGTTGAACCCTTGGTATTTGGTCTTTGATTATTATCATTGATGTCAATAATTTGTCTATGCAATTATAATGAGTATATGGTATGGTTAACATCATGTAGTTATCTTATTTGATGTCCTTCAATATTGTTCAAAATACATTCAAGACAAACACTTAAGTGTTATACAATTAACACTTAATGTTCACTTTGGTTAAGAAAATGTTTATCAAAAAATAGTTTTGGTTTATGTGAGAGTCAATAGGTATTTTTATCAGTTAGACCCCAACTATTAAAGGTTTTTGGAAAGGTCATTGAATTAGCTAAAATGGGTCTCTATTAGTTTTTGCATAACACATGTATGGAAAGAGAAACACTTTATTTATCAGAAGCAGTTACCAAATTGTTATGACAATTTTAGCAGTTTTGGTCTAATTGAAGTCTGGGGTATGTACCTACCTCCAAAATGTCAACTTTTTTGGTTTATAAGTAGAGGATATATTCCTCTAAAACATCTTATATGTGGTTTTGACAGAAGTTGTAGGATTTGTGTGAAATTCTTTGTAGATTGAACAATTTGTAGGCATATTTTAAACAACAAAGAAGAGGGTAATGCTTTATGTTTCTATTTTCCTATTTGTCATTTATTTATATTGTAGAATTTTATCAAAGGTGAAGGGTTATACATTGCTTCTTTATTCATTCATATCATTATTTGATCAGATCTTTTAATGGAAAAAGAAAACATATTTGGATGCTTGATGTTTTAAGGAGAAACAAGGGTTTATTACTTCAAGAAAGTTGATAGTTTGAAAGAATTTAATTCAAGTCATCTTATTACATTCATATATTTTGTTTTAGATCTGAGTATACATGTCATCATTTGATAAATTCATTGAAAGAGGCTTGTATACTTTGGTGCAATTTTTGATGTAAAAGAAAGAGTAAGAAGACAAATAGAAGTATATCCTACATTATATTTTCAACAAGAAGTTGGTGCTTCAGGTGTAAGGGATTGGTGTTCCTTGAAATTAGTGTTTCTAAAACAAGGTTTTGGTGCTTCCTAGATTTGTAGCTCTAAAAGATTTTCCCAAGAGGCTAATAAAGTTTCAGATTCAAAGTGGTTTTTACCCTAAGTGTTTTTCCACTATAAACATTGTGTACTTTTTTCTTTTGCTTCTTTTGTTCACGTTTCATAAGTATATGTTATAATTGTAAAAGTTTGAAAAGAAACAAAAGATAATTGTCTGTCACTACATAAGAGTTAAGTTCTAAAGACCAAGAATGTACAAGGTTAGTGAATGAAGTAGTATCATATAAAAGAAAGTTATAAAAGTATGAGAATACTACTTTGGGTAATATGTTAAGGAAACAAAGAATTGATTATCTAACAAGAATTGGTTTTGAATTAGGACAATGTTCTAGTGACAAGAAAGATGAATCTTTATTTGAGACATTTAAATATGAAAGTAAGGATACAAATCAGAATACTACCGCTTGAAATGTAGGTAAAAATGTAGATTTTAATTAAATTTCTAATGATAAAAATTAGGTTATATCAAGCACTTCATTCATGGGTAAAAGATACTCAAATAGGTAAAAGATACTCAATATGGACATAGAATAAGTAATTATAGATACATGTCAAGGATGTATTCAAAGTTTCATTTTGGTTATTCCTTTCCTAAAATGAATGGTCTAAGATGTTACAAATGCAATATCTTTGGTCATGTTATGAGGAATTGCAAAAGTAAGTCATTTTAGAATGAGCAATCTTATGCTAGTCTACAAGTTGATAAAGAATTTGATACTAAAGTGACTAAGATATGGAGGCCTAACATTAATAAGTCTATGTTTGTTCAAATGGCTCTACATTCTGAAGAAAATGACTTGTGGATAATTGATAGTGGTTTTTTTAGACACATGACACGAGATAAAACAAAGTTTGACAAATTGCTTAACTACAAAGGTTACATTGTTAGTTTTGGTGACGATTCTTCAAGGAAAATTAAAGGTTTGGGTTCTTTGATGCTTAGTGACAAAATGTCCATTCATGATGTGTATTATGTTGATGGATTAAAGTAAAATCTTGTAAGTGTTAGTCAAATTTATGATTATGGATATGAAGTTATGTTTGATGATCATGGTTGTCAAATCAAATTAAAATTCGGATAGTTGGTTGCACCAAGTAAAATATCTAAAGGGAATGTGTAAAATTAAACATATATCACAAATACTAACAGTCATGAAGATGTTTTCCTTATGGGATAGGTGAATGAAATTTGGTTATGACACAAAAGGCTTGGGCACTTGAATTTTAATGACTTGGTAAAAGTTAGTAAGCATAAAAAAGTAAGAGGTATGCCATGGATAAGTAAGCCAAAGAATGTTATTTGTGAAGGGTGTCAACATGGTAAACAAACAATGAGAAAATAGGGTTTCTAAAGAGGATATCAACCCCCTAGATGAAAGCCCAAGCAATAAAGAGAGATCCAACAAGAGGAAGAGGGACAAAGAGGCCATTCTTGATGACAAGCAGCTAATGATTGAAGCAACAAAGAACATGGAAAAGGTGGAGCTCAAGAGAACTAAGTTGGTCAAAGAAATGGTGCCCTGATCTATTCTCTTAGCTTTTCTATTTTTTCTCACTAGTTTTTAGTTAGGCTAGGCTTGCCTGCTCCTTTAGAAGCTATTTTTTCTTAGGGCTGGTTTGTGGCCTTCCTTGGCCTATAGTTTTTTACTATTATACTTTATGCTCTAGACTTTAATTTGATATTATTTTGTTTACTATGGGGTTTTATGCACCCATTAAAACTTGTTTTACTTAATAAAAATCATGGTAAACAAAAAAAGGTATCTTTTTTTCAAACAAATAATTTGTTTCTAAACCATTGCAAATAGTACACATTGATTTATGTTGTCCTACAAGGACAATGTCGTTAAATGGTGAAAAATATTTCATGCTTTTTATAGATGATAATACAAGAATGACATGGGTAACTTTCTTAAAGCATAAATCAGAGGCATTTATCAAGTTTAAGATTTTTAAGAAAATGGTTGAAAATGAGTCAGACATGAAGATTAAATTCTGACGATCAGATAAAGGTGGTGAGTTTACTTAAGATGAACTTATTGATTTTTGTGAAAAATATTGCATCAAAAGACAATATGCAACATCCAGGACACCTCAACAAAATGGAGTTGCTGAGAGAGAGAACTGAACAATGCAAGAAATGCCAATTAGATGAATCTAAAGTACCAAATTGGTATTGGGTAGTTCACACAAAAGTATACATTTTAAATAGGGCACAACTAAGGGTAAAAACTAAGTACATTCCTTATGAGTTATGGTATGGACATCATGCTTCTGTTGAGCATTTTAGAATTTTTGGAAGTAGATTTTTTATTAATAATTTTGATGATAAAATAGAAAGCTTTGATGCAAGATGTGATGAAGGAATATTTTTAGGATATTCTTCTCAAAGTAAAACTTACAAACATTTTAATAAAAGTTTGAATAAACTTGTTGAAAGTGTACATGTGAAAGTGGATGAAGTTGTGCAGGATAAAAACACAATGAGAATGGGTAATACTTTCCTACAGACAGTGGTAAAGACTTGAAAGAATCAGATAATAAATTTGATGAAGATGAAGAAGAGATAAAAGCTCAAATAGAAACACTAGAACCAATAGGTACAAAGGCTACATGATCAAGATTGAAAAAATATCATTCTCAAGAATAGATTATAGGGGATAAACATGCAAGTATTCAAACAAGAACAAGAACTACATCTAGTGAATGTGCTAATCTTTGTTTGTTATCTCAAATTGAACCTAAATCGTATAAAGAAGCTAGTCTGGATGAGTTTTGAGTTAAATCTATGAAAGAGGAACTAAGTCAAATTGAAAAGAGTAAGACTTGGGAATTAATGCCTAAAGCTAAAGCTAAAAATGTAATAGCTGCTAAATGGGGCTTTAGAAACAAATTTGATGAAAATGGAAATATATCAAGGAACAAGGCTAGATTGGTTTATAAGGGTTATGACCAAATAAAAGTTGTGGACTTTGATGAAAATTTTGCACCTGTTGCTAAACTAGAAGAAATTAGAATCTTTCTTGCATATTCAACTTTCAAGGGCTTTAAAATGTATCAAATGGATGTTAAAATGAAATTTCTTAATGGTTACCTTGATGAAGAGGTTTATATGAATCAACCTGAAGGATTTAAAAATAAAGATGATCCTAATCATGTTTACAGGCTAAAAAAGACGCTTTATGGTTTGAAACAAGCTCCAAGGGCTTGGTATTCTAGGTTGGATCAATATCTTATAAAAAAATGGCTTCAAAAGAGGTGGTGTTGATAGAATCTTGTACATCTATGGTACAAGTGATGATATTCTCATTGTTTTTGTTTATGTCGATATAGTATTTGGATCCAATGATGATGCTTTAAGTCAAGGTTTTTCAAAGCTTATGTAATCTGAATTTGAAATGTCCATGCTTGGAGAACTATCCTATTTTCTTGGATTGCAAATTTCTTAGTTGGAAAATGGTATATTCTTATCCCAAAATAAGTATGCAAAAGAAATGTTAAATAAATTTCATATGAAAGATCGCAAGCTGATGGGAACACCAATGATAATAGGATGTAAACTTACTAAAAATGATGATTCTCCTGATGTTGATCAAACTACTTATAGATCCATGATTGGTCATTTACTATATCTCATAGCTTCAAGGCTTGATATCATGCATGATGTATGTTTGGTTGCAAGATTTCAATCTTCACCTAAAGAATCTCATGTTATGGCTGTTAAAATAACTTTTAGATATATTCAAGGAACTTAGTATTACACGATTTTCTTATATTGACTCATATTGGGTAGGTTGTCTAGATGAAAGAAAAAGTACCTTAGGAGAAACATTTTTCTTGGGTAACAGGCTAGTGTGTTGGCATAGTAAGAAGCAAAAATATAATACACTTTCTACTACAAAGGTTGAATATATATCTGCATGTTCTTTTTATGAACAGGTTCTTTGGATGGTTCAAACTTTACTAGATATGAAAGTAATAGTGTCTAAACTAGTTCTTGGGTGAATGCACCAAGTTGTGGTGCCAAAAAGATGAAACCCATCTTCATTTTTGAAAAATTCTTATAGCGTGCACATGCTATGTCTTGGGCTCCATAAGCCTAACAATTGTGGAGCTCAGGCCATAGCACATACGTCCTATGTTTTCACATAATGCATGTGTGCTATAGCGCATGCGCACTATGCAAAAACATATTAACGGACTGCAGCCTACAACCCATGCAATTTCTTCCATTTCATTTGCTAGTTTCCTTCTCTACCCCTAATAGCATGCACATATTTTCTAGAAGGTGAAATGTTTTCTCACTCTCCTAAAAATGTCTCCTCATTGCCAAAGATCAAGATTGAGTTCATCAAGTATGTTCTTGAACCTTGTTTTTGCATTGTTTTGTATATATTTAGTATTGTTTTGTATATTTTTTAAAGTTTTTCTTTGAGTTTGTTTAATTTTTTAAAACACAATTGGTTTCTTCTTAGGAATTATGAATAGTCAATCACCAAATCCCCAGCCTGATCAACAAAATCCTCCACAAAATCAAAATGGAAACCCTCCACAAGATAAAAATGAAAACCGTCCATAAGATCAAAATAAAAACCCTCACGAGGAAGAGCAAAAACCTCTGCAACCTCCACCAACTAAAAGACCTTCTCCGAACACCCAAGAAAATCTAATGACTGAAATAGAAAGAAGAAAAAATCAATTAGAAGCAATCATTGGTAGGTTAAAAGCTTGTGGGAAAACTAATCCTATGAGAGTGCACTTGACATTCTCTCTTGAGTCCATTATGAGCCAGATAGCTTATGTTAGTGGCTAGTTGGATATTTGGCATGTTAAGAGAGAATGAAAAAGAAGATATTATGCAAAAAAATTATCCTATGAAGATGTAAGAAAAAAGGACACAACGAAAGGTGACATATTTTGCATTGTTTAAAAATCTAGGAGAACTAGAAACTATTAAAGCTATAACTAAAAGGTTCCCCATCCACTAGTGCATCCATGGTGATATTAGAAATAAATTTTGGGATAGATGATGGATGGTCTTTGATTCCTCTTCCTACAATAATCATGAGGTTCCAATATATTTCTTAAAGAGATTGTATTGTGAATATGTCCTTGGGGAGATCCCTAATTATTTTTACATGCTAGATTCTCAGGGTAGAGGTGGGGGTTGTCATTTGAGAGGCTGGGGGCACATTGTGACCCTAATACAATTAGGGTACTTGTTGTCAACCCATAGGGTGAGCATGTCATTATTCCTTCAGTTGTAGTACTCTAGGGACTATCAATGCTTTGATACAAACCCTCATTCACTGCACTAGTGCATTAGTTGAGGATGAGCCTTCTTTGTTCCACAATCACATATGCACGTCATGTGGATCTTTATCCACACTTGGCATTCACGTTGGAGACACTATGGATGATGGGCTAGTCATTGATGACTTCTTGAGTGAGACATTTTCCATTGACACTGAGGTAAATTATAATTATAATAAACTAATTTGATCATATTTCATATGTACAATGAATGACTAATAAATTAACATGTCTTGACATTGTTTAAAATTCAGAGTAAGAGTGTTGATGACCATAGTACATATTCCCCGACCTAATTTTATGTCTTGTTGGTGAGTTGACATGTATGTATCAATTTAATCATTTCAATTAATACATATATTTATTAAGTAATCATATGAAGGATTGATTTTTTTTTATCCATGTGCATTAGTTCTCTACTAGACCATTGACATTCACAAGGGACTCTGAGCTTAGGCATGATACGAGCTTCATAGAAGTACATTTGTTTCATGTTAAGTTATTCATTTTATTATATCATATTCTATAAAAAATAAATAAATTATATTATATGATTTGTAGTTGTTGACATCAAAGACTCCTCATCTTCACCAGTCCATCAATTATGGAGTTGCTGCCACGATAGCTAATTTAGAGCCATTGAGTGAGGTATGCAAGAGTTTTCATATTTTTAGTTTTTATTTATAATAGTTACTATTGAAATTTTAAATGGTATTTATAAGTATAATCAAGTGATTATATTGATTGAATTGTTGTAGGGCCTTGTTACTCCTGATCATCCACGATCCTTTAAGATGGATGTACAAAGTGACTATTTGATGGCGGTAAGAAAATAATTAATTTTGTGTGTACATATATTTGATTTCAATGTATAATAATTATTTATTCATATAAACTTTTTTTTGTATCAGCTCCGGTTATAGAGAACTCTAAACAAGAGGATGAGCAAGTGTGTGAGGAAGACCCCATCATCCCCATCATCTCCCTCCACGCAATCACTGAAAACATCTAGGGATTTATTTTCTTCTTCTCATGGGAAGGAGAAGATACAGGGATAGACACACATATAGGCATTAGTGGACATATATCTTAGATTTTATATTAGTGGACATATTCGACATGTGTTTGATGTATGCCATATATTTGATGCATGACATTATTAGACTGACAACTTTGATGCATCGGTTTGTTCATGTATGACATTATTGGTGATCATAATATATATCTTGTTTTTCTTGTTTATATTTTAAGTATTTCATGTATTTCATTTTAATGTAATTTGCATCTAAAATAAGGGTAGGAATTATTATAATAAGCTTTGATAGTATCTTTTGACATGTGAATAAGGATATGCTATTAATTTTTATTTAGATTGTACAAGTTATGAGTACTTTTTATGAGTAACTTATTTGGAGTTTTTATTGGGATCAAAACAATGAAACTTGAATTCTTATTAATATTATATAATTAACATTAAAATTTTAATCTTGAGTTGGCTACATTATGTAAATGTCTAAGCTTGAATCTTAGTGTCATCATAAATATGTCAAGAGTTTATATATTCTTTATCTTCACAACATGAGAAGACTTGAAATAAAGTTTTTAATTTATTCCTAGAATTTGATATCAATATTACTTGTTTATCCATCTTTTCAAGAGCTTCATTCATTGAAACACATTATATATGCTCTTCTTATGATTCCTATAGCTATAGTTCTTACATTTTTCTTACAAATCTTTTATCTGTCATTATCCACTATGTATTGACTACACTATATTTGACCTCCTTTATATGGTGATGAATTTTATACCCCTAGGATGTCATCTTCAACTTATTGTATCTTTTTCATTCTTCCAAGTATTGACAACAATATTTAGTGATTCTTAGGGTCAATTCCATCTAGCGTGCCTGAGAATGTTTGAGTGGTCAATAGGATGGGACAAGCTTGGGACTATGGTTTATCCAGCTACTCAAAGATAACAGAGTAGATAGCTATGATGAATTATTAGAGAGATTCACTAGTTGGCGACTTTGTACTAGCTAAGACTACAAGTTTCAACATCGCCTAGTGGAGTCTCCAAAAAGAGAGAGAGAGGTTATTGTAGGTGTCAACAACATGATCTTGTAGCACCCAATATTGCATCCATACCTTGCACGAGCTTTGAGATATACCCTGTCAAAGTTCATTTCCCTATGACATTCATTGACTTTTAGGGTCAATTCTATTCAGCATGTCCAAGAATGTTTAAGCAGTTAATGGGAGAAGACAAGCTTGGTAATATGGCTTAACTAGCCGCTTGGAGCTAACAGAGTAGACAATTTGATCCCATGATGAATAGTTAGAGAGATTCACTAGTTGGCGACTTTGTACTAATCAATAATGCAAGTTTCAACATCACCCAAGATGGGGTTGCAAAATCAAAATGAAATGAAATCTCCAAAAACTGAGAGAGATTATTGTAGGTGTCAAAAACAAACTTCTGTAGCACCCAACATTGCATCCATACCTCACATGAGCTCTAAGATATGCCCCATCAAAGATCTCTTCCCTATGGCATTTAGTGACTCTTAGGGTCAATTCCATTCGACATGCCTACGAATGTTCGATCGGTCAAAAAGACAAGACAATATTGGGACTAGGGTTTACCTAGAAAATCAAAGCTAATAGAGCAAACAATTCAATGCCATAAAAAATAGTTAAAGAGATTCACTTGTTGGTGACATTGTACAGGCCAACACTACAAGTTTCAACATCACCTGAGATGAGGCTACAAAATTAAAATAAAATTAAATCTCCAAAAAGAGAGGGATTATTGTAGGTATCAAAAAAACAATCCTTTAGCACCCAACATTGCATCCATATCTTGCACGAGTTTCAAGATATTCTTTGTTAAAGTTAGTTGCCATATGACATTTAGTGACTCTTAGGGTCAATTCCATTTGGCATGCCCGAGAATGTTTGAACAATCAATGGGATGAGAAGATCTTGGGACTAGGGTTTACTTGGCCACTCAGAGCTAACATAATAGATAATTTGATCCCATGATGAATGGTTAGAGAGATTCACTAGTTGGTGACTTTATACTAGCCAACACTACAAGTTTCAGCATCACCTGAGATGGGGCTATAAAATCAAAATTAAATCCAATATCAAAAGAGAGAGAGAGGTTATTGTAGGTGTCAACAACATGAGCCTGCAATACTTGACATTGAATCTATACCTTGCATGAGCTCCAAGATATGCCCCATCAAAGATCACTTCCCTATAGCATTAGTGACTCTAAGGGTCAATTTTGTTTGGCATGTCCAAGCATGTTTGAGTGGTCAATAGGATGAGACAAGCTTAGGACTAAGGTTTACCCAACCACTTAGAGCTAACAAAGTGGACAATTCAATCCCATGATGAATGGTTAGAGAGACTCACTAGTTGGTGACCTTTTACTGGCTAATACTACAAGTTCCAACATCACTCAAGATGGGGACACAAAATAAAAATAGAGTTGAGTCTCTAAAGAGAGAGAGAGAGAGAGGTTATTGTAGGTGTCAAAAAATTGATATTATAGCAACCAATATTGCATCCATACATCACACGAGCTCTGAGATATGCCTTGTCAAATATTGTTGTCCTATGACATTTATGTTAGCTTAAAGAATAAATTTGACAACTGAGTGTCAATACACTTAACCAAGATCAAGAACAGGTGCCGAGTGATATAACAAGTGCCGAGTGACAATAGGTGCCGAGTGATATAACAAGTGCTGAGTGACAACAGGTGCCAAGTGATAATAAGTGCCGAGCACAACATGTGCCGAGTGATACAATTTTTGTTCATGTGCCGAGCTATCCAAAAAACTGTATGTGCCGAGTGTCAGAAATACTTCAGGAGCTGAGTAACTCAGTAGAACAACATAAAAGTTTGGAATTGCACAAATTATGATACAAACAGTTTTTGCAGCCGACAGAAGGTAAATCTCGAAGGATTGAATGATAAGATCGAATCTTTTAATTTTCCTATGCAATTTGCATGCGGCCAATAAGAAAAATGCAAAAGGCATGCAACCAGTCAGCAAAAGATAAGTATTGAGCAGGAAATTGAGATTCAATATGAATCGTAGATCCAAAACAAACCCTGAGTCTTTGAAGTCTTTATAAGGAAGATTAAATTTCACTGTAATAGAGAGAGATGAGACATATTGAAGGACATACAAGGGCGCAAATTTATTTTCAGAAGCAAGAGTTATCAGATCACAAAGGATCAAGATCAGGAGAAGGTGGAAAAGGAGCCTGCATTCAACAATCAAGGATTGTAATCTATTAGGTTTATTGCATCTAATACTCTCTAGCAATTGTATTAGAATAAAATCCTATGGTGACAGGCTAGCTTTACAACTATTTTGTAAGAACCTTTTGATTAGGTGATTAAAATCCTTTAACCGGGTGACACTTCATGTTAAGTGTTTGCAAATCCTCTAACCAGGTCACTATTAACACAATGTAAAGCCTTTAACAGGGCAGGCCTTTAACATGGAAAACCATTAGAAGTGGTTGAACAATATTGCTACAATAATTTTTGTGGGTATCATCCCCACCCCAGTTTTTCCTTCTTATTCCTAGAGGGTTTTTGGGTTACCAAAATTCCTGTGTTGTGAGTTATTGATGCATGTGTTTTGTTACATGTTTATTTGATACGCATGCAATTTACTTTCAGTTAAAATTTTATTGGCTAAAATTTTGATACTTATGATTCACCCCCCCCTCTCATAAGTACTCTTTCCATATTTGAATATTCCAACAATTGGTATCAGAGCTTGCCAGGTCCTCACAAGAAATAGCCTAACAGCTTGGAAGGAAAAGATCTAAAGATGGAAAGCTTTCAAATTTGAAAAGATCATTGAAAATCAGGTGATAGATGTGCAACTTGCTCTGCATATCTTGGAGGAATTCAAAAAAATTTTGAGAAATTCATTAAAAAAGAGGAAGGATCTAGCCATAGCTAAAAATGATATACATTACAAGGAGATTGACACCACCAACATATTTTCCAGTGGAGACACTAAAGAGTTTGATGCAGCAATAGCATAACTGATGGAGAAAAATAAAATTCAAGCAGAAGAAATAAGAACTCTCAAGATGGAACATGAATCACAGGCTATAATGATATGTGAAATTACTGAACAAAAGAAAAGAGTAGTTGATGATAAGGTCATGATGGAAAATGACAAAAAGAATCTTGCAAATAGACTTGAATAAAAATGTACTGAACTGACAAGGATCTCAAACATGCAGATGGATACACTTGCGCAAATGATGAACCTTCATCATGAACTTAATGTAAAGGATATTGAGATCTCTACCTTGAAGATGCAAAATGAACAAATGCAGAATGAATTGAATAGGGAAAAAGAGGTAGCAGAGAATCTCAACAAATCAAGTGAAGCAATCAAATATTTTGAACAGTTGTTGAAATCACCAAAATCTACCCATCATACATCAGGACTAGGATACAATAGCATTGAAGTTGGAGAATCATCAAAGAGTGCTGAACAAAGAAGTGATAAAGGTAAGAATTCAAAACCCACTTGTCATTTCTATAATAAGAAGGGACATACAACTAATGTGTGCAGGAGTAGAAGATTCAATCAATCAAAAATACCCAAAAGTTTTTGTCACGAGTGCAACATGCAAGGACATATGACTCAAAATTGCAAATCCAATGTTACAAGGACTCAAAGATTTTATGGACATTGTTATAATTGCAAAAAATATGGACATAGGGCATTTGAATGCAGATCAAAACCTATGTGGACAGTAAATCAACCAGCAAAGACATCAAACCATGAATTTTGGGATTACAACACCAGGAACAACTGTCACTATTGTCAAGAATATGGACATATCCCACAGAATTGCATAAGAACACATTTTAGAGGGAACTAAAAAAGATGGTTGAGTCAAACCACATGTTTCAGTTGCTTAAAAACTGGTCATGTCAGCAGGAATTGCCCAACAAGGTCAAAGGCATCAAGTTCTGAGTTCAGCAATGGAAAGGCAAACATAGATGTTGGACATATCAGAAGTGAAATGAATAAGAAATGGAGGAAGAAAGATGAGTCTAGCACATCAAATACAGAGATCACTTCACCTAATAGGTCAAGTGATCACACTTCATCAAATTAAGTAAAGAATAAGTGTGAGGGATTGATAAACTGAGTTACATCATAAATCAGTCCCAAGACATATAAGAGCTGCAAAAATGAAATCAGCATAAATAAAGATGCTAAGTCAAAATTGACAACTTTGTGAAAATATGTCAAAATTGTCTTCAGGAGCCGAGTTGCTAATAATGACCAAGTTAATAGTTGATGCCGAGCTATGAAATATCAATAGGAGTCAACTAAAGTAAAACATAATGGGAGCCTAGTTATGACGAAACCTTTCAAGAGCCGAGTAGACAGTTGGAAGCATACTAAGCATTTATTACTCTATTTTGAAGGGTACATAAATCTGATTTTTGATCATTTTCTCACCATTCAAACAAGAAGCAAAGTCGAAAAAGGAGCGGAGAAGATCAAGAATAGCTTAGAAGCCATTCGTAAAAGATTTCAACAGCGATTCAAGAAAAATTTTGTCGATTTAAGGTATTTTACTTAAGTGCCGAGCTACGTAGGACTTATAAACTTGTTTGAATTATAAACCCTAGTTTGGAAAACAATGGCATCTGGGTCAGGAACCACCAAGGGTTTAGAGAGTCATGAAGTTCAGTTGGTCAGTAACGAAGTAAAACAACCTGAATTTAAGCCCATTCCAGAAGTAGCATACAAGAATGATCCTGCAGGAGCATTATCAGTTATTTCGGATAAGGTTGTTATGGTACAAGATGTTCGCAGATGTTACAATTGCAAAATTGGTGCCATAGGAGACTTAGAAATTCATAATGCATATGATAAACTGTGTGAAAAAAAAGTACTGAAAAATGAATTTTCAATAGTAGAAAGAAAAGGATTGACCAAAACCCTAGCATTTTCGACTGTTTTCAAAACAGAATCGGTACGGATAATTTTGAGCCAAATACATTACGAAGCTTTTTGGTTAGAGTCAGGGCTAGTAAAATTTACCAAAAAAATTGTTCATAGGGTTACTAGTATTCCAACCCTAGATCGGCCAAAGACCCTACGAAGTGGCAAAAGGGAAATAATAGAGAAAAATACAGGTGCCAAATGGAACAATAGAGGAATGACTATCGACACAGTCACAGATCCCCTACTAGATTTTTCTATGAGAATTATTTCACACAAATTCTATCAATCAAGCAGGTTGAACAACGTACCTTGTATAGGAGTTGATGTTGCATACAAGATAATCAAAAGAGATCACACTTATGATCTGACAGAGCTCATGTTTCAATAGGTTAATGAAAATCTGGGAGCTATAAGGAAAAGCAAGGGAGCTCAATGCAAATTTGGATCAGTTTTGATGTGTATATTCTTCTATCTGATGAAAGAATTTCCTTCTATGGGGAAAGTAAAATGGAATCTAAATAAAATAATTGTTGAACAAATTAATGGATACATTGAAAAAATGGGTGAAAATTTTGATGCCCAAATGACAGGTTATTTTGAGGACTTCAAAAAGTCCATGAAACAAAGAATGAGAATTCTAGTCTCACTGACTGAAAAATATGAAAAAGACATTTGTTTTCTTGTAGATATAGATTATACTTACATACAAGCAGTTATACCTAGAATAAGATGGCTTAGGCCACTAGGTTATGAACTTGATGTTGATCAAGCCTCTGCAACAATAATAGCTCTACTTGCAGAAGAAGCTGATAAAAATGCACAAATTTTTGGAACCTATGATGTTGTCAAATCAAAGGTAATAACAGATTTGAAGATTGCTTTAGCAGTAAAGAAGAAAGAGAAAATGGTGAGACAAATCAAAAGAAAGTTTGGCATGGAAGAAGAAGAAGGAACAACAGAAGAAGAAGGAGAAGACATTGAAGAAGAAGGAGATAAACTTCAAAGTCAGACTCAAGGGTCAGGAGAAGAGAAAGAGGAAAGTGCTGAGGTAGAAGAAGCCAAGGAAGCACCAATTAAGAGAAAGATCACAACTCCCTCTACTCCTAAATCCAAAGGAAGGAAAGTGGCTGCCCCTGCATCAAAGAGACCTACCATAAGGGCTACAACACAAAAAGCCCAAGAAGAGGCAAAAGGAAGGAAGAAAGACTCAAAGAAGAATGCTGCTAAGACAAAGAAAAGGATTTTTATTCCCCAACCTGAAACAGATGAGGAGAAAACAGAGTCAGAGGACAATAGTAAATTTCAAGTGGTAAGACACAAATCTCAGACTGCTGTTGATAAATTATGTTAAAAAATTAGAAATAATGATTTAAAAGGTCTAAAGAACCTGGATTTTTCTAAGCTCACCAAAGAAGAGAAAAATAAACTAGAGGAATCTGTGTATGCTATGATGGCTGAGTATAAGCACACACCTCTAGAATTAGATGAATCTATGCCGAGAGAATTGTATAAAATTGTAGAGGATAAATGGATTTTTTGTTTACAAATGGAAAAAGAAATAAGGGAGTCTACATTAGCAAGATTGTTGCCTGATCTAACTAAAGATCAAATAATAAATGCTGTAAAAAGGTATAATAATAGATTCACTCCCAAGTATAGAGCATTTAGTATATTGTAGAATAAAATTGAAGAGGTAGTTACCAAATCCACAAGATTGTGGAAAATAGTTTACAAGAAAATTGAAGATGTATATAATGAAGAATATAAGGCAAAAGCAATTGCCAAGAAAAAGGAAAAGAAAGCATCAGAAACAAAAGAGAAGAAACTAGTGGAGAAGGAGAGTAAAGAAGAAAAGGAAGAAGAGGCACACAATGAGGAGAAAGAGGAAGATAAAGATACAGTTGAGCCACAAGATCAAAGTATGCAAGATATACAAGCATCTCCTCCTAGTCCTCCTCATGCCACTATCACACCTGCAGATATCATAAAAATAAAGGATGTTACGGATACTTCAAATCTAAACATCAATCCATTAACTGCAGAGGATTTGGAAATCCTTGACCAATCATCACTTGTAGCAAAATTAAGTTCAAATCCTGTATTGGTCAGTGTTGATGAATTACAGAATCTAGAAGCCAAGGTAAAAGCACAAGTGCCCCCTTTGACCACAAAAACTACTGGTATTCTATTCCTTCCACCACCACCTCCACCAAGTATAATCACTAATACACTCCAAGTGTCGAGTACAGTAGCAGGGGAAATAAAAGAAACATCTGAACAATCAACAAGTTCAACCCCACCTAGCATTCATAAAAGGGATATTCAAGCTGAAGAAAAAGAGACACAAAAAAAGGAGGAGACTGCAATACAAACATTGGTTGCATTACCAAAATTTGGTACTCCTACACAAACTCTTCAGCAGCCGAGCACAGATGGACTACAGTTGCAAATCAGGACACCAGGCTCGAGCTCATCAAAGGCAGTTAGGAGACTTCACTATGGAGTTCCTGAGCTTGATGAAGAAATAAAGATCCCATATTATGAATCTAGCACTCTTACTGAAGAAAAGATTAATGAAATTTAGAGTGCATTAGACAAAAGAAGGAGACAAGAAGCACTAAGAAAGGAATACAAGCAAAAGCTTACATTAAATGAGATTAAAAACATATTCACAGAAGCTTTTTGCTTACAATCTCTAGATAAGTCAAGACCAATCATGGAACAACTATCTGATATAGTTGACCAGGTGACTAATGAAGACCAGGAAACAAATGCCAGATTGCTTGAATGGTCAGAAAAGAAGTTCCAAGGTAAAGTAAATAGTAAAATATCCGGTGATATAGCACTGTCACAAGAAGAACTGGCAAAGAAAGTTATAACAGTTAAAATTGTACTAGGAAACATTTTTTCCCTGTACAACAATTTGTTTGATTTTTCCACATTCACACAAGACACTAGCCATAAAATACTGAGATTGGAAAAAAATCTGAAAACTTCTAGCATGGAACTCCCCACAGATCCAGCTTAGAGTGAGAAGCATTTTGTCCAATCGCTTCACACACAAAGAGAGCTAGCTGTTTTAGCAGCAGAGGAGGCAACCACACAAGCCAAATTGATACAAATTCAATCATCAATTAATCCTCATTTGGAGTTACTTCACAAGGAGCAGATAAATGCAGAGACAATCCTCAGGAAAGATCCCAACCTTTCTTCATCTGATGGACTTGTACACCTAGTAGCAGAGATTGCCATCCAGCATAAGACATTGGATGTTGCATTAGCAAATTGGGATGCAGCTCTGAAGGTACTCCTTGAAGTAAACAACTCATTTTTGGCCAAATATGGCATTTCACTTTAAAGACCATTGACATAAGTGTCAAAAAGGGGGAGATAGCATTGAGTACAAGAATGAAATGATAAGTATAATAATAGGGGGAGATAGCAGAGATAGAAAATTTTGTGAAATTTTGGGGGAGATAGCAAATTTTGGGAGCAAATTTTGAAATCTTATTTAAGTGTTTTTGCCACTCATGTCAAAGGGGGAGATTGTTAGCTTAAAGAATAAATTTGACAACTGAGTGTTAATACACTTAACCAAGATCAAGAACAGGTGCCGAGTGATATAACAAGTGCCAAGTGACAACAGGTGCCAAGTGATAATAAGTGCCGAGCGCAACATGTGCCGAGTGATACAATTTTTGTTCATGTGCCGAGCTATCCAAAAAATAGTATGTGCCGAGTGTCAGAAATACTTCAGGAGCCGAGTAACTCAGTAGAATAGCATAAAAGTTTGGAATTGCACAAATTATGATACAAATGGTTTTTGCAACCGACAGAAGGTAAATCTCGAAGGATTGAATGATAAGATCGAATCTTTTAATTTTTCTATGCAATTTGCATGAGGCCAATAAGAAAAATGCAAAAGGCATGCAACCAATCAGCAAAAGATAAGTATTAAGCAGGAAATTGAGATTCAATATGAATCGTAGATCCAAAACAAACCCTGAGTCTTTGAAGTCTTTATAAGGAACAAGAAATTTTACTATAATAGAGAGAGATGAGACATATTGAAGGACATACAAGGGTGTAAATCTATTTTCAAAAGCAAGAGTTATCAGATCACAAAGGATCAAGATCAGGAGAAGGCAGAAAAGGAGCCTGCATTCAACAATCAAGGATTGTAATCTATCAGGTTTATTGCATCTAATACTCTCTAGCAATTGTATTAGAATAAAATCCTATGGTGATAGGTTAGCTTTACAACTATTTTGTAAGAACCTTTTGATTAGGTGATTAAAATCCTTTAACCAGGTGACACTTCATGTTAAGTGTTTGCAAATCCTCTAACCAGGTCACTATTAACACAATGTAAAGCCTTTAACAGGGAAAACCATCAGAAGTGGTTGAACAATATTACTGCAGTAATTTTTGTGGGTATCATCCCCACCCCAGTTTTGCCTTCTTATTCCTGGAGGGTTTCTGGGTTACCAAAATTCTTGTGTTGTGAGTTATTGATGCATGTGTTTTGTTACATGTTTATTTGATATGCATGCAATTTACTTTCAGTTAAAATTTTATTGGCTAAAAGTTTGATACTTATGATTCACCCCACCCCCCCCCCCCCCTCTCATAAGTACTCTTTCCATATTTGAATATTCCAACAATTTAGTGACTCTCAAGGTCAATTCCATTCAATGTGCCTGAGAATGTTTGAGTAGTCAATGAGATGAGACAAGCTTGGGACTAAAGTTTACTCAACCACTCAGAGCTGACAAAGTAGATAGGTCGATCCTACAATGAATGATTAGAGAGATTCCCTAGTTGGCAATTTTGTACTGGCCAATACTACTAGTTTAAACATCACCTGAGATGGGGCGACAAAATTAAAATGAAATAGAATCTCCAAAAAGAGAGGTTATTGTAGGTATCAAAAACATGATCTTGTAGCACCCAATATTGCATCCATACCTCACACGATCTCCAAGATATGCCTCATCAAAGATTGCTGCCCTATGGCATTTAGTGACTCTTAGGGTCAATTCTATTTGGTGTACCTGAGAACATTCGAGCGATCAACATGACGAGACAAGCTTGAGACTAGGGTTTACCCAACCACTCAGAGCTAATGGACCTTGGGACTAGAGTTTACCCAACATCACACTCTTAATTTTTATGTACAACCTAGCTCTTTAAGGCACATGTACGAAAGAATCTAAGAGAGAAAACCTTTGGTCTTGTCCAAAAAAAATGAAATATAAATGTTACATCAAATGTTTTTGGAATTATATTCAATCTAATGAACCAACTAGATCTGCTCTATATTTTAATGTCTCAAATATTGCCTGGTGATCTGACTCACAAACCTTCCAAAGAGTCTTATTATGTAGTTTTCCTCCATATTTTATGAAGTGGACATTTGATGCGACAACAAGGTTCAAATAATGAAAAATATTCCTCTCAATTTGTCAATCCTTGAATAACCAAAAGTTAGGGTTTTTTTATAGAATATCATGTAGGCCATGTACCGATTACAACCACCACACCTATGTGATATTCTAAATCTTCACCATCTATAACCGAGTGATCCAAATTTGTTTTGACCTAGACAAAATGACTCAAATAATAATCTATCCCTTCTTCATTGTCTTTAGGTGCAACACCAACAAAAATGTGGCCTGTAGTGATAACTATACATAATGCAGTCATTAATTCAACAAATACTCAAGGTAAAATTTATAAAGTTACATATTGAATTTACATATATATTACTAGGTTACACTAGAGACAAGCGATCAAAGTCAATGGATGAATCTATCTCTACCATTTTTAGTGCTTTTGGGGGACTATAGGTGTCAATTGGGCCCAAAACCCATGTATCCCATTTGTCCACCCATTCAGTCGACTTACACTCATCCCAATTTTTCTAAGCATACTATTTTTCATGTGTGGATACTCCATGAACCTACATTAGAGCTTCTAAAAGAGTGCAACTTACTTGATCCTATTAGTGTGCAACAATCCTTATATGGTGCAATGTTAGTATTATGTATCAACCAAAAAAATTTACAAATCATAGACTCACCCTCCTTACCTAGACCCATTATAGTGTTACACCACTAGACAATGGATTTTATATCTGTCAATGTTACTCCATCTTTCTACTTTAATTATTCATGAGCTAAGGCTCTTTTTATGCATGTGCCTACACCATCGTGCTCTCCCCTTCCATTGCCAACCTTTATGAAATTTCACATATATTAAATTCGAGACAACCTGTGCATCCTACTCAAATAATAGAACATCCATACATTCTTGAATTGAGATGCATAGTTTTGACTAAATAATGTGTTGGTGATATGGTATTTTCCCTATTAGCCAAATCTTCATAAAATAGTTGAAAAAAACCATTTACAAACTCCATAGAATGTGATTGACCATCACTGATGTAAAAATGGTACTCCCTCCATATCTTCCTATCATCTTCTATACTTGTAGGTGAATGCATGAATGTTATATGAACAAATATGGAAACATGTTGAGAAGTGTAATACATTGCTTGCACCTAATTTTTTTATTGTAGTGTGTAGTTCTTTATGAATTCTACAACTGAAAAAAATGGTATCTAGTGGAAATGTATCCTTGCACAACTTGAATTGCAAATCCAACCATCAACCCTTATGTGTATGCCTTGCAGATTTGTCAATAATCTTTTCACAAAAAAATTTCATGAGCTCATACACTTGGATCTTTTTAATGACTAGATCACATCTTTTACCTTGTTTCCTATCTTTTAGAGCATATGTCACTATCTTATATTTTTCATAATCTACTATTTGATTTCCAATTGCATGTGTATTATCCATATGTTCAGAAGTTGATAAAAGATGTAAAGAACCAAAAAATAAGCATGTACCATTCAAGCATGATATCTTGTAAAATTGTTGACCATCCCCTATTTCACATAAAATGTCAAATATGAATTCCCTTAAAGATCTAGGTGTCTCATTTAAATCATAATCCTTAAAAAAAAACTTAAAATGTAAAAACACACATATATGCCTAAAATATCAAAATGGTTAAAAAATTCAATATGTATCCTACAACAAGTTGTGTGTGTGTGTGTGATTTATCCTCACATAAAAAAGTTTACCATCTCAAAAAATCTTTAACTTATTTGAATTTGAGGATACATACCAACAAATTTTGTAAAAAATTGTGTATGAGTTGAGTCCAAAAAATGTTTTGCATGTGAATCATGATTTTGGCTACCAATCCTCCTTCTTAAAAAATCTCTTTGATTAGGGGAAACATGGATGTTATTTGTCCAAAAATCTTCAGTCAATGATTTCAAAGCTTCACTAATTTCTTTATCCTTTCATAGTAGTCTACTGCTACATGTCTATAACTCATTTTTTATTGGATCTTCCACTCTCTCACGCCTTACCATGGCTCTTCTTAGAGTACCTCTACCGATTTTCAATGTTTTGCTTGTCTTTCTCATTAGTCAAGCTTTCTTCATTTGGTTGTTTACTATTGTTGATGTAAGTACACATCTTGGGATATTAATATCTTTTATGTGTGATTTAGAACCCACTTTGTCATATGCACTCATTAGATTCTTTGCAATGCTTTTTTGGTTTGAATCATCCATCGTTCTTAGCCCAAGTATCTCATGATGGGCCTAAATTTCAAATTTCTCATCATTTCAACAAATAGTTGGCATTGACCTGTCATATTTAATTCTTCAAAGAATAATCTCCACATACAATTAATTTTTCTTTGACAAGTACACTTGCTAATCTGGTCAAGCATTGATTTCAAAATGTTAGTATCAATATCAATCAAATATCTTGATCTTCTAAAATTTTTTTTAGAAGGTGTTATAATCTCTTCCATTCCCTTAATATGTTGAACATCAATATAAGGTTTAGTGATTTGCATACCTTGAACAAAAGATGATGTTCCTTGGCAATAAGATGCAAAAGATGGAATATCACCTACTTGATATGTTGATGTTGTTCCTTTAACATGACATGATGAAGCATGTAGATTTTTAGATGTAGAAATTAGTGTCTTTTCAATATGAGATGATGATATAACTCCAACATTGGAAGATGGTGTAGCTTCACAATTAAATTGTCATCTTGAGCATAAGAGTCTCGTTCACTCTCTTTGTCTTTCCAATTCTTCCTCTTTGTTTCTTTGTATTGGTGATTCGTGTTCCTCTCCAAAAGATAATTCTTCATTATTGCATTGCATTTTTTTTGTTCACATAATAGTTCAATTTTATCTCTTTTAATTGTCAAATCTCTCTCCCTCTCTTCTATTGTTTCAGTTTTTGGTTTCTTTCTTGGCATGATGATGATTTCTATATGTCAAATTATTCAAACATCCAAATTACTTGTAATTTGTAAATAAAAAATCATTCAAATACATATACAAATTATAATTATTTCAATGAATACACAATATATATTAAACAACTTATAATACTATAATAAATTATCCATACATTAAAATTTCTAACCATTTTAAATAATAATTCATTCAAGCACATAAATTTCAATGAATTCGCTATATATTAAACAACTTGTCAAATTATAATGAAATTTGTCTCTATAGTAACAAAGAATATTTAAAAAGGATTGCACTAAGCTTTTCTATACAAAGAATGTTCAAAAACCTTTCAAATAGTGTATTCATTGATTGAATTTGGTGTTTGCTAGATTCCAATACCATGAAATCTATGTTATTTGTCAAAACAATAGAAAAGACAACAAACAAAAAAGAGAATATGTGTTAGTACAGACCCAAACTTTCCTTGTATCCATTTTTGGTATTTTTATATAGTGTGTACGCACTATGTGAAAACTCTCTATTCTCTCACTTCCTCTCTCTCCCACTCTATTCCACCCCCCCCTCTCCCCTATCCCACCATCTCTCATCCCTCTCTCTCTCTCTCTCTCTCTCTCTCTCTCTCTCACCCTCTCCCATCCCCTACTCTCTCTATCTATTTCTCCCTCCCTCTCTCCCTATCCCACCCTCTCCCACCTT
The DNA here is from genome assembly GCA_028749045.1 of Cupressus sempervirens. NCBI lineage: Eukaryota > Viridiplantae > Streptophyta > Pinopsida > Cupressales > Cupressaceae > Cupressus > Cupressus sempervirens. The sequence goes on along the minus strand of CM053790.1, from coordinate 311,291,803 downwards.
CTCCCATCCCCTACTCTCTCTCTCTCTCTCTCTCTCTCTCTCTCTCTCTCTCCATTTCTCCCTCCCTCTCTCCCTATCTCACCTTCTTGTTAGAAACAATAGTCCACCAAGATAACTAAGAGGAGCGGGGGGTGTGTGGTGAATCAATTATCCAACAATTAAAACATTTATCTTCTTTAAAAAGCCTTAACCATTCAACCAAATTTAAAAAAAATCATAATAAGGTGCACATAGACAATTACACTAGATATGTTATCTAGGGAAGCCCTTGATCAGAGGGAAAACTTGGGTGGGAGTGATGCCTACAAGATGATATGTTGATATATAAGTTCCTTGTTAGAGGATGGACTCTATTTGGAGTTTGTTACGACATTCAATACATATGAGTCCTTGCTAGGAGACTTTGAATCCCTGTTAGAAGATTCCAACCTTGTTAGGAGTTTTGCCAACCTTGTTAGGAGTTGTAGTACAATGTATGCAAGAAGATCCCACTGCCCAAACATGCAATTTCAACTACAAGAAAAACTCACTACTCAAATATATAATTTTTTATTATGTTTTTCTTTCCTTTGTTCTATCATCTGAACCAATCACTATCAGACCTTGTAGACTAGGTTATGAACCTCAAATCACTTAGCAAAACCTTGGAAATAAAGTTTCCTTCACTTCTGCTTTGCTCTGCTTAACTTTGCATTCCACTCTCTCTGCTACTCACAATCACTTCTTCATATCATATCTCTCATCTTCATGGTAAAGGAAAATTTCGTTCCTTATATTGAGTCCATAAAAAATTTCCACGAGTCAGTTGTTAGACCTTCTTAATTAATCATTATAGGACCACATTAGGAACATGTTACACTTAGCGATAACATTAATCTTCTACCTTGTAACTTGAATATCTTTTCGTACACGTAATATTATGATGAGTGAACTTAGCTACATCATCATTGGCATATCTTCTTCATATCCTTAACCTTAATTCTTAGAATAAAAACTTTGTTAAGAGATATAAAAAGTTTACCACAACATGCCTCTCTAACTCTATCTCAGAACAAACATTACCAAAACATACATAACTTCTTTCAGACTTATCATTTCTTCTTTCAATGTTAATTGCATATGCTAGATACTTAGAATTATCTCTGATAACTTAGAATAGTTAGAATACTCAACTAGCCATCTATACCAACTTGATCTTTTTACTGTCCTTCTATCAAAAACTATAAAACACTGCTATGTTGACATTAATGAAAAACTTAATCATAAATGTAACATATCATAATAGTAACATATCTACAATACTCCCCCATAGGAATATCATCAATATTCATGCTTCCAAAAATCTCTCAACACGTCTCCCATCCCATTATCTCTCTCTCTCTCTCTCTCTCCCCCTCTCCCACCCTACTCTCTTTAGCTCTATCTCTATTTATCTCACTCTCCTCCCTTTCTCCCTCTCCATAATCTACTCTCTTTTAGTTTCTCACTCTATCCTAATTCCCCCCTCTCTGCATCCTATCCCATGCTCTTCCCCATTGCTTTCTCTCTCTCTCTCTAGCATTCTCTCTCCATCCTCTCTCTCATTCTACATCCTATCCCCTACTCTCTCCCCATCATCTACTCTCTCTCACTCTCTACCCTCTCTCCCTCTTTACCTCTCTCCTTCACTCTCTTCCTATCCATTCTCTCCATTGAAATAAAAAGCTTACAAATTGCATGTAGAGTATTTAAGCCTTGAATTAAAAATGTTTTAAATAGCATGCACACACTATAGCACCTATGCACTATTGAGTGCATATGCTTTTATAAAGCATTGAATACCACCAAGCTTGATGCTTGGATTTTCCTCAGGGATCCAACCCAAAGGTTTGGAGTCTCTAAATTGGTCTAAGACATGTTTTGCAATAAGCATACAAAAATGCTTGATTTTTCTTCTGTGCTCTTCTTCAAGTTTTCTTGTGGTTGAGTATCGATAAAATTAGGGTACATGATATTGTAAATCTCCGTGTTAGCTATATAACCATATAATTTATTTCAAATTCATACCATTTCAAGCCTTTCAACTATAATTTATTTTGAATGTATGCCCATTTTCTCTCAAAAACCAACATGTACTAATTAGGGTGTAGATTTTAGCTTGTTCACCAACTTTTGCACCAACTTAATTTTTTAGAAACTAGACTCCATTCTACACACTTTGAAGCTTTGATTTTGGATTAGTTTTCAATCATTTCTAGGGAGAGCACATAGATATTTCATATTTTTGGGATGTGTGCATTTACAAAACTCATAAAAATATACACATTATAAAATTACTCAAAAATCTAGGGTAAACTACATGGTGTTAGGTAACTTTTGACCATAGCGATTAAAGAATTTTAAAAAAAGTTAAAATTTTAGGGGGGCCACACTTTGCATTATATTATTTAAAAAAAAGAATAGTACCACTTGCCATGACCCCATTTTTTGAGGACCTAAAACTAAACCATTTTGAAAAAAATTAGTAGTTTAGAAACTAGATTCAAAGAACTACTACTTTTTTTTTTTTCATATCTTAAAATTTTGAGCGTAACTATCTTCAAATTCTTGTCAAAATTTAGAAATTGTTGATTTCAGAAAAAAATGGCCACTTATAACCCCTTTTAGCACAACTTGGTGCACTTACCCTCCTATCTATTGTGATAATCAAAGTGTAATCAATATTTTTAAGAATCCAGTTATGCACATTGATGATTGTTATCATTTCATAAGGGAATATGTATTGAATGTTAGTGTTGAATTTATTTTCTTCTCATCTTCAGATCAACTGGCTAACATATTTACAAAACCTCTCTCAAGAGAAATATTTGAAGGGTTAAGAACAAGATTTGGGGTTTTATTTGTCTCTTCTCTTGTATAAGTTCATAAATGAGTGATAGGTTTTAGGGGGAGCATATTTTTCTTTTTTTTTGTTACCTTGAAATTTTGATATATCTCCTTTGTCATTGATGTCAAAGGGGGAGAAAAATGAAGTTGAAAAAAAATATATGATGGATATATAGGTATAGGTACACATGGATATAAGTATAGGTATAGGCACATATACAAGTACATGTACAAGGATAGGTATAGGTACACATGGATACATAGGTGGAAGTTGGTATTGACATTAATGCCAAAGGGGGGTAATGTTGAACCCTTGGTATTTGGTCTTTGATTGTTGGCATTGATGTAAATAATTTGTCCATGCAATTATAATGAGCATATGGTATAACATTATGTAATTATCTTATTTGATGTCCTTAAATATTGTTCAAAATATATTCAAGAAAAACACTTAAGTGTTATACAATTAACACTTAATGTTCACATTGGTTAAGAAAACAATTATCAAAAAATAATTTTGGTCTATATGAATGTCGATTATATTTTTTATCAATTAGACCCCAACTATCATACCATTTTGGAAAGGCCATTGAACTCACTAAAATAAGCCTTTTTTGGTTTTACATAACACATGTATGTAGAGAGAAAAAACTCTATTTATCATAAGCAATTACCAAATTGTAATGATAGATTTTATAGCTTTGAGCAGTTTTGGTCTAATTAAAGTTTGGGGTATGTACCTTCCTCCAAAATGTTGAATTTTTTGATTTATAAGTAGGTGATCCATTCCTCTAAAATGCCCAATAGATGGTTTTGACAGAAGTTGCAGGATTTGTGTGGAATTCTTTATAGACCGAACAATTTGCAAGCATATTTAAAACAACAAAGAAGAGGGTAATGCTTTATGTTTCCATTTTCCTATTTGTGATTTGATTTTAATTTTAGAAGTTTATTATAGGAAGAAAAGGGGTTATATATTTCTTCTTTATTCATTCATATTAGTATTTGATTAGATCTTTTAGTGGAAAAAAAAACATATTTGGATACTTGATGTTTTCAAGAGAAACAAGGGTTTATCACTTTAAGAAAGTTGATAGTTAGAAATACTTTATTTGAAGTCATCTTATTGCATTCATATTTTTTTTAAAGATCTGATTATACATCTCATCATATGAAAAATTCATTGAGAGAGAGTTGTATACTTTGGTGCAATTTTTGATGTAAAAGAGCTAGTAAGAGGGAAGAATAGAAGTATTATTGCATTATGTTTTCAGCAAGAAATTGAAACTAGTGATTCATGATATATATTGTAACAAAGATGATCCTCTGATTTTGTATCTCATCTATTCATTTTGAAATTTTTTGCTTTTTGAAGTCATGAAGTTGGTGTTCCTTGAAATTGGTGTTTCTAAAATAGGGTGTCGATTCTTCCCAAAGTTGTAGCTCTAAAATATTTTCTTAAGAGGCCAATAAAGTTTTGTATTCAAAGTGGTTTTTTACCCTAAGGATTTTTCCACTATAAAAATAGTGTACTTTTTTCTTTTTCTTCTTTTTTTCATGTTTCATAAGCATGTTTTATAATTGTAAAAATTTGAAAATAACAAGTTTCAAGTAACCACTAATTCACCCTCCCTCTTAGTTGTGTTTGTATTACAATAGAGTTTACTTCAAGAGAGTTTAACACCTTCTATGAAGAAAATAGTATTAAGAGATAACTATCAAAACCTAAGAATCTTGAGAAAAATGGGATTATTGAAAGGAGAAACATGTTTGTATTAGAAGAAAAAAGAGAAATAATGTATCCAATACATTTTGGAGAGAAGTAATCAACACAACAATATACACCATGAACAAAGTGTAGATTACAAAAAGTACAAACAAGACTCACTATGAATTATGGTTTGGACATGCACCTTGAATAAAATATTTTAGAATTTTTAGAAGCGTTACATCAAGAGAGGTGAAGATATTGGTAAGTTTGATGCAAGAAGTGATGAAGGTCTGTTCCTTGGTTATTCATTGAAAAGAAAAGCTTATATATGTTTTAATCAAAGAACTAAGACTATTGTTGAGTGCACAAATGTGAAAGTGGATAAAAAATTTGGAGTTAAAGAGAGAATGCTAGATTATAATTCTAATGAAGAAGAATATAATCCCAAACATGTTAGAGAAAGTATTGAAGTTTCCTTTAAGAGTAAAAATGATTTGAAGAATGATGTTTAAGTTGTTAAACAAAGAGAAGAACTGAGATCTAAACCTAGAGAAGTAAGAACTGACACAACAACACCTACACTGAACAAGAATTTGACAAAGAATCATCCTACTAATCAAATTATTAGAAGTAAAAACAAATGAGTTATGAGAAGAAGTAAGTATATAAAGAATTGTGTTTGATTTCTCAATTTGAACCAAAGAGTGCAAATGAGGTATTCAAAGATGATTATCAGATTCAAGCAATGAAGGAAGAGCTAGATCATATTGTGAAGAATGAAACATGGAAATTGGTTCCTAGACCTAAAGACAAGAATGTTATAGGAATTAAATGGGTATTCAAAATAAGATGAATGAACAAGGTAAGGTTGTGAGGAATAAAGAAAGATTGATGTGCAAAGGATATTCACAACAAGAAGGCATAGATTAAGAAGAGACATTTTCCCCTGTTTCCAGACTTGAAGTAGTTATAATTTTCTTGGCTTATGCAACAAGTAAGACATTTAAAGTATATCAGATGGATGTAAAGTCAACATTTTTGAATGGAGAACTTGAAGAAGAGTTCTACATTGAGAAGCCTAAAGGATTTCCATTGAAAAAAGAAAAATACATGGTATATAGATTGAAGAAAGCATTGCATGGTCTAAAGGAAGCACGTAGAACCTAGTATGCAATTTTGGACAAGTAGTTTACAAAATCAGTATTTGCTAAAGGTATGACATATAACAATTTTCATCTAAAAGAAATTGAGAATGAATTATTGATCATTGTGATATTGTTTGATGATATAATCTTTAGAGGTAATGATGAAGCAAGTAATAAATTTGCCGATGAAATGAAGAATGAATTTGAGAAGAGTATGATTGGTGAGATGAATTTTTATTGGGTCTATAGATTGTACAAAATAGTGATGGAATTTTCTTATCACAAGCTGAGTATTTGAAAGACTTGTTCAAAATATTTAGCTTGGAAGGTTGTAAGCCTATTAATAAACCTATGATAACTAATCATAATTTATCTAGCAAAGATGTGACACCTACAGTTGAGAACAAGAAGTATAGATCTATGATTGGAGGTTTGCAATATATGACTCACACTATATCAGATATAGAAAATGCAGTTGGGATACTAGTAATATGTTAAAACAATCCTAAGGAATCGCATTATGTGGTAGTAAAGAGAATATTCAAATATTTGAAGGGTACACCTGATTTTGGATTATGGTATGACATATCAAGTTATTTTAGTTTGTTTGCATAAATTGATGTGGCTTGGGAATAAAATATAGATGGTAGAAAGAAAATCGATGATGGAACATTTTTCTTTGGAGGAAGATTGGTTTCTTGGTTGGGAAAAAAATAAGATTGTATTTCACAGAGTATAACAAAAGAAGAGTATGTAGCATCAACAAACAATAGTAATCAGATCATGTGGATGAAGCATATGCCAAAGGACATTGGGATAGAATTCTTAGAGCTTATTATCATACATTGTAATAAAAAAAACAATGAGTATGTCTAAGAATCCTATGTTTCATTCTAAGACTAAAAATATATCTATTAAGTATCATTTTTTGAGAGAAAACATTGTAGAGAAAGAGATCATATTAGAGTATGCAAGTACAAAAGAGAAGAATGAAGATATCTTTATGAAGCCTTTTCCTAAAGATACATTTGGGTATTTTCGAGGTATGATTGGGGTTATTCCCCTACCCACTTCTAAGTAAATGATGTAGAGAATGTATTTGTCCAATGGTATACAAAACTATTGTTTATCTAGACTGAATGCTGATGCTTCCTATATGGGAGAGTATCTGTGATGAGAAGAGTCATCAAGGACTCTTAGTAGTTGTTATAGAACAATGTCTTTAGACACTTGAGATGATTAAAGACTTTAAGAATCTTATTGACATAATAAAGCCTCTATCATTGATGTTTTTGATTTGGAAAACAGGTTTTATAGGGATCCTAAAACCCAAAGTTTTACAGCATAAAACAACTTAAAGCATAAAAGTAAGAAAAAACAAAAATAGCCTCAAAAGGCCAGAAACAAAAAGGCCTGAAGCCAGGGAAACATAGGCCAGGAACAGAGCCTGGTGAGCAGACTAGTGTCCCTTCTTCTCCATTGCCTGCAGGATTTCTGCAACGTCACTTTCCTTTTGGATGGCCTCTTCCTCCTGGGTTGCTGGGGGGAAATGCATCTGGTCCCCCTGGCTTTCCTAGATTCCAATCTCTTTCTGAGGATCGTCCCGGCTGGTTCTGTGCTCTGTACTCTACTCCACGTTCCCCATAAGATCAAAATTGGTCAGATAGTCCCCCAGATTAACAATGTTTTCATTCAAGGTATGGAGGATATCCATAATCTATTTAGTCACAACCTGGTGGATGGAATCCATCCTTTGGACCTTCTACTCGATCCAGGTGATTCTGTCCTCCTGATTGTCACTGGGGTCCTTGCTCCTGTCTTTTTCTTGGCTGCCCACTTGGTCTTTACTGCCTCTGGCCTCATGATCCTTGACTTCCTCCTTGTTGTTGGTCTGGTTGGACTTGTCCTTGATGGGGGGGAGATTGCATAAAAAAACTCCTATGTATGGGGGAGAAGTGTTGTAAATATAGAATATATCAAATTATCTTTTGACCTAATAGGGAGAGATTGCATACATGAAAGACACCTTCTAGTAGTATGTAGGAAATATGTGTATAGGGGAGAGATTGTAACAATGAAGGAGAAATACTATTGGAAGTAATTAATGTCAAGAGGGATCTCAAAATTGAATGAGAGAGAAGTGTGAAAATTTGTCCCTATGAACTTGAATGTGAACAACTAATGTCAATCCTAGGAATGAGAAAGAAAAAACATAGAAGTGCTCTAGTGAGTTTCAGATTTGAGGATTTGAAAAGAAGAAAAAAACATCAACAACAGTAGGGTTTGATTTGGTATTCTTGGATCTTAGATGTTTTCATCTGTATTTCCATCAATGTTAAAGGGGGATATTGTTAGTGTGAATGTTAATGGTATTCCTTTGGGGGAGTACCCTAAGCATTGGATAGATGGATAACATGATTGGCATGTTGCATTCATGGCTACATTTTTCCTTGATGTCAACATACTATTTTTTCTATGAAGATTGACAAAATAGAAGACAAAGAACAAGGTCATATGGACTATTTATTAATGATGAGGTCAAACAAAGTTAAGGATGTACTCTACATTTTTTTTTGATGAAGTGAAAAAGTGCGTGTACAAAGTTTCAAAGATACACAAAAATTATTCATGAATTACATAAGACAATGAACATACAGAGTACCTGAGATGTAGTTTCTGATGTTTAATTTGTATCTCTTAATTGGGATAGAATCATGATGAGTGAAGTTAGATAGTGATAGTAGATATATGGATGATAATTTTAGCGAGTTCATAAGCTTAGATTTCACATGTGTGAGAAGTTGTAAATACAGTGAGTAGACAGTGATTTGTAATTACAAAAAGATGTAATATTTTGCAATATGTTAATGATGTTCTATTATAATTAATTAGTAAAGTCTCAAGGATGAATTGAGGAATTATTTTGAGGATATGGTATAAAGGAAGGTTATTCTCCTTGCTGTGAAGTATGTGTTCAAGTGTGATTGATATGTGAACTGCAAATTGTACAAGTGATATGCAAAATTGGTAAATGCATGCAAGTGATCTAAGGGATTATTTAGATGTGAAGATTGTGATCTAGTATTGAGATTAGAAGAGGTTTGATCTAGTCAAGAGGATAGATAAGGAGATGAGGTTATTCATTTCTATTATTTTGCAAGGAATAATACAAATACTAGTTGGACAATGAGTTTGGTGGTCTTTTTCTTGATGTTGTTTGGATAGTGGGTTCATCTACCATGTAAAACTTCTAACAGGGTTGGAACAACTCCTAATAGGGTTGGAATCTCCTAAAAAGGAATCAAAATATCTTAATAGGGACTAATATGTACTGAATGTATTTTATTGGCTCCTAATAGAGTCCATCCTCTTGCAAGGAATTTTTATATTAGTACATCATTTTGTGGGTACCATCCTCACTAGGGTTTTCCTTCTGATTAAGGGTTTCCCTAGTTAACATAGATGATGTTATTGTGTATGTATATCTTCTTATGGTTTTTGATTATATTGTTTACATGGTTAAGGATTAATAAGGTGGAAAAGTGTTTTGATCTTTGGATAACTGATTCACCCACCTCTTAGTTATCTTGGTGGACTTTACTTTCTAACATGGCTGCCTTTGACATCACTGTATCTTCTCTAACTTCTATTACTACTACACATGTTTCTTGTTTCTATGTTATAGGGATTTATCCTCCTATCTCCTTGCTTTCCTTCTCTTGTTTGCGTTCAAGTGAAGTCATAACTTTCATAATGGCTTCTTCAATTTCTTTATTTAATTCCTCATAATTTCCTCCCATCATGAGTATTTCTCTTTTCTTATTCCTCAATAAAGGCTCAATGATTTTCATTATTCTTCCTAAATGCTCATAATTTTCAACTTTACCCAATTTTCTCATTAATTTTTCCCTTATCTTCTTGTCCTCTTCAACTGCTTTTTTTTTTTTCTATTTATTAATCTCTCATAGAGATGTTTTGGGATCTATTTATTTATATCTTCAAATATTTTGTTAGACAAAATTGTATGTCTAACTACAATATTTTCCAATTGAATTCTTTCAATACATGTATGCAAATGATAATATGATAATATTTGTTCAATAGAACAAAATTTCCATTATTAATTATTGCACAATTTAATGTCACTATCTTATATTTCCAAGGTCTCCTTCTGGTAGGATATTTTTTCTCTTCTTTCTCTACTATTTCTATTTCTTTTACCTTTATCTACGCTTCTTCTTCTTTAGATACCTCTGATTCTGATTCAACAATATGAGTTTTTCTCTTCTGAGTAAGAAGTGTTTTCCTCTTCTTTTCCAGACTAATAGCCATCTTCTTAACTATTTTTTCTTAGGAGGTTCAATTTTCTCCTATTTTACTTTATTTAACCTTGCAAACTTCCTTGTGCTAGAAGGGGTGACTGAGTGAACTTTGACTATCTTAACTTCCTCCTCAGCTTTCTTCTAAACATGCGAAATGAATGGTTGTATCTATGATACTGCTACATAGGTTGCAAAAGGTATCTGTGATGATGGTTTAGCTACTATTACACCTTGTGTAGATCTAATGTTTATATCCAATGGCTTAGAAACAAGCACATTTGTCTATCCACTTGTCTTCATTTCTGTTGTAGTTCACATAGTTTCCTTAAATTCTTCTCTACTCATTCTAGATTCTTTGAATATGCTCTCAATATTTTTTTCATATCTTTTCCATGTAGTTCACCATGATCTTCCTTTACTTTTTCCTCATATCTACCCCATCTTAGACACTCCTTGTCTCTCTTTGACTCTAGGATTATCTTTACATAAAATTCTATTAGTTCTTTTATCATCTCATATCCCATGAGGTTTATGAATTTGATTATAGGCTCAATTTCTTCCACACATGTTACATTAGTTTCAACCATGAAACTGATGTTGTCTTTGTAATTCTCTACCAAAGATGGAGGGATTCTATATCTTTGCTTCATTTCTTCTTTGAAACTCTTAATCATTTTGGTTATATCCTCTGTTATCCTATCCTCTAGATGATTTTTGTAATAATGAGTAATCAGATTCATTGTACATCTATTTGTGTTCCATTCATAGTCTAGTATTCCAAGAATTCTTCTCATCACTTTGAAAAATAAATGTGTTATTAGATATTCAAACCCAAATACTACATTCTTTGTCTTCTTAATTTTGTCAATATTATCCAATAATTTCTATGTCAAGATGTCACACATATTCACTTTTTCCTTCTTTAAATCATTAGATAAATTGCATGGTAAATTGAGTACGTACTAAATTCAACCTTGAGATATGGTTCATCTTAAAGCCAATTATCTTGTTTGTCAATCTAACACCAATTTTATCATATCTATTCTCACATTCCTTTCATCAGACTTGGTTTTCAGATTAGTTTCTACTAATTTCTTTCTATTATTTTCATTCATAGGGTTGCAACCTTCATTATTTAGTCTAGCAAGTCTATGAATCATATTAGTGTCTATCATGATTGGTATATCTCCAAACCATAACATATCTTTGTGAATTTGGCTTAGGATAATTCTTGTCCACTTGTAGTTGTCAAACATTTTATAGAACATGTGCCTAATTATGTTCAGTTCATTCAACTAGTCAAACCCTTTTTTAAAGTGATAGGTCATTATTACAGACTAAATACAAGTCAAAATGAATGTCAATGTCACCTATACTCTCAAACTTGCAATGAATATATGCCTTAATATCCCCTACATGTAATTTTTTTCGTAGAGCTTGTGAAAATTCTCATTGTGGGTTATATCCCATTGAAAGATAGGGGCATTTCTTGAATTTATATCTAGGTCTCTCACTAACATCACATGCTATTGGTTTTTCTATTTTTTAAAATTAAAATTCTAAATTATTATTATGCAAGCGATAAATACATTAATTTTGTAAAATTGGAGCTCGTTGAATTTTCTTCTTAGAATACTTCAATTTTGTCAAAAATTTGGTCCAAAGATTTTATTTAACACTTGCATGGTACTCAATAACTCAATTTCAACCTTTAAATCACATCCAATTCACTTCTACATTAATTGTGCAAGTACACAATCATCAAAAAGTTATTTCTATTTGCTAGTGAACTTTGTTTGCTTTATGCACTTACATGTGGACTCCAAATCTTATGCGCACTTAATCGTAGCTTCTTTACATCATTCTCTACCTCATACTTACATTAAATCCTAAATTCCTAATGTTTTTCTTGTAAAATAAGTTGCTCATTTAGATAAGGGTTGGTTATCAACTATTATTAACTTCAATCTATTATTAGATACTTCACTTAACTGGCTTTCTAACATAACATATGAACTTGATGGTTCCTTAGCTTTAACAAATGATTCATTAGGGTTTCCTACAAGATGTTTCAAAATGTCATTTTGACTCATAGTGTTATTCTTATTTCTTTTTTTGTTTTTCATATTCCTTCTAGAATTAGGGTTTCTCATGTTGATCTTAAAAAACCTTTTTGTGTGTCCCATGTTATTGAAAATCTGACATACTATAACGTTGTTTCCATATCTAGGTCCTGATTGATCAATCTGTGCTCTACAATCTCTAGAAAATGTTCAAGTTGTTACACTTATAAAAAATAGTGTCATTCCTTATAAAATTGGTTCCTCCAATAGGTCTATTTTCTACAGGGTTAGCACCTCTAAACACACTACCATTATTATTACTATTATCAAATTTAGACTTTCTAGAATTTACTATTCTATGACCAAAATCATGATGATTATAACAACTAGAGATAGGGTTAAATGCTTTACTTGTATAGTCTTTTTTCATATGACCAAATGTATTTCATGTATATAATCTACCTTTGAATTTTTTCCTCACTTCTTTAGATGATTCAATTTTTAATATTTCTTAGGTACATCAATTTTCTCAGGATGATTAACTTGCTTAGGTACTTCTTCTAATGACTTGACAATTATAACAATAACCAAAGATATTTTTAAATGACTTATCTGTACAATCTCTTTTCATATGATCAAATTCATTGCATTCATAACATCTACCTTTGAATTTTTTCCTTACTTCTTTAGGTGATTCAACTTGTTTAGGTTGCTTAGGTGCACTAATTTTCTCATACTGATTAACGTGATCAACTTTCTTAGGTACTTATTCTGATTGACTTGATCAATCTTGTTCTGATTTTCTTCCTTATGTTTAGGTTAATGGATCACAAGATCTGGTTCTTTTCTAGCTTCAAACTTCTTAGTTGAATTTTCTCTTAGGTATCCAAGACCTATCATAAGAGGGTCTAAGTATAAAGATTTTCTCATCATGATTTTCTTTGCTAGAGTACAACTTCTCAAGTTGTTACTTTGACTAAGTTATCTCTCCTTTCACAATAGTATTGTACTTATTAAGTTCCTGCATACTACAACTTTGTTGACTCAAGATTAGATGTCACTTTGGTAAGGTTAGATATTAGATTTTCACTTTAGCTTTCAAATCTAATTCAACTTTACTATCACCATCCTTCAAGCTCAACTTCAAATTAGTGATCTTCAGTTCTTGCTTTAGGATCTCATTTTCTTTCTCTAGTCTTGAAACTTCATTAATGAACTTGATCTAATATTTAGGCTCTCTCTTGGACTTAAGATAATCTATTTATCTTTCAACTTACCAATGTAATCTCTAGCATCTTCAACATGTCTTTCAAAGTATCTCTTTCTTCAGTAAGAATATTAATCTTCTCAAAAGCTTTTACTAGGTTCTTTTGTAACTATTCCATATCCATAGAGATCTTACTCAAGAAGTTCAGAATTCTTTGAGTAATTGTACTCTAATACCAATTTTTAGAAATAGGAAATAATGAGATGGGGGGTGCATTAGTATTTCACAATTTTTTCCCCCAAAACTAGATATCTTTACCAACTTTATAACTAACATAAGAAAGTAAACTAATGATGCTGAACAATAGACACAACCATAAAATAAAATAATTGATAACACCATATTTTGTGAACTTAGGAAACCCTAGCTAAGGGAAAACCCTAGTGGGGATGGTACCCACAAAATGACCCACTAATTAAAAGTATCTGGTTAAAGATATTGACCCTGTTAAGAGTTTGTTACATTTGTATAGTGTCTTGATCCTAGTTAGAAGCCTCAACCCTATTAGGAGTTGTTATTACAATTCAAAAATGTATGAAAGATGAGCCCACTTCCCAAACATGAAATATACAATGAAATTCTATTTACAAAATATAGATACAAAACCTTTTGTTGATATCTTCAATATATGATATTTACACAACTTGATCTTTACACTACTTTGATCTTAAATAAAAATTTACATCACATAACATATCATATACATATCACAAAACAAAACACACTAAACTTCACATTCAAAACTTTCCTTTATACCTTGTTATTACATAATTATCTTCTCTATCAGCCTTCATCTCTTCACACACTTTCCAAGATAAAAAATTTACTCCTCCTAACTTAGGGTTAAAATATAGGATGTCTTCCCTAATTATTTAAGTAATTATTTTGATTAAAAAAATTCCTTAACCCATAATACTTAACTCTTTATCTTTACTCTATTTTGTCAGCTCAACACTATCATTGTTAAACTAAAATATCTATGTCCATACTATCCTATGCTCTTGCAAATGTGAACCTGACATATTATCTATCCTCTAGGTAAGTGAAAAGATGCCATAATTTACTTTGTAAATTTCCATGTTGATAGTTGTATTCTTCAACATTTAGATAAATTTCTAAGTTTACATTTTAAAACATTATCTCCAAGATCTGCTAACTTAAACCTAATTATATGTTTCCATAAATGAAATTATATCCTATAACCTAGCAAAATTTACAACAAGAAACACATTAGATACAAAAATGATCAGTGATACAAGACACAAATCATATGTATTCAATCATGATCAATAGATAAAATTGATATGTATGGGCAGTAGTTTCTATTATTCTAGGGACTATTGGAAACTACAATTGGAACAATTGTTATCTTGTCATTGATGTCAAACCTTATTTCCATATCTAGATGATTAATGAAGAGGATTTGAGAATTTGATCATAACAAAAGCACCCAGAGGAAAGGTTGAGTTATGAGAAGGAACTATAATGAGAACTTGATTAGTCAAACTTTGACAAGATAAATTGATTGTTTAATCATGTTGAAGTGAAGAAGATAGTTGTGGTGAAGGCTTGAAGAAGTGATCAAAGATTTACCAAATACATAGGCTTGACTGAGGAATAAAGTAGAAGATTAAGGAATTTGTAATATGTTTCAAGTGATGCTATTGTTGACTGAGCCACAATATGTTCCAAGCAAAAATAATGTCGATCAAGCACTGGTATTAATATAGAAACAATATATGTGCCTAAACAATGACCAAGTAATCTAGTAATGACCAAGTGTTAGAACACAATGTTGTTTGAGGGACAACGTTTTGATAGTTTATGAGAAATTATGATTTCCAACCTACTGAGTTGGTTTATTGAAATCTGTAAAACATGTTGAAGATAAGGATGGATGACTTAGAACATTTAAATCAAGAGAAACTATGTTTGAACATTTGTATGCAAGCATTCAAGGAGAAGTTTCTAGAAGAGACAAAATGTTGGAAGGATTCGATGAATCTGACCTAGCCTTAAGATCTATAGTGGTGTCTAAGTAGAAAATATTAAAAATTGGCTAATGGAGGTATGTAATTATTTTAATTTATAGCAACACATGATGTAAATGCTTACAGGGAACCTTAGAAATAAAGATACTTAGTATTTGATAGTCAAACAATTGTCTAAGTATGGAATTTGGTATACAACAGTATATTGTTTTTTATAACTTGTTGCTGACATCATATTATGACTAGCAAAGTTAGATGGAGATAGTATACATGTTGGTGATAATGTGTATAACCTTGTAAGTTAGTACAAACTATACAAAACAAAGATATTCATGTTTTAATGAAATAGGACAACAAAATTAAAGGAAAGGATTATTTTGTTCGCAAAATAATTACTTGTCCAATTAGGGCCGACATCCTAGATTTTTAGTATAAGTTGGAAAGATATATTGTGGTCTTAGTTGATGTAGAAAAAAATTGTGTAAAGGCATGGTATTTATGCAAAGGACATCTTGCGATGAGAAGTGGTGAACATATTGTGATGTTGAGCAATTGTATGTGAACTTTTGTAAGAGCGATATATGTGAGGTTTTGTGAAAGCTATTTTGTGATCCAAGATCAAGTTGAAGATTAAATATCAATTGAGGAAGAAATTACAATACCTATATTCTAGAAGTTTGATTACTTGTTTGGGCAATGAGCTCTTCTTGTAATTGGAAGTGCATGTTTTGGTAGTGGGCTCATCTTGCATCTACTATACTACAACTCCTAATAGGGTTGGAGTCTCCTAACATGGATTCAAAGTCTCCTAATAGGGACTCCTTATACTAAATTTTCTCATTGACTCCTAATAGGGTCCATCCTCTAAAAAGGAATTTATATATCAGTATATTATCTAGTGGGTATCATCCCCACTGGGGTTTTCCCTTAACCGAGGTTTCCCTAGTTAACCAAATATGGTGTTATGAGTTATCTTTGTGCATGGTTATTGTTTCTTTTTAACATTACTATTACTATTACTATTATTGCAATTGGAACAATGATTATGTTGTCATTGATGTCAAACCTTATTGATAAGATAGTTTTCTATGTGATTTGAGTTTCATATCTAGATGATTAATGAAGAGGATTTGAGAATTTGATCATAACAAAAGCACCTAGAGAAAAGGTTGAGTTATAAGAAGGAACTATAAAGGGAACTTAATTAGTTAGACTTTGACAAGATAAATTGATTGTGTAATCATGTTACAAATGAAGAAAATAGTTGTGGTGAAGACTTCAAGAAGTGATCAAAGATTGACCAAATACATAGGATTGACCAAGGAATAGAGTAGAAGATTAAGGAATTTGTAATATGTGCTGAGTGATGCTAGTGTTTACTGAGCCACAACATGTGCCAAGTAGAAATAATCTTGATCAAGCACCACTATTGATCTAGCAACAATATATGTGTAGAATAGCAAACAAGTACTCTAGTAATGATAGAGTGTTAGAACACAATGTTGTTCAAGGGATAACATTTTGACAGTTGATGAGAAATTATGATTTCCAACAATTGAGTTGATTTCTTGAAATATCTAAAACATGTTGAAGATAAGGATGGATGACTTGGAACATTTAAATAAAGGGAAATCATGTTTACACATTTCTATATAAGCATTCAAGGAGAAGTTTCTAAAAGAGACAAAATGTTGGAAGGATTCAATGAATTTGACCTAACCCTAATATCTACAGTGGTGCTTAAGTGGAAAAAGACTAGAATTACCTAGTTAAGGAGACATAAGAGCTTAGTTCGTATGTGTGCAAGTGGGTGTGAAGACCTAGTGAGCCTAGAGTAGTTTTTGATACTATTGATTAGAAAACTTAAGAAGGCTAAGAAGAGTTGAGAAGAGGTGAAGAGTGATTGCTTGAAGGTTTTCAAAGTGAATTAGAGACTAAGATGACAATGAAGGCCAGTCAGTGGATCAACATTTGAGCTAAATTGTGATTTGTATTTTCAAAGTGAGCTATATTTTTGAGATCAAAACCTGCTATTACTTTCTAACCATTGTATTAGTAGTAAAGTCCTTTAATCAAGGTTGACCTAATAGATACATGTAAATCCTTTAAAAAATGTGACATTCTAATGGAAATTTTTAAAGTCCCCTAACAAGACCACTCCTAGCAGGCTGATTAAATCCTTTAACAAGGTCATATTTAACAGTGTATTTTGTAACCTTGGGCAGGGTTGACTCCTAACAAAACTCACTTTAGAAGAGTGAAAATATTGGTAACATGTTACTAGTGGTTTTTCTAAAATTGGGTTTCTACATTAAAACCTAGTGTGAAACTTGTGTGGATGTCATTTGTGATGATTTACTATTAATGTTTACATTCTTTAAGTCTATTATATTTAGAATAGTGGATTGCTAGTTGATGTTACTAAAAGCTAATATAGAGGCTGAGCTAATGGATGTTCATATATGAAATAGTTAAGTGTTTATTTGTTCAATTATTATATCTAGACCTTGGATAATTGATTCACCCCCCTCTCAACTATTTTAAATATTGTAACAATTGGTATCATATATTTGGTGCTTCTAGAAAAAATTTCAAAGGTACTTGAAGCTAAAGATCATGATGCAGAAAAAGGAGGTGCCATGGTTGAACAAAAAGAACTTCCCTTCATGTAAAAGTTTGATGAGGCTACATCTAGTAGCAATTTTATATGGTGTAATACATTTTGTGGACAATGCATACATGGAGAAAATAATAGTTCCTTTGACAACTTAGCAGCTAAAAGAGAAGCAAGAAAAAAACCAAGCTATGTTGGAGATTGCATCATCCCTAAGCCATGGAAATTTTGATGACATAGAATATTGCAAGACTGCCAAGGAAATGTGGGATACACTAAATAACATCAATAGAGGAGACAAGAATGTCTTGAGAGAAGAATGTATTGAGAACTCTACTTCCTATTTATGTTATTAGAGTCTCTACAATACAATAATTGAGATGCACTCTGGGTAATAACTCTTGAAGGTATGATTGGTAGACTTACTGCTTTTGAAATTTCAAATTTTGATAATTTTACTCCTACCACTTGTTGGTTTTCAAAATTGTTAGTTAAATTCCTACGAGCCTTGTCTTCTTGAGTTGAGAATATCAACACAATCTTATCCAACTTCAGAGAGTAAAGTTTTAATAATCAATTTAATAATGAATCTCAACACTTTAGTTTATACAAATCTAGGTCAATGTACCTTCTATACCAACCCTTTAGATGGGTTGACACTTTCTTTTGCAGATTTGAAGGCTGATACTCTTGAAATGACAAGATTTTTCTCAAGGAGAAATAATATATGAAATTAAATAATTTTGGAATGTTTTTAAATGATAATTAAAAATATGGATGAGAATGGATGAATTATGTGCCAATGATTATAGTCACTACAACATTTGGAGTCAAATTGAGATGACAATTTGTGACAATGGTGTAATTAGTGGTTATTTTTATGGTTTTTTTTTGCAATTGTCCTTGATGTCGTCAAAATACTAATGTTGGAATCATAATTACAATGCCCACATAAGCATAAATAAACAAGAAAACATGACATAAACCATTCCCCATTTTTTTTGATTATGAGAGCTGTGTGCAAAAGAGGGTGTAGAGCTTTGGACAAGGGTGGAGAGCTATGATAATTTATATGCCCTTGTGATTGGTACATTTAATTATCATGCCCTTATGATCTTTGTATTTCCTTTCTATTCCCTTGCTCTACAATTTCATTGCCATGCCATGCCCTTGCTCTACAATTTTCTTCAAGGGGCTATGTAAATGTTCTTTTCTTTTCCTTCTAAACATGTATCTCTTTATATTTCCTTGTAAACATGTATATCTTATAGATAGATAGATAGAGAGAGAGAGAGAGAGAGAGAGAGAGAGAGAGAGAGAGAGAGAGAGAGAGAGAGAGAGAGGTACTTATTACATCTTATAAAAAAATTGATCCAGTTGCAACATATTCTAGAATCCAAAAAAATTAAAAAATAAAACTCTATAGGCTGGCCCAATAATGGTAGCCAAGGATGTAACCATGCATGTATTGGCACACTCTCCCTATGAAGATCCCAAGTATCTATTGTTGCTATTAATTTGGGCATCACTATATGATCTAGAATGTTATAAAGTACTTAGCCAATAGTAAATTATCCCATGTATCTAGAAAATGTATCATAGGTTCAAGGTCCCTTGGCTCTTAAGAATTTGTAGCAGCTATTCTCATTGCTAGAAGAATAACTTTAGTAAAGAGTTGAGTGTAAGGAGTTGAAGAAGCAAGTTCTGCTTCTATGTAAATGCCATAATCATGAGGCTCATTCCCTTACAAAAGACTCTGCCACAATGAGATTACCTCTAAACCATGCAAAGGATGTTGAAGTGGATACCAACCTTGACATATTCTTATAAGAAATGGATACTTCAGATCATCATAGGGATACTGTGCCAATACTTGAAACACTCTTATAAGAAAATGTAGATACAATACATGACAAATTGTACAACTTGTAGCCCTCCTATTATTTGGACCATAAATTCTCAAAGACACTTGCAAGTGATTCCAATGTCATAATACCTACTACAACACTTTCCTAGATTCTATCCATGGCTCCCATTATATGCTCTATGTTGTCTAGTTGTTATTCTACCATGCAGTTTCTTTCTAAAGCCACTCCTTCTCCTTCTTTCTCATGCCTTAAATTTTGATTATCAAACTTCTAAATATCTGCCTCTACCATATCTAAAATCAACTTCACATTGTGTTGTAACTTTGGCATAGATGTTTGATCATCGATAGCTTTTATTTCAACATTCATTTTTTCAAGATTGTTCAACACCTTCACTTGCAGACCTCTCATGTCAAACACTTTTTGTACTATTTCAACACCATGTTCTTGCTTCTGAGCTAACATTTTTTTAGGTGCATTTTCTCGAAAAACATTAATTTTGTTGAACAACTGTAAACTTTTAGAAAGTGCATTGTTGTTTTCATGTATATATATATATATATATATATATATATATATATATATATATATATATATATATATATATATATATATATTTGTATGCATATATGTATGTATGTATATATGCATGTGTATATTTATGTGTGAATGCATGTATATATGTATGTATGTATGTATGTATGCATACATATGTATATGTATATATATGCATAAATATACATACATACACACACATATTTGTGTGCTTATGTATGTATGTATATATAGAGAGATCTTTTGGATTATGGATTATGGATTATAAACAAAATAAATAAAACACAACATTAATTATTCCCCTATGTAAATGTTTTTTTTTTCTCCCTTCTAAACATGTATCTCTTTATATTTCCCTTAGTAAGTGAATAGAGAAGCTTCTCTTTATGTATATGTATGTGTGTATATATATACATACATAAATACACATATTTGTGTTTCTATATATGTATGTATGTATATATAGAGAATCTTATTTTTATGTATATGTATATGTATATATACATAAGTACACACATATATGTGTGTCTATGTATGTGTGTGTATACAAAGAGATTTTTTTAAGGTGCTTATTACATCTTAGTACAATAGAAAAATTGATCCAACTACATACATATTCCATAATCCAAATAATAAAACAATAAAACTCACTCAACCCGTGCTAAGTGACTTACCTCAAAATCCTAGACACTAATAATGTAGACCATGGAAAATGGGCAGAGTTCACAAGAAATTTTACAAAAACATATCATAGAAGATATTTTTAAAAAGAAACTAGCCATAACCCAGATAAATTGGTCTAGTTGCTGATTAGCTGGGCTGATTACAAATTCATGTAGAACTGTCATCAGATTAGGTACAATAAAATGAACAATTAGTTGTTCCTAGCTAGCAAGATCAAATGCAATTTTTGAAGGTGATAAAATTGCATATGCAGATGCATCACTTGCATGCTAGGCATGGAGTGCACCCCCCCAACTTATAATGAATCATTGGATATAATAGATCTATATTGATGCATAGTAAGGGTAGTGGGAGTCAAAACCAAGTTAATCCCACTTAAACCTATAAGAGAAGTACAAGGTTCCTTGAACCCTCTATAAAGAAAAAAGTACACAAACAACTCCAAAACCTTCCCAATGATTAGGATGGATGTCTTAGGAGAAATCAAGGTGGATTCAAAAGGTTTTGAGCAAATTTTTTTCTTCAAGTAACATCGAACACCCAAATCCCTCAAACTATCCTAGAGGCTTAATTGATTTCCTAGTAGCCTTACAACAATGCAAAAGTGAAGTTTCCTCTCAAAATTTTGAAGAAAAACCCCCAAAAAATGGTATATTCAGATATTCATTAGGGCATACTACAACATATCAAAAGGGTTCCATGTGTTCCTTTGGACCATATCCTATTTTAACCATACTGTGGCTAAAAAATGCATGAAAAGAGGGAAATTTAACAAAGAAAATACAAGTTTCATGTGTTCCCAAGACCCAAAACTCTAGTTAGTCAGTCCTTATGTTTTAAATGTTCCCCCCAAAACTTCTATAACCCCAAAAGTCCCAAATCAGTTTCCTAAAAACCCTCATAGGTAGGGTTTTCTAAATTTCTTCCTTCCAAGAACCTTTAGACTCAATTGAAAGTTGTTTCACCTTGTCTCCAACATACCAAAGCACTTCTAATTATTAAACACCAACCTCTAATGGATAGAACTTCTGCTGCTACTCCATAGCCATGAATTTAGTGCCCTTTACTTCACAAACTCCAATGGTGATCACAAATCCTTAGAACTTCCTATCAAAAAATTTTTAGATATGATTTGTACATATTTTTATAAGATTATCCATGAGAATTAGACTCCTACATTCATGGAGTGATCAACATTTCAAGTAGAAACTCAAATTTGTTAATGAAAATAATGAAACCCTTAAAGAAGTGACAACAAACATGAAAGGAATGAACTTCACAAATATTAGTGCATATCGAATTGATAAAACAATATGAATAAAGGCTTATGAGATCATAAAAATATAGTAAATCAATGATAATCAAGCCACCATGCACCAAATGCTTGAAAGATGAAGTTTTTATTGGCTCTCTTTACATAGTCTAACCAATTGATCAATCCCAATACTGCTGTCTTTGACAATACCTCAAACTTGACTTAATAGAATCCCTTACAACTATCCCAACTAATTTAGATCAGTTTCAATGCCTAGTTATGCCTAAAAATCATTAAATCTATTTTCCCCCAAAATGGAACTAACCATTAGGATTCAAATATTTAAATTTCCCAACTCATAATTTATTGAATAAAATAACTAATTAACCCACTAAACTTTCCTATTAGGTCCTCAAGACCAATTTAACCAATCATAAACCTTTCTAAGTCTCCTAGGGACCCAATTAACTCTAATATGCCATTGAGCCCATATTTCACTATCAAAGGTCCTAAGGTCCTTAACAAGCGCTTTAGGATTCATTACATTTTTATCATCCTTAAAGCCTTCTAAGGCCATAATTCACTTCAACACATGCCAGTTAATTGTTTTAAAATATTCCTTGCCTTTGATCCATCTTTTGTCTTCTTTAGGGATCCTTTCATGTCTTGATGCTCCTGCATCACATACATTCACCCAACAATGGAAGCCAAGGATGTAACCATGCATGTATTTGCACACTCATCTTGTGAGGATCCCAGATATCTACTATTGCTATTAATTTGGGCATCACTATTATATGATCCAGGATGTTATGAAGGACTAAATGTGGTAGTAACTTCTCCCATGTCTAAAGAAAATGTAGCAAAGCTTTAGGGTCCCTTTATTAGAAATAGATAATACTGAGGGGAGGGTGAATCAAAATTTTCAATCATTTTAGCCACAACTAGATATTATTAATTATTTTGATACATGCATAAGGAAGTAAACCAACAATGCTGAATAGTATAAATAACCATACATAAAGAGAGCTCATAACACCATATTTTGTTAACTAGGGAAACCCTAGTCAAGGGAAAACCTTGGTGGGGATGAAACCCACAAGATGATTCACTATATATAAGAATCCGATTAAGGATATTGACCCTGTTAGGAGTCTATGAAGAATGTATAGTGTCTTGAGTCCTTGTTAGGAGACTAGGCCTTGTTAGAAGCCTCAATCCTATTAGGAGTTGCTTCAACCCTATTAGGAGTTGGTGGATCATATACAAGTGCGTGCAAGAAGAGCCCACTAACCTAACATGAAACTATACAATTGAGTTCTTTAAGGGAATATATATACATACAAAATTGGATCACATGCTATACTTCAAAATTCTTCTGATTGTTAGTTCTTCATAGAAGCCTTTGGTAGACTATAGAAAATCTTCCTTCCTATTCACTCAATGTCATAAGCAAGGAGTTACTATGCATATATCAATTCACATCATATCACTCACATTTATATTCAAATACATATTTCTCACTTCTGACCTTGCTAATGATGTTCTTTACTTATATCAATTAGACTAATAAATCCTTCCTTAGTTAGCTCCCATATTATTCTTAGAGTCAGCTCATCAAGATTTAGTAATCAAAATAATTATGTAAGTCATACAACTCAATTTACTGACATGCTCTATTTTGCACAGTGAAATGTCTACAAAAACATTTTCTCCATAATTTGAACTTGATTGACTATACAAACATGTGCACTTGTCTACATCATTAAGATGATGTTATGCATTTGTAGTTAACTGCACAAGAGGATATTCCAAAGGAATATTTCATTATTAGTATATCTCATCATGCTGCTGTAACATTGTCCAATACTTAGACAATTTTCTATGACAAGAAATCATAGCTATACTATAAAACATATGTTGCCATAAATGACAACCACATATCTCATCTTATTTGACTGATTGACCATATTGCCAACACCCTTGGATCCCAGGAATTTGTAGTATTTATTCTCATTGCTGGAAGAATAACTCTAGTGAAGAGTTGAGTGTAAGGAGTTGAAGAAGAAAGTTCTTCTTCTATGTAAATTCCATAATTATGAGGCTCATTCCCTTGTACAAGCTTCTGCCACAATGAAATTACCTCTAAACCATGCAAAAGATGTTGAAGTGGTTCTCAACCTTGAAACAATCTTATAAGAAATGACAAAGCAAATGCATATGCAATACACATATTACTATTATTTATGTATATGTATGTATGCATGTATATATGCATGTGTGTGTGTATGTATGTAAGTGTGTGTGTATGTATGTATATAGAGAGAGATCTTGGTAAACCATAAAAATTGATCTAGATACACACATATTCCAGAATCCAAATAATAAAACAATAAAACTCACTCAACACGTGATAAGTGACTTACCTCAAGATCTTGCACAAAAATAATGCAGGCCAAGAAAATTGGACAGAGTTCACAATAAATGTTATAAAAACATATCATACTAGATATTTTTAGAAAGAAACAAGCCATAACACAATTAAATTGGTCTAGTTGTTGATTAACTAGGCTGACTACAAATTCTTGTAGAACTATCATCAGATTAGGTACAATAAAATGAACAATCAGTTGTTCCCAGCTAGTAGGATCAAACACAATTTTTTAAGGTGATAAAATTATATGTATATGTATGTATGTATGCATGCATGTATGTATATATGTATGTGTATATGTATGTATGTATGTATGTATGTATATATGTATGTATGTATGCATATATGTATTTGTATATGTATATATATATATATATATGTATGTATATGTATGTATGTATATATATATGTATATGCATATATATACATACATACACACACATATATATGTGTGTCTATATATATGTATGTATATATATACATAGAGATCTTGTGAATTGTGGAGATCTAGGATTTCATTATCATGCCCTTGTGATCACTACATTTTGTTTCCATGCCCTTGTGATCTCTGCATCTCATTACTATATAATTTTAATCTCTATATATGTATGTATATATTTATATACATTTATATATATACATACATATGTTTATGTATATACATATATATGTTGGAAATATAAGAGGAGTAACTAAGAGGGGAGGGGTGAATTAGTTACCACTAAAATAAATCCTAGATCCCTTAGATGTTAGCACAAAATATAAATACTACTGAAAATATTATTAACGAAAAACACATAGGCACTCAGTTAATACTAATAATATGCTATAATTCGGTAAGCACCAAAATAACGATTGTAACTTGAGAAGTGCTTAACATGCAAATCTTAGAATATTATTTGTGGTTAATCTTAATTAACTTAATTACATATACATAAAAGAAATAACATGAACACAAGTGACACCAAAATTTAACATGGAAGCCCAATTTGGGAAAAACCATTAATTGCAATTAGATACTATTTTTCACTCTTCTGAAGTGAGCCCTATTAGGAGCCAACCCCGTTAAAGGTTACAAAATACACTATTAGGTGTAATCTTTTTAGAGGATTTGAGAGGATTTGATCACCTTGTTAGGAGTGGCCTTGTTAGAGGTCTTTAGAAACTTCAATCTAGAAATTCCACCTTGTTAAAGGATTTACAAATAGTTGTTAAGCCAACTTTGTTAAGAGATTTAGATCATTGCAATAATGTTTAGAGAGTAAAAATGAGATGACTTAATTTTTGATGCAACTTATTACTAATTATAGATCTCAATTCTGGCTTGAATACTTGATCCTTCCTAATCAAACATATCTTTGCAGCTCCACAAGGATATTCTTCTTATCCTTCTAATTCACTTCTTCTTAACATCTTCTATTCTTCTATACACTTAAACACATTCAATCCTTGAATTGACCTTATACTTATATCATATCCATTTTCAAGTCAGTTTGAATATAACTTACAATAATTAATATTCATCTATTTAGTTAGTTAGAACCAATAAACAAATCCATTAAACTCAATATGCCAAAACAAGAAAATCCTTCGTTAGCAAGCCCTACTTGATAGAAAATAACTTAGGATTGATTTTCCTATGTTAACCAAGTGAACTTGGTTAACACAATATCTTCACAAAGTTCCTTTGGTAACCGAGTGAGCTTAGTTAACACTGGTTCCATCCAACTTTTCTTTGTAACCTGAGTGAACTCGAGTAACACTCAACTTTTGCAAACTTCTCTTTGATGCCCGAGTTAACTTGGTAGACACTACCTTCTGAACTTGACAAATACTAGAATTTTCAACAAACATAAGAAACTATCTTCATTTCCCAAGTGAGCTTGATATACACTAAACGATAAAGATATAATTTTTTTTGTAACATCAAAGAAAATACAAAATTAACCAATTGTATTCAACAATCTCCCTCTTTGGCATTGATGACAACACAACATGTCATAAAACAATAAAATTTTAGAGAAAGATAATAGTAAGAATAATATCCTTAGTTTCATTCTGATTCTCATCCATGAGAACTCCCTCTACCTTTAATTTCTCCCTCTGTTAGCAAACATTCCCTATTTGATATTAACTCTAAATATTTCAGACCAAGTTCTTCCTCTTTGACATCTCTGATTGAACTCTCCACAAACTTTTTCTCATAATTGAACTCTCCATCTTTATAAAATTTTTATGAGTATGATAAAAAACTCTCTCTCTCTTTGACATCTTATGCCAAAGACAAGATTCAATGAATATCAATGTACCTCATGTACTGATTCATAAGCAATCCGCCCTTTCCAATACTACTTCAACTTGGCTGATCTTCAACATGCATTGGTTGATGAATCACTAAACTTAATTTAGTGAGCTTCAGATAGGGGAATAAACCCTAACTTACCTCTTAGATACAAAAATGCATCCTTAGGTAATGGCATAGTGAATATGTCTACAGTTTTCTCTTTAGTATTCACATATTCCAATCTTACCTCTTTATCTTGCACCAATTCTTTTAGAAAATGATATTTTATTACAATGTGCTTGGTCTTGGTATGCATCATAGGATTCTTTGATATAATAATTGTACCAGTGTTATTAGAGAAGATAACCATTAGATCCTTGATTTCTACCTTCATACCTACCAATAGTTGCTTGAACCAAACAATATTGAAACAATTAACTACTATTGCAAGATACTCTACCTCTTTTGTAGAATAAGAAACAAAATTCTACTTCTTACATGTCCAAGACACTAGTCTTTTACAAAGAAAGAACACTACACCATTGGTTCTCTTCCTATCATCAACACTTCCTCCCTAATCAACATATATGAAGGCCTTTAAATCCAAATTACCTCATTTCTTGTACCATAATCCATAGTCTTTAGTACCCTTCAGATACCTCATGATTGTCTTGATTTCCATCATATGATTCTCTTTAGGATTTGTTGAGAATATTGCCACCATAACAACTACTAATGCAATATTAGGCCTTGTAAGCACTACATATTGTAGTTTACCAATTATTGATCTATATGTGGTTTGATGTACTTCTTTGGAATCATCATTCTTGGAAAGCTTAAGTCCAGTAGACATAGGTATTGCAACTGGTCTTGAATCCTTCATTCCAAATTTCTTTAGTATCTCCTTGATATATTTGAATTGAGTAATGTAGATATCATCTTTATTTTGCTGAATTTGTAATCCAAAAAATAATTTTATCTCTCCAAAAATGGACATCTAAAATTCTTTACCTATATCTTCTAAAAAATCTTTGCATAAATCACCATTTCTAGTAAATAATGTGTCATCCACAAAGATTTCTACAAATATAATCTTCTTGTCTAGTCCTTTGATGTATAGTCTGTTGTTATCATTTGTTCTTTGAAAACCAATCTTTATCAAATAGTTATGAAGTCTTTTATACCAAGCTCTAGGAGCTTTCTTGATTCTTTATAATGCTTTGTGTAGTTTACAAACCATATCCTTTTTGCTAGGATCTACAAAACCTTTAGGTTGTTCTATGTAAACTTCCTCTTCAAGAATTCCATTCAAGAATGTAGATTTCACATCCATTTGATAAACTTTAAATTGTTTATGTACAACATAAGAAAGTAAAGTCCCAACACCTTCTAATCTTTCAAAACTTTCACCATAATCATTACCTTCTTGAGAATAATCTTTGTGATGTAGGAGCATCTTGGGTTGCACTGCTATCCTGTATGTTTTCAATTTTCTTAGTTTTTGTCGAGTGTTGTTTGATTGTTGAGTCATCCTTTAGATACTGAGTTCATGTGGTTTCCAAGTTCATTTGGATTCTAAGTTTGTGTGGCTATTGAGTTTGTTTAGGTATTGAGTGTTAGTATTTCATGGAGCCTACATTTACTAAGTTTTTTGTGTGTATTTTCCTATTGAGGGCAACCTTTTCATTTAATTTAGTGTTAGATATCTATTGCGAGATGACTTGTGGCTTAGCCTAGCATTTTATATGAGAGTTTATTTAGTTGTATTTGCAATAGGCCAACTTGTGGCCATGCATGCATTTAAGAGACCTTGGTTCGAGTCTTTGGGACAAAACTTAGAGAGAGAAGGAGAAAAATGTGAAGTTGGATCATCAAAGATTGTAATTGAAATTGATATATGGACGTAACCCAGATTGCCTTATAGCTGGGCATGTATATTGATTATTTGATGAATCAATAATTGTTTTGTCTTCTTCCTCCTTTGGTTGTTGTTCTTTGTGTTGTATTTCCACTATGTTAACTCTATGCAGGTGGTTTGAATAGCTGGGTGTGCATTTGGCCCTAGTTCTTCATACTTTCCTATGCCAGGTGGTATCAGAGCCAAAGTTTTTCCTTGTGGGGATTGGATTGTGTAGAAATCTAAGTGAATTTGGTTGCGAGGTATTAGATCTATGGATTTGACCTATAACTTGTAGAGGGTTACAATCTTGTTGGAATGTCATTTGTAAAGATGGGTCAAGGTAGAGGAAATTATGATAATACAATATTGGATACATTGAGAAAAATTATAGACAGATTATATGCTATGGAGACAACCCAAAGGAGAGGAGAACTTCTTAATGATGTAAGTGATGATGAAGTAGTAGCACCAAACCCTAATCCAAAACCTAAAGAAGAGCAAGATGAAGCAAGGTTATTGAGAGTATTTTCTAGGGAAAATTCAAAGCATGCTATAGAAGTTGTTCCTTATGATGGATAATTTGACACCAATGTTGTTCTAGATTAGATCTATGAAATGGACAAGTTCTTTGGGTATGAAAATAATCTTGATAATGGGATGGTAAAGATTGTAGTTACAAGATTGAAAGGACATGCCTCACCATGGTGGGAGCATTTGAAAACTGATAGACAAAGGAGAGGAAAGGAGAAGATCAAAACTTGGGTGAAAATGGTGAACAAGATAAATAAAAAATTCCTTCCTTTTGATTACCAAGCTAGCTTGTTAAGAAAGATGCAAAATTTGAGATAGAGAGACATGAATGTAAAGGAGTATATTGAGGAATTGTATATATTGGACATTAGATCTAGATAGGTGGATGATAATGTTGAGAAAATTGCAAGATATGTAAATGGATTAAGATTTAAAATTCAATATGAGATAAGTTTTGTGAAGTTTGAAAGTGTGGAAGAAGCATATAGATATGCTTTGAAGGCTGACAAGATCTTGACAAAGAAGCATGGACAAAGACAAAGAGGTAGAGGTAGTAGATTCCAGAGAGGTAGAGGTAAATCTTATGGAAAAGGTGACATTTATGAAAGTTTTGTGCAAGATAAAGTGAAATATGAATGGAAGAATGATGATAAATTCAATACTAAATGGAAAGGTGGTGATTCTTACCAAGGAGGTACTAGCTTTTAGTGAGGAAGAGGCAATTCTTATTCTAGAGGTGGTTTTCATGGTAATTATTTCAAATGTGGTAAAGAGGGGCATAGATTCTTTGAGTGTAGATCCTATGAAAATGTGCAAGCTAATAGAAGTGCTGTGATTCAAGGAGACACTAAGGGTTCACTAAGTGGGCCTAAGGTTGGTGAAAATCTGATGGTAAGAAGAACCTTATGTAATAAGGGAAGTAATGAGGAACCTATCTTAAGGAGAAGTATTTTCAAAACCAGATGCAAGATGGCTAGAAAATGTAGCAAGGTAATCATTAATAGTTGAAGTTATACAAATTTGGCATCAAAAGAGTTGGTCATAAAGTTGCAATTTTAGAGGTGGAAGCATCCTAAACCCTATCATGTTTCTTGGATCAAGGATGAGCACAAGATATTGATAAGTGAGCAATTTCTTGTGAAGTTCAAGATTGGACATTATTTTGATGAAGTTTTGTGTGATATTATGCCTATGGATTGTTTCCATATTTTTTTGGGTAGATGTTGGCAATATGATAGATATGCTATACATGATGGAAGATTGAATCAATATACTCTTTGGGTGAATGGGGAGAAGCAAATATTGCTACCTTTAATTGAGATTTCAGATGAGGTTAATTATGCTACTATGAGAATTTACATGGTTAATGGAGAGAAATTTGAAGAATAAATGAAAAAGAATCAAGTATGTTCTGCTATAATTCCTAGGAATATGAGTTGTGCCACTAGTGATTGAGTAACAAAGAACAATGGTGGTCATGCAATAGAAACTGATAGATGCGAGTACCAATTGAAATTGAAAATTTGATAAATGAATATGATGATATTTTTGTAGAAGATATACCTAGTGGTTTGCCTTCAATGAGAAGTATAAGTCATTGTATGGATCTAATTCCTGCAGCTAGTTTTCCAAACAAAGAACCATATAGATTAACACCTATAGAGAATGAAGAACTTAACAGACAAGTGCATGAATTGTTACAAAAAAGTTTGATCAGAGAAAGTCTTAGTCCATATGCTATACTTGCTATATTAGCATCTAAAAAGAATGGAGAATGGAGAATGTGTACTGATTTTAGAGATGTTAACAAGATCAAAGTGAAGTATAGGTTTTCTATATCAAGGATAGATGATATAATGGATTGTTTGAGTATAGTAAAGTATTTTAGCAAGATTGATTTAAAGACTAGCTATCATCAGATCGGAATCAGAGAAGGTGATGAGTGGAAGACTGCTTTTAAGACCAAAGATGGTTTATATGAATGGTTGTTTATGCCTTTTGATTTGACTAATACACCTAGTACTTTCATGAGGTCAATAAATGAAGTTCTAAAAAGATTCTTGGGTAAGTTTGTGATTTTTTATTTGGATGATATTTTTATATTCAATAAGACTAAGGAAGAACATTTTGAGCATGTTAAACAAGTATTGTAGAGATTAAAAGAGGAAAAGTTGATGATTAATTTGAAAAGGTGTTCTTTTGTGTAAGAAGGAGCTTGTGTATTTGGGATTTTTGATTTTAGTTGATGGTTTGAAGATGGATCCTGAGAAGTTAAAATAAATTTTGGAATGACCTACACCTAAGAATATGGGTGAGGTTAGATCATTTCATGGTTTGGCTAGTTTTTACAGGAAGTTTATAAGAAATTTTAATACTATTTGTAATCCTATGACTAAGATAATGAGAGGTGATAAAAAGGAACTTAAGTGGACACATGGAGCTGATAAGAGTTTTAAGACTTTGAAAGTAAAGGTTATTGAATTGCTTGTATTGGCTTTTCCTGATTACAATAAGGTATTTCAAGTTGAATGTGAAGGCAAATGGTGGTGCAATAGGAGCTGTATTGAGTCCAAAAGGTAAACTTGTTGCTTTCTTCAGTGAAAAGTTGAATGATACTAAAAGAAAGTATTTTGAATATGATCAAGAATTTTATGCTATTTTTCAAACCTTGAGGAAGTTGAGACATTGTTTTATTCCTAAGGAGTTTGTGTTGTATACTGATCATAAAGCTTTATAATACTTGAGAAGTCAACATAAATTGAATCAAAGACATATGAAGTGAGTTGAGTATTTGAAAAGTTTTAGATTTGTGATTAAAAATAAGAGTGGAGTTACTAATAGAGTTGCTAATGCATTGAGTAGAAGATGTTCTTTGTTGACTAAAATTAAGGTTGAAGTTCTTGGTTTTGATGACATGAATGTTGGAATTTACAAATGGGAAAATTTACTTCTGAGAGTGGGGGTGAATCAAAAGTAACTAATTTTAACCTCTAAAACTTTTAGTTGAGATCATTCACATTCATATAACACATCTAATTAACATAAAAATAAAGACATGCATGAAAATAGATAACACAAGATTTTGGTCACCCAAAAACCCTCCAAAATGAGAAGGTAAAATTGGGGTGGGGATGACACCCATAAAATATCATTGCAGCAATACGTAACTATTTAAGGTTACAAAGTTTGACCACTTCCAATGGTTTGCCCTATGAAAGGCCTACCTTGTTAAAGGCTTTGCACTCTGTTAAAAGTGACCTGGTTAAAGGATTTACAAACACTCACTCGAAATGTTACCTTGTTAAAGGATTTAGCACCTTGTTGAAAGGCTTACAACATGGCTATTAAACCAAATTATCATCATAGGATTTTAATTCCTAATACAATGGCTAGAAAGTATTAGAATGTGTTGACCTGATGACTTACAATCTTTAATTGCTGATTCTAGATCTTAGTTCTACTCAATCTGTTTTGATTCTTCCTAATTTGATGTCTCTACTTGAAGTGCTAATGCTCTATTCTAACTAACTAGATTCAGCAATGCTACTCTTCCTCTAAATCCTTATACCTCTCCAAACTTTGCTAGCGTTCTCCCATACAACTCTCACTCATGCACTCCATATATCTCTCTTACACTCGCACAAATTATGGGGTATCATCCTCCTTATAAAGGCTTCACAGTATTAGGGTTAGGTATGAATCTATGATCAATATTCATCCTTCTTTTCCCACTCAAATCTTTACATTTTTCCTATGGTTTGCATGCTTTTTTCATTTTTTCTTATTAGTTGCATGCTGATTACATAGGGAATGTAAAATATTTGATCTTATCTTTTAGATCCTTCAAGATTCATCTTAAGTTAGCTTCAAAAATAGCTTATATGAGTTTGTGAAGGTACAAACTCATATGTTTATTCTATTTTGCTTGGCACTTAGTGATTGTTGATGTTCAACACATAGAAATTTTGTCTTGCTTAGCTCCTATCGTAACTCTGTCTCACTCAACATCTATACTTTTCTTAGTACCTATAGTGACTCATCACTTGAAACTTGCTTAGCACCTAAATTTTACTTGGCACTTGTTGAATCTTTGACTCAACACATACTGTAGCTCAACATCTATATTATACTATGCATCATCTTGAAAATTGGTTAAGTGTGTTGACATTCAATTATCAAAACCAATCTTAGACCAACAATCTCCCCCTTTAACATGAGTGGAAAAAACACATAACTAAGCATTATGGATCTGATCTCTATGAGTATAATACACATCTTGTTCGACATATGTACAAAACTTCAAAAACTTGTTCAAAATTTTGTAGAAGACTATATACCTCAAAAACTTGTAACTCCCCTTGAGCTAATGTGCTATCTCTATATCCAAAATTCCTTAAGTTGGATTTGTCTAATGCTATTTACACTTTCTACCTTATCATTCCTCTGCTTATCTTTTTTTGCTCTATTTCTACTCCCCCTTTGTTTCTACTTCCCCTTTCACACATCTTTCCTTGTTCTTCCATGTGGGTTACATTGACTTTGCATGGAGATTTCCTTCTATCTGACGTAACTGGTGGTCTTTGCTTAATCCTACTCCTCTGTCTTTTAGTTTAATATAGCTTGGATATCTTTCTACTCTTCATGCCATGGAGTCTTTTGCACTCCTTTATGCCACTTGTGCTCACTTCTTGCAAGATGACTTCCTCAATCTATACTAATGCAGCACCAGAGGACTATTCAAAGGAACCCTAGTGGGCACTTCAGATAAATCATACACAACTTGCCCCATGAAATCATCTAAATAAAAATGCTCTAAACATACAAACAAATATTTTTGTCTTTGGATTTTCTATGTCTTCCCTACCCATTAAGATTCTTAATGACTAAAAAGCATCCTCAGGACTACTCATCATAACAAGAGAAAATCCTTGACTTCTCCTAATGTCCCAATCATAAGTTACTTCTAGAGTCTCTAGACTCACATAATCCTTGATTAATCTAGCCAACTCAGTTGTTTGTATTATTTGAAATGACTCTAATATGATTGAAGTCCTCATTTTAACTCTTTTGCTGCTTTGCTACCAACAAACACACAACATTCTCATCTTCATTCAAGTTGAACATGGCTCTGTTAGCTCTGTTCATGGCTTTTTACTTTTTGAAAGCAATGATGAACATCAAGGTGTTCGACATGACAGGTCAAGCAGGAGATGGGAGAGAGAAAGCTTTGTTGGACCATGTCCTCAAAATAGCTGAGAAGGGAAATCCTCAATAAGTTTTAAATGTAATGGACACCTATGCAAAGACTTCTAGCTAGTTTATGAACATTGGTGATGAAAAGGGACCCATTTTCCCACATACAAATATTCTAACCTCTCACATTAAAACTAATTATGGTTTGATCCTTCTCATTTCATCAATAAATATGAGATTAGGTAAGGTGCTCTGATCATTAATTGCTTTAAGTGTTTTTTTTTTACTACCCAATGCTCATTCATGCTTCTCAGAGCCCCATTTGTTTTAGGGATTTTTCATTGGTAACACCATGTCTTTTGACATGTTTTTTCCATCCCCCAAACCATATCTTGCATCATCCTCTTCTTCAAGAGCATCTCATTTTCTCTTTGCACTTCTTCATTATTCACTGCATATGATTTGCATGTTCTTTAGATCTTAAATGAAGGTATAAGAATATTAACATCCTCAATGAATTCAATCACTAAAACCTTAAAAGTAACCTTGCCATCCATGGAATCATATTCGTCTAGTGGAAATAGTTAGGCCCCAAAGTGGGTCCGGCTAATTTTTTTTTGTTTTCGAACACCTGAACTGTAAAACTACCTCATTTACCCTCTGACACTTATTTGAAACAAATTCAACCACTAAAAATGAATTTGAAACTCATTTTACATATTTCTTGCAACTATCAACTTTTTACCATGAGGTCCTTTTACTGGCCTTAAAGACTAACTAGAACACCTGATCGAGCTTTGAAAATTGGCACATTGATTCTTTGTTCCACAAAATTTTACTCCGTCAAATCTCATCTCATGATGAATTCTCAGTTAAAAGATATTGACTGTCGAAGTTGCCTTCTTAAAATCACCTGCAAACAAACATGTTAACAGTATGGAAAATGCATTTGGTTTTGGATTTGAAAATTGGGTAAATGGACACTTGGGAAGACAAAATTGGGACATTAGTTCACTGTTAGGAGGAGAATATGGGTCTATGATTTGGGCTCATGATGAATAAAAGGGTGTATTTGGTGAAAGGTCAAAGTGGGCTAGTCAAATTTTGTAGACTGGAAACACTATCAGAAAAGTGATTTTTACAAATGGAATGGACTTGGGAAAGTGTGCAGATAGATTCATCATGATTTTAAAATTGGAACACTTGAAGTATTTTTAGAGTACAACACAGTGGTACAATCCATTTGATTTCACCTAACACAGATTTCAAGATATAATATCACAAATAGGGGTTTCAATAAATCTGTTCCTTTTGACACCAGTAAAAAGTTAGAAATTTCAAACAGAATCATGTTTGAAAATTGATCAAATAGATTTATCATAAGCCCAAAATTGAAACATGGTAAGTCTTTGACCTCTAAAATGCAATGCAAAAGGAATTTTATCATTTTAGTCAACTGGGTCAAAGTTATGGGAAGTCAAATGGGGTTTCCTAGAATTCTAAACATTTTGCATCAGAATGACAACAATAAATAACCAACTTTGAGGGATTCAAAACCTAGTTAAACAGATTCAAAATGACTCAAAATCTAAAACATAGGTTCTTTGGCATGGACACTAAACACTTCAAAAGTGGTGAGTCATGAAACATTATTGGGTACAAGATAATCAATTGCAAACACAACATTCTATCACTATTTGACAGTTATGTGAAAATGTAGATTTGACAATAGCTCGAAATAGGACTTCATGAAATGGATTGAAATGGAAATTTAACTTCATGGCATGCTTAGACATACTAAATACAAGGTGCTAGAAGCATTAAACACCTCTTAACCCTCAAATGTGCAACTAGGTACATATGCATTAAAAAGTGTTTATAGGGCTTAATTCATCAATGGTACTCAAAATTAGAGCTACAATTTTGAGCACCAATAGTGGCTCTATCTAGGGATGCATGTCCCTTGTGAGCATGGCAAGGATTCAGATCTCTGGAAGAAGTAGATCATTCCCAGGAAAATTCTCTCGAACAACTTTATTGAAAGCAAAAAAAACTACCTCTACTATGTACAGATGATGGTCACAGGCCACCAAACTTCAGCGAAACTTATTACCTCTCTCATAAATCTAATTCTCATTCCTTTTGTCATGAGGTAAGCTAGAAATATTCTTTCTATTAGTCTCACCAATCAGATTAGCATTGTGAATCAACTCACTTGGGAGAAATGAATCTACATATTCATTTTCATAATGCATACAAAAACTAGCTTCATTTTCTACAACTTGCTCATTATGAAAGTACTGATCAGCATGCTAAAAAATACCAGACTAAAACTGAAGACCTTCTCTAACAAATAAATCATGCATGCTACTAGTCTCAAATATGAAGGCATCATATTCAATGTGGGGAAAGGGATAACACATACCTTGAAAATGTGTATCCTTATGCATAACTAGATGGTACGTGGAGGAACAATAAGATTTATGCTCACATATATCATCAATGTTAGAATTTAAAACTAATCCAAAGTCCCTCAATGATTCTTCACAATCAAAAAATGGATTAGTTGTCACATTAAAGTATTCATCATAAACTTTCTCTAAGGTGTACTCTAATTTTCAACAACTTTGTCAAACACCTTATTATCAATCTTATAAGATGCGATCTCATCAATACTTTCACCATCACATCCAGAAGAAAAAAAATCTGACCTCTTATAGTAGTATGACAAGGTATCATCATTAAAATCATTCTCAACTAAATTTGAAACTTCCATGTGCTCTTCAAATAATGGATTGATAACTCCATGCAGGGATCCTCTTTGAACATTTCGACAAAAGATGGGCTATTCATCATCACAACCTTCATCATATAAATAATTTGTATATACTTTAAACTCACTACCCATTTCATCCTCATGGAGAATTTCAATGTATGAAGAAAAGTCAAAACTATATGAAGACTCACTTTCTATTTCTTCTACCAAACATATAGTGTCTATAATTACATTCTCTTCATTATCTTGTTTAGGATAACCATTATGGATAGACCATGATTCATTCCTAAACCCCTCACCACATGCTGCAAACTTATTATCTAATGTAAGAACACTTGACAACCCTTCCCTGAAATCTTCATATTTAACTTCATTAGCATCAACTAGATTCAACATTTCTTTATCTTCATACCTTGAGGACAAATCACTCTCAAACTCTTCATTGGCTAACTGATTTGTATAATGCAAAAAATAAGATGCATTTTCTCTTTCAAATTTAGAAAAAGAATTCATACCTTCACCTTCATATGAATGTTCACTTCCATCATTGCGTTCTTCTTCCCAATTTGCATCAGATTCGTATGAAGATGAACACATACTATCACTGTCCTTTTCTTGACTCGAGTTACCACTCTCATCATTGTCTTCACATGATGCCTCTTGATTATATATTAGATCAAAAACTTTATTGTCATCCCTTGAAACATGACTTTCAACTTCTTCGTTCTCATATTGAGATGCATATCTTTCAACTTTAGACTTTATAACATTCTCAACATGATGTAATCTATGAATAAGAGAAATCATTTCTTGCATATTTGACTAATCAAGTGAATCCACCTTACCATCTACTGCTGAAACATTACAAACATATGCACTCTATTCTTCTAATTATGACTAAGATAAATGTGACTCACACTCTTCATCTTGTGTTATCTCTCCATGGCATATTGAATTAGCAATATCAAATTCATGACTAGAGACATAGCTTTTAGCCTCCTCACTTACAAGACTAAGATCTAGGTGCAGCAAGTTCATGTATATAAACATTAGCAACATCATCATGTACATAATTAGAATTACAAGAACTCATTATTGTAACTAATCTTTGATCTATAACATCATCACATTTCTCATTGCTATCAAAATCTGAAATACATCTTACTGGTGTAACATTATGAACCTATGTGTCTTCATTTGCAATAGACTCATTCCTCTTCACACAAGCATTCTGATTTGAAATTTCAATCTGACTATTCATTACAGTAGGGGTATTGATAAGCTGATTTGAAATTGAAGCATCAACACCACATTCATCATTTCTTTCAAACACATTATACTGGCACACATTTCTAGCAAAATGACTTCTAGTCAATCCATATCTCAGATTGTCTTAAATCTCAATAGTAGTCATAAAAGCCTGATATAATGTCTGTGGTTATTTATCCATTAGTAGATAATTCATTTTCTTTTCAAATGCATCAAAGTAAACAACTAAGCATATTTGATTGTTGAGTCTATAACTCTTAGGGATCTCATTCAAAACTCTTGCAAATATGATATTAAATTGAAGAACAAGTTCACCATCCTCAATGTGAATCCTTAAAAATTTATTATAAGAATCTCATATGCTTACCCTTTCTCCAAATTGCTCCATGAAGGTAGAATGCAACTCACCCCAAGATGAAATAGAACACGTTGGTAGAAAAGAAAACTAGTCTCTAGCATCACCTTCTAATGTTTGAACGAATATCTTCATGTGCATGTCCTCATGAGTAATCTCATAGTCACCCATCAAATCACTAAACAACTCAACATGATGACTAGCTGAAACAAGATGGTTCTCACTAAACTTAGGCAATTTATTTCTAACATCATTAGGAATGACATTTGGGAAACCATGAATGCCATTGAAATTTAATGGTATATACCACTTGGTAGAAATAGATCTATAATTCTTATCCATGGACTACATACCAGGTGAAGGGAAATTTGACATTTCTTACAAACTTAAAACTCAATCACCAAGATTACTTTTAGTATTCATTAATTACAACATATCTGAAATTCTCTCTACCAATTTCAACTCCGAACATACTTCAAGATATGGGAACACTTGCTGAATTTATTCTTCACAAAGTATGCTGAGATAAATCAAACCAATCTCCTACTTAGTGTTGAAATTACCACTTGACAGAGAACACATATGTATACTACTTTCCTTCATGAAAAGAACAACATCATGGAAATAAAATACCTCAAGTGTTGATGATGAAGCATTGATTTGCTGATAGGCATAGGTGTTGATTTCATTTCTTCACACCATTGATCAAATGCTTGTAGAGACATCATATCCTTGAGGAGAACAAAATGAAATCACTACTGTGATTCATTTCAACATTCAAATTTCTTATGAAAGTAGATCAACACAACACTTTTAAAACTCATTAGTCAAGAACTCACATATCTCTCTTCTTGCTTGAAACTTATCATAACTTTTAGATCTGCCTAATTCAGCTAAAAACTCTTGGAAACATTTAAACAGGACCAATCTACACTGGTATAGAGATCTTTTAGAGAGTCACCACTCACAATTGTGAGAAAGATTTAAAACATGATTTACAACATGATAGATCTAAATTGAATCTTTTAACTAGTAGATTTTGCAAAACTTTAAACACTTAAGGAGAAAAAACACTTTTGATCAATTCTAACTCTAAATTTATAGTAGTACTTTGAAAATTACAACTAGTTGAATTGACTAGAAATAATACTTAGTAACAAAAAAATCTGCATTCAATCCATCAAAGCTACTGCTATCTTGAACAAAACAATATTGGGATGCATGCCATTTTGAATAAGAAAATTGGAAAAACACATCAAAGAACTTACTCCTGCAATTTTTTCATGTAGTTCTCCTACTATATTGAATCTCCTCTTTAAATTCTCAAAATTTTTCTATCATTCTAATTCAATATAGTCCCCAATAGAGTCACCATTTTGTTGGCTCCTGATTTAATAGTTTTGAAATTAACCAAGAAACTAGACCAATGCATCTAGGGCTAGAAAATTCCTATGATGAATACACTCGATTGTAGTCTTGGGCCAACTATAAGGCATAACTCCTTCTTCACTTTAGGCTCTGCAAGAACTAGGTAGGTTAACCTTGAGGTTCTGATATATGGTACTAGTGCAATCAAACCATAAATCTGAACCTATAATTAGTACATGCAACCCCTTTTATCTTCTAATAATTATGCAATGACATAAAAATGAGATAGTTGCAAATCATAACCTATGAATACATAAGCTAAGAGAGGGTCAATTCTTTTCAGCCCACTACAACATGTGAAGAACTAAATTTATTTGATTAAAAAGATTTGTGCAAATAACTTCATATTAGCTAGCATCTAATTTAGTGATCGGTGCCTTATCCATTGCAACATAGAGTCATTACTAGTAGGATGGCCTAACTTATTTTCCTTAAAATTAAGTTTGTCAACTGAAATCCCCAAATCCCATTCTTATGAAATATCCCCTTCATACACCTAGAAACCCTATCAGAACATTGAAGCATTTAGTTAACTCCTTGAGTAAAAAGCAACAATAGATCTGACATAAAACTCATTTAAGTTGCCTTAAATTGAATAAACCTTATTCATTCAATTACAAAGTCAATAGCATATGAAGAATTAGGACACAAAAATACAAAAACCTAGATAATTCATTGTAAATCCCCTTTTATATTCATCCTTGGAAAGACTGAATACATAAACAGGTAAAACTAAATGAAACTCTAGGCATGTCACATAATCTATCATCAATTTTCAATATCTCAGAATAACACATGAAATGAACTAAAAATCTACACAAGAGTGGATGTGTGGCCTTCACTACTAGAGCTCTACTCAATTAGACAGGAAGTAAAACCATATACAATCGGGTCTCATAGTAGAAAGTGGAACCTTGCTTGTTTTCGTAGAGCAAACTGCCAATCCCTAGAAAAGAAAAGAAGAAAGAATGATATAGGAGGAAAGAGATTCCTGGATTTGATCAAAAAATGACAAGTGTCATCTCAAAATTCTTTTGCAAGAAGCTAAAAAGCCTCTCTCTACCTTCTCTCTGTAACTGTATATCAAATCCTCATCATTTTGGCTCTTAAAGGCATAAAGTGATTTAGATATTTTGATTGGAAAGAATAACTGATTTCTGATATCAAATTTGAACTCAAGGTAAAAGTAAAAAATTAGTTAAATATGACCTTTAGAAGCCAAGAAAACCTATTAGAATCAATTTTCTTTACATTCAGACTTCAACAAGCCTTTATATCGGCCTCATCACCAATTTTGATAATCAATAATGAAATCTTCCTATTCTACTGAGAATGCCTCAAAAATCACAAATTGGCTTATAACAAAAATTGGTGAACACCTGTGCAAAAAATAACTCCATATTTAGAAAGTTTATCTCTT
This sequence comes from Cupressus sempervirens, assembly GCA_028749045.1. NCBI lineage: Eukaryota > Viridiplantae > Streptophyta > Pinopsida > Cupressales > Cupressaceae > Cupressus > Cupressus sempervirens. Next base: position 311,249,873 of record CM053790.1, on the reverse strand, counting down.
TTTGGTTCCGACGGTATATTAGAGTGCCCATTTCGGTTAAAAAATGCCCTTGTTATGCCCCTCTGAAGTTCAAGCTTCCACTCCATGGCAAAAAAAGAAGAAGAATAAAATTAATTTTTTAAAAAAAGTCCATAGTTTAAACTATATGAATTCATTATTTGAAATAATATTTTTCAATTTCAGAATGAATGTGGGGATATTATTTTATTAAAAAAATCTCCTTATATCCCCTCACCCAATTGAACAATGCCACTTGTCACACCTATATTAGCTCTGATCTGCACAACAATGCCACATGTCACCATATTATTGTCCATCTATACCCAAGCAAGCCCCACATTCCTTCTCACAAACTCTGCCAAATTTTTAGACTTTTTAGCAAGTTGACATGTTGCTTACTAGAAAATCTCCCATTTTCCAGTGGTGACATGGTGACCACCAGATTCCAGCAAGCTTTTTTAGTGAACTCCATCCTTGGCTGCCATGTCATCGCCACCTCTATGCCTACTCACCACCACATCACTTCCACCTAGTCCCACATGTCATCGCCACCTTAGTGGTCACTATGTCACCATGGTTATTTGGCGAGCAACTCTGCTTGGTGACATAGTGATAACCACATGATCGTCCACGTGTCACAATCTGGTTCTTTGAATTCCATGTCACCTCTATAATTTGTGTGGATGTTTGCAAGTTCATTTAAAATTAATGACATTATTATTTGGCTGGCTAGCCATGGGCCCTACATCATACTTGCCTCCCTACCTTTCAAAAAATGACGTCTTATGGACAACCTCTTATGGTGTAAAGTTGTATTTAAACTATTGAAATGAATTCCATATCCCCAATGTGAGACTAAAGCATATAACCCAGCTATACTTTGTTCTTCCCCATCGCATGGTCTACTATTGTTTGAGTTTAAAATCCTATTTTCCTTAAACACTACAAATGGATCCTTTTTTACATTGGGTGGTCTTTTTTTATATTGGGTAGCCTCTTTCCTTGTTCTTCTACATGGGTTACCCTACCCTTGCATGGAGATTTCCTTCTATCTAATGTGGCTGGTGGTCTTTTCTTAATCCTACTCCTATGTCTTTTAGTTTACTATGGCTTGTATAGCTTCTTGCTCTTCATGTTGTGGAGTCTTCTACACTCCTTTACCCTACTTGTGCTCCCTTCTTGCAAGATGACTTCCTCAATCTATACTACTATAGCACCAAAGGACTATCTGGAGGAACCATAGTGGGCACTTCGGATAAATCAAACATAACTAGCCCTAAGAAATTATCTAAATAAAAAATGTGCTTAACATACATACGAATGTTTTTGTCTTTGGATTTTCTATGTCTTCCTTGCCCATTAAGATTCTTAATGACTGAGATAACATTCTTAGGATTGCTCATTGTAACAAGAGCAAATCCTTGACTTCTCCCTATGTCCCAATCATGAGTTACTTCCATAGTCTCTAGACTCACATACTCCTTGATTAATCTAACCAACTCAGTTGTTTGTATTATTTGAAATGACTCTAACATGATTGAAGTCCTCTTTTTAACTCTTTTGTTGCTCTTCTGCCAACAAATATGCAACATTCTCATCTTCATTCAAGTTGAACATGGCTCTGGCAACTCTGTCCATGGCTTTTCACTTCTTGAAAGCAATGATGAACATCAAGGTGCTCAATGTGATAGGTCAAGCAGGAGATGGGAGAGAGAAAGCATTGTTGGACTATGTCCTCAAAACAGCTAAGAAGGAAAATCCTCAATTAGTTTTGAATTTAATGGACACCTATGCAAAGACTTATAGCTGGTTTATGAACATTGGTGATGAAAAGGGACCCATTTTCCCACACAAAAATATTCTACCCTCTCACATTAAAACTAATTACGGTTCCATTTTTCTCATTTCATTAGTACATATGAGATCAAGTAAGGTGCTCTAATAATTAATTGCTTTTCGTGTTTTTTTTTACTAGCCAATGCTCATTCACACTTCTTAGAGCCCCATTTTTTTTGTGGATTTTTCATTGGTAACACCACATCTTTTGACATGTTTTTCCATCCCGCAAACCATATCTTGCATCATCCTCTTCTTCAAGAGCATCCCATTTTCTCTTTGCACTTCTTTATTATTTATTCCATATGATTTGCATGTTCTTTAGATCTTAAATGAAGGTATAAACATATTAACATCCTCAATGAATTCAATCACTAAGATCTTAAAAGTAACCTCGCCATTCATGGAATCATATTGGTTTGGTGTAAATAGTCAAGCCCCAAAGTGGGGCTGGCTAAATTTTTTTTCATTTCCAAACACCTAAACTAAAAAACTACCTCATTTATCCTTTGGCACTAATGTCAAAAAAATTTGACCATTGAAAATGAATTTGGAACTCATTTTACATCTTTCTTGCAACTATCAACTTTGTCCGAGGAGGTCCTTTGACTGACCTTAAAAACTGACCAGAACACCTGATTAGGCTTTGAAAACCGACACATTGATTCTCTATTTCACATACTATCACCCATCAAATCTTTTTGCATGAAGAATTCTTAGTCAAAGGAAATTTATTGTCGAAGTTGCCTTCTTAAAATCACCTACAAACAAACATGTCAAAAATCTGGAAAATGCATTTGGTTTTGGCTTTGGAAACTGGGTAAATGGACACTTGGGAAGACAAAAAATGGGACATTGGTTCACTATCACAAGGAGAATATGAATCTACAATTTGGGCTCATGAAAAATAATAGGGCGCATTTGGAAAATAGTCAAAGTGGGCTACTTAGATTTTGCAGACAGGAAACACTGTTAGAAAAGTGATTTTTACAAATGGAATGGACTTGGGAAAGCATGGAGATGGATTCATCATGATTTGAAAATTGGAACACTTAAATAATTTTTAGAGTAGAACATAGTGGTACAATCCATTCAATTTCACCTAACATATATTTTAAGATATAACATCATGAACAGGGGTTCTGACAAATCTGTTCCTTTTGACACCAGTAAAAAGTTAGAAATTGCAAATGGAATCACATTTGAAAACTGATCAAACAAATTTTTCATAAGCTCAAAATTGAAACATTGTAACTCTTTGACCTCTAAAATTTAAAAAAAAAGGAATTTTATCATTTTTGTAAACTAGGTCAAAGTTATGGCAAGTCAAATAGGGCTTCCCAGAATTCTGAACATTTTGCATCAGCATGAAAACAATAAATGACAAACTTTGAAGGATTCAAAACCTAGTCAAATAGATTCAAAATGACTCAAAATCTAGAACATAGGTTCTCTAGTATGGACACTAAATACTCCCAAAGTAGTTAGTCATGAAACATTACTGGGTGTGAGATATTCAATTGCAAACACAACCTCCTATTGCTATTTGACACTTAGATGAAAATGTAGATTTGACAATAGCTCAAAATAGGACTTCACGAAATGGATTGAAATGGAAATTTAACTTCATGCGATGCTTAGACATACTAAATACAAGGTTCTAGAAGCATTACACACCTCTTAAGCCTCAAATGGGCAATCGAGTACATATGCATTAAAAAGTGTTTATAGGGCTTAATTCATCAATGGTACTCAAAATTAGGGCTACAATTTTGAGTGCCAACAAGCTGGATGGTTGTCTCTATTGCAAGGTGTAAAAAGCCTTCTAATGTAAAAATAGTTGGATCTTTCTTCAAAAAATTCTGTACATAGGCCCTCTCTTTATGCAATACTTCCATATATGGGGTGATTGTAGATTATATCTATATCAATTTGGCCTTAATATTAGCCTCCTTTGTTGTTAATAAAACTAACTCCTTTTGAGTGTGAAGCGTTGTGGCAAAATGCTTCTCACTTTGAGCTAGATCCTTTGGTAGTTGTGTACTTGATATCTTAAGGTTCATCTCCAAGCTCAATATTCTCTGGCCAGTCTCTTGTGTGAAATATGAAGAGTCACATTGTTTGGAGTACAATGAGAATATGTTCTGCTTTCACTTTCTCAGCCTTCTTAGCCAATTCCACCTATGATAGTGCTATCTCACTAGATATTTTCTCATAGACCTTCATTTAAAATCTTTATTCAAACCATTCAAGTAATTTAACATTGGTATCAAGGTCTTTATTTTGTACCTGGTCCACTATATTGGATAGTTTCTCCATAATTGGCTTTGTTTCATCAGGTACTGACAAGCTAAATACATTAAGGAAGATGTCTTTGATTTCTATTAATGCTTGCCTTTGTCTATACTCATTTTTGAGTATCTCCTGCTTCTTTTTCTTCTTTAGTGCCTCTTGCACTTCATTAATTTGTGCTAAGTTCATTGTTTTGTAGTCAGAACTTGGTATGACTATTCCTTCATCAAGTGCAGGGTCTCCATAGTGAAGTACCCTTGCTACCTTGGTAGAGCTCGAGCCTGGTGCTAATATTTGCAGTGGTACAACATTAGTGCTTGGCTACTTAGTATGAGTCCTTATAGTAGGAAAATTGACCAATGTTTGTATTTCCTCTTGTTCTCTCTCCTTAGGGGTTTCCTCTTGTTCTCTCTCCTTAGGGGTCTTCTCCTCTTCCTTATCTTCTTCTATTCTACCTTGATCAATTATGGTGATCAGAGAAGGTGCACCTTGACTCTGTGCTGTAGGATCAATGATATCTTTTTGTCCTATTTTCTCCTTTGTTTGCTCCTCAACAATTACTATGACTATAGTATCAACCTTAGAAAATGCATCTTATGCTTGTTGCTCTTTTGGTTTATCATTTCTAGCTGTAGGAGGTTGTGAAGGTGGGTCTTGTGTATTCACCCTCTCCTTGGTGATTTCAACTACTACCTTGTGTAACTCTTCTACACTCACCAAAACTAGATTTGTAAACAACTATGATTGTAAAGTTGTTTGGTGAAGGATCTTTCTAAGATGCTCTGTAGTCAATGGATTAATGTTTTAACTAGAGGTGTTAGGAACATCCTTCACAATTATAGTTTTTGCAGATGTAGGTGCTGTATGTGGAAGACTAGGCGGTGGCAATTGTGTGTCTTGGACACTCTATTTTTGTTACTACTCCTTAGTTGTAGCCATGTCACCTTTCTATGATTCTTTCTCCATTGTTACCTCTTCTTTCTCTTTCACTCCTTCTTCCTTTTCTTTCTCACCTTCTTCCTCCTTTTCATTTTCCTTTTCCTCTTCATCATTATTTCTTCCCTCAAAGGGATATTCTTGTCCTTCCTTGACTATTTGGAGGCCATATATAACTTTCCACATGAGAGTGGACTTCTTTACAACATACTCAATATTATTTTGTAGAATGCTGAAGGCTCTCTATTTGGATGTAAATTTGCTCCCATGTTTCTTGCTAGCCTTGCTTATTTGACCTTTTGTAAGGTAAGGCCTTACATGAGCCAATGTTGACTCTCTTATTTCTTTCTCCATGTTTAGACAATAATGCCATTTATTTTCAACAATTAAACTTAGCTCCTTAGGCATATAATTATCAAGTTCAAGTGGAGTAGTCATAAACTTGGCCATCATAGTGTAGATTGATTCTTCCACTATGTTCTACTCCTCTCTTGTCAACTTATTAAAATCAATGGTCTTCAAACTATTTAAATCTGCATTATCCCTAATGTTTTCACAAACATTTTCAAGGTTAGATTTAGTGGTGTGACTTACCACTCTGAATTGTTCATTTTCAAATTCTATCCTCTCTTCATTTGACTCTAGGGGTGCCACATATTTTATGCTCTTCTTTTCTACTGGCCCTCCTTTCTTTATGGCTTTTTGCTTCTTCTATTCCTTGGTCACTTTTGTTGTTGCCCTTGTATCTACCCTTATGGTAGGCTTGGCTGGGCTTGGCTTGTCTGCTTTCTTCTTGCCTTTTGGCTATGTTGCAAGCTATTTTTGTGCTTTCCTTTTCTTGGGTTCTACCTTTGGTGCTTCTTGCTTGACACCTTCTTCTTCCTTAGCATCCTCACCCATGCCTTGGGTTAATGCTAGTGGGTCTTGCCCTTGTTCATCTTCATTATTATCTACCTCTTCATCTTCTTCTTCCTCTACCTCAACTCGGCCTTCTCCAAACTTGACCTTTAGCTTTTTCACCAATTTATCCTTTTTCTTCAATGTGGAGGTAGTTTCAACTCCATATCTACCTTTGATCTCACCACATCATAAGTGCCAAAATGTGGTGCACTCTTGTCTACTTCTTCTGTTAAAAATGTTATTATAGTTGTAGATACCTCATCAATGTTTATTTCATAACCAAGAGGTCTTAGCCATCTAACCCTTGGTATGGTTTCTTGAATGTAGGTATAATAAATATCCACAAGAAAACATACATCATTTACATACTGTTCTACTAGTGAAACATGTATCCTCAGTCTCTATTTTGTAGATTTTTTGAAATCTTCAAAATAACTTGTCATAAGTGTTTCAAAATTAGCTCCCATTTGTTCAATGTATTCATTTACTTGAGCTACAATGGACCTATTTATTTTCCAACTAACTTTACCAAAGGATGGAAATTCATTCTATACATAGGAAAATATACAAATTAGAATTGCACCAAATTTGCATTATGCCCCCTTAGTTCTCCTTATTTCTCCTAAGTTCTCATTAATTTGTTGCAATTACAATTCTGCAAGATCGTATGTATGATCCTTCTTCACTAATTTGTACCCAACATCTACTGCAATGCATGGAACATTGTTGAGTCTGCTGGATTGAGGATCTTGAATGGTATCTATAGTCATTCCTCTCTTGTTCCATTTGGCTCCTGTGCTCTTCTCAATTTCTTCCTTAGAGTCACTTCTAAGAGTTTTGGGTCAATCTAGTGTTGGATACACTGTTACCCTATGAATAATTCTCTTTGATATCTTTATTGGGCCATCTTCCAACCATAAAATTCCATCATGAATCCTACTTAACACTATTATGATCCATTTAGTTTTGAAGATAGTGGGGAATTCTAGGACACAAGTCAAACCCTTCCTCTCAACAATTTGGAACTCTTCCTTCAATACCCCATTTCACACAGCCTATCATAAGCTTCTCTAATATCCATGTCTCTAATAGCACCAATCTTACAATTATAACACCTCCTAACATCTTGGACCATTACTACCTTAGGAGGAATAATAGATAGGGCTATGGCTAGGTCATTTTTGTATGCAACTTCAGGGATTAGCCAAAAATCTGGTTGCTTGACTTCATTTGACACAAATTAAAATTTAAATGGCTCTTTCTCCTAAGGTTTCCTAGAACTGGAGGCCATTTCTTCTATCTAGGGTTTAAACATGAAGAAATTTGAAATTACGTAACTCAGCACTAGTATAAATACCTTGGAATCAATGAAACTATGTTGAATCTACGTAGAAATCTGCTCAAATGTTGGATTCTCTACTTGGAATTTGTTTTTCTCTCTTCTTCATCTTTTCTCTTTGTTCGTGATGAGCAAAAATGATTCAAAATGCAAACATATACCTTTATTTCATAGCATTTAATGCTTAGTGCATTTACAACTATCTACTTAGCTTCTTAAGCATTTCTGCATTGCTCGACTTCCATTGGTTTTCAACACTTGGCATCCACTGGAGTTTCACTTACTCAGCTTCAACTAAAATTTCCCTTCGCTTGACTTCCACTACCAACTTGGCTAAAACTAATCATTTGGCTTCTACTGACTTTGGAAATCAACTTGACATGTATTAGAATTTTACTCGACATCTAAGGGCAACTCATAAACACTTGTGAAATCTTGACATTTTAACTCGACATCTCTCTTCATGCTAATCTGTCCTCTTCAGTACTTGCTTGCCTTGGAACTAATGTAAGATAAAGCTTTGTATATCAGTCCCACATACCTTCTTTTTCTTAATTGGATGAAGTGTGACCACTTGACCTTTTAGGTGAAGTGATCCCTTCATTAGATGTGCTACTTCCATCTTTCTTCTTCCATATGTCTTATTCATTTCTCCTTTGATGTGTTCAACATCTACCTTTCCTTTTCCTTTCTTGAACTCTGAATCAGATGCCTTTGACCTTGTTGGGAAATTTCTACTGATATGACTAGTCTTTAAACAACTAAAACATGTGGTTTGGCTTAACCATCTACTATAGTTTTCACTGAAATGTGTTCTTGTACAATTTTTAGGGATGTGTCCATATTCTTGATAATAGTGACAACTATACCTAGTGTTGTAGTCCCAATTATAGTGATGTCCATGATTATTTCCCCTTACTAGTTGATTAGGTGTCCACATAGGCTTTGATCTATACTCAAAAGCTCTATGTCCATACTTCTTGCAATTGTAGCAGTGGCCTTCAAATCTTTGTGTTCTGATAGTCCTGGTCTTGCAGTCACATGGTTGATGTCCTTGCTTGTTGCACTTGTAATAGTGACCCATATTCTTAGGTTTTTCATGTTGATGGGCATTCTTGCTCTTGAACACATTATAGATATGTCCCTTTTTACCACAAGAATAACAAGTAGGTTTAGTGTTCTTACCTTTGTCACTTCTTTCTTCTGCATTCTTGAATGTTTCTCCTTTTTTCAGTGCTGGTGTATCCTAGTCCTAAAGTATCATTGCTAGCTCTTTGTGATTTTAGTAGTTTTTCAAAGTACTTGATGGACTCATTAGGTTTTTTGAAGCTCTTTGCAATCTCTTTCTCTCTTTTTAGGTCATATTTTAGTTGTTCATTTTGCATCTTTAGTGTGGAGATCTCAATGTCTTTGACATTCAATTCTTGATGTGCATTCATCATCTGACTTAGAGTGTCTAGTTGCCTATTGGAAATTTTTGCAAGCTCAATAGACATTTTTTCCAATCTATTAGCAAGGTTTCTATTGTCCTCTTCTAGGATAGCCTTATCTTCAATGGCTCTTTTCTTATGTTCAGTCACTTCACAAAGCATCATGGCTTGAGATTCTTGTTCAAGCTTGAGAGTTCTAATATCTTTTGCTTAGGCTCTATTCTTCTCCATTAGATCTACTATTGCTACATCAAAATCTTTGGAGTCTCCATTTGCAAACACTTTTGAGGTGTTAATCTCCTTATATTGTGTATCATTCTCAACTATGGCAATTTCTCTTCTCTTTAAAGATTTTCTTAGTTCTTCCCTAGCTTCTTCCAAAGTATGTAGAGAAAGTTGTACATCAATCACCTAGTTTTCTATGATCTTCCTAAGTTTGCAGACTTTTATTTCTAGATCTTTTCTCCAAGCTATAAGGCTTCTCCTTGTGAGAATTTGGCTCTGATACCAATTGCTAGAATTTACAAATGAGAAGATTTACTTCTGAGAGGGGGGTGAATTAGAAGTAACTAATTTTAACCTCTAAAATTTTTAGCTAAGATCATTCACATGCATCTAACACATCTACTTAACATAAAAATTAAGACATGCATGAAAATAGATAACACAAGATTTTGGTCACCCAAAAACCCTCCAAAATGAAAAGGTAAAACTAGGGTGGGGATGATACTCACAAATTATCACTGCAACAATATGTAATTATTTAAGGTTACAAAGTTTGACCCCTTCCAATGGTCTACCCTATGAAAGACCTACCCTATTAAATGCTTTACACTTTGTTAAAAGTGACCTAGTTAAAGGATTTATAAACACTCACTTGGAATGTTACCTTGTTAAAGGATTTGGCACCTTGTTGAAAGGCTTACAACATGGCTTTTAAGCCAACCTATCATCATAGGATTTTTATTCCTAATATAATGGCTAAAAAGTATTAGAATGTGTTGACCTGATGACTTACAATCTTTAATTGCTGATTCTAGATCCTAGTTTTAGTCAATCTATTCTGATCGTTCCTGATCTGATATGTCTCTACTCAAAGTGTTGATGCTCAGATTCTGTAATGCTTCTCTTCCTCTAAATCCTTATACCCCTCTAAACTTTTCTAGTATTCTCCCATACAACTCTCACTCATGCACTCCATATATATCTCTTATACTTGAACGAATTATGTGGTATCATCCTCCTTATAAAGGCTTCAAAGTCTTAGGGTTAGGTATGAATCTATGATAAATATTCATCTTTCTTTTCCCACTCAAATATTTACACTTTTCCTATTGGTTGCATGCTTTCTCTATTTTTCTTATTGGCTACATGCTGATTACATAGGGAATGTAAAAGATTCGATCTTATCTTTTAGATCCTTCAAGAAACATCTTAAGTAAAATTAAAAAATGGTTTATATCTGAGTTTGTGAAGGCACAAACTCATATGCTAATTCTATGTTACTCAGCACTTACTAATTGTTGATGCTTGACACATATAGGAATTTTGTCTTGCTTAGCTCCTATAGTAACACTATCTCACTTGGTATCTATGCCTTGCTTGATACCTATAGTGACTTGGCACTTGAAACTTGCTTGGCACCTGTTAAATCTCTAGCTTGGCACATACTATAGCTTGACATCTATATTATACTCAACATCATCTTGGAAATTGGTTAGGTGTGTTGACACTCAATTTTCAAAACCAATCTGAGACCAACAATGAAATAGTTGTATGATACTGACCCTAATTTTTTTAAGGCATGGAGATAGTAAAAAGCACCAAATCTAATAGATCACATAATTAAGTATGATGAATATTTCATTCAAGAGGGTATGTTGTTCAAAGAAATTTAGTTATGTATCCCTAGAAGTTCTATGAGAGTTAATTTGATTAAGGAAAATTATAGTGGTGGATTGGCTAGACATTTTAGAATTGATAAGACATTGAGTTTGCTAAAGGATAAGTATTACTGGCCACAAATGTATAAATATGTTTAAAAATTTGTAAGGAGCTATGGAGTTTTTCAAGTTGAAAAAGGAGCAAGTTAGAATACTTAATGGGGACATGACCCAAGCGCAAAATGGACACAACAGGAAAGGAAAAACTTTATTAACTATGAAAATATGCTAGTACACTTAGTATAGAGAAAATCAACTCCAAAACATACCCTATGGGCTTACAATAGCATAAATTTGGAGATAATTTCTTCTCCTAATACCTTCTCTCAAACTCCACTCTGAACTACCTTTTACAATGCCAAAAATGTCCTTAAATAGACCCCAAAGGGTTAAGGATTAGGAATATATTCTAGAAAGTGCTAGTTGGCATCCACAGCCAAAATGGAAGGCTCCAGAAGTCACTTTAGAAGCTGGTACAAAATTAGAAGAATCTATAAATGGTAGCCAAAATTTTGAGAGGCATAACTTTTGAATCGTAGCTCTGATCGACAAACCGTTTACATTTTCAGAAAGCTCTCAGAGTGCTCTATAGCCCTATGGACCAGATTTTCTTGTTTGCCAGTTTTTGGCCACATAAGAGGTCATTTGATGCCTCAAACCTAGCTTTGAAGCATTCTTAGGTCTCTAGAAACAAAAAAAACTATGATAACTTTCAAACCGTGCAGCCTTTTGACCTAATTCTTTTTCTGGAACATTCTAAATTAAAATTTTAATCCTCCCTCCAATTTACACCTTTTGATTCACCATAATTATGGCTCAGTTAAATAGTCCTATTTTTTTACATTTACATGTATCCCAAGGTGCTTAAATACTCTAACCCAGAATACTGATAGTGGAACTGTGAGAGTTGGAACCTTTATTTGACCCAAATGGGTATTCATAAATAAAAACACATGAAATAGAAACTATGTCTAGGTACATTTTTTGGGTGACATAGGATTATCCTTATACCTCTAGATGCTACTGCATCAGACACCCAGGGTAGATTGAAAAGTGACCCTATCACTTTATGGATGGTAGAGGAAATCCCAAATGGGAAACCTCAACTGCTGATATCCAAGTTGAGTCCTCTATCAGTCGTCCTTTCCACTTAACCAAATGCTCTTCATACTACCTATTTTTGGTACTCCTGCCCACATGACTATCCAGAATCTCTTCTATCTCCTCCTTCTTAGAAGCAAGAATGAGACATGGCTCTAACATCAACTCCTCATCTACACCATCATCATGATACTCTGTTAAGTCTGTAATGTTGAAGATAGGAAAAATATGAATTCCATCTGGCAACACCACCTCATATGCATTTCCTGAGTCATGTTTCTTCAAAATTTTGTAGGGGCCAAATTTCTTTATCTTTAGCTTGTTGTAAGTACCTACTAGAAATCTTTCCTTTCTTAAATGTACCATGACTAGATCCCCTACTTGGAACTCCTTATGTCTTCTCCTTTGATTAGCCGTAGCTTTATACTATTGATTCATCTTGATAATGTGTGCCCAAACCTCCTCATGTAGATGCTTGATATGTTCAACAAACTCTTCTGCTTCAACACTTGTCCTCTTCCCTTGCTCCATCTTCCTCAATTCTGGTGCAATCCTTGGGCTACTTCCATATACAATTTGGAATGGTGATTTACCAGTACTCCTATTTATAGAGTTATTGTCAGAAAATTTTGCTTGTGGTAGAATCAAATCCCATCCCTTTGACTTATCCCCAATTAAACATCTCAACAAATTGCCCAAACTTCTATTTACTACTTCTGTTTGACCATTAGTCTGTGGATTATGTGTGGAACTAAATTTCAAGTCCATTCTCAACTTCTTCAGAAATGTTCTCTAGAAATACCCCACAAATTTAGTCTCTATTAGAAACTATACTCTTTGGGAGGCCATGCAGTCTTACCATCTCTCTAAAAAACAATTTTGCAATATGGACAACATCATGAGTTTTATGGCATGGAATGAAATGTGCCATTTTGGAGAACCTATCAACCACCACAAACACTAAGTCATTACCCCTTTGTGTCCTCAGCAATTTAAGAATAAAATCCATACTTATGTCCTCCCATGGCTTTGATGGAATAGGCAATGGCTATTAAAGTCCAGTATTATGACTAAATCCCCTGGCTGCTTGATAAACCTGACAACTCTATACAAACTTCTTCACATCTTTTGAAATCTGAGGCCAAAAATAATGTTCTCTAAGAATGGAAATGGTCTTATCTCAACCAAAATTTCCTGCCATCCCTCCACTATGTTTCTCATTAATCAAATTTTCACTCATGGAACTCCTTGGAATGCACAATTGACTACCCTTGAACAACATACCATCCTAAATCAGATAGTCTAACCGCTTAGTTCTATCTACAGCAATAGGTTTTTTACAAGCTTTCCATGCCTCAACAAAATCAACATCCTTAGGGTACAAATTCTTGAGTTCATCAAACCCAACTACTTCAACCTGCATTACTGTAAGCAACAACTTCCTCCTACTTAATGCATCTGTAACCTTGTTAGATTTTCCACTTCTATGCTTCAACACAAATGTATAGCTCTGCAAGAACTCTACCCACTTCATATGCCTCTGGTTCAATTTACCTTGGCTATTTAGATACTATAATGCCTAGTGATCAATATAGAAAACAAATTTCTTTGGCAATAAATAATGCCTCCATTTTTTTAAGGCCCGAACTATTGCATAAAACTCTTGATCATAAATAGAATACTTCTTTTTTGCATCATTCAATTTTTCACTAAAATATGCAATAGGCTTACCTTCTTGGCTTAATACAACCCCAATAGTGCTACCACTAGCATCACAATCCACCTAGAACACCTTATTAAATTTGGAAGTGCCAACATAGGTTGTTCTGTCACCCTCTTCTTCAGCAATTCAAAACTTCTTGCAGCTGCCGTAGTCCATTTGAACTCTTTTCTATCCCCTCTTATTGTGTCAGTTAGGGGTGCACATATGCGACTGAAATTCTCAATGAACTTCCTATAGAAACTAACCAGACCATGAAATGATCTCACCTCAGTAGTAAACCTTGGAGTAGGCCATTCCAAGATGGCTTTTACCTTCTCTAGATCCATTTTGAGACCTTCAAGTGATATAACAAACCCTAGGTAGACTAACTCTTTTTTAGCAAAGCTACACTTCTTCAGATTAATTAATAGTTTCTCTTCCCTCAACCTTTCAAAGACACTATGAATATGCAATAAATGTTCTTCCAAAGTCTTGCTGAAAATTAAAATATCATCCAAATAGACAATAATTTTTTTTCTCAAGAACTTCTTAAGTACCTCATTCATAAGCCGCATGAAGGTGCTTGGGGCATTCGTCAATCCAAAGGACACGACTAGCCACTCATAAAGACCCTCCTTGGTCTTGAAGGTAGTTTTCCACTCATCTCCTTCTCATATCCATATTTGGTGATAGCCACTCTTGAGATCTATCTTTGTGAAGTACTGAGCTCCACTCAAGCAGTCCATAAGATCATCCATTCTTGGCAAAGGAAATCGATACTTGACGATTATCCTATTTATAGCTCGAGAGTCCCTACACATTCTCCACTCTCCATCCTTCTTTTGTACCAGTACTACAAGTAATGCACATGGAATCAGACTCTCTCGAATCAAACCCTTCTTCAATAGCTTCTAAACCTATTTGTTTAGCTCCTTGGTCTCAATTGGAATCATCCTATGAGCAACCTTGTTAGGAAAACTAGCTCTACGGATTAAATCTATCTGATGACTAATTTTCCTTACTAGTGGCAATCCTTCTAGAACATTATAAAAAATGATATCTCCAAACTCACTTAATAAATCTGAAACTTCAAGTAGTATTTCACTACTACCTTCCTTATCTTTTCTAGGAATCAAAGCATAGCACATACATTGATGTTTCATGCCATCTAAAAACTTTCTTCCATCAACAAGATAGATCCTAGCACTACTACATACCTTTTCACCTTCCTTTACCATGGGCTTTAGTTTGTGGTAAACTCCATCCTTTGTTAGAAAGTATGTGTTTGCATGACCATCATGTACTGCATGCCTATCAAACTCCCATGGTCTTCCCAACAATAGATCTTAGACATCCATTAGAATAATATCATAGAGAACTTCATCATAGTAACTCCCAATTTTTAACTTTACTAAACATTGTTCACTTACCAAGACCTTATGGTCATCCTTCACCCAAGCGATCCGATAGAGCTGGGGGTGTTTCTACCTCTTGAGCTTTAGCTTAGAGACCATCTCCTTTGACACCAAGTTGTTAGTGCTACAACATCAATGATCACATCACATCATTTATTCTCACACTTGCACCTGGTATGAAATAGACTCCTCTTTTGTCCTGGTTCAATCTCACCACTTAATAGGACCCTTTCATTTACTAAAGTCTCTCCTCTTTCTGCATCCTCTGAATGTGATGACTGTGCATCCTCATCCACATAAGAAAACCTAGCTTGGCCCTCAACTCTCTTATATATCCTTCCTTGTCATTGAGGCCATTCAAATACATGATAACCTTCTTCATTACAATGGAAATAGGTACCATGGAAACCTCCTCTTCCTAAACCTTGTCCACATCCTCTACCTCTTCCTCTTTGATCTCCAATATTTTGATCACGGGAGTAGTTGAAATCTTCGTTCCTCTGGTCCCTGCTAGTACCCACATCTTGATTTTTTTTTGGGTCTCATTTTGACCTCTATATGACCTACCACTACCCCTTCCTCCTTGATTGTGCCCTCTTTGTGTCCCTTCAAATCTTTTATTTAGCTTCTCTTCAACTCATAGGGAAAATTGGTATGCCTCTTCAATGCTAGTCATTGTTACTAGACTTAATTCCTCCTGGATGCTAAGTCGTAATCCATTGATCTAATGAGCAACCTTCTCCTTACTTGCTTCTATATGCCCTACTCTAATTAGAAGTTGGTAAAACTCCTCTATATATTTTTGGATTGATTTTTCTACTTGCTTTAACCCATGCATCTTCTTAAACAAATCAAGCTCGTAGTCAATAGGAATGAACTACTTCTTTAATTTTTCCACCATGCGATCCCACCTTATGATCTTTTACTTTCCTCTTCTATTTCTTTCCAATTGAACCTCTTGCCACTAGATTTTGGCATGGCCTTTCAGTTTGGCCTTTGAAAACTTAATCCTATCTGGATCCCTAATATCCTCATACTCAAATTACTCTTCTAGCTCATTGATCTAGTCGATCAACTCATCTAGTTTCAAATTTTTTGAAAATACACCCACATCAATCGTAGGTCTTTTCTCAAACTTATTAATGGTCCTAAAAAGCCTCTCCTCTGCCTGATTTAGAACTTCCCCTTCAACATCCCCTTCTAGTCCAATTTTTTCTTCTTTATTGTCATCCTCACTTTCTTCACCTACATCAACATTTGTTCCTCTACAGAGCTCCTCTTGCAATGCTTGAACCTGCCTTTGGAGGGCTCTAGCATCCTCAAGATTAATAGCTCTAGCCCTTCCACCATGCTCTCTTTATGGAGGCATCTTTTTATCTCAAACCTATTGTGTGTTAAAAAATGTACAAATTTCTGGAAGCCTAAGGAATCATGCTAGTTTAAAAGAAATTCACAAAAAGTAACCAAAAAACCAAAATTCCAACCACCTCTACTACTCAACAAGGGCAGCTATGCGTAGCCATTGTTGGTGTATCTTTGATGGAGGGTGTGTTTGGTATGCTCTCACAAGCACAACAATAAGTAAATCCCTTGTGTGGAAGTGCAAATGTGAGTGTGAGTGCAAAGTGAATGTGCAATATGATCCTAGACTATATGAAAAGAAGAATACTTTCAAGATATGACTATGGAGGAAGTCACACTCAAAGGTATTCTATGATGCAATGAACATGAAATTATGAAAACTATCTATGGATGCAAGCTATAACTAGAATGAAAACTAAAACTAGAATGTAAACTAAATATGAATGCACAACAAAAACTAAGATGCAATACATAATGTAAATCTTACCAACTATCAAATCACTAATATGCAGCCTATGAACTCCATATGGAAATGTAGCTATAATGCAAACTCTCAATGAGGTGATTCTAGACTCAAAGCGACGGTGTGTCAATGTAATCCAATAATCCTCTATATGCAATGCTTGAGACAAGGCTTCTATTTAAAGACTCTCAGGAAACATCTAGAGGGTGTCTAAAAGATAAGGATAAGGATTAACAATTAAGCACTTTATCTCATATCCTTAGTTGGGAGGATAAAATGATGAGGTGGCACATGTGTGTAGAAAGTTCTCAAGTTGTAGACACCATGTGCTTAAAAAGAAATGTAAACCCTTATGATGACAATTCATAAGAGTACACATACTCTTAGGCTTATAGATTAGGATAAAAATTAAATTAAATGAAATTTAATTTAATTTAGGTCTAGAAGAAATTAATAGGAAATGGAGGATTTAAATAAATAAAATTTATTTAAAAAAGGGAATAAATGGAGAATCATGTGTTAAATTAAATTTAACACATTAAGGCTAGGAAGTATTTAAATTAAATTTAAATACTTAGGCCAAAAATGAATCTATTTAATTAAATAAGTAGAAGAATGTGACCATTATTAATTAAATTAATAAAGTCATTCGAGACAATTTTTAGTGTCTACATTTCGCCCCTCTTTGATGTGGTGTCGGCATGACATCATATCAAAGAAAATAAAATGCAGGTTGCCCCAGAGAAAGAAGGAGAATCCTGATGCCCCCTCACGGAAATTACGCAAGAAATACAAATTTGGGCAATTTTCGTGAAAAGGACTTGGAACAGAAAGAAGAGAAACAAGAAATGAGAGAACAAAATGAAAATATGGAGGAATCATGAGACAAACATAGCTCAGAGTGGAGAAGGGCGCAAACGGGGTCCACGGGACCTACATAAGCCTCTAGGGGACCCATAGGAAGGTCATTGTCACACCACGAGAAGAGCATCCAGAGCAGCTATGGACCTGATCGAGAGATTGCAGCTTCATGAGCGCGTTCGGGAGCACCAGAGACCAGCTGCAATGAGGGCACCAGTGAGTCATCTGATTCTCTTGGTAATTTGATAGCTAAACTAGGTTAGAGGCATTTATGATGCCCTAAATGTGGCAAAAACCAATCTCAGGCAGAGACGACAGTCTCCACCTTATCGTCTGCATAGACGATAAAGAAGGGATACTAGCGCCTGCGGAGGCGACAAGGAACATCTTGTCGTCTGCGTAGACGCTAAGGCTGCGACAAAACTAACAAAGACGACAAACTATTGTCTGTCGTCTATGCGATAGGGATAGTGGTGTCAGAGACGACAGACCTTTCCATGTCATCTTCGAAAGCAGAGCAGAGATGACAACACATGTTTTGTGTAAGCGCAGACCAGGGTCTCTCGGATTGTGTCTGCGCTGATCAACGTCTCTACTGATCAGCGTCTCCGCCTGACGCAACAGAAATGAGAAATAGTGAGCATGAAATGCCCCATTTCTGAGAATGAAATAACTGACTTATTGTATGTCCATGCTGCAGGAGGGCACAGTGCTTTTTAGGTCACGGGAGCACTATCCACTAACCATGGTTATACAAGAGAGATTCATAGATGTAGATTGGGGACACGTGCAGCTGTGCGGACTAGGGCATGTCCACGAGTGGCCAGACTTGAGAGCTCACACAACACAACTATCAAATCTCATAGAGTGATGGCATACACCCACAGGGAGCTTCCATCTACCGACAGGGGAGGCTACCGTCAATCTCCTAGATGTATGGCGGATCCTTAGAGTGCCTATCAGAGGCACACATCTAGAGTATGTAGGTGAGGGAGCTGATCCCTTCCTGAGAGAGTGCTTCGGTAGGCGACGACAGAGACTACCAGTACAACGATCCTGGCTATCCTGACAGGGAGCCTTGGAGTAGAGACTACCGAGATTGGTAGTATTCTTAGCCTCTTTGATATGGCAGATGCTACCAGATCATGCAAGACATGGGTGGCCTATTGGCTGGGCACGGGTGTTGAGCACCCTATTATAGGAGGATGGCGAGGTCTACTGCTGAGGACAGACCATCCTAGCAGAGTTGTATCATGATTTACATATGTGTGCATACCGGACACAGTGTACGATGGGACCAGGCCTGACACTACTGATGGTCTAGTCTTGGGAGCACATCGGGGTTACTTGACCCATCACACGGAGAGAGACCAGGTAGCCTGGAGAGCCATATGCATGCAGATATTGACGTCCTATCTAGTATACATCGATAGAGGTAGTGAGATTCTGGCACAGGTACCTTGATGAGATTATCATGTTTTACTGGACTCCTTATGATGGAGTAGAGCACTAGGGGAGAGTACAGGCAGCAGGGGGTGAGGATGATATAGAGGATCAGATGTATCTCCCATTTACACAGACCGATTGCTGGATTATTGGTCAATTCGCTCACGTGATCATGCAATATATGCCTTCTCGGGTGCGACAAAAGTTTGGGCGTATCCAGGATGTGGTTCCAGACAGGTTCCTGTATCCTGTAATGACTCATGAGTATGGTCAGCTGTGGGGTCAAGGGATGACACTACGATTTGCCCGAGCATCATGGTTACCAATGGATAGAGTGCCATGGGTTCATGGTCAGGACAGGGGAGATGCTGGTATGACATCGGCATATGCGCAGTGGTGGGTAGCACACTAGCCAGTCAGACTGACAATGCCTGAAGTAGTTCCACTAGAAGAGCAGGCACAGGGAGAGGGAGATAGTGCAGGAGATGGGCGACAGGCTGCTATGGTAGCAGTGCCAACTCAGGGGGCACAACATGGACCACATGGTCGCAGGGCAGTTGCTAGGAGGGGTGTCGTAGTAGCATAGGTGCCACCACAAAGGGGACCTCAGATACAGGCATAGGCACAGGTACCACCACAGGTGCCTCCACAGAGATAGGTACTGGGAGAGGAGTCAGACATAGTCAGGGCTGAGCAGGATAGTCTATAGGCAGAGGTCGCTAGGCTACATGAAGAGGTACAACTGCAGAGAGTCAGAGCAGATAGCACACAGGAGGCACTAGCAACTTTACAGGCACGAGTGGATGCAGGGGATTTTGCAGGTATGGAAGTAAATGCTGATGCTGTGGAGCTAGCGAGGTTACGGGGAGAGGTGTCTACCTTGCATGCCGAGCGGGCGACATATTAAGCTCAGATCGATGAGTATCGCAGGCAGCGTGACATAGCGAGACAGATGGTTACGCCGAGGGCCAATGTGACAGTGATGTAAGAGGCCATCTCAGCCAGGAGATTTGAGGCACAGGCAGTACGAGAGGCAGCCTATTACAGGTCACTATATAATGATGCCATACCTGCCGACCAGCGGCAACTTGATTTTGAGAGAGAGGCTAGTTCCTAGACCACAGGTGGCAGAGCTAGATCAGAGCAGTCAGTAGGGCAGAGCCGACCACCTCGAGGGGGTGACACAGGAGGAGCAGGACCCTCATAGCATGGCTCCTGAATTTTGTATAGAGATCCGATATTTTGACAAATATGTGCAGATGATGCATTTGTACTATATGATTCTATATGTATTTGGACTGTACAGACATTTATTCTTTTGTGATATATATACATGACATGAGTCGATGATTCTAAATGTGTATGAGTGTTTATATGCATATGTATGGATTTTATATGATGCTTATGAGACTGACATTTATTGATGTAGGATGTGATGTAACTTTTCTATGTACTATATGATGCTTAACATGTGTGATGCAGATTGGCTAGCGATTATGAGACTTATGCATTATGATATGTATGTGCCCCTAAATGTAATGCTAATGCTAAAATGAACTAAACTATCTAATGAGCACTAAGAAATGTAATTTGATGAGTAAACTAATGCAATCTATACTGAATAATTAATGTAACTTAAAAGGATGAAGAATGAACACTCCCTCTAAAGATGCAACCTAATGAATATCTGTCAAAATCATTGCCTATAAAGATCCAGGAGCATAGCATAGGAGGAGGACACAAATAGAACCTTGTCTCAAGCATGACTCGAATGAAACCCTATATTACATGGACCCTAACTAAGTGAAATCAAGGGATTTTGTTGTGTTTATGTGGAGAGTACACCATTATTTTTATTTTGCAAAAGAGTATATGCATTATATGCTATAGAAGCATAAATGTTAAAACTCCTTTGCGTAATTGCCCCCATTACGGTAGGCATTAATATCCGAGACATACACACAGTAAAACGATAAAAGACATAAAGAAAATATGACAAACCAAACAAAAGAGACTTCATGACCAAGTAGTCATTTATTTCACAGTTCCTGCCAAGAGCCTTAAGTCTGGAAAAGTGAAAGTCCCCATATCGCCTACAGGAAGGACTCAACCTACGGGGAAATGTTGAATCAAGTGTTTTGTGATAATATGATTGTGTGATTTTGGCAGGGGTTGGTGAAATGAACAAAATTCTCGAATCATTAAGCCTCCAAAAGGTGATTTTATGTGTATCCAAGTGTGGTCACTATCGTAAGAGTGTACAATAGAATGCGATTAAACAACCATTTGACAGGAAGCATGCAAGAATGGAAATGAAAAATGAGGCCTCGTAGACAAGAGGTATTTTATTGGATTTAGCAACAAGTGAAAGACTAAGTATTACTCTGCACAAATGAAAAAAAAGAATAATGAAAGGAAGGGTTTGGATAGACAATGGATTGGCATTTTTTTTTTTTTTTTTTCTTTTTGGTTTTTTCAGGACTTTTAAAGACTGTACAAGATTTACAAATGCTCAAGCATAAAAGCACTTGAGATGCTAAATATTTACAGGTTCAGGGAGCAGATCCCCCTCAGGTCTAGCAATCTGATATGCCCCAGAACCATATTTGGCTATAACAACAAATGGACCTAGCCAATTTGCCTCAAATTTTCCTTTTTTTTCACAGTTCTCAAGATTCCTCATATTATGTTGTAGCACTAGATCAGCCACTTCAAATTCTCTTGGCTGGACCCTCTTATTATATTGTAGTTGGAGGCAATGTTGATACACGCAGAGGTGGTTAAGGGCATGAAGGTGTCTCTCATCAAGGAGTGCCAACTCTTGCAAGCAAGCAACTTGGTATTCTTCATCGGATATGAGGTTTTGTAGAGAGACTCTAAGGGAGGGTAACTCAATCTCAATGGGTAAAATGGCTTCAGAACCATAGACAAGGGAGAATGGAGTGGCTCCTGTGGGGGTGCGAATGGAGGTTCGATAGGCCCAAAGTGCGGGAGAAATCTGGAGATGCCAATTATGGCCAGCTGCATCAACAGTTTTCTTTAGGATTTTCAGGAGGGTTTTATTTGTGGCTTCAGCTTGGCCATTGCCTTGAGGGTAGTATCTGGTGGAGAAATGATGGGTTATTCCAAATTTTTGGCATAACATGGCTACCTCTTGGTTTTTAAATGGGGTTCCATTATCAGTGATAATATCTTGAGGTATACCAAAGTGACAAATAATATAGTTTAGAATAAATTTAAAAATTTTCTTGCCGGTGATGTAGGTTAAGGGAATGGCTTCAACCCATTTCGTGAAATACTCAGTTGCGGCAATAATATACTTGTGGCCATTAGAGGAATTAGGATACACTTGACCAACAAGATCAAATCTCCAGTGGGAAAAGGGCCATGGTGTGATGGTAGGTTACAAGTCTTGGGCGGGAGCGTGTATCAAATTGCCATGCTACTGATAAGGGATACATCTTTTCACAAAATGAGATGCATTTGCTTCCATAGTGGGCCAATAATAACCTATCCTAAGAAGCTTTTTTGCTAACATAAAGCCACTAGAGTGGGCACCACAAATCCCTTGGTGAACCTCTTCTAACGCTATTTTGGCTTCATCTGAATTGAGACATCAGAGGAGGGTTCCATCAAAGTGTTTTCAAAAAAGGGTATCACCTATAATGGTATAGCGAGCGGCTTGGTGAATAAAGGTCTTACTTTGGTTTGGAGTGAGGGTTATGGGAATAGTTTTATGACTTAGATAGGCAAAAATGTCAGCGTACCATGGAGACTCAGGACCAACAATCTCGCACACTACTTCAGAATCATTCTGCTCATAAGCAGGAGTAACAAGATTCTCAACAAGAAACTCACATTTTGGACTATATTTTGGCATGGCAATCATGGAAGCAATAGTGGCCATGAAATCTACTACTTTATTGTTAGCCCTTGGAACTTGTTGAAAGACAATTTCTGTAAAGTGTTGCTTAAGATTCTCAACTATTTGGCAGTAGGGCAACAATTTCTCATCTTTGGTGTGATATTCATCAGTCACTTGTTTGATAACCAATTGTGAGTCTCCAAAGACAAGAAGATTCTTAATATTCCATTTAATGGCTTGACGCATTCCTGTCATTAATGCTTCATACTTAGCTATATTATTTGTGCAAGGGAATGAAATTTTGTAAGACTTAGGAATTAAATCCCCTTGTGGAATTACAAACAAAACTCCTACCCTCGATCCATTTCATGTGAAGGATCCATCAAAAAATAGTTTCCATGATATACTAGGGGCTATAGTCATAATGGTATCATCTGGAAATTCTGCCACAATAGGGTGACTGCCTGGAAGAGGTGCTTCAACTAACTGATCTACGATTACTTGTCCCTTAATAGCTTTACGATCCTTATACACAATGTCGAATTCACTTAGGATTAAGACCCACTTTGCTGCTCGACCAGTGAGGGTGGCTCTTGACAATAGGTATTTGAGTCGATCAATTTTGGCAATGAGAAATGTAGTATGATTAAGCATATAATGGCATAGTTTCTGTGTACAAAAGACCACGGCCAAACATGCTTTTTCAATAGCAGTGTAATTCAACTCATAACCAACTAGTGTTTGACTAAGGTAATATATGGCTTGTTCATTTCCATTATCATCTAGTTGTGCCAGGAGTGCTCCTAAGGCAACTAAAGTAGCTGAAATATACATGATCAATGGTCGTCCTGCTACTGGAGGGACTAAGATTGGAGGATTAGTCAAATATGCCTTAATTTGTTCAAATGCTTTTTGGCACAAGCAATCCCATTGAAACTGATTTCCTTTATGAAGCAAATGCTAAAGGGGATGAACTTTATCAGCTAGCTGTGACACAAATCTTCTGATTGATTGTAATCTTCCTTGAAAACTGCGAAGCTCTTTTAATGTGGTAGGAGGAGGCATATCCATGATGGCCTTTACTTTTGCAAGGTCTACTTCAATTCCTCTTCTGGATACAATGTAACCTAATAATTTACCAAATTTGACCCCAAATACACACTTTTTTGGATTAAGGTGCACTTTGTACTTTTCCAATCTTTCAAAAATAGTAGTAAGGACATCAATGTGGGCTTCTCTAGTCTTGGATTTTCCTAAGATGTCATCAACATAGTCCTCCATTATGATGTGTAGAAGATCATGGAATATGGTAGTCATCACGCGTTGATATGTGGCACCAGCATTTTTCAAACCAAAGGGCATAACTTGATAACAGAAGGTTCCCCAAGGTGTGATAAATGCCGTCTTATGTTGATCTTCTTCTGCAATCTTGATTTGGTTATAATCAGAAAATCCATCCATCAAAGACAACATCTCATGTCCAGCTGTCAGATCCACTATGATGTCTATGTTGGGTAGTGGAAAATCATCCTTAGGACATGCGAGATTCAAATCTCGAAAATCAGAACAAACACAAATGCCCCAAGATGCTTTTCCTACTGAAACGATATTGGAGATCCACTCAGGATAGTCAATAGGTCGAATGAACTTTGCTTCTAGCATCTTTTGTAATTCTGCCTTGACTAGAAGTGCTACCTTAGGATGCATTTTACGCAACTTTTGTTTTACTGGCTTGATTTTAGAATCAACTATCAAATGATGTACCACTAAATCTGTATCCAATCCAAGTATATCCTTATAGGTCCAAGCAAATTTGATCTTTCCTTTTTTCAAGAATATTGTCATAGCTTTTTGTTCTTCAGGACTCAAGGTGGCAGCAATGTAGGTAATCTGTGGATTATCTTCTGTTCCCAAGTTTATTGGAATAGTGTCTTCATTCAAAATGGATGACTTTCTGGCGGCAAGGATCTGAATGGAAAATTTGACTCTCCCTCTTCTGGCGCCTCTACGAGGTTTTCACCAGAAGATGCATCCTTTATTTTCTCTTTTTCATCATCCAAAAGCACCCTAGAAGGGTTTTCACTAGAGGATGTTTCTTTGATTTTTTTATTTTTGTTTTACTTTTCATTTTTGTGACTAAGAGAGTTGATTTGGCTACCAAAGTAGGCTTTTTCATCATATTGGATCTCATGCTCGTAATCTCGAAGATTCTTAAGGCCAAAAAGTGCCATCACAGCCTCATCAGACTTACAAATGTCCAAACTTGGTGGCGTATCTTGAAGGTCCCAATCTATCATGTTAGGGTTAGTGAGAGGTAGATCAATGGATGAAAGGTCATTTATGGTAATGGTATGGACATGATTGTTTAGGTCATCTTCAACGTATTGGAAAAGCATTTCAAAGAATTCCTCCTCTTCAGTCTCAAATTCAGGTTCGGCCAAACAATTGTCAGCAAAGGAAATCTTAGGTTTGAGGGAACCCAAACCGCATCTTTTAGGATAGCTATTAGCTTCTAAGGGTTGTCTAATTCCATTTTCATTTGGGCCAAGACCAGTACCATGATATCCCATGCTTTCAACAATGGGAAGTGCTTTGACATATTTGTCCTTAGGAAACTCCACAGGTTCGTCTTTGCCATCATGATATAACCAATCTAAAATATTATCTTCCATGTGTTCATCACTAAGGGAACCCCAATGTTTAAATTTCATTTTGTTAACTTGCATGGTTTCCTTATTAGTAGAGGATGGCAATTGTGAAGGCTTTCCAAGGGAACGAGGGGAAAGTGGTAATTATCCCACACACAAGGCATTTTCGAACTTATACTCTCCCATTCCCAAGTTAGTAAAGGTGGTCTTTTTCCCTGTAGTGCCGACTTTAGCATCTTCAACTTTCTCTTTTCCTTTATGGGAATTTTGAATTCTCATGGGCTGCTTTTGGTACTGTAGGGGAAGCAGTTTCTTTAATGAAAAGAGGCTTAGGTATGACTGGAGAAAACTCACTTATGGGACAAAGATTTGCCAGAGTACCTTCCAATCTTCTACAAAATTCAAAGGGTTTAGGATCCCCTAGAATTGTAACTTCTCTTCCTTGGTGTGGGAATTTCAAACATTGGTGGTATGTGGAAGGCACTGCTTTGAGAGTATGTATCCATGGTCTACCAAGTAAGATGTTATATGGCAAATCTAAATCTAGGACATGACATTCAGTATTGATAATGGCTGGACCAACTTTGAGAGGCAACATAATAACTCCTTTTGATTCCCTTTTTCTTTCATCATATGCCTTTATAGTAATTCTTTTGCTAGAATCGAGGAGATCCTCTAGAAGTCCAAGGAAACGAATCATCTTTAATGTACAAAGATTTAGACCGGATCCATTTTCTATGAGGACTCTTTTTATTTTATGTGATTGTATGAGGACTTCAATATGGAGCGACATATTATGGTTGGGATTGGGAGCTTGGAAATCTTTATCTGTGAAGACCAAATGTTGTTGAGCGGAAAGGTTTCCAATCATGGCAGTGAATTGGGTGGCATTAATATTATCAGGGACACAAGACTCTAAAAGGGCCTTTTCCAAGATTTCCTTATGTACAGGCGAGGTGGTAAGAAGCTCAAGGATGGATATTTGTGCAGGAGTCTTACCTAGTTGGGATAATACATCATAGCGTGAAGCGGGCCTTTGTGGAGTGGATGGCACAGTAGGCGCATGTGGAGCTGGTGAATTATTGTTATTAGCAGTAGCTACTTGCAAAATGAGTCTTCCACATCGAGTGGTTGCATCACAATCAGCTACTTGTAAGACAAGGGTATTCACATGAGCGTCTATCCCTTTGATGTGACCACATATATCATTGGTATCTATTTTACCACACAAGGAGTCAAACTCTGATATGTGGTCAGTAGAGTAATCATAAGGTACAACATTTGATGTGGAGGCTTGATTCATATTATTGTTACCATCGTTGTGATCGGGAAATGGCTTTTGAAATATTTTAAACTTAGCATTCTTAGAGGAAGGACCTCCTTCCACTTCAATTTCTCCATTATCAACAAGGTTTTAAATAAACACTTTGAGTTTGAAACACTTATTGGTATCATGTCCTTTGACGCGATGGTATTTGCAATATTCATTTTCTTGATACCACCTAGGTTTTGGTTGATTTTCATCAAAAGGATGTGTATTAGGAAACACCATCAAGTTGTGATCTACCACCTTTTGAAAGATTGCTTCCAATGGTTCGCAGAAGTTGGTGAATGTCCTATTTTGATCATAATCACGATTGTAATTGTTACGCAAAAAGAATCAAGTTTGCTAATTACCCTGGTTGTCTTGATTTGAGTTATTGTTGTTACGGTTGCGGTAATTATTGTTGCTACTTCCTTGAAGGCTTTTGACATCCGTAACACCATCGTGCGTAACACCCCTATTCTTAGACCATGATCTAGGCTTGTTATCATTGTTCAATTCATTATGGGAAGATGAAGAACTATAATGTTTGATGGTGCCTTTTTCTAAAAGTCCACTTTCAATTTTTTTACCCTTTTTGATTAGAGTAGGAAAGTCCTCAGGACTCACCATTTTCAAGTGAAAGGACATTTTAGGTATCAAATTTTTGATGAACATATTTACAAGATGAGAGTCCTCAATTTTGTATGGCATACGACTAGCAAGATGTCTCCATCTTTGCAAGAAATCGGCAAAAGTTTCTCCATTTTGTTGCTTAGTATTACACAAGTCACTTAATGAAACCTGATTGTCTGTGTTGTAAGAGTATTGTGCTACGAACTTATTTGCCAATTCATCGAAGGTAGTATTGTGCTAGAAGCCTAAGGAATCAAGCTAGTTTAAAAGAAATTCACAAAAAGCAACCAACAAACCAAAATTCCAGCCACCTCTACTACTCAACAAGGGCAACTATGTGTAGCCATTGTTGGTGTATCTTTGATGGAGGGTGTGTTTGGTATGCTCTCACAAACACAACAATAAGTAAATCCCTTGTGTGGAAGTGCAAATGTGAGTGTGAGTGCAAAGTGAATGTACAATATGATCCTAGACTATATGAAAAGAAGAATACTTTCAAGATATGACTATGGAGGAAGTCACACTCAAAGGTATTCTATGATGCAATGAACATGAAATTATGAAAACTATCTATGGATGCAAGCTATAACTAGAATGAAAACTAAAACTAGAATGTAAACTAAATATGAATGCACAACAAAAATTAAGATGCAATACAAAATGTAAATCTTACCAAGTATCAAATCACTAATATGTAGCCTATGAACTCTATATGAAGATGTAGCTATAATGCAAATTCTCAATGAGGTGATTCTAGACTCAAAGCAATGGCGTGTCAATGTAATCCAATAATCCTCTATATGCAATGCTTGAGACAAGGCTTCTATTTAAAGACTCTCAGGAAACATCTAGAGGGTGTCTAAAAGATAAGGATAAGGATTAAAAATTAAGCACCTTATCTCATATCCTTAGTTGGGAGGATAAAATGATGAGGTGGCACATGTGTGTAGAAAGTTCTCAAGTTGTAGACACCATGTGCTTAAAAAGAAATGTAAACCCTTATGATGACAACTCATAAGAGTACACATACTCTTAGGCTTATAGATTAGGATAAAAATTAAATTAAATAAAATTTAATTTAATTTAGGTCTAGAAGAAATTAATAGGAAATGGAATATTTAAATAAATAAAATTTATTTAAAAAAGGGAATAAATGGAGAATCATGTGTTAAATTAAATTTAACACATTAAGGCTAGGAAGTATTTAAATTAAATTTAAATACTTAGGCCAAAAATGAACCTATTTAATTAAAATAATTTTAATTAAATAAGTAGAAGAATGTGACCATTATTAATTAAATTAATAAAGTCATTCGGGACAATTTTTAGTGTCTACACCTATAACCACATAGTCTTGGTGCAAATTGCCTCATAGTTGGCGCTCTGTCTACACACTCAAGAAAATCCACTCTGATACCACTTGATGGAGACATGACCCAAGCATAGAATGGACACAAAAAGAAAGGGAAAAATTTATTAACTATGAAAATAGGCTAGTACACTTAGTACAGAGAAAACTAACTCCAAAAAATGCCCTATGGGCTTACAATAGCATAAATCTGGAGATAATTTCTTCTTCCAATACCTTCTCTCAAACTCCACTCTGAACTGCCTTTTACAATGCCAGAAATGTCCTTAAATAGATCCCAAAGGGTTAAGGATTAGGAATACATTATAGAAAGTGCTAGTTGGAATCTACCACCAAAATGGAAGGTTCCAGAAGTCACTTTAGAAGCCGGTACAAAATTAGAAGAATTAAAAAATGGTAGCCGAACTTCTGGGAGGCATAACTTTTGAACTGTAGGTCTGATCGACAAACCATTTACATATTCAAAAAGCTCTTAGAGTACTCTATAGCCCTATGGACCACATTTTCTCATCCCCCATTTTTTGGCCCTGTAAAAGGTCATTTAATGCCTCAAACCTGACTTTGAAGCATTCTTAGGAGGTCTCCAAAAACCAAAATACTGCGATAACTTTCAAATCGTGCAACCTTTTGACCTGATTCTTTTTTTTCAATGTTCTAAATTATGATTTTAATCCTCCCTCCAATTTACACCTTCTAATTCACCATAACTATAGCTCAATTACATAGTCCTTTTTTTTTTGGCATTTACACGTATCCCAAGGTGCTTAAATACTCTAACCCAAAACACTGATAGTGGAACTGTGAGCATTGGAACCTTTATTTGACCCAAATGGGTAACCATAAATGAAAACACATGAAATAGAAACTATGTCTAGGTACATTTTTTGGCTGACATAGGATTGCCCTTATACCTCTGGATGCTCCTACATCAATACTAGTTTGTATACACCTATTACTATTCTTGAGAAACCTTGGAGTGACATTAGTATGAATTTTGTTATGAGATTTCCTAAGATAGTGAAGGGGCATGGTTCTATATTTTTTGTTGTGGATAGATTTTCTAAGATGGATCATTTTATACCTTGTAAGAAGACATTAGATGCTGAGTATGTTGCTGAACTTTTCTTCAAAGAGATTGTAAGATTGCATGGATTATTAAGAAATATTATTTTTGATAGAGACAATAAGTTTGTTGGTTATTTTTGGAAAATTTTGTGGAAGAATATGGGTACTAAGTTGAAGTTTAGTTCTACATTCCATCCTTAGACATATAGATAAAACTTCTAAGGATATACAATTGAATTCCTTTGAACAACATACCCTCTTGAATGAAATATTCATCATAATTACTTATGTGATCTATTAGATATTGAGTCTTTGAATAAGGAAGTAAAATTGAGGATTGAACAAAGTAATTAGAGGTATAAGGAGAATGTTGACAAGTTTAAAAGACATCATGATTTTGAAGTTG
Organism: Cupressus sempervirens; assembly: GCA_028749045.1. Lineage (NCBI taxonomy): Eukaryota > Viridiplantae > Streptophyta > Pinopsida > Cupressales > Cupressaceae > Cupressus > Cupressus sempervirens. Next base: position 311,219,555 of record CM053790.1, on the reverse strand, counting down.
GTGATGAGGTGATGGTTCATTTGAAGAAAGGAAGATTTCCAATTTAAACATACAATAAGTTGAAGATGAAAAAGTTTAGACCTTGTAAGATCTTGAAGAAGTTTGATAGTGGTAATGCATATAAAATGGAGTTACCTGATAACATGGATATATCTTCTATATTCAATGTTGCTAATTTGCATAAGTGTCATGAGTTAGATGATGAAGTTTTTCCATCATAAGATTATCCTACAAAGTAGATTGAAGAAGTTGAATAGATATTGGATAAGAGAGTTGGTAAGAGCATGCAAGGGAAAGACTACTATGAGTATTTGGTAAAATGGAAAAGTAGACCTAGTGAAGATGCTACATGGATTTTTCAATTTGAGTTGGATTTAGCTCAGGTTGTGACATTTTCATAATTTGGGAGAATCATTTCTTTCTACCTTGGTTGTTTGATGCATGGGCATCATGGGTTACATTGCTATCCTGCATGTTTATAGTTTTCCTAGTTTCTATTAAGTGTTCTTTGGTTTCCAAATCATCTTTTGGATGTTGAGTTCATGTAGTTTTCGAGTTTGTTTAGATGCTGAGTTCATGTGGATGCCAAGTTAATTTAGGTATCAAGTGTTAATATTTCTAGAGCCTTCATTTTCCAGGTTGTCTATGTGTGGTTTCCTATTGAGGCTGACTTTTGCATTTAATTTACTGTTAGATATCTATTACGAGTTGACTTGTGGCTTGGGCTAGCATTTAATATGAGAGTTTATTTAGTTGTATTTGCAATAGGATGACTTGTGGCCATGCATGTATTTAAGAGACCTTGGTTAGAGTCTTTGGGACAAAACTTAGAGAGAGAAGGAGTAGAATACAAAGTTGGATTGTCAAAGATTGTAATTGAAATTGATATATGGCTGTAACCTAGAAGGCCTTATAGCTAAGCATGTATGATGATTATTTGATGAATCAATAAGTGTTTTCTCTTCTTCCTCTAGTTTTTTTTAATTTGTGTTGCGTTTCCACTATTTTAACTCTGTGCATATGATTTGAATAGCTAGGTGTGCCTTTGGCCTTAGTTCTTTGCACCTCCTTGCATCACTTTGCATACTAACCTTCTTTTTTTTCTGGAAACTTCTCCATCTTCATTCAACTTATTTCTAAAAACCCACTTTGTGCCAATTACATTTTTATTTTTGGGTCTAGGAACAAGAATCCAAGTCTTATTCCTTTCTATATGTTCTATCTCTTCATTCATTACTTCAATCCATATTTCATTATCCAAAGCATCTTTAACTGATCTAGTTTCAATTTAGTTAGAAAGCATGTATTTTTCAATTTGTTTCTTTTTATTGTACTAGCTGACTTGTCTCAAATGATCTGATTAGGTGCATGGCACCTTCTAAAATATCTTGCCAATATAGGTACTTTGGATCTAGAACTTCTTCCACTAGCCTTGCCATGATATTCTTTATAAAGCTCAGGTCCCACTATCTCTCACTTAGGTACTTTAGACTTGGTTTACTATGGCTACATCTCTGTAGCTTCTAACTACAACTTGGGTCCTTTAGATTATGACAAGAGTTGCACTAGATGTAACTTGGCTACTTTTGGAGATTTTGGGGACTCAGGAGGTGAAGTTTGCTAACTTCTAGTTAGATTTGGCAATGTATCAGGTTCAAATTAAACAAACTTTCTATAATCTTTAGGCTATTTACTACTCTCTTCTTCACTCTTTTTTGAAAACTCATTAATTCTCACATGTGTACTTTCTATGATCTTATGAGTAGATAAATTCAAACATTTATATGATTTGCTTCTACAAAAATATCTTAGGAATATTCCTTCATCACCTTTGACATGAAATTTATCTTTCCTAGATTCCTTCAAGATATAACATTTGTAACCAAATACTTTCAAGTAACTTAAATTAGGTTTGTATCCATACCATAGTTCATAAGGATTTTGATTTGAGTACTTCTTTTGCTGTACTCTATTCAAGGTATGCACTACAGTACTAATTGCTTCTTTCTAGAATTTGATTCCAACATTTTTTTCTATCATTAAATTTCTTGCACAATCCGCGATGGATCTATTTCTTATTTTATCTATGCCATTCTACTATGGTGTACCAAGGGCTGATACTTGTCTTTTAATTCCTCTTTTAGTGCAAAATTCATTGAAAATGAATTCACCACCTCTATTTGATATGAAACACTTTAGCTTCTTTCTAGTTTCCTTCTCTACTCTTGTCAGATACCACTTTTCCTATATACGACTTAAACTTTTGAAAGGCTTCAGACTTATCTTTTAGACATATTATAGTCACCATTCTAGAATAATCATCAAAAAAAAGAATAAAGTACTTATCTCCACTGTATCTCTTAATTCCAATAGGTTCACATAAGTCCTTGTTACTCGAGTGAGCTCAGCTAATACTAGTTCCATCCAACTTTTCTTTGTTATCCAAGTGAACTCAATTAACACTCAACTTATGCAAACTTATCTTTGACACTTGAGTGAACTCAGTAGACACTTTCTTCTAAACTAAAAATCATTGGAATGCTTGATAGACATAGGAAACTATTTTCATTGCTCGAGTGAGCTTGACATACACTAATTGGTAAATATATGATATTTTGTGTAACATCAAAGACAATACACAATTAACCAAATGTATACAACAATATATACATATGTATATGTATATATATGTGTACATATACATACATACACACATTTGTGTGTCTATGTATCTATGTATATGAATAGAGAGATCTCTATATATACATACATACATACATAGAAATACACATATATGTGTCTATGTATGTATATATACATACATATACATAAAGAGAAGCTTCTCTATATACATACATACATATGTGTGTATGTATGCATATATACACATAGATATACATAGAGAAAAGCTTCTCTAATCACCTACTAAGAGAATATAAAGAGATACATGTTTAGAGCGAAAAGAAAAGAATATTTATGTAGGTACTTCTTCTCCCCTTGAAGAAAATCATAGAGCAATGACACATAGATCACAAGGGCACAAAACATAAAAAAAAATCATAGATCATAAGGGCACAAAAATGAAATGCAGTGATCAAAAGAGCATGGAAATGAAATCTCCACCAATATTTAGAGCTTAGAGATCTCCACCAACATTCAAAGCTCTCCACTCTCATTTAGAGCTCTCCACCCTCTTTCACACACATCTCTCCACAATTTATGAAAATAAATGGATAATGATTAATGTCATTTTTTTTGTTTGTTTATACTCATATGGGTGTTGCAATTGCAACACAAACCTTGGTATTATGACTATGTCAAGGAAAAAAAAAAAAAAAAATGAAAATCAACAAATTACCTACCATCAAAAATTGACCCCAAATGTTGTAGTGAGAACTTAAGTTCTTTTAAGACTTTTAGTTTGAAGATAGAAACACCTATGGTTGAGGTTCCTAGTATTTAAAGATAGTTATCTAATCTTATGATTAAGAGTAGAGGAAGAAGAAAGAAAATTTCTAATCAAATGAAGGCCTCAAACAAGTATGATTCATTTGATCCTAGTAGTTGTAGTAGCAAGAGAAGAGCTGATATTTTTGATGATATAGTTGGTTGTAGCAATAAGTTTGGAAAAATTTCTATGATGATTGATGGAGAGGATTTGTGGATTAAGAATGCACACGGGACTTATGTTTTAAATTTTTTTAGATGTTTATAAGGTTTATAAATCCTTATGGAATGTCTTTTCTTTGAAACCTTGGGTGTCTAATATAGGTTCATCCTTGGGCTATTTACAATCTTATAATGTAGGTGCATCCTTGGGATACCTTAATCCATACTTATAGTATCCCCTTAGGAGAAGTCATAGATTCATGGCTCACTTTGATCAAGATTCCTCTTCTCCTCTCTTTAGGAACCTTAGTGATCCTATGGTTTCTCATGATCCTAATCCTTCTATCAAGCATTACTCTTCATCTCATGATGAGGATGAGGCTTTAAGGGTTCCTCCTAAACAAGTTCATAAGATTTCTACTAAGGTTGATAAAATGCATGATTGAATTCTTCAAGAGAATTAGAATACCAATAATATGGCTATTGATGCTCTTAAGAAACTGATCTATAATGATGAACATGCATCTTTTGCATGGTCTTACTCACCTTGTCCACACTCACATCAAGCCTTTATCTCAAGACACATTTGAAATAGGAATAGATTCACATATCACTAGTGTTTAACCTATCTTGTCTCTTTCCAAACCTATCTCTAGCATTCCTTCTTATGGTGCTCTTATTGTGACTACTTATATTCAACCATTTAATCATCCTATTAGTAGTCCTACTATTTCTTCTATACTTATGAGTGTTCCACCTACTTCATTTCCTATCTCACAACCTTCATACAATTGTGTTCCTCTTACTATGGTTCCTAGTGTCCCACCTATAGCACCTTCCATTCCAACTACTTTTTACACTCTTCCTAGTGTGTCAAATGTGTCATTGCCACCTATTTCCTTTATTGATTCCACTATTATTAGTATTCCCCAAATTATTTCTTCCTTGAAACAACAAATTTCTTCCCTTATTCAATCCAAGTTTAATGTGCCTACATGTGATATGGGTAATCCTACACAAAAATAATGGAGAACGAAAAAATTGGGCAGAGTTCAACATAATTTTTACAAAAAACATACTGGAGTAGATATTTTTAGAAATAAATAAGCCACAACATGGTTAAGTTGGTCTAGTTACTAATTATCTGGGTTGATTATAAATTCCTCTAGAACTATCATCATATTAGGTACAATAAAACAAACAATCAGTTGTTTCCAACTAGTAGGATCAAATATAGTTTTCCAAGGTGATAAAATTACATATGTAGATGTATGTATGTATATATGTATGCATGCATGTATTTATATATGTATGTGTATATGTATGTATGTATGTATATATATTTATGTATATATGAATGTATGCATGAATGTATATATGTTTGTATATAGATATGTATATGTATATACATATATATACATATGTATATGTATGTATATATAAATATATATGTATACACACACACACACATGTGTGTGTGTGTGTGTGTGTGTGTGTGTGTAAGTATGCATGTATTTATATATATAGAGAGATTGTGGATTGTGGAAATCAATGAAGATCTAGGATTTCATTGCTGTGCACTTGTGATTGCTGCATTTCATTGCCATGTTCTTGTGATCTCTGTATCTCATTGTCGTGCCCTTCTAATCTTTGTATATGTATGTATGTATGTATGTACATATTTTTACATATGTATATGTATATATGTGTATATATACACACACACATACTTGTGTGTATCTATGTGTATATGTATGTATGTATATAACTAGAGAGATCTTGGCAAAACAAAAAATAAATAAAACTCACTCAACACATAGCATGGTCATAGATGCAATGGAAAAACCTATTGGTAAGTAGATTCCTCTTTTTTATCTCTCATTTTTCATGTGCTTATTTCACTTGAGCTATTATTTGTTAGCGAGCATTTTGTAATATTAGATTCATTTTATGTAGGAGGCAATGAGGACATTCCTAAATGTACCTATGTTAGATGTACGAGAATCACTAAAAAATTGTGGTAAATTTCTCATGAGTAATGAAGATGGATCTCTCTTAAGAGTAGCAAGAGGTGATGAGGACATTCTAGGTACTTTAAAGATTGATAATTTCTTAAATATTTTAGATGTTAATAGGGGATTTAGATGTTGCAGGGGGGAGGGGGATGAATGGGGCCAAATGAGCTAACATTTTCACATGGTTGGCCTTGATTAGTTGATAATATTAAACTATGGTCAAAACAAAGGGAAGCTCAAAATTAACCTATGATTGCATGAAAACTAACTATGTGAATCTCTTAGTTTCAGGCAATGCAAAAGGAGGCCATAGTTCAATATGCAATCTCAATTCATATGCATAAAACATTAGGTGGAGTTGAAAAATGCAACAAGTTAGAAATTTTGTTACAGGTCTTTCATTAGGTATTTTAATTTATAGACCATCACAAAGATTTTAAGTTTGACTCTTATAGGTAAGGGTAATGTCCTCAGCATGCAAGAGAATCAAAAATTTCTATGTGCTAGCTTTTTGACGATAATCTCTTGGCCATAGGAGCTAAAGTTCTAATATTCATGATGGTCTATAATTTTAAATACTTAATAGACATATTAAATAAACATAATTGTGCTACATTTTTTCATCTCTACCTATTGTCCATGCATATAGAATGCAACGACACATGCATTCTTGATTCAAAGTGGCAGAATCTTATTTTAGATGTGATGAAAAAATGACATGCACTAGAAGATGAAAAAATGATATCACTTTTGTAGGTCTAGAACCCTTTTTTGTATTATAAAGATTGATCCTTTCTTAAAGATCTTAGATGTTAATGGGGAATTTAGATGTTTGTGGGGGGGGGAGAGGGTAATCGGGCTAAATAAGCTTCCACCTTCTTGTGGTTGCCCTAATTAGTAGAGAATATTAAACTATTCTCGAAACCAAATGAAGTTCAACATTAACCTATGATTGCATGACAACAATTATGTGAATCTCTTGGTTTCAAGCAATGTAGAAGGAGGTGCTAGTTCAATATGCAATCTAAATTCATATCTATATGACATCAGGTGGAGCTGAAAAAACCCAACATGTTTTCTTTTTTATTAAAGGTATTTAATTAGGTATTTTAAGTTATAGAACATCACAAACATTGAGAATTTGATGGGTCAAGCCAAATAATAGAATGGACACAACAGGAAAGGGAAAACTTTATTAAGTATGTAAATATGCTAATACATTCAGTACAGAGAAAATAGACTTCAAAACATGCCCTAAGGGCTTACAATAGTATAAATCTAGAGATAATTTCTCTTCTTAGTACCTCCTCTCAAACTCCACTCTGAACTGCCTTTTACAATACCAAAAATGTTCTTAAATAGACTCCAAAGGGTTATGCATTAGGAATAAATTATAGAAAGTGCTAGTTGGCATCCACCAACCAAATAGAGGGCTCCAGAAGTTGCATTAGAAGTCAGCACAAAATTAGAAGAATCCAGAAATGGTAACCTAACTTTCGGGAGGCATAACTTTTGAACCGTAGCTTCAATTGATGAACTGTTTAAATTTTTGAAAAGCTTTCAAAGCACTATATAGCCTTATGGACCAGCTTCACTTTTCCTCCATTTTTTGATCCTGTTTGAGATCATTTAATGCTCCTAACCTGACTTTGAAGCATTCTTAGGAGGGCCCCCAGAAGCTAAAAAATTGCAATAACTTTCAAACCGTGTGGCCTTTTGACCTGATTCTTTTTTTGGAATGATCTAAATTACAATTACAATCATTTGACCAATTTACACCTTCTATTTCATCAAAATGATGGCTCAATTACATACTCATATTTTTTTGGCTTTACACGTATCCCAAGGTGATTAAAAACTCTAACCCAGAACACTAATAGTGGAACTGTGAAAGTTGGAACCTTTATTCGACCCAAATGGGTATCTAGAAATGAAAACACATGAAACAAAAACTAAGTCGAAGTACATTTTTTTGGTGACATAGGATTGCCCTTATACCTCTGGATGCTTCTGCATCAAAATTTTACTCTTATAGGCAACGGTAATGTCCTTAGCATGCAAATGAATCAAGACTTTCTATGTGCTAGCTTCCTAAAGAGATTCTCTATTTCATAGTAGTTAAAGTTCTAACATTAATGATGGTCTATACTTATAAAAACTTAATAGACCTATTAAATAAATGCAAATATTATATGAGGTTTTTTAGCTCTGTCTATTGTCCATGCATATAGAATGCAGCTACACATGCATTCTCAATTTAGAGTGATGTAATCTTATTTTGGATTCAACAAAAAAATGACATGCATAGAAGATGGAAAAATGATGTCACTCTTGCAAGTCTGGAACTTTTTTTTTTTACTTTAAAGATTGATCATTTGTTAAAGATTTTAGATGCTAATGGGGAATTTATATGTTGAGGGGGGGCGGGGGGGGGGGAGGTGGGGCCAAATGAGCTTCCACCTTCATGTGGTTGGCCCTAATTAGTAGAGAATATTAAACTATTTTCAAAACCAAGGGAAGCTCAACATTAACTTATGATTGCATGACAACTAACTGTGTGAATCTCTTGGTTTTAGGCAATATAGAAGGATGCCATATTTTAATATGTAATCTCAATTCATATGCATACATGTTGGTATAAATAAGTATTTACTTATTACACTTTACTTAAGTTTACTTAGGTTAATGCATTATTTTATTATTTTTTTGGTGAGACACTTAGGAGTTTGCATACTCTTATGAGTTGTCATGTTGACAACACTAGAGTAAGAAACTCTAATTAAACACATGGTGTCTACAACATTATTTTGTGTACTACACCTTTGTAGGCTTATCCTCACATCATCACACTTACTCTTGTGCTTAATGGAGGATAACCCATATCTAGTGGACATGTGCCTAGTTGTATGACTTATCATGTTGCTGATTCCTATGCATTCTAGAAGCCTTTATATATAGGCACTCCTAGTGTACTTTCATCCATATTGAATGAATAATATATCATAATTATGATCATACTCTTTTTGGTCTACTATTGTGCTTGTGCTTGAGTTCCTTGGTCTTGGGTGAATTTTTCCCTAAAGAAAATTCTTACATGGTATTAGAGCTCAAGAAGATTCTCTTCACATAGCTATTTGAGACCATTATTGCTTCAACACCTTGACTTAGATCTAGAAAATCTATAGAAATTGGGAGTGTTTAGAGCCAAAACAAACCTCACCATTGCATCTAGAATGTCGATTTGGTAAAAATCAGCTATAAATTCACCTATGCTAGGCCAAAGTCAATTTTGAGGCAATTTTTTTTGCAAACCAGCACCTAGAGGACTGATTTGCAAACTGAGTATGGTCGTTTATTTGATATGTGCATTTATTTTTAGATCTAAATTTTATTTATTCTTTGCATTATTTTTCAAATTGGGTATTTTCTAAATTTTTTTCAGCCCTATAGGCCCTTGCAAAGAATTTTTTTGTAGGAACCGAGCAATGACACCCTGACTCCCATAGAGAATATTCCCTATCAATTTAAAATATTCTATTTAATTATTAGGTGAATAGATCCAGCCAAGTTGTACCAAATTTGACTACATCTTACTAGCATCCCAACCACCTACTATTGACAGATGGCTTAATCCACAATTATTGATGAGTACATTACAAGTCATTACCAATGATCAACTAAGCCTCAACCTCAACCATTTCTTGGTGGCTTTTTTTAGACTAGGTGGGCTTTGTCTTTTAACTACCACTATGGTCTGTCCCACAACAAATGTGGAATAATCCCACATTTTTTTGGCTGTTGAAAATTGGTTTTCTAGTACCATCGACAAAGTCCCATGCTACAAAATGTCCTAGCATCAAAGACTCCCATATCGACACTGTAAATAGTAAAATTTCGTAGATCTATGGCTAAAATCTACACACAACACACGAACCTATTCATATTTGCCATGTGGTGCATCATTAGCAAACCCACCCTTGTATAGCTTGATAGTCCACTGAGCATCCATGTGGACACCACATAGTAGACCATACACATGTATCACTAGCCATACGCTGAGTCACCCATACATGTCAATTTTTTTCGTATAGTCCTACACTTCTGTATCGCTAGCTCAGCTGCTGATATCATCTCAGGGCCCAGGTTTGCTAACATGATCAAGTTCACAAGCCTAAATTTAATAGCCATTTGACCATCATCTAGGGGAAAATTAGAACTACTATGATGGTCATATAACCATCAAATTTAACCACATCTTTTTTTTATCCAACCCATCTTCAGATTGATTTTTGATTTTGCAGTCCAACTTTGGGAGGCCATATATCAATCATCCAGAGTCCAAATTAGGTGCAATTTTTTTTAATTTTGGGTAGAATTTCTTAAAATTCTTAATGGTGTATCTATTTTCTATTTTTGGTGCATGTATTTGTTAGAAATTGCATTTTTTGGTGACTATACCTATATAATCTTGCCTTTTGCAACTTCAAATGCTCCATACTAGCTCATCTAGACACAAAAATAGGTTTCTTTTTTTTGAAAGTGCTTTATTTTTTGTCTACTTTCTAGATCTACAATTAGATTATAGGGTTGTGTGGAAAAAGAGGATCACTTTCAAAATTAGGTCCTTTTTTGCATTGTAATGCTTTGATATATCTTCAGAATTGTTGTATGTCTGAGATACATTGTAATGTTCCAATTTTGAACTTCATAAGGAGGTCATAAAAAGTAAAATTAGAAGTCCACTAAGGCCAAAATTGACAAGTCTCCATTGTAAATGCACTTCATATAAAGTGCCAAAAAATCTTTTTTCGGGGGTTTCTTGATTGAGTGAAAAGGGGGAAGGGTGTTCTTGGTGTTGTGTTCCTCTTTTCCTACTATTTTTATTTCATTTTTCTACATCATGAGAAATTTTAAGTTTCCAAAATTAACTCCACATAACTATTCTACATGGTCCATTGAAATGTGGTGTTATTTAATGTATAAAGGAGTTTCTTAATATATAGATGGCACCCTTCCTAAACCAATAGATTGTCAAGTATCTACCAGTGAAATCACTAATTGGAAAACAATGGATAGGAAAACCCTAGGTGATATTTGTTTGGGGGTTGAAGACAAGATCATATATCAAATTTAGAAGTCTCATACATTTAAGGAAGCTTGGGATACCCTCCAAAACCTATATGGTAAAGTGTTTGAGGAAGATATTTTCAAAATTGAAGATGAACTTGTCTCCTTAGATCCTAAGGCATTTGATTCCATACAGGATTTTATCAAAAGGTGAATGAATTAAGAACAGAGCTTGATGATTGTGGGAGTTATATTAAAGATGATAAGTTAATCTATCTCATTCATAATAAGTTGCCATCTGAGTACTCCACATTTGTTTCTACTTATAACATATCAAAGACTAATTAGGGTATGCCTATCAAAAAGTCTCTTTTGATCATTATGCTGAACTATTGGATAAAGAAGAAAAGAAGTTGAAATCAATGGGGATTCTCAATTTGCCAAAGTTTAAGGCATTGGTTGCAAATAATGAAGGTTCTTAAAATTCAGCTAGTCAATCTTCAAATAAAGGAAAGAAAAAGAATAAGAAATGGAAGACTGACAAATTAGAGGATGTAGAAAAGACAACACCACAATCAAATCAACAAGGCATGTCTTCCTTGAGTTCAAATAAGGGAGACAATAATAAGGACAAGAAAAAGTGTGCTTATTACAATAAATTGGGTCATGAAGAACATGAGTGTTATCATAAAAAGATTGATGAGTTGATAACTATCATGAAGAAACAAAATGTTCCACTACCTAATTCTTACAAGGAGAAAGGATCTAGTTTAGATTGAAAGGGAAAAGGGCAAGCACTCATGGAAAATTCAATTTCTTCCAAGGAATGAATCTTGACTCAGGTGCCTCATATCATATGGGTTCTCTAAAAGGAGATTTTTCTTCATTGAAGTAGTCCAAGGTACCGCGCATCTTTATGGGAGATGATACAAAAATGGAAGTTGAAGGGAAAGGAAATGTGGAGATGGAAAATGGAGAATTCAAAGATGTTATCTATGTTCCAAACCTAAGTTCTAATCTCCTTTCAATTTACCAAATCACTCACCTTGGAGATGATCATAAAGTTGAGTTCCTTCCTTACTCAATAAAGGTGCACAGTCTAAAAGATGACTTAGTGGTTTCAATGGGGAATGTTAATCATGACACAAGGTTGTATTCTTTCTCCCACTTTGTGTCCAAGTCTCCTTCACAAGCCTTGTTGACTCAATCTGATCCACAAACCAAATTATGGCATGAGCAATTTGGTCATCTAGCCTTTCGCTATCTTCAACAAATTTTCTCAAACAAAATGGTCAAATATCTACCTACAATCAAATTTTCTCATAGTGAATGTTCAACATGTTTAGTGGATATGAATCTAGAGGAGAAGTTACATAAAGTGAAGTCTTCAAGAGCATTAGTTGTTCTTCAGTTGGTTCACATGGTACTAGCAGGTCCTTTTGCAGTGACATTAGTCAGCCAGCGTTTCTACATACTTACTTTCATTGATGACTTTTCATGCTACACTAGGGTCTACTTTCTTCATAACAAGAATGAAGTGTTGGGTAAATTTTTAGCCTTCAAGGCTCATGTTGAATAGAAATCGAGGAAAGCCATCAAGGTTCTAAGGATGGAAAATAAAAGTAGATATGTGAACAAAAGACTTAAAGAAATTTGCAAACTTGAGGGTATTGATCTTCAGAATCCACCAACATTCAGTCTACATAGGACAGATGTTGCAATATTGAGGATACAAACTCTTAAGTCTATGGCAAGTTGCATGATACAAGCCAAGTCTCTAGATCCATCACTTGAAGTCAAAGCAATCAGCAGTGCCAATCACATACTTAATAGGTCTCCTCATCTTGCCTTATATGGAAAGATTCCTTTTGAGGCATGGTGTGGTAGAAAACTAGTTCTGACACACTTCAGAGTCTTTGATTGTGCAACATGGGCAAATATATCTTCTAGGGGATGCAAGGTACCACCACCTAGGCCTTGTACTTTTATCAAATATGAAGATGGTGTTAAGGCATATAGACTTATGGATATTGAGACACATGAGATCTTTATGGAGAAGGATGTTCACTTTGAGGAAAGTTCACCCAACTTATCCTCTAATCCTCTCCACACATCATACATTGTGGAAACTGATAGTAACACCAACGATAGTGCTTTAATAGATTTAGATATGTGAGGTTCCATCGATAGTTGTAGTAAGGGGTCATGACATTAGCACATTCCACATGCATATATTACCACAGTGATAGGTCCAACACAATAGGGAACACCTAGTCTTCTAGCTCCAACATTAGAGGATGACTACATAGTAGATATTTAAGGTTTTTTATGGAGTCATAGATAATGGATTTGGGGGACGTCATTGATGATATACATCTTCTCTTTGATAGAGAAGATCCTTCTTTAGTTGTTGTGAGGGCTCACTCTAACCCTCATGTCCATTATCTACATGATCAATCTTCATAGGTTGATATGATTGTCGATACTTATGTACAATAGTTGCAGGAGGTCTCTTTATCAGTTGAGGAGACAATAGATTCTTTGGGATAGTTTCTATGTTCCTTTTTGATAGGGATAGTTGAGTAGGTTTTAGAGATATCATCAATCATCAGTATTCTTTCCATACATAGCAGAAGCATCTCATTTGTACCTATGGTATTGTTTCTTCCAAAGGAGAGGGACACTATTCAATAGTCCTAGATTAACTTCTACATCAAAGTATCTATCACTGATCGACACTCTTCATTTTGGGGGAGGGGGGGGGAGACTACCTTGTCTCTCTTCTTCTTCTCTCTTGTGGGTGGGGGGGGGGGGGGCGCTAGTAGCTAGGACCCACTATGCATTTCATTTTAGCTGTTGTAAGCTTAAGTGCATTCCCCTAAGTTGCACTTAAGGAGGGGGGGTGTTGGTGTAAATAAGTATTTACTTATTACACTTTACTTAAATTTATTTAGGTTAATGTATTATTTTATTATATCACATTATTTTATTATTTATTTGGTGAGGCACTTAGGAGTTTGAGTACTCTTATGATTTGTCATGTTGACAACACTAGAGTAAGCAACTCTAATTCGCACATGGTGTTTACAACATTATTTTGCATGCTACACCTTTTTAGGCTTATCCTCACATCATAACACTTACTCCTGTGCTTAATGGAGGATAACCCATATTTGGTGGACATATGCCTAGTTGTATGACTTATCATGTTACTGATTCCTATGCATTCTAGATGCATTCTAGAGGCCTTTATATACAAGCACTACTAGAGTACTTTCATCCATATTGAATGAATAATATATCATCATTTTGATCATACTCTTTTTTTTCTACTATTGTGCTTGTACTTGAGTTCCTTAGTCTTGGATAAAATTTTCCTTACGGAAAATTCTTACAATACGACATCAAGAGGAGCTAAAAAAGCCCTAAAAATTTCTATTTTTGTTAGAGGTCTTTAATAGGGCATTTTAAGTTATAGGCTATAAAGAACATTTTAACCTTGACTCTTATAGGAAAGGGTAAAGTCCCCAACATGCAAGAAAATCAAGACTTTCTATGTGCTAGCTTGCTAAGGACATTCTCTATTCCATAATAGCTAGAGTTCTAATATTCATGATGGTCTATAATTTAAAAAACTTAATATACCTATTAAATAAATGTAAATGTGGTGGGTTTTTTCAGCTCCATCTATTCTCCATGCATATAGAACATAACTGCATGCACATTCTTGAATAAGAGTGGCAGAATCTTGTTTTGGATGTGATGGAAAAATGACATGCACCAGAAGATGGGAAAATGAGGCCACTTTTGCAGGTTTGGAACCCATTTTTTTAAATTTAAAGATTGATCCTTTCTTAAAGATTTTAGATGTTAATGGGGAATTTAGATGTTGTTGGGGTGGGGGGGCGGTGGTGGTCAAATGAACTCCCACCTTTACATGTTTGGCCTTAATCAGTAGAGAATACTAAACTATTCTTGAAACCAAGTGAAGCTCAACATTAACCTATGATTACATGAAAATAAACTATGTGAATATCTTGATTTTATGAGATATAGGACACCATAATTAAATATGCAATCTTAATTCATATGCATGCACCATTAAGTGGAGCTGAAAAAAACCAACAAGTTTTTATTTTTGTTAGAGATCTTTCATTGATGGGATATTTGGCTGTTCTCAATGAAGTATTAAATGACCACAATAATTCTTGTGTAGAGAAAATAGATGCTAGGGCATAGGCTTAACCACTATCTTATAAGCTATCTCTATGCTCCAATTATGCTTTTTCAATGCCAATATGTACTCCTACAACTGCATTTTGAAATGAGAATAGAAGATTAATTAACAAAATAGAATCTTTATGTCTTATAATTGAAATTTGAACCATCCTTCTCTTTTTACTTTATTTGACATCAAAATAAGAATTATAATTTTCTTTCTATATGGAAGGTATTAACTAATGCGGCCCCTCGATTAATAATATGAGCAAGGTGGAAGATGGATCTATGGGAGCGCATGGGGAAGGGTTTTCAACGCATAGGGAAGGGTTTCGAGGGCATGTGCAGGAGCAAGGATTTTGAGTGTAACAGGCCTTGACACACTAGTTCTGATCCTATTTTCCAGGAACCCTCTTCCATATTTTCATCCATACCTTTTGCTCAACCGACTCAAGATCATGATTTCAGTCATATCTTCTCTACTACACCAGTTGTGTAGTTAGTCGATTCCAAGTTTAATCCTTTTCCACTTTAGAGATGTTCTTTCAAATATATTAATTCAAATAGGGTTTTAAACACTTCCCATAAGTCAATCTTCAAAAGGAAAGTAATTGTTCAACCTACAAAGCCATTTTTCCTTAATAGTAGATTTCATGACCATTGATCATCGATGACATCTCAGTATCTAGTGGCTACTAAACCTGGGCTCTCTACCTATTTTGAAAAGGGTGAATCTTCTCATTATTGACAACAGCCTCAAGTTTCAAATTCTCTTCGACAGGATAATCCTTTGCCCAACAATCCTTCAACGGCCTACTAATTTAGAAAAGGTGCATCATAAATCTACATTTTCTCAAAGGAATCATATTAGGAAGAACAAAAAATAGCCAGTATTTGATATTTGTCAAGGTGCCCCTCTTGTCCATTCTATTCAAATACAAACTATTTAGATCCAAAATGGTTTGACTCGACAGAAGCTAGATTCCATATCGGATAGAGCCCCCTTTAAACCAAATATGATCTGGAGGAAGAAAGATTAGGGTAAGATAGAACAAGGTTATCTGCATGCCACACATAAATCTACTTTTCTAGATAATAGTCAAAAGCAATCCCAGAATAATGTGGATCAAAATTTGGATCATGATCTGCACTCTTTCCACCAATAGGTGCATGTCACTTTTCCAAACCAAATGTTAGAAAATTTGGTGTCCACTCTTCAACAGAAAGCTCTTATTGGTAAGTTTTCCTCTAATTCGTTACCTTTTTTAGATATTAAAAATTGGGCTTTCAACCTCTGGTCTGGACTTATAGATATTTTTTATCATGATTCTGAATCCAATTTCTTTATTGTTATCTTTAATTTGAAAGGAGAAAGAGATGCTATAAATAGGCAAAAGGGTTGGTTTTGTCAGGGTGTTGGATTATACACTATGTTGTGGATACCAAATTTTAATCCCAAAGATATCCATATCCAATTTTATCCATATTGGATTTCTTTCCTTCTTTGCCATTGGAGTACCATGATCCTAAGATATTGGAAATCATAGCTAACAAGTTGGGAATTTTTCTGAAACATGATTTGATTCCATATGAATGCCCTCATTTGGAAGCTAGGGTGTGCTTATTGAGTAGCAAATATTTTCCTCAATCTATAGTTCTCATATCCAAATGGGGAAAATGGACACAATTAGTTAAGGTGGAGGATTCTTTTGTGGTTCTAAAATCCCAAGATAATCTTGGTCATTTCAGCTGTATGTGCCAACCTAGTCAAGATAATGTGTTACAAGTCTGTCCAGACCATTGTTCAGATCCTAAGGCTTGTTCTATGACAATTTTAGTGAAGAATAGCAACATCTTTGATGTAGTAATCATGCAAAAGGCTCCAGTTTATCCAACAAATAACTCTATTCATGAAGAAAATACATTTGCAGCTCAAGTCTTATCAGACTCATTTCTAGTTTTTCTCCGTCAATTTTTTTTAGCTCTTTTCTTTTCTCAAAAGTGTGTACTGCAATAGTAATTTCCTCATGTTGGAATATGCCCCTTGTGCATGATAAAATTTGTACCCACTGATAAATCCTCAACAAAGTGTATCTGCAATGCCTTTCAGTTTGATCATCTTTCAGAAAAGAAGTTTTCCACTGTCAATATTAAGACAACACATATGGTGTCTTTCCATTTATCCTTCTCCTGTCATATTAACTTTTATTTGTGATCAAATCTTATCTAAGATTACTACCTCTATCATTTTTGATACTAAAAAATAAGAAGGTTTGCAAGATGAGGACTATAAATCACCTGTGATTGATAATCTGCTTCAAGAATTTTAGTTTTGGAACAATTTGATTCCTAATCAGACGTTTGACAAATCTACAGTTATTAAACATTTTGATAGCCAGATAGTTCTTAACAACTTTTCTCACGACTCTGATGAAGGAATTATCAATTCAGTGGTTGGAGACTCCATGGGTTTAGAGACCAATATTTATCAACTAGTGCAGAAATCTACGATTTTGTCTCCTCTACATTCTTAGTCTCAAGACTCTCCCATGCAAGATAATTTTAAAAGTTCAGCCTTTATCTACCTTGGAGACACCATCTACAATAACTCCTCCTTCTAAATTGCCAAAGGCTAGAGGTAGACAGAAGGGCTCCAAAATTAAGAAAGAAATCACTGTAGGAATTCGAACTACATTGGATGATAGTTTTACTATTGTTAGAAGATCAATAAGGAGAACTAGGTGTTCTCCTTGTCATCAATGCAGATCATCTCATGGAATGTCAAAGGTTTAAATGCCTTTGACAAGAGAAAAAGAATTAGACAAGTTATTGATTCTTTGTAGGAAGATATTATTTTATTACAAGAAACCAAGTTGACTCAAAGTAATTTTGATAAAATCATTGCATCTTGGAAAAAATGGAAAGCATTTCATATGCAAGGTTTGGGTGCTTCTAGAGGTTTAGCAGTCTTTTGGAATCCTCTCATTGTTAGCTCTCAGCTTCTTCAACAAGAAAGTAATTGGTAGTTGATCCAAATAACAACATTTGATATTTCTTTTATCTTGATTAATGTATATGGGCCTACATCAACCTTGGAGAAAGCTTGTTTGTGGGAGTCTATCACACATTCCCTCCAACTGCTAGATCAATAGGAAGTAGTTATTGGTGGTGATTTCAATGGTCTATTAGATCAATAAAAAAAAATTGGTGGAATTATCCCCCCACTAAAAACTCTTCAAGATTTTAATGCTTTTGTGGACAATAACAATCTGATGGATATTAATCCAAATAATGGAGTTTTTACCTGGACTAACAAGAGATCTGGTTTTGCCAATATTGTTGCTCGTCTAGATAGATTTCTCCTATCTAAAGATTGGCAGCTGAGTTGTTCATATATTTCATCAGACATCCTTACTTTTCCAGGATTTGATCATTTTCCTATTTTGTTAAATCTCAATTGTAATAATAATTGTTTTGATCAACGCTTTCATTCTTCTTTCAAATTTGAAAGCATGTGTCTCAGACATCAAAGCTTTTTACATAATATTCAATAATGGTGGAATGAAGTTCCTTTAGAAGGACAAAAAATGCATCACTTTGTAATGAAATTGAAACATATCAAGTCTCGAATTCGTATTTGGAACCAAAAAGTTTTCAAAAATGTGTTTCATCAAAAGGTCATAGTCAAAGATTAGCTTGAAGAAGTTTATAATCAGATTATCCAAGAGGGCATGAATGAAGAAACACATTCTCTCCAAAAGAATTTATAGGAACAATGGGAAGAATTTTGTTCTAGAGAAGAGATGTACTGGAGATAAAAATTTCAAGAATTATGGCTTCAGGATGGGGATAGAAATACTCAGTTTTTTCACAACTCAGCCAAGAAAAAAAGAACTAACAATACAATTTTTCATATCAAAGATGCCTTTGGTACCCTCCTAACTAATGAACATCTTATTAGGAATGAAGGAGCTAATTTTTTCAAGCATCTTCTTGCTCTTGATGTTCCCCTTCCCCTTCTGCATCACAGGTTGATGAACTCCTTGGTTCCATTCCTACAGTGGTTTTTGATCATGATAATGATATTTTGATGGCTCCTTTTACCTTTCAAGAAATACGTAAAGTTGTCTTTTCTTTTCTGCCCGACAAAGCTCCTAGGCCAGATGGTTTCTCTACACTATTTTATCAAAGTTGTTGGCAAATAATTGGTTGGGATTTATGGGCGGCTATGGAAGAATCTAGAAAGTCTAAATCTATGCTGAAATACTTTAATACCACAAATATTTCTATCTTTCCAAAATTGAAGGTCCCCCAAACTTTTTCATATTTTAGACCAATCTCCTTATGCAACTTATCCTATAAGATTATTACCAAAGCCATATATCTTAGGATTCAACATCTTATTCCTCGTATTATTTCCCCAGATCAAGGTGGATTTGTGCCGGGCAGGGAAACCATGGAAGGGGCTCTTATAGCTCATGAAGTTCTTCATTCTATTAACTCAAACAAGACTTCAAGTTTTGTCATCCAACTGGATATGATGAAAGCATATGATAGAGTTTGTTGAAAGTTCTTACTGCAAGTACTTGCCAAAATGGGTTTTTCAAAAAATTGGTGCAAATGGATTAAGGCTTGTATTTTGGGAGCTTGGTTTTCATTGATCATTAATGGGAAGCTTGAGGGTTTTTTTCCTTCTACTCAAGGGATTCGACAAGGGGACCCTTTATCTCTAGTTTTGTTTATTATTATGGCTGAAGCTTTCAGTAGGACTATCTCACATCAACATTTGTTTAATAAATGGAAAGGAGTTCTCATTTCAGGTACAAAGATATCCACTACACATTCTCTTTTTACAGATGATACTCTTTTGTTTGGCTCGTCAAATGTACAGGAGGCTCGCCAGATTTTGTATACACTGAACCTTTACTCAGTAGTGTCTAGTCAGATGGTTGAATCTCAGAAATCCAAGATTTACTTTTTCAATACTGTCAAATTGGTTTCTGACAAAGTTAAACAGATCTTGGGTTTTTCAAAAGATTTCTTACCTTTAGTCTATTTGGGTATTTCTTTTTTCATGGGTTCAAAAAAGTCTTTGTATTGGTCTTCAATTATTTAACATATCCAGAGTCAAATTGCATCTTGGAAAGTTAGATGGTTGTCACTGGCGGGAAGAATTTTTTTGATTAAATCAATTTTAGCTGCTATCCCTAACTATTTTATTGCTATCCTTAAGATTCCATCCAAAGTACTAGTTACAATTCAAAAATTGATCAAAGGTTTCCTCTGATCGGGTAACCTGGATGATTCTCAAAATATTCCACTTGTCTCTTTGCAAGATATGTCACACAATCCTAATGTTAGAGGGGTTGGAGTCCACAATCATTCATTTAGAAATGAGGCATTTGGTGGGAAATTGATTTGGCATATGTATTCTAAGTCTTAGTCCATGTGGTGTAAAATTATGCACCAAAAATATCTCGATAACAATGATCCCTCTAGAGTCTTAACAATTTCTAATTTGCCAAAAGGTTCAATTGTTTGGGACTTTATGATAGCTTCATGCAAAATCATAATTGACTATATTTCCTAGGAAGTTAACAATGGACTTAGTATTAACTTTTGGAATGATTCCTAGAATAGTCAAATTCCCTTATCTAAAAGTGGGATTTCTTTGAATATTATTCATGTTGCGAAAATCCATTGGGGGACCTAGTTGAATCAATATGTGGAATATGTTTCTAAATTTTCAAATAAAATAGTTTGGAAAGACCCAACTAAGTTTCCTCTTTCATTTCAAGAAATTAACCAATTTCAAAATATTCTGAACTCAAGATCAGTGTACTTTTCTGATGCCCAAGATTGGATTTTTTGGGATCCAGCTAAGGATGGTAAATTTTTAGTGAAAGAGGGATACAAAATTCTACAACATAATGATTTGAAAAATCCTTCATCAAGAGCATTTTCATTTTGTTGGAATTTGGTAGTTCTACCTAAAGCATGTTGTTTTGCATGGCTGGCATTAAAACACATGATTTTAACTAGTGACAGACTGAATAGACTACAAACTGCTAAGCCATTTAAATGTGTTCTTTATAAGGAATATGATGAAACTGTGGACCATTTGTTTGTTTCTTGTTCATTTGCTTATCAATGTTGGTGCTTTATTTTGAGAAAGCTTAAGTATTCTACTCGCTTGCCTAATAATCTCTAGGATCTATTTCAAGCCTGGCCAATTCTTTATCAAAAATCATTGTTTGCAAATCTTTGGAAATGTGTTCTAGCCTTGGTAGTTTGGACTATTTGGTGGGAAAGAAATAAACGTATCTTTAGAAAGGAATCCCTTCCATTAGATATTGTCTTATATGGTATTGAAAGGTCTATCTCATAAGTGAATAATTCCAATTTGAAAAGGACTAATTTTAATCTGATTGTGACTCATTGGGATTTACAACTTGTTCAATAATAGAAACTTTTATTTATCCCTAATGGGTGGAAGATTAGTCCATCACTAGCTTAGATCTTACTCAAGAAGAATAGTTGGAGACCTCCATTTTCTGGTTTTTGGAAGCTGAATTTTGATGGTGCTTCTAGAGGTAATCCTGGTCCTTCAAGATTTGTAGTTTGTATTTGAAATTCCTTTGGTAAGGTTGTACCAATCAGTGTATCTCCTCTACCTATTGATATAAATAATATTGCTGAGGCCCATGCTTTGTTGGCTGGGCTCTTATTAGCTAAACAAGGTTGTTTTAATAAGCTTCATATTGAAGGGGATTCTTTAGTTATAATTGATGCTTGTATTCATAGACGCATTATTTCCTAGAAACTAAAGTATGTTCTCAATCAAATCTGGAGACTCCTTGATGAATGTTTGGAAGTTTTCCTCTCACATACTTATCATGAAGGGAACAAAGTTGCAATTTTTTTTATCAAATTTGGGTTGTGATGGGGTTAATGTTTCCACTTTTCATTCTCTACCTTTTATTGAGCAATATAAGGTCTTAAAAGATCTTATTCATGATGACATGGCAGAAGCTAATAATAGTATTGTTTGAGATGAACAAGTTTTCTTAAGATGGTGAGTAAAATTGTTTCATGTGCCAAGCTATGCATTTTCCTTCAAAAGCTGAGCTCCTTAGTAATTTTCATTGTGAGCCAAGCTCAATCAAATTTTTAGCTGCCAAGCTCTTCATTACAGGTGCCAAGTTATTCTACAGTACTGAGTGTACTAGATCTTTTTAGGTGTCAAGTTGGCATTTTGATAACTGGTGCTGAGTTCTATTTGTGATAAGCAAGTTATCTTCAGAAGCTAATAATAATATTGTTTGAGATGAGAAAGTTTTCTTAAGATGCCGAATAATTTTGTTTCATTTTCTGAGCTATGCATTTTCCTTTAGGAGCTGAGCTCCTTAGTAATTTTCATTGTGAGCCGAGCTCAGTCAAATTTTCAGCTACTAAGCTCTTCATACTATAGGTGTCAAGTTATTTTATAGTACCGAGTGTACTAGATCTTTTTAGGTGTCAAGTTGGCATTTTGATAACTAGTGCCAAGTTTTGTTTGAGATAAGAAATTTATCTTCAGAAGCAGAGTAATTTTGTTTCATGTGCCGAGCTATGCATCATTGTTCAAGTGCCGAGATCCTTAGTATTTTTCATTGTAAGCCAAGCTCGGTCAATTTTTTAGATGTCAAGCTCTTCATGCTATAGGTGCTGAGCTATTCTATACTACTGAGAATACAGGATCTTTTAGGTGTCGAGTTGGCATACTGATAACTGGTGCCCAGTCCTTCAGGTTTAAGGTGCTAAATTCTTCAATAGTGCCGAGTATTCAGGATCCTTTCAGGGACTGAGTTGGCATAAAAGTAATTAGTGCTGAGTTACTGAGTCTTTATTCAGATGCCAAGTCATCGAGTGTTTCTAATGCCAAGTTATGATTATCAGATGTCAAGTAACCCTGTTTATAAGTTTGTGTCATATACAAATGAATTTAATGTCGCATGCTTTTATTCAGAGCATTTACATTGATATGACTTTCAAAGTACTTTTTGTAGGATCCAAATCTTTTATTATCTGATGATATTTAATTTTGAAGTCATGTTAGTTGATTGCTTCATGTGAAAAAATTTGAATATTTAAGGAGTAATATTTGTAGTACTATTTATAGGTAGGATTAGGATGTCACTAGAGAGATTAAATGACAAGTTGCAATTTTATTATTTAGTAAGACTCTTCACATCATCTTCAAAAAATATTTGCAAAGGTTTAATTAGGAAAATATAGTCTGTAAGCTGAGATTGTGTTGAAAAATGAATTTTGGGTGGGATACTGATTTGGTTTGCACAACATGTCATATGCAACATCATTTAGTTATGCCAATTTTTTTTTGAATTTGGCTACAGTTAGCATTAGATGAAGTTGTGCTTCCTAAGCATATAACAGATGAGGTGCTATGTCAAATGTTCACTTTGAACTCACACTTGGTCAGTTCAGCCATTCGGTGCATCATTGGTGAGGAGCTTCTCTTTCCCGTAGCACTTGTGTTTTTATATCCTTTCTAGGTCATATCTATTTTCCTTTCTAATGCTATGGACCTTCTACAATCTCCAGAGTTACTTCAAGGATTGGCTCGTGAGGTAATTCTACCACATTTCTTACTAGATTATAAGTTGGAGATGGCCATGCAGAAATATGATTTATGGAATGGTATGGCTTTGGTTGGTGGTTTGTTTTCACATTTTCAAATTTTGCAAAAGCATGAATTTTATATTATTTTTGAGGCAATGAAGAAAACCATAGATAATGGCAATATCAATTATTTGAAACAATCTTTTCCCTCTGATCCACGATTATTGGGTGAGAGAATGGTGGAAAGAATCATGTTAGTTGGAATGGCCATGATTTACTTGCTATCGGATCATAATGCTTCATCCCCCACTTAGCTAAATGCATTGGCAGTAACTTCACAACCACTGGAACAAAATCTTTGGGATTCTATCGGAGTGCCAAATTTTGATTCAGATTGGCTAGTTCATAGTTTAGTTTCATGATTTGGCTATGGAATTCCCTTTGTTGGTCTTTGGCACCTCTATTTGTGTTCTTACAGATTTTGCAAAGAATTGTTTTAAGGGTTCATCTCGGAATTACTCTTCTTTCAATTGGGGGTATCTCTTATGTTGCTGCTCTAAATCTATTTGCTACCAAACTTATTATATCTGTATTATGCAGAAGTTTAGAGTTATCTTCAGATGGGTGATAACCCTTTGTAATCTTTTTGCTATTAATATATACATACATGTAAACTTTAGGGATGATGCTAGGTTTTCTTCACTTATTCTTTCCCAGTTGACCTCGTTGAATCAGATTAATAAATATTATAGTGGCTTGCCACTTTTGCTTTAAAAAAATAAAATTTCTTTCTATATTTATATTTCAATTATTCTTAATGTGTTCTATTTTCTTTTCATTTTAAACCATCTAATTGAATTCGATTTGCACTTCACATTTATTGCATCATTATCATGTAAATGCTAATGTAATTTAAATAGCTTTACATTTTTGAGAATATAACCCTATACACAATTATATGTGAATGATAACCAAAATAGATTGATTTGATAAAAAAATGTGCATCCACATAGATGCCACAACTATAAAGGATACATTGATATCAATTGGAATTTGTATGAGAAATGATTACAAAGAGCCATTTACAAGGATTTGTAAAACATGTCAAATATCTATCCCTTGTATAAAATTTCTTATATTATTGAACTTTGCATGTATAACTTAGTCATGTAGCCTCTGAGATTGCTTCAAATGACTCCGCTCTCAAGATGATCTAAAGCTAAACACATATTTGGCTCCTTTTAGCTATGGTCTTCAAAAGTAGATGAGCACTTGAATCATGTTCACATAACCAACTAGAAAAAAATGTGTAAGCCACTCATTATTATACTTTCAAAAATATCATCTATAATATGGTTGTATAAAAAAATTTAGACTCCAATGTCCCATGGCATTTTGTACATAGAACATCTAACCACTGAATTTACATGTCAGTCATGTATAACTAATCTTCACTACTGCAAAAAAGAAAAGGTAATCTTATCAGCAATAAAAGACCTCATTAGAAAAGAAATCTTTTTAAAAAATAATTTGGTTACCCATTGCAATTGTGATGGCTTTTTATGATGGAAAACCATCGCTCTTACATCACAAATATCACATACCTGTTGCACTTGCAATGAACTATTTTGATAGATAGCCGTCACTCCTATAACACATCTATCACATACCCATCAAACTTGTGATGCAAAACTAAAAGCTTAAGCCATCATAAGTGCAATGATCTACTGTCACAATTGGGATGGTATGAAGATGAACTATTTCCCTTTCCTTCTTCCAGTTTATGTCAATTCTATCCATTGTAATTGCAATGGATGTGCTTGCCATCATAATTTCTAACAACAAAAGTCCAATGCCTATCTGTGGGAAGCCTATTCAGGATACTATCACTTGCACAATGGGTGGCCATCACAATTCAGGCCACAATATAGTAGTGGGTGAAGAACCACACCAATGTACAATTTTATATCAACTCAAATAAATTAATAGACCAATTTGTTTATCTAATTTAGGCATATGGAGTTAACCTTGCATTGGCTAGCCACACCATCAACTACTAGACAAAGAACTTAGTACATGAAACCTAAGTCTAAATGAATTTAACCCCAACTAAAGGAGACCAATTAGACATATACCACATGTTCAAACTATGAAAAGATCTAATAATCAAGAGTATTCATGAAGTTTGATCTATCTAACAACAGTTCTAGATCCAAGAAGATAGTATAGTATGCAAGTATTGAAAAATGAACTAACCAAATTGAGATAGAAAAAAATATCTTTTATTTATTCAAAAAAGGAATTACAATTGAGCCATGTTCAAGTTGCATTACCTAATGAAACTGTTATAAGCATCCATCAAGTGTTTAATAATTTATAATATTTTCTCACTATGTAAATATATGTATGCAAATGATCCTAGTATACTTTATAGAAAATCAAAGAATGCTACAAGCTTCAAATAATTGCAACCATTCCTAACTAAAACCTAAATTGCAATTGAACATGTATTAAATAGAATGCATAGTTTTAATTAAAATAATTGATATATTAGTTTTGCTCCAATGTCCTTTAGTCTTGGAGAAATAAATAATTAATCTATGCTCTATAATGTATCTTTGATGCCTCAAATATCTTTATGCTCTTCATAAATAAACCCTTTTGCACTCATGGTTCTTTGTATTATTTTCTACACTTGAAATAATTCAATTATATATCTTTAATAGAAAATAAATATAATCTTACGTATAGCTTTTTAATAATCTTTGATTTTCTTGCACAAAAATATGTATATTAGGTTTTATCTCAAAAGAATATCAAAATTAAGAAACAATGATTTATTAGGAAAAATAGTTATAAAACATATTAAATTCTCCCCAAAGATTAATACTTTTAAAACTTTAAATACCTTCAATAGAATACCATCATATTTTGTGAACATAAGAAAGACTTTACTAAGTAATAAAGATTATATTCACCTTTAAAGTAATAAAAGGATAATATCTAAGTTTTATTTTGAAACAAAAATAATAACATCAAAAAATTTTCATTATATTTTCTTTTTTAACATTTAAAATATTTGTCTAAACAGTAAATATATTTAGGTTATTTGATCAAAATCTAGAAGAAATATCAATAAAAAATATTAAAATGCAATGCACTTATTTGTATATATCTCTTATAGGTAATATTAGGCAAAATGTTTGATAATATTTCACCAAAGTACATTTTTCTTTAATATAAATTTATCATTACCTTGAGAGCATTTAGAGGATAAATGTTAGAAAACTTCACATAATATATACACTTATAAATATGCTTTCCTAAATAATTCTCCCTTTTGAAAATATTAAAAATTTCACAAAAAATAATATTAAATATTATGACAAAGAAAATAATGCATTTTAATAAAGATTTTTGGAATACGTACGATAATTACATTTCTCCCATAGTAAAAATTCTCATATGTTTGAAATATTCATTTAGAAAAAAGTTATCAAAAAATGAAGGAGCATGGATTTTACTTACCTTATACTTACTAATTTCACTACTTTAGAAAGATTAAAATATTTATCATGCAAAATAGAGAAATTTTTCTACTTTGGGAGACTTTAGATATAGCCACTCTACTAGTTTGAGCTACAAGGAAGCTCTAAAATATTTGAAACAATCTCCTACAATTGCCAAGTACACAACTTATAAAAATTAAAAAAATTAAGAGATCTGGGGTATTTTTTAGCTTGCCAATGCTTAGAAATCATTAATAACCTTGTCAAAATAACTCCCAAAGTATAGCCATTGGTCTGGGAAATCATTTCAAGATTAAAATCACCATTTAACATCAATTTTCAACTCCAAAATAGCATTTGAATTGTTATATACAAGATTAAATTTTTTTGTTGCTAATTGATTACTTCTTAGAAAGGAATGTTGGTTTTATTGCACATCATATGGTGTTAGCTATGATTTTGGGACATGGCTATCCTTCCTACAAATTACACCATTGATTAAATTTCAAAAAAACAAAAATACAATGATTTCTTTTGAAATTTTTAGCATTTGATCTTCATGATTTGTATATTTTGTGACCGGAAACAACAAAATTTTGGAGAAAATTTCTCTATGTTTTTCCTAAATTTGAAAAGAATTATGTTTGACCTTTTTTTTTTTTTTTTTTTTTTGTCTTTGGTGCATTTTGTCTAGAGATTAGCCAATGCCATGATTTTGTGAACATGAAGCATTTTTGCAATGTCATCTTTTCCATACTGTTACATGCTCATTGCTTAAGTAACATGGATAATTTACTAAGGATGGTGTTGTATATATATCATTAATTACCTACATATATATGTATTCCCATTAGTCATGGATTTGATACAACATGGGTCTGCACCATGCTCAGTCAAAATGGTTATTTTGTTGATAACTCATGGTTGCCTTAATTAGATAAATCACATTTGGCTATAGAACAAAATAAAAGATTTTCTCATCATCAAAATGATATGGATGGGCATTCTTCCTCATATATTTCCACATGTGCATTTATTCTTGTAAATTTTCTAGTACTCCCACTATTATCCTTGTGAGATGGCGATGTAAAATTATTAAAAATAATTCAAACTTACTTTTAGTTTATTGAATATACTATCTCACTATATTGACAATAAGATTCTCAAATAAATATTTTTCTAAAAGAGGCATTGTGAGATAAATATAAAGAATCTAAAAATATTATTCTTAACTTATTGTTTTTAATCTCTTATATTTTGTGCATTTTTTATATGCATTATTAAGAGCATATTTAATTTATAAACATAAACACATTAAATAATATGATCTTTAGATCATCAAAACAATGCAACTTTTATAAATCTCATGAGGTCAAATAGATAAAAAGCTTGAAGATGCTTATCAGTTATAATAAGCATCACCATTCTACACAAAATAGGTGAAGACCTCATCTTGATACATTAGAGTGAATACACTGATATTATGAGAAATTTATTAAAAGTTAAAGTAGGTAAAGAAATTTATTAAAAGTTAAAGTAGGTAAAGAAATTAGTTTTTTAGAGTGTGTACCTAAGTATTTACACTTGAGACTACATACATACCTGAGAATTAGCTACCTTATGAGAGTTGCATTTGTGAGCATGTGATTACATAAAGAAAATTTTCTTTCTGAGTTTGATGGGGGACACTAATGTTTTTCAAAATTTTAGTGCTCCACCACCACTATTGAGCTTTCTTTTAAATGACAATTGATGCTTAGCAAGAAAGAAAAAGGGAAATATGTGAAAAGTGACAATGATACTTATAATGAAAAACTTGATGAGCTTGAAGCACTGATGGCTAGAAGATTTCCAAAAGGCAAAGAAGTAAATTTCCTATAATCTATTTTTCATGTAACAAAGTTGGTCATATTGCTACAAGATGTCTTCACAGAGAAGACATGGATGAATGAAAGGAAAGAAAGTACAAAGGAAGAAGAGATGGCTAAGGCAATAGGATAAACAAAGACTATAGACACAAATGTAATGAATCTTGTTACATTGCTAAAGAAGAAACTGATAATGAATCAGAAAGTAATGATGAAGTTGTCTATATTGCTATGAAAGAAGATTCTAAAAAGGATGAGAAAACTATATTAATCTCATATATGGATAAAAGTGATGGGTGAATAATTGATAGTGGTTGTTCAAATCACATGATTGGTGATAAAAGTAAATTTGAGATCATTGGACCGTACAAGGGTTGTTGTGTTAGGTTTGGTAATGATTTAACATGTCTTGTGAAAGGTAAAGGATTAATACAACTAAAAAATAAGATCAAGTGTGACAATGTTTATTGGGTTGAAGGTCTTAACTAGAACTTGTTGAGTGTTTCATAGTTGAAAAAATTAGGTTACAGAGTTGAATTCCATCATAGAAAGGCTAAGATATTTGATGTTGACGGGGAATTGATTGTAAGTGGTGATCAAACAAGAGGTAACTTGTTCTATCTAGATCTATTTGATGAGAAATATCTATTTGCACAATACGAGGATATATGGTTATGATACAAGAGGTTATGTCATATAAAATTTGATAATTTGGTTATCATTACTCAAATGAAATGAGTGAGAGGTTTGCCAAAATTGAAGAAACCTGATATTGCTATGTGTATAAAAAATGTCAATTGGGAAAAATGACAAAGTCTAGCTTCAAGAGCAAGAAATATTCATTTGATGATGTTTTGGAATTGGTTCATATTGACCTTTGTGGACCTCTTAGTATTCAAAGCTATTGTGGAGACAAATATTTCATTCTATTTATTGATGACTACTCTAGAATGATGATTGTGATGTTTCTTAAAGAGAAATCTGATGCTTTTTAGTTGTTTAAGTGACATTTGGCCAGAGTTGAGAAGGAGACGAAAGAGAGTCTAAAGTGCTTGAGATTAGATAAAGGTGGATAATCCATGCCCAATGAATTTAACATATTCTACATTGATAGAATAATCAAAATACAGATGTCAGCACCAAGGAACCCTCCTCAAAATTGAATAGATGAAAGGAGAAAAAGATCAATCATGGATTGTACTAGAAAATTTATGATGGAGAAGAATGTGTTACAAAAATATTAGAGAGAAGCTATAAGTACAACTATTTATACTTTGAATAGAGTACATGTCAAGAAAGGCAAAATGTTACACCTTTTGAATTGCGGTATGGATATTCACCTAATGTGAAGTATTTTAATTTTTTTGGTAGAAAATAATATATATTAAAGGATAATAGAAATGAAAAACTTGATGCAAAAAGTGATGAAGGAATATTCCTAGGTTATTCCACCAAGAGAAAAGTTTATAAGAGTTTTATCTCTAACATTAAGAAAGTTGTGGAAAATGCAAATGTGAAAGTTGATGAATATGCAAAAAATAATGAAGTTGAATGTAAGACATAACCTAAAGACTAAAATAAATTCATATATGTGAATGAAGGTTCTCCTAACACCCTACCTAAGAAAAAGAATACAACTACAAGTCAACAAAAATGGGACTGCCAAGTTGTAATAAAAAATTTCTAAGTAGTAGATGGTGGATGTTGAGAAACAACAAAATTATGCTGAGGTACATGCAGAAGGATCTAAACATTAGGAAGAAAATACTAAGTAAGAATTACATGAAGTAGAACCTAAACTAGAAAGAGAAGATGAGACTGAAATCATTTTTCAAGATGGACTTGTAGTAGAAGAGATAATAAAAGAACCCATACTACCAAAATATGTGAGAGGACATCATGCACCTAAGAAAATCAATAGAGACAAAGAATCTAGTCTTATGACAAGGAAAAGAGTTAGAAATGATACATGTTTACTTTGAGTTTGAGCCAAAACCAGTAAAAGATACTTTGGAGAATGAGGATTGGATCAAGCCATGAATGAAGATATTGAATAGATAGATAAGAACAAAACATGGACATTGGTACCTAGACCTGAAGACAAAAATGTTATTGCAACAAAGTGAGTATTCAGGAACAAGCTAAATGAAAAAGGTAAAGTCACAAGGAACAAGGCTAGAATGGTATGCAAAGGATATGCACAAGAAGAAGGAATTGACTATGGGGAAAAATTTGCCCCTGTTGCAAGACTAGAAGGAGTTAGAACACTACTTTCATATTCTTCTTATGAAGGATTTAAGGTATATCAAATGAATGTCAAAAATATATTTCTAAATGGAATACTTGAAGAAGAAGTCCACATAGAAAAGATAGAAGGATTTGTTGATCCTAGTAAAAAGAATGTAGCATTAAGCTACACAAGACTCTATATGGCTTGAAACAAGCCCCTAGAGTATGATATGAAAGACTGCATAATTATTTGGTGAAGGTTGGTTTTGGTAGACTGAATGATAATAAAAATATATAGGTTCATCAATTTAATTAGGTTGATCAACTTGTTCAATCTCCTTAGGTGAATTAATAGATTGAATTGGCTCAACTTTGTTTAGTTCTTCTTTCTCTTGTGTAGGATTATGAATTTTAGGACTAATCTCCTTTCTAGCTTCAGATCTCTTAGCTAAAATTTCTTCAATTGAATATCCAAGACTAGTCTTATCATAGGACGGTACCTAAAAATATAATTTCTCATCAATTTTCTCACTACTAGAATATAACTTATCTAATTGTTGCTTAGTTCTGGTTAACTCTCCTTTCATTATAGAGTTGTGCTTCTCAAGTTCTGTATATTCAAACTTGGTTGATTCAAGTTCAGATGTAACTTTTGTAAGATGAGATCTTAGATCTATATTTTTTAGATTTTAGAGTTGACTCAGTTTTTATATTATCTTTATTTAAACTTTACTTTAGTTTAGTAATCTTCATTTCATATTTCATGATCTCATTTCCTTTATTCAATCTTGAAACTTCATCACTATCCTCAATTTGATCTTTAGGTTCCTTTCTAGATTTAAGATGACCAATCTTGTTTTTTAGCTTACCAATGTAGTCTTTTGCATCTTCATATATTTCTTTCAAGTTATCTCTTTCTTTAGTGAGAATGCTAATCTATTCAAGAGCTTCTTCTAGGTTCTTCTATAACTATCACATATCCATAGGCATCTTACTCAAGATGATAGGCCACTTTTGAGTAACTATGCCCTGCTACCAATTGCTAGAAATACAAAATACTAATAGGGGGAAGAGGGGTAAATCAATATTCTACAAAATTTAGCCCAAAACTAGATATTATTAATTTCCTTATAAGTTGCATATGAAAGTAAGCTAATTATGTTGAATAGTAAACATAGCCATTCAATAAGAGAACTCATAACACCATATTTTTTTAACTAGATAAAACCTAACCAAGGGAAAACCCTAGTGGGGATGGTACCCACAAAATGATCAACCAATCAAAAGTATTTGGTTAAAGATATTAACCTTGTTAAGAGTCTATAACATATGTATAGTGTCTCAATCCTTGTTAGAAGCCTCAACCTTGTTAGGAGTTTTTATATACAAATAAAAAATGTAATTCCTTGATACAAAAAGATAGATACAAAAGCCTCTTTGCTTGCTATTGATATCTTCAATAATTGATATAACTCTCACTATTATTCACAAAACTTGCATACCTTTGATCATACATCAAAATTTACATCATATTATGTTTGCATAGTCTTCCTTAGAAGTAGACTTAACTTCACATATTATAATCTTCTTATTTACCTTTACAATTATAATATTCCTTTCCAATCAGCTTTCAACCTTTTATATACTTTACAAAATACATACTTAACTCTTTCTCAATTAAAGTTAGCATCTAGGATGTCATCCCTAATTAGTTAGGTAATTATTTTTGTAAACAAAATAATTCCTTAACCCTTACTATCTAATTTCCTATTATGTTATGTTTTGCTTGTATGCTACTATAATTGGTAATTAACTCATAACTTATTTTGTACTATTTTTATTGACTATCAAACTCACATATGACATCATCATAATGTCAAGTAGTCATACCTAACTCTACATGTGTCCACTATGCTTCAGTAGACCTGGCTGACCAAAAATCTATCTATTTTGGTAGATAAATTGTATGATAAATAATTTTCTAAGTAAAATTTCATAACTAAATCTTTATGATCCACCCTCTTCACATAGTTGATATGCCATAAATGACAACATCAAATGATTACCTTAGCCAAATTTTCAACACAACCTCCTTACATTCTAGCCATGATGAATCCTCCACTGTCCTCCTTTTCCATTTGACCAAATACTCCTCATATGTTATATTCCTTATGCTTCTTACCACATGACTGTCCAATATCTCCTCAATCTCCTTTGTAGCTGAAGTAGATGCTAGAAT
Source organism: Cupressus sempervirens (assembly GCA_028749045.1). Lineage (NCBI taxonomy): Eukaryota > Viridiplantae > Streptophyta > Pinopsida > Cupressales > Cupressaceae > Cupressus > Cupressus sempervirens. The sequence continues at coordinate 311,186,179 of CM053790.1, read as the reverse complement.
ACTCCACTTTTCTTCTTCAACTTCATCTCCATCACTTCCCTCATAATATTACAATAAATCTTAAATGTCAAACACTAGTGAAATATTTAGTTCAATAGGAAACTCTAGTTAATATGCATTTCTAAAATGATGCCTTTTCACTATCTTGCATGGTCCAAACTTATTCATTTTCAGCTTATTATATGTACCCATTGGAAATCTCTCCTTCCTCAAATGAACCATGACTTAATCTCCAATATGAAATTCTTTATATCTCCTTTTCACATCTTAGCCTTATAATGTGTATTCATATTTTTAATGTGCTTCGTCACCTCTTTATGGATGTTTAGAAAAAGCTTCTACTTCAAAACTACTTGTTTCTCCATTATCCAATTGCCTTAATTCAAAAGCAATTTTAAGACTACTTCCATATACAATTTGGAATGGTGATTTAAAAGTACTCCTATTGACATAATTATTGTATGAAAATTCTATCCATGATAAAATTAGATCCCAATCTTTTGGCTTATCTCCAACCAAACATCTCAACAAATTCCCAAAAATCTAATTCACAACTTCTGTTTGTCCATCAATCTATGGATGATGGGATGAACTAAACTTCAAATCTATCTTTAATTTATTCCACAATGTATGACAAAATTATCCAACAAACCTAGTATCTCAATCATAAACTATACTCTTTGGAAGATGATGTAGTGTCACCACTTCTTTGAAAAAAACTCCACCACATGAACAGGATCACTTGTCTTCATACGAGGAATGGAATGTGCCATTTTTGAAAATCTTTCAAACACCACAAATATTGAATCATGCCCTCACTATGTCCTTGGTAGACCAAGAATGAAATCCATGCTAACATCTTCCCATACCTTCTTAGGTATAGTTAATGGATGGTATAACCTCATATTTTGCTTAACTCCTTTCTCCATTTGAAATACTCAATAAGACTGCACAAAATTCTTTGCATTTTTCTACCACCATGGCCAAGAATAATTCTCAACAACCAAATCAATGATCAATTATCTCTACCCAAATGTCTAGCCAATCCTCTACTATGCTTCTTTTTGATGATATTCTCTCTCATGGAACTTTTTGGGATGTACAACTGACTCCCTTGAATAATATGAAATCTAACTTATTTTTCCTTTAAAGTTTAATGAATTTTGTATAAGCTTTCTAAGCCTCACAAAAATTAGGTTCCTCAAGGTATGAATTTTATTGAACCCAACCACCTCAATCTATATTTTTGTTAGAAAAAGTTATCTTCTACTAAGAGTATATGAAACTCTGTTATTCCCACTCCTATGTTTCAAAACAAATGCATAACTCTACAAAAACTCAACTTATTTCAAATGTCTTTGATTTAATTTTCCTTGACTATTCAAATATCACAAATCTAGATAATCAGTATACAAAACAAACTCCTCAAGAAGAAGATAGTGTCTCCATTTCTTCAATTCTTGAACTATAGCATGAAATTATTGATCATAAACATAATACTTTATTTTGGCATTATTCAATTGCTCACTGAAATAAGCAATAGGTCTACCTTCTTGGCTCAAAATAGCTCCTATTGTAGTACCACTAGCATCATAGTCTATTTGAAACACCTTATTAAAATTTGGAAGTGCTAAAATGGGTTTCTCTGTAAGTTTCTATTTCAAAAAAATGAAAATCTTATGTTATCCTAGAGTCCACTTAAATTATTTCCTATCTCTTCTCATTATTTTAGTTAAATGTCCAAAATACTATTAAAACCTCTAATAAAATTTGTGTAAAAACTATCCAGTCCATGAAAATATCTTACCTCTATTTCTCTCCTTGGAGTAGGAAATTTGATGATAGCCTTCACTTTCTTAAGGTCCATTTTTAGACCACCTACTAAAACCACAAATCCCAAGTACACCAACTCCCTTATAAAACTACACTTCTTAAAATTTATTAGCAACTTTTCCTCCCTCAACTTATCAAATGCTTTATGAATGTGCATCAAATACTCCTCCAATTTTTTACTAAGATCAAAACATAATCTAGGAAAGCAATAACAAACTTACCCAAACAAATCCTTCAATACCTAATGAAAGTACTTGGTGCATTGGTTATCCTAAAAGGCATGACTAACCACTCATAAAATCCTTCCCTTGTCTTGAAGATAGTCTATCACTCATCTCCTAATCTGGTGTGAATTTGATGGCTCCCACTCTTCATATATATTATATATATGTTAAATACATTGCTCCACTCAAACAATCAATAATATCATTCATCCATAGTAATTGGGATATATACTTGATCATGATCTTTTTGATAGATCAAGAATCTATACACTATTATAATGATTTAGAATAAATGAAGGGGGGGGGGGGATGAATTAGTTATCCTCAGATCCGTATGTACTAAATAATCTTTTTAATACTTCAAACAACTTAGATCTACTCTTTAGTCCACTCGATCTCTATAGAAACTTATTAATAACATAAACTTGTAGTCTATTGCCCCAATAATAACTAACATGTAGAAATGTAAAACATAAACAATAAAACATCTCAAACATCATTAACACAAGTATAACATAAGGATTTAATGTGGAAACCCAATTTGAGAAAGATCACCAATAACATTTCACCAATTTTTCACTCTTCTGAAGTGAGCTATATTAGGAGACAACCCTATTAAAGGTTACAATACGCACTGTAAGGTGTGACCCTATTACAAGATTTAATAGCCCTATTAGAAGTGAAATTTTTAGAGGACTTAATAAAATTCCATTAGAATGTCACCTTGATTAAAGGATTTACAAATTATTGTTAGGTCAACCTTGATTAAAGAATTTACAAATGATTGTTAGGTCAACCTTGATTAAAGGATTTTAACTGATGTAATGGTAAGAAAGTAACAACATGTTGATTTGATAAATAAAACCTATTTTGCAAATATAGATCATAATGTAGCTCATCTTCTAACTCATTGACTAAACTCCATTCATGTCTTCATCGCTATTTTTGATCTACTTAGAAAACCCTTCAAGCAATCACAGTTCACATAAACTCTTCTCCTTCTTTACAACCTTCTACTCAAGTTTTCTAGTCAAAAAATTTGGCAACTTGTAACCTCTTTAGGTTAATTCCTTAAATAGGTATCTTTGATCTTTTTCCACTTAAACATCACCATTGATCATAGGGTTAGGTAAGATTCATTAAATCTATCCATCATTTTGTTTCCTCCCTCTCCTTCTAGATACTTCTCATAACTTCTCTTAAAATTCATGTCTAGAAATGCTCAAACATGGTTTCTCTTGCATTAGATGCTCCAACTCATCAATACTTATCCTTCACATGCTTTGACCAATCCTAAAATTCAACTATACTAGCTAGGAATGTCAATTCCCTCACAAAATAACAAATGCTAACACTTAACAAAATCCATGTTCCTCATCCTTGGTCATCACTAATTATCTTTCTTAGTTTATATTGTCTTCACCTAGTCTAACTTTTTCAATACTCAATCTATGCTAATGCTCATTTGATACTATATTTTGCAAATTCTACTATTCACTCAATCAACACTTAGCACAATGTGAATTCAACTATAAGTTCCTTAATCTTCTTCTCTATAGCCTAGCTTAGCCTATGTATTTGATCCTTCTTTAATCATCTCTTCTAGGCTTCAATAATACAATCTTCTCCACTTAGTAATATGATTAAACAAAAAATTATCATGTCAAGGTCCAACTGATCAAGTACCCATTGTTGTTCCACATAACTCAACCTTTCTACTAGGTCTTCTTGTTATCTCTTCTTCTCAAATCCTCTTCATTAATCATCTTGATATGGCACTCCACTTAGGTAGTAACTATTTGACCAACAAGGTTTGACATCAATGACAACATAACAATTTTTAAATTGTAGTTTCCAACAATCTACCTTTTTGGCATTAATGGAAAAACCTCTAGTTACCATGCAATACAAAATAATTGATTTTCTTCAATCAACTCCCTCTATGTTTTGATGAAGGGTGCTCACCTTAATACCATAAATACATAAAAAAAAGAAATAACAACAATTGTGAGAACAAAATATGGGCTTCTTATTATTGCCAAAAATGTAGAATTGTAGAATTCAAAATTAGAATATGCTAACCCAAATAGGTGCCTTCATTATAGGAATCTACAAGGCATAACTATGAACTATCACCCAGAGCTATCGTAGATAATATTTGGGCATTTCTTAAATAGGCCATTTTATGCGACTCAGGAAGGTTCTAGACACTCAAATTAGTTCCTAGGGCCAATAGACCCTAACAATACATATAAAGTCTTTCAAATACATTTTTGACATTTATTTTGGATGTTTTGGTCAGCCCAACTTTCAAAGACCATAACTCTCAAATTGTTGCTTAGATTGGCTATTATAACCACTTTTTGAAAACCTTAGCTCCTATTCTACAGGCCAAGATCTGTGCAAGCACCCATCCATCAAGTTCTTGGGCTTCATCCAGGCACTTTTAGGCCTCCAAAAATGAGCTTTAATTTTATATCCCAAAATTGCAAACCAAAAATCCACAATAAATCCATGAATATACATGATATGGCACTAAGCCTCAACTAGTAGGCTAATATATCTAAGATGAATATCCACCTCTTAAATTAGGATATTCCATTTTCATATGACTAAATTACTAAGTAGTAAGCCTCCACAAACAAAAAATCTTCATTAAGACAACCCATATTGAAATAACTAAAATGAAATATTTTTGGTTGATGCAAGATTACTCTTATACTTAGGATGCTCCTGCATCAGATACTTGGGGTAATTTTAGAAGTAACCCTGTCACTTCTCAAGTATTAAGAGGAAAACCAAGATGATTAACCTCCTCCTTTTCTAGCCATGATGAATCTTCTACTGGCCTCCCTTTTCATCTAACTAGATATTCTTCATAAGTTCTATTCCTTGTACTTTTTCCAACATGACTATCCAACATCTCCTCAATCTCCTTTGTTTTCGAACTAGCTGTTGGAGTACTCCACTATGCTTCTACAACTTCATCTCCATAACCTCCTTCATAATTATTTATCAAATCTAAAATGTTAAATACTAGTAAAATATTCAATTCAGCAGGTAACTCCATTTCTAGAATCATGCCTTTTCACTATCTTGCATAGTCCAAACTTTTTCACTTTTAGCTTATTATATGTACTCGCTAAAAAATACTCCTTTCACAAATGAACCATGAATTCATCTCCAATTTAAAATTCCTTATACCTCCTTTTCACATCTTCCTTAGTGTTGTACTATCTATTCATCTTTATAATGTGCTTCCTCACCTCCTTATGGATGTTCTTCAAATGTTTAGTAAATTCTTTCGCTTCAACACTACTTATCTCTCCTTTATCTAACTACCTCAATTCATAAGAATTTCTAGAACTACTCCCATATACAATCTAGAATGGTTATTTAATAGTACTCGTATTGATAAAATTATTATATTCAAATTATGCCTATGGTAAAATCATATCCCATCCTTTTTGCTTGTCTCCAACCAAACATTACAACAAATTTCCCAAACTATGATTCACAACCTTTGTTTGTCCATTAGTCTATGAATGATGTGATGAACTAAACTTCAACTCTTTCTTCAATTTCTTTGATAATTTATGCTAGAAATACCCAAAAAATTTGGTATGTTGGTATGAAACTATACTCTTTGGGAGACCATGTAGCCTCATCACTTCTCTAAAAAATAACTCTGCCACATGAACAACATCGCCAATCTTCTTGCAAGGAATGAAATATGTTGTCTTTGAAAACTTGTCAACCACCACAAAAATAGAATTATGCCCTCATTGATTCCTTGGTAATCCAAGAACAAAATCCATGCTTACATCCTCCCATGGATTCTCTGGTATGATTAATGGTTGATACAACCCTGTATTTTGCTTCACTCCTTTCACCATCTAACATACACTACAACTCTGTACAAAATTCTTCACATCTTGATGTGACGATGGCTAATAATAGTTCTCAACAACCAATGCAATGGTTTTATCTCTACCATAGTGTCCAACTAATTCTCCACTATGCTTCTCCTTGATCAGATTCTCTCTCATTGAACTTCTTGAAATGCACACCTGACTTCCTTTGATCAACATACCATCTTAGATTATGAAATCCAACCACTTCATCCTATCAAGAGTAATATGTTTTATACAAGCCTTCCACATTTCACCAAAATTAAGATCCTCTAGATACAAATTACTAAGTTCCTTGAACCCAACCACCTCAATATGCATTTCTATCAGCAAAAGATGTCTTCTACTAAGAGCATATGCAACTCTATTAGACTTCCCACTCCTCTGTTTCAAAACAAATGTATAACTTTATAAAAAATCAACCCACTTTAAATGTGTTTAGTTTAATTTTCCTTGGCTATTCAAATATTGCAAAGCTTGATGATCAATATACAAAGCAAACTCTTTAGGAAGAAGAAAGTGTCTTCACTTCTTCAATGCCTAAACTATAGCATAAAATTCCTGATCATTAACATAATATTTTATCATGGCATAATTTAACTTCTCATTAAAATAAGCAACAGGTCTACCTTCTTGGCTAAAAAAAACTCCTATTGTAGTACCGCCAGCATCACAATCTACTTGAAACACCTTGTATAAATCTAGAAGTAGTAAAATAGGTTGCTCTATAACTTTTTATTTCAATAGATTAAAACTCTTGTTTTCTCCTAAAGTGCACTTAAGTTATTTCCTATCTTGTCTCATTGTGTCTATCAAGGGTCCACAAATAGTGCAAAAATATTTTATGAATTTTGTATAAAAAATAGCTAGTCGATGAAAAGATCTTACCTCTATAGCATTCTTTGGAGTAGGCCATTCAAAGATAACCTTCACTTTCTTCGGGTCCATTTTTAGACCTTCTACTGATACTACAAATCTTAGGTACACCAACTTCTTCTTTACAAAACTACACTTCTTTAGGTTCATCAACAAATTTTTTCCCCTCAACTTATCAAACACCTTTCAGATATGCATCAAATGATCCTCCAATTTCTTACTAAAGATCAAAATATCATCTAGATAAATAATAACCAAACTTACTTAGAAATTTCTTTATTACCTCATTCATGAGCTTCATAAGGTTCTTGGTGCATTGATTAGCCCAATAGGCATGACTAACCACTCATATAGTCCTTCCCTTATCTTGAAAGCAGTCTTCCACTCATCACCTTCTCTGATACAAATATGATGGTACCCACTCTTTAGATCTATCTTTGTGAAATACTTTGCCCCACTCAAATAGTCCATAAAATCATCAATCCTTGGTAACGGAAATTCGTACTTGATTTTAATCTTGTTGATAGTACAAGAATCTAAACACATCCTCCATTCTCCTTTCTTCTTTGGTGCTAATACTACTGGTACAACACATGGACTTAGACTCTCTCAAATCAACCCCTTCTGCAAAAACTCATGAACTTTTTTGTTCAACTCTTCACTTTTTTTTGGTGTCATTTGTGTGCTACCATGTTTGGGAAAATGGCTCCTAAAATCAAATCCATCTTTTGACTCATCTTCCTCATTGGGGTTAATCCGTTAGATATATTATCTAACACAATATCAGAAAACTCTCCCAACATATTTGCAACTTCTACAGGTACCTCCTCAATTTCTTCTTTACCATCTTTTAGAATTATAGAAAAACACATATGCTCATGCTTCATACCTTGGAGAAACTCCTTTCCATCAACAAAACATATTCTGGCAACACTACATACTTTATCTTCTTTCTCCTTCAATGAATTCAATTATGTTTCACTCTATCCTTGGTAACAGTGTAAGTATTTGCTCGCCCATTGTGTATAGCATGCCTATCAAACTTCCACAACCTACCCAACAACACATGAAATATGTCCATAGGTATAATATTAAAAATTATCTCATCCTGGTAGCTTCCAATCCTAAACTTCACTGAGCATTGCTCACTGACCATGACCTTGTGATCATTTTGCACCCAAGTAGTATAGTATAGGCATGGGTGTTTCTATCTCTTCAACTTAAACTTGGTGACGATCATTTCTAACACTAGATTGTTAGTACTTTCACCATCAATGATCACATCACAACACTTATCTTCACATTTTCATGTTGTGCAAAATAAGCTCCTTCTTTGATTAGGTTCATTCTCACCACTCAGTAGTACTCTTCTATTAACTAGGATTTCTGCTCTTTTAGCATCTTCAGAATGTGATGATCTAACATCTTCATCAACATGTGCAACTTTGGCCTGGCCTTCTATTATTTGATCTATCCTTCCTTGTCATTATGAACATTCAAATGCTCTATGTCCTTCTTCCCCACAATAAAAAAATTTCCCACAAAATCCTCCTCTTCTGGATCCTTGTTCTCTACCCCTTCCTCTTTGATCTCTATTATTTTGATCATGGAAAAAGTTGGAGTTGTTCCCTATCTGGTTCTGACTGCTGCTTCCAGCCTCATCCTTGTTCTTCTAATCATCATTTCAGCCTCCGTAAGATTTTTTGCTAGATCTTCCACCATGACCTCTTTTACTATTCTTATTGTTAAAATTTTTGCTCAATTTCTCCTCAACTCTTAGGGAAAACTAGTATGCCTTCATAATACTGGTTATTTGAACTAGACTCAACTTATCCAAAATACTTAGCCTTAATCCATTAAGATTGTTGGCTCTTGATTTAACAATTTTACAAACAACCAAGAAACAAGATAGATGCATCTAAGGCTAGCAAATTCCTATGATGGATACACCTAACTACAGTCTTGGGCCAACTATAAGGCTTGACCCTTCTTCTACTTCAGGCTCTACTAAACCTAGGCGGGTAGACCTCAGATTCAAATGATACCGTACCAGTGTAAAAACATATCCCTGAATCTATTAAGAAAATTTTACTCTTATTTCTCCTAATGACTCATGAAATGACATAGATCTACAGTAGCTAAATGCAAAGCTATGAATCTCATAAGCTGAGTGAGGGCATTCTATTATAGCTCTTCAACATGAAAGGGGAAAATCATTTGATTAATAATATTGATATCAGCAAGACCCAAATATAAGCAACAAAATCTAATGATCCTATCTCTGATTAGTGCCTTATCTATTGGGAAATTAAATGAATTACATCCATACATCTCCTAGAAATCTCAGATATATTTCTAGATCAAGATCCTTGATCTATCTTTCACCTTGTGAATAGACATTTGCATCAAAATGAATCCCATACCTAGACTATCCTATCATGAAATTTGTAAACCCTGTGATAAACATCATGCAATTACATGGTTATTTGCTCCATCAGTAAGACACTTAAATCACATACACTTCTAAACAAAATGCAACCTATTTTGTGCTCTTTGTTCACAAACTAGAAGAGATTATAGGCCCACAATATAGGAGACATGATTCAAAATGAATTTAAATCCCTTTATTACTCTTTATTTTTTTCCCTTGAAACCAAATACATGAAAGATGTATAGAAAACTAACTCAAAAATCACCTCACAAATATGAACTATCTGCATTAAAACATAAATGCTGCTCATACAAGAAGAAGTGTTAAAGAATGGTGTCTCAGTAGTGAGTTATTTTCTTCTCAAAATTGGAACCTCTACAATGAGAAAGAAAGAGAATGATATAGGAAGAAGTGAATTCTCAGATCTTCCCTGCATCTGACATGTGTCCACTCAAAATTCACTCCCAAGAAGATGAAAAAACTTCTTTCTATCCTCTCTCCTCAATAGGTGAATCAAATCTTCATCATTTAGCCTCCCAAATGCAAAAATATCTGAAACATATGATTGAACAAATAACTGATTTGATTCCTAATTTTTACTCATGGTAAAAATGAAATTTAGTTAAAAATGACTCCCAAAAGCCAAGAAAATCCTTTAGATCAATTTTATTCACATCAAAACTTCACCAAGCCTTCATATCTATCCTTTAACCAATTTTGATGATCAATGTTGAAATCTGCATGTCCTACTGAGAGTGCCCCAAAATTTACAAATTGGCCTATAGCACAAATCAATGAGCATTTGTGCACAATCTGACCTCATATTCAAAAAGTTTATTTCTTCCCAATTTCGGTGGTATATTGAAGTGCCCATTTTGGTTAAAAAATGCCCCTGATATGGCCTTATGAAGTTTGGGGCTTCACTCATGGCTTTCAAAGCAATAAAGTTGCAAAAATTTATCCCTTTTCAAAAGTCAAACTATAGAATAAATTCTTAGTTGGATTTAAAAAATTCCTGACTTGCACGTACTTCTAAGAAGGAATTTTTTTATTTAAATTTGAAACCTTAAAAATTTCTTGCTTTTTCAATTTGGGTCAAACTTTGTTGATCAACCTCACCACGTGTCATCTTTTGATTAGCTCAGACCTAGGCAAGAGCAATGTGACACATTCTAATTGGTCATCCACATCAGCACCACGTGTCATTGCCACCTTAGTGCTCGCTATGTCACCATGTTATCTTCCTTGCAACTCTCCCACAGTGATTTAACAACAGCCATTGGTTTCACCACATGGAAAAATCCAGTGATCTTTGAGATTTCCTGCCACATCATTGCTCTATTATTCTATTTGCTACCACTTGGCACTACTTGATTTGTCAAAGACATCTATGCAGGACCCACAACAACACCTGCTAGATTTTTAGGTTTTTCGAGGACTCACTATGTTGCTAGCTGGAAATCCTAGATTTTTTGGCTAGCGAGGTACTGAGGCACCAAATTTTGGAGTTTTTAGGTGACCTCATTTGATGCCATGTTAGTGCCACCTCACTAGTGCCACGTTAGTGCCACCTCACTGGTGCCATATCATCATTGCCAAGTCACTATGGCTATTCGATGAGCATTTTATCTTCGTGAGATACCAAGGACTGTTGGATGTGCCATGTGTTTGCATCTAACCACATCTCAATTTTGCATGCCACATCATCATATATGCATTCTCCATCAAAATTTTACTCACCTCATTTGGCTAACATCATCAACCTAACTGGCATGCGACCCATTTTAAGACATGCGATCTTCCCTTTCAAAAGGGCCTTTACTAAAGACATTTTAGTTATCGCATGAAAAGGTATTTATAATGCAAAAATATTGATCCAATTATCAATGTGGGATAAAAAAGGATTGCTCATGGCTTCCCTATGTTGCATAGCCATCTACTCTTTTACCTATCTGCTTCCACACCTTCCATGCGTTGGATCCTTCATTCATGCATGATGGTCTGTAGACTTGTAGCTTACATTTTATTTGTTGCTCATGTGGGTTATTTCCTCCTTGGCATGTGTGGATGTGGCTTTTTCTTCATGCTTATAGTTTTTTTCATTTTATTTGACTCCCCTGCCATGAACTGTTGTCTAGTTTCTTTTTGCGGGTTTCCTTTTAAATAACACAGGGGATTTCTTTTGTTTGGAAAGCTCTCTCCTTTGATGGCGTGGGGTTTGATCTTGTATTTTTTGACTCTACTTTGTCTTCATTGGTGTGAGTAGTTTCTTTTTGGTCTCCCCTGGCATTGACTTTCTTGCTTTATCCCCTTCTTATGCATTGCGGCCATTGGCCAAACAACCAAACATAGGAGCCATGGATTCAAACCCATTTTGATACTTCCTTTGGGGATTCTAGTAGCCTCAAGTCAAGGGGTTCGCTTTTAGGTCAGCATTCAAAGCTAATGACAAGTTTGTAGATCTTATCTTTCCACCATCTAGTGTAAGATGGATGGCCGAGCCCATATATAGATAAGAGTGAACTTTTAGGATTGGTGTGACTACAATCTACCAACTATATTCACTTTTAGGTGTAACCATCCCCTTATGGCCTATAATTTTATGGCACTTGATTAACGTGGAGCCTCTATTTCTAATAAACAACTTCCATGTTCATACTTAATAGCTTGTGATGTTTTCGGGCTAGGACTCCACGTATGTGACTCCTGAACTGGAGGAATTTTGGTACATGTTAAAGCATTTTCATCAAAAGATTCTTTTGAATCATATGGCTTATGAGTCCCATGTCAAGTACTTGAACCAAAATCAAGCTTTGTAAATTTAGAATATGATTTTTAGATCGTGAACTTCAGCAATAGCATGACTTGGAAATATTTTTGATTTGCGAGACATCAAATTTCTTCCTGAACTTTGCCCCTTCCTTTGTATAGCAGCGTGTCTTTGAATTTATCAGATTCTCTTTACATCTTTCCTTGTCCCACACAAAATTTTGATGCTCCAATACTGCTTTCCTTTGCATATCATCCCATTCTAGAGCAATGTGAGATCTCATTGTTTGAAACAATTTACAGAGCTCTATATTGATTTTTCTCTTTTCTGAAGTAAACTCTTTGCCACCATTATTTGAAATACCACAAATTTGGATGTCACTTCAACTGGGATAAGGACAGCAAGGCATTTTTTATTACTATTTAGACCTTAGCATAAGCGATGGAAAGGAAATATGCCTTTTGCATGCCTTGTAATCTTGGAGCTTTCTGATCTTCAACATAAACTGGTACCTTACTTTCAAAAGGAGTTAAAATGCCATATGCATATTGCACATTGTACGATGACTCAAAACATTATAAAATTACCCCTTTAAAAATTCCTCTAATTCCAAGCTCATATCTATGCAATCAGATGAAATTAGTTGGGCCCTGAAGTAGGTCTGACTAAAAAAAAATTTCATTTCCAAACAACTGAGTTCTCAAACTGATTTATTGATCAATCTGATATTGATTAAACTCAAATTTGAGCATTGATTGATCATTTAAAACTCATTTACCCACTTTTTGCAAATTGTCAAATTTGCGCTAGGAGGTTTATTGACTGGCCTTGAAAACTAACCAAATCACCTTATCAGGCTCTAAAAATTGGCACACTGAATCTTTGTTACACATTCTTGCACCTTGTCATATCTTGTCTCATGAAAAATTTGGGGTCAAAAGATATTCACTGTCAAATTTGACCTCTTAGAACTGCCTGCAAGAAAACATGTCAGAAAACCATAAATTGCATTTACAATCAGCTTCGAAAACTGGGCAAACTGACACTTGGGAGAATGAAAATTGGGACATAGTTTCTCTATCATGAGGACTTTATGGATCTATGATTTGGGCTCATGATGAATAACAGGGCTCAAATGACAAGCATTCAAAGTGGGCTACTCAGATTTTATAGATTAAAACAATGGCATGAAATTGATCTTTGCAAATGGAATTGACTTGAAGAAATGTGCATATGTATTCATCAAGACATAAAAACTAGCACACTTAAAGTATTTTTAGAAGAAAAAATAGTGGTACAATCCATTTGATTTAGGAAATCATGAATTTCAAGATATAACATCACGAACAGGGGTTCCAATCAATCTGGGTCAAACTAGTGTCAGCATTTGCAGATTGATTGGAACCCCTATTCGTGATGTTATATCTTGAAATTTGTGATTGCCTAGATCAAATGGATTGTACTACTATGTTTTCTTCTGAAAATAATTTAAGTGTGCTAGTTTGCAAGTCTTGATGAATCTATATGCACATTTTTCCAAGTCAATTCCATTTGCAAAGATCGATTTCTTGCCATTGTTTTAATCTACAAAATTTGAGTAGCCCACTTTGAACACTCACCATTTGTACCCTATTATTCATCATGAGCCCAAATATTAGATCCATAATGTCCTCATGATAGAGAAACTATACCCCAATTTTCGTTCCCCCAAGTGTCAGTTTGCCTAGTTTTCGAAGCTGATTCCAAATGCAATTTATGATTTTTTGACATGTTTTTTGCAGGCAATTCTGAGAGGTCAGCTTTGATAGTGAATATCTTTTGACCCCAAATTCTTCATGAGAAAAGATTCAACAGGGTGCAAGAATGCGTAACAAAGATTCAATGTGCCATTTTTCAGAGCCTGACGAGGTGATTCAATCAGTTTTTAAGGCTAGTCAATGGACCTCCTGGCGCAAATTTGATAGTCTGGAAAAAGTAGGTAAATGAGTTTTAAATGATAAATCAATGCTCAAATTCAAGTTTAATCAATATCAAATTGATCATAATCAGTTTGAGAACTCAATTGTTTGGAAATGAAATTTTTTTTAGTCAGACCCGCTTCGAGGCCCAACTAATTTCATCTGATTGCTTAGATATGAGCCTAGAATTAGAGGAATTTTTAAAGGGGTAATGTTATAATGTTTTGAGTCATCATACAATGTGCAATATGCATATAACATTTTAACTCCTTTTGAAAGTAAGGGACCAATTTATGGTGGAGATAAAAAATGCCTTGCCATCCTTATCCCAGTTGAAGTGAAATCCAAATTTGTGCTATTTCAAATAATGGTGACAAAGAGTTTACTTCAAAAAAGAGAAAAATCAATATAGAGCTTTGTAAATTGTTTCAAACAATGAGATCTCACATTGCTCTAGAATGGGATGATATGCAAAGGAAAGCAGTATTGGAGCATCAAAAATTTGTGTGTGACAAGGCAAGATGGAAAGAGAATTTGATAAATTCAGAGATGCATTGCTGCACAAAGGAAGGGGTAGAGTTCAGGAAGAAATTTGATGTCTCACAAATAAAAGAATCTACCAGGTCATGCTATTGCTGAAGTTGACGATCTAAAAATTGTATTCTGAATTTACAAAGCTTGATTTTGGTTCAAGTACTCAACATGGGACTCATAAGCCATCTGATTCAGAAGAATCTTTTGATGAAAATTCTTTAACAAGTACCAAAATTCCTCCAATTCAGCACATACATGGAGTCCTAGCCTGAAAACATCACAAGCTATTAAGTATGAACATTGAAGTTTTTTATAAAAAACAGAGGCTCCATGTTAATCAAGCACCATAAAATTATAGGCCATAGGGGGATGGTGACAACTAAAAGTGAATATAGTTGGAAAATTGTAGTCACACGAATCCTACAGGTTCGCTCCTATCTATATATGGGCTCGGTCATCCATCCTACGCCAAATGGTGGAAAGATGAGATTTGTGAACTTATCATTAGCTCTGAATGCTGACCTAAAAGCCAACCCCTCACCTTGAGGCTGTTAGAATCACCAAAGGAAGTATTGGAATGGGTTTGAATCCATGGCTCATAAGTTTGGTTGTTTGGCCAATGGACCCAATTCGTAAATAGAGGATAAAGAAAAAAAGTCAGCACCAGGGGAGACCAAAAAGAAACTACTCACGCCAATGAAGACAAAGCAGGGTCAAAAAATACAAGATCAAATGCCATGCCATCAAAGGAGAGAGCTCACCAAACAAAAGAAAGCCCCTGTGTTATTTAAAAGGAAACCTGCAGCAAGAAACTAGACAACAGTTCAACGCAGGGGAGTCAAATAAAATGAAAAAGACTATAAGCATGAATAAAAACCCATGTCCACACATGCCAAGGAGGAAATAACCCACATGAGCAACAAATAAAATCTAAGCCATAGGTCCACAGACCATCATGCATGAATGAAGGATCCAACACATGGAAGGTATGGAAGCAGACAGGTAAAAGAGCAACTAGCCATGCAACAAAGGGAAGTCGTGAGCAATCCGTTATCCCACATTGATAAGTGGATCAATATTTTTACATTATAAATACTTTTTCATGTGACAATTGAAATGTCTTCAGTAAAGGCCCTTTTGAAAGGGAAGGCCACATATCTTAAAATGGATCCCATGCCAGTTAGGTTGATGATAAGAGCTATCAGATTTCCACAATCCATCAATTTGAGATTTGCTATCTGGATTTGATTGTGTGACCAATTTTTAACATCAAATGAGGTTGATGATGTCAACAGTTGGTCACACAATCAAATCTAGGTTGATGATGTCAACTGAATGAGGTGATTTTTTTTGACAAAGAATGCATATATGATGATGTGGCATGCGAAATTGAGATGTGGTCAGATGTAGACATGTGGCACATCCAATAGTCCTCAGTATCTCATGAAGAAAAAATGCTCACCAGATAGCCATAGTGACTTGGCAATGATAACATGGCACCAGTGAGGTGGTGCTGATGTGGCATTAGATGAGGTCGCCTGAAAATTCCAAAATCCAGCACCTCACTACCTCGCTAGCCAAAAAAACTAGGATTTTTGACTAGTGACATAGTGAGTCCTTAGAAAACCTAAAAATCTAGCAGTTGTTGTTTTGGCTCCCGTGCAAATGTCTTCAATGAATCAAGAAACACTGAGTGACAGGAGATAGAATAATCGAGAAATGATGTGGCAAGAAATCTTAGAGATAACCAGATCGTGCCATGTGGCAAAACTAATGGCTATCATTAACTCGCTATGGAGAGTTGCAGGGAAGATAACATGGTGACATAGCAAGCATTAAGGTGGCAATGACACATGGTGCTGATGTGGATGGATAGTCAAAATGTGATATGTGGTGCTTGCCTAGGTCTAAGCTAATCAGAAGATGACATGTGGTGAGGTCAGTCAACAAAGTTTGACCCAGATTGAAAAAGGAAGAAATTTTTAAGGTTTCAAATTAAAAATTTATTTTTTCCTTCTTAAAAGTATGTGCAAGTCAAGAATTTTTAAAATCCAACTGAGGATTTATTCTATAGTTTGACTTTTGAAAAGGGATAAATTTTTGCAACTTTATTGCTTTGAAAGTCATGAGCAGAGCCCTGAACTTTAGAAGGCCATATCAAGGGCATTTTAAAACCAAAACGGGCACTTCAATATACCACCAGAATAGAGAAGAAACAAACTTTCCAAATATGAGGTCAAATTGCACACAAGTTCTCACTGGTTTGTGCTATAGGCTAGTTTGTAAATTTTGGGGCGCTCTCAGTAGAACATGCAAATTTAACATTGATCATCAAAATTTGTTAAAGGACAAATATGAAGGCTTGGTGACATTTGGACCTGAAGAAAATTGATTCTAAAGGATTTTCTTGGCTTTTAGGAGTCATTTTTAACTAATTTTCATTTTTACCATGAGTAAAAATTAGGAATCAAATTAGTTATTTGTTCAATCATATTATTTAGATATTTTTGCATTTGGGACACTAAATGATGAAGATTTGATTCAACTATTGAGGAGAGAGGATAAAAGGAGGTTTTTTCATCTTCTTGGGAGTGAATTTTGAGTGGACACATGTTAGATGCAGAGTAGATATGAGAATTCACTTCTTCCTATATAATTCTCTTTCTTTCTCATTGTAGAGGTTCCAATTTTGAAAAGAAAATCACTCACTACTGAGACACCATTCTTCAGCACTTCTTCTTGTATGAGAAACATTTATGTTTTAATGCAGATAGTTCAGATTTGTGAGGTGATTTGTGAGTTAGTTTTTTTTACATCTTTCATGTATTTGGTTTCAAGGAAAAAAAATAAAGAGGAGTAAAGGGATTTAAATTCAGTTTGAATCATGTCTCCTATTTGTGGGCCTGCAATCTCTTCTAGTTTGTGAACAAAGAGCACAAACTAGGTTGCATTTTGTTTAGAAGTGTATGTGATTGAAGTGTCTTGCTAATGGAACAAAGAACCATGTAATTGCTTAATTTTTATCATAGAGTTTACAGATTTCATGATAGGATAGTCTAAGTATGGGATTCATTTTGATGCAAATGTCTATTCACAAGGTGAACCATAGATGAGGGATCTTGATGTAGAAATATATCTAAGATTTGCAAAAGATGTATGGATTTAATTCATTTAATTGCCCAATAGATAAGGCACTGATCAGAGATAGGATCATTAGGTTTTGTTGCTTATAGTTGGGTCTTGCTGATATCAACATTTTTAATCAAACTCTTTTCCCCTTTCATGTTGAAAAGCTATAATAGAATGCCCTCACTCAGTTTATGAGATTCATAGCTTTGCATTTAGCTATTGTAGATCTGTGTCATTTCATGAGTCATTAGAAGAAATAAGGGTAAAATCTACTTAATAGATTTAGGGATATGTTTTTGCATTGGTACAATATCATTTGAATCTAAGGTCTACTCACCTAGGTTTAGCAGATCCTTAAGTAGAACAAGGGTCAAGCCTTATAGTTGGTCCAAGAATGTAGTCAGGTGTATCCATCATAGGAATTTTCTAGCCTTAGATGCAACTATCTAATTTCTTGGTTGTATGTAAAACTATTAAATCAAGAGCCAACAAATATAACATATGACTTTCTCCTTATTAGATTTTGCATGGCTAGTTCTAATGAGAACTCGGTAACTCTTTAGTATACTCTTGAACAAATTTTCTTTCATGCTACAACCCTTGCATTTTCTTGAATAGATCAAGCTCATAATCCATGGGAATGAATTGTCACTTTGTTTTATCTATCATCTAATCCCATCTAGTGATTTTTTTCTGTCCTCTTTTATTTCAATCCAACTCGGTCTCCTACCACCAGATCTTTGCATGACCCTTTAGTTTGGCCTTTGTAAACTTGACCCTATCTAGACCTTTAGTATCTTCATATTTAAAGTAATCTTCCAATTCATTGATCTAGCTGATCAATTCCATTGGGTTGGGATTTTGTGAAAATGTGGGAACATCAAACTTAGGTCTTTTTTCAATATTGGAAATGGCCTAAAAAAGCTTTGCCTCCTCTAGGTCAAGAACTTCCTCTACTCCATCTTGGTCCACATTTCCTGCTTCTCTTTCATCCTTTGCTTCATCATCTCCCATAGAAATATTCATTCCTCTATGCATCTATTCTTGTATTATTTGCATTTTCTTGTGGAGGGTTCTACAATCCTTAGGTGTAACACCTTTGACTCTTTCACCATGTTCTCTTCATGGAGGCATTTTTGCACTTCTACTAAAACCCTAGTGCAAACTTCATAATTGATGATCTATTTACATGCTCAACCCAAACCATGGGTTTGATGTGAACAACCTCATAGTTGGCGATCTATTTACACACTGAGGAACTCTAGCTTTGATACCACTTGATGAAGGGTGCTCCCTAATACCATAAACACATAACATAAACAAAGAAACAAAAAAAATTGTGAGAACAAAATATGGGCTTCTTATTATCACTACAAATGTGTAATTATAGAATTTAAAATTACAATATTCTAAGCCACATGGGTGCCTTCATTATAATAATCTACAAGACAAAGCTATGAACTATCACCTAGAGCTGTTCTAGACAGTGTTTGGGTAATTCTTAAAATTGGCCATTTTATGCTGCATGGGAAGGTTCTAGACTCTCAAACTTAGTACCTAGGATTGAAAGACCCTAATAATACATATAAAGTTGGCCAAATACATATTTGACATTTATTTTGGATGTTTTGGCCGGCCCAACTTTAGAAGACCATAACTCTCGAACCATTGCTTTGATTGGCTATTATAACCACTCTTTAGAAACCCCAACTCCTAATCTATAGGGTTGGATCCACACAAGTGACCATTTGTCAAGGTTTTGGGCCTTATCCAAGAAATTTTATGCCTCCAAGGGTAAGCCTAAAGTTTATGTGCCAAAATTGCAAACCAAAAATCCATAATAAATCCATGAATACACATGATATGATACTGAGCCTCAATTAGTAGGCTAATAAATCTAAGATGAATATCCACCTTTGAAATTCATTCCAAGCTTGTACGACTGACTTAATAAGTAGCAAGCCTCCATAGATAATAGCTCTACATTAAGACAACTCTTATTGAAACAACTAATATGAAATATTTTTGGTTGATGCAAGATTTCTCTTACATGCATTATGCTCCTATATCATGTTCAGTAACAAATAGTCATTAATATCCTTAGTTTTATTCTAATTTTGATCTTAGTAGGTCTTATATAAAACATCTCATGATATTTCTCTTTGCATAAACACTCCCTCTTTGATAGATATCTTATTATATGGTAACTATATAAATATATGTATAATCTCTCCCCCTCTAATTTCTTGACTTCTCCCTCTTTCATGTATGAATTCTCTTATCTTTACTCATGCCACTCATGGTAACTATATAATCTCTCCCTCTTTGGAAAAAATTCCAAAGAAACTTCCACATCTTAAATTTGATTTGTCTCATACATCAACATGTAGATATCTCTTTGTTTTTTTTATAAACTAGATTCTCCTTCTACCATCTTGTTTATGATTGATTCAACATCTTGTGCTTATCTCTTCATAGGTTTAGGCAAGTCTTAAAGTGTGACCTTCTACATCAATTTTTAAGATATTTAGGTTAGAATATTTGATGCAGAGCTCCATCTTAGCTTAATTATCTTAAGTTAGGAAAATCAACCATAATTTACCTCTTAGATATTTACAAGCATCCATAGGTAAATATTTTGTAAATATATCAACTATATGTTCCTTTGCATCCACATACTCCAATCTCACTTATTTTTCTCGTACAAAATCTCTCAAGTAATGATACTTAATAGCAATATTCTTGGTATTGGTGCACATCACAATATTTTTAGATATGTTTATAGGACTTGTGTTGTCATGGAATATGGCAACAGATTTAGTTATCTCTTCCTTCATTCCTTTCTACAATTGTTTGATCCATACTATATTAGAATAATTAACTATTGTAGCTACATATTTATCTTCTTGTATAGATTGTGAGATGCAATTTTGTTTCTTTCTTATCCATGAAACTAGTTTATTTCCTAGAAAGAAAGATCTACCACTTATACTCTTTCTATCATCAACATTTTTAGCACAATCTACATTAGTATACACTTTCAATTCAAGCTTTTCATTACTTTTGTAATATGATCCATAATCAATTGTTCTTTTCAAATATCTCAGTATTGTTTTCACAACCATCATATGATTCTCCTTAGGATTTGCAAAAAAATCTAGCAACTATCCAAACTACTAGTGCAATATCTGGTCTACTACGTACAACATATTGTAATTTTCCAATCATTTATCTATACAAGGTTTGATTCACATCAGCAAGATCATCATTATTTGAAATTTTATGTCTAGTATCCATGAGTGTTCCAACTTGTCTTGAGCCTTCCATATTAAACATTTTCATTATCTCCTTCATATACTTTTATTATGTAATGTAGATACCTTTCTTCATTAATAAACTTACAAGCCAACAAAGAATTTGATCTCTCCAAACATAGACATCTCAAAATATTTTGTCATTTAATCTACAAATGATTTACACAATACATATTTTCCTCCAAATATAATATGATCTACTAATATATTAGCTAACGGTATCCCTTTTTTAGATTTTTTCTTCAAGTATAGATTTCCATTATCATTAGTCCTTGCAAAATCAATCTTCACCAAATAGGTGTATAACCTTTCGTACCATGCTCTAGGTACTTGTTTCAATCCATATAGTGCTTTATGTAGCCAACAGACCATATCACTTTTGTTTGGTCAACAAATCCTTCAAGTTATTCAACATAGACTCTGTCTTCCATAATTTCATTAAAAAATGTTGACTTGACATCTATCTAGTACACTTTGAATCCTTTGTAAACAATAAATGCAAGTAGAGTTCTCACTCCTAATCTCACAACTAGGGAAAATGTCTCCCCATAGTCAATACCTTCTTCTTGTGCATATCCCTTACAAACTAGCCTTGCTTTATTTCTAGTGACTTCATCTTTCTCATTCATCTTATTTTTGAATACCCACTTTGTACAATAACATTCTTGTCCTTTGGTCAAGGTACAAGTGACAAAGTTTTATTCTTCTCTATCACCTCAATATCTTTATTCATTGCTTGAATCTAGTGTTCATTATCCAAAGTATCCTTTACTTATTAAGGCTCAAATTCACATAATAATAATGTATCACTCCTTAGCCTTTTTCTTATCACAATTCTTGAATCTTTGTCTCCAATGATTTGATCTAGTGTATGGTGTCTTCTCACATATTTTTCTAGTGTAGGCTTAGGTATTCTTACTTCTTCTTAAGGTTCATCTTGTAGATTGGGTTCAAGTAGCACTTCATGTATCTTAGCTTGTTGTTGTTGTTGTTGTTCAAAAATCACTTGCTTATGCTCAACATGCTCTTCTTGACACTCAATATCAATTTCTTGATGCTTGACACATTATTGTTGTAACTCAACTTTCAATGGTTGTCAATGCTTGGCATATTTCTCGTCAGGTGAGGTAAGGTGGTCAAACTTGATAGTTGCTAATACTCAGAAGTAGTTTTCTAATGCCCAGTCATGTCTTGGTTCTAGATTTTCTTGAGTTCTCTATGTTCAGTTTCTATTGTGAGTCAACCTTGAGATTTAATTTGGTTTTATGTATTTAATTTCTTTTGTAAGCCAACTTGTGGCTTAAAAGCGCATTTAATGAAAGGGTTTATTTAATTTTTAACAAAATAGGCCAACCTATGGCTTAATTGGGTATAAGTAGGGGTTGTTGTGGAGTCTTAAGTAATAATTATCCAAATTGGAGAAGAGGATGAAGTAGAGGAGAAAAATTTGAGAAGGGCTAGTAGGTGAGGCTTGGGAAACAAGGAGTTTTCTTTGTGGGCTTGCGAGCTCAAGTTTAGATCTTCCTTGGAGGTTTCAACTAGAGTGTGGATCTGGACTAGCTAGGGTTTGGATTAGATCTTGAGGATCTTGCAAAACTTTTATTTTCTTTGTATTTGGATGTAATCAAGAAGACCATATAGCACGACACATTGCATGTAATTAGTTATTTTAAGAATAAAGAGTTGTGTTTGGTATTAGATCTTATTTCTTGTGTTGTATTTCTATTGTGTGGTTATTTTCTTAGGGCTAGAACATCTCTTTTGGGGCTCCTTCTGGCTTTTATTACATATATTCATCAACTTTTATATTTTCAATTTCTACAACTTTGTTAGTATTAGAATTTAAACTCTTGTATGCTTTACTTCTAGTGGAATATCCTAAGAATATACCTTGATCACTCTTTGGATCAAGTTTTCTGTGTCTATTATCTTTTAGTATATAGTATTTTCTTCCAAAAAATTTGAAATATTTTACATTAGGTACATATCTATACCATAACTCAAAGGTTTTTATATTTGTACCTTTCTTAAATTTTACTCTATTCAAGATATAAATTGTTGTAATTATAGCTTCTCTCCAATAATTAGGTGCAATATTATTCTCCATCATCAATGTCATAGCACAATCCATGATTGAGTTATTCCTTCTTTTGACTATATCATTCTGTTGAAGGGTGATTGGTGTAGACATCTATCTCTTGATTCCTCTATAATTGTAGAATGCATTGAATTCCTCAGTTATGAATTCGCCTCCTCTATCAAAACTTAGTCACTTTAAGATTTGACCTATTTCCTTTTCAACTCTAGCTAAATAACACTTAAATATTTGAAATGCATCATATTTTTATTTAAGAAACATCATCATCATCATTCTAGAGTTGTCATCAAAAAATATTATAAAATATTTATCACCACTGTATCTTTGCATGCTAATAGGTCCATAAAGGTCAGTATGAACCAAATCTAAAATAACATTAGAAGTATAGGTCTTGTTCTTGAAACTAGACTTTGTCATTTTTCCCAATTGACATTTTTTACACATCGCATTATGAAGTTTACTTAATTTTGGCAATCCTCTTACTCTCTTCATCTTATCAATGCTTAACAAATTATCAAAATTTACATGACATATCCTCTTATCCAATAACCATATATCATCACATTATGCAAACAAGCATGTATGACCATATAGGTCTAGATAGAACAAGTTACCTCTTGTTTGGTCTCCACTTCAAATCAATTCACTGGAGTCATTGTACATCTTAACCTTCTTGTGATGAAATTCAACTTTGTAGCTTGAACTTTTCAACTATGCCACATTGAAAAAATTATAGGTAAGCCTTTCAACCTAATACTAATTATCACATATAATCTTATCAACCAATCTTATTGATCCTTTTCCTTTCAAAAGACATGGTGCATCATTATTATTAGAGTTTTAGGTGACTCTACAATACCCCCATGATCAAATGAAAGACTAAGAAAACTTCCGCAAGAGATTGGAAAGATAATTGCATGAAGATGCAAGAATGCTATTGTTGATAATGGAATTGATTGACATCCAATAGATTGATGTGAAATGTACATAATAGGCCTCCTTATATAGGAGAGGCAATAAGAGACAATGATAAGGAGAAGATAAGCTATCACCCACACAAGGTGGAATCACATGTCCACCAAAGGTGGAGCATCCTCCATTATGAAATGAAGTTTGTGTGATGATGAGGATGATAATGTGATAAATAAAATAAAGGTGGAATGAGATAACAACTATGACTACCCAGAGTGGAATTCTCCTACACCATGTGTTTAATTGAGGTGAAAACTCATAAGTGTCTCAATCACAAACTACTATGAAATGAATTATCCTAAATAAACTTAAGTAATTGTAACTAGTGAATATTTAATTACACCAACACTCCCTCTTAAGTTAAACTTAGGGGAATGCACTTAAACTCACAATGCAAGATGGGTCCTGGCTATAAGGCCATTTTAGGTACCCATGTACAATATGCAATGCAATATATGAAATGTAATTTCTCATAAAGTGGAGAAAGAGAGAAAAAATCTTGGGAAAAATCCTCCTCCAAAAAGACAGATAAAAACAAGATGTATGAATGGATAGAGTACTCAAGACTCCCAAAAAAGTGCATACATCATGTATATACAAAGAATGATCCCCCCATAGGAAGGAAATAAGGAGACATGATATCTCCCCCATAATGAAGAATAACCAATATAGATGAAGAGTACCTGCAAGAAAAATATAATCCAATGCCTACAAGAAACATGTCTCTCCTTAGGAAGAGATAAATACATCAAATGATGAAGAAGCCACTCCATTCAAAAAGTGAGGAAGGAGGAATAAGGTCTCCATGTATGCATCTGTAAAGACTAAATAGGTGTCTCCAAGCTCAAAGATTTTGTCACACCATCAAACTTTCCTATGAGTTATGAAAAATCAAGAGAACATGAAGAGTTGGGAAATCCAATCTCCAAAAAAGGTGAAGAAGTATCTCAAAGAGAAACTTCCTTAGGTGTATTAATCAAATCTGCATTATGAGACTTGTTTGAAAGAGCATCTAGGAATTCATCCTACACTACAAGATCCAAAGCATAAATATAATCTTGCTGAATATTAGAACTCATGTTTGAAGAAGAAGGATGTGGAGGAGTAGGAAGTTCAACACTTATGTCAAGAACAAAATGATTCATGTGTTCAATTTTCTCCTCTCATATATTATTCACTCTTGATAACGGGTTAGGTACATAATGAATCTCATCATCATTATCAACAAAATGTGCAAAATAATACAAGTGTGATGTATGGTCAATAACTCCTTTAGCTATGAAATATCTAGTCTTCATGTCCCTACTATAGACATAATTGGGAGTGAACTCAAAAATTTTATCTTGTTCCCCATGAGTAATTTGGTAAATGGAAAGGATATTAGTGGTCAATGATGGTACACAAAAAACATCATAAAATGTACCTTGTCCCATAGTAATAGAACCTTTCCCACAAACCTTCATGGAAATATTATTACCTATAAATATAGGTGGAGAATTACAAGGCTCAATAAAATAAAACATACCTATACAAGATGCCATATGATGTGATGCACCTAAATCAAGAAGCCATTTACCTTGCTTAGGATGTGTGGAAGTAATGAGTGTTTGTCCTTTGACTCTAGATGATGATGTAGATATAGTAGCTACTTGATATTGAGAAGAAGGAGAAGACACTGATGAGGGAAATTGGATATTGTTCTTTTGAAGAATGTGAGTTAGTTTATCAATCTTCTTATGGAAACATTTATGCTCATCATGTCCTAGCTTTTTGCAATAAGCACATTTATCTTTCTTTTTTCTATATTTTCTCTCTCTTGAAAAGGACTTGGATTCAATATTATGTTGTGAACAAGAGTCATCACCTTTGTCATGTTTCTTAGGATCCTTGTGTTGTTTGTTTCCCTTTCCTTTGGGAGCCTTTGGAGAGGAGTCAATTGCAACCAATGCTTGATACTTGGAAGGATTCAATTGACCCATGTGTGCTAACTTTTCTTCTTCCCTTGTGAGGTGAGCTAAAAATTCATCAAGAGAATGCATTTTGTATGCACTACAAAGAGCATCCATAGTAGCATAGAATATGGAAACAAAGATTGAATATTCAGGACCTAGCTTGCAAAGAATAGATAATACCAATTTATCATCATCTTTAGTAATACCACAATTAGAAAGCTCCAATCTAATAGAATTAAACTTAAAGAAAAAGTCTTGAATATTATCAAAATCACATGAAATTAGACCTATAAGCTCATTCTCCAATTTGAATTTTCTTATTCTACTAGGTTTACCAAAGATTCCTTCCAATGTTGTCCAAGCATCACAAGGATGTGTGTAGGATGCAATATCCTATAGTAAATCATGACAGATGGTAAATCTAAGAGAGTCAAGTCCATTATCCCTTCTATCAAACCATTTCCTTCTTTTGTAAACACCTATATCTAGTTCTAGATCCTATAGAAGAATCATTCTAAGAAATCCAATACTCATCAATTGATTAAAAACTACTTATTTCCATTCATGATAGTTATATGGAGTGAGTAATGGAACTTTTGAAAAATCATAATGAATCAAAGAATAACTAAAATCAACTGATAAATCCTTTAAATTACTAACTCAATTAAGAAAATTCCAATCCAATTATTCACCAAATAATCTAATTACTAATCTGGAAAGTAGAGGAAAAATCATGCACTTTCAAAAAAAAATTACACCTGAAAATATTAATAGATGTGCCCAAACAAAGCCTTCAAAGTTGCAAAAAATAGGATTTGTGATTTTTAGAAAACTTTAGAGATAGAGATGCAAAATCACATGTGCCACTGTATAGATTATGAAATTCAACCCTTAAAAAAAAAAATTCTTCGAAAAAAGGAGTCCATATGAGGAAGATATCGCTATTTGAAAAGTGCCTCTAAACTTATTTTTTCTGAATCACCACTGCCACACCTTCAAAAATCAAATGGCTCTATATTTGGCCTTAGATGTTTGATTTGGATGAAAAAAAATTAGATTTAGGGGTTTTTGGACCTCCTCTATATGATTCCAACCTTTGATATGCACTAGCAAGCTCCAATTTTCACCTACAATAGAAGGTCACAAAATAGGACTCTCAAAATCTCCTCCAAATCATGATGTCCAAATTGCCTAATGCTGCACCAACAGTGAGTCCAGCCAATATTTTACTTCTTGAGAAGAGGTCTTCACACCATGAGAGCTTTGATACCATGTTAGAGTTTTAGGTGATTCTACAACACCCCTAGGATCAAATGAAAGACCAAGAAGACTTCCACAAGAGATTGGCAAGACAATTATATGAAGATGCAAGAATGCTATTAATTATAATGGACTTGATTGATATCCAGTGGATTGCTTTGAAATGTCCATAATAGGGCTCCTTATATAGGAGAGGCAATAAGAGACAATGATAAGGAGAGATAAGCTATCACCCAGACAAGGTCAAATCACATTTCCACCAAAGGTGGACCATCCCACATTATGCAATAAATTTTGTGTGATGATGAGGATGATAATTTGATAAGTATACTAAAGGTGGAATGAGATAACAACTATGACTCCCAAAGTGGAATTCTCCTACACCATGTGTTTAATTGAGGTGCAAACTCCTAAGTGTCTCAATCACAAACTACTATGCAATGTGTTACCCTAAGTAAGCTTAAGTAAGTGTAATTAGTGAATATTTAATTACACCAACAACTACCAAACTTAACACAACTTCCTTTATAATATTCTAAGGTTTCAAACTTATTTTTATCACTAATCATGCAATGTGAGAAACCACTATCAATTATCCATCTATCACCTTTACTCAAATTCAAAATAAGTGTAATTTTCTCATCTTCATCAGAATCATCTTTCATAGCAAAATTAACAAATTCTCCATCATGACTATTAGAATCATCATTAGTCTCTTCTTCAGCAATGTAACAAGACTTTTTACCTTTTCTCTTGTTGTCTTTGTATCCTTTATTTTCTTTTCTATCACTTCTTCCTTTAAACATTTTTTCTTTCCTTTCATCCTTTACATCCCCATCATGACATCTTGCAAAAATATGGCCAAATTTATTGCATGAACAATAGATTATAGGAAGTTTACCTTTGAATTTTCCTTTGCCTCTTGGTAACCTTCTAGCCATTAACGCTTCAAGATCATCATCATAAGATTCACTCTCACTATCCTTGTACCTTCCTTTCTTCTTCTTAGACTTATGTAAAACTAATTATGACTTGAAAGTAGATTCAATTGTAGGGGTAGTCAAATTATCAAAATTTGACAATTCAAAAGCAACAAGTCTATCAACTAGACTATCCAATGTTATCTCATTACTAGGAGTACACCTTAGTTATTTTATTGTAGAGAATCTAATAGCATAAATAGGAAGTAAAGTTCTTATTACATTGTGATCACAGTCTCATTACTGATCTGTGCTTTAGCTTCTTTGACAACATTCACAAATTCTTTGATTCTTCCAACATATTAAACAATTTTCTCACCTTTTACCATCTTAATGTCATCAAAATTTCCTCTCAAGCTTTCTAACTTTTCTCTTAGTACATTCTTGTATCCTCTAAGGATCTTTGCCAACTTTTCCCACATCTTATTTTTAGTGTTACAGTCCTTTATATCATCAAATTTTGAGTAGCTTAAGGCATATGCAATCTCCAACATTTCATGATTGTTTTCTTATTTCTCCCTTATCTACTAGGCCATCAAAGGTGTTGGTATTGATATATATTCATGATCCAATTAGTATATTTCCGAATCTCAAATTCCATTAATGTGAAGTTTCATCAAAATTTTCCATCTAGGGAAATTTTTCTTGTTCAACTTAGGTATCTCCTTTCTGTACATATTGATATTTATCTTTAAATCCCTTCAAACTTTTCCTTAAAAGTACCACATGCTCTAATGTCAAGTGTTAGAATGATTTAGAATAATTGGGGGGGGGGGGGGGGGGGGGGGATGAATTAGTTATCCTCAGGTCCAAATGTACCAATTAAACTTTTCAATACTTAAAATAACTTAGATCTATTATTTAGTCCACTCAGTCTTTATAGAAACTTATTAGAAATATAAACTTGTAGTCCACTATTTGACTATGAGATTGATATTGAGATAGTGAATGCAAACATTGTTGCATTATTGATAGAAGATATTTATATAGAAGCTAAACCTTTCGGGAAGTATGAAGAAGCTAAGGTAAGAATTACTATAGACATCAAGATAGATTCCAAGGAATAGAAAAGGATGAGAATGATTGAAGACCTAGAGGTAAAGCTAAGA
Source organism: Cupressus sempervirens (assembly GCA_028749045.1). Taxonomy (NCBI): domain Eukaryota; kingdom Viridiplantae; phylum Streptophyta; class Pinopsida; order Cupressales; family Cupressaceae; genus Cupressus; species Cupressus sempervirens. The sequence goes on along the minus strand of CM053790.1, from coordinate 311,156,828 downwards.
ACCGTAGGTAAGAGCAAGTAGCCTCTATAGCTTACATGAGGTCTTGGAGAAGATGAAGAACAATGTAGTAGTGATGAGGAAGAGAAAGAAAGAATCAAGGGTAAATCCCTACTTTTTGTCACACCACCTAGCAAGAAGGATACAAGAAATGAAAAGAAGAGAGTGGTGACACCCCTCTCTCCTCTACCACCGACCAAACCAAGGACCAGGGCAACAACTAGTGCTAGGTGTAATACCCCAAAATTGGCTCATTGCCATTTCAACCAATTTTGGTCTATTTTTGATCAATCCTAAGACCTATTCTAATAGGAAATCCTTATTCGGCTACTCGCTACTTGACTTAATTGTTAGATGCAGAAAACCCAAATCTGCATTCATCATACTCTTTATTTAATTCGTATAGTATTGACTCATATTAGTCACATTAAACCTATTGATTAATATTTAATTTAATTACTGAGTATTTATAATTTAATTAAATTAAATCATATCCTAAGGCTAATGTACTATGGAATTAAATTTATTTAATTTAATAAATGTGCCTATTTTAATTAATTAAACAAAATTATTTAATTAAATAGAGAATGCTATTTCTAATTAATTAAATAAAGTTATTTAATTAAATGGGAAATCATTCCTAATTAATTAAATGAAGTTATTTAATTAAATGAGAAAAGCATCTTTTATTAATTAAATAAAATTATTTAATTAAATGAAAAAGGTAATTAAGAGATCATATCTCATTTTATTAAATTAAATTTGGAAGAGAATCTATGACACGTCATAAGATTCCCCAACCCACTTAAAGCCAAGAATCTATGATGAGTAAGTCAAATAGGGACATGCGTAAGAGGTAATAATGACCTCAATCCTCATCGTTGATTGAAATTAATTTCAACCGTTGATGGATTCCAGGAAAGTCTATTTAAGAGACCCTCCTCCCTTCATTTCAAGAAGGATGAATTGATTTGCTATCGGATTGCTGTTGAAATTCATGCTCACTTACATTTCTTGCATGCATTCTCATTCTTAGTTTGATCTCATTTTAGTTTAATCTAGTTTACTTTATTTGCTCTTAGATTACATTGCATCTTTCATTCTACATTAATCTGCATTCTCATATAGATTAGTTGTACTTTCTTACAAATCCTTCATTCTTAGAGGGTCTAGTTTCTTAAACACCTTGAATTTGAGGATATCTGATAAGCAATTCCCTTTAGATAGAAGGCAACAGGTCGCTTTGCAAGGCTGATTTTCAGATGAACAATCCAATGTTCATTTCGGGATGAATCCGCATACAATGACCATGTTGAAGTGTCTATGAGGTTCAGAGGCCAAAATTTCATAGGTACATTTTTGGCACCCACCGTGGGGCAACCCACCTTTGCTTGCTGGTTTTTGTGCAGATCTGTTTGCAGACTCAAAGAAACCTTGGATTTGAAAGATTTTCTCATATCTTTCAAACGGATGTGTGTTTTGATCTGAATTTTTTTTTTCAAGGCGATGATATATCCAAGAAGCTTTGATCCAATTTTCAGACTTTTTTGAAACGTTTTCTAGCTTTTATGATATTTTCTTCATTTTTCATAAAAAATCATTTTCGGGCGTAAATCAGCATATTTTTCGGAAACATTTACAGTTTCTGAAAGCTCTTAGAATTTTAAATAGAGTTGGTTCTTTGTGTTTCAATTTTAGAGGTCATATTATGGGTCAATAATTAAATTTTCAAAAAATGGTCTGTTTTGACAAAACAACTCCCTAGGGTACAAATTAAAAGATCTTTTCAAAAATTTTACATTTTTGAAAAGTTCTCTAATTTTTGATAGGGGTTACTTTTTTGTATTTTGAGTTTTGGATCCGAATTCATATCATGTAGATCTTATCTTTATGACTAAGTCAAAAATCAATTGAAAAAAAAAAAAAGGCATTGAATGAATAGTTTGCATTTCATTTTTACAATGAATCAATCCATAATGTGGGCTTTCATTTGGGTTACTTGCTGATTATCATCACTCTTAAAAATTATTTTTTCAGATCTAACGTTGATTTTGCATGAGTTGACATATATTGCATTCATGACTTTGTTGCTTTGTTCATTGCGAGCGAGCGATCAAGTGTAAATGAAAGGTACAACAAAGAAAAGACACGTTACGAGGATTACCAGGTAATTTTGTTTTGACTAATAAAACTTCATTTGGAGCTAAAATTAACATCTCTTGTGTCAATCTTGTGTGTGTATTTCCTTTTATTTTCTCATTTTACAACACATGCATAATTTGATACTAGGTTGTGATCTCCATTAGTTTCCATTTAGCAGGCTTAGTTCCTTGTGATAGATCTAATTAGCTATCTTGGGTTATTGGAATCGCTAATCCACCGGCCCCTCATTCCACCCCGTGGTTGCAAGCTCAACACCATGTTAAATAGGGGAGGGGTCTACAGGAAAGAAGCGCTAAATGTTCCACTAGGCAACCCTTTTGTACTTTTTAGAACTCACTAGTTTCTGAGTTGTGGACTCGTTTTGGCTTGTGTGAGGGGTTAAATGTTCCACATTTTTGGAGTCACCTCACATTAGTTAAAGTGTTAAGTGTACCACCTTTTTCTCTTTGGTTTCTTTTGGATAGATTTACTTTTGGGAATTAACATTTGTACACACATAGTAATTAGGCCTTATGAAAACTATTCGTGGATCTTGAGAGAGTGGGTTCCTAGTGAAACTCCTCTCTACAAAAAATTCCTTGTAGGTGGGGAGGATACTTTGAGCATCTCGCAAATAGATGAATCTTCAACTTGTTGATTGAGGTATCCTTTCTCCAGAGAGGTTGATAGATCACTGGGAGTTGATATCATAGATCTTTAAGAGATACTCTTAGTTTAGTTTGTTGGATTAATCTATTTGCTTTGATTGGGCTAAAAGTGAAAAGGTGTCAAAACCTTGGATCTAGAAGCTAAGTCCCCTTGTGGTACACTATTGTGAGTCGGTCACCTTTAGAGAGGGTTAACTATAGCAGACAATCCCTCTACAAGGCAAACTGCATTGACGGAACCTCAAGCGGTAATAGCCATTTTCGCCATGGTAGTGACAATCGCTATATAAATGTCTTTGTGGAAGAAATCTCCATGGGTGTGGTTCATTGTGGGTTGTCAGATCTCCCCAGTAGCTCTTGAAGATTAAATTCTCAGACTGTGTCAAAACCTTAGTGCGCCGGGATTGGAGGTCACCCTTGTGAGTCATAAAAGTTGCAGAGTCAAACCATTACTAAAAACCTTAGAGAGGCCAAACTTTTTTATTTTCTAGGAATGTGTGCAATGATTGCAAAACTCTTTGAAAACATACACAATTAGCTCTCTTAGGGATTAGCACAAACTAAGTCACTTGATTGTTCATGTGCAATGTTGCTTTTGCCCTTGCTCATTGTTTTCATACGTGCTTGAAATCACCTGCTTGCTATTCTACATGCCTGTTTATCTGCTTGGTTACTGCAATAAATCAACAATTTGTCCAAAACTATCTGAAATCTTCAAAGTCTTTTCAAAATCTAGTTCAGTTGTCAGTTTGCTTTCCATTTTTGCACATAGTTTGCAAACTTTTGTGCGAATACTTGTTGTCCTACTACTTCTTCACGCAGCTTTGTCCAAGTTCTCATGCAAACAGTTGCACATCTCCATGTGAGATCTTTATGCTATCCAAGTTAACCTTGCACTACTTTGCGTGGCTTAAATAACATCCTTGTGTGAAATCTTTATGCTATCTAGAGTCTTTGCATGGCCCTGTGTACTTTCTCATGTGCCTTTCAGAGGATCTTCACGTGAGATCTTGAGTCTAAACTGTCAGGTTAGTCTGTTAGAGCTATTTGTGCTCTGTACCAAGTTTGTTTCTTGCATCAGTTTACTACTTCTCTATCTGAAAACAGTTTGAAATAGTGGCATCCTTCTTAGCTAATGACTTGTGATCCATACTTTAACTAGTCTTGTCTCTCAGTTATCTTGCTCTTGTCCTTTAGTGCTTGTTGTACTCTGTGTTATGATAGTCATAATCTTTGGCTGTTCTAGCCTTCAAATCAAACTATTCATGCCTTAGTATACAACACTCTTATCTTGTCCCATTCAGACTAAGTTCTAGTGTGGTCCTTGTCTAAGCTTCTGCTTTTTGTCATTGTCTATGACTGTGGCAACTTGACTTATGTTCTAAAACTTGGTTGTCACTACTTGAAACATAGTACATCAAAATGGCTAACAAAAAATGTGCTAAATCCAATATTCCTAGTGAGGAAGAAGGGATTCTAATTACAAACATGAAGAAACAAATTGAAATGATAAGTGCTCAACTTCAAATACTAAAAGAAGAGGAAAACATATCATCGAACAAATTCTATTTGAGAGAAATTTTCCCTTTCTCCTATGACAACCAAAAGTCACATTCTTGTGATCTTGAATCCAAGACATCTGAGAACACCTCACATACACCCAAGAAATCTATGAATATCTTTGAGAACAAACCTTGGGAACCTAAACCAAAGTGTGATTTCACACCTTTGAGAAAATCTTATGAATTAATCTTGGAAGAACTTCTTGAAGAAAAAATCATTACTTTACCTAAGCTCACTTTGGTGGGAGTTTCCTTTATGAGTAACTATTGTGCCTATCATAGACATAATTTACATAAAACTTCCCACTGTAAGGAGCTAAAAAACAAGATCCAAGATCTCTTTGACAATGGCATAATTCAAAAATCTAAGCTCTCATATACTAAAGATTCTACTCTCAAGAAGGATCAACCTCATAAAACCATGTCTAGTAATGGTTCAAATGCAACTACTACTTCCTCCAACATACATCCACCTTCTAAATTGTCCAATCTTTCCAACACATACTCACCAAAAGAATTCACTACTCCCCCAGTTGACTATGTGTACCCTCAAGGACTACCTTTAAAGGAAACTCAAGCTAATCTTAACTTAGCTGCAAACCTCTCCCATACTACACAAAGCAAAGATCCAAAACCTCCATGTGTTGCTCCTCCTATTATCCCCAATCCAACTATTCCTCCATTGTCCCTTCAAGAGCCTATTATGGAGACTCTAGAAATATATTCGAATACAAATTTAGATACTCCCTCATCCTTGGATTTGGTTTCATGTCAAGAGGACCACTTAAATGATGAAGAAACAAATGTTGATCAAGACCAAGATTCCTTCATCCCCTTTCAAGTCTTCCAAGATCTTGTGCCTCCATCTCAAGAGCCACATAGTCCTCCATCTCTCATGTCATGCACCTCTACTAAGCAAGATCAAGATGTTCCTTCCACCATCCTTAAAGAGATTACAAAAGACCAAGAGAAGGATACTTTTCCTATGTTACCCAAAATTCCTTTTGAAGAGAAAAGTGTTCCCTCGCTCTACTATTCTACCTCGCTACATTCACTTCCAAACTATGCTCAAGCTTTAAATACTCCTGTCAAAGGTATTGCTCCTATAATAGTTATTAATAAATCTATTGATGACTTTGGTCATATTGCTCACTCTAAAGATGCTGATATCCCTACTCATGGTCCATTCACATCTTCTAAATCTATCCTTAGTCCCTACCCATCTAAGCTAAAACCTTCAAGTCTTCCATCCATATTGGGACCTTATGTTCCTCTATCTCCTATTGCCACTACTAGCTCATTACATGTTCCTCCTACCCTTCCTTAAGATCAACAAAGATACACATACTTGAACTCTTCACATCCACCTTTCCATCTAAACCAGTCATATTGGCCTCATTCATCCACAAGTCCCAACTCCTTTGGAAGCAATTTGGATGATCAACTCAAACACAAGTGCATGAATCCATTTTCAAAATTTCACTATTTCTCCTCTAATCGGCATGTGAATGTTAAGAAGGAAAATATGCAAATGCGACTGCAAAGGTCCACTATTCAAAGACCTCAACCAAAGAAAGTATGGGTTCTTAAATCTGTTATTGAAGAAATGCATTCCAAAGCATCTAATGAAAAATCAAAAGCTATATGGATTCCCAAGTCTCTTTTGAAGGACTTGAATATTGAAAACAAATCAAAGTTGACATTCAAGTTTCCAAAGGCTTCCACTCCATCTTCTTCCCAACATCTTCCTAAAAAGGTTTCAAAACCTTCTACTCCACCCCTCTCCAAAATGGCTTTGCACCTCATATATCTAAGCATCAATCTATTTCATCCATATTTCCTCCATCATTCCACTACCCTTCAAGGTGTGTGTCAATGTTGATCTTGCCTAATATCTCATCCACCCTCATGAGATTCTCTAAATCTTATGCCTACTTGCCATCGTTGCTTGTTTCAATCTTCCAAAACCAACAACCTTATCCTCCATCTACCTCTCATTTTTCTATCATTTCGCTTCCATTACCTTATCAGCATCTTTGAGTGTACCTTGATATGGCCTTGGCTTATCATAACTTATCTTTCTTATAGGAGCACTATTCAAATTGAAGAAGGCTTGAATTCTTTCCAAAAACTCTAAAAATCCAAAAAAAAGAAGAAAAGAAAGAAAAATGAAAAAGTGCCTTTGTGAAAACTACTTCTTGTGGCACCTTGGTAGCAAAAGTAAAGATAAATAAATCCATCCTATGGTGAAAACCACTTCTTGTGGTGCCTTGGATAAGTACCATGATGAAAACCTGGTAAACAGGCATCATGCGTAATTCTTCCATCCATGACATCCTATCATGATCTTGCTTATCCTTTAGATGTCCTCATTCCTAAAGTCATTCACTCATAAACTCCATAACAAACTTTGCTGTCCTATTTAGTTAACACTTTGGTCTTGATCAATGAAAGAAAGAAGAAAACTCAGTTCTTGGCAATCTCTTGACATGGTCACTTTCTTGGATTACTTACATGACACCCTTCATTACACCATGAGCTTATATTGTTATATCTTTTTCCCTAGCTTGGGTAATCTTATGAAGACTTTCCTTGAGGGTAACATTCATTGCTTCATACTCTTTGCCTTTCCATCTCTGCTTATCCACTAGCTTTCTCCTACATATTGTCTTGCACCTTGCTAGACACTAGAACAAAATCAAGGTGATTCTTCTTGAGAGCTAGTAATCTCTGAAAAAATCTAAAAATTGGAAAAAGTCCTGAAAAAAATTGTTACCCTGGTGAAAACCTAGGAAATAGGCACCTTGGGAACACCAAAAAAATCAAAAAAAGAGAAAAATACAAAAAAATCAAAAAAAGAGAAAAATACAAAAAAAAGAGAAAAAAGAGAAAAATATAAAAAAAGAGAAAAAAGAGAAAAATACAAAAAAAAAGAGAAAAAAGAGAAAAATACAAAAAAATTGAAAAATAGAAAAGTGCCATTGGTGAAAACCTATAAACAAGCATCATGGTAGCAAAAAAATAAAAAATCTTGCCAAGAAGGTGAATACCTGGTAAAAAGGCGCCTCTTGTTCCCAATGCTCCATCTTGCAGTGCATCTTCTGGCTATTCTGTACAGTCACTTTCACGCTTTTGCTTTCCTACTTTTCCTACTCATGTATCCATAGATTGAGTCTTGTTACAGCTTGGGGAATCCCCCCTTAGTGTCACTCTTTTCAAGGTTCTCCTCATAGAATCTCTTTCACGATAGTCACCAGTTATTTCAACTGCGTCTGCCTACTGTCGCTAGTGTCACACTTTTTGAGATTTCCTCATAGAATCTCTTTCGCAATAGTCACCAGTTGTTCCAGTCGTGTTTGCCTATTGTTGCTTAGGTCACATCTCCAACTTCATTTATGGAAGATCTCTAATGTGTCAGGCACCGGTCATTCTGGCTATGTCTGTCTACTATCGCCGAGTCCTCTTTAGGTTCTTCATCATGAAGATTCCTCTTTGACATCAGTCACTAGTCATTCTGACTGTGTCTGCCTACTGTTGTCACCCTACTAAAGAGATTTCTTTCGAATGTATTCTGGACATTAGCACTTGACATCAATCCCAAAACATTGAACTCAAAACTAATGTACTTTTTTGGATATACTGAGCATTTTCTTTGTTTTCTTTGTTTTTCTTTATCATATCTCCTCGAGCAACTCGATGATGTCATCTTCGACTAGAGAAGTAATGACTGGGGGCATGATCTTTTTCTTTGCTTGTTGTTTGCGGTTTAGTTCCAATAAGTTGATCTACTCCTATAAAAGGGGTGTCCACTATAAGAGCGTCCATCTCGTATTGGATGGTCGTGTGTACCTCGACTCCTTTTATAAGAATATGTCAATAATGTTGGTGCTTCTCCTTGTTTGTTGGAGTGAACTCTTCATGCTACAGTAAATACTAATACTCGTCCTACCAAGTGAACATATGGGTCACTGTGAGTATATCTAGCACACTTCTGTCTCAGGTTACGAATGCAAGGGTTGTTGTGGACAGAATGAATACTAAATACTTAACATAAGAAAGATCTCCCGTGTGTTTGGTGTGCCTGTTATGCAAGCAACATTCAGGTCATCCTAGCATTTATGCTTTGATGCTTATGTTAACTTGCTACATTAAAAGGGACAAATGTTCTGGTCATTCTGGCTTGTTGTGCCTCGAATGCTTACATTTAATCTCGACAAACCAATAATGTATGTTATATTCATATTTCCATGATTGCAATGTCAGTGGGAATTGTATAACCTACGAGCTTTGTTAGATATCCAGTGATGATAAATCGTCGAGGCTTGGTAACCAGACCTAGGGTTGCATCTAGTTTAAGGTTGCATCTAGCCTAGGATTGCATTTAATATAGTCTTGCATTACATACTTCACTTGCATAAGCATGCAATTCAATTGCGAATCTACTTTCACCTTCTTTGATGAGGGATTGTTGACCTCTTCAAAGTATCATGTTCTTCACGACTGCACAAATGATCGATTAATCACTCTTTTGGCTACTTTGGCTGCTTAGAACCCTTTTTTTTTTTTTTTCAGGATCGAATTTGAAATCTGACACACCTAAGTGCCTCAAAAATGTGTTTTAAAATTTTGGCAACCAATACAATCGAACGCTTGTGCAGCTCAAATCTATCTGATATTTTATGATTCTTGGAATCCTTTCAACTTTAAATTCTCAATATTTTCAAAATTCATTCTAAAAATAGTCAACTTAAGTCAACTATGGCTGAATCTGGTCAACTTTTGGTCAAACTTGGTCTTTTGGATCTCGAAATCACTTTGGATCAATCTCCAAATTTCTTCAGATCTTTTTGATCTCTTCATATTTCTTTAGATAATTTATTTTGATCATTCTAATCTCTTCCTATGTCTTTAGATCTTTCTGATCTCTTCATATTTATTCAGATCATTTTGATCTCTCCAAATTTCTTCAGATCATTCTGATCTCTTTATATTTCTTCAGATCATTCTGATCTCTTTATATTTCTTCTAATTGTTCTAATCTCTTCTTTATTCATTCTGATCTCTTCTACATTCTATTAAATCTCAGATCTCTTCTACTACTTTACATCATATTTTTGGTGTGTTATCTTTCAATTTTGCTCTCGAGGGGGTAGGATGATTACATCATTGAACTTGAATTTCAAATCAATCTGAATCTTCATTGCTTGGGGCATCTTGTTCCTATCTTATGTCCTTGTCACTTGGGGCATCTCATCACTCAGGGCATCTTGTTCCCTTCTATTTGGCATCTTTGCTATCTTTCTTATCTTTTCATCAATTGATCAACCTTATAACAACTCTTCTTAGAGTTCGATGGACAAGTATTGGGACAGTCTAAACCCTGACTCCTGAGGATCAACCTTGTTCTGGGGATGATTCTATGACTCATGATTGGACCTTGTTATCTTTTATCAATCTTAGGTATCTAGGTGTTCTATCTGGATCCTTTAAGGTTAAGCTCTATTCTAGAGATAATCTTCTAAATGCTTTCAATCTTAGGTATCTAGGTGTTCTATTTGGATCTTTGAAGATTAAGCTCCGTTTTGGAGATAATCTTCTAAATGCTTTCAATCTTAGGTATCTAGGTGTTCTATCTGGATCCTTGACGGTTAAGCTCCATTCTGGAGATAATCTTCTAAATGCTTTCAATCTCAGGTATCTAGGTGTTCTATTTGGATCCTTGAAGGTTAAGCTCTGTTTTGGAGATAATCTTCTAAATGCTTTCAATCTTAGGTATCTAGGTGTTCTATCTGGATCCTTGAAGGTTAAGCTCCGTTCTGGAGATAATCTTCTAAATGCTTTCAATCTTAGGTATCTAGGTGTTCTATTTGGATCCTTGAAGGTTAAGCTCTATTCTGGAGATAATCTTCTAAATGCTTTCAATCTCAGGTATCTAGGTGTTCTATCTGGATCCTTGAAGGTTAAGCTCCGTTTTGGAGATAATCTTCTAAATGCTTTCAATCTCAGGTATCTAGGTGTTCTATCTGGATCCTTGAAGGTTAAGCTCCATTCTAAAGATAATCTTCTAAATTCTTTCAATCTCAGGTATCTAGGTGTTCTATCTGGATCCTTGAAGGTTAAGCGCCGTTCTAGAGATAATCTTCTAAATGCTTTTAATCTTGGGTATCTAGGTACTCTACCTGGATTCCTTGGGATTAAGCTTTGTTCTAGAGATGGTCCTTAAAAGCTTATCAATTGGTCTCTGTGTCATCAATTACAGAACCAATCTTGTCCTCTTGATCCTCGCATCACACTTTTCTGATTTTCTTTGAATTGAACGTGCTTCTTGCACATTCATTCAAAGAGGGGCAAAATGTAATACCCCAAAATTGGCTCATTGCCATTTCAACAAATTTTGGTCTATTTTTTATCAATCCTAAGACCTATTCTAATAGGCAATCCTTATTCAGCTACTCGCTACTTGACTTAATTGTTAGATGCAGAAAACCCAAATCTGCATTCATCATACTCTTTATTTAATTCCTATAGTATTGACTCATATTAGTCACATTAAACCTATTGATTAATATTTAATTTAATTACTGAGTATTTATACTTTAATTAAATTAAATCATATCCTAAGGCTAATGTACTATGAAATTAAATTTATTTAATTTAATAAATGTGCCTATTTTAATTAATTAAACAAAATTATTTAATTAAATAGAGAAAGCTATTTCTAATTAATTAAATAAAGTTATTTAATTAAATGGGAAATCATTCCTAATTAATTAAATGAAGTTATTTAATTAAATGAGAAAAGCATCTTTTATTAATTAAATAAAATTATTTAATTAAATGAAAAAGGTAATTAAGAGAGCATATCTCATTTTATTAAATTAAATTTGGAAGAGAATCTATGACGCGTCATAAGATTCCTCAACCCACTTAAAGCCAAGAATCTATGACGAGTAAGTCAAATAGGGACATGCGTAAGAGGTAATAATGACCTCAATCCTCATCGTTGATTGAAATCAATCTCAACTGTTGATAGATTCCAGGAAAGTTTATTTAAGAGACCCTCCTCCCTTCATTTCAAGAAGGATGAATTGATTTGCTATCGGATTGCTGTTGAAATTCATGCTCACTTACATTTCTTGCATGTATTCTCATTCTTAGTTTGATCTCATTTTAGTTTAATATAGTTTACTTTATTTGCTCTTAGATTACATTGCATCTTTCATTCTAGATTAATCTGCATTCTCATATTGTTTAGTTGTACTTTCTTACAAATCCTTCATTCTTAGAGGGTCTGGTTGCTTAAACACCTCGAATCTGAGGATATCTGATAAGCAATTTCCTTTAGATAGAAGGCAACAGGTCACTTTGCAGGGCTGATTTTTGGATGAACAATCCAATGTTCATTCTGGGATGAATCCACATACAATGACCATGTTGAAGTGTCTATGAGGTTCAGAGGCCCACATTTCATAGGTACACTAGGAAGATTGCAAAACAAACAGTAGTAGGGACTACTAGCTACAATGAATCAGAACCAAAGAGAAGAAGATTGTTGAAAGGACCATCTAAAAGGAGAACAAAAACCATTGATGAGGTATGTGTGACCTGAGAAAATCTTCAAGTTTATCTAATTTTAGATTTGTGAAATATGACACATTAGATAATATTGATAGAACAAAAGTTGAGGAGGCCGCGATATATATGATGGAAAATCAAAAGTTGGCTCCAAATTATGTAGAGAAGAAGATACTTATATATTTGTTTAATAGACTTGTCAGAAGGTGGCAACATGTAGAAGAAGAAGAGAAAAACATTAGAACTAGCACATTGGCCAAGGTAATGCCTATCGTGTCATAAGAATAGAAGAATACATTTTTGGAGAGATATAGGAACATATTCATTCCTAAATTTAGAATTTTTATGTTATTGCAAAATAAGATTGATGCTATAATTTAGAAAAATGAGTTACTTTTGGATAGTATTTTTAGTCTCATAAGAAAAGAAGAAAAATAGGAGAAACACACTAAGACAATAACTATTCAAGATGGTGAGAGTGATGAAATGAGTTCAGGTGTGCCAAGTCTATAAGGCAACATTTCACAAGTTCATGCCAACACCCTTGACACTCTAGAGAGGCATGTTGTCACAAAAGCTTGGACCCTTGTCCAAAGCCTAACATAAGGACAACCTTGTGAAACATGGAAACAAGCTCCAAGCTTGTTAGGATTAAACTATGAATAAAAATAATAATTGCATGCAAATATAAACAATATCAAAAAATAATAGATCATAAAGAAAAAAAAATAAGACACCTAGGTTTAATGTGGTTCACCCAATCCCTGGGCTATGTCCAGCAAACAACAAGTTTGATATTATTACGATCCAATGATTACAACTTGATTACAATTAGTAATCCCTTATAGTTCAATACTGCTACAAAAACCAAAGTTCATATCACCACTATGAAACAATCCCTAATCCTAAGCCCTTCTATACAAGTATTTTTTCCACTTTAGGGTTACAACATGTCAACCATACATTGGCAAATATAAGAAATAACAAATTGAAAAATATTAGCCATTGGTGAATAGTAGCCCAAAGAATTTATGAAGTATGTATAGTACTTCCCTGATCAGTCACCACAATCTAGAAAAGCTATGGTACTTGAATTATGAGGTTGAGTCTCTAGAGAAGGCCAGCTTCCTCTACTATTAGGATACACTTAAACTATTCTTAAAAGGAAAAGGGAGAAGGAAAATATGACAACAACTACCTAGTCTATTCTAAAGAGGTGATGTACCAAAATAGGGTATCTAGATCAGTCTATGCCCATGCAATGATGCATGCACAGTGTTATCATTATGATAGTCTAGAGATATATGGATTCAAACTCTATTTTGATCTATAAACTACACACAGATCACTAAACCATATGAGTGACATAAGGAAGATACTTTTCTTCTTATCATTCATGGGCCAAATAGATATAGAGAGTGCATATTACAAATATTAAGAGTACGTTGAAGAAAAGAAAACAAGTTTACACAATACAATCATGGTTGAAAGAGTTAAGGTAGAAATTCATATAACTCAGAGGCAATAGGGAATTTATAGTATGCCAAGGCAATACTAAAGAATCAGAAAAGATCTGACCCCAAGAAAGATTACAACACTTTCCTTTATAGTGCATGCATAACTTAGTTAACTTCTGTTACAAGATAAAATTCAACCACTATGATCAAATATCCAAAGAAAAGTTACTGTAAAGATAAAAAGACTTGAACATTGAGTAAATTCACATTTGAGAGGATCACTTCCACACCAAACAAATCTTTGAGAGGTTAGGAGTGGTAGTTATTTAATATCTAATTGAATGAGTGGATTAACAAATGGTGGTGGAGTATTTCTTTGTACTTATCAATCCTAGGGATTAATGATAGTGGTTACAAGAAATTGAAAGCTTAAATTCTTCATTCAAGGAATTTCTTGTACTACTACCAATCCTCCAAATTGATTGTGATTTTAGTCAACTAAAATTAACCATCAAGCTTCACCATGTAGACCAAGAATTTCTCATCATTATGCCACCTTATCAATGGTCCAATTCCTATACCTTTCTTTCAATCACTTACGATTGCAACCTCATCACCACCTTCCCTTAATAACTGTTACTGCTTGTGAAACTACAATCCACTGGTCATTACCATCTCACTACCCACACTCTTCTTTACTAACTAGTGCAACTTGGAAAAATCTAAAATTAGGCCATACTCGCACCATCTCCACCTTCACCTAGCATTATTGTTTGACCTTTGTGACCAAGTGAAATAAGGGGAACTGCTCGATTGCAACTCAAGGCACAACCACTTTACAATCCATGATGATCATGTAGTAGCCATAGATTTTAATGATGTAGGATATATCTTGGACACTAGAGATTTGGTTTGCTACATCATCACAAGTTATACAGTAGCATGAAAACATAACCATGTGATCGAGTAAAATTAAAGAAAAGTGCACCTTCGCTACCTTAACCTTAGTCAATGCTCAATAACCCATGACCATGTGAATCACATGGTCATGACTAAAAAATATAAAGTCATAACATTAAATAAAGAATATGACTAACATTAAGTCATTTCATGAGCATCCTAGGTAATCATTAAAATAGATCATATTTGAATTTAATTTTTTTGTGGGAAGCAACTTTGGGCTAACATTTTTGGCAAGTCAAGAGGGATGGAAGCTTGCTTATCATATGACCAATGACCATCAAAGAGATCCATTGGGCTATAAAGTATTTGAAACCATAAACTCATCCATTTACCACCTCTACTATACTTTGTGCCATAACAAATTCTCTTCCTCTATAACTTACAAAACTTGTAGAACTAGACCTTTCTTCTACAAAACAAAACATGTTCTCATGCACTTCTTTGAAAATAAGAAAGAATAGGAAAGAAAAACTACTTTGAATATGTACATGAGATAATGATATTCATCAAAATTATGGTTTAAGATATGTCCCATTAACAGGGATGGGAAAGACTTCACTATTAGGCCTGCTCAACTAAAAGACATTTGATTGTTTACAACTAGTAATCACATAGGGGCCACTCCACAAGGCATCAAAGTTTGAGTGTCTCCCAACCTTTGCTCTATCTACATCCCATTTCAACACAAGATCACCCTTCTTGACATTTTTGGCCTTAGAATTTTTATCAAAACTCCTTTTCATCTATTGCTGGTGAATCTCTCAGGTCTAGATTGCTTGACCTCTTTTCTCTTGTAACTCCAGCAGGTCTACCATTCTTATAGACATAGCATCATCTTTAATCAATTCTATCTGATGAGCACACTCAAGAGCAAGAAATTCTAATGAGATAGGAAGCCTAGCTTCTCTACCATAGACTAACATGAAGGGAGAATTCCCTATGGTTCTCTTGGGTGTTATTCTATTAGCCCAAAGGGCTATCCTTAACTTTTGATGCCAACACTTTTGGTTATCTTCCACAGTCCTCTTGATGATCCTAATCAAATTTTTATTGGATGAATCAACCAAGCCATTACCCTGAGGGTAATAGTTAGAGGATGTGCTTAAGTAAATACCATGATCAAGTTCCCATTAAAAAATTTGAGCTTCTATGAATGATTAAATATTATCTAAAATAATAGTTGAGGGTGTGCCAAACTTGGTTACAATCCCATCAAGGAATTCAATGACCGAAGGTTTTTTGGCTTCTTTTAGTGCTATTACATTTGTCCATCTTGTAAAGTAATCTATAATAGCTAGAAGGAGGATTGATGGGGCCAATAGAATCTAACCCCCACTGGGCAAAGGGTTGATATGCTTAGATGGGGTGAAGTGGAAAAGCTACAAGCTTCTACTTTCCTGAGAAGAAAGAACACTTCTTGCACCTCCTCACATCTTTATGATAATCATGGAACAAGGATGGCCAGTAGTAACCAGCTCTCATAATTTTCATTGTAGTAGTCCTTGCTGAAAAATGGTCACCATTAGGACCATTATAAAGTTCTTTGACTATCCTTTCTACTTGATATGTATCAACACAACTTAGCATGGCTCCATCAAAATCTTTCCTAAAAAGAACACCATCAATTATAGCATAAGGAATAGACTACAGTCTAAATCATCTTCTCTTAGCTTTATCCAGTCCCTAAGGATACCTATTTTTAGCAAGTAAGCTCTTCATATCATCCATCCAACTCCTTGGATTGTAATGCCTTATCTCCTACTATTTTTCCAACACCAAGATAGTCTCTTCTTTAGTCTCATGAGATGAGATTATCTATTTACATAATTCCTTCCCTTATTAGCTTGGAGATCTGAATATCCATATCATATTCGATTACCTTGGTGATCCATCCAACACTTCTATCACTAATTATTTGCTCAACAAGAAGTATTTTACACTAGAATAAGGAACAATAAGGTGTATGAATTTTTTCAAGGCTCTTATATCTACAAGCTCCTATTTTTACACATAGCTATATTTATTTTCATACTCTTTGACTCCTTCATTGAAAAAAACAATAGGTTGGTCTTCATTTTTTTCATTTAGTTATGTCAAGACAACATAAATACTTGATTCACCTCCTAAGGTGTAAAGGATGAAATCCTTATCAAAATTTAGATTGATGAGAATAGGGGCTGAAGCTATGGCTACCTTGGTCTCCTCAAAACTTTATTTCCCTTCCTTAGTCCATGAGAAGGTCATATTATTTTTTATTATAGCTATAAGAGGTTTCACCATGGTAGCTATGTTAGGAATAAACCTTCTTACTAAATTTATCCTACTACGAAAGCTTTGCAAACCTTTCTTGTGACTAGGGAGAGAGAGGGAAAGTATTTCCTTTATTTTTTCTAGATCAATTTTTAGGCCCTCTTTAGATATAATATGCCCCAATAACTTCCCTTTACTAGTGGTGAAGACACACTTTCTTGGATTCAGGGACACCCCATACCCTCTACATCTCATAAATACTTGCCTAAGGTGACCAAAATGCTCTATTACATTCTTTGAGTAGACCATGATATCATCAAGGTAGACCAAAAAAAACCTTTCAATGATATTTTTGAAGGCCATCTCCATCTCTTTTTGAAATGTGGCACTTGCATTTGTTAGCCCAAATGAAATTTTACTATAGGCATAGGTACCCCACTTGGTAGTGAAAGTAGTTTTATATCTGTCAATCTCTTTGACCAACACCTAATTATAACCTAAGAACCCATCTAAGAAGAAGAATCTCTCTAAATCATCGATCTTAGATAATATTTATTCCACAGAGGGGAGAGGATGATGATATTTAAGGGAGTCTTGGTTAAGATCCCTAAAATATATGCACAATCTAATTTCTCCATTCTTTTTTCTAACAAGGACAAGCTTTCCCACCTAAGATGAGTGTTTGATAGGGAAAATGATATTTTCCTCAATTAATTTGGACAACTCATTTCTCATTAGGGGCTCAATCTTGGGGTTTACTAGCCTCTATTTTTGCCTAACAAGCTTGACATTATCCACTAGATCTAGAGTATGTTGAAATAGGCTAGGATCAAATCCTTTCAGATCATTGCATGTCCAAGAAATTAAGTCATTGAATTCTTGACACAGATGAACAAAATTTTCTTGTTTAGTTTCAAAATATACCTTTCCCATGTTTAGCATCCTTCCATCAGGGACTATGATTGGTACATGGTCTCCTTCATTTGCAACAAGATTCATGCCTCTTTCTCTCACTTGGTCATTAGGGTTGAAGATAATCTCTAAGGTAATGAGACCCTTAGGTAATTTATTAGAGCTAAGGTTGATGATTTGATCTCCATATTGGTCATGCAACCTCACCTGATTTCTTTTTGAGAATTCTACCTCATTCTACAAGAAACTCATAGTTTGTGTATTAGATTCAAAGACCTACAAATTAATATCATTATTAGGGATAGTGGGCTTGACTACCATCTTAATTCTTTATCTCTTCTCATCCTCAATGCCTCTTGGGACATCATGAGATGCACCCACTATTGCAAGTCTACCAGCATGTCTATTTTCTTTTCTAGGAATGCTCTGAATATTGAATGCACTAAAATCTTCAAGAAAATCCCATACCCTATGTTTTTAAGACTTGAGAAAATTATTTTAGGTGATATTTTGATTCCTTACTTGATTAATCACCAACTCGCTATCCCCATAGACACTTAATGCTTTGATTCCTCTTTTATAAGAAATTAAGAGTCCTTGAATCAAAGCCTCATATTTAGACACATTATTAGTACAACTAAATTGCAACCTGAATGATAAATATTACTTTTCTAATGCAGGAGAAATCAACTTTACACCAGCCCCTAACCTATTCTTATTACTTGAGCTATCAAAATACATGCTCCATATCCCACTTGTATCTTCTTTGGCTTTCATCAAGTTAGTGATGAGAGCATCCTTTTTAGATATAAAATATGTGCCCAAGCTAGTTTCTAAGGTCTTTGATATGGGATCAAATTGATAAGCATTAGCCCATTCATCCAAGAGAAAATTAGGTGTATCAAATAAGGAATTGATAGGTTCATTCACTATATCATTCTCGTCTACTTCTAGAATGGTACAATTCATGTTGATGAGGTTAGCAGTATAGGGCTCAATATGATGGTGGGCTAATAGATCTACTTTAATTAAAGCCTTGGTCCCATAACTAGTTCCAAAAAACTATAAGAATTTGGCTTAGGCTAGAATTCATCTAAGAACAAGGGAATCAAACACAAGAACAACAATAGACCAAAGAGAGAGAGTATGATCAGAATGACAATAGATTCATTCAATATGCCATATATGCCATATCAAGAGTACACTAGGAGTGTCTGCATATAAAGGCCTCTGGAGAACTTCAAGAATGCATAGAAGTCAATATCATGATAAGTCATACAACTAGGCACATGTCCACTGGATATGGGTTATCCTCCATTAAGCACAGAAGTAAGTGAGATGATGAGAGGATAAGCCTAAAATGGTGTATCTTGCAAATCAGTGGTGTAGACAACATGTGCTAAATTAGGAGTGTGAATAACTATGTTGTCAACATGATAACTTAGTGAATGATGCAAACTCTAGTGTTGTAGACATCATGTGCATAATTAGAGTTGTGTACTTCTATGAGATTATACAAATTCCTAAGTGTCTCACCTAAATAAATAATAAAATAATACAAAATAATAAAATAATGCATTAACCTAAGTAAACTTAAGTAAGTGTAAATAGTAAATACTAATTTACACCAACACCCTCCTTTAAGTGTAACTTAGGGTAATTACCTTAAGCTTATGAAAACTAGAATGATGTGCATGATGAATCTTGACTACTAGGCCAGGTTAGGTACCCATGTACATAATGAAGATGCAATGTCTCATAAAGTGGAGAAAGAGAGAAAAGCTCATGGGAAAAACCCTCCCCCAAAAAGAGAGATGAAATGATGTATGGATGGATGGAGTAATAAAGAACCCCCCATTATGATGTACATCTAATATATACATAAGAGAATGATAAGAAGAGGAAGAGAGATGGGATAGGCTCCCCCTCCCAAAGAAGAATGCCTGCCAATGATTGCTTTGATGAAGAAGCTAATCCAAGATTATAGAATGGTGTTCCTCCCCTTAGGAAGAAACAAGGCCAAGGTACAAATGAAATTCTTTTTTTCATGTATGGAAAGAATCCCCTAGGTAAGAAATGTCTCTAAAACCTACTTAACTAGCTGAAGAACCTATCTCAAAGAACTGTTTGTCTCTGCAACTAATGAAGAACCCTACTACAACTGCTACTCATAAGTATCCAAAATCACTTCAACATGTAACAATTGATCATGTAGAGAATTAAAAAGAGAGTTAGATGGAGTCCTCATGACAATTGAAGAAGGTGGTTCTATATCAAGAAGAAGAGGTAGATCATCAATACTATTCCCCAAATCTATCACTGAAGCTAGACCTAGAAGATTGGATGCACCCTCTTATGCTGGACCTATCATTATAGATATTTATGAATGTGGATTGGACTAATGTAGTGACCTCTCATTGCAACTATCAATAGAACCCCACATATCTAAATCTGTTCAAGCACTATCACTAGTGTCACTATCAATTTCCACATGATATGATGTGTAGAGAGGAGTAGAGGACAAGCTTGATGAACTTTCCTCAAAGTATACATCCTTCTCCACAAAAATCCTATGTGTCTTTGGATCTAGAAGTCTATATGCCTTCACACTATCCTCATAACCAATGAAGGTACAAGGCTAAGGTGACTATTCCTTGCATCCCTTGGAAGATATATTTTCCCATGCAAGACAATTGAAGACTCTAAAGTGTGTCACAATAGGTTTTCTACAACACCATGCCTCAAAAGGAGTCTTTCCATCTAAGGTTGGATGAGGAGATCTATTAAGAATGTGAGTGGAACTACTAATCACTTTGACTTCTAATGATGGATCTAAAGACTTGGCTTGTATCATGAACCTTGCTATAGACTTAAGAGTTCAGATCCTCAATGCTGCAACATCTGTCTTATGTGGATTGAATGCTGGCGGAGTCTGAAGATAAATTTCCTCAAGTCTGCAAAAGTCTTTAAGTCTTCTATTCACATACATGCTTCCATTTTCCATTTTTAGAGCTTTGATGTCTTTCCTAGATTTTTGTTCAACATGAGTCTTGAATGCTAGAAACTTGTCCAACACGTCATTCTTACTATGAAGAAAATAGACCCAAGTGTATATTTAAAAGCCAACAATGAAAGTTAGTAAATAGTGACCTTGGCTGATTGCAATAGGACTTGCTAATACCATGTGAACCATTTGTAGAACACTTGGTGCACTTTAAGACTTCCCTTTCTATAACTTCCCCTTTGGATGCATATCCTTCAAATTTTTTCAACATTCACCCTTATAAAAGTTGATTTTAGGTAGATCTTTGACCATTCTATATGTGCAAAGTTTTTGAAGATGGTAGAAGTTAAGATGACCATACCACTCATGCCATAATTGCATATTTGAATTTTATTGAGATTGTGTTAACAAGGCCTTTGAAGGAGACTTGGGCACAAAATGGGATGTACAACCTTTTGTTATGATTCACTTTCCCCACTGCAACCAATGAATCATCTTTTAGACTATGCAACTATACTAAGTCTGGAAGGAACTCAACTCTATGTCTATCTCCAAGGTGAGTGATTTGGTAGATTGATAGGAGATTTGAACTTAAGTTTGGAACATAGAGAAAATCTTGAAACTCTCCATTTTCCATTTCCACATTTCCTTTCCCTTCAACTTCCATTTTGTTATTATCTCCCACAAAGATGTGTGGTACCTTTGATTACTTCATTGAAGAAAAATCCTCCTTTGAAGAACCCATATGATATGAGGCACCTGAGTCAAAGATCCATTCCTTTGAAGAATTTGAATTTTCCATGAGTGCTTGCCCTTTCCCCTTTGAATCTAAGAAAGATCCTCTCTCCTTGTAAGCATTAGGCAATGGAACATTATGTTTCTTCACGATATTGGTCAAATCATCAATCTTCTTAAGATAACACTCATGTTCTTGATGACCTAATTTCTTGCAATAGGCATACTTTTTCTTCTCCTTATTCTTGTTCCCTTCTTGTTGGAATTTGAGGAAGACTTTCCTTGTTGATTGGATTGTGGTGTTGTCTTTTCTACATCCTTTGATTTTTTCTTCCATTTCTTCTTCTTACCCTTTCCTTGATTAGAAGATTGTCTAGCTGAATTTTGAGAACCCTCATTGTTGGCCACCAATGCTTTAGACTTAGGTGATTTGAGAATTCCCATTGTTTTCAACTTCTTTTCTTCTATATCCAATAGATCAACATATTCATCAAAAGTGACTTTCTTATAGGTAGTCTTTGAGGTGTTAAAAGAAGATACAAATGTAGAATACTCTGCTGGCAGCTTATCATGTATGAGATACATCAATTTGTCATCTTTGATAGAACTCCCACAATCAGTAAGCTTTGTCCTTAGCTCATTCACCTTGATGATGAAATCTTGTATTGAATCAAATGACTTAGGATCTAATGAGACAAGCTCATCTTTAAATTTTCAAAATATCCTCTTTAGACACTTTATTAGATTATGGTGACTGATAAAGAAAGTACTGTACATACTCCATAATTAGTGGGGTTAAACAATTTTTTTGGCCCTATTTTATCAGGATTCATAGATTTTCTATTCATAGATTCAGGCCGACATGTTATAACCCTAAAGTGGTTTAATACTTGTATAAAAGGGCTTAGGGTTAGGGATTGTTTCATAGTGTGATGCAAAATTGGTTCTTGCGGTAGTATTGAGCTGTAAGGGATTACAGATTGTAATGTGGTTGTAATCACTAGATTGTAATAAGATCGGACTTGCTATTTGGTGGACGTAGCTCAGGGATTGGGTGAAACATGTTAAATTTTGGTGCCTTGTGTTCATTTCTACGTGATCTATTATTTTATGTTATTGGCTATATTTTGATGTAGTTTTTATTTCTATCTGTGGTTTTATCCTAACAAGTAGTATTAGAGAGAGGTTGTCTTTTAGTTATCCTTTGCAGGAAAGTCTCACAATTAAGTGGGAGTCTCACGGCTAAGTGGGAGTGATGGAAGATGAGGGTAAGCTGAGGGTTGATAGGTTTAATGGGCATAACTTCTAGTTATGGAAGATGCAAATGGAAGATTATCTTTATCAGAAGGATTTATGGAAGTTGTTGAAAGGAAAATCCAAGAATCAGGGATCTATGTCAGATGTTGAATGGGATCTTTTGCATAGAAAGACACTCAGAAGCATTTGGTTATGCTTGGCACCATCGGTGGCATTTAATATTACAAAAGCAAAGATGACAGAAGAGTTGATGAAAACCCTAGCGACACTGTATGAAAAGCCCCCCGCTTCAAACAAGGTATTTCTCATGAAGCGTTTATTTAATATGAAAATGGCAGAAGGTGGATCTATTATAGATCATTTAAATGAGTTTAATACTATTACTAGTTAATTATCTTCTTTGGGTATCAATTTTGATAAAGAAATTAGGGCTCTCTTGATTTTGTGTTCTTTGCCTAAAAGCTAGAATGGCTTGGTAATGGCTGTGAGTAATTTTGTTCCTGGATCTAGTACCCTAAAATGTGAAGATGTGATCGGTGTTGTTTTGAGTGAGGAAACTCATAGGAAATCCTTAGGTGGATCTACATTAAGAAGTTCTTTGAATGCACAAAGAAAGGGTAGAACAATTGAGAGAGGAAGTAACTTTGGAAATCATGGAAAATCAAGAGGAAAGTCGAAGGGGAAAAGGTCTCAATCAAGAGGACTGAATGATTGTTGGTACTATGGAAAACTAGGTCATAAAAAGAAAGATTGCTGGAATTGAAAGAAAAATGAAGGAGATAAATTAGATGGAGATGAGGAGGCAAATGTGGTAAGTAACAAATCCAAAGAGGATGCTTTGATTTTGTCTTTAGAAAGTGTTGATGATTCATGGGTTTTAGATTCTGGTGCTTCATTTCATGCTACACCTCATAGAGGTTATTTTATTGATTATGTCCAAGGAGATTTTGGGCTTGTTTATTTGGGGGATAATGAACCCTATCAGATTGTTGGAAAGGGAAAAATTAAAATTAAGTTGCAGAATGGAAATCATTAGCTACTACATGAGGTAAGACATGTTCCAAGGCTGAGTAGAAATTTAATTTCAGCTGGGCAACTCGGTGATGAGGGTTGTGTAGTTACTTTTAGTGATAAAAATATGAAGGTTTCAAAAGGTTCCCTTGTAATAGAAAAAGGTGTGAAAGTAGGCACCTTATATCTTTTTACAGGTCATATTGGTCCTTCTACTTTGATTGTTTTAGAGAAAAATGAATGTTCAAGAAAAATTGCTGCAGTTAAGTAGGAAGAACAAATAGCTGCTGTAGATTCTAATATAGCGCTGTGGCACAATAGACTTGGGCACATGAGTGACAAAGGTATAAAAGTACTTCATTCAAAGAAAGTTTTACCAGGTCTAAAATGTGTTAATATGGATTTCTATGAAATTTGTGTGTATGGAAAACAAAAGAGAGTGAGTTTTGTAAAGACTGGGAAGGAAAACAATAAGGAGAAATTAGAGCTTGTGCATATAGATGTATGAAGACCAGCTCAAGTATCTTCCCTTGGTGGCTCTCACTATTATGTTACATTTATTGATGATGCAACTAGAAAAGTATGGGTTTATTTCCTTAGACAAAAATTTGATGTATTTCAAATTTTTAAGAAATGGAAATGCTTGGTTGAAAATGAGACTGGTAGGAAATTAAAATGTCTCAGATTTGATAATGGTGGTGAGTATTGCAGTCATGAATTTGAAGATTATTGCTCCATTAATGGTATCCATAGATAGAAAAATATTCCAAGGACTCCACAAGAAAATGGAGTGGCTGAATGCATGAACAAGACTATAATGGAGCATGCAAGGAGCATGAGGTTGCATACTGGGTTACCCTTATATATGTGGGTGGAGGCTATCAATATTACAATATATTTGATTAATAGAGGTCCCTCTACTCCTTTGG
Organism: Cupressus sempervirens; assembly: GCA_028749045.1. Classification (NCBI taxonomy): domain Eukaryota; kingdom Viridiplantae; phylum Streptophyta; class Pinopsida; order Cupressales; family Cupressaceae; genus Cupressus; species Cupressus sempervirens. The sequence continues at coordinate 311,132,366 of CM053790.1, read as the reverse complement.
GCTATGATATTCTAGAGGAGGCATGGATTGGTAAGAAGGTGAGTTATTCTTTTCTCAAGACCTTCAGTTGTGAAGCTTTTTCTCATATAGACTCTGAAAATAGAACCAAGCTAGAAGCTAAATCAAAGAAATGTGTCTTTGTTGGATATGGCATTAATGAATTTGGTTATAGGCTTTGGGATTTTGAAAATCATAAAATTGTAAGAAGCCAGGATGTCATATTCAATGAGAAAGTGTTGTACAAAGATTTGTTGCAACAACATGAGAAGGAAGAAGATGATTATGTAGTGCTAGATAATACTCCAGAAGCTGATGTTCCAGCCATTCCTCATGATGTGCAAAAACCACAACAAAAAATACCACACACACTAGTAAATGTTAGATGGTCAAGGAGGCAAATTAGGCCTCCATAAAGAATTTCTCCCTCTTTGTATTCTATTTTTCTTACCGATGCTGGTGAACCTAAAAGTTATGATGAAGTTGTGCAGGTGGATACTAAGATTCAGTGGGAGTCTGTAATGGAAGATGAAATAGACTCTTTGCTAAAGAATAAGACATGGGATTTGTGCAAGTTTCTTGCAAGTAAAAAGGCTTTATAGAATAAGTGGGTTTATAGGTTGAAAGAAGAGGAAGGAGGTAAGAAAAGATTTAAGGCTAGGTTAGTTGTAAAAGGATTTGCATAGAAAAAGAGAATTGATTTTGATGAGATATTTTCTCCTGTTGTTAAAATGACTTCTATCCATACTATTTTAAGTCTTGTAGCTATTGAAGATTTACATTTAGAGCAGGTGGATGTTAAAATAGTCTTCCTTCATGGTGATTTGGATGAAGAAATATATATGGCTCAGCCATGGGGATTTGAGGTCAAAAGTAAGAACTTAGTGTGCAAATTGAAGAAAAGTTTATATGGCTTGAAGCAAGCACCTCCGTAATGGTATCTAAAATTTGATAGGTTTATGCATGAGCATTGCTATAATAGATGTCATTCAGATTATTGTGTTTATTTTAAGATGTTGGATGATGATAGCTACATTATTTTATGTTTATATGTTGATGATATGCTTGTAGCTAGGTCTAACATGGATCATATTAAGGGGCTCAGATGCCAGTTAGCAGATGCATTTTCTATGAAGGATTTGGGGGCTGCAAAAAAAATCCTTGGTATGAAGATTTGTAGAGATAGGAAGAATAGAAAATTGATGCTATCTCAAGCTGATTATGTTGAGAAGGTGTTGCAACGTTTCTCTATGGAGAATGCTAAAGCTATCAACACACCTTTACCTGATCATTTGAAACTAAGGAGATGTGTCCTAAGACACAAGAAGAGGAGGATAAGATGTCCAAGGTACCCTATGTTTCAGCTGTAGGAAGCTTGATGTATTCTATGGTATGCACTAGGCCCGATATTGCCCATGCAGTGGGAGTCATTAGCAGGTATATGAGTCATCCAAGATTTGAGCATTGGAATGGTATCAAGTGGATTCTTAGATATTTGAGAGGAATATCCAATAAGTGTTTACACTTTGGAGGCTCTACTACTAATTTATAGGGCTATGTTGACTCAGATTTGGTAGGGGATATCAATACTAGGAAAAGTACTATAGGTTATGTCTTTACTATTGGTGAAGAAGCCATGAGCTGGGTTTCTAGGTTATAGAAGATTAATGCTCTATCCACTACAGAGGTAGAGTATGTTGCTACTACAAAGGTAGACAAGGAGATGATATGGATTCAGTTATTCTTGGAGGAATTTGGACATCCTTAGAAGGATAATTATTTGTTCACAGATAGTTAGAGTGCCATTCATCTTGCAAAGAATTCAGCTCTGCATTCTAAGACCAAACACATACAGTTGTGGTACCATTTCATTTGGTTATTTTTGGAGGATGGACAATTAAAGCTATTGAAGATACATACAAATGAAAATCTAGTAGATATGTTGACAAAGGTTGTAACAAGGGAGAAGATGAACTCCTCTTTAGCTTTGGTTGCTCTTGTAGACTGGCCATATATAAAAGAACAACGGAGTCTAGGGTGGTTTGATCTAGTGGGAGCCCCATGTGGTAGTGGTATTGCTACAGGATTAGTCTCCAAGTGGGAGACTAATGTCTAGTGTGGAGCTTGATCAGTCCCCAAGTGGGAGATTGTAATAAGATTGGACTTGCTATTTGGTGGACGTAGCCCAAGGATTGGGTGAACCACATTAAATCTTGGTGCCTTGTGTTCATTTCTATGTGATCTATTATTTTATGTTATTGGTTATATTTGCATCTAGTTTTTATTTCTGTCTATGGTTTTATCCTAACACACTTTACCATATAGGCTTTCGAGGGTACCCCAAGCTTCCTTGGATGTAGAAAACTTTTTAATTTGATACATGATCTTATCATCAACCCCAACATGTATCACCTAGGGCTTTCCTATCCATTGCTACCCAAGCTGAAATATCACTTGCCAATACATTATCACCTGCTAGTTTAGGAAGAGTACCATCTACATATTGAGAAACTCCATTATGTATTAAGTGATACCACATTTTTATGGACCATGTAGCATAGTTATGAGGAGTTAATTTTGGAAACTTAAAATTTCCCATCATGCAAAAAATGAAAAAAAATTGCAAAAAAGAGAGAACACAACACCAAGAACACCCCCCCTTCTCACTAAATCAAGAAACCCCCCCCAAAAGAGATGATTTTTGGCACTTTATTAGTAGTGCAATTACAATGGCCACTTGCCAATTTTGGGCCTTTGTGGAATTCTAATTTTACTTGTTACAACCTCTTAATGAATTACAAATCTAGAACTTTATAATGTGCTATAATTCTGAAGTAATACAAAGCAAAGAATGGCCCTATTTCTGAAAGTGACACTTTTATCCATACAACCCTATAATTTGACTATAGAATTGTAAAGTAGACAAGAAATAATGCACTTTCAAAAAAAATAGAACCTATTTTCAACTCCAGATGTGCCCATACATAGTGTTTGAAGTTGCAAAATTCAAGATTATGTAAGTATAGTTTCTAAAAAATATAATTTCTAACAAATTTGTGCACCAAAACCAAAAAAGAGCTACACTACTAAAATATTTAAAAAATTCTACCCAATTTCAAAAAAAATTGCACCTAATTTGAAGTCCAGATGACTGAGATATGGCCTCCAAAAGTTGGAAAAAAAAATAAAAAATCAATCTAGAGAGCAGTTGCATTAGCAAAAGATGGGGTTAAATTTGATGGTCATACAACCATCACAGTTATTCTATTCTGACCTAGTATGATGGTTAGACAATCATCAAATTTAGGCATGTGAAGTAATGATGTCAATGCACTCTAGGTATGTGATGATGTCAATTGTACGAATGATGACATCAATCGATAATGTGGCTATATGAAATTGTACAGACTGTATGCAAAAGTTTGACATGGTAGGGTACATGGATGCTGACTAGACTACTATCATATTGCTAACTATTGCAAAATGTCACTATTGAGTTGGCTGCACTAGCAAATCAAAAATTGTTGCATATTTTAATGGGATTGTGCTGCATGTATGCGGTGGAGTAATTAGAACAGACCATATGGTGCAGATGGGTTGTCTATGCAGCTGTTGACTAGATGCAGACATACTAGATGATGTTGTAGGGTCTTTAATTTAAATACTACTGCATGTACACTGCCATCTACTAGAATTCGTATTACACAAGTGTCGTGTTTTTGTAGTTTTCTACTCACCAAGTTTTTCAAACTTAATCCCACATGTGTGGGGTGTTGGCTATGGAAAGCTTTTAAAAACTTGAATGTACAATATTAAAACAATGAAGTGGGCCACTGGGTTGGTGAGGTAGTGCCATATAATTGTGGAATGTTGGTAAGGGTTTGCTAGCTAGTGCTTATGTGTTGGCTAGATTGTTGGGCTCCTTTTGCAAGATTTAGCATGTATGGCTCATTGCCAAAAAATAATAATGCTCACTGAATGTAGATTGATAATACCCTATAAACATAAATGTATGCCAAATTTGCAAGGCTAGGATCTAATAGCTTGGTTCTACAAAAAATTTATTTGAAAGCTCAACTCGGCTAAATTTTTTTCCAAAAAATAAAATCCAAAAAATATGTAGAGATTAAAATTTAGATCTAAAAAAATAATTAAATAGATCCAAAAATGACCATACCCGAACTGTAAATCGGGCCTTTGGGTTCTAATTTGCAAATTTATTTTTCCTTGTCATCAACTTTCACCTAGCATAGGCAAATTTATATTCGATCTTTACCAAATCAACATTTCAGATGCAATGGCGAGGTTAGATTTAACTATAGACACTCCCAATTTCCATAGATTCTCTAGATTTAGGTCAAGGTGTTGAAGCATGAATGGTCTTGAATGACTATGTGTAGAGAATCTCCTTAAGCTCTGACACCATGTAAGAATTTGTCTTGGGCTAGAATTCATCCAAGACCAAGGAACTCAAACAAAAGCACAACAATAGACCAAAGAGAGAGAGAGTATTATCAGAATGACAATAGATTCATTCAATATGCCATTTATGCCATATCAAGAGTACACTAGGAGCACTTGTATATAAAGGCCTCTGGAGAGCTTCTAGAATGCATAGAAGTTAGCATCATGATGAGTCATACAACTAGGCACTTGTCCACTAGATATGAGTTATCCTCCATTAAGCATAGAAGTAAGTGTGATGATGAGAGGATAAGCCTATAATGGTGTATAACACAAATAAGTGCTGTAGACAACATGTGCTAAATTAGGAGTGAAAATAACTATGTTGTCAAAATGACAACTCAGTGAATGATGCAAAGTCTAGTGTCATAGAAACCATGTGCATAATTAGAGTTGCATACTTCTATGTGAGTACACAAACTCCTAAGTGTCTCACCTAAATAAATAATAAAATAATACATTAACCTAAGTAAACTTAAGTAAGTGTAAATAGTAAATACTAATTTACACCAACAAAAATATATATAACCAATCAAAAGATATGTAACCACCTATTTGAGTAGTGAAGTCTCTTGACAAACCAATGGCAAAATGTGGCTTGATCACAACAATTGATATATCCTAAACTAAAGTGCATCCTAGACAAGCATGTAAGGCCATTTCAACATTCCTAAGGATTCCCAAAGTCTTGATGATACTACCATCAAGTTGTAACACATCTTTAACAATTGGTTCATATTTCATTTCTAAAGTATCAATAAAACACTTGGGCATTATTGAATTGCAAGCTCTAGAATCAATCATATAGTTATGAACTAGCTTATCTCCTTTGAGTAGAGAAACATATAATGGAGGAGGTCTAACCTTTTTTCTTACTTTTTCCTCCCTTGATGGTTGCACCAAGATTACAACTTTCTTTTTGCTAGGTGATGATCTCTGAGTTCAATGCTTTCTAACACCTACTACAGTAGCCTCCTCTATAATAGTACAATAGTTACAACATCCCACATAGAAATCTTTGCATTGGTCTTCCTCATTTTCTCTACCACAAAAAAAAAAGCATTAGATGTTCTAGTAGGAGCCTTGGAAGAAGAAGTTTGAGACACGATAGTTTGTGGGTTGTTCACATCATTTCTACTTTCATCCTATCTCTACTATAGAGAGACATCAACAAGATGATTCACATTGTGTTTTTGGGTGACTGCTTGTATATATGGAACTATACTTGATGTGCAAGACTGATTAGGAGGTTGAGGTGCCATCTCCTCTGTAGCTCTTTTCTTGCTCCTAGTATTGTAAGCATAGGAATCCTAGTTTACATTACCATGTTCTTCTGCTAGGTGGTTCATAAAAGTACAATCATCCTATTGAAAGGTATCAACAGGCTAAGTAGCATTGTGCCATTGGATAACCGCTTGTTTAGGTATAGTCAAATTCTGACACATGCAACATCCATAGGAGTAGTTACAAGAAGTGTAGAAATCTTGATCTTACGCAAGGTTGTTCTGAGGGACTAAGGCCCTATTTAGGTTGGTGTTCAAAGACTAGGGGTGGTTGATAGGTCTTTTTTGATTGTAGGGGTTATGACTTTGGTTTGGAGGTCTACCATGGATGCGACCCTGATTCTAGAGTTGGAGAGGCTTATTATTTTGAGCTTGTTGTCTTTTCATAGTCACCAACTCATTTCCCATTTTTTGCACTATTGCACTATTTTCCTCCATCTTCCTCTCCTAGTCCAACATCCTTCTATCTAAATTCTACATTAATGTATGCATCATAGACTCAATCCTACCAATTCCACTAGAGCATGTAGAGGCTATTGGGATTACAACAAGAGGCTAACTTATAGAGGGGACATGAATAGTGGGTATAGTAGATTGATGGTTACTCATGTTGGGGAAGAAAGGCATTGGGGGCCTTGGAGCTAACTTCCCTCCCTATATCAAAATATTTTCAGCTCTTATGGCAACCTCATAAGCATTCGACAAATTGTCTCCCCCATAGATTGCAAGGTGGTGGCGATATCACTATTGAAAGCTCTAAGGTTGTACAAGAATGCATTAATGACAGAGGGCTTCCCTAAATTAGGTATTTTATCCCATATTTTATGAAATCTTTAATTGAAATTAGTCATATATTCATGGCCGGCCCTCTTGATAGTTGTCAATTTCTCTAAAAGTGATAGGTGGTCACTATTTTCCTCAAAATGCTTGCGGAGGGATGCCACTTACCTATCCCAATTAGTAACAGAGTTATGAGGAAGGCCTCTATACCATTGTAATGCCTTTCCTTTCAAGGATGAATCTAGAAGTCTGACCACTACATTATCTTCAGAGACACCATGGATATTACAGACTTTATATATGTCTTGAATATGTTCAAATGGGGATATGGAGGTCTCACTAGTAAACTTAGGTACACCTTTAAGAGCTGAAACTAGTATGTCATGCCTTTGGGATAATATGAGGTGGCTCTCACCATTAATTGTGGCAAAAGTGTAAGCTCTAGTGATATAAGAAAGTATTATGTTGATATGGTAGATGACATCCTAAGCTGAGATCTAACAACATGAGGAGTATAGATGGATCTTGCATGGGTGTGCACTATTTTCCTACTCCTAATTAGTGACAAGGATACTCTAACCTTTCTTCTTGTGTTATAAAGAGAAATCTCTTAATACTGGAACTTACCTTTGGAAGATGCCCTTGTGTGTCTCTTGGGCATGAAGCACAACAACTTTAGTTTGGAAACTAGATGCACTTTGAAGCTTAGAGTTGCCCAGTGCTTTTGAACAATGAGCCTCTTTAAGGATTTATGCTGAAGGTAGTACTCTTTCTTCAGCATGAACAAGGAATATTTTCCCAATGCTAGTAAACTTTGATATATTAAAATATATGATAGTCCCACCGGGCATGACAAAAACTATTGTCACAAAGGCTTGCACCCTTGTCCAAAGTCTTACCTAAGGACAACCTCATGAAACATGAAAACAACCTCAAAGCTATGGGACTTGAACTATGAGGTTGAGCCTCCTAAGAAGGCTAGATTACTCTACTATTAGGATGCACTTAAACTATTCTTGAAGTGAAAAGGGATAAGGAAAACATGACAGTAACTACCAAGTCTATTCTAAAGAGGTGATGCACCAAAATAGGGTATCTAGATTAGTCTCTACCCATGGATGCTCAATGTTATCATTATGATAGTTTGAAGATATATGGATTTAAAATCTATTTTGATATATAACCTACACATAGATTAGGAAACCATATGAGTGACACAAGGAAGATACTTTGCTTCTTATCATTCATAGGCCAAATAGATATAAAGAGTGTAGATTAAAAATATTCATAGTACATCAAAGAAAAGAAAACAAGTTTACATAGTACAACAATGGTTGAAAGAGATAAGGAAAAAAGTCATATAACTCAAAGGCAATAGAGAATTTACAATAGTATGCCATGGTAGTACTAAAGAAATAGAAATGATCCAACCCTAAGAAATAGTACAACAATTTCCTTTATAGTGCATGCATAACTTAGATAACTTCTATTACAAGATAAAAGTCAACAATTTTGATCAAATCTCTAGAGACCAATTATTTCAAAGCTGAAAAGACCCAGTGATTGAGTAAATTCACACTTGAGAGGATCACTTCTACACCAAAAAAATATCTAAGAGGTTAGGAGTGGTGGTTATTTAATCTCTGACTAAATAAGTGGATTAATAAATAGTGGTGGCATATTTCTTTTCACTTATCAAGCCTAGAGATTAATGAAAGTGGTTGTAGGAAATCGAAAGATCAGATTCTATTGATGTTAGATTGGTTTTTACAATTGAGAGTCAACACACCTAAGAAATTTTCTAAGTTGATGCTGAGTATAATATATATGCTGAGTTACAGTATGTGCTAAGCCAAAAATTCAACAAATGCTGAGTCATTCAGATGTCGAGCAAATAGATAGTGTTGAGCAAGTTTTAGATGCCGAGTGATTAATAGATGTTGAGCAAAGCTCAAGTGCCAAGAAAGAAAAAATTTAGTATGTGCCAAGAATCAATAATCAATAAGTGTCAAATAATACATAATAAACATAAGAGTTTGTGCCTTCACAAACTAAGATGTAAACCATTTTTGAGCTAACATATGGATAAATCTTGAAAGATTAAAAGATGAGAACAAATCTAGTTTGATTCCCTATGAAAAAAACATGTAACCAATTAGAAAAATAAAAATATTTGAGTGGGAAAGATGGATGAATCTCAATCATAGATTCATACCTAACAGTAAGTTACAAAATTTGTTTAAGGAGGTTGAAGCCCCATAATTTAGTGAGAGATAGAATTTGAGAAAAAGAGAATGCATGTAAGGAGATAATGGTAGTGAAGTTTGAAGGAAGTGAAAGGGGTGAATTGAGTTAGAAGAAGGATAGCATTGTAGAATTAGTTAGTGAAATAGATAATCAAGGTCACAATAGTTTCATACCAGATCAGTGAGGATCAGATTGAATAGAACAAGGATCTAAAATCAATAATAACAGATTGCAAGTTGTGACACCCCGCTCGGGAACCGAAGAGAATTAAACCTAACATGTTACAATGTTTACTGAACTATTTTTTTTTTTTGAAGTTTAAAAAACATCAAGATAACATTAATGCGGAAGCAATAAGAACATACATATCAAATACACATAATCAATTACAGATATAGTTTCAATTCCTCAAGAGTTCCTTTACGTTGAGTCACATTTAATGATTTTAAATTAATTAGTTTAAGTTCCAAGTACAATGTCTCAAGATCATAAAGAAATAATGGATACATAATCACATAAGAAAATGCATAAGTATAAACAATACAATGAAAGTACATCCAATCAATAACATCCACTGCACATGTCGCAGGGTATGTGAGAATAGATACAATACATCAGAATACATGATAACATATATACATCATCTGAAAAGAAGTCTCTGCGATAAGAAATAAGAATGATAAAGGTACATCTTCTGCAACGAACATCCAACAACTAGCAATGTGAAGGGGGACCCAAATGGTAAGAAGGCACTACCTCCCGACCGCATGGTTACCTAGTCAGGCTTCCACTCCCACCGTGCATGGAAGACAATGAACGATCCACATATGGCTATCAAACATGAAACATTCCTAGGCATGGAATTCCTAATAGCCAAAACTACCTCAAAGGTAACAGATGCTACTCAAGAAGATAAAATAATCCAAAAGTAAGAACACTCAATCCAATACTGACACCACATAATCAAACATCATACATGAACCAAGTATAAACCAAATACCAAGATCATAAGATAAAGTCAACAAAAGACAATCACCTCAAGTCAAAAGCCACATGTCAAAAGTACATCATCCATGAATCACCAATCATCATCAATGAAAGTAAATAACCATAATAAACACATCCGAAAATAGATACACCACTAGAGGTACACAAAATCCACAAAGATATATAGAGGAGACTCAGGCTACATACTAGGGAGTGTCATCACATGGCTGCTTGAGTTACCCTGGACTGATCTCTTAAGAGACCCCGGACCCTCAAGCGTTGAGTTACCCTGGACTGGTTACTCTGAACCTCGGACCCTCAACATCACACATATGGAAACCAGAAAGCCCTCTCAAGAAGACGAGGCACTCATCTCATTCCCATCCTTAGTCTATACAAGCACTCAAGGCATAGGTGGATCAAATATCTCTAACTTATCTTTTTAATGTGTTTTCCCCCCAAAGATTTTTCATTACTAGATTATCACTTATTACACAACTTGCATTAGGTTACCCTGGCACTGACCACTTTGGGTCCCGGACCCCTATGCAAGCCACTCACAAGTCATGTACCTAGACAACATCTCCTAAGCACATAATCCACAGTTGTGTCCCATACAACAACACTCACAAAGATCAATTCGGTTCCTTAACAGGCAACCTAATAATAAGATGGTTCTCCCATTCAAGTACACATAAATGCTCCATAAAGTAAATCTCATAAATATAATCTCAATTTGAATCACAAAACACATCGTGACATTCAACCACAAAATAGTATCAAAGAAATTCCATAAAACCTCTAGTGTACGTCCTAGACTGGTCAACATCTATTCGACTCCAAAAATCCAAAAGTATAGACATTGCATAGAAACCATAATACTCTAATAGTTGGTTTGACTTGGAAATATAGAGTCGAGTAGAACAAAAAAATTAAATAAAACTTACAACTTATACAACTTTATTTATTAATTAATTCTAATTAAATCATAGTTAATCAAATTAATTAATATATAAAAATATTCAAATCAGTTCTAAATTTATGATTTAAAAAAAATTTACTTTAATAATAATTTAATTTAAAACTTAAATTAAATACTTTCATAAATTAAGTCAATTAACCAATTAATAATATTAATTTGTGTAAACAAATTAAAAATTATTATAACTCATTTATAATTTAAAACTAGTTAATACATATTAAATAAGCATTTAATATTTATTTAATAACATACTTTAATTAATAAACATTTCATAATAACATACGTTAGTATTAATAAGCAAAACCTATAATTAGAAAACTTTAATATTAAAAATTTGCTTTATATCAAAAAAACTAAAGTTTGAAAGCAATTTCAATTAATATATAATTTTTTTTTAATAAACTATTTAAAATAGTAATAAACTTTTTTTTTTATAAAACTGTACGCTTTATGGGCTAGCAACTTTATTAAATAAGCCGCAGCCTTTAATTCAGCCGTGCGGTCTATTTTGGCAGGCGTGTGGCAGTATTTTTTTAAAAAAAAACTGCCTCCCATCGCAAGTACAGTCATGCATGGGGGCTGCCGACCACCATACAGGCAATAAGGTAAGTAGGTAAGTTTGTTTAATTTAATTTTTATTTTTATTTTTATTTAATTTAAAATTTAATACGAATTTTATTAAAACAAATTTAATATTATTATATATAAAGATAAAAATTGTTTTATAATATTATGATTTTTATTTATTAAAATTTATTATATTCATTTCAATAAATTCTACGATTTATATATATATAAAACCATTACATTATTATTCTAGTAGGAAAACTAAGTTTAACCATTCAATTTCTAATTCAAAAATTTTCTTTTTATTTCAAACTTTTTTTTTTTCTTTTCCAAATGAATATTCGTTCTTAAAATCTATTGAAAGAGGACGTTTATCTTTTAAATCTCAAGCTTGATTTCAATGTCCAATAGATTTTTGTATTTAACTAATTTTTTTATCAAATACAATCCTCTAAAATAAACTCAATGAAGTATTCATCTAAGCCATGTACAGATATTTCTCAAACAAGAACAATATTGCATACCAGAAAAACAACACATGCAAAAGACACAGAGCAAATAGAAACTTGAAGAGTGAAACCCACTATACAGTCAAGCCACGAGACCCTACCTGGATCTGATGCTAACCTCTGATAACTAGATTCAAATTCTTACTGCAAGCAAAATCTTTCAAGCCATGTAAAATTCTTTTCTTTCCAAACCCTTCAAGTTGCCCTCCATAAACCTGTGTCTGCCCTGAAAACCTGTCTCCCTAATAATGACCCGAAAACCCTCTAATATAGAATCTAATCACCTTTTTGGGTTTCTGTCTCCACAACTCTAAATTAGAATAATTATTTAATTTTATTAATTCTTTCATGCACAATTAATTTTCTTTTTAAATTAAAAATATTCTTTTATTATTCCTTCATGCACTATAAGTGAATTGTTAAATTACTTTATTTAACTTTCCACTTTACTTTACTTTAATAAATTTATAACTTTAATCTCATGTGCACATTATTAAAATATCTTAATCAAGTTCACATATTTTATCTTTTAAATTAATCTCTTATATTTTCAACTCATGCATAAATCATGCGAACTATAATCTTTATGATAATTAAGTATCTTTTCACTTTTAATTTCATTTTTTTAGAAACTTAATTGATAAAATATTTATTAACTTAAATAACAATAATATTTAACATTTATTTAAAAATGCACACTAAATATATTATTATTAAATTAAATAAATATAATCACGTTCTAAATTTAAACTTTATTTAACTTTTTAATATATTTAGAACGTTTAATTTGATAAATATTTATTAACTTAAATAACAATAATATTTAGCATTTATTTAAAAATGAACTCTAAATATATTATTATTAAATTAAATAAATATTATCATGTTTTAAATTTAATCTGAAAACTTTTATCTTCAATTTAATTATTTATATTTAATTAATTTCTCAATTAATTAAATATTCATAATATCATAATAATTTTCCATCATTAATTTAATCTTTTAATTAGACTTAATTTAATAAAAAATACATCAAACACTCACAAAACAACATACGCACAAAATACTAACGAGTTTAAAAAGGGTAGACAGTCTATTACGAGTCCTTCTTGTAGGACAAGTATTATAGGCTATGGCTAGGATTGGACCTAATCATTATCTTCCCATTCTCACCATTTGAGTATTTGTAATAGGGCATGCTCATCCTAGCAATTCAGGGAAGTCGATGCCCGGTACTTGCATCCTACATAAAAGATGAGCATGTACATGTATATAATATATCTAAACTAAACAGACAATGGCGGGGAGTGGTTCATCGTGTAGATCCCAACTAGCAGGTGACTACGACTCCCTCCCTTAACCACATCAAACATGTCAGACAGAAAGATAAAACACATGCACCATACACATGCAAGTATGGGGTAAGTATCATAAAAATCACAAGTCTAAGATCAAATGCGTACATATAATAATGCATCTCTATCAATACAACATAATCATCATTAAAGACATCCTGTTAACATTTTTATGAAAGAAACCACTTTTACTAACTAGGATCATCATTAACGTCATGTGAAATGAAATCAACTAAACAATTATAACCGATATATTTGTAATCAAAGTCATGAAATAATATCATAGTATTGTAAATCCAATATCTCTAAAACTAATCAAAGCATAAAATCAGCCTAAAAGAATTTGAAAATGATAACAGAAATGCAATCTAGGGACAGGCACTACACAAGTGATTAGGTCAAACATTCTACTATACTTTCTAACAATTGTATTAGCAGAATGAAATCCTATGGAGATAGGTTGGTTTAACAACCATTATATAAAGCCTTTAATAGGGTGACATTCCAAGTGAATGTTTTGTAAATCTTTTAGCCAATTACACTTCTAATAGAGTGTTAAAATCCTTGTAAGCTTTTGATAGGGTAGGCCTTTCATAGGGTAGATCATGAGAATGGTCAAAAATATGTAACCTTAATAGGTGAACTTTATTGCTATAGTAGTGAAGAGTTGTGGGTGTCATCCCCACCCTAGTTTTTCCTTCTCATTGAAGAGTTTTTGGGTAATCATAAATAATGTCAAGTTTTTATGTGGATGCATTTACTTTACATGTTATTTTCATATGTTTATGCATACAATGTTTTAAATATAAAAGTTTTATTGGTTAAAGTTTAGTACTTCTGATTCACCCCCCCTCTCAAAAGTATATTTCCCACTTATTGATTCCCAACAATTGGTATCAGAGCTAAGTTCTCATTAGGAGAAGCCTTAAAACTTGGAGAAAAGATTTTGACATGGAAGTCTACAAGTTGGGAAAAACCATTGAGAATCAAGAGATTGAGATACACCTCTTACTGCAACAATTGGATGAAGCCAAAAATTCCTTAAGGATTTTTCTAAAGAGAAGGAAAGAGATTTCCATAGCTGAGAATGACACTCATTTCAAGGAGAATGACACTCAATTGAAGCAAATTGACACCACAAAGTTATTTGTAAATGGTAACTCATGTGCATTTGATGTAACAATTGTAGATCTAATAGACAAGAATAGAGCACAAGCTGAAGAGATTAGAAATCTCAAGTTGGAGCAAGAATAATAAGCAATGCTACTATGTGAAGTAACTGAACAAAAGAAGAAATACATTGAGGATAAGATCATGATTGAAGAAGACAAAAGAATTTTGTCAAATAGATTAGAAGAAAAATTAGCAGAGTTGTCTAGGATCTCAAACATGTAGTTGGATACCTTGAGCCAAATGATGAATGCCCATCATGAGTTGAATGTCAAGGACATAGAAATAACTACATTGAAATTACAAAATGAGAAATTATAGAATGTCCTAAAAAGAGAAAATGAGTTTTTTGAAAGCTTCAACAAGTCAAATGAAGCCATCAAGTACTTTGAGCAACTACTGAAATCCCCTAGATCTAATAAAGACACATCAAGTTTGAGCTACTCAAGCACTGAAGAAGGAGAGTCATCCAAGACTGCTAAACAAGGGAATGAAAAAGGCAAGAATTCCAAACCCACTTGTCATCATTGTGGGAAGAAAGGACATACAACTACTATTTGTAGGAACAAGAATACTAGTCAAAATTCTAAGCCAAAGAACATGATCCATTGTTACAATTGTAACAAACAAGGTCATTAGGCACATGAATGCAGGACAAGGACCATGCATGCACCAAGATTTGAAGGATGCTACTAGAACTGTAAGAAGTTTGGACACAAAGCCTTTGAATGTGGATCCAGGTCCACATGGTCATCAAACAAGGGAAGAAGCCATGAAAATTACTACAATTGGAATTACAACACAAGACATAGTTGTCATTACTATCAAGATTATGGACACATCCCTAAAAATTGCATAAGAACACATTTTAGTGGAAGCTATAGTAGATGGTTGAGCCAAACTACATGCTTTATTTTTTTGAAGACTAGTCATATTAGCAAGCACTACCCAAAGAGATCAAAGGCATCTATCTATAACTTGAACAAGGGAAAAGGTAAGGTAGATGTTGAGCATATTAGAGGAGAGATGAATAAGACATGGAAGAAGAAATATGGAAGCAACACATCAAATGAAGGGATCACCTCACCTAAAGGGTCAAGTGGTCATACTTCATCAAACTAAGCAAGAAGGTATGTGGGACTAATATTTAAATTCTTTATCATACATCAATTCATAGAATGAGTTAGCACTGAAAAAGATAGATTAGCATGAATAAAGATGCAAGATTAAGTCTTCAAAGTTTTCACACTATTGCTGAATAAGGAAAGTTTCCTTTAGATGCTGAGTGGAATCCTAGTATATACCGAGTTGTCTGCCAAAGTCAGTAGAAGTCAAGTTAGAAGTGGTTGCCAAGTAAAAGGAAATTCTTATTGAAGCTAAGTAAGGGAAACTCCAGTGGATGCCGAGTGTTTGAAAATCAATGGAGGCTGAGTAAAGTAGAACTGTATAAGAAGCTAAGTGGATAGCTATATATGGACTAAGCATTAAATGCTATCAAATAAAGGGTATAAGGTCAAGTTTTTAATCATTTCTCATCATTACAAACACATAGTGAGAGCAAGAAGAGCACATAAATAATTTCCAAGCAAAGATTCTAGCTAAGATTCAACATTGTTTTGTCAATCTAAGGTATTTACTCAAGTACCAAGCTATACGGTTATGAAATTTCTATATCTTGAGACCCTAGTTTTCAAAAATGGCATCTAGCTCTAGGAATCCTAAAAATAAGGAACTACTTAAGGTTTAGTTGGTTAGCAATGAAGTAAAAAAACTAGATTTTAGACCAATTCTTGAAGTCGCCTACAAAAATGGCCCTACTGGTGCTTTGTTTATTAGTCCACCTAAGGTTGTTATGGTACAAGATGTTAGAAAATGTTATAATTGTAAAGTTTGAGCAATGGGTGACATGGAGATTAGGAAAGCCTATGAAAAACTTTGTGAGAATTGGGTATTAAATGAAGAATTTTAGATTTTTGAAAGGAAGGGCTTAACCTGTGCCCTAGATTTCCTCGTAGTTTTCAAAATGGAATGGATAAGAATAGTGTTGAGTAGAATTCATGACAAATGTCTATGGTTGGGGGATGGACCTATTAAATTGTCAAGGAGAATCATACATAGGGTAATACGGTACCCAACCCTAGAACAACCAAAGAGTCTTTAGAGTGATTCAAAAGAAGCCATAGAGAAGTACATTGGGGAAAAGTGGAACAAATGGGGCATGACAATTGACACAATTAGAGATCCACTTGTAGAATTTGTTGTTAGGGTTATATCCCATAAATTCTAATAGTCAAGCTAACTAAACAGTGTACCATGCATTACAGTTGATGTGAGATACAAACTTTTCAAGAAGGATCATACATATGATCTAGAAAAACTACAACTACAATAGATTATGGAGAATTTGGGAGTAATAAGGAGATCCAAGAGTGCTCAGTGTAAGTTTGGATCAATTTTGGTATGGATATTTTTCTATGTTCAGAATGAATTCCCCTCTTTCGGTAAAATTAGTTGGAAGACAAATAGGTCTATAAAAGTACAAGTTAATGAGTACATAGAGTAGATGGGAGCCAATTTTGAAACCTTAATGACAAGCTATTTTGAAGTCTTTAAAAGGTCTATGAAGAAAAGGCTCAAAATACCAATTTTTCTAGTGGATCAACACATCAATGACATTTGTTTCTTAGTTGACATTAATTATACATACATCCAAGCAGTATTACCAAGGGTAAGATGGCTAAGGCCACTTGGATATGAAATTAACATTGATGAGGCATAAAAAATAGTCACAACATTGCTTGCAGAAGGCATTGATAAAAGTGCAAAATGCTTTGGCACTTTTGATGTTGTGAAATCCAAGATAGAGATGGAGTTGAAGACTACTTCAACCCTAAAGAAGAAGGATAAACTAGTCAAAAAGCTAAAGGCCAAATTTAGTGAAGGGACAAAAAAAGTAGAAGAAGAAGAAGAAGAGGGCCAAGGGCCACTTGCCTTGACACAAAGCATGGGTGAAGATGCTTAAGAGGAAGAAGGTTCTAAGGGGGAAGAGAAAGCCAAGGAGGCACCTACCAAGCCAGAGCCAAAGAAAAGAAAAGCTCAAAAATAGCTTGCAACTTAGCCCAAAGGTAAAAAGATAGTCAAGCCAAGTCCAACTAAGCTTACTACAAGGGAAAGTACAAGAGCTACAAAAAAGGAGGCTAAGGAGCAAGAGAAAAGAAGGCTATAGAGTAGGAAGGTACAACAAAGAAGAAGCTAAGAAGAAAATATGTTGCACCTCCTAAATCGGATGAGGAAAGGACTTAATCAGAAGACACTAGCCAATTTAGAGTGGTAAGTCACACCACCAAGTTAGATTTAGAAAATATATGTGATAATATTAGAGATAATGTAGATTTATCTGGCTTGAAAAGTATTGATTTTAATAAGTTGAGTAGAGAAGAACAAAACATAGTTGAAGAATCAGTCTACACTATGATGGTAAAGTTCAAGAACACTCGACTTGAACTTAACAATTCTATGGCCAAAGAGTTGTATACTAGTGTTGAAAATAAATGGCATTATTGCCTTAATATGGAAAAATAAATAACAGAGTCAACATTGTCTTAAGTAATGCCTGGACTCACAAAAGGGTAAATAAGCAAGGAAAATAAGAAGCATGCGAGAAAATTTGCACCCAAATATAGAGCATTTAGTGTTCTTCAAAATAAGATTAAGGATGTTGTGTAAAAGTTCACACAAATGTGGAAGTTAATCTATGGCCTCACAAATATAAAAGAAGGAGAATAAGATCCATTTGAAGGGAGAAACAATGGAGAAGAAGATGAAAATGAAAAGGAAGGTGAAGGAGGAAAAGAAAAGGTAGATGATAGAGTGGAGAAAAAAACACAAAAGGATGATATGGCAACTGTTCAAGAGCAACAAACACAATAGAGTGTGCAAGACACATAATTGCCACCTTAGAGTCCTTCACATGACACTTCTAAACTTGCATAAACAATAAAAGTAAAGGACGTTCCTAAAAATTTTGGTCAGAACATAAACCCATTGATTATAGAGGATCTCAAGAAGATCCTTGACCAAACAACTCTACAAGCCCAATTATGCAGCAATCTAGTGTTGGTCAGTGTAGATGAGTTGTAAAAAGTAGTAGCTCACTTGACTAGGGATAAGATGGCAACACAAGAAACATCTTCTATCATCCCTACAACTACAAGTGGACAACCCAAAGAGAAAGCTACACAACATACATCAGCTAAGGTTGACTCCATAGTTAAAGTCACTACAACTACTGAGGAGTTAGCAAAGGACCAAAAAGGGCATATGGATACTTCTATTCCTACTACACAAGTACAAGGTGCACCACCTTAGATAATAGTCATTGATCAAGGAAGATGAAAGGAGGAGAAGGAGACCCCAAAGAAGAAGGAGAATCAAGCAATTCAAAGTTTGGTTAATTTGTGAACCTCTGGGATTCCAACAAGAATACCACAAAGCTGAGCACTGAAGCAATACCACTTCAAATATCAACACTAGGGTCAAGCTCTACAAAGGTTGCAAGGGTACTTCACTATGAAGACCCTACACTAGATGAAGAAATAGTCATTCCTAAGTATGATTATGAAACCATGAACATTGATTAGATCAATGAAGTGCAAGAGGCTCTAGAGAGGAAAAATAAGCAGAAGATACTAAAAAATGAGTATAAATAGAGGCAAGAATTAATTGAAATAAAGGACATAATTTTAGATACATTGAGCTTGCAGGCACCTAATAAAACAAAGCACATTATGGAGCAACTTTCAAACATAGTGGACTAGGTACAAAGTGAAGACCATGATACTAATGCAAAGCTAATGGAATGGTCACAAAGGAAGTTTCAAACAAAATTAAATGAAAGAATATCTAGTGAGATACCACTATCACAGGTAGAACTAGCCAAGAAAATTGAAAAGGTGAAGGTAGTACTTGAGAATATCTTCTCATTGTACTCAAAATTGTGTGATACTTCTATCTTCACATAGGAGACTAGCTAGATAATCATGAATTTGGAGAGGAGCTTAAAGATATCAAGCATGCAACTACCCAAAGATTTAGCTCAAAGTGAGAAGCACTTTAATACAATGCTTCACACTCAAAAGGAACTAGCTATATTAACAGGAAAAGAGACTAATACAAGAGCCAAAATGGTACAAATACAAGCCTCCCTAATCCCTCACATGGAATTTTGGCAAAATGAACTAGCCTATGTAGAGAATGTGATAAAGAAAGATCCTAATCTTTCCACATTAGATGGCTTAGTTCACCTTGCAATAGAGACAACCATTCAAAATAAATCCCTAGAAGTTGTAAAAAAAGACTGGGATGCTGCTCTAAGAATTGTAATGGGAGTAAACAAGAACTTTTTGGCTAAATATTTAGTTAGTGTCTAGACCATTTGACATCAATGTCAAAAAGGTTGAGAAATTAAAATACAAAAAGGGGAGAAATTGTAAAGCTAGAAGGACACTTAAACTATAAGGGGAACATGTGAAAGGGGGGACAAAAATAAAAGGGGGAGGAATAAAATAAATAGAGAAGGAGGAAAATAGAGCATAACAAGAAAATATGAGATAAAGAGTATCAAAATTGAAGAATAAGGAGTATCATCTAAGGCACATCAATCTATTCAGATATATTTTGGTTACAAGGATATGACACATCAACTTAGGGGGAGAGACAAAATTTTGAACAATTTTGAAGTTTTGTATATATGCTGAATAGAATGTATATTATACTTGAAGAGATTAGTTTCATCATGTATAGTTAAGTGTTTTTGAAACTCATGTCAAAGGGGGAGATTGTTGATCTTAGATTGGTTTTGACAATTGAGTGTCAAAACACTTAAAAAATTTTCTAAGTTGATGCTAAGTATAATATAGATGCTGTTATAATATGTGCCAAGCCAAAAATTCAACAAGTGCCATGTCATTTAGATGCTGAGCAAATAGATAGTTCCAAGCAAGTTTCAGATCCTAAGTGATTAATAGATGTCAAGAAAAGTTCAAGTGCTGATCAAGACATCATTTAGTATGTGTCGATCATTAGTAATCAATAAGTGCCAAATAAAACAAAATCAACATAAGAGTTTATGCCTTCACAAACTAATATGTAAACTATTTTTGAGCTGACATATGGGTAAATCTCAAAGGATCAAAAGATAAGAATGAATCTATTTTGATTCACTATGCAACCAACATGCAACCAATCAGAAAAATGGAAAGATTTGAGTGGGAAAGATGGATGAATATGAATTGTAGATTCATACCTAAACCCAAGTCACAAAATCCTTTTAAGGAGGTCAAAGCCCCATAATTCAGTGAGAGATAGAATGTGTGAAAAAGAGAATTCATGGAAGGAGATAATGCTAGCAAAGTTTGAAGGAAGTGAAAGGTGTGAATTGGCTTAGAAGAAGGACAACATTGTAGAATTAGTTAGCTAACCAAAGACTCAAGGTCACAATAGTTTCATACCAGATTAGTGAGGATCAGATTGAATAGAACAAGCATTTGAAATCAGCAATAGTAGATTTCAAGTGATCAAGTCAAACATTCTACTATACTTTCTAACAATTGTATTAGCAGAATGAAATCCTATGGAGATAGGTTAGTTTAATAGCCATTATATAAATCCTTTAATAGGGTGACTTTCCAAGTGAATGTTTTGTAATTCTTTTAGCCAACTACACTTTTGATAAGAGTGTTAAAATCCCCTAATAGGATAGGATCTAACAATCCTTTTAAGCTTTTAACAGGGTAGGCCTTTCATAGGGTAGATCATGAGAATGGTCAAAAATATGTAACCTTAATAGATGAACTTTATTGTTGTAATAGTGAAGAGTTGTGGGTGTCATCCCCACCCCAGTTTTACCTTCTCATTGGAGGGTTTTTGGGTAATCATATCTGGTGTGAAGTGTTTATGTGGATGCATTTACTTTACATGCTATTTTCATATGTTTATGCATACAATGTTTTAAAGATAAAAGTTTTCTTGGTTAAAGTTTAGTACTTCTGATTCCCCCCCCCCCAAGAAGTATATTTCCCACTTGTTAATTCCCAACAAATTCTTCATTCAAGGAACTACTTCTGCTATCACCAATCCACCAAATGAACCATGATTTTAGTTAGCTAAAATTATCCATAAAGCTCCACCATGTGGACCAAGTATTTCTCATTGTTATGCCACCTTATCAATGGTCCAATTCCTATACCTTTCATTTAGTCACTTACAATCGCAACTTTTCCACCACCTTCAATTAATAACTGTCATTGCTTGCGAAACCACAATCCACTGGTCATTACCACCTCATCACTTGTACTTGGAATTCTTTACTAACCACCAAAACTTGGAAAAAGATGATCAAACCATACTTGCACCATTGCCACCTTCACTTGGCATTATTGTTTTACCTTTGTGACCAAGAAAAACAAGGGGAACTACTTGATTGCAACTCAAGGCACAAGCACTTCTCAATCCATGGAAACCATGCACTAGCCATAGATCTTAATGGTGTAGGATATGTCTTGGACACCAAAGATCTACTTTTCCATGTCATCACAACTTTAACCATAGCATGACAACATAACCATTTGGTCAAGTAAAATCAAAGAAAAGCATGCCTTCATTGCCTTAACCTTAATCAACACTCAATCACCCACGACCATGCGAATCACATGGTGGTAACTAAAAAATAAAAAGGTCATAACATTAAATAGAGAATATGATTAATGTTAACTCATTTCATAAGCATCCTAGGTGACTATTGAAATAGATTATATTTCAATTAAATTTTTTGGTGGGAAGCAACTTTGGGCTAACAAGGCCCTCAAATTTAGACAAGGAGGAGCAAGAGGAAGAACAAACTAATAAGGATAGTAGTGCAAACATTCCTACCAAATTTCAAGAAGGACCAAAAGGGCCAAGATCTCACATTGGAATAAATTAGGAAAATAAAATAGAGCCAAGTGCTACTATTGCTGTCTCTAGTACTAATGTACAAACATGACCAAGTGGTGATACCCCTCACCATCTCTTAAAGTAGTGCCAAGCAGTAACACTTCAACACCTTGAACAAAGAAAGAAAGAAAGGACTTCTCTCTAGATATTGAAGTTAGTGTGGATGAAGTTATTGAGATGCCACAATTGGATTTGGAAAATTTGACTCTTGAGAAAACAATTTTGTTGCAATAAATTTTGGCAAAGAAGAAGAAACAAGAAGAGTCGATGAGGGATCATCAACAAAAGCAGATACTACATGATGTTAAAGATATTTTTGTTGAGGCATTTGATATTCAAGATTTTGATGAGCAAGCCCAATAATTTCCAAGCTTGTAAATATTGTTGAACAAATAAATGGTGGAGATATTGAATCCATTGAGAAATTAATGGATTGGTCCACAAATAAATTTGAGAATAAGGTTGTAGAAAACGTCTCTACAATAGTTTTCAGGAAGAAAGTTCAATTGTAGGAACATGTATAGAAAACACTAGAACAAATTTAGAAAGTACAACATTAGTACACTGTTTTATGTGATGTGCCAAGATTGATGAGTGATATTCAAGCCAACATCTAGTAGATTTAGGATGATATTAAGACTACAAGGAACACTATCTTGTAGCTAGTTGAATCTAGCTCACAACACTACAATAATTTGTTGAATGCTCAAGGAAAATTGGCTGAGCTTCAGGAAACTAACAACAATATGAGATTACAATTGATCTCTATTGAATCAAAGTTGATACCTCACTTGGAGGTTATGCAGAAAGAAATCAAAATAGTCCAAGATCTGATCAATGAAGATCATAATCTTTTAGTGGGTGACAGTTTAATTGATCTAACAGCTAGGCTATAGTTGTAAAATCACACTTTGGAATTAACAAGAACCATTTGGGATCATGCACTTTCTATGATCACCCAAGCACACAAATTTTTTATTGAAAAATATGATTTGATTCCACCCATTCAACACTAGTAGCAACCATAAGTGAAAAAAAACAAGGTGGAATGTAATGATGATTACATATCTTAGATGGAGAAAAGAAGAAAAGAACAATGGGAATGAAATGCTGATAATCAAAGCAATTTAGAAGGCAATCAAAATGAAAAAGGAAATCAAAGTATGACATTGAAACAATTAGACTACTTAGAGTCATGTGTATATATTATTCATTTTTTATTCAACATAAGTCAAAGTTTTGTAGTTCTATTTTTTGAACTAAGTCATAGGCTTAAGGGGAGTACTCATATCAAAATTGTAATAATGTAATCATAAAAAAATATTTTTGCTTCTAATGTCAAAGTGAGATATTGTTCATCTCTCTAATTGTCATTGTCAATTAGTGTCAAACACTTAGTCATTTACTAAGTAGGGTCAGATAGTCATCACTACGATTGAGCTACTCTATATAGGTCAAGTCATGAGATAGACTTGTATATACCAAGCTCTATAGGAGCTGAGAAATTATGTGGTCATTGAGTATTCTCAATATAAGATGAGTCTAATGTTGAATGAGAAATTTGAGCATATTGAAGCCAAGTTATATAGAAGGTACCAAGCATAATAGAGATTGAGTGTCAATAACTTATATTGTGAGTTTTGAGAGTCAGAAATAGTAAGCACGAAGCAACATAGAATTTACATTCAAGTTAGGAATGGTAAAAAATTTGAGGTAAATCATTTCAATATGACTTGGACATGATATTTAGTATTTGTAAAGTTTGTTACAGAGAGTTTTATGTGATTTATGACATTGATAAAAGATCCCTATGTTCTATGATGAATGAATTAGATGGAGAGGCAAAACAAGGAAGCATCTAGAAAAATATTTATGAAATCTTTAAATAGGGTAGAACTTGAACTATTTTAACATGATAGTAAGATCATGGTGAAGTGTGTGATGATACAAAGGAGTAAAAAATCTATTCATGCAATTCAAGTGTGAATGTGTGAACATTGTAGAAGAGGAAAATAGTTCTATTATTCCAAAATAGAGAAAGTGACCTAGTCAAGTAGTGAAGGACATAAAAGATTTATCAAATCAATGATCATATAAGATTTGAAAGAGGAGATCCGATATCTACTTATCAAATAAAACTAAGGATTAGGTACTAAATTAGTTTTAACAGAGTGGTCTTAACACATGTTTGTAAATCTCCTAATAGAGTCCTTATATTGTCTAATAGTCTCAAAATATTTTAATAGAGAAGACCCCTCATAGGGTAGATCATTGATATGGTCAAACACTATAACCCTTATAAGTTAAATTTATTATTGTAGTAGTGAAGATTTGTGAGTGTCATCCCCACCCCAATTTTACCTTCATATTGAAGTGTTTCTAGGTAGCTAAATTTTTTTGTGTCATGTGATTAATTTTTATGCATGTGATTGATAGATTATATCTACATGTTATTAGAATTTGACTATATAAGTTATGCATGCATAAGAAATTGGATAGAGATGGTAAATGTGGTGAATGCATTATACAATTTTTGAAAATGTTAAAGTGTTATAGAACCTGATTCATCCCCCCCACAGTATCTTAGTGTTCAATTAAGACTTCCAACAACTTGGTCTTTATTGATTCTTGGTTGATACTATATTTTTTTGGCTTCTATTGTTCACTTAGTTGACACTTAGCACAACTTGGCTTCAACTAAAAGTTCCTCAATCTTCTGCTCTGTAGCTTGGTTTAGCCTACGCATATGATCCTTCATTGATTATCTCTTCTAAGATTCAACACAACTATCTTCTCCACTTAGTGTTATGATTAAG
This sequence comes from Cupressus sempervirens, assembly GCA_028749045.1. Classification (NCBI taxonomy): domain Eukaryota; kingdom Viridiplantae; phylum Streptophyta; class Pinopsida; order Cupressales; family Cupressaceae; genus Cupressus; species Cupressus sempervirens. The sequence goes on along the minus strand of CM053790.1, from coordinate 311,107,217 downwards.
AAATTATTTTTTCAAGGTCCAACTAATCAAGTGCCCATTGTAGTTCTACATAACTCAACCATTATTTTCCATTAGGTCTTCTTTTTATCTCTTCTTCTCAAATCCTCTTCATCAATGATCTTGATATGACACTCTACTTAGGTAGAAATTGTCTCACCAATAAGGTTTGACATGAGTGACAACATAACAATTGTTCTAATTGTAGTTTCTAACAAAAATATCCTCCATTCCCTATTCTTCTTAGGTGTCAATACTATTGGTACACCACATAGACTCAAACTCTCTCAAAGAAACCCCTTCTACAATAACTCATGCATTTGTTTGTTCAACTTTGTTAGAGTAAATAATTAATAATTAATTATTTATTCTATTTACTTAAACTTACTTAGGTAAATGCATTTATTTATTAGTTGTAGTCTAGGAGTTTTTTATAAGTTGTTGCAAATATGAGAGTTTGTTCTCTCCTAAGTCACACTTATCCTCTCACCTTGTTCGAGGACTTTCCATCTTATGTGGATGTATGCTTAGTTGTCACACTTATCTCCTAGCATTTTCTAGCTTGTTCTAGGAGATTCCTAGAGCTCTTTATATTTGGTCTCCCTCTTTGTATTTTCATAACAACAACAACACATTTTATTGTAAATATAATTTCATTATTTTTGCATACTTGTTGTCTCTCATGTCCATTTAGGGTTTTTCCTTAGCTCCACGCTCTTCTCTCCTTGGCTTCCCTTGGATAGGTTATTGCATAGAGGCAATCTTGGGCATCTTCGAAGTTGGATTTTATTAACTCCAACATGGTATCAAAGCCTTCCTACCGCTACTTCATTGAAGGATTTTTGAAGTTGTGATTTGAAGTCTTAAACCCTAGTTTGTTTGTGCATTTTTTATTCAAATCAGGTGTAGAGAAATTTTTTGGAGCACTTTCAACCCAAATGGACACTACCATTGGATCTGAAAAGCACTTTTCAACTAGGATCTATATAAAATTTGTCAATTTTGGAGACAGAGCTCTAGGAGGCAAAATTTTTTTGCTTGCAGGCCCTTCTGTATGGTCATATAGATGAATTTGAGCAAAAGATTTTTTTTTAAAAAAAATTTCAGGTTCTCTGCTAGCAAACTGCTGGGTAGCCACCTCAGTATCACTCACTAGCCACTGCAGCCAACCAAGCCACTACCAAGTAGCCTGGCCTGACCACTACCAACTAGCCACCCTACCTTCGCCAGTTCAGACTCTGGTCTCAACTGTCGCTCAGTCCTTCCAGTGGCACCATTGGGTCCCTCCATTGTAGAGCCACCATATCCTCTGCTTTTTCAGGTTTAACAGCTCGTCTACCATGGATACAGTTAGCTACACTAGCAATATGCCTTCTTTTTGCATGGTAGTTCGTCAATACATAGTAAGAAACCACGTGACAATTTTGCCACTTGGCAACCTATGAGGGTGACATGTGGCCTAGGTGCCATGTGGCACCTTGCCACATGGACCCACCATGTCATCTCTGCCATGTCACTCTTTTGCCATGTGGCACCTTTTTTTGCTGTGCCGAGTCATTGGCTATCAAATTTAACATAGTGAGATGTTGACATCAACACTGCATCACCCACCTTCTTGCACCTCTCCTTTAGGTTCTATTTTTGAGCTATTGTTGGTTTTTTAGCCATAACTTGAGCATACAGATGTATTTCTCCAATCCAAAAGAAGCCTTGAAAAGATGGTTCCAAGACAAAGACATTGGTGTAGGTATTTTTAGGTTTTGATGCATTTTTTTGCCCATTTTTTAAATTGAATTCCAAAGTTCTATTTTTGACTCCGACTTGCATATATTTTGCATCCCATGTCAGTTTCTTGAAAACTTTATATTTTTGGAAAGCTGGTTCTATCACCTTTTCAAAAATGTGGTCTTTTTTCTTAGTTTTTGGCCCATGCTCTTTCTATCATGATTTTAGCATTTTTGCTATATGGTGGATATCTTGAGTGTTTTAGGCTTGAGGATCATTTTCTTGGCATGGTTTCCTTTGTTTTGAGCTGTACTATGTTTTGTATTAGCTTGTTTTTAGTTTTGATCATTGTAGCTATCATTTTAAATCACTTTTTTGCATCACACTGAGATAAAGTGCCACTTTTGCATTCTGAGGGTCATGAACATTATTTTTGAGTCAGTTGTACATGCACAATTTTTAGAAAGCACCATGGGGGGGATAGTTGTTTGTTGTTTTAGGCATTCTCCCTTTTTCAAGTGAGTGTCCCTTCCACAACATTAGCCCCATGTAGTGTTAGTGTGATCATGACTTTATAGGTGTTTGTACCTCTTCCTCTCTCATCGTTCTTGGTTTGTCTATAGGAGACTTTGGCCCACCTTCTCAGTTGCCTATCATCTCACCCTGTATGCATTAAGGGGGGGTTATGCTATTGTTCTAATGCATTTGTGGTTTGATGGTTCGATAGTGTGAACTATGTATTCAGTTGTTGATCCTATATAAAAGGAAATTGTAGTGGCTGGCTACCTATGCGTTTTGGTGAGATGGATCATCTACCATATAGACATGCTCGGTTCATGCCTTCTTTTTCCATGGAGGTTCTTTAGATCACTAGTTCTTTTTTTTGATGGCAAAGATTTTTGTGGCTCTTCAAGATTTAGTGATGCTCTTCATGATCACTCCTTGTTCCTATTTTAGGGGACATTCCCCTAGTTGGAGGTGTTGGTGTTTTAAAATGGACTAAAACTACTAAGCAAAAAAATGCTTAATACCAAGATGATAGTGCTCATAAAATCTAAAGACTAGCCAATTCTTGTTAACAATTGCATGTGTAAAGCATTTGGACCCAACTTCAACAAAACCAAAGGTGGTTTTATACTCTTCTAGCTCTGCAAAACTAGGGTGGGTATACCCAAGGATGATTCAAGACTGGGAAAACTATATGAGGATTATTTCTAGTTTCATTCCGATTCTCATCTCAAATCCTCAAATACATACACAATTCTTGATAACTTGATAAACACATCCCATATAATAGATATGGCAAAAAATTCTTCTATAGATCTGTAGATGTTCTCAACAATAGTGGCTAACTGAAGCTAAAACATTCCATGCAGACAAGTACATGCCAACTTTTAAGATCTATAGGAAACAAAAGTAAAATTGATTTAATTCTACATTTTTGACAACCATTTGTGATATATTCCTCTTTCAGCTAGATCAAATTTGATTAGTTCCTAATCCATTGGGGTTCAGAGTCTACAACAAATCCTTAAATCTAATCTGTTGCCTTACAACAAATTTTATCAGCAATTCTTATCAGAATTTATCATTCAAAACCATTTCCACTACTAAAGAAACCTTATCATATTCAGCAAAGCTTTTACTTAATTTATTGAATTAATAGCAATGATAAATAGATATACAAACTAACTAGATTGCATTCAATTGCACAAGATTTTACTTATACAATATCAAGATAACCAAGTAATTAAAAGGAGATAAGATTCAGACAGAACTGATATGGGGATAGTTCATAATTTTTATTCATTGACTTTAAAAAATTGTATACCATTTACAATAGACTCAGAATGACCTTCAGAAAGAAACACATATCATTCTATATTCATGTATTCTCAGAGATATGACAGAGAAAATACATCACAAACTTCCTTTCAAAAACATTGGACCAAAGACAGACTAAGCATATTACTTAGAAAAATAGAGTTCAGACCATTCTCTAGCCTTGGAATCTCACTTGAATAGTGTGAGATGCAACAAGCTTCAGGCTAAAAAAAAGTGACAGGTGTCTTCTAAACAATACTGACATACACCTGTCATAAAAGAAAAAAGCAAATAATAGAAAGGCTATTACATCGAACACTACTTGGTGGGTCCCTTTTTATTACACTCTCAATTGTTGAGATAAGAAATTATGATCTAATTCTTCATTTATTCTTCATTCTAAGAGTAAATGTCCATGAGGTCTGAAAGTGATGTATCCTCTTCAAATACATGCAAACTTACTTTAATATGGGGATTTTCCATGTCTTCATTACTAACTATGAGGGTAATTTTTACTTTTGCATCTTCCTCCGCATCATCTTCTGACATTTGTTCTATGAACTAATTTTTCCATTCATTATAAGAAACATCATCTAGCCAATCAAAATTTAGAGCCTCTCTTTGTACAATCACTAAAGAATTTGCAAATTCCTTTAAATCATCAAGCTCTTTCCTAGTGGCATTATAAAATAATTGTATCTTTACCAACACTTCATTTGTCCTTGCCCAAAACCAGTGACCAGTTTCACTCATGATGTTCTTGATCCTTTCATAAAATATTTCATCCAACTCTTTTTTCCACTTTTCTTTTTCCTTTATTGTGTCAATAGATTCTAAAGCACAAGGAAATAAAATGAAATTTTTAGCAATATACGTGGAAAAACAATGTGTTAATCTTTTCTGCAAAGAATCCCTTTTATCATCAAAATCTTCTAGTTTATTTAAAAAATCAAAAAATTTCTCTACTTGATGACAAGGCATTTGGATGGCAGATATACACATGATTGTGATATCATTATTTCTCTCCCTCCACTTTTGTACAAGAGGAGTCAATTTAACCTCATCTCTGTTCAACTCATTCATGAGGGTTGTAATTCTTTTCAACTGATCAAAGAAGGTTCACCATTGTATTTTATCCCTTAAATACATCACACCCTGCTTTAATTTTCCTTCATATTGATTTTTTAATTCTAGTTGCAACTCATGTAGTTTGGTTTTTTCTTCTTCAAAGTCCTCTGCAGTATAGAATTGAGGCCTTTCAAGGGTGTCTGGTATTTCAATAATAGGGGTTTCTTTAACAAATGACTATGGAGGGTATGCAATTCTAGGTGCACTAGATTCTCCCACCTTTCTCTTCCCAAGTATCTTCTCCATTTGAGACACCTGATTTTCCAAATTTTGTATGCATGTGCCCCTCTCTTCATATGCCTTCAATACTTCTTCAAATCTAGCATTTAGCTAGGTAAATTTATCTTCTTCCTAGCCAGATACCACACTACCAAATTTTAGCATTTTTGAAGCCTTTCCCATTATCTATTTACTACCAACCTCACAAGCCCTATATACTGTTAATGCACTAGTATGTTCTGTAGTAGAGATTTCCTGCATCCTAGTTTTATCCCTTTTCTCAATTGACCAAATTACAAGGGCTTGGTGATCATCACTAAATTTGACTCCTCTATGAGCCTATAGTATCTCTTCTTCAGTTTGTAACTGGACATCCTTTTGTTTTCTTACTGAATCAAAAACCATAGCATTCATTATATCCCATTCAGGTAAAATATGGACTCCTGATTGTTTAACTAATTGCCTGCTGGCCTCAGGTGTAAATTGGGCAAAATCACTCAAAAATTTAGATTTTACCTCTTCTTTAATAATAGAGTTTGGTTTATCTGGTTGCTCTACTTTTATTTTTTCACAAGCCTTTTCAAAATTGCCTATATTCAACCTCCACAAAAATTGTGCAAATGCTCTAGATTTCACAAAATTTTCATCATTTACAAACCTCTCAGAGGCTTGGGCAACTATAGGATGAATTTCCTTACCTTGATAGTCAACAACAGTAAGCTCCAAGGAAGGTGTAGGGGGTTCTTGTGGTTCCCCAATCTCTAGATCTATGGAAGTAACAATTATATCCCCTTTCCACAAATTTGTCTTAATTGTTCCCCTAAACATGCTTCATCATCTATCTTGATTGGGGATTGGCTCAGGAAGTATTGTTCTTGCTAAGAAGAAGATCCCTGTTCTAACTTCTACCTTTTTGGAGCACTGGTTGTAGGTGGACTTCCTAGTCTTTTTCCTTGATGAAGAGGACCTTGTTGCACACTCTGAATCATTACATAACCTGACCTTTTCTGCAAGGTATATTGGCCAGGAGCTACTATATTTTTACAATTAATTCTTTTCTGCACTTTTGCAGCCTTGTTTGGGTATGCCCTAACATATGTAGCCTTTTTTTCATTCATAGCCTGTGTTATCTCAGCAAAATTATTCATCAAGGCCTGCATCTTGGCTCCCCAGTATTTCTTTTCTTTCAATGGGTCATAGTGGGGATCAAAAGCACTAATGAGTTCAAGGGTTTTGCTAAATACTATAAATTTTTCCCTTCTCAATTCTTGTTCTTGTAAGGTGAAAATGTTTCTAATCACATCTTTAGGATAGTAGACTTTTTGGACCATGTGAGAAGCTTTTATTCTCTCCCTGAAGACATCATAGAAACCTTCAGGATCAATGAATCTAGCATGAGATTCTGCCATTTTATATCTATCTAAAAACAAGTTCTAATATTTCCAACCTTTCCTTACAAAAACAAAATCATGGGCCACAGTAACAATTGGAAAAAATGTGCCCTTCCTAGTCAACTCCCTCTCATCTATGGTGCCTATCTACCATAACAACTCAGCTATTCCTATCTTCAAAGGCACATGACACGGTAGCACATGAGGTTTTCTCAAAAAACCATACACTTTTATCACTATTGAAACATTGTAGGGAATTATATCCCCCAAGTTATGACTGATAAGTAGCCCTTTAGCATGGTCCTTGGGTCTGACCAATTCTAATAATGCTTGTGGAATTCTAGGGCTATCTCCTTTTAAAAGCAGTCTAAGCTTTGATGCAAAATACCTATCAAACCTCACATAACTGGCACCTGTGGCTTCTAATGTCATATCTACACTCCATAGCTATACTAGATTCTTCTCCCCCTCCCTGGTCGTTTCCAACTCCATACCTGTGGAGAAAAATGTAAATCCCTTGTACAAGCACACATGCATAAGCAATGAATATCAACAGAATGGTTTATCTACTTTTCCCTTTGCTATCCCAACCAAACCATTGTGAATTTCTCTTTCAAGAAATGTTGTAAAATCCATAATAGAGCTCATTCCAAATTGAAGAGTTTGTGCCATGATGAGGACAATTGAGCCTGGAATTTGCTCTACCTCATCCATTCCAAAAATCTTACAAAGAGAAACATATAATTCCTTAGCCCTAATTATTAAAATGTCTTTTCAAAAGTGACTTTGGAGTGTTGATAGTAATCACAGACAAATTACCAACCTTGGCAGCATGCTCCTGTAGTGGCCCTCTTTTCAAGTAGGTTTTTTGTGCATCATACCTTGCTTGTAGGTTATCCATGTCAATAGTTTCATGCACAACATGGTTAGGGTTAAGATTGAAAACTTCTCTAATAAGTTTAGGGTAGAGCCTAAAGAGGTTTACCCCAGCATGATTCTTTATCCACCATGTAATTGGGTCATACTTCTTGGCCAAAACTATTAATAAATCATTGTCGAAGAAAATTGTAGGGATTGTCAACTTTCCAATATCAAACTCCCAGACATTGCTTAGAGGAGTATCCAGTTTTCACTCTAAAAACCACTTTCTGAATAATTCCAAACCTCCCATGGATACCTAAGCATCTCGTACCCAATTGGCTTTATCATAGAAACCCTTTGCTATGGCTACTCTAGGGTTTTTAGGAATCAACTCCCTCCCCTTAGTTATCTCATGAACTCACAAAGGAAATTGTTCCAGAAAATCATCGTGCATACCCCTTTTAGAATATTTAGTTTTCCTAGAAAAATCCTTTCGTGGAGGCATATTCTAAATTTTTTAAAATTTCACTCAGAAAATTCTTGATTTTCATTGGTTACAGATCACTTACTTTCCAAAATCTACTCTTCTTTCTACAATTTTCTCTACAAATTCACTGAAGTCGCTTGAGGAAGTTTGTACCCTAGCTCTGAAAGTCCTTTGACTCTGAGAAAATCTAAAATTTGTGCTTCAACAATGGAAAATTTACATGTTATATTAGTGCATTGAGGTCGCACAAAGGAAACTCTGTATCATATTTATTTCTCCAACCATTATTTTCATGTTGTATCTTGAATTTGAATTATACCCATTGATTTCCCTTAGATCAGATGGTTTTGTTTCAAAACTAGAAAGTCTCTTAAAAACTCTGGGATCTCTAGCCACACGTCAGAAGCCCACTTGCTTGCATTATTTAAAAACCTCACATTTTGATAATGCGAGAATGTGGGTGCCGTCGATCTTACTCTGATTGACGGTAAGCCAAGATCTGTTTGTTTGATGACCCACTAAACTAACTTGGCCAATGAAAATATTGCTCTTTAATCCATGTGCTTTGGCAATTTTAACTGCAATTATTGAAGTCTCCACGCCCACGACATCACTGCTTCCAACTTGGCACACCTATCACCTTCCAACCATCAATGTACTTCAGTACTTTTAATCTCTACCAGTGTGGCATGACTCAACACACTTCCTAAAGCTTGGTCCAGGTCCCACCATGCCCGCTTGCTCGCATTATTTAAAAATCAAGCAACTTGATAATGCAAGAAAGCGCAATCCATTGATCTTGCTTTAATCAACCATGATAAGAATCTTGCAATGAATATGCACTTATTCAATTTGAATGGACCAATGAAATGCTTCTTCTTTATTCCATGTCATCTGACAACTACCACAGAGGACACACTATTATTACCTTTCTGCAAACGACAGGTCCATGATGTCACCATTGCCATGCGTCGTGTGCCCATTTCCTTGCATTATTTAAAGACTTCACAACTTGATAATGCATGAATGCGGTAATCGTAGATCTAAAAAAGATCCATGATTGATGAATATTGATCATAAAGTAAAGTTTTCATTAATTTGAACAACCAATCATAGCGCAGGAAAATAAGACATGCACATGGTACTGACAAATCTGCAAAAAGTGTCCTGACCTATTCTGACATACAAGACCTTTTGTGGTGCATTGAATCTCAAAAACCATTAGGGGCTACATGTCACAAATGTGTTTCCCCACATTATTTAAAACTCTCACAACTTCATAATGCGGGAATGCAGGAACCCTTGATCTTGAGAAAATCAACGATGTTGAAGAACATTTCAACTTGGCATCCTTTTTAAAATAGAATATCACAATTAAAGCACATAAAAGGTTTATCATAAGGATAAAAAGGTATTTTGATGCAAACAAATCTTTAGGATAAAATGCCCCACTAAAATATTTGAAATAATGCCTTTTAAAAATTTGAAAACTAGGCGAACACAAAACAAATGTATAAGGGTTTTTCACACACTTAGGGCCTTTTCATGAATAATTTGAGAGACAAAACCTGAGAATTTTAAAAGGAAAATACAACCCACAGAACATGGCATAATTAGAATAGTCTAACAATTTTCAGGATTTCATAAGATAAAACCCTAATCTGCAAGAATCAAAGATTTAACTAATTTTTCACCCAAATATTAGAAGCTTTTCTATACTATGAAAAATCACACCAACAAGAGGCTTCTTCATTTCTTCACTAGATTTTTACCTCTTTTTGGGGGACAATTTTTCCCATGTGGTTTACTGTCTTTCCCTATTTTCAGAGGTTGCATCTTTTGCATTGTACATGGGTACCTAATATGGCCTCATTACTAGGACCTATTCTACATTTCTACATTTCTTAGTTTTGTGAGCTTAAGGCATTTCCCAAAGTTGCACTCAAGGGGGGGTGTTAGAGTAAATAATTAATAATTAATTATTTATTCTATTTACTTAAGCTTACTTAGGTAAATGTATTTATTTATTAGTTGTAGTCTAGGAGTTTGTTATAAGTTGTTGACAATACAGGAGTTTGTTCTCTCCTAAGTCATACTTATCCTCTCACCTTGTTCAAGGACTTTCCACCTTATGTGTATGTATGCTTAGTTGTCACACTTATCTCCTAGCATCTTCTATCTTGTTCTAGGAGATTCCTAGAGCTCTTTATATTCAGGCTCCCTCTTTGTATTTTCATAACAACAACGCATTCTATTGTAAATAGAATTTCATTATTTTTGCATACTTCTTGTCTCTTATGTCCATTTAGGGTTTTTCCCTAGCTCCACGCTCTTCTCTCCTTGGCTTCCCTTTAACAAGTTATTGCATGCAGGTGATATTAACTTTTCACTTTTTGTTGGTGTCATCCTATGCATTATCTTATTTGGAAAAATAGATTATAAAATCAATTCTATCTAGTGAGTGATCTTGCACACTATGGGTAATATATCAGGTACATTATCTATCACAACATCAAGAAGTTATTCCATCAAATCTATAACTTTTGTAGGTACCTCTTCTACTTCATCTTTGCCATGTTTTAGAATTATAGGAAAAATAAAAATCTCATACCTAATATCCTTGAGAAACTCCTTTCCATCAACAAAACATATTTTGGCAGCACTAAATACATTTTCTTCCTTCTCCTTTAGTTGCTTTAGCTTATGTTTCATTCCATCCTTTGTAATAGTTTATGTATTTGCATGCCCATCATGTACATCATGTCTATCAAACTCCCATGGCTTGCCTAGCAACGTATGACCTATTTCTATAGGTATGATATCACAAAGTACTTAATCATGATAGCTTCCAATCTTAAACTTTACTACGCAGTGCTCATTGACCATGATCTTGTGGTCATCCTATACTAAGGCAATATGGTATGGACTTGGGTGCTTCTACCTCTTGAGATTTAACTTTGTGACCATCTTTTCTATCACTAGATTTTTAATACTTCAACCATTAATGATCACATCATGGCACTTATGTTTACATTTTCATCTTGTGAAAAAAAAAACTCCTTTGATTTGGTTCATTCTCATCACTCAACAAGATCCTTCTCTTAACTAGGACTTCTCCTCTTTCAACATCTTTAGATTGTGATGACTTGGCATCTTCATCAATATACACTACTCTAGCCTAGCCTTTAGTTCTTCTATAAGTCCTTCCTTGGTGCTAGGAACACTTAAATTCTATATGCCCTTCTTCTCCATAGTGAAGACATTTTCCATGAAAGCCTCCTCTTCTAAATCCTTATCTTCTTCCTCTTCCTCTTTGATCTCTATTATTATAACCATGGCAATAATTAAAATTATTGTCCCTCTAGTTCTAAGTGCTATTGTTGACATCATCCTTATTCTTTTGATCATCATTTCAACATTCATAAGACCATTTGCTAGATCTACCATCATGACATCTTTCACTATTTTTATTATCAAACTTCTTATTCATCTTTTCCTCAACTCTTAGGGAAAACTTGTATGCCTCTTCAATACTGTTCATTCAAACTAGACTGAAATCCTCTTGGATACTTGGTCTCAACCCATTAAGACAATGAGAAATTTTCTCCTTGTCATCTTCTACATGACCTACTTTGATGAGAACTTGGTAGTGTTAGAAAGAGGAATTACTTGGGAGGGGGGGGGGGGGGGGGGGGGGGGTTGAATTAATAATTTACAAAATTTAGTTGCCTACTAAATATTATTTATTACTTTGAATCATACATAAGAAAGTAAACAAGTAATGCTAAACAATAATAGTAACCACACACAAAGGTAACTCATAACACCATATTTTGTTAACTAGAGATATTCTAGCTAGGGAAAAACCCTAGTGGGGATGATACCCACTATATAATATATTGATATATATGTTCCTTGGTAGAGGATGGACTCTGTTAGGAGTCAATGAGTAAATTTAGTATAGAGAGTCCCTATTAGGAGACTTTGAATCCTTGTTAGGAGATTCCAACCCTGTTAGGATTTGTAGTACAATAGATGCAAGATGAGCCCATTGCACAAACATGCATTTCCAATTACAAGAAGAGCTTACTACCCAAAAAAGTAATTAGTCTTTAGGTATATAGGTGCTATAACTTCTTTCTTGATTGATCTGACCTTAGTTCAATTTCAGATCACAAAATCAACTTTGCATATATCGCTTCACAAAAAGTTCACATATCACAATTACACACTTGATACACACTTGAATTCACAAGATGTCATTTTCATAAATACCATGCCTTTACACAAATTTCTGCTAGGTCAGCTAAGACCATAATATAGTTTTCCAACTTAGAGTAAACATCTAGGATGTCGGCCCTAATTGGTAAAGTAATTATTTTGTAAATAAAATAGTTCTTTTCCTTTAATTTTGTTGTTCAATTTCATAGGTAGAACAAAAATGTCCCTTTTCCATATAGTTTATACTAATGTTCAAGGTTATACATATCATCATCAACATGCATACTATCTCCATCTAACTTTGCTAATCATAATATGATGTTAGTAACAAGTTACATACAAAACAATGCATTGTTGTAAACCAATTTCATACTTAGTCAATTTTCTAGGTACCAAAAGCTAAGTATCTTTATTTCTAAGGTTCTCTACAAGAACATGCATCATGTGTTGGCATAAATGACAAAAATTACGTATCTTAATTAGCCAATTGTCAAAAATCTCCCCCTTTGGCATTGATGGCAATAAAATAGGAAAAAATGGTTAAGTATCAAAAACCTATCAAAACAATACAACATCAATACATTAATCATCTTTTACAACTTATCCATCTTACATATGCTCCCCCTTCCAATATGATTTTATGCCTTTCTTCTCCCCCTTTGACATCAATGAAAAAGGTTAGAATGTCAAAAATTGTCAAAAACTGTTCATCTACTATTAAAAACTCTATTCTTCTGACTTAAACTAATAATATCTTCATACAATCAAAAAAACTTTCCTTGAGACCATTTACATATTTTATCCATGTATCCTTGGCTATTTTAGTAGAGGTGAGAATTTCACATAGGGCATATGATGCAATTTTAATTGCATTAAGGTTTGAGTATAAGAAATTTGAATAGGTGTCCTTGGCTTTGACACACTCCTCCAACTGTCTCTCAATAATAGATATCTTTAGAGAAATAGACTCTCTGAAATTTGATAATCTCTTCAAAATTTGTTCTTTTTGAAGTTCCAATTTTTTGATATCACTAAAAACATTGGCTACTTGTCCTTCAAAGTCATCAAATTTGTTGGAAGTTTGATGTATCTTGTTTGATAGAGCTTCTAGATCACTTAGCTTTCCTTCAATCTTACTATCAAAATCCTTGGTCAACTTATGAGATAAGATACACTTAATGTATAATACCTTTCCATCTTATTGACATTTCCAAAATTCCTTGATACAAGTATTAAGACTTAGCAAATGATTCTTGATATTTTAACAAATGGTGCTAAATAAATTAACATCATGTGAAATATGGGCCTTTGATTCTGCAACATTCAACGAAATTGTAAATTCTTCATCAAAATATTTTATCACTACTTGTGCCCTCTATTTAGGTTCTACCTCTATATGCTTGACTGCTAGAGTACTGTGTAATTTGTCAATTACCTCCATTAAGGTTCTTTGTAGGCTTTTTGCTTTCCTATTCTTCTCAATAAGTTTTGTCAAAGATGAGATCAAGTCAATTTGATCATCATTATCACTTGTTAGGCTAGCAAGTGAAAGTGGAGTAGATGAACTAGATGGTTTAGATTCATATCCCCTTTGCTTCTTCTCTGCTACCTTTTTAAATATTTGCTATTATTTCTCTTTCTCTTCCATTCTCTTCTTCTTTTCTTCCTTTATTTTCCTTTTCTTTTCTTCCTCAACTCCTCTTTTCATTTCTTCTTCAAGAAATTTCTTTATGGCTTCTTTGATTTTTCTCCTTTCTACCTCTAATAGCCCCTTTTCTTCTTCAATTTGTTTCAATTGATCTTGAGTAACCTGGGCCTAAGATTCAAGCTATTTGGAACTCTCAAAAGGGTTAGTATCATCAATGTTGATAGTAACATTAGTCTGATCAATTTGCATAGTGTCACCACTTGCTAACACTTCCTAAGTTCTAGGTGCCGGTGAAGGTGTTTCCTTAGACTCGGTCATCATCTAACTGATAGCCACAAATTTTCACTTCTTAATTTATCCTTCTCACCCACCATAAATTGTCTCACCTTGTTTCTCAAGTAAGGTGCTAGATTGTTCAACAAGTTCTTCACTTCTTCCTCATCATCTATCTTGTATATGATCCTTATCATAGACTTTTGAACTTTTATATCCTCTTCCTAAGTTGGTGCTTTCTTCTTTATAAGTTTGTCATAGATTTTGTAATTTACTGTGCCTTCAAAATCCTTAAGTTTTAGATTGTTAGCAATTATATATCTCACAGTAGAGATATCATTCCTCTTTTTCCCTTTATATTTTTCCTTATGATATATCCCTCAATGTTAAAATTTCTCTATGTATATAGTTTTCATTCCTAGGAATCAAGTCTTTTCATTAATTATATTAATAATAATAATATAATTATATTAATTATATATTTATATTAATTATATACTTATATTAATAATAATTGTATTATAATATATATTATTCTAATAAAATATCAACTATAAATTATATTACTATATTATAATACTTTATATTAATAGTATCATATCTTAATCATATTATTATTTATTTATAATTATATTAGATTATCATTTAATTAATTTCATAATTCCACATTGCTATTATGATGTGAGGATATTATATATAATTTTACACATAAAATATTATTACTTTAATATTTTTATTAATAACACTTTATATATAATGGTTTATTTATTATTTATATTACATGTCAGAATGGGGACATTACAGTCCTCCCCTCTCGAATTTTTTTGCCCTCAAGAAAATCTTTCATACACAAGTTTGTCACAAACACAAAACATACTTGCATTCAAAAGAACAATTTTTTTATGAAATATACATTGAATGAAAACATGAAGCATACATGATGTAGACAGATCATGAAAACATGAAGTAGACATGATGCAGATAGATGAAGGCACAAAGAAAACACGATGAAGACACATCATACATAACCTTGATTAGATCCTAAATTAACAATGCACAATGACTATACTTCTTCATTGGGCTTATGAACCCTGCAACCACACAATAAGCATCAGTACATGCATGCAAATATATATAAACTTCAAAGAAATTCAAATGATAATAAGTTAATCCAAGCTAGTTCCATACTAAGCCCAAGAGCGAAACTTTGGCCCCCTTGGCCCCGATGGCAAGTGTTAGGCATCCACATGAGGTGGTCTACTTAGTGGATTGCTTGTTTGGCTAGAAAGGTTCTTGTGAAAAGGAGCCATTACTATCTTTTCCTTAACTAGCACTACAATAGGGTGTCCTAACTGCTCTGCCTTGATTGTAGACTCCATAGGAAAGTTGGTAGGGTGCCCTTACTATCTTCCCCTTAACTAGTACTACAAGAGGGTGTTCTCCCCTAATTGCAAACTCCATAGGAAAGTGGTAGGGTTTCATTACTATCTTCCCCTTAGCTAGTACTACAATAGGGTATCATAGCAGCTCTTTCTTGATTGTAGACTCCATAGGAAGGATAGATGCCCTTATAGTCTTTCCCTTAACTAGTACTATAATAAGGTGTCTTAACAGACCTCCCTTACTTGCAGAATCCATAGGAAAGTTAAATATGGCCTTTCCCTTAACTAGTACTACAATAAGGTGCCTTAACAAACCTCCCTTAATTGCAGACTCGATAGGAAAGTTAAATATGGCCTTTCCCTTAACTAGTACTAGAATAAGGTGCCTTAACATACCTCCCTTAATTGAAGACTCCATAGGAAAGTTATATATGATAGGGTTTCTATATAGTCTTTGCCTTAACTAGTACAACAATAAGACATCTTTTAGACCTTCCTTGATTGTAGACTCCATAGGAAAGCTACTTGAAATCCCTAAATCATTTCTCAAATAATCAATTCTACACCTTTATGATTACATTAATTAAGAAAGTTTACAATTTCATATTTTAACTAAATAGTGGAAATGCTTACAAGATATAATTAATCATTTATTCCATAAAACTGTATTGATATCAACTAACATATTAGTTACTCTTATAATATCAAATCATTAATTATCATTGTTTCAATTAAAATCATATTTCTAATATTAGTAATATTCAAACTAGAATATTTTTTATAATTATATATATAAATATGTTCATACACATAAATATATAATAATATGGAAAAAATATTATATAACAAATATATCCAACATATAAAGCAACTTTTGTACTCAATAAAATATCTTACCTTTATCTTTTCATACCTAAATATTTTTAGCCAGCATTCTATACCCAACATCAGTCCTTCACACGGGGAACAGGGGTACCCGACTGCACCCTTTGATGTAGAGATCGTCTGAATTTTAGCATAGAGCCTGTCAGTGTGTTGGCACCAAAGATTATTTGTGCTTGTGCACAAATCTTTCATGCACACATGGAGATAATATAAATTTTGGTTCCTGCTTGATTTCCCAAACGATGGAGTATTTCCCTAGATGTTATAATACTGCTACATCTTAAAATTGGGAAAACTACTTGAAAGTAGATATAATGCCTGAAAAAAAACAAACCCACCATCACCTTATTTTGGATAGTATTTTAACTATTGAAATACTAGTCAGTGGGCTAGAGACTGTAAAGATGGTGATCTAAAAATTAAATGTTATCAATCTAAAGAGCAGGGTTATATTGAAAGGAATTGTCTCAATCATGTAAAATTAATACAGTCTAGAGAATGAGTCTAAAATTGAATAGATTGAAGAAGTGGATTGATGTCATTCCCATGATGCCTTGATTGGGACTACCATTATTTGTCCATGTGTAGAGCTTGGAATTGTGCTTGTATCCATTAAAAGATTAAAAATAATGAATAGTGGAGAAATGAAATTTTATTGGTTGATCTTAAAAATTGATTGCAATATCTCTTGTAGAGATCAATTACAAATTAGACTTTTAACTATCACCTATCCAATATCTCTTAAAGAGATCAATTACAAATTAGACTTTTAACTGTTAATAGTCCACAAATTTTTGGAGATGTCAAAACTTATGATGCAATTATAATTTATTTTTAGAATTAAACTAGAATAGATTTGAACAGACTTCAGTTTTTAGATTTTTTAAGCTGCAAAAATCAATTTATTTTAAACGAATGCACAATGGTAACTTGTGAGTTTCTTATTAGAGGGGTTTAGATTTGAATCTACTAAAATTTAAAAAATAATTTAAAAAAATGTCAACAAATATTAGTGCTAATAAATCTAGGCTCTGACCCTACAAAACTTCCATTGTCCTCTACCTCCCTTTTTATTTGTCCCATTTTTTAATAAAACCTCTTGCTTACTTTGTTGTGTTAAAAATAGTGGAACACCGATAGATAAACAATTACAAAATGCTTGTAGATAAATTTTGAATCAAACTATGTAGAATATAAGCACTTATCTGTACTGTGACTTGCAACAACTTTTATTAGTCTTCCTTTCTTCAGCAATGGCAAAGACTCCTGATCACTATATAAAAAAATGAAGTTGATAACAATAAATAATGTTAATACTTATGCAGGTACTAAGATGCCTTTAATCGATTTTAAAATCTGTTGTAGTTCACTAATCTACTTAAGCTTTCTTTCACACAGGATGGCAAGATAATTGCTTTGATACCATTTGTAATGTCCCCTTTTGGGACATTAGGGTTTATATCCTTACTATAAATATATTTTCTCCTTTTTCTCTCTGATTGCCAATCATTCCTCTTTTTTCCTTTATATTTTTCCTTATCATATATCCCTCAATGTTAAAATTTCTCTATGTATATAGTTTTCATTCCTAGGAATCACGTCTTTTCATTAATTATATTAATAATAATAATATAATTATATTAATTATATATTTATATTAATTATATGCTTATATAAATAAGCTTGATATATTATATTAATAATAATTGTATTATAATATATATTATTCTAATAGAATATCAATTATAAATTATATTACTATATTATAATACTTTATATTAATAGTATCATATCTTAATCATATTATTATTTATTTATAATTATATTAGATTATCATTTAATTAATTTCATAATTCCACATTGCTATTATCATGCGACCATATTATATATAATTTTACACATAAAATATTATTACTTTAATATTTTTATTAATACCACTTTATATATAATGGTTTATTTATTATTTATATTACATGTCAGAACAGGGACATTACAGAACTATAGTGTTGATAGGTTCCTTCCAGTAGTTGATTGTAACATTCATTTCTATCAATAATGTTCTTGCATAATCAATGATCGATCTATTTCTTCTTTTAGCTATACCATTTTGCTAAGGTGTACAAAGAGCTAATACTTGTCTTTTAATTCCTTTTTCAATGCAAAATTCATTGAATTCATTGGAGATGAATTCACCACCTCTGTCTAATCTCAAACATTTCAAATTCTTTCTAGTTTTTTTTTCTACTCTTACTAAATACCACTTGAATTTTTGAAAAGCTTCTAATTTTTCTTTTAAATACATTATAGTCATCATTCTAGAATAATCATCAACAAAAAGAGTGAAAAACTTATCTCTATTATAACTCTCTATTCTAATAGGTCCACATAAGTCTATATGCACAAGCTTTGTATAGACCCATATCAGGTTTCCTCAAGATGGGTTTACCTCTTACTCTTCTGTGTTTAATTATCTTAACTAGACTATCAAAGTTTACATGACATAATCTTTTGTGTCATAACTAGCTTTCTTCTACTTGAGCAATAAAACATGAACTTTCACTGAAACATCGATAGAATAGATTACCTTTTGTTTCTTTTCCAGATCCAATCAGATTTCCTTTTTCATCTAGTAGTTTGGGCTTTCGATTCATAAATTCTACCTTGAATCCAATGTTATTCAATTGTGCCACACTTAGTAGATTATGCTTTAGTCCTTCAACCCAATAATAATTATCATATATAAGATCATTGGTCAAAGAGATACATCCTTTTCCTTTTATGCAACAAAGTTCATTGTTTCCAAATCTCACATTGCCACCATCATAATATTCCATGTGTTCAAAATTTGTTTTCTCTCCAGTCATATGGTGTGAGCAACCACTAGATATAATCCATGTATGTTTTTTTCTTACATGAGAGATAAGTGTCATCTTATCTCCTTCATCATTAGATTCATCTTTTACAACAATATATAACATTTCATCTTCATTGTTATCAGGATCTTTAGCCATAAAACAAGATTTATTACCTTTGTCCTTGAGTTGAATTCCTTCTTTCCTTTGTACTTATTACTTTTCTTTTCATCCTTTTTTCCTCTATTTGGGCATCTTGCAACAATGTGACTAACTTCTTCACAAGAAAAATAGATTAGAGGAATCTGGCCTTTGTACTTTCCTTTGCCTTTAGTATATTTCTTTGCAAGTAGGGCTTCAACAACTTCAAGATTATTGTCAGAACTTTATTCTATTTCTCCTTCACTTCTTGATTGATTGGCCTTTAATTTCTTACTTTTTTTCTTGAATGGAAGCTTGGATTCAAATTCAGACTCAATATCTTTGGGACTAGTAACATAGTTATCATAGTTATCCAACTCAAAAGCTATCAATCTTCTAACTAGAGCATCCAAGGTTATATTTCTATTCGGATCACATCTCATCTCTTGAATAGTAGACACTCTAATTGCATAGATAGGAAGAAGGGTTTTGATTACCTTTCTTACAACTATTTTGTTATCAATGTCTCCTCCAAATGCTTTGATTGCACTCACACTTGCTTTGATTATTTCCACATATTTTTAAATGTTTTCATCTTCTCTCATTCTCATCTAATAAAATTGACCTCTAATACATTTTTCTTTAGCTCTTCTTACATTTTCATCTCCTCCATAAATGTCCTTTATTTTGATCCACATTGCATGAGCTATAGTACAATCTTTTACTTCATCAAATTCAACATAGTTAAGAGTAGATGCCAGATCAATCATGATGATGTTATGGTTTCTTTTTTAGTAATATCTTTAACTAATAATGTTCCAGTAGAAGTTTTGTATTTGGCATCAGGAGAATTGCAGTTTGAATCACCAAAATTTTCTAGATGTAACCTCATAAGTCCTTGCCATGGTGCAAAGTTTTCTTAGTTCAACATGAGAATTTCTCTTCTACAAGACATCTTGATCTTTAGCTTAGGTCCTTGAAACCTTCTTTGCGAGCAGCAAAAGCTCTAATACCAATTGTTGGAAGTATAAGGGGAATAACTAAGAGGGGAGGGGTGAATTAGTTACCATTAAAATAAATCTTATATCCCTAAGATGTCAATACAAAATAAACTCTAAAAATTGAACTCTATTGATGCTCAACAAACAGACGAAAAAATGCTATAACTCGTAAGCACTAAACTTGTTTAGAAAGTACTTAACATGAAAATATTAAGGTGTTATCTGTGATTAATTATTTTAACTTAGTTGCAAACATATAATAGAAATATCATGAACACATTTGACACCAAGATTTAACATGGAAACCCAATTTGGGAAAAACCACCAATTGTAACTAGTTACTAATTTTCACTCTTTCGAAGTGAGTCTTGTTAGGAGCCAACCTTATTAAAGGTTATGAAACACACTATTAGGTGTGACCTTGTTAGAGGATTTAATCACCCTGTTAGGAGTGGCCTTGTTAGAGGTCTTTGGAAAATTCAATAGAAATGCCACCTTGCTAGAGGATATACAAATAACTATTAAGCCAACATTGTTAAGAGATTTAGATCACTTCTACAATGGTTAGAGAGTAATAATGAGATGACTTATTTATGATGCTACTAATTTGCTAATTATAGATCTCAATTCTGGCTTGTATACTTGATCCTTCTTGATTAAATATATCCTTGCTCCATAAGGATATTCTACTTATCCTTCTAATTTGCTTCCTCTTAGCATTCTTCAACTATCTTCCATGCATTCACACTTTTTGAATCTCAACTTGACCTTATACTTATATCTTTTATATTGTCAAGTCGGCTAGAATACAACTTAGAATAATTAAAATTCATCTTCTCAGTTGGCTAGAGCCAACAAACAAATCAATTGAACTTAATATGCAAAAATAAGAAAATCCTTCATTAGCTAACCCTGCTTAGAAGACACTAACTCAAAAATGATTTTTCTATGTTAACCAACTAAACTCGGTCAACACTGCATACTTCATGAAGTTCTTTTGGTAACCAAGTAAGCTTGGTTAACACTGGTTCATTTCCTTCATTAACGGAGTGAGCTCAGTTAACACTCAACTTTTGAAAACTTTCCTTTGGCACTCGAGTGAACTTGGTAGAAACCATCTTCTAAATTAGGAAAACTCTAGAATGCTTAGTAGGCATAGGAAACTATCTTCAATGCCCAAGTGAGCTTGACATGCACTAACTAGTAATGATATGACATTTTATATAACATCAAAGACAATACACAATTAATCAATTATATTCAACAACATGCACTTCCAATTACAAGAAGAGCTCACTACCCAAACAAGTAATTAGGCTTCATGTATATAGGTGCTCTAACTTCTTTCTTGTCTAATCTTTGATCTCAGTTTGATCTTGGATCACAAAATCAACTTTTCATATACCACTTCACAAATATTTCACATATCACAATTACACACTTGATACACACTTAAATTCACAAGATGTCCTTTGCATAAATATCATGCCTTTACACCAGTTGTTGCTAGATAGGCTAAGACCATAATATACTTTTCCAACTTAGAGTAAACATCTAAGATGCTAGCCCTAATTGGTCAAGTAATTATTTTGTAAACAAAACAATTCCTTTCATTTAAATTTGCAGTTCTATTTCATAGGTAGAACATGAATATCTCTTTTCCATATAGTCTATACAAATTTTTGAGGTTATAAACATCATCATCAACATGTATTCTATCTCCATCTACCTTTAGTAATCATAATATGACATTAGTAAAAAGTTACATATAAAATAATACACTACTACAAACCAATTTCATACTTGGACAATTTTTTTGGTACCAAAAGCTAAGTATCTTTATTTTCAAGGTTCTCTACAAGCACGTACATCACATGTTTCCATAAATGAAAAAAATTAGACATCTTCATTAGCTAATTTTCAATAGGTAGAACTCTTTGGTAAAATCTTAAACAAATCTTCTCTCTTTCTTCAACCATTGCATTTTCTTTAATAGATCAAGCTCATAATCCACAGGAATGAACTGTCACTTCAATTGAGTGATCATCCAATTCAATCTTGTAATTTTTTCCTTCCCTCTTCTATTTATCTCCAACAAAATCTTCTATCACCAGGTCTTCACATGACCCTTTAGTTTGGCCTTTACAAACTTGACCCTATTCAAATCTTTAATATCTTCATACTCGAAGTATCCCTCTAATTCATTGGATCAATCAATCAAATCCTCTAGGTTAATATTTCTCAAAAATGTGGGAACCTAAGACTTATGTCTTTTTCTAATCTTGGACATGGCCCTAAAAATCCTTTATTCTTTAGGGTTCAAAATGACCTCTTTTCAATATTTTCTTATTCTTCTTCTTCATCCTCACTTTCATCTCTTATGGTGAGATTTTTTCCTCTATGCATTTGTTCTTCCAATGCTTGTATCTATCTCTATAGGGCTCTAAAATCCTTAGTGATAAGCTTATGACTCTTCTAGGCTATCTTTGTGGAGGCCTTTTTGTACTTCCACTAAAACCCTAGTACAACCTACCTCACAATCGATGATCTATCCACATGCTTAACCCAAACCATCATCCTAGTAGAAATCGCCTCCTAGTTGACAATTTGTTCACATACTTAGGAACTCCAGCTTTGATACCACTTGATGAAGGGTACTTCTCTTATAACAATAACACACAAAAAAAATAAAGAAATAACACAAATTGAGAGAACAAAATATGGGCTCCTTATTATCACCATAAATGTAGAATTATAGAATTACAATATGGAAACCCACATAGGTGCCTTCCTTACAATAGTTTGCAAGATAGAGCTACAACTTTCACCTAGAACTTTCCTAGAGAACCTATGGGCCTTCCTTATATAGGCACATTTAATTTCCAAAGAAGGTTCTAAAAACTAATCTCTAACCCTTAAGGCCAACTAGCCTCATATTATATCATTACATTACACTTGATTACATTACATCAACTCAAGTAAACTTACAAATTACATTTTTAGATGGGTCCAGTTTTGGGGACCATAACCAACAAACTATTGACCTAATGGGTTATCTCCATTTTGAAATACTTAGCTAGGGATCTACGCCAATTGATTATGTGAGCATCCAACAATCAAGGTTTTACCTTATTTCAAAGTCATTTAGGCCCTCATCACATGACCTCAAGTTTGGATAGCCAAAATTCATACCAAAAATATTAACTACACGAATACATATAATATGACCTTAACAAACCTCCATATATGAGATTACAAAAATTTGAGAACATAATACCAACTTACTAAAATTCGCAAGCTCCCTCAAATAGAAACTCTACATGGGAATAACCCTTATTAAAAATTTTAAAAAAATTGGAAAATTGGAAATAGAGATATTTTTGGGTGATCCAAGATTGCTGATGCAATGGAGAAAACCATAAGAGTCTTCAAAGATTGAAATTAGTCCTCAAGGTCCCCTTTAATGAAGTATTGAATAAGAAAGATATCAATTTGAGGCCAAAGTGGTCAAACATTCATCACAAGAGTTGACAGGGAATGGTTCAAGATTCTCACTACCCAACCTAAATGTTGATGTTTTGAAACTTCAAAATTTCATATTACCTTGATGAGAACAAGATACATCTAGGGGCAGTTACTTCCCATCTTTAGAATACCCTTTCAAACACCGGGCCAACTATAAGGCTAGACCCTTCTACTTTAGGCTTTGTAAAAGCTAGGTAGGTGGACCTCAAATTCACTTATATGGTACCAATGCTAAAACATACACATGAATCTTGACAAACTAGATACAACCCTTAATCTCCTAACACTTATGCAAAGATCTTAGACATGGAATAGTTAATAACATGACCAAAGAAATTGCTAAGCTAAGTGAGGGTATCGCATTTCAATTCTTCAACATTTAAAAGAAAAGATATTTGATTAATGATGTTGATTTCAGAAAAACATGACATGAACAACATAACAATTTGATCCTATAGCTAAATAGTGCCTTATCTATTGGGAATTCACACAAACCCTTAACATACATCCCTAGAAGTCATTAACCTATCCCATACACGAGGACTTCCTAATCTATCTATTCACCTTATGAATTAGACATCTGCATCTTTTTGAATCTTATACTCGACCTATCCCTTCATGATATTTGCAATCCTATGATGATAAATCAAGCATTTGCATAACTCCTTGAGTCACAAGAAAAATAAATCAACATATACAACCATCAAATTGCAACTGAATTTCATACCCTTTTTTACAAAACACAAAAGATCACAAACAACATGAATGGGAGATAGGATATCATAATGAAGACTAGCTTGCTACTACATTTTCATTCATTTCTTTGAAAAAAATATAGCAAGATGCATTAAATTGAAATGTAAAACTTCCTAACAGATTAGAACTATCTATATTCTTATTTCTTTCTATTCATTACAAGAGAAATTGTTGAAGAATAATGGTGGAATCACAACTCTTGATCCAACAATGTGGTCTTATAAATAAACAAGAACCAACAATGTGGTCTCACACTGAAAAATGCCAACACTTATAATGGATGAGAAAGAAAAAGATATAGAAGGAGAATGGAATCTCAAAACTGATTTGGAAGTGACATGTGTCCACTTCAATATTCATTCTCTATAATTGTAGAGCATCTCTCATCTTTCTACCCATGAGATCTGATATTATTTTTCATCATTAGTTTGTAACAAACTCGATATATCTCTTCCTCAATAATGAAAACCCTTATGTTGCCAAGATATTTGAAATACATCTTGAAATGCTAATAAAACCTCCATTTAACTAACTTGGATATGACAAAACTCACCCATAACTATGTTTTTACTATCTTTTACATTCACTCAATTCACCATTTCACTAGAAATTAGATATGAACTGCCTTAATTGAATTAAATTGAAGATTGGGTACCTAAGACAAATCCTCACATAACTTGAACTAGTTGTCTCCTGTGTGAAAACAAACTCTAGAAATGCAAAGCTCATTCTCTCCCAATTCTGACAATATATAATAGTGCTATATGGACTTACCAGAAACTCCTAGGATCTTAGTTCAAAAGTTAGGCCCTTAGCATGGCTTTGAGACTTCATTTCATTTTTCAAAAATTTAAAATATTCCAAAGTTTGAACTATATAATAAATCAAATTTTATTTAAAACTGACCCTGCACATATTTTTGAGAGAAAATAATTAAAAATATTATTTTATGTAGTTTTAACTTTCCTTCAATTTTCCATCTAGGTCAAGCTAGTTTGACTAACCCTGAAACGTGTCATGCTCTGATTGACAAACTTTCCACTTATTCACTTGATACCCACCACCTGGGTGCCATTTTTGACCATCTTATTGGTCCCCTATTCCACCATGTGGTGGCTACATCATTGTGGCACATCACTACCATGTCACTAGTCTCCATGTCACATGATGAGTTAGCATTGTGCCACATCATTTCAACATAGCGATCTCATGACATGTGGAATCTCTAGACATGTAAGCACTGCCATGTCACTACCCTATTACTGTACCACCTTAGTCTTCCATGTCATTAGTCGCTATGTGGTATGACAAGTCAACATTGTACCATGTCATCACGAAATAGTGATGTCATGACACGTGGCATTTTCTACCACCTTAGCACCTCTAGAAGTGTGCCACATCTGAAAGCCTCTACATTTTTTCATCCTACATTGTCCCATGTCAATGTATATAGGTCCAATAATCATCTATCATGCTGCTGACTATACAAAATTCTTTCTAGCTGGCCATGGGCCCCACAGAAGAAGTTTGTGGCTCAAAATCATTTTCTTATTAGACACTATAGAGATAAGTACTCTTGTATTTAAAGATAAAACAAAACTCCCACAACATGCATATGGAATCAAATCCTTGAGAAACTTGGGG
The DNA here is from genome assembly GCA_028749045.1 of Cupressus sempervirens. Taxonomy (NCBI): domain Eukaryota; kingdom Viridiplantae; phylum Streptophyta; class Pinopsida; order Cupressales; family Cupressaceae; genus Cupressus; species Cupressus sempervirens. The sequence goes on along the minus strand of CM053790.1, from coordinate 311,081,257 downwards.
CCCTACAAAGGCATATCTATGCTAGAATTGAGTAATCCAAACACATAAAGCATGAGCTTAATAATCCTTAAGAAACAAAAATTGTGTTTTGATATACAATGTGAGGAAGGAGGGAATCATGTTTTGAGAAAAAATCTTCTAATTATAATCCATCCTATCTTTTTTTGCTAGCATCTTCATAAATATGATTGCCTCTTCAATTGATTTGATATTCAGTGGGACTTGGAAGGCCACACATGCAATTGTTTGGGGATGGATTGGATCATGACATTGTACTATTTATGCCAAAGAAGTGGATAATATTGGAAGATGGAGATTTTTAAAAATGTTATTTGGCTATCACTCCCACTTACCAAATCAAACCAGAGCTATTGAGGTGACACCTGGTATATGTCTTTCAACACCTATGAGAGCCTTCCTTCAAATGTCGGTGATGCTTTGCCATGAGGGCCCTATGCATTTCCTTGTACAATCACATATTGTCAACATCTCCCTTATGCAAACCAACTAAGTCCCCTTTTATACATTCCACATCATAAATGGAAAATCCTAAATGTCCATGGTATGGAGCTTCCCCTCTCAATCCTGCCACCAAAAATTGCAGGCTTCTCCAAGTCAATGCCTTGATTTTCACTTCTCTATTTATCCCCATGCCATTCCAATTTCCTCTCTACCAAAGGTATGCAAAGAAACTATACATACTATGGCTGCTACTTCTTGGAAAATGCACTTTTCCCATCATCTTTCATGAGAAATTAAAAAATTCATAAATTGTAGACCTTGTCATCCACCATCTTGGTTAGACCAACCCAACCTTAGTGATGCATTGCTCCCAATTTTAACTGTAGCTTCTAAAATGATGTTTGAGGAATGGAGAAATTGATGATATATTCAAAATTTAATGTAGTATAGAGGAAACCTTCTCCATAAACTCATGTTGATTCTATTGACTACTACTTACAAAGTCTATGCCCTTTTTTCATTTATTTGGTGTCACTTTCAAAATGATAACTTTGGTTATGACCACACAAAGCCCACATCAAAACATGTATAACTTTTTGCCCAATTTAAAATTATAAATTTGTCAAATCACTACCAATCTTGAGCATTGTAGCATTCCCTACCTTAACATCCCGTCAATTTAATGAAATCAATCAGGCCCCAAAGTGGGTCTAGCTAAAAAAGATTTTATTTTCAAAAAATTGACATCTAAAATTAATCTATTGAACATCTAGGAATGATTAAGATCAAAATTAACCACTAAAACACCATTTAAAACTAGTCTTCAACCTTTCCTGCAAATTGCTAGTTTTGTGCCAATAGGTCCTTTGATTGGCTTTAAAAGGTGATGAAAACAATCAACCAAGCTCTTAAATTAGACATGCTACTTCTTTGTTGCACATTCTTGCACCCGATCAAATCTCATCTCATGAAGAATTCTCAGTCAAAATATATTGACCACCAAAGATTCCTTCTCAGAATTGCTTGCAAGAAAATAAGTCAAAAAACCATAAAATGCATTTGGATTTGGCTTTGAAAACAAGGCAAACTGACACTTGGGGGCATACAAACTAAGGAATTGGTTCACTATCATGAGGAAAATATAAGTATGTGATTAGGACTCATGGCAACTAACTGGGCATATTTGGTGAGCATTCAAAGTGTGCTACTCAATTACAGGACTGGAAAGACTAGCAAAAAATAATTTTTGCAAATGGAATGGACTTGGGAAAGTGTGTAGACAGATTCATCAAGACTTGGAAACTGGCACACTTCAAGAATTTTTAGAGTAAAACAAAAAAGTGTAATCTGTTCATTAATACCTATCACCTTTTGACACCAATAAAGCATCATAAATTACATTTGGAACCATGTTCAAATGGATTCTTCATAAGCTAAAAATTGAAACATAGCAAGTCTTTAACCTCTAAAAAGAAATACAAAAGGAATTTTCTCATTTTAGTCAATTGGTTCAAAGTTATAATAAGTTAAATAGAGGCTCCCAAAATTTTTGAACAATTTTGCATCAGCATGACAATACTAAACAACTAACTTTGAGGGATTCAAAACCTAGTTGAAAAACATATTGAAATGACTTGAAATCTAAAACATAGGTTCTTTAGTATGGATACTAAACACTCCCAAAGTGGTAGGTTATGAAACCTTGCTACATGTGAGATATTCAAATGCAAACAAGGCCTCTTGTCATTGTTTGACACTTAGGCAAATATGCATATTTGAACATTACTCAAAATGAACTTCATAAATGTTCAAAATGAAACTTCATAGAATGACTCAAAATGGAAATTTATCTTCATGGAATGCATAGACATAATGAATGCAAGGTTTTAAAAAAATTAAACACCTCTTAGGCCTCAAATAGACAGTTGGGTGCACATGCATCAAAAACACTTATAGGGCTTGGTTTTTTGAATGGTACTCAAAATCAGGGCTTCAATTTTGAGTCTCAATAGTGGCTTTGTCTAGGGATGCATGTCCCTTGTGGGCATGACAGGATTTATATTTTTGGAAGAAGTAGACCACACTCTTGACAACAAAAAAACTTCTCTCAAACAACTTTATTGAAAACAAGAAACAACTACTCCTAGACTGTATAAACAATGGCCCCAGGCCACCAAACTTCAAAACTTTCTTTACCTCTATCATAAACCTAATTTTCATCTAAAATTTCACGAGGTAAGCTAGAAACATCTCTTCTATCAGTTTCACCAATCATATTAGCTTCTTGAATCAAACCACTTGGTAAAATTAAATCTACACCTTCATTCTCATAGTGCATGTATAAATCAACATTAACTTCTACATCATGCTCACTATGAAAATAAAGATAAACATGCTCATGTAAACTAGGATCAATCTAAAAACCATCATCTACATATGACTACTGCATGCTATCAACCAAAAACAAAAATGATTCATATTCTACTTTGTTCAAAAAGTTGAATGTGTCAAAATTTTGCAACTCACCTTGTATAACAAAATGTGAAGAGTATGTGAAATCTCATCACTGCCTACTTGTAGTCATGTCATTCATTAAATCAAATTTATTTTTCACTCAAACCTCTTCACACTCAAATAACTGATTAGTCACCAAGTATGAAAACTTATCCTAAAAATACTAATCTAAACTATGTTGATCACAATGATTTTCTTCATCTAACAAAATGTTAGAATGAACCTTTAACTTATCTCTACAAGACTTATCAACACATAAAGAAAATCCACATTTGGACTAACAAGTTTCACTATTTTCCTTTTCATCACATGAAACATCAAAACATATTGCAACGAAACCAACATGAGAAGAATTTGAAACATTATCAAACTTCCCTTCACTAACATCCTTTGCATCCAACAAGTCCTCATGTGCAAAGACATTTGAGGTACTGTCATATACACCTCCAAAATTTGACAAAGATTGTTTAGATTCTATATCTCTTTCTACATCAAACTTTTGGGAAGTAACTTGACGAAATGAAAAAGCATTACAAGGGAAAATATGATCATCCTTATAAACATTTACATGCTTTTCAAAAGCATCAGCTAATAAAGCTAAAATTTCATTAAGGCTCAAGAAAACCACCTCACAAATCTTCTCTTAGTTGTGATTATCATCCAGATGACATCAAGAACATACATCAACAAAATCATTAGCATAAAAATTTGGAAAATCAGCATTATTATAATATTCATTCTCATCATGGAAATAACTACCTCCATTACTATTATATAATTCCTCAACTTCGTATTCACTGTAAGAAAGTTTATTTTCACTTTCATGTCCATCTTCCTCATGCTGATTGCAATTACCTAATTCATTTGCATTTGAATCCACGTCTTCACATTCGAAAGAAAAATTATCTTTATATATAGATTCATTACATTGATTTCTACCTTTAATTTTAACACACTCATTATTATCATTAGAAGATATAACATGAACTCTATGATTATCAGTTTCCATCTCCTTAATGAATCTTTCAACTTGCAAAAACTCTTGTAATCTTATAGGTGTTGGCCAATTAACTGAATCAGGCATTAGGACATCAATGAAAACTTTAGGTAGGGAAGATTCCTCAGGTGTAGAATGAAAAAGCATCTTACTAATTACTAATTTAATATTTACATAACATTGTTTGAAATTTAGAGCTTCAATACTTCCTACTTCAATTCTTATGACATTGCCAATCTTATTGTAGATAAGTTTATTCAACATGGTAATGTTGTTAATCACAATCTCCAAAATTTTAGAACCTAGCAAACTAATCTCAAATTTGAGATCTAACTCCATCATAAAATAAAATTTCTACCTCTTCCTTCTAGTGCTGAAAATCACTTAATAGAGGCATCCATTTTTAACACTTAACTTCCGTGAAAGAGAAACATAAAAATCAAAATACCTCAAGTGCTGATGCAAGACTTTGATCTATTGATTTGACATGGGTGCATACTGAAAATCCTTCACACCATTTATAAAACTTTGTAGAGTTTCCATCTCCTTGTAAGAGGATAAAGAAATAATTTTTGTGATTTACTTTTTTAACACTTCACTTTCTTATAATAGAAGATTGCAAACAACATGTTTAAAACTTATGAATAACTTAAAATTCCTTTTCAAGAAACTATCAAAAGCTTCAGATCTGCCCAAAAACTGAAGGTCCTTCAAAATACTATAATGAAATCAACTAGGAAGCAACTAGCTTGAGATTTAGAGTCACCACTCATATTTGTGAGAAATAAAAGATAATTTGTCACTTGAAAAATCTAAACTAGACCTTTAGATGTACGAGAAATGCAAACCATCAAACCACTCTTGTAGATTTACAAACTTGAAAGAGAGAACATAATCTTTTGTTCATTCTTGACTCTGATTTTACAATAGCACTTTGAAAACAAAATCTGGCTCAATTAATTGAAGATGAACACTCTTAGCTAATACAATTTACACACAACCTTCAAAGCTACTGCTATAAATGGATAAAACTTCACTGGGAGACATGAATATTCAACAAAGAGATGGAAAGCACTTCATGATCTTACTGCTATGATAAAATTTTCACATGCCTTTCTTTCAACCATATCGAATCTCTCTTTTAGATTCAATACTTCCTCAATAGAGTTACCATTTTTTTGGTGTTTTGAAATTTCATAGTTTCAAATTACCTTGATAAGAACATGATACATCTAGGGGTAGCTACTTCCCATCTTCAACATACCCTTTTGCACACTAGACCAACTATAAGGCTAGACCTTTCTTCTACTTTAAGCTCTACAAAACCTAGGCAGGTGGACCTTAGATTCACTTATATGGTACTAGTGCTAAAACATACACTTTCATCTTCACAAAGCATATAAAACCCTTAATCTTCTAACACTTACGCAAAGATCTCATGTAATGCCTCGCCTAGAGATCCTTGGAACAAGGATGAAATACAAGCTAGAATATGTTTTTTTTTTTTTTAAACAAGTGTAAGTGCACATGTCAACAACATACATTGATCACAAAGATCACAATGAAAGACTTAACCACCATCCTAGCAACCAATGAATCTCCAAATGCCACTACTATTCAAAATGACTAAAAACAAAAGATGCACAACTGAATTCAAATTGAACATGTTCTAAATTCAAAATGTGACACCATAAGGTTGAATAACACTGAATAGAGTATCCAAATTAACTCCCAAAATTTTTGGATTAAACCAAAAAGTGTCCACTGCCTGTCTGCATAGGTTTTTAAAAAACCTAGGTGATACTTTAATATAGCACATGAAAGTATCACGTGACATTTCTAAAGAAGGAGGGCAATATTTTCAGGGACTGGGCAATACTTCTCTTGAAGGCATGCAATACTTTAAGGGTATTAAAGGAAATTTCTCGCAAGCAAGTGTGATACTGGAAAGTATTGCATGATATTTCTCCAAGAGGTGTGTGATAGATTCAGGGGATGCATGATACAATTTCTCTAGGGATGCAATACATTTTTGTGTCGCACTATACTGATAAATGGTCACCCAAGAAACTTAAGAAACACTTAAGGAGAACACAAAAGGAGAAAAATAGAGAATAAAACCTCCACACTGGGGAGTACTAGATCCACATTTTGAGGCAAGAACACTCAAACCAAATAAGGAATATGAAAGAACAAAATCTACCCATCTAACAAATAAAAGTAAAAGTAAAGAAAGGAAACATCATAGAACTAAAATAATATCACAATGAATAGAGCAATCAAACTAAGTACATGGTTCCTCCCAACCATAATGGCATCATTAGACCATCATTGGCCCTAGCCATCCCTTATGGGTAACATCCTAAGACACCAATCAAATTGTCAGTACTGTCATGATAGGGATGTCACTACTAAAATATGCTAATAACAAAAGCATAAAGAAATATAACATTCTAGTAGTAAAGCATAAGATAGACCTACAAGTAGATAACATCACCTATCACATGCTAACCATCATAATAAAGAATTCATTAAAAATAAGATCATCTAACATGATAAACAACCATTCCAATGAAAGTATAAATCACAAGAAGCATACTCTAGAACCTGAAGTAGAAAGTGAACACATCCAACCATGGTCATGCTAGAACAATAAACCATCTCTGTACATTGGTCCCAAGTAGTGGTGAAAGTAGCTATGCCTCCCAACTACATGACACCTGTAGGTCCACACTTGCCATGCTGATGGAGATAAAGAACCAACCACAACCAGATGTAAAAAAAAAATCCATGCCTAACACTCATGCCAAGTAGTATGATGACTAACTCTAAGATAAAGACTATGCATAAACTATAGGTCCTGTTTAGACATCTCAATGGGCTACTATGTAGGGGATGACATCATGGAGAGTCGCTTGGCATCAACAAGCCCAAGGTCAGATCATGTAGGTTCAACATCCCTCAATGGAATGACTTGACACAAGTATTTTATTATCTTTAATTTTATTACCACCCCATATTCTCTTTAGTTATCACTTAATTAAAAACTTCTTTAGTCAAATGGGAAATGGACACCAAAATGCATGATAGAAGCCCCATCCATATGCTACCCTACCCTACCCATGCTCATCCAATGATGAGTGCCCATAGGCATGCAAATTCCCAACCCAACCCTAATGATCATAATTCTAGCAATACCATGAAAAATTGGGCCCCACAGGTCACTTGACAAATGTAATCATGTGTGGTGCACCACCATCATGAAGATCAACACAAGGACTGGATGAGAACACAAAGCAAAAAGTTAATTAATTGAAAACATATTTGGGATGATAGATGCTATACAGATCCCAAAGCAACATAAAGTGCAAAAGTGGTCTAATGGATATCCAAATGGATCATCCAAGTCCATGACCCACATTGTGCCACGAAAACTTGAGAAAATAGGGTGGCACACAAAATGAGGCAAAAACCCCAAATTTTGGAAAATTTTTGAAATTAAAACCCATTTGGCCTTTGGGTGCAAAAACCCCAAAAATCCAAAAATAACTGAAATCAGACACTGTATGCAAAAATAGCTAGCATAATGACTCAAAATCCCAAGCCCCCATTCTAAAAATAGGGAAAACATTCATACCTGACCAACTGGGCATAACTAGCAAATAGAAATGGAGGGGAACACTAGTTCTTTGCCTCCTAACATACTGCTACAAGAAATAGAAGCTAAAATAGAGTGAAAAGAATAAAATGAGAAAGCCCTACTTGACAACAAAAGAGGTAGAAACTGTAACTCGCACAATAAAATAAATCACTTGCCAAATCTACTAAAAATGATGGCAAAGCATAAACTCCCCAAGCCGAATCCAACAAGACCAACCTTGCGTAGATCCCACACTCACAGCTCCCAAAATGAAAAAAACAAGAATCCTTCAATAGGGGATTTCTAAAAAAGCTCACAAAATTCTATTTCTAAAATATGAGAAGTGAATAATGAATTCACTTTTTCAATACTTATTCACTTTTCAAGCGAGTAGTCGATTATGGAAAATAGCCAGTTGGAGTAGCTAAACTCCAAATCGACCCAAACAAAAATAGGTTATTATCCATAATGGAAATTCACCTAAGGGAAAACTGCCAAAAATTAAATCTAAAAATATTTAAAAACGAAAAACCCAAAATCATAGAAAATAACTTAACACTTTTTGCGACAAATGCAAACTTCTAAATGCATAGACACACTCACTGGTCTAATCACATAATGTAGATGAGTTTGGATTTACTAATCACTGAAATTTTTAAATTTAAAATAACTAAATAAGGATATGTTGACCATACAGGGGCAACATTGGTAAAATATGAACAATTGAATCACTATCTCCATGTGCCACTGCTAGGGATATAATTCTTGCACACTAAAATATATGATCAAGTGCAATTGCATGTAATATCATAGCCAAAGTAACATGTATTAAAATACCTATTTAATCCATTTACATCACTCACATTCATAGAAAGCATAAAGATACAAGAATGAAGTAAATAACCATAGCATACAATTCATCTCATAACATAACCAACAAATATGTCCAAATAAACCATATAACTAGATATCATCATAGATCTACTATCATCTCAAAATAGCATCAACATGCAAATATGATAAACTGAATAGTATAGCAATAAAGCATCTATGGTACCAAATCAAAGTATAACATTTGACCCTCAGGACATCTCAAAATACATATAATAAGAGTATCAAGTATCTTTCAAAACAAAATCAACAAGGTACAAACTACAAACATGAGAGGCACTACATATTAGACATGGAATAGCTAATAATATGACTAAGAAATTGCTAAGCTAAGTGAAGGTATCACATTTCCATTCTTCAACATTTAAAAGGAAAGATATTTGAGTACTGATGTTGATTTCAGCAAAGCATGACATGAACAACATAACACTTTGATCTTGTAGCTAACTAGTGCATTATCTATTAGGTAGTCACATAAAACCCTAACATACATCCCTAAAAGTCATTGAAATATCCCATACATTAGGACTTCCTGATCTATCTATTCACCTTATGAATTAGACATCTATATCTTTCTAAATCCCATACTTGACCTATCCCTTGATGAGATTTACAATCCTATGATGATAAATCAAGAATTTACATGACTCCTTGAGTCATAAGAAAAATAAATCAACATATACAACCAATAGATTAAAACTAAATTTCATACTCTTTGTTTACAAAACACAAAATATCATAAATAACATGAATGGCAGACAAGATATCAGAATGAAGACTAACTTGCTGCTACATTTTGATTCATTTATTTGAAACAAATATAATAAGATACATGAAATTGAAATGTAAAATTGACTAATAGATTAGAACTATCTATATTCTTATTTCTTGTTATTCATTACAAGAGAAATTGTTGAAGAATATTGATGGAATCATAGCTCTGGATCCAATAATGTGGTCTCACAGACAAGCTGGAACCAATAATGTGGTCTCACACTAAAAACTGCCAACCTTTACAATGGATGAGAAAGAGAAAGATATAGAAGAAGAATGGAATCTCGAACTTGATCTAGAAGTGAAATGTGTCCACTTGAATATTTATTCTCTACAATTGTAGAGCATCTCTCATCTTTCTACCCATGAGATCTAATATTATTTTTCATCATTAGTTTGTAACAAACCTAAAATATCTCTTCCTTAATGATGAAAACCCTTATGTTGCCAAGATATCTAAAATGCATCATGAAATGCTAATAAAACCTCCATTTAGCTGACTTGGAAATGAAATAACTCACCCATAACTATGTTTTTATTATCTTTTACATTTACTTAGTTCACCATTTCACTACAAATCATATTTGAATTGCATCAACTGAATTAAACTAAAGATTGGGTACATGAGAAAAATCCTTGCATAACTTGAACCAATGGCCTCCTATGCAAAAAAAAATCCAAAAATGGAAAGTTAATTCTCTCCTAATTCCAGTGATTTATAATAGTGTTATATGGACTTACCAAAAACTCCCAAGATCTTAGTTTGGAATTTAGGTCTTTAGCATGGCTTTGAGATTGCATTTCATTTTTCAAAAATTAAAAATTTTCCAAGGTTTGAACTATAAAATAAATCAAATTTTATTTAAAACTGACCTTGTACTTATTTTTGAGGGAATATAATAATAATTATTTTACGCAGTTTGAACTTTCCTCCAATTTTCCATCTAGGTCAAACTAGTTTGACTAGCCTTGACATGTTTCATGCTCTAATTGGTTGACTTCCTTCTTAGTCACCTAACACGTAGCACCTAGGTGTCATGTGTCACCATCTCATTGGTCCCCTATTTGTCCATGTGGTGGCCACATCATCATGCAATGTCACTGCCATGTCATTGGTTGCCATGTCGCATGATGAGTTAGCATTGTGCCACATCATCACAACATAGTGATGTCACAACATGAGGCACCTCTAGACATGTCAACACCACCATGTCACCTTTCTATCACTGTGCCACCTTATTCTACCACATCATTAGTCACTCTGTCGTATAATGAGTCAACATTGTACCATGTCATTGTGACATAGTCATGTCATTACATGTGACATTTTCTACCACCTCAACACCTTAGGAAGCATGCCATGTTTGGAAGCCTTTGCCACTTGTCATTCTAAAATTGGTTCTTGGATCACCACATGTCAATTTTTGGTTGGCCACATAGGTCTATTCATCATCTATTATGTTATTGATTGTGCAAAATTATTTCCATCCAACCATAGGGCCCATGCAAGAAGTTTGTGGCTCAAAAGCCTTGTGTCTTATTAGACACTATAGAGCTAAGTGCTCTTGTATTTAAAGACAAAAAAAAATTCCCATGAATGCATATGGGATTAAATCCCTGAGTAACTCAAGGCCTTGTAAAGGTATATCTATGCCAAAATGGAGTAATGCAAACACATAAAGCATGAGATTAATAATCCTCAAGAAATAAAAAATGCATTTTGGTTAGCAATGTGAGGAAGGAGGGAATCACATTTTGAGAAAACATCTTTTAATTATAATTCATCCTGTCTTTCCATTGGTCTCTTCATAAATATGATTACCTCTTCAATCAATTTGATATGCACTAGGATTTGGCAGGCTACATATGCAATTGTTTGGGGGTGGATTGGATCATGACATTGTACAATTTACACCAAAGAAGTGGATATTTCTTGAAGATGGAGATTTTTTAAAAAGTTATTTGGCTGCCACTTCTAGTTACTACATCAAATGAGAGCTATTGAGGCAGCACCTGGTATGTGTTTCAAAACCTATGAGAGCCTTCCTTCAAACATGGGCCATGCTTTTTCCATGAGGGCCCTGAGGATTTTCCTGTGCCATCACATATTGTTAATGTCTCCATTTTTATACATTCCACATCACACATGGAAAATCCTAAACATCCATGGTATTGAACTTCCCCTTTGAATCAAACCACAAAAAACTATAGGCTTCTCCAAGTCAGTGCCTTGATTTTGCACTTCTTTGTTTCTTCCCATGCCATGCCATTTTCCTCTCTACCAAAGGTATGCAAAGCAACTATACATGTTGTGTCTATTGCTTCTTGGAAAATACATTTTTTCTCATCATCTTTCATGGGAAATTAGTAGATTCATAAACTATAGATCTCACCATCCAAGGGAAAGAGTGTGCAAGCTAAAGACTTGTGTGAAGAGCTAGTTTGGGATTTATATGGTGAATCCCAAAATATGTTCTTCCAACTATTGAGAATATCTTTTTGCACCTAGGTTGTATGATGTAGGACTATCCCAGTTTTCCTTGTAATCTTGCTCATTTTTTTCACCATGGTAGTTTTCACCAAGTTTCAATGTTAATTGAGTAGTGTTAAAAAAGTTTTAGTGTTAGCTAAGTTTGTAGTGTTAACCAAGAAATGTTAACCGAGTTTCAGTGTTAACCAATCAATGTTAGGTGAGTTTGTAGCATTAGTTGAGTTCCAATGTTAACTGAGTTCCAATGTTAACTAAGTGTTCCTTCATGTCTCAAGCAAACTTGATAGTTGTTGATACTTAGAAGTGGTTTTTTGATGCCTAGTCATGTCTTGGTTTTGGATTTTCTTGACTTTTTCGTGTTCAGTTTCTACTGTGAGTTGACCTTGACATTTAATTTGGTTGCATGTATTTAATTTCTTTTGTAACCCAACTTGTGGCTTAAATGTGCATTTAATGAAAGGGTTTATTTAATTTGTAGCAAATTAGGGAAACCTATGGCTTAGTTGGGTATAAGTAGGGGGTGTTGTGGAGTCTTAAGTAATAATTATCCAACTTGGAGAAGAGGATTTAGTAGAGGAGAAAAATTTGAGAAGGGCTAGTAGGTGAGGCTTGGGAAACAAGGAGATTTCTTGGTGGGCTTGTGAACACAAGTTTAGATCTTCCTTGGAGGTTTCAACCAGAGTGTGGATTTGGACTAGCTAGGCTTTGGATTAGATCTTGAGGATCTTACAAAACTATTATTTTCTTTGCATTTGGATGTAATTAGGAAGACCTTACAGCCTGGAACATTACATGTAATTAGTTATTTTAAGAATAAAGAGTTGTGTTTGGTATTAGATCTTATTTCTTGTGTTGTATTTCTATTGTGTGGTTATTTTCTTAGGGCTAGGACATCTCTTTTGGGGCTCCTTCTAGCTTGTACTGCATCACATATTCATCAACTTTTACATTTGCAATTTCTACAACTTTTTTAGTGTTAGAATTTAAACTCTTGTATGCTTTACTTCTAGTGGAATATCCTAAGAATATACCTTGATCACTCTTTTTATCAAGTTTTCCATGTCTATTACCTTTTAGTATATAGTAATTTCTTTCAAAAAATTTATTATATTTCCCATTAGGTACATATATATACCATAACTCAAAGGGTTTTATATTTGTGCCTTTCTTAAATTTTACTCTATTCAAGATATAAATTGTTGTAATTATAGCTTCTCTCCAGTCCTTAGGTGCAATACTATTATCCATCATTAATGTCATAACATAATCCATGATTGAGTTATTCCTCCTTTTGACTATATTATTCTATGGAAGGGTACTTGGTGTAGACATCTATCTCTTGATTCCTCTGTAATTGTAGAATGTGTTGAATTCCTTAGTTATGAATTTTCCTCCTCTATCAGAACTTAGTCACTTTAAGATTTTACCTATTTCTTTTCAGCTCTAGCTAAATAACACTTTAATATTTGAAATGCGTCATATTTTTCTTTAAGAAACATCATAGTCGTCATTCTAGCATTGCCATCAAAAAATATTATAAAATATTTATCACCACTATATATTTGCATGTTAATAGGTCCATAAAGGTCAGTATGAACCAACTCTAAAATAACATCACAAGTATAGGTCTTGCTCCTGAAACTAGAGTTTGTCATTTTTCCCAGTTGACATTTTTTACACATCACATTATCAAGTTTCTTTAATTTTGGAAATCTTCTTACTCTCTTCATCTAATTAATGGTTAACAAATTATCAAACTTTGCATGAAGATGCAAGAAAGCTATCATTGATAATGGACATGATTGATATCTAGTTGATTGATTTGAAATGTAGATAATAGGCCTCCTTATATAGGAGAGGCAATAAGAGACAATGATAAGGAGAAGATAAGCTATCACCCACAAAAGGTCAAATCAAATGTCCACAAAAGGTGGACCATCCTCCATTATGCAATGAAGTTTGTGTGATGATGAGGATGATAATGTGATAAGTACACTAAAGGTGGAATGAGATAACAACTATGAGCACTCAGAGTGGAATTCTCTTACACCATGTGTTTAATTAAGGTGCAAACTCCTAAGTGTCTCAGTCACAAACTACTATGCAATGCATTATCCTAAGTAAGCTTAAGTAAGTGTAATTAGTGAATATTTAATTACACCAACAATTACCAAACTTAACAAAACTTCCTTTATAATATTCTATGGTTTCAAACTTATTTTTATCACTAGTCATGCAATGTGAGAAACTGCTATAAATTATCCATCTATCACCTTTACTCACATTTAAAATAAGTGTAATTTTCTCATCTTCATTAGAATCATCTTTCATAGAAACATTAACAAATTCTTCATCATGAATATTAGAATCATTGTCAATATCTTCTTTAGTAATTTAACAAGATTTCTTACCTTTTTTCTTCTTGTCTTTGTATCCTTTATTTTCTTTTCTATCACTTCTTCCTTTAAAATTTTTGTCTTTCCTTACATCCTTGACATCCCTATCAAGACATCTTGCAACAATATGACCAACTTTATTGCATGAACAATAGATTATAGGAAGTTTACCTTTGAATTTTCTTTTGCCTCTTGGTAACCTTCTGGTCATTAATGCTTCAAGATCATCATCATAAGATTCACTCCCACTATCCTTGTACCTTCCTTTCTTCTTCTTAGACTTACGTAAAACTAATTATGACTTGAAAGTAGATTCAATAGTAGGGGTAGTCAAATTATCAAAATTTGACAATTCAAATGCAACAAGTCTACCAACTAGACTATCCAAGGTTATGTCATTACTAGGAGTACATCTTAGTTCTTGTATTGTAGAAACTCTAATATCATAAATAGGAAGTAAATTTCTTAGTACCTTTCTGATCACAGTCTCATCACTAATCTTTCCTTCAGCTCCTTTGAGAACATTCACAAATTCTTTGATTCTTCCAACATATTGAGCAATGTTCTCACCTTCTACCATCTTAATGTCATCAAAATTTCCTCTCAAGCTTTCTAACTCTGCTCTTAGTACATTCTTGTCTCCTCTAAGGATCTTTGCCAACTTTTCCCACATCTTATTTTTAGTGTTACTATCATTTATATCATCAAATTTTGAGTAGCTTAAGGTATATGAAATCTCCAAAATTGCATGATTGTTCTCTTATTTCTCCTTTATCTACTAGGCCATCAAAGGTGTTGGTATTGATATATATTCATGATCCAATAAGTATACTGCTAAATCTCAAATTCCATTAATGTGAAATTTCATCAAACTTTTCCATCTACAAAAATTTTCCTTGTTCAACTTAGGTATCTCCTTTCTATACATATTGATCTTTAGCTTTAAATCCCTTCAAACTTTTCCTTACAAGCACCACATGCTCTAATATTGAGTGTTAGAATGATTTAGAATAATTGATAAGGGGGATGAATTAGTTATCCTCAAGTCCAAATGTACCAATTAAACTTTTCAATAATTAAAACAACTTAGATATATTATTTAGTCCACTTAGTCTTTATAGAAACTTATCAAAAATATTAACTTTTAGTCCACTATTTGACTATGAGATTGTGAATGCAAACATTGTTGCATTATTGAAGGAAGATATTTATTCAAAAGCTAAACCTTTTGGGAAGTATGAAGAAGCTAATGTAAGAATTACAATAGACATCAAGATAGATTCCAAGGAAAAGAAAAAGGAAGAGAATGATTGAAGACCTAGAAGCAAAGCTAAGAACCCCAGGTAAGAGCAAGCAACCTCTACAAATTACATGAGGTCTTGGAGAAGATGAAGGACAATGTAGTAGTGATGAGGAAGAGAAAGAAGGAATCAATGGTAAATCCATAATTTTTGTCACACCACCTAGCAAGAAGGATAAAAGAAATGAAAAGAATATAGTGGTGACACCCTTCTCTCCTCTACCACCTACCAAACCAAGGACTAGGGCAACAACTAGTGCTGAGAAGATTGCTTAACAAAGAGTAGTAGGGACTACTAAGTCTGATGGATTAGAACCAAAGAGAAGAATATTGTTGAAAGGACCACCCAAATGGAGAACAAAAACCATTTATGAGGTATGTGTGACCAAGAAAATCTTTAGGTTTATCCAATTTTAGATTTGTGAAATATGACACATTAGATAATATTGATAGAAAAAAAGTTGATGAGGCCATGATAGATATGATGGAAAATCAAAATTTAGCTCCAAATCAAGTAGAGAAGAGGATACATATAGATTTGTATAATAGACTTGTTAGAAGGTGGCAACATGTAGAAGAAGAAGAGAAAAACATTAGAACTAGCACATTAGCCAAGGTTATGCCAAACCTATCATAAGAATAGAAGAATACATTTTTGGAGAGATATAGGAACATATTCATTCCTAAATTTAGAATTTTTATGTTACTGTAAAATAAGATTAATGCTATAATTTAGCAAAATGAGTTACTCTAGAAGAGCATTTTTAGTCTTATAACAAAAGAAGAAAAATAAGAGAAATACACTAAGAAAATAACTATTCAAGATGGTGAGAGTGATGAAAAGAGTTTAGGTATGCCAAGTCTAAAAGGTAGCATTTCACAAGTTCATTCAGACACCCTTGACACTCCAGAGAAGCCTATTGTCACAAAAGCTTGCACCCTTGTCCAAAGCCTTACCTAAGGATAGTCTTGTGAAACATGGAAATAAGTTCCAAGCTTGTTAGTATTAAAATATGAACAAAAATAAAAATTAAATGCAAATATAAACAATATTAGAAAATAATAGATTAGAAAGAAAATAAAACAAGAGACCAAGATTTAATGTGGTTCACCCAATCCCTAGGCTACATCGACCAAACAGCAAGTTTGATATTATTATGATCTATTGATTACAACCGAATTACAATTCATAATCCCTTACAACACAATATTGCCACAAAAACCAATTTTTGTATCACCACTATGAAATAATCCCTAACCCTAAGCCCTTCTATACAAGTATTTTGACCACTTTAGGGTTACAACATGTTGGAGATACATTGGTGAATATAAGCAATAACCAATTAGAAAATATTAGCCATTGGTTAATAGTAGCCCAAAGAATTTATGAAGTATGTACAACACTTCTCTAATCAGTCACCACAATCTAAAAAAGCCATGGGACTTGAACTAGAAGGTTGAGTCTCTAGAGAAGGCTGACTTCATCTACTATTAGGATTCACTTAAACTATTCTTAAAGAGAAAAGGGAGAATGAAAATATGAAAGCAACTACCTAGTCTATTCTAAAGAGGTGGTGTACCAAGATAGGGTATCAAGATCAATCTATACCCATGTATGGATAGTGTTATCATTATGACAATCTGATGATATATGGATTCAAACTCTATTTTGATCTATAAAATACCCATAGATCATAAAACCATATGAGTGACATAAGGAAGATACTTTCCTTCTTATCATTCATGGGCCAAATAGATATAGAGAGTGCATATTAAAAATATTAACAGTACATCAAAGAAAAGAAAAGAAGTTTACACAATATAATGATGGTTGAAAGAGTTAAGGTAGAAATTCATATAATTTAGAGGCAATAGGGAATTTACGGTAGTATGCCAAGGTAGTACTAAAGAAATAGAAATGATTTGACCCTAAGAAAGAGTACAACACTTGCCTTTATAGTACAGACATAACTTAGATAACTTCTATTACAAGATAAAATTTAACCACTATGATCAAATCTCCAAAGAACAATTACTGTAAAGATGAAAATGCCTAGCCATTGAGTAAATTCACACTTGAGAGGATCACTTCCACACCAAGAAAATATCTAAGAGGTTAGGAGTGGTAGCTATCTAATAGCTGATTGAATGAGTGGATTAAAAAATGGTAGTGGAGTATTGCTTTGCACTTCTCAAGCCTAGGGATTAATGAAAGTGGTTGCAGGAAATCAAAATATCAAATTCTTCATTCAAGGAACTACTTCTGCTACTACCAATCCACCACATTGACTATGATTTTAGTCAACTAAAATTAACCATCAAGCTTTGCCACATAGACCAAGAATTTCTCATCATTATGCCACCTTATTAATGGTCCAATTCCTATACCTTGCATTCAATCACTTACGATTGCAACCTCACCACCACCTTCCCTTAATAACTATTACTGCTTGTGAAACTATGATCCACTAGTCATTGCTACCTCACTACCCACACTTGTCATACTTTACTAACTTTTATGACTTGGAAAAAGCTGAAATTAGACCATACTCACACCATTTCCACCTTCACCTAGTATTACTATTTGACCTTTGCAAACAAGTGAAATAAGGGGAACCACTTGATTGCAACACAAGGCACAACCACTTGTCAATCCACAATGATCATGCATTAGCAATAGATCTTAATCATGTAGGATATGTCTTGGACACTAGAGATTTGGTTTGTCACATCATCACAACTTAAATAGTAGGATGAAAACATAACCATGCGATCAAGTGAAATCAAAGCAAAGTGCACTTTCGCTACCTTAACCTTAGTCAATTCTCAATCACCCATGACCATGCAAATCACATGGCCATGACTAAAAAATATTAACGTCATAAAATTAAATAAAGAATATGACTAAAATTAAGTTATTTCTTGAGGATCCTAGGTAATCATTAAAATAGATCATATTTGAATTTAATTTTTTGGTGGGAAGCAACTTTGGGGTAACATTTTTTGCAACTCAGGAGGGATGCAAGCCTACTTATCATATGACTAGTGACCATCAAAGAGATCCATTGGGCTATAAAGAATTTGAAACCATAAACTCATCCATTTACCACCTCTACTACACTTTGTGCCATAACAAATCCTCTTCCTCTATAACTTACAAAGCTTGTAGAACTAGACCCTTGTTCTACAAAACAAAACATGTTCTCATGCACTTCTTCGAAAATAGGAAAGAAAAACTAATTTGACTATGCACATGAGTTAATGATATTAATCAAAAATAGGGTTTAAGATATATCCCATCAATAGGGATGGGCAAGACTTTACCATTAGGCCTACTCAACTAAAAGGCATTAGATTGTTTACAACTTGTAATCACATAGGGGCCACTCCACAAGGCATCAAAGTTTGAGTGCCTCCTAGCCTTTTCTCTATCTACATCCCATTTCAACACAAGATCACCCTTCCTAACATTTTTAGCCTTAGCCTTTTTATCAAAACTCCTTTTCATCTATTGCTAGTGAATCTCTAAGGCCTAGATTGCTTGACCTCTTTTCTCTTCTAACTCCATCAGATCTACCATTCTTGTAGACATAGCATCATCTTCAATCAATTCTATATGATGAGCCAACTCAAGAGCAAGAAATTCTAGTGAGATCGGAAGCCTAGCTTCTCTTCCATAGACTAACATGAAGGGAGAATTTTCTATAGCTCTCTTGGGTGTTATTCTATTAGCCCAAAGGGCTGTCCTTAACTTTTGATGCCAACACCTTTGGTTATCTTCCACAGTCCTCTTGATGATCCTAGTCAAATTCTTATTGGATGACTTGACCCAGCCATTACCCTGAGGGTAATAGTTAGAGGATGTGCTCAAGTAAATACCATGATCAAGTGAACATGTACAAATCTAAGCTCCTATGAATGATTTAGCATTATCTAAAATAATAGTTGAGGGGGTGCCAAACATTGTTACAATCCCATCAATAAATTCATTGATTGAAGGTTTTGTGGCATCTTTTAGTGTTACTACCTTTGTCCATCTTGTAAATTAATCTATAGTAGCTAGAATTAATTTATAACTAGAGCTAGAAGGAGGATTGATGGGGCCAATAAAATCTAATCCCCACTAGGCAAAGGGTTGATTTTCCTGGATGGGTTGAAGTGGAAAAAATGCAAACTTCTACTTTCCTAAGAAGAAAGCACACTTATTGCACCTCCTCACATGTTTATGATAATCATGGAACAAGGATGGCCAGTAGTAACTAGCTGTCATAATTTTCATTGTAGTAGTCCTTGCTGAAAGATGGCCACTGTTAGGACTATCACAAAGTTATCTGACTATCCTTTCTACTTGATATGTATCAACACATCTTAGCAAGGCTCCATTGAAATCTTTCCTAAAAAGAACACCATCAATTATAGCATAAGGAATAGACTATAGTCTATATCATCTTCTCTTAGCTTTATCCAATCTGTGGGGATACCCATTCCCAGCCTAGAAGCTCTTCATATCATCCATCCAACTCCTTGGATTGTCATTCCTTGTCTCTTGTTGTTCTTCCAACACCAAGATAGGCTCTTCCTTAGTTTCATGAGATGAGATCATCGATTTACATAATTCCTTCCCTTATTAGCTTGGTGATGTGAATATCCATATCATATTCCATTACCTTGGTGATCCAACCAACTCTTTTATCACTAATTCTTTGCTCAACAAGAAGTCTTTTACACTAGCATAAGGAACCATTAGGTGTCTAAATTTTATCAAGGCTCCTATGTATACAAAGTCCTATTTTTCCTCATATCTATATTTATTTTCATACTCTTTGAGTCCTTCACTAAAAAAAGCGATAGGTTGCTCTTTTTTTTTTTTCATTTAGCCATGTCAAGACAACAGAAATACTTGATTCACCTCCTAAGGTGTAATGGATGAAATACTTGATTTAGGTTCTATTTTTGCCTAATAGGCTTGACATTATCCACTAGATCTATAGTATGTTGAAATGGTCTAGGATCAAATCCTTTTAGATCATCGCATGTCTAAGAAAATATATCATTGAATTCTTGACATAGATGAAAAAAAAAATCTTGTTTAGTTTCAAAATATACCTTTCCCATGTTTAGCATCCTTCCATCAATGACTATGATTGGTACATGGTCTCCTTCATTTGCAACAAGATTGATGCCTCTTTCTCTTGCTTGGTCATCAAGGTTGAAGATACTCTCTAAGGTAATGTAACCCTTAGGTAATTTATTGGAGCTAAGGTTGATGATTTGATCTCCATATTGGTCATGCAACCTCACCTAATTTTTTTTTGATAATTCTGCCTCATTTTGCAACAAACACAGTTTCTATATTAGATTTAAAGATCTGCAAATTACTATCATTATTAGGGATAGTGGGCTTGACTACCATCTTAATTCTCTATCTCTTCTCATCCTCAAGGCCTCTTGGGACATCATGAGATGCACCCACTATTGTGAGTCTGCTAGCATATCTATTTTCTTTTCTAGGAATGCTTTAAATATTGAATGTACTAAAATCTTCAAGAAAATCCTATACCCTATGTTTGTAAAAATTAAGAAAATTATTTGTAGTGATATTTTGATTCCTTACTTGATTAGTCACCAACTTGTTATCCCCATATACACTTAATGCTTTGATTCCTCTTTAATGAGTAATTAAGTGTCCCTGAACCAAAGCCTCATATTCAACCACATTATTAGTACAACTAAATTGCAACCTAATTGAGAAATATTACTTTTCCAATGTAGGAGAAATCAACTTTACACTAGCCCCTGACCTATTCTTATTACTTGATCTATCAAAATACATGCTCCATATCCCACTTGTATCTTCTTTTGCTTTCATCAAGTTAGTGATGAGAGCATCCTTTTTAGATATACAATATGTGCCCAAGCTAGTTTCTAAGGTTTCTAATATGGGATCAAATTGATAAGCATTAGCCCATTAATCCAAGAGGAAATCAGGTGTATTAGATAAGGAAGTGATAGGTTCATTTGTTGTATCATTCTTGTCTACTTCTAGGATGATACAATTCATGTTGATGAGGTTATCAACATAGGGCTCAATATGATGGAGGGCTAATGGCTCTACTATAATTGAAGCCTTGGTCCCATACCTAGTTCTAAAAAACATATATTACCAATGAAAAGATATGTAACCACCTATTTGAGTAGTGGAGTCTCTTGACAAACAAATGGAAAAATGTGGCTTGACCTCAACAATTGATATACCCTAAACTATAGTGCAGCCTAGACAAGCATGTAAGGCCATTTCAACATTCCTAAGGATTCCCACAGTCTTGATGATACTACCATCAATTTGTAACACATCTTTAACAATGGGTACATATTTCATTTCTAAGATATCAACAATGCACTTGGGCATTACTAAACTGCTAGCCCTAGAGTCAATCATATAATTATGAACTAGCTTATCTCTTATGAGTAGAGAAACATAGAATGGAGGAGGTCTAAGCTTTTTTCTTACTTTTACCTCCCTTGATGGTTTCACCAAGATTACAACATTATCTATGCTAGGTGATGATCTCTAAGTTCAATGGTTTCCAACTCTTGCAGGAGTAGCCTCCTCTATAACGGTATAATAGTTACAACATCCCACATATAATGTTTGCATTGTTCTTCCTCATTTTCTCTACCACACTAAAAAAAGCATTAGATGTTCTAGTAGGGGCCTTGGAAGTACAAGTTTGAGATAGGATAGTTTGTGGGTTTTTCACATCATTTCTACTTTCATCCTATATCTACTATAGAGAAACATCAATAGGCTAATTCACATTGTGTTGTTGGGTGACTACTTCTATATATGGAGCTATACTTGATGTGGAAGGCTAATTAGGAGGTTGAGCTGCCATCTCCTATGTAGATCTTTTCTTACTCCTAGTATTGTAAGCATAGGAATCCTAGTTTACATTACCATGTTCTTCCACTAGGTGGTTTATAAAAGAAAAATCATCCTACTAAAAGGCATCAAAATGCTAAGTAGCATTGTGCCATTGGGAAACTGCTTGTTTAGGTATAGTCAAAGCTAAGTAAGATTATGCCTTTTGACACATGTAACATCCATAGGAGTAGTTACAAGAAGGGCAGAAATCTTGATCTTAGGCAAGGTTGTTCTGAGGGACTAAGGCCCTATTTAGGTTGGTGTTCGAAGACTATAGGTGGTCAATAGGTCTATTCAGATTGTAGGGAGTATGAATGTATTTTGGAGGTCTACCATGGATGGGACCTTGATTCTGGAGTTGGAGATGCTTATTATTTTGAGCTTGTTGTCTCTTCTATGTCACCAACTCATTTCCCATTTTCTACACTATTACACCATTTTCCTCCATCTTCCTCTCCTAATCGAACATCCTTCTATCTTCATTTTGCATTAATGTATGCATCATAGCCTCAATCATATCAACTCAACTAGAGTATGTAGAGGCTATTGGGATTACAACAAGAAGCTTACTTATAGAGGGGACATGAATAGGAGCTATAGTAGACTGATGGTTATGCATGTTGGGGAAGAAAGGCATTTGGAGCCCTAGAGCTAACTTCCCTCCCTATATTAGAATATTTTAAGCTCTTATGGCAACCTCATAAGCGTTCAGTAAATTGTCTCCTCCCATAGATTGCAAGGTGGTGGTGATATCACTATTAAATGCTCTAAGGTAGTACAAGAATGCATTACCGAGAGAGGGCTTCACTACAGTAGGCATTTTATCCCATATTTTATGAAATTTTTAATTGATATCATTCATACATTCATGGGGGGCCCTCTTGATAGTTGTCAATTGCTCTAAAAGTTATAGGTGGTGACTTTTTTCCTCAAAATGTTTGCATAGGGCTGCCCCTAACCCATCCTAATTAGTAATAGAGTTATGAGGCAAGCCTCTATACCATTGTAATGCCTTTCCTTTCAAGGATGAAGCCAAAATTCTAACCACTACATTATCTTTAGAGACACCATGGATATAACATACATTAGATACTTCTTGAATATGTTCAAGATAGAATGTGGGACTCTCACTAGTAAAATTAGGTACAATTTTAAGAGATGATACTAGTATATCATGCCTTTGGGATAATAGGTGGGGGCTCCCACCATTAATTGTGGCAAAACTATGAGCTCTAGCAATATAAGAAAGTATTCTATTGATATGGGTAGATGGTATCCTAGGTTGTGATCTAATGAGTTGAGGAGTATAAATGGATCTTATAGGGGTGTGTACTATTTTCCCACTCCTAATTGGTGACAAGGATACTCTAACCTTTCTTTTTTTGTTAGAAAGAGAAAGCTCTTGATACTAGAACTTACCTTTGGAAGATGCCCTTGTGTGTCTCTTGGGCATGAAGCACAACAACTTTGGTTTGGAAACTAGATACACTTTAATGCTTAGAGTCACCAAGTACTTTTGAACAATGAGCCTCTTTAAGGCTTTATGCTAAAGATAGTACTATTTCTTTAGCATGAATAAGGAATATTTTCCTAATTCTAGTGAACTTTGGGATATTAAAATATATGATAGTCCCACTAGGCATGTGACATAGACAAAGGGTGAATAACTAGGGCTAAAGGCTCACCTAACTACCCAAACCACCTTGCAAGAGTTAATATAGTAGAAAAGACAACACAAAGTACAACACCAAGGAGAGAGAACAAGAATATCTTTATTGATTCATCAAACAATCAGCATACATGCCTAGCTATAAGGCCTTCTTGGTTATGACCAATTACAAATATATTCAAATCCAGGCAACCAACTTTAAGTTCAAATCTTTTACTCAATCTTCTAAGTTCTAAATTTTTCCTTTAAACTCAAACCTATACCTCTTTAAGTACTTGCCAAAATGGCTTTACAAAAGATTCTAGAACATAGAAAGCCACAAGTTGGCCCTTAACAAATATTAACCAAAATTAAATGCAAGCATAGTCAGCCCAAATTGGAACTAGACATAGATCACTTGGTAAATGAAGTCTAGGTAGAAAAATTAGCACTCGGCACCCACATGAGCTCAGTATCCAAAGGAATCACTTGAAAACAACTATGACTTGGCAACACTTGACAACCAAGGAAAATCACTAGGTAACCAAAGGCACTTGGCAACTGAAGGTTTCACTTGGCATCCAAAGGAATTCACTCAGAAACCAAAGGAACTTGGCAACAACTAAGAATGACTCAGCATCCAAAGAGTTCACTCAAAAACCCCAGGAACTCATAAATCAAAGGAATGACTCAACATTAACTAAATTCTTGACATCCACTAAGAACTTGATAGCAAAAAATAGCAAGAACAAGAGTCCAGGATTGCAAGGAAACCTAGGACACTCCTACATCAGACAACTAGTGTTGGAGAAAAATGATTCTCTTGAATCATGCAAGTGTCACAACCTAAGCTAAATCCAACTCAAATTGAGAAATCCATGTAGCATCTTCAATTGGTCTATTCTTCCATTTCAAAAAATACTCATAGTAATCTTTTCCTCTTGTACTCTTGCCAACCCTCTAATCCAATATCTATTCAACTTCTTCAAACTACTTCTTAGGATAATCATCAAGTACAACCATTTCATCAATTGACTCATGATACTTGTATAAATCAGCAACATTGAATATAGGAGATATATCCATGTCATTAGGTAACTTAATATCATATGCATTACCATTGCCAAACTTCTTCAAGATCTTACAAGGTCCAAATTTCTTCATCTTCAACTTACTATATGTACCAAAAGAAAAATTTCCTTTTCTCAAATGAACCATCACCTAATCACCAATTTGAAAATCATTGCATCTTCTAGATTGATTAGGGTTCTCCTTATACTTCTTATTACTTTGTTCCAACCTCAACTTCACTTCCTTATGCAAAGACTCTATAAAATCAGAAAATTCTTCTCTTGCAACACTTATTTTTTCTTCATTAGCAACATCTCTCAAATTTGATATACCTTTAGGATGCATTCTGGTAAAAATCTCAAAAGGTGTCTTCCCTATACTCCTATTTATAGAATTATTATATGCAAATTCAGCTTATTCCAATACCATCTCCCAATTACTTGGCTTATTCCCAACTAAACATCTCATCAAATTACTTAAGCTTCTATTCAAAACCTCTTTCTATCCATCTATTTGTGGATGGAACATAAAACTAAACTTCAATTTAGTACACATCTTCTTCCACAAAGTTTTCCAAAAGTAGCCAACAAACTTACTATCTCTGTCAGAAATAATGCTACTTGGTAATCCATGCAATCTCACAATCTCTTTAAAAAAAGTTCAGCAACATGCTCAACATTTGATGTATTCTTACATGGTATGAAATGAGCCATCTTAGAAAATATATCCACTACAAAAAATATAGAATCATACCCCTTCACTGTCTTAGGTAATCCAAGAACAAAATCGATACTGATGTCAATCCCAAATTTCTCAAGAATAGTAATAGGTGTATACAAACCAGTATTTTGACTCACCCCTTTTGAAACTTGAAAACTCCACAACTCTTTACAAATTTTTAAACACCCTCATACATTTTTGGCCAATAATACTTCTCTTTTAGCAAACTCAATGTCTTATCAATTCCAAAATGTCCAACTAATCCACCACTATGCTTTTCCTTAATCAGATTCAACCTCATAGGACTTCTAGTAATACACAACTAAATACCTTTGAAAAACATACCTTCTTGCATGAAATACGCATCATACTTACTTATGTGATCTATTAGATTTGGTGCTCTACACTCTCTCCATGCCTTAGAAAAATTAGGATCAGCATCATACAACTCTTTCATTTCATCAAAACTGAGAACTTCAACCTTCATTTCAGTCAAAAAAGAACATCTTCTACTCAATGCATCAGAAACTCTATTAGTAACTCCACTCTTATTCTTAATAACAAATGTAAAACTCTATAAGTGCTCAACCCACTTCATATGCCTCTGATTCAATTTATGTTGACTTCCCAAGTATTGTAAAGCTTTATGATTAGTATACAACATAAATTCCTTAGGAATCAAATAGTGTCTCCACTTCTTTAATGCTTGAACAATAGCATAAAACTCTTGATCATACATAGAATAATTCTTTTTAGCATCATTCAAATTTTCACTAAAGAAAGCAATAGGCTTACCATCTTGACTTAATATAGATCCTATTGCACTACCACTTGCATCACATTCAACTTGAAATACTTTTTTGAAATCAAGAAAAGCCAATATAGGTAATTCAACAACCTTTTGTTCCAAAGTCTCAAAACTCTTATTAGCTCCATGTGTCTACTTGAATTCCTTTTTATCTCCCCTCATTGTCTCAATCATAGCATTACAAATATCACTGAAATTCTTTATAAACTTTCTATAAAAACTAGCAAAACCATGAAATGATCTTACCTCACCTACATTCTCAAGTGTAGGCCATTCCAAAATTGCTTTAACCTTCTTAGGATCCATATTCAATCCATAAGCTAAAATCATAAATCCCAAATACACAATCTCCTCTTGCATAAAAGAACACTTTTTCAAATTAATCAACAACTTTTCCTCTTTCAACCTCTACAATACTTGTCTAATATGCTCAAGATGTTCTTCCTTAGTCTTACTAAATATTAGAATATCATCCAAATAAACAATCACAAACTTACCCAAAAATCTTTTTTGAATTTCATTCATCAACCTCATGAAAGTACTAGGTGCATTAGTCAAACCAAAAGGCATAACCAACTATTCATACAAACCATCTTTTGTCTTTAAAGTATTCTTCCATTCATCACCTTCTCTGATGATAGCCACTCTTTAAATCAATCTTGGTAAAATACTTTGCTCCACTCAAACAATCCATTATGTCATCCATCCTTGGCATAGGAAACCTATATTTTACTGATATCTTGTTAATGGCTCTAGAATCAATACACTTTCTCCATTCTCCATTCTTTTTAGGTGCTAATGCAATAGGTACAACACATGGAATCAAGCTTTCTCTAATCAAACCTTTCTATAAAAACTCATGCACTTGTATGTTAAGCTCTTCGTTCTCTATAGGTGCCAATCTATATGGTGCTTTGTTTGGACAACTAGCTCCAAGAATCAGATCCATACAATGACTTATAATTCTTATTGAAGCTAAACCATTAGGAATATCATCAGCAACAATTTCTTTATACTCATTTAGCAATTTGGTAATTTCTACTAGTACTCATCTGTCACTATCTCCTATCACTTGATCATTATTGACTGGTACTCAGCTGATACTATTTATTGGCACACAAGTTGGTCCTCAAGGAATTATAGCAAAAAAAACTTGGTTCCTTTTCATTTCCTTTTCAAATTGTTTCCCATTAACCATACAAACTTTTATTGTAGTACAACTGACCTCATCTGGACTTTCAAGAAAAGGTAGCAATATTTATTTCTTCCCATTTACCCACAGAGTATATTGATTCAATCTCCCATCATGTATAGCATATCTATCATATTGCCAAGGTCTACCCAAAAGGATATGACAAAAATCCATAGGCATAATATCACACAAAACTTCATCAAAGTAATGTCCAATTTTGAACATCACAAGGCATTTCTTACTTACCAATATCTTATGCTCATCTTTGATCCATGAAACATGATAAGGTTCAGGATTTTTTAGCCTCTACAATTGAAACTTGGTGACCAACTCTTCTACTGTTTGATTTGTAGAACTTCCACTTTCAATGATCACTTTGCAACATTTTACAGCCATCTTACATCTTGTCTTGAAAAGACTTCTCCTTAAAATAGGTCCTTCATCACTTCCTTTATTACATAAGGTTCTTCTCACCATAAGGTTTTCTACAACCTCAGGTCCACTTGGTGAGCCCTCATCATCTCCTCAAACCACAACATTTCTATTACCTTGCCCACTTTTAGAGGATCTACATTCAAATGATCTATGTCCCTCTTTACCACATCTGAAACAATTGTCATTAAATCCACCTCTAGAATAGGAATTACCTCTTCCTCGATAAGAACTAGTTCCTCCTCAGTAAAAATTACCACCTTCCATTTGGTCTTGCCTTTGTCATCATTCTTCGATTCAGATTTTCCTTTATCCTACATAGAACTATTAGATCTACCACTTTATCCATAAGATCTACCTCTGCCTCTTTGGAATCTACCAGCTCTACCTCTTTGTCTTTATTCATGCTTCTTTGTTAAGATCTCTTAAGCTTTCAAAGCATATTGGTATGCTTCTTCCACAATTTCCAACTTCACAAATATTATTTCATCTTGAATTTTAGATCTCAATCCATAGTGTACCTTGCAATTTTCTCAACATCATCATCCACATGTCTAGATCTAATTTCCAATCTATAGAATTCCTTAGTATATTCTTTCACAATCATGTCCTTTTGTTTCAAATTTTGCATCTTTCACAATCATGTCCTCTCCTTTGTCTATCAGTTTGGAAATGCTCCCACCATAGTGATGCATGACCTTTCAACCTAGTGACTGAAATCTTCACCTTTCTATTATTAGGAGTGTTTTCATACTCAAAGAAGTTATCCATATCAAAGATCCAATCCATCATAGCATTGGTATCCAATTTTCCATCATAAGGAACAACTTCTAAAAACTGGCTTTGAATTTTCCCTAGACAACACTCTTAACAATCTTTCCTCATCTTGATCTTCTTTAGGTTCTAGATTATGGTTTGGTGCTACTGCTTCATCATCACTTATATCATCAAGATGTGCTCCTCTCCTCTGGGCTATCTCCATAGCATCTAATCTAGCTGCAATTTGTCTCAATTGATCCAATATAGCATCATCAACATTTCTTCTACCACGAACCATCTTTACAAATTAGGTTCCTACAAGATCGTAACCCTTTGCAAGTTATAGGTCAAATCCACAGATCTGCCACCCTACAACTGAATCCAAATTAGGTTCTACACAATCCAATCTTCACAAGGATGAACCTCAAGCTATAATACCAACACAAGCAAAGGGTGAATAGCTAGGGACAAAGGCTCACCCAGCTACCCAAACCACCCTGCAAGAGTTAACACAGTGAAAAATACAACACAGAGTACAACACCAAGGAGAGAGAATAAGAATATCTTTATTGATTCATCAAACATTCATTATACATGCCTAGCTATAAGGCCTTCTAGGTTATGACCAATTACAAATATATTCAAATCCAAGCAACCAACTTCAAGTTTGCATCTTCTACTAGATCCTCTAAGTTCTAACTACTACCTCTAAACTCAAACCTATACCTCTTTAAATACTTACCAAAATGGCTTTACAAAAGATTCTAGAACATAGAAAGCCACAAGTAAGTCCTTAATAGATATTAACCAAAATTAAATGTAGGCAGAGCTGGCCAAAATTGGAACCAGACATAGATAAATTGGCAAATGAAGACCAAGTAGAAAAATTGGCACTCGGCACCCGCACGTGCTTGGCATCCAAAGGAATCACTTAGTAGCAACTATGACTTGGAAATGCTTGACAACCAAAGGCACTTGGTAACCAAAGGATTCACTCAACATCCAAAGGAATGCACTCAACAACCAAAGGAACTCGGCAACAACTAAGAATGACTTAGCAAATAAAGAGTTCACTTGGCAACCCTACGAACTCGACAATCAAAGGAATGACTTGGCATCAACTAAACGCTTGACATCCACTAAGAACTTAGTAATAATAGAGAGAAATAACAAGAGTTTAGGATTGCAAGGAAACCCAGGATGCTACTATATCAGCATGCCAAAAACTATTGTCACAAAAGCTTGCACCCTTTTCCAAAGTCTTACCTAAGGACAACCTTGTGAAACATGAAAACAACCTCCAAGCCATGGGACTTGAACTATGAGGTTGAGTCTCTAGAAAAGACTAGATTACTCTACTATTAGGATGCACTTAAACTATTCTTGAAGAGAAAAGGGATAAGAAAAATATTAAAGCAACTACCTAGTCTGTTCTAAAGAGGTGATGCACCAAAATAGGGTATCTAGATAAGTCTCTGCCCATGCATGCACAATGTTATCATTTTGATAGTTTGAAGATATATGGATTCAAACTTTGTTTTGATTTATAACGTACACATAGATTAGGAAACCATATGAGTGACACAAGGAAGATGCTTTTCTTCTTATCATTCATAGGCCAAATAGATATAAGGAGTGTAGATTACAAATATTCCTAGTATGTCGAAGAAAAAAAAAAAAGTTTACATAGTACAATAATAGTTGAAAGAGATAAAGAAAAAAGTCATATAACTTAGAGCCAATAGCGAGTTTAACATAGTATGCCATGGTAGTACTAAAGAAACAAAAAAGATCCAACCATAAGAAAGAGTACAACACTTCCCCTTATAGGCTCTATAAAGGCAAGTGTTGTACTATGAATGTGGAATTAATGTGCTTATGCATTTTCTCTCTTTCACAATAGAATGGTGGTCCTTTAATTCTACACTCAACCAGCTTGTCTAAGAAGAGTTCTTTTAAAAAGTATAGAGATTGCACTTCAAGGCTAAATGAGATGTTTTCCACCTTGACTCCAAAAATAAAAGTGACTAAACCATCCTTTGTTGGAAAATATAATTTTGGCCTTCAATTTGCAAATTGAAACTTTAGCAACAAAAGGTACATCAAACACTTCATGGTCTATTCAATCCTAGCCTTATCTACTTCCTTGGGGCCTTTTAGATGTTATTCTATTTCACAACAATGGTATCTTTTGTATATATTTGAATCCATCATCCCATATGTGATTCTCACTATTTTGTGTGAAGAATGCAAGCAATTGTTTGAATATAGAGAAAATCACAACCATGCAATCATAGACTTCTTTATCATGGATTGCTTTGTTCTTTCCTTTTTGCTTATGGGTCCCTTGCTCTACTGCCACCATTGACTGCTTTGTAGATAGAGCTTCTCATTTTGCATGGATTCTCTACTCCACTCACCATCATGGATGTATACTACAAATGTTGTGTTTGTCTTTCATGCCTACTAGTACTATGATGTGGCATGTCCTACTTCTGACTATCATGGAAGCTTTTCTTGTGAGATACATCCTTCAGCAACCCTTTAACATCATGGGGATCTAATTGGAAAAGGAATTATGAAGATGATAGGTCTTTGGTAGAAGTGTCCAATAGCAAAGATATTTTTTATAGACTATTAACACACCATCTTCAACTTTAATCCTTTGTTCCCTTCTTTGATATCTAACTCACCCATTTCCATTCAGCTCTTCTATAGCTACTTACTGTGGATGGTTCAACATTCAATTTCCATGAGGATTTCAAACATCTACTACCACTATTAATTTGGGCATCACTACATACATATATGATCCAGAATATTTAAAATGAGTTGAAGGCCAGCCACCATGGACTGCTCCCTTCTCTTGCTGTGAACTTTGCTTCACTAGTCATCTCCCTTCTAACACTTTTCTTTGAACTTAAATCTAAAATTTTAAACCTCCCTTGATGTTTCTTTCTCTTTCATTAGTTGTCTTAACAGAAAGATATCAGTCCCACTTCTTCCAACATCATAAGATGAGTGAAGAGTTTCATGGGTAGGGGTCTCTAGTTCTAATCTCATAGTCTCACTATGAGCTTGCATGTCTTAATGCAGGAGCATCCAGAGGTATAAGGGAAATCCTATGTCACCCAAAAAAATGTACTTAGAATTAGTTTATATTTCATGTGTTTTCATTTTTGGATACCCATTTGGGTCAAATAAAGGTTCCAACTCTCACAATTTCACTATTTGTGTTCTGGGTTAGAGTTTTTAATCACCTTGGGATACATGTAAATGCTAAAAAAATAGGAGTATGTAATTGAGCCATAATTTTAGTGAATTAGAAGGTGTAAATTGGTTAGATGATTTTCATTCTAAACTAGAGCATTCTACAAAAATAATTAGGTCAAAAGGCTCCACGGTTTGAAAGTTATCGCAATTTTTCAATTTTTGGAGACATCCTAAGAATGCTTCAAAGTTAGGTTAGGAGCATTAAATGACCTCAAAAAAGGCCAAAAATGGGGGATGAGTGAATCTGGTCCATAGGGCTATAGAGCGCTTCATGAGCTTTTCAAAAATGTAAATAGTTCGTCAATCAGAGCTATGGTTCAAAAGTTGTGCCTCCCAAAAGTTTGGATACCGTTTCTGGATTCTTCTAATTTTGTGCTGACTTCTAAATTGGCTTCTAGAGCCTTCTATTTGATTGGTGGATTCCAACTAGCACTTTCTAGCATGTATTCCTAATCCTTAACCCTTCGAGGTCTATTTAAGAACATTTCTAGCATTGTAAAAGGTAGTTCAAAGTGAAGCTTGAGAGGAGGTACTAAAAAGAGAAATTATCTCCAAATTTATGCTATTGTAAGCCCTTAGGGCATGTTTTGAAGTTTATTTTCTCTGTACTAAATGTATTAGCATATTTACATAGTTAATAAATTTTTTTCCTTTCTTATTGTGTCCATTATGTTATTTGGCTTGACCCCATCAAGTGGTATTAGAGAAAATTTTCCTGAGTGTGTAGATAGAGTGTCGACTATGAGGCAATTTGCACTAGGACTGTGTGGTTGTGGGTTTGAATTAAGAAGATGCCTCCATAAAGAGAGCATGGTGGAAGGTCTAGAGCTATTAATCCTAAGGAGGTTAGAGCCCTCCAAAGGTAGGTACAAGCATTGTAGGAGGAGCTCCGTAGAGGAACAAATGTTACTGTAGGTGACGAAAGTGAGGATGATAATGAAGAAGAAGAAATTGGACCAGAAGGGGAAGTTGATGGGAAAGTTTTAAATTAGGTAGAGGAGAGGTTTTTTAGGGCCATTAATAAGTTTGAGAAAATACCTACAATTGATGTGGGTGTATTTTCAAGAAATCTGAAACTAAATGAGTTGATCAATTGGATCAATGAACTAGAAGAGTACTTTGAGTATGAGGATATCAGGGATCCATATAGGGTTAAGTTTGCAAAGGCCAAATTGAAAGGACATGCCAAAATCTGATGGCAAGAGGTTTAATTGGAAAGAAATAGAAGAGGAAAAGAGAAGATCACAAGGTGAGACCGCATGGTGGACAAACTAAAGAAGCAGTTCATTCTTGTTGACTACAAGCTTGATTTGTTTAAGAAGATGCATGGGTTAAAGGAAGTAGGAAAATCAATCTAGGAATATATAGAGGAGTTTTATCGACTTCTGATTAGAGTGAGGCATGCAGAAGAAAATAAGGAGAAGGTTGCTCATTATATCAGTGGGTTGCGACCTAGCATCTAGGAGGAATTAAGTCTGGTAAGAATGACCAACTTTGAGGAGGCATACCAGTTTGCCCTACGAGTTGAAGAGAAGCTAAATAAAAGGTTTGAAGGGAGACAAAGAGGGTGTGGTCAAGGAAGAAGGGGTAGTGGTAGGTCATCTGGAGGCCAAAATAAAATCCAAAAGAAAAATGAAAATGTGGGTACTAGTAGGAACCAAAGGAATGAGGGTTTCAACCTCTCCCATGATCAAGACTTTAAAAATTAGAGATGAAGAGGTAGAGGACATGGAAAAGGAAGAGGAGGCTTCCATGGTACCTATTTCCATTGTAATGAAGAAGGTCATCGTGCCTTTGAATGCCCTCAATGACAAGGAAGGACAGATAGGAGAGCTGAGGATCAAGCTAGGGTTGCTCATGTGGATGAGGATGCACAATCATCACATTTCAAGGATGCAAAAAGAGGAGAGACTTTAATAAATAAAAAGGTCCTACTAAGTGGTGAGATTGAACTAGGACAAAGGGGGAGTTTATTTCGTACCGAGTGCAAGTGTGAGGATAAATGTTGTGATGTTATCATTGATGGTGGTAGCACTGATAACTTGGTATCAGAGGAGATGGTCTCTAAGCTAAAGCTCAAAAGGGAGAAACACCCCCATCCCTATCAGATTTCTTAGGTGAAAGATAAATATAACGTCCTAGTAAGTGAACAATGTTTAGTGAAGTTCAAAATTGGGAGTTAACATGTTGAAGTTCTTTGTGATGTTATTCCAATGGATGTTTTCCATCTATTATTGGGTAGACCATGGCAGTTTGATAGGCATGTAGTACATGATGGTCATGCAAACACATACTCTCTAACAAAGGATGGAGTTCGCCACAAATTGAAGCCCATGAAAAAGGAAGGAAAAAAGGTATGTAGCAGTGCTAGGATTTTTCTTGTTCATGGAAGGAAGTTTTTAGATTGCATAAAACATCAGCATATGTGCTATGCTTTGATTCCTAAGAAAGATAAAGAAGGTAGTAGTGAAATACTAATTGAAGTTTTAGATTTACTAGGTGAGTTTGGAGATATCATCTCTGATAATGTTTTAGAAGGATTGCCACTGGTAAGGAAAATTAGTCATCAGATAGATTTAATCCTAGGAGCTAGTTTTCCTAACAAGACTACTCATAGGATGACCCCTACTGAAACTGAGGAGCTAAATAGATAGGTTCATGAGCTATTGAGGAAGGGGTTGATCTAGGAGAGCCTCAGTCCATGTGCAGTACCTTCAATACTAGCACCAAAGAAGGATGGAGAGTGGAGGATGTGTACAGACTCTCAAGCTATAAATAGGATAACCATCAAGTATCAGTTTCCTTTGCCAAGAATGGATGATCTTATGGACTGCTTGAGTGGAGCTCAGTACTTCACAAAGATAGATCTCAAGAGTGGCTATCACCAGATATGAATACAAGAAGGAGATGAGTGGAAAATTGCCTTCAAAACTAAGGAGGGTCTTTATGAGTGGTTATTCATGCCGTTTGGATTGACAAATGCCCCAAGCACCTTCATGCAGCTTATGAATGAGGTACTTAAGAAGTTATTGGGAAAAATTTTTATTGTTTATTTGGATGATATTTTAATTTTTAGGAAGACTTTGGAAGAACATTTATTGCATATTCGTAGTGTTCTTGAGAGGTTTAGGGAAGATAAATTGTTAATTAATCTGAAGAAGTGTACCTTTGCTAAAAAGGAATTAGTCTACTTGGGGTGTGTTATATCACCTCAAGGTCTCAAAATGGTTCCAAAGAAGGTAAAAGCCATCTTGGAATTGCCTACTCCAATGTCTGCTACTGAGGTAAGATCATTGCATGGTCTAGTTAGTTTTTATAGGAAGTTCATTAAGAATTTTAGTGGCATATGTGCACACCTAACTGACACAATAAGAGGGTATAGAAAAGAGTTCAAATGGACTGCAATAGCTACAAGAAGTTATAAAATGCTGAAGAAGGTGATAGAACAACCTATGTTGGCACTTCTAGATTTTAGAAAGGTGTTCCAAGTGGATTGTGATGACAGTGGTAGTGCTATTGGGGCTGTATTAAGCCAAGAAGGTAGGCCTATTGCATATTTTAGTCAAAAATTGAATGATGCGAAAAAGAAGTATTATGTTTATGATCAAGAGTTCTATGCAATAGTTTAGGCCTTAAAGAAATGGAGGCATTATTTATTGCCAAAGGAATTTGTTTTGTATACTGATCATTAGGCATTACAATACCTAAATAGCCAAGGTAAATTGAATCAGAGGCATATGAAGTGGGTAGAGTTCTTGCAGAGCTATACATTTGTGTTGAAGCATAGAAGTGGAAAATATAAATGGGTTGCAGATGCACTAAGTAGGAGACAGTTGTTGCTTACAGTAATGCAGGTTGAAGTAGTTGGGTTTGATGAACTCAAGAATCTATACCCTGAGGATCCTAATTTTGTTGAAGCATGGAAAGCTTGTAAAGAGCCTGTTGCTATAGATAAAACCAAGTGGCTAGACTATTTGATTCAAGATGGTATGTTGTTCAAGGGTAGTGAATTGTGCATTCCAAGGAGTTCCATGAGGGAAAATTTGATTAAGGAGAAACACAGTGGAGGGATGGTAGGAAATTTTGGTTGAGATAAGACCATTGCCATTCTCAAAGAACATTATTTTTGGCCTCAAATGAGATAGGATGTGAAGAAGTTTGTACAGAATTGCCAGGTTTGTCAAGTGGCCAAGTGATTTAGTCACAATACTGGACTATATCAGCCATTGCCTGTTCCATCAAAGCCATGGGAGGACATAAGTATGGATTTTGTTCTTGGATTGCTAAGGACACAAAGGGGTAATGACTCAGTATTTGTGGTGGTTGATAGGTTCTCCAAAATGGTACACTTCATTCCATGCCACAAAACTCATGATGATTTCCATATTGCAGACTTGTTTTTTAGAGAGGTTGAAAGAATACATGGTCTCCCAAGGAGTATAGTTTCTGACAGAGATACTAAATTTGTGGGGTATTTCTAGAGAAAATTGTGGAAGAAGTTGAGAACAAACTTGAACTTCAATTCTACACATAACCTACAAATTGATGGACAGACTGAAGTGGTAAATTGAAGTCTGAGCAATTTACTGAGATGTTTAGTTAGGGATAAGCCGAAGGGGTGGGATTTGATTCTACCACAAGTAGAGTTTTCTTACAATAACTCTATAAACAGGAGTACTGGTAGATCACCATTCCAAATTGTATATGGAAGTAGCCCAAGGATTGCATTAGAATTAAGGAAGATAGAGCAAGGGGAGAGGACAAGTGCTGAAACTAAAGAATTTGCTTAACATATCAAGTGTCTACATGAGGAGGTCTAGGCACACATTAACAAGATGAAACAATAGTATAAAGCTAGGGCTGATCAAAGGAAAATACATAAGGAGTTCCAAGTAGGAGATCTAGTCATGGTACACTTAAGAAAAGAAATATTTCCAACCTGTACTTACAAGAAGCTGAAGATGAAGAAATTGGCCCTTGCAAAATTTTGAAGAAACATGACTCAGGAAATGCATATGAAGTAGAGTTGCCAGATGGAATTTACATTTGTCCTATTTTCAACATTGTAGACTTAATAGAGTATCATGATGATGGTGTAGATGAGGAGCTAATGTTAGAGCCATGTTCAATTCCTACTTCTAAGAAGGAGGAGATAAAGGGGATTCTGGATAGTCGTGTGGGTAGGAGTACCAAAAATAGGCAATATGAAGAGTATCTAGTCCAGTGGAAAGGACGGTCGATAGAGGACTCAACTTGGATATTAGCAACTGATGTTTCCCATTTGGGATTTCCTCTACCATTCATAAAGTGACAGGGTCACTTTTCAATCTACACTGGGTGTCTGATGCAAGAGCATCCAAAGGTATAAGGGAAATCTTGTGTCACCCAAAAAAATTTACTTAGAATTAGTTTTTGTTTCATGTGTTTTCATTTTTGGATACCCATTTGGGTCAAATAAAGGTTTCAACTCTCATAGTTCCACTATTTGTGTTCTGGGTTAGAGTTTTTAATCACCTTGGGATATGTGTAAATGTCAAAAAAAAGGAGTATGTAATTGAGCCATCATTTTGGTGAATTAGAAGGTGTAAATTGGTTAGATGATTTTCATTGTAATTTAGAGCATTTCAGAAAAAGAATCAGATCAAAAGGCCGCACGATTTGAAATTTATCGTAGTTTTTCAATTTTTGGAGACATCCTAAGAATGCTTCAAAGTTAGGTTTGGGGCATTAAATGAACTTGAATAGGGATGAAAATGGGGGATGAGTGAAGTTGGTCCATAGGCCTATAGAGCACTTTGAGAGCTTTCTAGAAATGTAAACAATTTGTTAATCGGAGCTACGGTTCAAAAGTTGTGCCTCTCGAAAGTTCGGTTAGCATTTCTATATTCTTCTAATTTTTCTGCCGACTTCTAATGTGGCTTCTAGAGCCTTCTATTTGATTGGTGGATTCCAACTAGCACTTTCTAGAATGTATTCCTAATCCTTAACCCTTTGGGGTCTATTTAAGAACATTTTTGGCATTGTAAAAGGCAGGTCGGAGTGGAGTTTGAGAGGAGGTACTAAAAAGAGAAATTATCTCCAAATTTATACTATTGTAAGCCCTTAGGGCATGTTTTGAAGTCTATTTTCTCTATATTGAATGTATTAGCATATTTACATAGTTAATAAAATTTTCCCCTTTCTTGTTGTGTCCATTTTGTTATTTGGCTTGACCCCATCAGGTCTTGAAATGATCACCTTTGGAAGTAGTCACATCTTGTACATGAGAGATGGACAATGCATTTTAAAGCTCATTAGAAGAATTTGAGAATATACAATGTTGATAGGTTGTAGGAGCTGACTTTTGGATAGTGTCTTCATTGGAAAGGAATCCTCCTAATTCTGTAATTGTTGGAAAGTAATTATCTTGTATAAGCATGTTTTTAGAGGTAAATTTGTATAAAATCCATGTATTGATTACTTTCATATACAATATTGTATCTCTAGTTTTCACATTCTTTTCAAAAACATATCCTCACTATTGACTTGACCCTATGAAACAAATGCACCTTCTTCAAGACCTCCGTCTAAGCATAAGGAATGAAGCTTGTGGAAAGCTTCACAAATTTGCAACTTCAACCATAAATTTTTGATGTAGCCTTTTGATCTCCAATGATGAAATACTCATTTGGAGACATTATAATTGTTTGAATTTATTACAATCACCTACATTGAGAATTTTCAAACCCTAATATCTTGTTCATCTCAATGGAATTAGTTAGGCCCCAAAGTGGGTCCAACTAAAAAAATTCCAAACTAAAATATATGAACTGTTAGATTGATCCAATAAATAATTGGTATTGATCAAAAGAAAAATCAAACACTAATTTATCATTAAAAATTGAGTTCACCTTGTTCTTACAAATTGCGATTTTCATGCCAAGGGGTCCTCTGGCTGGCCTTAAAAATTGACCCAAAACACCTAATTGAGTAATGTAATTTGACTTGCCAATTCTTTGTTCAACAATATTCTACCTTATCAAGTCTCATCTCATGATTACTTTGGGGTCAAAAGATATTGACTGTCAAAGTTGATGTCTTAGAATTGCTTGTAAGCAAACATGTCAAAAAACCATAAATCACATTCAGTTTTGGCTTCAAAAATAGGTCAAACTAACACTTGGGAAAATAAAAACTAGGGAATTTTTTCATTAGCACGAGGAGAGTATAAATCTATGATTTGGGCTCATGATGAATAACTGGGCACATTTGAATAGGTACAAAAGTGATTTTATCAAATGGAATGGACTTGGGAAAGTGTGTAGATGGATTTGTCAAGACTTGTAAACTAGCACACTTAAAGTATTTTTAGAGTAGAACATAAAGTTACAATCCATTTGATGTCTCCTATCACATATTTAGAGTTATGATATCCTAAATAGGGGTCTTGATCAATACGTATTTCTTGACACTAGCAAAACATCATAAATTGCATTTGGAATCACATTCAAAAACTAATCAAACAGATTCATCATAAGTTAAAAAATGAAACATAAAAAGTCTCTAACCTCTAGAATGTAATGCAAAAGGAAATTTCTTATTTTGGAAAACTAGGTCAAAATTACAACTAGTTTAACAGGGCCTCCTAGAATTCTAAACAATTTACATCAGCATGATGATAATAAACAATTGATTTTGAGGGATTCAAAACGTAGTCAAAACATGTCAAAATGACTTAAAATATGAAACATAGGCTCTTTGATATGGATACTAAACACTCCCAAAGTGGAAAGTCATGAAACATTATTGGGTGTGAGATATTCACATGCAAACTAGGGTTTATATAATGGTTTGACACTTGGGAAAATGTAGAACTAAAAATTGCTCAATATGAAACTTCACTGAATGACTCAAAATGACAATTTAGCAATGCAAGATACATGCATATG
This sequence comes from Cupressus sempervirens, assembly GCA_028749045.1. Classification (NCBI taxonomy): domain Eukaryota; kingdom Viridiplantae; phylum Streptophyta; class Pinopsida; order Cupressales; family Cupressaceae; genus Cupressus; species Cupressus sempervirens. The sequence goes on along the minus strand of CM053790.1, from coordinate 311,041,036 downwards.
CTGAATGCAGGGTGTTAGAAACATTAAAAACCTCTTAGGCCTCAAAAGGATAGCTGAGTAAACCTACAATAAATATTCTTTAAGGGCTCTAAAGCTTGGAATGGTACTCAAATTAGGAGGGTGATTTTCAGTCCCATCACTACCTTCATAGCCCAATCATGTATAATCAAGGGGCCCCAAAAGAAAGGGAAAAAAAATTCATACTACCAAATTTAGTAACAAAAATACATTGAAAAATAGGTCCATTAAAATAAACCATGTTAAAATGGAAATTCTTTAAACAATGGTTTCATTAGTAATTTTGACAAAAGCCATATTGTGATAGAAAACCAAGGTTATTGATGGGTCTGCAACAATATTGCTAACACATATTATTGAGTTCATTCCTTCAGTACTTTACACCTGATATTTTCCATTCAATCTTAAAATGAGAGGATTGAATAGAAGGAAAGAAATTTATCATAGTAAAAGAATATAAAATGGAGTTTATCTAGTGAAAGAAATAAAGGAAAGGCATAATAAATATATATCAAGATATATCAAACAAAGTTCTTCCATGGACCGTGTGTATCAACACTATGTATAGAGAAGTTGACATGTTGAGGTAAGTATTATTTTCCTACATCTTTATGGATATTTTATTTAGGTAAATCTTTATTAAGGTAATGATGAAAGAAAATCATTTGAAAATAAAGAAATATATGCAAGTTAGGCTTAATAATCTAATGTCCATATAGGGGACATAAATAATCTTTATCTCAATATAATATATTTATCTTTAAATATAATTTGTATTGGATTTTCTTCATAAGGAAAGCATGTAATTAATCATGTATCTATGAGGTTGGAGGTTGAAGCATTAATCTATTGGAAATGTTAAAGTTGATCAAGTATTGTTTGAAGGGTATTACCCTTTGACTATAAGAGAAGTATTTTCTAATTATTATATCTTGAGAACTACCTTCATTTACATATATAGTTAATCTCTCATTTGTATTTAAATATGTACTATAAGAGCAATGTGAATTGATATTTTCCACTAAGAATGTTATTGTAGGAAAAGAGAGATTGATGTAAGTCTTAGAGGGAGTCTAAAATGTCCATCTAAAGGAGCATATACAGGATATTCTTCTACTATTCTTGATGATCTTGATCATATCAAAATTAAAGAGAGTTTTGACTTCATGTAAAATTTTGGTATCATGCATGTGACTATATGATTTTTAATGGGCATACCCCCTGTGTAAAGCATGAGTAAGTGACAACTTCCAAATGATGTCACTTGTATTTGTAAAAGTTATTGAAAGGTAACAATCTTACAATAAATTGATTTTCTATTATGGATATCTTATAATATATGTGCAGACCATGATATATTATACCTTGCATGATTTATGTTTATATGTTAAGCATTATGAGAATCTCTCTACACATACCTTATAAATAATTTTTTTAGTATATGATGACTATCATACAACTTGGTATTTTGCAAGCCATTACTTTGAGTACTTGGTGAATATCATTTGATTGATGTTCAGATATGCCAATACTCATGTTATCTAATATGATATCAAAAGTGTATTTGGTGAATGCCATGTGTTAACATTCTAATAGACCAATATCCATGTGATATCATTAAATGGAAGTCTTCTGATCAAAGACATCCTCGATGTGTAACTTCTTAATATTACCAATGGTGTAATATCCATCTTGTGTTTATCCAAGTCCTAGCTAAGAGGGAATGTTGGTGTGTGGCAAATTTAGTTGGCTAAATTTAGTGTTATACATTTTGAGTAAGTTTTGTACTTGAGTAATGAGAATATACATCTTGTGAGACATACAACTGAGTGCTTAGATGTCATTAAATTGAGTGTCTTTGAGTAATTTGTATAGATACATAATGGGTATGAGGTAAGTATGCATTTTGTGAAGCTAACAACTAAGAGCTTAAATATCATCAAACTAATTATGTTTGGATTGTTTTTATAGATGTATACTAGGTATTTTAATAACTAAGAGCTTAGATATAATCTCGTTGATCATCTTTGAGTTATTCAAAATAATGATTGTCCTTCACCCTTGATTATCAATATATATTTATCCTTCTTGACTAAGAGGGAGTGTTAAATTTTTAGTCAAATCAAATGTCTTTATCCTTTATATATATATATATATATATGTTCATCATATATGAGACATAAATTTATTGTTATATATATATATATATATATACATACATACATACATACATACATACATACATACATACATACATACATACATATATGTATATATATACATATATACATATATATATACATACATATATATATGTATGTATCTATATATGTATGTATGTATGTATATATCTATATATATAGACATACATACACATACATACATACATACATACATACATACATACATAAAACTATGATTAAATTTTAGATTATATTAATTATCTAGTTAATAAATCAATGTGTCCCTTCATGGGACGTGTCTCTTCATTTCTTATTCTCATTATATATATAAGAGGTTTCTGCCATTTGGAAAACACATACCACATACAATGGCAATGTTAATACATTTTTAGTAGATCCTCTAGAATTTTACATGTACTAGTGGTACTTATTTCTCCTCAATATGGAATATTGTTTTCCAGGAAGTGGAGTGTTGCACTGGGGGGTAGATTATAATGTGACTTATAATTTTCTACTTTTCAAATGGGTGACAAGGCTATGAAACTAGAAAGAGACTTGAGAGTCACACATATGATTAAGAAGAATATAGAAAATGGTGAAACTTATTTTCTATATATGGATATTAATGCTTTTAGACTAGAGATCATTGTTTTGGAAGAATAAAGAACACTTCCACCGATGACACAAAAATAAAATAATAGTTCTGATAATGCAAGCATGTGGACCATGTAGTTTGATGGAGAAAATTATAAAGAAGGAGCTGATGTTGGGGTAGAACTCATTTCACTAGAAAATAGATCTTTTAGATTTTATTTTTCACTTTGGATTTCACATTTACAAATAACATTGTAGAGTATGAGGCATTGTTCTTAGGTTTGAGATTGGTTGCAAAGCATGGAATTAAATTATTGCAAATGATTAGGGATTTAGAGTTAGTAGTATCACAGATCCATTCTCATATGCTTAAAAGAATAAAATGTTAAAATAGTATAGGAATGTTGTCAAGGATGATATAGAGACCTTTGATGCTTTTGGCATCACATGGATGGATATAACAAACAATAAGATGGTAGATCTGTTAGTAAACATGGGTATTAAATCTAATGATTTGTCTTTTGCAGGAGTATCTATGATTGAAGTGAAAACTAAACCTTCAATCCTAGATAATATTGAAAATTGGCAAGTGTTTGAAGATGACTCAAATATTTTGAATTTTTGAAATATCAAGGTAAGTATCATGGTATGTGTTGGTGTTTGAAAATGTTACCTATTTCCAATTACCCTGATGAGAACAAGATGCATCTAGGGGCAGCTAACTCCCATTATCAACACATCCATTCAGACACCAGGCCAACTATAAGGCATGACCCTTCTTCTACTTCAGGCTCTGCAAAACCTAGGCGGGTGAACCTCTAGATTCCTTATATGGTACCAGTTGTCAAAGCATACACTGAATCTAATTCAAAGCAGATAGAAACCCTTATTTCTCCTAATAACTTATGGAATAACGTATATCTGCAGTAGCTAGATGCAAAACAATGAAATTCATAAGCTGAGTGAGGGCATTCTGTCTAGAGCTCTTCAACATGAAAGGGAAATTCATTTGATTAAAGATGTTGATTCAACAAAACCTCAAAGATGCAATAGTATAACCAGTGATCCTATAACTGATCAGTGCCTGCTCCATTGGGCAATTCCATGAATTCAAAACATACATCTGTGACATCAGGGCGTATCTCATAGACATCAGATCTATCCAACCACCTTGTGATTCAGACATCAGTGTTCATTTAGGTCTCATTCTCACAAAATATCCTTCTCAAACAACCAGTAACCTTGTTTAAACATATTGAGCATTTACTTGGCCCTTTGGTCCAACAGCAAAATACATCAAACATACAATCTGAAAGGGATGCAAATGGGTCTCAAATCTTTGTTCCAAAACCACATAAGACTTACAGATTGCTGAGACAGGAGACAAGAACCAAAACAAAACTAGTGAAATTGTTGCTCATATGTATTCCTTTCCTTGAAACTATACATTCAGATGCATAAAATTAAAACATGAAACAACCTAATATCTCAGAACTATCTATATTATCTCTACAATGCTGTTCACATGAGAGTTCTGCTGAAGAAAATGGTGTCATAGTCATGGAAACATGTCAAAATACTGGAACCAATGGTCTCACAGTGCAAAAATTGGAATCCCCAATGGTATCACAGCAATGAACTTTTTCTTTCCAAAAACTGGAACCAATACAAAGATAGGAAGAAAGAATGATATAGCCTAGAAAAAATTCCCGGATTTGTTCTGAAGATGACAAGTGTCCACTTGAAATTCAATCCTCTGTAACTGAATAACTTCTTCCTTCCATCATCCCTTCTGATCTGATTTTGTTTCATCATTAATCTGTAAAAAACTTGCAAAATATCCTTGCCTAATGATGAAAACCCTTTACTTGCCAAAAAATCTGATTGCCCCATGAAAAAGCCAGTGAAAATGAGTTTTTACTGAGTAAATCAGAACAAATTTGACCCTAACTGCATTTCTATTGCCTTCTACTGATATCCAGGTCATTATCTTGACAAAAAACAAATCTGAACTTCCTGGTATGAATATGGTTGCACTTTAGATACCTGATAGAAAATCTCGTGTAGCTCAAACTGACTGATACCTGTGCAAAATCTGATCCCAGAATCGGAAAATTTGGATTCCCACGATTCCAGCGATATATGATAAGGCATACTTTGCCTTCCAGAAATGCCCAGAATCTTGATTTGAAAAAACACTCCTCCGGTTGAAAGTTCAGGTTGCACATCTTTAAAATTTTAAATTTCAAAATTTAAAATAAGCTAAAGTTTTAACTTTAGCTTATAAGCCCCTTCAAATTTTTTAAAAAAAAGTGCACGTCACTTCCTTTTGGGAAAAATAATAATAATATTATTTTTTAAACATCTCATATTTCTCCATCTCATTCCATCCAGGTCAACCTGAGGTTTGACCGAGTGACACGTGTCACTTACTGATTTGTTGATGATACTAAGATGGAACCCACGCAATATTTTGGATCTCGCCGGTTTTTCGAAATTTTTCGGCGACCTCGCTATGTCGCTAGCCGGATTTTTTTGAAATTTCCGACTAGCGAGGTAGCGAGGTGCCGGATTCTTAGTTTTTCGGTCGCCTGCAACTCGCTGATGTCATCCTTCTGATATGCGTGTTCTATCAAAATTATGTCATGTTCATCCTGCTGATGTCATCATCCTTTGGGTCGGATTGGGGGTCCTACGCATGTGTGAGCTTCCAAGAGCTCTTTCTCTTAAGACACAATGCAATATGTTTGAAATTGCATTTAAAGACTTAGACAAACCTCCCACGACCCATGTGGGATAATCATTTTAAAACTGTCATCCCCTGTTCCTTGCATGAGAAGTTTATCTTATGCACCTTCCTCTATAATATGTCATTGGCGGTGCTTGGAGATGCCTCCCCAGTGTTCTTTTATATGCTGAAGCTCTTCATTTAGCGCGAGGTTCATTTTACTGATGGCGTGAGGGGTTTCTTTATTTGAGCTTGGTGCAAGATGTTGTTCAACATGTTCCACATTCTTCTTGGGACGCTGAAACTCTGCTCTTGGCATGAGCTATCCCCAAAAATGTGGGCTCCTTGATATTTGCTGCTGAGGCTTCCTTTATGTTTGGTGCAGACTCCTCTTTACTGGAAGTGGAGGTTTTTGTTTCAAATCTGCCCTCACGCATGGGTTTTCTTTTTACTGCCTGTCTACTCCTGCGGTTTAGCTTGAAGTCTGCCTTTTCAATGGCATGAGGCTTTTTTCTTGTGCAAATCTGCTTCTTATAACAGCTGAGGCTCTGAGTTTTTTTTTTTTTAATGCTCATTTTACCACTGGAAACTCCTTTGCATTTAGCGTGGATGGCTCTCTTTACAGGCGTCTCTGTTCTTATTTCTTATGCACAAACTTCTCCATTTTCAAAAAATGGCTCCTTTCACTTTGCTACTGGTGTTGAATTTTGTTTTCATGCCATGGGAGGTTCTTCTAATGTGTGGACTCCCCTGCTCCTTTATGTGAGAAAACTTGTTCTTTATTTGCTGATATCATTTGCCCTTCCACGTTGGCTACTTCCTTTGTTTGACGCATGAGCAACTTTCTTTTATTTGCTTGCAGGCCTGCGACTTCTTATGTCTTCATTCCTTGAATGTGTGGGTAGCAACTTCTTCCCCTGCAGCTTGATCTCTATGCCATGAGATGCTTTGTTCTTTTGCATTGGCTACATGCTCTTTGAAACTTGGATTTTCCTCTCAATTGCGTAAATGCTCCCTTGCTATGTCTAGTGCTTTTGTTTCAGCATGTACTCTTATATAAGATATGGAGTGACTTATATTTTACATGTCCCAACTTTACATCAATTTCAACAATAGTAGCTTCTGCAAGTGGTTGATGGTTTTCAATGATTTTCACATCTTAATACTAATGATATGCATGTGATTTCGGATGTCAGAAAAGACAAGAAACTCTAAGATGACCATTGAAAACTCATTTCACTTCTTGCCTGCAAAGTGTGAATTTGTGTCCGGAGGCCCGCCAGTTGGCCTTAAAAACTAACTCAATCAAGTGACCAGGCCATGAAAATCGGCATGAGTGTTCAATCCTGCATACTTTATCACACTACAAATTTTTAGCCCATGAAGAATTCCCAATCAAAAGATTTTAATTGCCGAACATCCATACTTTAAAAATCCTGCAAGCAAACAATGTTAAAAAACATAAACTGGGCTCGGATTCGGCATCATAAACTAGGTTATTGATCACTTGGGCTTCTAAAAACTGGGATATAGGTTCTTTGCCATGAGGAGAATGGAATTCTATAGTTTGGGCTCTTGACGAATCACAGGGCACATTTGGCGAATTTCCGAAAACAGACACTTGGAAATTTTTACTAAGAAATGTGTCAAAAAGTAATTTTTTGGCAAATGTGCGGACATATGAAACTATGCAAATGGATTTATCATGACTTGGGAACTGGCATACTTGAAGGATTTTTAGGAGACAACACAATGATATAATCCATTTAGGCTCACCAATCACGGGATGAGAGTTATAACATGCCGAACAAGGATGTGAATCAATCTGGATGCCTTAGCCGTAACCAAACAATGCACACTGGGTTTTTGATCATGTTAGCAAACTGATCAAATGGATTCGACATGATCTCAAAATTTGAACATATGAAGTGTATGACCCCTGGAACACAATGCAAAAAGAAATTATTCACTTAGGTCAACTGGGTCAAAGATATTATTGGCCGAACAGGGCTTCCCAAAATTGTGAACAACTACACAAATGCACAAAACAGTAAATGACCAACTTTGGGGGGTGCAAAACCTAGTCAAACGGATTTGAAAAGACTTGAAAATTGAAACATAGGTTCTCTAATATGCATACTAATCATCCCCAAAGTGACTAGTCATGACACAATCTTGGGTAAGAGAAATTTAGATGCAAACTGGGCCTCTGATCGCTATTTGACACGGGCAGAATTGCAAATTTTGATACTAGCTCAAAATGGGACTTCGCAGAATGGTTCGAAATGTCAGTTTAACTTCATAGAACACATAGATGCACTAAATGAAAGGTGTTAGAAACATTAAACACCTCTTAGGCCTCAGACTAACAACCGGGTACAATCTCACTTAAAAGCATTTAAGGGCTTGATTTTTTCAATGGTTCTCAAAATTGACCATGCAATTTTTAGTCCCAACAGTATGGAGTTAGATTGTAGTGCATTTTTGGAGATCGTGGATGGAAAGGACACCATTTTTAGGAATAAGGTGATGCATTTGAAAACTAAAAAAGTTCCCAAAGGCTTAGTTCTTCTAGAGAGCATCTTTGATAACAAGAAAAGGGTACAATCAAATATAAAAGATAAGAAGCTAAAGGAGTTGGTGGAGATAAATCTAGGCACAAATGAAATCCCTAAAAAGGTATATATAGGTAAAAAACTATCTCCTACTATAAGAAAGTCTCTATTTGAGCTATTTAGAAAATATAGGCATGCTTTTTCATAGTCATATGATCACTTTCTCCAAACTCCTTTTGAACTTAGGATCAACCACTACTATCTATTTTCTTTTTGGTGCCTTAGGGTTGGAAACAAATTCTTTTCCCTTAGACTCATTATCTTCATCATCCTCACTCTCTTGGTCTTCCCTTTTACTTGCAAGTATATGTAGGAGTTCCTCACCAAGTTTTCCTTCTAAATCTTTAATCATTTTATATCTATCTTTGGAACCCTTTTTTGCACTAACATATTTATTTTTTTCAGTATCATATGTGTTGAATGGCTTGAAATTGTTATCAATTTATTCTAAGAGTAAAGTTGTAACTACTACAAACACTTCATCAACATTAACTTCATATTGTATTGATCTCAACCATGCAACCCTTGGCATAACTTCCTAAGCATAGGTGTATTCATTTTAACCATGAAACATATATGAAAATAATAATGATCAAGAAATGACTAAGTAATTATCATCTTATTCTTCATTTTCCTATTGAATTCATCAAAAAAATCATCCAAAATTGTTTTAAAATTCTTAGCCAATCACTCAATTTAACTATTACTTTGCTCGGTTATAGGCTTGGTTTTGTCCCATAATACTTCACCAATGGTAGGAAATGAATTTTCTATACATAATAATATGCACAACAAAAGTGAGCCAAACTTACAAGATGTATTCTTTTCTTTTCTTATGGCTACTAAATTCTCTTCCAGTTGAGTCAACTTCAACTTGGCTAAATCAAAGCTATGGTCCTTTTCTATAATTTTGTAATCCAAATCAATAACTATCAAGGGTACACTATTCAGTCAACTTGACTGATAGAATTTATGAGCAATTACATTGACTGCAAATTCTAAAATAGGATAATTAAACCCATTAATTGATATCCCTTGGCCATTCTATTTTGCCTTTGTAAGTTCATCAATTACATTTTGGCTAAACATTGCATAGTCTTCACTCGATCTAAGATAAGGTAACTAGTGACTTGATGGATGATTAATTTTGTTATCTTCACTATCCCATTTTCTAGCCACAACCTCATATCATGAATTCTACTAAAAAAAATTTGATCCACTTGATCTTAAAGACTTTTAGAAAGTCTAGGGCGCAGATAAGCCCTTTCTCAACAACTACCTTGTTTTCATCCTTCATAAATTCATTTTCACACAACTTGTCATATGTATTCCTTAATTTGAAATCTTAAATTTATCTTATCTTTTACATGTAACAAGATCACACATTGTGTACCATGATAAAACATGGAGGAATAGATGACAATGCACTAGATGCATCTCTAGTCTTCACAGTCTTAGGATAACCCTCAGCTCTCCTATCTGTCCTTCCTTGTCATTGAGGGCATTCAAAGGCACGATGAACTTGTTCACTGCAATGGAAATAGGTACCATGAAAGCCTCCTCTTCCTTGTCCATGCCCTCTACCTCTTCCTCTCTGATTTCCAAAGTCTTGATCATGGGAGCGGTTGAAACCCTCATTCCTTTGGTTCCTGCTAGTACCCATATCTTCATTTTTCTTTTGGGTTTCATTTCAGCCTCCAGATGACCTACCACTACCCCTTCCTCCTTGACCATGCCCTCTTTTTCTCCCTTCAAACCTTTTATTTATCTTCTCTTCAACTCGTAGGGAAAATTGGTATGCCTCCTCAACACTGGTCATTCTTACCAGACTTAATTCCTCCTGGATGCTAGGTCGCAAGCTACTGATATAACAAGCAACCTTCTCCTTATTTGCTTCTACATGCCCCACTCTAATAAGAAGTCGATAAAAATCCTCTAAATATTCTTGGACTAATTTTCCTACTTTCTTTAACCCATGCATCTTCTTAAAAAAATCAAGCTCGTAGTCAACAGGAATGAACTGCTTCTTTAGTTTGTCCACCATGTGATCCCACCTTGTGATGTTCTCATTTCCTCTTCTATTTCTTTCCAATTGAACCTCTTGCCACCAGATTTTGGCATGTCCTTTTAGTTTGGCCTTTTCAAACTTAACCCTATCTAGATCCCTGATATCCTTATACTCAAAGTAGTCTTCTAGTTCATTGATCCAATCGATCAACTCATCTGGTTTTAGATTTCCTAAAAATACACCCACATCAATTGTAGGTCTTTTCCCAAGCTTAGTAGTGGCCTTAAGAAGCCTCTCCTCTACTTGATTTAGAAATTCCCCATCAACTTCCCCTTCTGGTTCAATTTCTTCTTCTTCATTGTCATCCTCACTTTCGTCACCTGTAGTAACATTTGTTCCTCTATGGAGCTCCTCCTGCAATGCTTGTACCTTCCTTTGGAGGGCTCTAACCTCCTCAAGATTAATAGCTCTAGCCCTTCCACCATGCTCTCTTCATGGAGGAATCTTCTTAATTCAAAACCACAACCACACAGTCCTGGTGCAAACTACCTCATAGTTGATGCTTTGTCTACACACTTAGGAAAACCCGCTTTGATACCACTTGATGGGGTCAAGCCAAATAATAGAATGGACACAACAGGAAAGGGGAAAATTTTATTAACTATCTAAATATGCTAATACATTCAGTACAAAGAAAATAGACTTCAAAACATGCCCTAAGGGCTTACAATAGTATAAATTTGGAGATAATTTCTCTTTTTAGTACCTCATCTCAAACTCCACTCTGAACTACCTTTTACAATGCTAGAAATGTTCTTAAATAGACCTTGAGGGGTTAAGGATTAGGAATACATTCTTGAAAGTGCTAGTTAGAATCCAATAATCAAATAGAAGGCTCCAGAAGCCACATTAGAAGTTAGCACAAAATTAGAAGAATCCAAAAATGGTAACTGAACTTTCAGGAAGCACAACTTTTGAACCGTAGCTTCGATTAATGAACTGTTTACATTTCTGGCAAGCTCTCAAAATTCTCTATAGCCCTATGGACTAGCCTTGCTCATCCCCCATTTTTTGGCCCTATTTGAGGTCATTTAATGCCCCTAACTTAAATTTGAATCATTCTTAGGATGTCTCCAAAAATTGAAAAATTGCGATAACTTTCAAACCGTGGGGCCTTTTGATTTGATTCTTTTTTTGGAATGCTCTAAATTAAAAATACAATCATTCAATAAATTTTCACCTTCCAATTCACCAAAATGATGGCTCAATTACATACTCCTATTTTTTTGGCATTTACACATATCCCAAGGTGATTAAAAACTCTAATCCAGAACACAAATAGTGGAACTGTGAGAGTTTGAACCTTTATTTGACCCAAATGGGTATCCAAAAATGAAAACACATGAAATGGAAACTAAGTCTAAGTACATTTTTTTGGGTGACACATGATTGCCCTTATACCTCTGGATGCTCCTGCATCAGCATGTCAACAACTAAAAAAAATGGAGCCATTGTGCCTTTAATTTTGTTCAAGAATATTTAAATTTATAATGAACAAATTAGAATTTCAAGAGAGCATGAAATTATTTTAAAATTGCATTCACACCATTATCCACATAGGATTGAACTGTAAAGAAAAATAATATTCTATTAATGTTTACTAGAATTTTTTTAAAATTTTATGAACCTTGCATGTCCAATATTCTAAATTGTAATAATAGTTATTGTCATGCTTGACCACTACTTTGGCTTTTTCTGCATTTTTAGACTTTTCTGTTTGGTGTTTGCTTCAGTTGATTTGTTGTCTTCTTTGTACAACCTAGTTATATTTTGTATTATTTGGATCTCTAGATTAGCTGAACATATTCTCTATTTTAAACTATTACTTTGGTTGCGATCGATACTTAAGTTTTCATGTTTTGAAACTGGGATATTTTTATGTATTTGTTAATGCATGTTATTGGTAATAGTTATGTGTATTTGGTTTCAAACTTGATGCAAACTGTTTTTAATGTTGAATGGATATTGGAAAAGAAGTTTCTATTATATGTTTTACTGATTACTTTAAATACTAGTGTATGTTTATATGCTTTACGTGTTTGAACATGTAACTGTATTTTCCTATGAGTGATTGAGAGAAAGTTTAATTATCGTAATGGTTTTGGTTATTTGATTTATAATACCTTGTTATTATTAAGTGCAGTTGACCATGAATATATTGACTTGTGTGTTTTAAAGGTCTTCATATCTTAGTAACATTGGACATAAAAATTTTCAAATTTCAAATTTTAAAAAAATAAAACAATAAACAAAATTTAAACTAAGGGAAAAGTCTCCTATCAACATATAACCCTAGAAAGATTTTGAATGCTTTGGGCTAGTATTATGTAAGCCACATTTGGCGAAGGATTTTGATCTACCGTATGCACGACTCAATGTTTGAGTTCAGTTTCTTAAATGCATTTGATAAAGGCATTAATATGTCATTTATTAGCTTGGATGGCCATTTCATTTGGTTTTGTATTGTTGAAGTTGAGCCAAGAAATTGGGCCACATTGTTTTGTATGTTTTGCATCTAGTTGTTGGTTGCTAAAAAATGGCAACATGGAGGAATCCGTCAAAAGGGCATTCATGTTTATGAAGCCAAGGAGTGTTTGGGTTTTTCCTATCAGTCATTATCTTTCTTTAGCTTTAGTGTTTCCAGTTTTGAGGTGTGTTGTTGACTTGGGGTTTTGGCAGTGAGTTATTTACAGAGTTTGCTATCGAGCTTATTGGGAACTTGTTGTGTTTTGAGGTAGGGGGGCCTTTCTTAAACCCTACTTTCTTTCTTTCGGTTGTGTGTGTGTTTCATTTGAATTGTTAACTAGATTGGTTTAAATGGTTTGTTTAGGGTCTCGCATATCGACACCCAAGGGTGGAAGTATGCAGGGTCGGCAATAATTTGTTGGACTCTGTATATTTCCACATTTGGATGTGGGTATGGTGAGATTGCTATGGTAACATAACCATGCTGTAGCGTATTTGTATGTGAAATGGTAAATGGTATTACAGTAATGCTCTCAGGTTTTCATTAAGTCGAGTTCTGTGTGTTTTGGAATTTTAGTATATAATGTTATTGGCATTTTGCATGTGCTCGAGTCATAACTGGGTTATTTTTTTGTATTAAACAAGCCTTATCTGGGTTTTAGTTGGGCTCTGCTTTGTATAGAAACAATTCATTTACATTTACACAAATTTATGTTTTTTATTTGCTGTGTCGAGTTGTGTGAAAACTACATACATATGACTGTTAGCTTGAAACTTTTATAAGGTTAAATTGTATGGTTAAAACTGAGTCATGATGGTGAATAGTCATAGCATAAATATGTTTAGAACGTTTGGCTTTTGCCATGTTTGGACAAAATTATGAGGAATAAAATGATGGTTTCTCTATTTTCGCTGTTAGATTCAGGGTATAAAACCCGAACTTGTTGTTATGATTTATATGGACATGGGTACAAGAATCCATTCCAACCAACAATGAAAATATTTAAAACATTAGTTTTTGAAATTTTTCTATGTAGGAAACTTAAAACGTAGGCTTCAATTGTCAATTATAGTTTGACATTTGGTAATACAGTTAGCTTGTAATATTAAAAGTGTTGTATTTACAAGTTATTTCATAGTGTTTTTTTTTACTTGGTTTAAAAGACTATCGAATAGCCAACACTTGAGGTGAACTGGAATTACGTTTCGAACACAAAGTTGGCATTTGATATGTTTTCAATTTTTGTTAAGCTATCATATGCTATTATGAAGTGGAACTGGGCAACAATATCTTGTTAATTAGATAAGAGGGAACTTGAAAATCAATAGATACATCATAGCGACAGCAAAATTTTCCATTAAGTAATGAAAAGATGTGGAATGGTAGCAAGTTTTAATAACTCTTATTTTATTGAATTATGCAAGTGATTCATTTTCATGTTCAATTATATAACGTAGTTTGTGGTAGTTCAAGAATTGCATAACTGACGATATTTCATTACCAAAAAAGAAGATAATGTGAATCGGTATGTGTGCATAATAAAACATGGTAGATTTTATTTCAAAATGTATTTCAGTCCATATTTAAAATGAAAATTGCTTCAATTAATGAGATAGACTTTGTGATATATGTTTGATGATATGTCATTAAAGCAGGAATATCATATGCATGCTGATTTTTATCTTGGTCATTTTGAGGTTAAGTGTGGATGATTATGTTAGCAAGAAGTTAAATGTATAGTATTAAGATTAAGTAAGTACCATTAAGTTGGTATAACAGTTTAATTGTATTTGCACAATCTTGAAATTGTAGGTTATGTTTCTGTTGTTATAATTATCCATATTTACCTTTGATTTGGCGGAATAAGCTATATTACAAATGGGTTAAAGGATGTAGTATCATGCTGTAAACTGATTTATATCTATTGCATGTACATTCTTAGTATATTTGTTTGATGTGTATTTTAAGAATAGTTGTGATGAACATATATCGGGGTGGTTGAATTTGGTTTATCCAATTCAGTTAATTAATTCAGTGATAAATTTGAAATAAATTGGGCGGGTTAATTACTTATAAAAGACAATTGGCCTTACCTATGACTTAAACCTATATGGTTAAGTACGGAGAACAAGGCATATCTCTATTCTATCATTGACTAGTATAATAGAGATTACCGTTACGTGTTGACTATGGGCATACCATACATGGATGAAGAATCTTAGTGCCAAAACGATGACACCTCAGTATATGTATGATTCATTTATGTGTTATTCTTAGTGCGAGTTTAATTTTGCATTATTAAGTAAATGTTTACTTCTTGCATATTAATTTGAAACTGCACTATGTTAAGTGATTCAGATATCTGCATTATGGTTTATATATGATTATTCTAACATGTATGCAGGTGGATTACGCTTTTTAATTCAATGTGTACTAAGCCCCTTGTTGTATTGTGTTTCTTTTTTTTTTGTGTGTTTTTCAAGTGCTTAGAGATTGTTTAGGAAGTAACCAAAGATGACTGTTGAAGTTACTTTTGAAATAGCATTTGGGGTTACTATGTTAGACATAGGCGTTTAGAAATGAATTTGAACAACATTATTGTACTGAACTCAATTTGTATTAGCATCATTGTGGAAACATATATGGATGATATTATATTTCTTATTGAGAATGATTCAGTCTGTGTATTTGTTCTTGTATTAAGATTATTTTTTTTTTTTTTTTAAAGTTTTTTATTGTGTTCCTTGTTCCTTAGTATTTGTTTGTTTTAGTATGGTGTTACATTTTGGTATCAGAGCGCAAAGTTAGAATAAATAGGACTTTTTGGGTTATAGGGTTTTATGATCTTCGATGTGTTTTTAATAGTAGGTTGTTTTTTGGTTCCTTGTGGTGGGAACAGGAGTTGGAGAAGCTTGGCATTGATATCTCTATAGTTACTTGGGAGCTCTTTATTGAGCGATTCAAGGAGAGATTCATGTCTGAGTATTGGCGTCAGGCTCGTGCTGAGGAGTTCTTTCAGATTATGCAAACTGGCTCTACAGTGGAAGCTTATGAACGGAGGTTCTTTGAGATTAAGAAGTTTTTTGGGTGGGCTGAAAATGATAAGGCCATGATTCAGCATTTTATCAGAGGGCTTATGCCCAAAATTAGGGAGGAAGTGAGGACTTTTGACCTCAAACTATGGAAGAAGCCTCAGAGCAAGAAAAGTTAATAGAGATGAAATCTGGTTATCGTGGGGCTGCTTACAAAACTAGCATGAATCCACCTACTCTAGATGTTAGTAAGAATCAAAAGCCTCTGTAGAGTAGTGCAAAATTAGGATTTTTAGTTGGGAAATTCAAGAAGAGGAAGTTTGATAAGAATTTCAAGGTTTTAGAACAACCTAAACCATCTCAACCACCTTAGAGTGTGCAGAGTAATAAGCCATTTCCTAATCCTTCTGGTCAGAACACGAGATTCAAGAAATCTATTGAGTGTTTCCATTGTGGACAGCTGGGGCATTATTAGTCTTAGTGTCCCAATTGGGATAAGCCAAAGGTTGTGTTAGGATAAACCACAGACAGAAATAAAAAACTACATGCAAATATAACCAATAACAAAAATAATAGAACACACAGAAATGAACACAAGGCACCAAGATTTAACGTGGTTCACCCAATCCCTGGGCTACGTCCACCAAACAGCAAGTCTGATCTTATTACAATCCAGTGATTACAACCTGATTACAATCCATAATCCCTTACAGCTCAATACCGTCGCAAGAACCAATTTCGTATCACCACACATAAAAAATACCCAACCCTAAGCCCTTTTTATACAAGTATTAAACTGCTTTAGGGTTATAACATGTCGGCCATATGTTGGCCATAATATGTCAGCTACCATGTACAGTACTTTCCTGATCAGTCACCACAATCTAACAGGTTGGACCTAAGCTAGCTAGGTCTGAAGCGGCAGTTGGTGATTCTGCCAGGAACCACCATATCTTTGCAACTTTGGATCAGAAGTAGGCCAAACACCAGACCTTGATTATAGAAGCTCAAGGTAATACTCAAGGTATGAAAGTTTCTATCTTATTTGACTCAGGAGCTATGAAGTATGTACAGTACTTTCCTGATCAGTCACCACAATCTAACAATCTCCCACTTGAGGATTGATCAGGCTCCACACTAAACAACAATCTCCCACTTGGAAACTGATCCTGTAGCAATACAACTACTGCATGGGGCTCCCACTGGATCAAACCACCCTGGAATCTGCTGTTCTTTTATTCACATTTAGACTAAATGACCAACTAAAGCTAAAGAGGAGTTCAGCTTCTCCCTTGTGACAACCTTTGTCAACATATCTGCTGGATTTTCATTGGTATGTATCTTCTCCAGCTTTAACTGTCCATCCTCCAAAAATGACCGAATGAAATGGTACCGCAACTGTATGTGTTTGGTCTTAGAATCCAGAGCTGAATTCTTAGCAAGATGAATGGCACTCTAACTATCTGTGAACAAATAATTATCCTTCTGAGGATGTCCCAATTCTTCCAAGAAGAACTAAAGCCATATCATCTCTTTGGCTGCCTCTGTAGCAGCAACATACTCTGCCTCTGTAATGGAGAGAGCATTAATCTTCTGTAGCCTAGAAACCCAACTCACGGCTGCCCCACCAACAGTAAAGACATAACCTGTAGTACTCCGCCTAGTATCAATATCCCCAGCCAAATCTGAGTCAACATAGCCCTGTAAATCAGTAGTAGAGCCCCCAAAGTGTAAACACTTATTGGATGTTCCTCTCAAATATTTGAGAATCCACTTGACAGCATTCCAATGCTCAAAACCTGGATGACTCATATACCTGCTAATGACTCCCACTGCATGTGCAATATTTGGCCTAGTGCATACCATAGCATACATCAAACTTCCTACAGCTGAAGCATAGGGTACCTTGGACATCTTATCCTCCTCTTCCTATTTCTTGGGACACATCTCCTTAGTCAATTTCAAATGACCAGGTAAAGGTGTGCTGACAGCTTTAGCATTCTCCATAGAGAAACGTTGCAACACCTTCTCAACATAATCAGCTTGAGATAGCGTCAATGTTCTGTTCTTCCTATCTCTGCAAATCTTCATACCAAGGATTTGTTTTTCTGCCCCCAAATCCTTCATAGCAAATGCATGTGCTAACTGGCATTTTAGCCCCTTAATATGATGCATGTTAGACCCAGCTATAAGCATATCATCAACATATAGACATAAAATAAGGTAGCTATCATCATCCAACCTCTTAAAATAAACACAGTAATCTGAATGACACCTGTTATATCCATGCTCATGCATAAAACTATCAAATTTCAGATACCATTGCCGAGGTGCTTACTTCAGGCCATATAAACTTTTCTTCAATTTGCACACTAAGTTCTCCTTACCTTTGACCTCAAAACCCTGTGGTTGAGCCATATATATTTCTTCATCCAAATCACCATGAAGAAAGGTTGTTTTAACATCCATCTGCTCTAAATGCAAATCTTCAGTAGCCACAAGACTTAAAACAGTACGAATAGAAGTCATTTTAACAATAGGAGAAAATATCTCATCAAAAGCAATTCCCTTTTTTTGTGCAAATCCTTTTACAACTAACCTGGCCTTAAATCTTTTCTTACCTCCTTCCTCTTCTTTCAACCTGTAAACCCATTTATTCTATAAAGCCTTTTTACCTGCAGGCAACTTGCACAAATCCCATGTCTTATTTTTCAGCAAAGAGTCCATTTAATCTTTCATTGCAGACTCCCACTGAATCTTAGTATCCACCTGCACAGCTTCATCATAACTTTCAGGTTCACCAGCATCAGTAAGTAAAATAGAATACAAAGAGGGAGAAAACCTTTGTGGAGGTCTAATTGGCCTTGTTGACTGTCTAACATTCACTGGTGTGTGTGGTATTTGTTGTTGCAGTTGTTGCACATCATGAGAAATGGCTGGAATATCAGCTTTTGGAGTATCATCCAGCACTACATAATCATCTTCTTTCTTCTCATGTTGCTGCAACAGATCTTTGTACAACACTTTTTCATTGAATATGACATCCTGACTTCTTATAATTTTATGATTTTCAAAATCCCAAAGCCTATAGCCAAATTCATTAATGCCATATCCAACAAAGACACATTTCTTTGATTTCGCTTCTAGCTTGGTTCTATTTTCAGAGTCTATATGAGCAAAAGCTTCACAACCAAAGGTCTTGAGAAAAGAATAACTCACCTTCTTACCAGTCCATGCTTCTTCTGGAATACCACAGCCCAAAGGAGTAGAGGGACCTCTATTAATCAAATATACTACAGTATTGATAGCCTCCGCCCACATGTGTAAGGGCAACCCAACATGCAACCTCATGCTCCTTGCGCGCTCCATTATAGTCCTGTTCATGCGTTCAGCCATTTCATTTTCTTGTGGAGTCCTTGGAACAGTTTTTTGTCTACGAATACCATTAGTGGAGCAATAATCTTCAAATTCATGACTGCAATACTCACCACCATTATCAGATCTGAGACATTTTAATTTCTTACCAGTCTCATTTTCAACCAAGCATTTCCATTTCTTAAAAGTTTGAAATACATCATATTTCTGTCTAAGGAAATAAACCCATACTTTTCTAGTTGCATCATCAATAAATGTAACATAATAATGAGAGCCACCAAGGGAAGATACCTAAGCCGGTCCCCATACATTTGTATGCACAAGCTCTAATTTCTCCTTTTTGTTTTCCTTCCCTGTCTTTACAAAACTCACTCTCTTTTGTTTTCCATACACACAACTTTCACAAAAATCCATATTCACACATTTTAGACCTGGTAAAACTTTCCTTGAATGAAGTACTTTCATACCTTTCTCACTCATGTGCCCAAGTCTATTGTGCCACAGCGCTGTATCAGAATCTACAACAGCTATTTGTTCTCCCTGCTCAACTGCAGTAATTGTTCCTGAATATTCATTTTTCTCTGAAATAATCAAAGTAGAAGGAACAATATGACCTGTACAAAGATATAAGGTGCCTACTTTCACACCTTTTGCTACTACAAGGGAACCTTTTGAAACCTTCCAATTTTTATCATTAAAAGTAATTACACAACCCTCATCACCGAGTTGCCCTGCTGAAATTAAATTCCTACTCAGCTTTGGAACATGTCTTACCTCATGTAGTAGCCAATGATTCCCATTCTGCAACTTAATCTTAATTTTTCCCTTTCCAACAATCTGACAGGGTTCATTATCCCCCAAATAAACAAGCCCAAAATCCCCTTGGACATAATCAATGAAATAACCTCTATGAGGTGTAGCATGAAAAGAAGCACCAGAATCTAAAACCCATGAATCATCAACACTCTCTAAAGATAGAAGCAAAGCATCCTCTTCAGATTTATTACTTACCACATTTACCTCTTTGTCTCCATTTGATTTATCTCCTTCATTTTTCTTTCGAGTCCAGCAATCTTTCTTTTTGTGCCCTGGTTTCCCACAGTACCAGCAATCATTTGGTCCTCTCGATTGAGACCTCCTCCCCTTTGACTTTCCTCTTGATTTCCCATGATTTCCAGAGTTACTTCCTCTTTCAGTCGTTCTGCCCCTGCTTTGTGCATTTAAAGCACTTCCTGATGTAGATCCACCTGAGGATTTTCTATGAGTTTCCTCACTTAAAATAACACCGATCACATCATCATATTTTAGGTTACTTGATCCAGGAATAGAATTACTCACCGCCATTACCAAGCCATTCCAGCTTTCAGGCAAAGAACACAAAATCAAGAGAGCCCTAATTTCTTCATCAAAATTGATACCCACAGAAGATAATTGACTAGTAATAGTATTAAACTCATTTAAATGATTTGCAACAGATCCACCTTTTGCCATTTCCATATTAAATAAACGCTTCATGAGAAATACCTTATTTGAAGCGGAGGGCTTTTCATATAGTGTCGCTAGGGTTTTCATCAAATCTTCTATCATCTTTGCTTTTGTAATATTAAATGCCACCGATGGTGCCAAGCATAACCGAATGCTTCCGAGTGCCTTTCTGTCCAAAAGATCCCATTCAGCCTCTGACATAGTTCCCTGATTCTTGGCTTTTCCTTCCAATGGCTTCCATAAATCCTTCTGATATAAATAGTCTTCCATTTGCATCTTCCATAACTAGAAGTTCTACCCATTAAACCTATCAACCCTCAGCTTACCATCATCTGCCATTGCTCCCACTCAACCGTGAGACTCCCACTTAACTGTGAGACTTTCCTGCAGAGGATAACTGAGAAACAACTAGGCTCTGATACCACTTGTTAGGATAAACCACAGACAAAAATAAAAAACTACATGCAAATATAACCAATAACAAAAATAATAGAACACATAGAAATGAACACAAGGCACCAAGATTTAACGTGGTTCACCCAATCCCTGGGCTACGTCCACCAAACAGCAAGTCCAATCTTATTACAATCCAGTGATTACAACCTGATTACAATCCGTAATCCCTTACAGCTCAATACCGCCGCAAGAACCAATTTTGTATCACCACACATAAAAAATACCCAACCCTAAGCCCTTTTTATACAAGTATTAAACCGCTTTAGGGTTATAACATGTCGGCCATATGTCGGCCATAATATGTCGGCTACCATGTCGGCTACTTCCAAAATTTTTTTTTTTTCGGGGCCCGAACCCCACTATTTATGAAGTATGTACAGTACTTTCCTGATCAGTCACCACAATCTAACAGGTTGGACCTAAGCTAGCTAGGTCTGAAGCGGCAGTTGGTGATTCTGCCAGGAACCACCATATCTTTGTAACTTTGGATCAGAAGTAGGCCGAACACCAGAAGTTGATTATAGAAGCTCAAGGTAATACTCAAGGTATGAAAGTTTCTATCTTATTTGACTCAGGAGCTATAGACTCATTCATTTCTTCTGCTCTAGTTGCACATTGTGGTATACTTGTGGTTAAGGCAAGGAATAGATGGCAAGTGGAGTTAGCATCAGGTTCTAGGGTGTGTGCTGATTTGATTGCTCATGATTGTAAGATTTGTATGAAATCTTTCTCAACTTCAGTGAACCTTAGGGTTATTCCTTAAGGATCGTATGATATAGTTTTGGGTATGGATTGGTTAGAATAGCATCAAGTTGTTTTGGATTGCAAAGATAAGTCATTCAGTTGTGTTGATGATTCTAGATCAGCCAGAGTTATCACAGGAATCAAGAGACCTATCTCTTTGCGGACAATTTATGCCAAACAATTGGCAAGGTGTGCTCAGAAAGGTTGCAATTTATTTTCCATTTCAGTAAACAACTTAGAAGATTCTGTAGTTAAGAGCTCTTCTCTCGATCATCTAGTTTTGCAGAACTTTTCAGATGTTTTTGTTGAGGAGATTCTTGAGATACCTCCAAAGAGAGAAATTGATTTTTGAATTGATTTAGTACTAGGAACGGAACCAATTTCCAAGACTCCATATAGAATGACAGCTCAAGAGCTAGTTGAACTTAAGATTCAGTTAGAGGAGCTTTTGGAGAAAGGTATGATTCATCCTAGTGTTTTGCCTTGGGGTGCTCCAGTGATCTTTGTCAAGAAGAAAGACGGTTCCTTAAGACTTTGTATCGATTATAGGCAGTTAAACAAGGTCACAATTAAGAATAGGTATCCTTTGCCTAGAATTGATGACTTGTTTGACCAAGTCAAGGGTGCTCGAATCTTTTCGAAGATTGATTTGAAATTTGGGTATCATCAACTTAGAATCCAAGAAGCTGATATCCATAAGATAGCTTTTCGCACCAGATATGGACACTACGAGTTCACAGTGGTACCTTTTGGGTTAACGAATGCACCTTCTGTATTCATGAGCTTAATGAATGGTGTATTTAGGACTTACCTAGATAAGTTCGTGGTGGTATTTCTAGATGACATTTTGGTATATTCCAACTCTGTTGAGGAGCATGAGAAACATTTAGAGTAGGTTTTGGAATGTCTCCGTAGGAACAGATTGTATGCTAATCCAAGAAAGAGTGATTTCTTCAAATCATAAATTTGTTTCTTAGGGCATATCATTTTAGGTGATGGAATTTCTCTGGATCCATCCAAAATTCAAGCTATTGTTGATTGGCCAACACCTTCGAATGTGTCTAAGGTTCGAAGTTTCATGGGCTTAGCAAGCTATTATTGTAAATTTATGTTAAATTTCTCCAAGATAGTGCATCCTATCACATCTCTTCAAAGAAAAGGGAAGAAATTTGTGTGGACAGATGAGTGTGAGGCAACATTTCAGAAACTTAAGGAATGTTTGACCAGTGCACCAGTTCTAGCAGTCCCTAATTCAACTAAGGAGTTCGTGGTTTGCACTGATGCATCTTTGGATGGAATAGGGGCAATTTTGATGCAAGAGGGATGTTTCATAGCTTATGAGTCTAGAAAACTTAAGAGTCATGAGGTGAATTACCATACTCATGATCTCGAACTTGCAGCAATCATGTATGCTTTGACCAAGTGGCGACATTTTCTTCTAGGTCAACGTTTTGAGTTACATTCGGATCATCGAAGTCTTCAGTATCTTTTCACACTACTAGACCTTAACGCTAGGCAGCGATGATGGATGGAATTCTTGTGTGAATATGACTTCAAGATTAAGTATGTGCAGGGGAAAGAGAACATAGTTGTTGATGCTCTTAGTAGAAGGCGTCATGAATTATCTTCTTTGATCCTAATAGTGGATTTGAAGGATAAGATTTTGCAAAACCTTTTCGCAGATTGATGGTTTCAAGATGTTAAAGCTATTATGGACAGTGGTAGCATCTTGGAAGGACATTTTGAAGGATATTCAGTGAATTCTAAAGGTTTTATGCTGTATAGAGGGAGTGTGTACATTCCTGATTTGGGTGATTTGAGGAATTTGATTATGGTTGAGGCCCATAGAGCACCATATTTGGCTCATTCAGGCATCAAGAAAATGCATGCTGATCTCAGGCAACAATATTATTGGCCTAGAATTAAGAGAGACATAGCTGATTTTGTGGCTCGATGCTTGGAATGTCAGCGAGTTAAGGCTAAACATCAGCACCCTGCAAGATTATTGCAGCCACATAGTATTCCAGAATGGAAATGGGACACCATTTCGATAGATTTCATTACTGGATTGCCTATTACAGTTTGTAGGCATGCTGCTATTATGGTGGTGGTGGATCATTTTTCTAAGGTTGCTCATTTTATTCCTGTTAGGTCATCCTATAATGCAGCAACAGTTGCCAAATTATATATGGAACAGATAGTTAAGGTACATGAAATTCCTAAAAAGATTATTTCTAATAGGGATCTAATGTTTACTTCATTGTTATGGAGATCCTTGTAGTGAGAGTTAGGTACTCAGCTGAATTTTAGTTCAGCCTATCATCCAGAGACAGAGGGACAAACTAAACATGTCAACCAAATTTTGGAAGACATGCTTAGAATGTACGTTATGGACAGACAGAATAAGTTGGAGGAGTATCTTCATTTGGTTGAATTTGCATATAATAATGGATATCACAGTTCCATAGGTACGACACCATTTCAAGCATTGTATGGAAGATCCTGTAGAACTCTGCTTAGCTGGAATAATTTAGAGGACAGGACTCTTATAGGACCTGATATGTTGCAAGATTTGGAGCAGCAGGTTAAGAGGATCAGAGAGCACCTTATTATGGCTCAAGATAGACA
Source organism: Cupressus sempervirens (assembly GCA_028749045.1). Taxonomy (NCBI): domain Eukaryota; kingdom Viridiplantae; phylum Streptophyta; class Pinopsida; order Cupressales; family Cupressaceae; genus Cupressus; species Cupressus sempervirens. Next base: position 311,016,643 of record CM053790.1, on the reverse strand, counting down.
AAATAAATATGCTGATAAGCGTAGGATTGACCGTCAATTCTTGGTGGGTGATGAAGTGTTTCTCTGGGTTAGGCCACCTAAGAGTCCAATTTGTTATGGAAAGGGTTCCAAGTTAACACCATGATTTGTTGGTCCGTTTGAAATTTTGGAACGGATTGGACCTGTTGCCTACAAACTTGCCTTGCCACCGAGTCTTTCATGCATTCATAATGTTTTTCATGTTTCAATTTTGCGTAAGTATATTCTTGATATTGCTCACATGCTCAACTGGAAAAATTTATAGATTTTGGATGGTCAAATCATGTTGGAACCAGTGCTAATCATGAAAAGCAGAACTATGAGTTTAAGAGGAAGAGAGATAAGGCAGGTAAAGGTCCTATGGGATCCCAGTGATGAATCATCTGCTACCTACGAGGATACTGATATGATGAGAACAACTCATCCGCATTTGTTTGCTGACTTCCAGGAGAAATTTGAATCTTAGTGGGGGAGGGTGTCATGCCTGACCACTACTTTGGATTTTTTTGCATTTTTAGACTTTTCTGTATGGTGTTTGCTTCAGTTGATTTGTTGTCTTCTTTGCAGAACTTGGTTATATTTTGTATTATTTGTATCTCTAAATTAGCTGAACATATTCTCTATTTTAAACAATTACTTTGGTTGTGATGGATACTTAAGTTTTCATGTTTTGAAACTGGGATATTTTTATGTATTTGTTAATGCGTGTTGTTGGTAATAGTTATGTGCATTTGGTTTCAAACTTGATGCAAACTGTTTTTAATGTTGAATGGATATTGGAAAAGAAGTTTATGTTGTATGTTTTACTGATTAATTTAAATACTAGTGTATGTTTATATGCTTTACGTGTTTGAACTTGTAACTGTATTTTCCTATGAGTGATTGAGAGAAAGTTGAATTATCGTAATGGTTCTGGTTATTTGATTTATAATACCTTGTTATTATTAAGTGCAGTTGGCCATGAATATATTGACTTGTTTGTTTTAAAGGTCTTAATATCTTAGTAACATTGGACATAAACATTTTCAAATTTCAAATTTAAAAAAACAAAAAAAAAAAAACAAAATTTAAATTAAGGGAAAAGTCTCCTATCAACATATAACCCTAGAAAGATTTTGAATGCTTTGGGCTAGTATTATGTAAGCCACATTTGGTGGAGGATTTTGATCTGTTGTATGCATGACTCAATGTTTGAGCTTAGTTTCTTAAATGCATTTCATAAAGGAATTAATATGTCATTTATTGGCTTGGATGGCCATTTCATTTGGTTTTGTGTTGTTGAAGTTGAGCCGGGAAATTGGGTCGAATTGTTCTGTATGTTTTGCATCTGGTTGTTAGTTGCTAAAAAATGGCAACATGGAGGAATCCATCAGAAGGGCATTTATGTTTATGAAGCCGAGGAGTGTTTGGGTTTTTCCTATCAGTAATTATCTTTCTCTAGCTTTAGTGTTTCCAGTTTTGGGGTGTGTTGTTGACTTGGGGTTTTGGCAGCGAGTTATTTACAGATTTTTCTATTGAGCTTATTGGGAACCCGTCATGTTTTTAGGTAGGGGGGGCCTTTCTTAAACCCTACTTTCTTTCTCTTGGTTGTGTGTGTGTTTCATTTGATTTGTTAACTAGATTGGCTAAAATGGTTTGTTTAGGGTCTCTCATATCAACACCCAAGGGTGGAAGTATGTAGGGTCAGCAATAATTTGTTGGACTCTGTATATTTCCACATTTGGATGTGGGTATGGTGAGATTTCTATGGTAACATAGCCATGCTGTAGCATATTTGTATGTGAAATGGTAAATGGTATTACAGTAATGCTCTCGGGTTTTCATTAAGTCGAGTTCTGTGTGTTTTGGAATTTCAGTATATAATGTTATTGGGCATTTTGCATGTGCTCGAGTCATAACGGGGTTATTGTTTTGTATTAAGAAAGCCTTGTTTGGGTTTTAGTTGGGCTCTGCTTTGTATAGAAACAATTCATTTACATTTACACAAATTTATGTTTATTATTTGTTGTGTCGAGTCGTGTGAAAACTACATACTTATGATTGTTAGCTCGAAACTTTTATAGGGTTAAATTGTATGGTTAAAACTGAGTCATGATGGTGAATAGTCATAGCATAAATATGTTTAGAACGTTTGGCTTTCACCATGTTTGGACAGCATTATGAGGAATAAAATGATGGTTTCTCTATTTTTGCTATTAGATTCAGGGTATAAAACTCAAACTTGTTGTTATGATTTATATGGACATGGGTACAAGAATCCATTCCAACCAACAGTGGCAGTATTTAAAACATTAGTTTCTAAAAGTTTGCTATGTAGGAAACTTAAAACGTAGGCTTCAATTGTCAGTTATAGTTTGACATTTGGTAATACAGTTAGCTTGTAATATTAAAAATGCTATATTAACAAGTTATTTCATAGTGTTTTTTTTTACTTGGTTTAAAAGACTATTGAACAGCCAACACTTGAGGTGAACTGGCATTACGTTTCGAACACAAAGTTGGCATTTGATATGTTTTCAATTTTTGTTAAGCTATCATATGCTATTATGAAGTGGAACTGGGCAATGATATCTTGTTAATTAGATAAGAGGGAACTTGAAAATCAATAGATACATCATAGCGACAGCAAAATTTCCCATTAAGTAATGAAAAGATGTGGAATGGTAGCAAGTTTTAATAACTCTTGTTTTATTGAATTATACAAGTGATTCATTTTCATGTTCAATTATATAATGTAGTTTGTGGTAGTTGAAGAATTGCATAATTGATGATATTTCATTACCAAAAAAGAAGATAATGTGAATCGGTATGTGTGCATAATAAAACATGGTAGATTTTATTTCAAAATGTATTTCAGTCCATATTTAAAATGAAAATTGCTTCAATTAATGAGACAGACTTTGTGATATATGTTTGATGATATGTCATTAAAGCAGGAATATCATATGCATGCTGATTTGTATCTTGGTCATTTTGAAGTTAAGTGTGGATGATTATGTCAGCAGGAAGTTAATTGTATAGTATTAAGATTAAGTAAGTACCGTTAAGCTGGGATAACAGTTTAATTGTATTTGCACAATCTTGAAAGTGTAGGTTACATTTTTGTTGTTATAATTATCCATATTTACCTTTGATTTGGTGGAATAAGATGTATTAAAAATGGGTTAAAGGATGTAGTATCATGTTGTAAACTGATTTATATCTATTGCATGTACATTCTTAGTATATCTGTTTGATGTGTATTTTAAGAATAGTTGTGATTAACATATATCGGGGTGGCTGAATTTGGTTTATCTGATTTAGTTAATTAATTCAGTGATAACTTTAAAATAAATTGGGTGGGTTAATTACTTATAAAAGTTAATTGGCCTTACCTATGACTTAAACCTATATGGTTAAGTACGGAGAACAAGGCATATCTCTATTCTATCATTGACCACTATAATAGAGATTATCGTTATGTGTTGACTATGGGCATACCATACACAGATGCAGAATCTTAGTCCCATAAAGATGACACCTCAGTATATGTATGATTCATTTATGGGTTATTCTTAGTGTGAGTTTAATTTTGCATTGTTAAGTAAATGTTTACTTCTTGCATATTAATTTGAAAGTGCACTATGTTAAGTGATTCAGATATCTGCATTATGGTTTATATATGATTATTCTAACATGTATGCAGGTGGATTACGCTTTTTATTTTAGTGTGTACTGAGCCCCTTGTTGTATTGTGTTTCTTTTTTTTTTTGTGGTTTTCAGGTGCTTCGAGATTGTTTAGCAAGTAACCAAAGATGACTGTTGAAGTTACTTTTGAAATAGCATTTAGGGTTCCTATGTTAGACATAGGCATTTAGAAATGAAGTTGAACTACATTATTGTACTAAACTCAATTTGTATTAGCATCATTGTGGAAACATATATGGATGATATTATATTTCTTATTGAGAATGATTCAGTCTGTGTATTTGTTCTTGTATTAAGATGATTTTTTTTTTAACTTTTTTTTTTATTGTGTTCCTTGTTCCTTAGTATTTGTTTGTTTTAGTATGGTGTTACAGTTATCACAAGTAGAGGCAGGGATTAATAACTTAGCATGATCATTTGCCAAGATTAATGACATATGAATTTTCATGCTTCCCATCAAGGTTAAATAACAATATGACTATTCAAGTCTTAAACTAGCAATTGGAATGAATAGATAAAAAATGTACTAGATTTTCTAATTTTAATGAGTCATGGAAATATGGATAGCTTAAAGAAGTGTTGTGATCTATCTAACGAGATGGTAAACTAAAATAAGAAAATATTAGAATTTTTTTTGTATAGCCGCAAATAATGGATGATTTTTTTTTTGATTCACTTAAGTTCCTATTTTGTTCAAGAGTCACCAAAGCAAGGAGATAACATTGCTACTACACAGTTACAAAAATCATAAATTGTGCTTTTTTTGTTCTTGTAATTGAAAAAAACTAATTAATAATTTTGAAAAAGAAATATAGATTACTACAATCCAAAATAGGTTCACACCAATTTTAGAACAAGAATTTAAATACAAGAATGTTCTCAATAAAGGAAAATTGATTGCCATCAATTAAGTGAAATTTGGACATTTAATAGGTCAAACTTGGTTTAGTAGAGTCATAGACTTAAATGGTAATTTTTGATGTTTTTATTGTCTTTATTTTTATGTTCTTAGAATGTTTAAAGAGTTCACTAGAATTATGGACTACACATGCATTCACATGCCCTATTGGAGTCTAAAAACAATAGTATAGAGAACTCTCCTCCCTATTCAATCAATCAAAATTTTGTAATGGAACAACTACACATGCATTCACATGCCCTATTGGAGTCTAAAAACAATAGTATAGAGAACTCTCCTCCCTATTCAATCAATCAAAATTTTGTAATGGAACAATCATCTCTTAAGATAGCCAAATTAACCATAATACAACAACCTACTAATTTTAAAGTTATGTTCAGAAATCACAAATGTAAAAGAAAAGAACATGATGTTAGATACAATAGGAAAGAACCTTGATATTTGTTAAAGATTGTTCTAGTTGGGCTTTCTGTATCCAACTCTACCAACTTAGCCTATGAAGCTAAATTTTCATCCCTACAATACTGCAGAGATTTGACTTTCTTTTTTTCTAATTTTTTTCTTGTTTTCTTTTCTCCACTCCCACACATGTTCTAAGTTATGGATCATTGCCCTTATTAATAATATGGTAAACTTTCCATAATTGCTTCTTTCTCTAGTAACAACATTTCTATCTTTTATTACATATTATATATTATCATCAAAATGACACTCTCTCCAATTCATCATTTTAATATCTTCATTTTTCCTATACTCAAAGAATAATAACAAAAACTTCATATTCATAAGCTTTGATTAATAAATAAGCTCTAGGATTTTTTACTTTATGCCTTACTAAATCTATAGGTTCAAGAACATGAGAATTATATTCATTTTGTTATAAATAAGAAAGAATTTTGAATTCTTTTAATTTATAGATAAATAAATCCTCAATCAACCTTATCTAAATCACTCATATAGTCAATGAAGATTAAGGTGATACTCAAAGGAGGGTAGTGATAAATACTTCAAAAAATGGAATAATTGGCCTCACATGGCTTCTCCATCCTATTAGGCCTCTGCTCATTTATCCATCCTATGCAAATTGAGTCTTTTTCAACTACAACTAATTTGTTGGAATGAAATTGTCTTTCTATCAAGTTTCGTATTACAACTCAATTTTTTTTTTGTTAAATGTGTATGGGACGTCTTCAATAGTTAGTAAAGTTAGACTCTAGAAATCTCTCTAAGTAGTGTTGGAAAATTTGGGCCCCACAAAAGTCATCATGGAGGGAGATTTTGATGCCTGGTCCTTGTGATAAGGTAAGTGGTTTAAACCACTCACCAAAGGTGACCCAAGATTTTAAAGAATTTCTAGAAGTTAATGGTTAGAATGATTGTGTTCCCACTAATGGTGTGATAATGTGGTAAAATAGAAGGAGGGGCCAGGTCATAGAGTAGTATAATTTGATAGGTTATCACCCAATCCTCACTTGGTCCTCAAATAGGGATCATGTACCTCTTCTATTATTCCCCTCTCAGTGTTAGATGACTTCCTAGTTGACCTGTTGATCTCAAAATATAATAGGCATAAGCAATCTAGATCTTTTTTCTAAAATTGAGGGGTTGTGGTTCAAGGACTGAATTTTTCCTTCAAAGTATACTTCAACATATGGCCTTGATCACTCATGAGGACATTTTGTTCTATTTTACAACTAAAAGTCACATATAAAATGCATCTGTGCATGAGAACGTCTCACACATTTTGGTATAGAAACAACATATAAGAGAAAACAAAGTTTGAAACTAATTTGCCTCAAGTAATTTTAGAATGATGTATAATCTTTGCTCTAATGGAAACACATGGGAGTGAATGATGGTATAATCTTATTCAGTCCATCTTTGTAGAAGATAGGACTTATTGGAGAATGGTTGATATTGTGCCAAGTCAACGAATATTCTTTTACTAGTTGTGCATAATCATTGCTAGTACAACAAAATGGGATACTTTATTAATTCACTTGTTCCACTAAAATCATTGTTGTAGAATAAATGTTATGCTTTTTCAAAACAATCCTCTGAGTGAAGCATCTTATGGACCCTTCTATAGATATAGTTTTACTTTAGGCCATTATTCCTTAATGTGTGTAGGCATATCCATCAATGAGATTTCCATATTTCTATCTTAATTCAAGACTAGTTAAACATTTAAAGGAAAAACATACAACCCCATCCAAACTGGGTTTTTGTAGGCATCTCTTCTATAGGTTGGAAACCAATATGGCAATTTACTCTAGAAGGATCAACATTGTTGAAAAATCATGTTTCATCCCAAAGATTTTCTTTGCATAAAGTGCTACGAGATATTCCCAAGGACTTTGTTTTAATTTCATACTAGCATTATCTAATCTAGTTTTTCTTTTTTTGAAGTGTGCGATTCATCTAGATATGACCCGATTTATAGAAATCTATATATTAACCTCCCAGTGGCTAAAAATGCTCTGTGACACTATTTTTTCCTTATCCAAACATTGAATTAGAGTAACCTCCATCATCCCCAAGAATACTTTTTGAGTCCTTGCTCTTTTGGGACTTTGTTTTTACTACACTAATGACTATAACCATAACTTTTGTTGGCAATGACAATTCCTCCCAGTAAGAGCTCCTCATAGAGGACCTTAGGGTACAAATTTTTCCCCCTAACTAGTAACACTAAGTAAACAAATTGATAGCATTGATACCAATGTAGGGGCTTGAAATAAAATTTTCACAATTGAAATATGGAGGTCCACCAAACAAACATGAATTTTTTTTCATCTTTCTTTAATGGAAACTTAAGATATTCAAAAATTATCATTTGGAGTGAATTTTCAAATAGTTTACTTTATAATGTAATATTTTGAAGTAGAGTTTTTTAAAATTTCCAAACTATTAATTTTCTATATAGTGATAATGACATTTATTTATCATCCTGTAGATACACAAGTAGGTTCATTTATTTATGGGACATATAACTAAAGAATTCGATCTAGAGTCAGTCACTTCTCTATTGGTTTCTATTGACAAATATATGATTGACTTAGAACAAACATATTATCTTCCTTAGGTGGGTTACACTTCCATGTAAAGCTAAATCATATTTTTAGTTTCAACTATTTTGCAATGAAATAGCTAAATGTTTGTTGTGAATTCTTGAGTAGAATCCATAACTACGATAGTGGTAAGAAGAAGAAGATTTTATATTGAATTTTTTCATTGACCCATGGAGTTACTACATAAATGTGACCTCTACAATAAAAAATTAGTGTGTGTTGGCTAGATTATTAACTTTTATATCATCCAAAATCAAAGTTTAAATTAGATTATATTGACTTTAATGGCCAACATTGCTCATGGTAGAGGTGCTCCTTATTGTGGAGGTACTACTAACACCATTTAAACCTAAAGAGATTCTCCTCTTGGTCCCTTTAAATATGTAACACCACACTTCAAATGACTCACATAAATCTGGGTATCTTAGTCGGTCTGTCTTGAGCCAATTTGCCAAAATTTATGCTTGTTTAGTAGAAGGCAGTGCTAGTACTAGTGAAATGATTACAAATTCTACACTTTGAAAAAAGGCCATTTTCTATTTCATAAGACAATTTATCATGAAAATTTTGTAAGTCAAGATTTGGCTTTGCCTCCCTTATAAAAGGCAACCAAACCTTCATCAAATGTATTCGCCTCAGACTAGAAAGTATAACATTTTCATAGCCAACTACCTCCAAAACCTTTATAGCAATTTCTAAAACCTTTAGCTTTGTCACCCATGTGGCTGAGCCACATCTTATATCTTGAACTATACTAAGAATATAATTTGGAGCTTCTTCCCACTTGCTAAAAAAATAAGTAAGAAAATCCATCTTAGGCAAAATCTAATACAACTATAATAAATTAGATAAAAATTTAGAAAAAAAACTTTCACAGTCCTCTATAACATTTATCACAGGAGACAAGGATGCCATTTCCTTTTCAAAAATCCTAAACAAGTCCATGATCTACTTTTTACTTCAAATTTTACATGCTAATCTGCTACAAGAATAGGTGCATCATCATCCTCTATGAGCATATTCTCTACCTGCTATTGTGTGGATTTTTTTGATTTCATCTAGAGAAGGAAACATGTCAAATTATCTTTTGTTTGTTGGAATAGAAAAATGCATTGCAAAGAGGAACATGTTTCTTATTGCAATTAGTTCAATTAGTTAAAGTCTTGCAAGAATGGTAATGGATTTTGAACCCAAATTTAAATTTTTCCCCAAAAATTTAATAAATTAGAGAATATCAAGGAAGAGGTTAGAAATGCACCTGATCATCTTTAAGTTCATGGTTAAGTGCAATTGAGTTTAAGTAGCATAGGAAGAAGTATCACTTCATTTATATGAATATCATTGAAATATAATAATCTCTAACTGTACCATTCATTTGTATGAGAGATGAATTCTTATAAATCTTTACTTATAAAACATAAATCAATGAGCTTGCATCTACATAGTTGAATTTTGATTGAAATATTAGGAATAAAAAAAATGAAAAATATAATGTAGAAGGAAAATCAAAAGAATATATAATATAATCTAAAATATGATCTATAGTTGTCACCTATGTGAATCAACATAATTAGAGCTTTACATGGCTGAATTATTTGCCAGTTTGGGGGAATGTAATCACTCTTTTGAAGATACACAACCTACTTTAAGGACTCAAATTTTCTTTATCCACAAAGTATAAGGCCATGTCTCTTAATATATTATGTTGTAAAAATGATAGTTCATATGAGCAATCTTGCATGATCTCCAAGCCCCTGGTATTAGATTTTACCAAAATGTGTTTGTAAGAAATATTATAAACTATATGGTTTATAATAAAATTATATTTTCCATTTGAAGCTAGTAAAATTTATTCATAGACAAAATCTCAAAAACATAATACCCTACCCTAAATATCCATTTCCAAGTATTCAAAGCCTGCTCTGCCCCCCCCCCCCCCCCCCCCCCCCCCCCCCCTTCTCTCTCTCTCTCTCTCTCTCTCTCTCTCTCTCTCTCTCTCTCTCTCTCTCTCTCTCTCTCTCTCTCCAAATAACATATGAAAATACTAGTATACCCTCCTTTCAAAGTATTTTATGGACTCTAAATTTTACATGTCATTTTTTTGCTCATCAAATTTTATATGTAAGATAAGTTTATTAAATATAACTTATCAAGCCATAATCCTTTTATTTGAGTTGTGAAGACTTTAAGCATGTATTGTGTAATGCCCCACCAAGGAATCCAAAGAATTAACCTAGAATTTCACTAAGTTTGGTAACATTTTTTTTTTTTTATAACATGAAAGTAAATACCACATATAACTTGTACATAATAACAGAAGCAATAGCAATGTCCATCTAAAAGTAAACATAACATATATACATAATAGGCTACATTCTTTAAAGATCCCTTAACGTTGAATTACATCTAATTCAACCATTCATCTAACATACATGAATCCATCTAGTACAACATCCACATGAATAATAATGATAGGTCCAATGTTCATACATTACATTTCCAAATGCTCAATCATCCACTGTACATGTCACACGGTATGAAGGCTTAAAAGAATATACATATGTGAAATAAGGTACATCATCCTATTCCAATCCATGATACATCAAAGTAGAGATAATCACATGATACATCATCATAGAAGACATATACATCCATCATAAAGATCAAACAAAATATACTAAGTGCATGGTTCCTCCCAACTGTAAATAGCATCATTAGACCATCGTGGATCCTAGCCATCCCTCCGTGCATAACATTCCAAAGCACCGAAGAGATCATCGGTATTATCATAGTAGGAATGTCACTCCTAAAACATCCTACTAACATGTAAAGTAAAGAATAGGATACCATCATCTAACATATGCAAATCATCAATGCAAGGAACATACCAGCAAATACATCCATCACAAGGTATATCATTTGTCATAATGATCCAAGAACATAATGAAGATAAATACCAACCAAGAATACTCCAGCCATGGTGTCTCGAACGGATCTCAAATGATAAGAGTGAAAAATACACTACCACCCGACCGTGTGGTACCTAAGTGGTCCACTCCCACTGTGCTGAGGAGATAATCTCAAGTCCCATACAGGCTATCCAAAAACACATAGCACAAATCTCTAGAAGTTTAGGAATCTTAAAAGTATACTAACTCAAAGGTTCCATCACACAAAACCGACATCTAATTCCCAGAGGCACACAATGACATGTAAGAAACCTACTATGCAAGTGGGAAAGTGTCATCGCAATTATCACGTACAAGTTACCTTGGCAGTTAGCTAAACTCCACGAGTCTATACTGATGTCATGCGGCCACTAGTATCCTCTCATACTGATGAGGCATACTACGAAATGCACGATCGCAACCATGCGTTCTCACTACTCCCATCCTAGCCTGTACAAGTGCTCAAGGCATGGGCGAGAACCAAAACAATTATCTTTTTAGGTTCATTTAATCCTCATTTAGTTTGTAAATGATATCACTTATTAACAAAACTTACAATGAGTTACCTTGGCAGCCACTTAGGGCCCCAGCCTCCATTGCAAGCCACTTTCTGACACTACAAGTAGATTACCTACCCTAAGCTCATGGAATCATAAATCACCACAGTCTTGTACAAGCGACTGTAAAGAAAATCCAAAAGATAATCCATAAAAATAATCATCAAATAACCATGATAAAAGCATCAAAAATCCATAATAAGAAGAATCATCAAATCTCCAAGATAAGAATCATCAAATCTCCATGAGCATCTGTAAAAGCATCCATAGAAAATCATGACCACAACAGTTCTCTATTGGAAACTAAAGGCATCACTGATAATCATAATAATCATTGGTTCTCAATAACCAAAATATATCTCAAAATAAATCACCATATCCATTGGTTCTCAACAAGCAACCAATAATATCTCAAAATCATATTGATCGAAGACTCCAAAATGGTTGAGTCAAACATATCACAACATGACATCATCAAGAAATAAATCCACATTTCAGTCCCATCATGGTGACTAGAAAATAAACCAAGGATAATTGATCGATGACTCAAAAAGGATTAGTTCAAGTGTTTCATACAAATACATCTCAGCTTCACACATGAAGACTGATGAACAATAACAATTAGTAAACATTTCATAGAGCATATGATCACATTACCATGGTTAAGCTTATAAAGATTGAGACCAAATAAAATCAATATGCCATCACATCTCATAACCCCCGAGCCTCTGGTAACAACCTAGGACTGGTCAACACTAGTTAACCCAAAACTCAAAACAAGAAGAATATAGAATACACGATGCAAACACATGTTTTGGTTTTGCTATATTACATAGTTGAATCAAGTGTAGAGGTTTCCAGTTTTTTGTTTGCAAGTATATTTTCAAGTGTCTTAAGTTTCGTCATTTGACCTACAAGTCAACTCATTTGTTCCTCGATAGCATTATTCTTCCATTAATTAAAAATAATACTTTAAGAATAGCTTAAAGATAAATATTCACTAAATTGATTATCATTGACTTTTAATTGTTCTCTTGATTTAACTATGATCTATATTCTAATTGATTAACTCTTCTTTAAGGTTCAACTTTTCGAGATAATCAAAGATCATTATTCACTCATAAAAGAACCAATTATCAATCTTCAAATAAGAAGATTATAACTTAATTAAAATGATCAATCTAATCCACTAATTAACTTAGGTGCACAATTCCATGATCCATTAACATTTTAATGGTTAAAACTCAATTAATTATCTCTAACACTTAAGCCTCTTAATTATAATCATTATTAAATTGTCACTAATAACCGTTAAAATATCTAAGTCATTATTCAAGTTATTAGAATAAGACTTATCAACTTTGATATCAATATTTTTTTTTACAATATTGTTAAAAGAATTATATCAATTAAATCTCTATTACATAATTTAATTATTAATTAAATCTAATTAACTCTAGTTAATTGATTTAATTAATAGTTGCATAACCATAGCATTGTTCCAATTAATATCAGTTGACTAATAACTAACTAGAATTCTGTAAGATTAAGGTCACCTATAATCTAGTACACAAATATTCATATTCATAGTTCAATAATAATAACTTGTTAATATTTAATAACAAGCTATGTTGGGAATCTTATCTATAATGACCACATTCGTCATTCTTTTCAAATAACTCTCTATCACACAACTTAATTATTAATATCATGGTTATGATATCAATTCAATGAATATAAATTGATCAATTATACTTCAAATCCCAAAAACTAATATCTTTTTACAAAACTTTAATCATTAAATAATCTCCACTAGATTAGCTCTAATCGGATTAGTTGATAACTAATTAAAACATTTATACTATTTTTTATTAATAGTTTGTTAGATCCAACCAACATAAATAAATAATAAACTCATCAAACTATATTTCCATAAGCCCCATTAGTTAATATTAAACTAACCTTTAAGGCATATCAATAATTTATAACCAATATAATAATTCAAAATGTAGCTATGTTATAACAATGTTATAATGTAACTATGACTCCTTGTCAATATTATAATTCTTATTTAAATCTAAATCCAATATCATTAAAATTTGAGTCTCTTAATAATCATCATTAAACTCTTTTATAAATTACCACCTCTTAACTATATATTAAATAGTATTTAATATACATTAAATAATTAATATTAAAAGTCATCCATTCTCTATTGAATTCAATATTTCTATCCATCAACTCTATCCACAAAATTTCCATTAAAAATCTTCATTAATTCATTTAGAACATTCTTATTAGTCTTTAGACTAATTACATAATTATTAAATTCTAATTATATTACTTTGATCTATTATTTTTGTGAAGTTTAAGCATAAATAACTCTTGGTTATGGGAAATGAAAAAATATCCGTCTTTGAATAAAACAGTCCTAGTACGACAGCCATATCTCCCTAATGAACTATTAGATCGGACTGAAATTTAAATATGTTAGAGAGGGCCAAGTTGCATCGATTCTGACTAGAGCGATCGAATAAATTTGATCACAATAAAAGTTATGAATGACTGAATTCAAGTCTATCTAAGGGGCAGTGACAGGACAATTTTATGATGAATTCAAAATTTCCTGTTAAAATAATTGTTCTCTAAATTTAACCATAAAAGGGTTCATTCATATGCATCTAAAAATATAATTGATAGAAAGATTACATCTAATCATTCGAATTTTCACCATAAAATTTCTATTTTAATTCCAAATCTTGCGTTTCTAATTTAATATAAATTCGAACCCAAACCCGATTAAAATTTAATTTCTTTCTCATTTGGAACTAGGGTTTTTCTATTGTTTTCTTCTCATCCAAATAAAATATCTAGATTCCAATTTCAAATAGTAGATTCAATCACAGAGAGTATTCAGACACATAAAACAGATATGATGAAGACAGGAAGAGAAAGAGTGCAAAGGGAATATGAGAATATCACGAGTGCACCTGGACACTGATGCTAATTTGTCATGCCTCAGAAGTCCATAGAAAATCCCTTCCTTCCCCATCATTCGCAATTCTTTCAAGAATCCAAGCCGATCAAATCCTCCAAGTGATTAGAAGTGCTAGAAGGAGCATAGAAGCAAGTAAAAAATATATGAGCATATGAATCTTCCCCCATGCATGTAAGCTTTGAAGCTTCTATTTTAGCTTGTAGCTCGTGGCTTCCATTAAGCTTGTAGCTTCCATTAAGCTTTTCATTTAAGCTTCTATGAATGCTTGAATATTAAGAGCTCTCAAAAAACCTTTGGAATGCTTATTGAAACCGCTGAAAGGTGTCACCAACTAAGCATGGGTCTTTTCCAATCCTCTTTTATGAGTCATAGAATTGTAGACACCTTGTGCTTAATTGATGCACTAACCCTCGTGTTGTTGACATGCGTTAATTCTCGTGCAAGCTTATAACTCCAATTTACTTTACTCTTTCCAATTTAAATTATTTATTAAGTCTCATGCACTAACTTTAATATCTCCACTTTTCAATCTTAATATATTTATATTTTAATCATATGAGATTTAGAATCTTTTAATAATTTAAAATATATTTTTCACTTTTAAATTTCATTTTCCAAAACTTTATTGCTAAAATATTTATTCGCTTTAATAATAATATTATTTAGTCATTTATTTAAAAATGAACTCCAAATATATTATTATTAAAATACATTCCAAATTTAAACTTTTAACTTTTATTTTCAAATTTAATTAATTTCTCAATTAATTAAATAAAATAAATATTAAAATACCATATTAATTTTCCATTTAATTAAACCATTAATTAAAATCTTTTTAATTTGGCTTAATTAATAGAAAATACTCCAAAGACTCACAAAGGTAAAAATATGAAAACTCATCATAGCCAAAATACATACAAATCAAACCAAGGGGTTTATATCGCAAATTACATCATCTGACGCATTCGGAGGGTACTCAACTTAGATACTTGTCCTAATTTTTCAATTAGAACAAATGGCTTAAAGGGTTGGGATTTGGACTTGAGAATTTATCTCCCCTCTCTTATCATTGAGATAATGTGATAGGGTACACTCATCTTGGCAATTCAGGGAAGTCGATACCCGGTACCTGCAACCTGCATAAAAACCATGCATGTACAAGCACAATATATACTAAACTAAATAGGCAATGGCAGGAAGTGGTGCATCATGTAGATCCCAACTAGTAGGTGACTACGACTCCCTTCCTTAACCACATCAAACACACCATACAAAAGCAAACACACAAAACAAACACGCACACCATACACATGCAAGTATGGGGTAAGTATCCATAAGAAAAAACATATGATAATAAATCATCTTACTAATCATCATTAATAAATGAAATCAATGTAATGATCATCATGCATACATGAAATGTAGAGTCTAAGTAATCTCATCACATATCAACTGAATCCATAGCACAATATCTGATAATCTCATAGTAATGATACTAACCATCAACATGAAACTAGCTCTAAAAGAGTTCAGCAATGATAACAAAATGCGAACCAGGGGCAGGCACTACATATTGACTACCTCACTTCAGCTAAATTTATCACCAAAGTTATTTCAAGATAAATTGTTGTGAGAACTATTTTATTTGTAGCTATAGAGAAATGTGTAATTTGAGCTCTTTTCCACATTAAAGGGGCATCCAGTCCAGCATATTTGTATTTACATTTGCATTTTAAGTTGCCTTGGATTGGGTCATACTTTTTAGCCCAACTTGATATTACCATCAACTTATTGTAATGTATCATGCAATCTATAGTAGGTGCATGAAACTAAGCCCAAATGAAATTCAATCTAAGCCAAACAAAGACCAAACTAGAACATACTGAAATATGAAGAAGATAAGACCTCCCATAAATGAGCCTCTTCCTCAAAAGACCCTCTATCCATGATAATAGGCTAATCCCTCAAACTTAAATGCTAGAAAAAAATGAGGGAATTACACTATATTGTTTTTATACTTGTTTGGAGCTTTCCATATTGTTTAACAGTTGATAGGTTAACTTTGCATCATTAAACATAGTCTCTAGAAACTATTCTTATTTCTCTAAATACATCCCATGGGTTTTTTACTTATGAGAAAGATTTAAGACATAGTCTTTTTTAGAAGTAATATGTTGAAGTTGATAAGAATTGGTTGGTTACGAATATATATTCATTACATTAGAGCATCTAAAAATACTTTAAAAGATTGTATTGATAATTTCACTTTTTAAAATTGGTTCTCATTTCTTTATTGTTTTCATTTCTTGCATAATAATTGACAAAGATTGTTTTTTCATTGCAACAAAAACTCATGGCTTTTATGACACATCATCATCACGATCATATAGAAGGTGATTGTTTTGAATAGTTTAATTTTACTATCCTTATCAAGATTATACCCTATGTATGGAATTTTTTTTGAAACAATAAGGAGATTATTGGTGGCTATGGCATGTTATCACTTATACCCTTATCAAATGAATGATTTATAAGCTATTTAGTCTGAAATCTATTTTGTGAATCTTGATGGTTATATTTGTTTCTTATATAGTTTTTGTCTTCTTTTTATAACTAAACTTGGCAATGAATCTCCTTATCAAATGCCCTCAAACTTATAACTTTGGGGCTCTTAGTAGCTATGGAGGTAGTTGGATCATCAAAACCACCCTTACATGAGGGCTTCTTTGTTGTCTTCATAAATTGAGCACAAATATCCCTTATCTCACTCACCCAATTTAGCTAACGGGTCTTCAAAACCTCATGAACATATGCAAGGTCTCTAACACACATGAAGACCTTAAAAAAACCACTATCACATTTTTTCCTTTAATGTTGTTCACTGTTAACACAATTTCTAGCAAGCCACATTGAGAAGTCTTGCCTAATTCATTTTCTTAGTCATGGCCATGGTGTAAACTTGAAGGAAATGAAACCAACCTAGAAGGAACATCTACCTAGTCCTACAAACTTTAGCATCATTATTTTTTGATGTTGCTTCTACAAGAATAGATCAAATTTCCCATGTCACTCTTTTTTCGTGCCTCTAGAGTACCATATAAAACAATGCTGAGAACCAAGTATGCAAGAAAATAAAGGGTTGTCCCCATATCATGTCTTACTATGCCTCTATAGGCATTAAAATTATTTTCCATGATTCCTATTTCCTATGAACATAATCTCATCTTCCATATATATATATCCATCTTCTAAATTAGAGGGATGGCCAATATATTGGCCTAGAAGGTGTTGAATCACCTATGTATTGAAGATGAAATTTTGAAGTTAAACATGGTGCAATGATGTCTCTAATACAATCTACAAATCTATTCCAAAGCTTCTCCCCTCTCTTATAGAGGTCCACAATATTGTTGGAACCTTTTCCTTGAGTTCTATTATCAGAAGAATTAAAGTTATTTTCTCGAGCATCAAAGGTAATAGACATATTATCATCTAAAGATGCTTGACATCCAACAAGCTTTAAAAGTTCCTAAATGGCAAGAGTTGTAGAATCTTGCATGGTAGTATCAGATGTTGTTCTAAACACTCTAGCCAGATTCTTATGTAACAACTCAAAAATAATATCATAATCAGAACACTCTATCATAAAGTGTTGGCAAATAGTTTTTTGAAATTTGACAAATTCTATTGCTCCAAGATCGCCTAGGCACTCTGCACATACCAGTTTAAGTTTTTGGCCAACTAGTGTCCTTGACTCCTCTGCACCCCCTCTTAGCAAAGATGTAATTAATAGGCTCAAGACATCAAAATTTGAGTCAACCTCACCCAGTATCATTGCATTAACATCCTCCCTCCTAGCTCTTAGTACATTTGTTAATTCCATGGTTATTGTATACCATACACTTAGACTTAAATGGTTTAATATTCCACCCACAATATGTTACAATTTCTTGCGAAAACATAAAGATCCACGTGCCTCTTGAAGCATCTGATTTACATTAGCTAGCTTGGAAAGGCTAGGTAATAGAGGCAATTTAAGGAGTTGTAGTTGGATTTGTGGGCTACTACAAGGGATGAGAGTTTCTATATGCCATCTATTACAATTGTAGCAACAATTGATGTTGAATCAGAGAAAGTATTATTCCTCAAGGAATAGGTATCTGATGTAAAATTGTAGCTCATTTTTGTATTCTCTTGCACTCCTTCAATTTTCTAAATTCTTACACAATCAAATTCTAGAAATAATGATATGCATTTCTAATGGATTCTGGAAATTTGATTACTTTTATTGACACTTGTTTTTATTATTAAATAAGAAAATTAGGGTGCTTTAGATAATACCAAGGGGATGGTAGAGAAGTTCATTTTATAGTAAAGATTTGCATTATTCTTGTAGATTGCTTCATACTTCATAGACAAGCTTCCCAAAATTATCTATTACACACAGTGTCACATTACTACTAAAGGAAGAAGAGAGGATGCTACTATAGAAGCTATTTCCTACAAGCTCCCAAAATTGGTAGGATCCTACCTACCAATGGGTGATAGTGCATTGGAATTCATCAAGCATGTTTCTACTATTCTTTCTCTTGATCATCATGTTCAACATGATGTTTTGGTATATATCTACATCCAAAATCCCTTTAGTTCATTTTTATTTTTTGTTTGGTGCAAGGCTTGTCAAGATATGATTTGGGGGAATGCTAATAGTCTAGACACCGGATATATCAACAAAATTAGTTCTTGTTTCCTACTAATTTCTTCTTTTTATTTTGATATTTTTGTTAGTTTGTCTATTAAAGGTTTTGAATGCAATTAATTTTGAAAGTGGATAAAATATCTATAATATAGCAAAGAAAATGGAATGATTAATGGTTTCTAGCAAAGTGTGTCTTCTAGGTTTCTATATAAATCTATTTGTTTTACTAGACCAATTAATGGCATAGTTTTTTGTATCTCCTCTAAGAATAACCTCGCTATGTTCTTGATTTCATGATTCCCTTTTGGATATGTGCTAAGAATTTATGATTTAGTGTTTTTCCTTGCACCAACTAAGATGTATCCTTGTGTTCCATTAACTCTTATATTCTTTCCTCTATTATAACTTGAGTATCACTCATGATGGATCAAGGACTAACATTTTCAGTGATGTGTCTACACTTGATTGCCTTTCTTTCTTCATGTGGTTTATGCTGACTCGACACTCCTCTATCCTTGTTATTCTTCTTCCCTGAGAAGACATCTTTTTTGATTTCTTGTCTTTTATTGTTGACTCCTGTTCACTCATAATAACTTTTCTTGTATCCCCTACTTGCCAAATTATCCCATTATTATCTATTGAGTGGACTATGATGTGTCTATGCGACAGGGAATTTATTTGTCTTTTCTTTTTGTATGTTAAAGATGATTGAGAAATCTCTATGTTTTATTTGTTGTTTACTATAAGAATGGAGTAGCTAAGTATAAGTTAATTTCTGGCTATTTATCTCTTCTATGCTCTTTAAATGATTTCTAACATTAGATCTCTACATTCATATATTTTGTTCTCTGAAGTGTATTTATATAAAAAAATTATTGGAATAAACCATATTCTTTTTTATTTTTCTTTTTTAGTTCAAAGATATGTTGTTATTAGACAACCTGATGTTCAATCATATACTTATATTTATTTGATACCAATTGTAATAGTCTATATACTAGTTGGACATATTATTTTCTTGTCCTTATGATCCTACTATTGCTATGTTTCTATAAGCCTTCAATATATATATTTAACTCTATATCTTTTCCTTATAAAATTTTCTAATTGTTAACACATTTATAGAATAACTCAAATGTTGTTTGAATAGATTCTTATTTGCTAGTTTGGATTATTAGTGCTGAGTGTCTATGGATTGTAGATTACTGAGTGGTTCATATCTATTTTATTTTTCCCATTTTTTTTTGTTCTCTCTCCATGTATATTTGATAATTAGCTAATAGGCTATTATAGATGGGCATTCTAGCCCAAACCTTTCTAATGATTCAAAATAACTAGTTTGATTTTTGTTCGGAGGTGGTTTGGAGTTTTAAAAATCAAATTACATCTTCAAATAGGATTTGAGAATCAAACCAAATTTTACAAATCATTACAATATTCCATCTTTACTCTATATAAAAAAATTGTGTTTTTATTACTCTAGATGTACAATAGAGTAGAAGAGAGAAAGTAGGGTAGCATCATAGGTGGCTTGAGTAATCAAGATGACTCTATGAACATGCCCAGGAATGGAGAATTAAACTTGAAATAGGGTGCAGGGAAAAACCAAGACACACAAGATGACTGAGTGTGAATCAACACTGTTAGAGCCCATGGGGCATAAGGGATAGTACTATGCTAACTTGTCAAGCACAATGGATCATTGACCAACTGAGAAAATAGAATGTCCATAGATCCCACTTAATGCATTGATGGTACCAAGAGAGAGACTATATAATGGAGACATAATTTCTGGGAGGCTTCTTGAAGCTTTTTTCAAGTTCAAATTTGTGCATTAACTCCTCTATTTGAGAGCTCTTCTATCAAGTTTAACACTACTATTTTAGGATGCCCCACCTATAATGGTCCCTTAGACTTCCCATTAAGCTTCATACCTATAACCACTAGAACAAGCTATAGCTAGATGCCTAGAAAACAATATAAAAAATTGTTAAATATTTAGTATAGTTCAGAATGAGAATTTGGTCTAAATGATTTTCTCTAAGATCTTTCATAGAATGTTTGAGTCAATTTTGCAAGAGTTTTATTGGTAGCTATTGAGAGAAGTTGTAGGATTTACATAAGGAGATTGGGATCCCATTTCTAGATTGTTAAAGGTATGCATCCCAAGAATTTAATTCAAATCTTTGATGGTTTTTGTGAAAATAAGAGGGTATATCTAGCAGAAAAGGCTAATCAATGGGCTAATGAGAAGTGATATTAGGGAAGATTTTGTAGGAGAATGAAACTTGTTCATCTAATTAGGATGCCATGAAGAAAGAATAAACAATTAGTGACACAGTCAAAAGAACAACAATTCTCTTCATGCCCTCTTATCAAGAGCTTTGAATCATGATGTTCATGGGTAGGGAGGAAGGTAGAAATGTATTTTATTATTTTAATATTTAATTAAATTACCTTTACTCCAAGCTTATATAAATGTTGGAATAGTTATAAATGTGATAACTTTAGAGAAATGGTTTGCACTCTAGCTTTAATGTGAACAAGGTAATGGTATTGCTAATGTGTGTGGGAATCATGGTGAAAGTGGCTCATCTAGAACATGTTGACCTCTTCTTTAGAGAAACCCCATGCCAGGGGAGGTGTGGTCAGTATGCAATGAGTGGTCTTATCTACCCCTAGATTAGCTAGTGACTATAGGGAAACTTATATGCACCTGTAGCTAGTGCTAAATAGTGGAAGTCTTTTATATCTTAACAAACATGCTTATTATTTTATGGTCTTAAATTATTCAAAACAAAAATCTAATATTCTATGTTCTCAAGGCCTTTTTCTAATCAAATTTACTAAACAGAAGTGATCCTACAATATGGAAACTAGAAAGACAACTTTTTCTATAGATCATTAGAGGGAACTAATAGGAGATGATGATAATTGTTTGAGTAATAATTGTGTGTTGAATATTGAAGGGGGTTGCTATGAAAAATGCATTGATCTCTCAAAAGATAAGGAGCTTGATATTTGGAATGCTATTAAGTTTGGAACAAGTAACATACCAATCCTACCAAATATTTCAAACATGACTGAATATCTTTAATGTTTTTTAATTAAGGATTCAATTGTGTTTTCCTTGGTTATGGTAGTGTTGGAGATTGTTATATTTGAATAAAATACAAGGGAAGTGGACTACTTTGATAAGTCTATTACTAGTAAAGAAAATCATATTGCTTTTCATTTGGGTTTTTAGAAATTATTTGTTTTGAATGGAACTTGAGCTCTAGTTAAGTCAAAATTTTGACTTTTATAGAGAACACAAGAGCATTTTATCCCATAGAGTTTATATTAAATGCAAAGATTCCTTGTGTTAGGCCTCATCCAAAGAACATTGTGATACTAGCTTGTGATGCATTTGGAGCATTACCACTAGTTAGAAAGCTTACACTTGCACAAAAAATGTATCATTTTATTAGTGGACACACTACTCCAGTTAGGTCTACAACTCAATCTCAATCTTACCATGAAAGTTCTAGAGTTCAATATAAAGGGATTTGTGAGAAAAGAGATTTTTTTTTTCTTATTAGTCATGATTTACATCTAATAAGTACTTTATAAATTGTATATAGATTATAAATATCTTGTCATTCTAGCATCAACAATGCACCAATACAAGATTCTTATAAGAAATATACTATAAATAATTTATGAAATACTAGAAGCCACTAAATAGAAATATAATTTAAAATATAGAAAACCCCTTCCCCTTCACAATTATGAATGATTAAGAGTTACAACTTATAATTGCACTTCAGATGTTCCTATAAAGAACTAAACTTGTGCTTCCAAAATAAAATAAAAACCAATATCTCAAGAAAAAAGTTAAATTGTGATACTCAAGATAATTTCCATGGGTAGATGAGTTTGAATCATTAAATACATAGTTAAATCCTGATAGAAATATCACATTTTAGTTTTATGAAACATCATTATTATGACTAATTTATATGTGGATTTATCTTCAAATTCAATGAACTCATGAATTATTCAAATGTCTGAAGGTTGTAGGGAGAGAATTGTTGACATTACTATCATGTTTTTTATTAGTGACATACATTTATTCAGATTGTAAGTATCTACCAAGCACATTGTATAGTTAATAATGTTAACCAAGAATTTTAGTATCTATCGAGTTCTACCTAGTCCAAGGGATAGTATTCAGTTTGCACTGAGTAGTTACTACCAAGGTGTTGATTAGTAGTATAAACTAATCATCTCAATATATGCCAATTTTATTAGTGCAAAATAAGTTGTGCAGTTCTTACCGAGTTCATAGTTGATGTGATGTGAGTCTAGTGTTAACTGAGCCACTAAGTTTTAAACAAGTGACTTAGTCTATACCAAACTCATAGTGATAACATTGACCTAGCTATGCATTATGAATCAAGTGATTTAGTTTATATGCCAAGTTTCATAGTATTCACTGAGTCACTAGTGCAGATCAAGTTCAAGACTACTTGGAAGTGATTAGTATGGAATGAGCTTTTACATCTACCAAGTGCATGATGTTGTTGAGCATTGATAGTGGATACATAGTATTAGAATCTCACTGAGCTAGTCTTCAAAACCTAAGTTACTATAGCTGGGTCAACTTTATGGTTTTTGTGTAAACTTGTATTGTGGAAAACTTTGTAATTTGTAAATTGGATTGGTATATATGTAATGTATTGTATCACATCCAATGTATGATATGGAAGTAATGTAATAGGAAGAAAAGATCAAAAGAGCAAATTACAAAGGCTATAGTAGTATAAGGAACAACAAAGATTTATCTATCATAGCAAGGTGATTACTATACTCAAAAGAATCTCATTTAACAAACCAAGTTGTAGATTAGAGATCAGCTATTATTTCATCCTAATAGGTGGATCAAACAAATCCTTTCACAAGGTAGACTTAACAGCCTTATGTAAATCTCTTTACTAAGTGCATAATTCAGTGTATGTTTGTAAATCCTTTTGTAAGGTGGACCTAGTAGTCCTTATTGCTCCTAACAAGGCATATCATCAAAAGTGATCAATGTAAGCCTTAATAGGAAAAAAATTATACTATAGTACTAAAGCTTTTGGGTATCATCCCCACCCTAGTTTTACTTTCTACTTGGAAGGTTTTTGGGTCATCAAACTGTATGTGAAAGTATTATGGATGCTTTATTGTTTTCATTTTCTCATGCATGTAATTAGATCATAATACTCATAAATGATTAATTTCTAATTAAAAATTAAGTTTTATTAGTTACTGATT
The DNA here is from genome assembly GCA_028749045.1 of Cupressus sempervirens. Classification (NCBI taxonomy): domain Eukaryota; kingdom Viridiplantae; phylum Streptophyta; class Pinopsida; order Cupressales; family Cupressaceae; genus Cupressus; species Cupressus sempervirens. The sequence goes on along the minus strand of CM053790.1, from coordinate 310,992,448 downwards.
CACCCCTCCCCTTTGAGTAACTTAGCCTATCATAATATTTCTAACAATTGGTATTAGAGCTTTGTGGTTCTCAGGAAAGAAGTTTAACAACTTGAGAAAATATCAAAGGCTATGGAGGTATTTAGACTTCACAAGGCTATTGACAATGGGAAGCTAGATTTGGAATTGGCTATTGCACAACTCAAGAAAGAAAAAGAGAAACTCTCCCAATCCCTAAAAAGAAGAAAAGATCTTGAAATCTAGATGAATGGCCAACTCTACATTGAAGAAAGAATTGAAGACATCTATTCAAGAAATTCAGATGAAGTTGATGAAGCAATCAAAGCACTATTTGAAAAGAATAGTACTCTTCAAGAAGAAGTAAGAAAACTAAGAAGAGAGCAAAAAATTTAGTTAGTAAGATTGTGTGAAGTCATGGAAGAGAAAAATAAGATAAAAGAAGAGATAGAAGGAAAGAACAATGAAATTCAACACCTATCCCTTCATCATAAAAACTTTATTAATCAACTCATAAATGAAAATGAAGAAATCACAAAATTAAGATTAGAGAATGAAAGATTGTAGAATGATCTAAGCATTGAAAGGAAAACCAATGAAGGGATGATGAAATCTCAAGTAGACATGAATCAATTGAATGAGCAAAGCCATTATAGACAAAAGGGAAAAGCATGAATTGGATATATAGAAGAATGTGAATCATCTAAGCAAGAAGCTCAAAAGAATCAAAGACCTACTTGTAGTCACTATAGTAAGATGGGCCATATATCAAAAAAATGTTGGAGCAATGGGAAAGGTAAATTCAATGGAAAGTGCTATAATTGCAATTGACATGGCCATAGGGAAAATGAATGCAAAGAAAAACCTATATTTGAAGGTAAATATCATAAATGTAAAAAGTATGGGCACAAATCCTTAGAATGCAAAACTTAGATATTGAACCTAGAAGAATAGATTGTGAAAGCTATATTTGGTTGGGACTATAACACTTGGTGCAGATGTCACTACTATAGAGAACTTGGACACATTGGAATGAATTGTGTAAAACATCACATGAGGAAGAAAGACACTACTAGAAGATGTTTCATTTGTATAGAACTTGGTCATCTTGCCAAGAGCTATATGAATACTAGAAGAATTAAAGATGAAAAGAAGGTAAAAGCTGATAACATAAAAAAGTAGATGAGACATCAATGGGTTCCAAAATATTTTGAGAATACAAGTTCAAGAAATAATGATAATGTCACTCAAGAATTGGGTGACTCTGCCATTTCTGCTTGATCTCTCATAGGAGAACTAGAACTAGGATTCTAAAGATATCTGACATCAATTCTAGTTAGCAAAATGAAAGATCCAAATCAGCATTCAAGATGAAAAGGGATCATTGAGTAAAAGATGTAAATAATTACCTAGTATGGTTAGGTTGTAGACCTTATTGAGTAGGGTCAGGTTGTAAGACTCTACCAAGCAAGGTCAGGAGCTATTATATTTATTGTATGGTTATTGAGTCACAGAAGACTCTGTATTTTTTTATTTGAGTGAACAATTGTTCTAAACATTTATGGTGAAATTTGATGAAAAAGGGAGAAATCAAATTCATTTCTCATCATGAATTTTTGAGAGCTATCTATGCAAGGCGATCCTTAGAGCATTTAAGCAATTTGAGTAAATTATTATTAAAGATTTTTATATTCTCTAAAACCTAATAAGTGAAGATGGTATCCACCAATAGAAAATCTAAGAAAGGTTCAGTCGTGTTAGTTTGAGGTGTGGAGTGGAAGGCACCAGATTTTAAGCTAAGTCATGTCGTTGTGGAGACCCTAGATCTGAGTAGAGCATAGTTGCAAATTCCACCAAAGGTACTATTGATTAATGATATATATTTGCATTTTAAATGTGCTATTCAAGATATTAGAACATTGGAGATGGACGATTTTTTGAAGGAATTATGCATTAATGATGTGTTGAAACTAGAACATCAACATCTTGAAACTAAAGGTTTAACTCACATTCTGCATATGCCATGGGATTTTCAAATAAAATGGATAAGATATATTCTTATTCATGTTCACAATGGTTAGCTATGGTTAGAACAACCTATTTTGATAACCAAGAAGATGATCCCTAGGATCATTGGTCTTCCTATCTTAACAAAAGAAAAAACAACCTAAAGCCTAAGTCGGGTCAAGCTAGAAAAGAAAACCCTTGCCAAGTAGGATGGATGGGAAATGAAGATCAGCTATGTCATAGACATGGAACTCAAATTTGGGATACATGTTATCACTCACAAGATTTGTAGCTCAAGCAAACAAAACATCATGTCATGTGAAGTAGTGGATTTAGCATACAGAGTGGTCAAGAATAACCTATCACTTGACCTTTTTGAGTTGATGTTGAATGAGTTCAACAAGAACATAGATAGCATAAGAAATTCTAAGAATAATTCTTGTAAGTTCGGTTCACTTTTGACTTCTCTATTTTTCTATGTACAAAAGTTCTTCCTATCTAAAGGTACAATACTATGGAGGAAGGATGTACCTATTATTTATTAGATCAATGAATATATAACTGATATGGGAGAGAACTATGTAAGTATTATGGATAACTACTTTGATACATTGAAAGAGAAGATGAATAATAGATTTATGATTTCCAAGAAACTAGTTGATGATTACAAAGGTGATGTTTGTTTCATGGTTGATAGTGACAAAGTATATATTCGGGTAGTTAGACCAAGGACAATACAGGAAAAACCTCTTGGTTATGAGGTAAACATAGATAAAACCAAGGACATTTTTGAAGCATTGATTAATGAGCTTATTGACCCTAAAGCTACATAAATTAGCACTTATGATGAGGCAAAGGCTAGAATTGAACTTGAAATCAAACTCCCTTAGGCAGTCAACAAAGGGAAGAAGAGAATCGCCAAATTGAAAACTAGTTCCCCACTTTTGTTGACTAAAGGAAAATGGGATGATATTAAGGAAGAAGAAGAAAAAGATGAAGATAAATCAAAGGATAAAGAGACATTGAAGAAGAAAGGTAAGGTAATTATTATCAAGCCTGCTAAGACATCTACTACTGTGTTTGCAAGAAGATCATCTGGGAATAAAGTGGATAAAGAAGGAGGAGATGTAATCTTCAAGAGGCATCCACCTAATTTGAGGAAAGGATAAAAAATTTAGAATCAGAATTTGGCATAACAAATTTCAAGGCACTTAAGTATGAGACTAGGACTATAGATGAGTAGAAGAAAATAGAGGACTTGATAATATCTAAAATGGGTAAATGGAAGTATTCTCTAGACCAACTTGCTCAACAGATTCCTAATATTCCAATAGAGAAGATTAAGCCAAGATGGGAGAATTCCATGAAAGCTACAATAGACATATATGAGTAGACCCTAAGGCAACTCATGCCAAGTTTGGATGATAAGGAGGTAAAGGAATCTCTGATGAAAAATGAAGAAAAGCTCACTTTGAGATTCAACACTTGTCTTGTATTGTTGAAAGACATTGAACATGTAGAGAAGAATGCTACAAACACATGGAAGAACATTTATCTTCTTCACAAGCTAAGTGATTTTGTAGTTAATGTTAGTCACAAAAATTAATTAAGAAATTACACATTTTGACAATATAGATGATGAGGAAGAAGAATAGGGACATGAAGCTATCAAGGAAGATTTACCAGATGCTCAAGATAGTAAGGAGGCCAACCCAAAGAAATTTTTTGTAGTAGTCATAGCCTCACTTCCTCATTCTCCAAGAAAAACACTAAAAACATTAAGCCTAGAGGAAGCATCAATAGGATTAATTCTAACTAACAGTAAAAGCACAAGCACTCAATCAGTCTTTGCACCTATCGAGCTTAACATGACATTGACCAAAGTGACAAGCACTTCATCTATTGAGCAGAAAACACCATGCTCTACATTAGTTTTGGTAAATCTAGGTATTTCTACTATAGGTATTTTAGCAATAAGTGCAATATCTACAGGTAGTTCTACTATTTCTACAATTATTTCTATTCTTGGAATGCAATTAATAAGTCAAAGATAGTTGAGACCAAGTCTCAAAAGGGTACAAATTTTTTGGATAAAGGAAAAGAGAAGGAAGAAGACATAGATTTTGAGGAGGAGTTTGTAATTCCAAATTGAGACATCTCAAATCTCAATCTTGATCATATGCATGTTTTTGAAGAAGTTATTTAGAAGAAATCCAAGTAGCAGAGGCTTAGAGAACAAAGAAACAAGGAATTCTAAATAATAGAAGATGAAAGAATATCCTTCTAGAGGCATTAAATATAAAGGTTGATACTTCTCAACCAATTTTGAACCAGTTAGTAGAGGTAGTCCAAAAATCCAATTCAATGATGATGTGAATGGACAAGAGAAATTTTTGTAGAGAGCTAAGAAGAAGTTTGAAAATAAAGTTTTGGAACTTATTGCTCAACAAATTTCTATCCATCAAGTAGAATGATCTACTATTCTAGGCTCACTGAAGACCTCTTGCAACAATGTGTCTTCACTATTCAGTAAACTCTATGATATCTCAAATTTTACTAAGGAAATAAAAGATAAATCGTCAAATATTGATGAAGATCTAAAGGAAAGTGCACAATAGTTGCAACTTGACCTGAGCTATAGCTCTACCCATTACAACAAGATCAAATTCCTAACTAATATGTAGGAAAAATTACCAAGAGAAGAGTCAAGAATAAGAGCTACATTTATAGATATACATGGCATGATTCTCCCAAACATGGATGCATTACATAAATACATTGTACATGCTAAAACACTCATCCATGACAACAACTTCTCCTTTGCAGACCACATGATAGAATTGTCAGCAGAAGTGCAAATTGCATTGCACACATGAAAAGTGTTGTAAGAGAATTAGGACAAGACATTGACATTAATTTTGAAGGTACATTCAGATTTCTTGTCACATTTTGGTATTACTATATAATATATATAGCATACATCTTTGGCATTAATGTCAAAAAGGGGGAAAAGATGTATATTGTAGAGAAAATGTATATTGTGTAAAGGGGGGAGGATTTATAAAAAAGAGGAGAAAATGTATATATTAGATGTGAAAAGATGTATAGTATACTATATATTATGTATGGGGGAGCATTATAATATTATTCATGTATTTTGAAAAATCTCAAAAGCAATATACTCTACCAAGTTAGAGAAATAAGGTGATGTATAAAAGATGTTCTTGAACATTTTGAATTCAGTTTTGACTGATAAGTGTTTTTCTCACTAATGCCAAAGGAGGAGATTGTTGACATTATAGTCATGTTTGTCATTAGTGAGATACACTTATTCAGATTGTAAGTATCTACCAAGAACATTGTATAGTTAAAAATGTTAACCAAGCATTTCAGTATCTACCAAGTTCTACCAAGTCCAAGGAATAGTATTTAGTTTGCATCGAGTAGTTACTACCAAGGTGTTGATCAGTATTACAAATTGAGCATCTCAATGTATGCTGAGTTTATCAGTGCAAAGCAAGTTATATAGTGCTTACTGAGTTCACAATTGATGTGATTAAGTCTAGTATTAACTAAGCCACTCAATGTTAACCAAGTGAATCAATTTATACTAAGCTCATAGTGATAGCATTGACCAAGCTATGCAGTATGAATTGAGTGATTTAGTTTATATGTTGAGTTTCATAGTATTCACCAAGTCACCAGTGTAGATGAAGTTCAAGACTACTTGGAAATGATCAATATGGACCAAAATTCTACGTTTACTAAGTGCATGACAATGTTGAGCATTGACAATAGATGCTGAGTATCAAAACCTCACTGAGCCAATCTTCAAAACCCAAGTTCTTATAGTTGGGATGACTTTGTGGTTTTTGTGTAAACTTGTATTGTGGCTGATTTTATAATTTTTAAATTGGATTGGTATCTATGTAACATGTTATATCACATCCAATGTATGATATGGAAGTAATGTAATAAGAAGAAAATAGCAGAAGAGAAAATTATAAAGGTTACAATAGTATAAGGAGCAACAAATATTTATCTATTCCATCAAGGTGATTACTATACTCAAAGAAATCTCATTCAAAAAACCAAGTTGTAGATCAGAGATCAGCTATTGTTTCATTCTAACGGGTGGATCGATCAAATCCTTTCACAAGGTAGACTTAACAATCTTATGTAAATCTCTTTACCAACTGAATACTTCATTATATGTTTGTAAATCCTTTTGCAAGGTGGACCTAGTAGTCCTTATTGCTCCTAATAGGGAAGATCATTAGAAGTGATCATTGTAAGCCTTAACAAGCCAACTTTATACTACAAAACTAAAGCTTGTGGGTATCATCCCCACCCCAATTTTATTTTCTAGTTGGAAGGTTTCTGGGTAACCAAATTGTCTGCCAAATTTTTATGAATGATTTAATGTTTTCAATTTCTCATGCATGCAATTAGATTAGAATACTCATAAAGGATTGATTGCTAATCAAGGATTAAGTTTTATTGGTTACTGTTAGAATTTTTAATCTTTCCTTGGTTGTATTTATTAAATTGGATAAACCAAGGTATCCATTATGTTGTTTGTCCTCTAGTCCACATGTGGGGACAAGTCTTTTTTATCATTCCTTTATTAAGGAAAATAGTTCATTCCTCCTTAAGAGGATTATGAAACTTGTTATGCATTCACTTCTGAATGTGGCAATCATTCACATGGAAGTTACTAAATAACTGCTCTTCTCATTACTTTATAAGAGATGCTTATCTATCATTCTCACAACACACAATCATGATGTAGTTCATTTAATGATCCCTATGGCTCTGTATTATCTCCTTCACTCTCTTTCTTCATTATTAGGCATTTGCCTCATTCATATAATTCACAAGGGGTTTTCTTTCCTTTTCCCTTTCAAAATAATTGTCTCCTCCTTTGTGTTGATCTTGGAAAGCTCTTATGAAGTATGGTAATTATGTTCATCACAAAATCTCTTGGATTAAATTATAATTCTTTATTTTTAGTTCATTTTGATTTTATTATTTCTAATAGTTACCGATTCACCCCTCCCCTTTGAGTAACTTAGCCCATCATAATATTTCCAACAAGAAGGTGGAATAAAGGGATCCCAAAGCCACATTCTTAGCTTGTCTTGGAGTAGAATTTATCATGTTACACCCCACAAAGTATGTTGCAATGCTTGTTGAGACAAGGCACTAGCATGGAACTAGTGCATGGTTAGTCAACATTAGCTAGTCTTGTGGAAGGTAAGTCCAAGACTATTTGTTAATCTCTATTAGTTACTTATTAGTGAAGTCTCATTAAAGAACTATAGAGTATGGAGACTATCTACAACTAATCTAGAAAAAATATGTAGACAATTTACAAACAAATTGATATAAAAGATATTGAAAATTCATGTAAATAATACATTGATAAGATATGAGATATTGAAGGAATGGATTAATATTGACTATCGGTATCAATTAATGAGAACAATGATATGCTATGAAATTTATAAACATATTTAATTCTATAGTTTTACAAAAAACTTAGTTTCCTTGGAGATGAAGTATGTAGTCAATGTAAGGAAAATTTTCTAATATTTTATACATGATTTATCAAGAAATTCTTGAGAAAAATCATGTTGGAATGTAGCAATCCTTCATATACTTCCATACAATTTTGTAGCAATATATCTAACCATGTTGAACCTTCAAAAGCTTTCATATGATTATGCATATGTTGATTTTTACTCATATAATGACTCCCACTTGTTTACATAAATCATATAGCTATGGTGGGGCAAGAGAATAAAGCTTGCATACACCAGGGGCATAAGTGATGCCATTCATAATGTGTACTTTTTAAAGGCTAATTACAACTATACATTCATATTTAGCCTCAATATTCCAGACCATTTTGCTTTTATTTGGATCTTTACAATGCATTTATATGTATTGTGCATTAGCATCAATATGTGAAATTTTGAGGGACTTTAGGAAAAATTATCCAATTAAAAACATGAATTTATAAGAGTTCATACTAGCACACAAGAACACTGAGTACCCTAATAGTGTATACTCCCTTAGAAAGCAAAAACATAGTATTTTGATTCTACAAAAATATAAAGAGAATTATATGATTATTGATCACACAAGATCTTTTACATTGGTTCCCATTAATTCTTATTATAAAAAAAACTAGCCTACATTATGTAGAACTTGACACTTAAGGAAAGAGACATGTGAGGTGTCTCTATTTTGTGGGCATTTGAGGGTTGAATTTTATTGGGTAACTATAGTTTTTGGTATTGAAAAGTTAAGGGAATTGGTCTTTTTTCTGCCTCTATGTAATACATAATTTTGTAATGTATTCTTTTATTTGGACCCCTATCAATGATTTAATTTTTTTTTTGGTTTTAGTTGGCAACTTTGCAAGCTTCTTCTCTTTGTTTTAGTAGAAATAAAACCATTGTTATGGATGTTAGGTGAAAATTCTTTTAATCATTGAAGTTTACACCATCTTGGAGATAATCCAAATCCTTATGAACAAGAAATTTCAATTATTGAACAAACCTTGTCTATTTTTGATGGGGACAACTTAATCCCATGCTTTGATTTTGGTGATGGTAAGTTTCAAACTTAGTTTCATATTATCTTGCTGATTTTTTTTCATATGATACTTTACAGAGTTCATAGGAGACAAAGTGAAATGCCTATCAATAACAATACATTTTTGTTGCATTGTACAACTTCAACTCATAACTAACAGGTGTTCAGTTTCTATCCAGATGGTAATTTATGCAATAGATTTGAAGCACTAAGATGATATATGGAAATAGTCCCCAACTGTGACTTTCTAGTTAGTAAGGATTTGTATTTGATTAAGATTTGATGTTTATGATAAAATGTAAAGGTAGAATGACTTGTGTATTGAAGTCTTGGGCTCAAAAAGTATGTCTTTTTGGAATTATTGATTGGGTTCATATTTATATTGTTCATATATGTAGTAAGTATTGAATAGAGTTATGCCATTTACTAATATATTTCATATTTTTCTTTCTCTAGTAGGGCCAAATTATTTTTCACCAATCATCAAAGCAACAATCCATATTGTGGAGAAAAGTGGGAGGCAATACCATGTCCTTTTGATAACTATAGAACGATAGATTGTATATCATTTATTTATGCTTCTTTTTAAATGTACTATTAATTTAACAAATTGAAACATTTTTCATCTCGTTGGATAAAAAGTATTTAGTTACTCGATGTAACATACACTTACACAAAACACATTGTCCTTATTTCTTATGCTTGTACCCATCCTCAATCTGATCTAATGAAATTTAAATATTTTATAGGTAACAAAAAGTGTTGACACTAAAAATAGTAACTTGAGCCCATACGAACAGAATAAGTCAATGCAATAGTGCTAGCAAGGTAATCCCATGTACATGATTTTGTTATATTTTCAATCCTAATAACTTTTCTATAAATTTGTAGTTGTAATGTAGGAATTATTGTGACTCATGCAGTAAATATCTACAATTATATCCTAATTTATACCATATAGTTTTATTGCGAATAAAGTTGAAGTTAAAGCCCTTCCTTCCAACACCCATAAATATAATTTTCATCATCTGTATCCATGTTGCCACCACAAATACCATTTTCTTCATCTTTATCCAAGGAAGCACACAAAATTGTAGCCCAATACAATTTTGATACTAATGATCTCCCAACTTCATAATATCTATCATTGACTACCATTTAGAAACCAATCTAATATTTATATTCATACATCCTTTATGTAATTTGTATATAAAAAGTTCTCATCTTGTCTATGTGGATGCCATACATATATGGGTGTTAAGCTTTATTTTTGGCCCCAATCATAGCAACATGATGCTGATCAATATATTTCTATGTAGCTCCTTCCATTTTTGGTAGTGGAGGCTCATTCAAAAATGCCTATTTGCTTCTTGTCCACCTAAATATATGAAACATAAAAGCTCAATTATAAATAATTAAATGATATATTAAATAAGAGGAACTCAAAAGATAAGAACCAAGACAATGCAAAAAATTAGACATTGTATGATCATTTTTTAAAGGGTACTAGCTCAATGGAAGAGCACCTACTTTACAAGAAGATGGATGGTGGTTTGATTCCATCATGCCCTATTATGACTAAATAAAATAGTAAATATGCTACTAAATATTTGATCAAATATGCTACTAGATATGCTATTGAATATACTGCTAAACATGTGGCTAAATATACTAAATATGTGACCAAATATATGATAAAATATACTATTAAATATTTTACTAAATAAACTATCAAATATACAACTAAATATTTGATTAAATATACTATTAAGTATGTGACTAGCCACATGATTAAATATACCACTATATATATGCTAGTGAACAGATTGTCTTTTACTACTATAACAACAATTCCATCTATGCCCAAGGCTTGGAAAATCCAATAAAGTTCATAACAATTGGGTAAATGTTGAGTTATTCATTTCTCTATGAATTCCATAGGTTTAGCTCCCTTTGCAAAAGATTTATCAATAAATTCAAAGATCAAAATCAACCAAATGTACACTTTTGCTAGAAAGTGCATAAGGAACACTTATGTTGTAATGCCCCGCCAAAGGATCCAAAGAATTAACCTAAAGTTTCACTAAGTTTGGTAGCATTTTTTTTTAAACATGAAAGTTAAAACCATTCGCAACTTATACATAGTAACGGAAGCAATAGCAAAAAGTACAAGTGAAAGTAAACATAGAATACATAACAGGTTACATTCTTCATGGATCCCTTAACATTGAATCACATATAATTTATCTATTCATATAACATCACATCCTCATGATACATCCAACATATTTAAACAATATACAAATTTCCTTTTTGTAATTTACATTTTAGATTGCTCAATCATCCACTGTACATGTCACAAGGTATGAAAAGGTTAAAAGAATATACATATGTGAAATAAAGTACATCATCCTATTTTAACCCATGATGCAATTACAACAAGTAAATGAAACCACATGTCATACATGATACATCATCATAGAAGATATAAAACATCCATCATAAAAGATAACCATAGATCATCAAACATAATTAACTAAGTGCACGGTTCCTCCAAACCATTAATAGCATCATTAGACTATCGTGGGTCCTACCCATCCCTCTGTGCGTAACATCCCAACTCACCAAAGAGATCATCAGTGTTAACATAGTAGGAATGTCACTCCTAAACATCCTACATCATACAGAAAGAAATCTAACATGCAAGTAAAGCATAAGATAACATCATCTAACATATGCAAATCATCAATATGAGGATACATACCAGTAAATACATCCATCATAAGGTATATCATCTATCATAATGATCGAAGAACATAATGAAGATAAATACCAACCAAGAATGATCCAACCATGGTGTCTATAGAGAGATCTCAAATGGTAAGAGTGAAAAAGCACTACCACCTGACTGCGTGGAACCTAAATGGTCCACTCCCACTGCACTGAGGAGATAATCTCAAGTCCCAAATAGGTTATCAAAACCACATAGCATAAATACTCTCCAAGTCCAAGAATCCTAAAAATATACTAACTCAAAGGTTCCAATCACAAAATGACATCTAATCCTAGAGGCACACAATGACATGTAGGAAACCTACTCTATAAGTGGGCAAGTGTCATCACATATATCATGTAGAAGTTACCCTGGTATCCTCTCATACTAACAAGGCATACTATGGAATGCAAGGTAGCAACCAAACATTCTCTCTACTCTCATCCTAGTTTGTACTAACACTCGAGGCATGGGCAAGAAAAAAACAATTATCTTTTTAGGTTCATTTAATCCCCATTTAGTGTAAATGTTTTCATTTATTAAAACAACTTACAATGAGTTACTCTAGCAGCCACTTAGGGCCCCAGCCCCCATTGCAAGCCACTTCCCAACACTACAAGTAGATAACTTATCCTAAGCTCATAGAATCATCAATCAAAAAATCACCACAGTCCTATACAAGCGACTAGAAAAATACCAAAAGATAATCCATAAAAAGAGCATCAAATCTCCATGAGAAAATGAAAAGTATCCATAGATAATCATGACCACAACCATTCTCTATTGGCAACTAAGGGTATCACTGATAATCAAAAGTATCCATTGGTTCTCAATAAGCAAAATATATCTCAAAATCATACTGATCGAAGTCTCCAAAATGGTTGAGTAAAAACATGTCACAACATGACATCATCAAGAAATAAATCAACATTTCAGTCCCATCATGGCGACTGGAGAGTAATCCAAGGATAACTAATCGATGACTCAAAAATGATTAGTTCAAGTGTCTCATACACATACATCTCAGCTTCACTCATGAAGACTAAAAAGCAATAAAAAACAATAAATACAAACATCTCATAGAGCATGCCATCACATTACCATGGTTGGGTTTATAAAGATCAAATTCAAGACATTGTCATGACATCACAATCATTACCCCCAAGCCTCTGGTAACAACCTAAGACTGGTCAAAGCTAGGACAAACCCCAAAACAAGAAGCATAGAGAAAACACAATGTAAGCACATGTTTGAGTTTGCTAAAATCACATAGTTAAATTGAGTGTGGAGGTTTCAGTTTCTGTTTGCAAGTATACTTCAAGTATATAAGATTTATCATTTCACCTACACATCAACCCATTTGTTCCCTCGATAACATTATCCTTCTATTATTCAAAAATTACATTCTAAGAATAACTGAAGGATAAATATTTACTCATTAAATCATTTGTCACTTAATAAAATCATTCACTTTATTTTGCTAAGATCAATGTTACTAGTTGAATAACTCTTCCTTATCATTAATTCAACTTCTCCAAACAAAACTAAAATTGACTAGTCTTTAAAACTTACTTTAATGCCATGCTTTATTAATTAATCTTAATTAAATCATATAATTAAATTAATTAATAATGTACACAATCCATGACTCTATATCATTCTAATAGTTCTCAATTAAATATCACTAAAACTTAAGTCTCTTGATTAAATCATTACTAACAACAATTAAAATACCTAAGGTCATTATTCAAGTCATTATAATAAGACTTATCAACTTTGATGTAGATACTTAACAACTTCACTAAAAGAATCGATATTAGCATATCAATTAAAACTTTATTACATAACTTAATTATTAAATAAATTTAATTAACTCTAATTAATTAATTAAATTAATAATTACATATCCATATCAACGACCCAATGAATATCAGTTGACTAATAACTAACAATAGTTTTATAAGTTAAAAGTCAACTATGATCCAATTCTCTAATATTCATATTAATAGTTCAATAATGACTTGTTATTAAATAACAAGTTATATTGGAAATCTTATTAATAAATCTATAATGACCACATTTGTCACTCTTTTCAATGAATACTAATATTTCCTTAACAAATTTGTATTATGGATAATCATTTCAATTAAGATTCTATCTCATAACTTAATTAATATCATAACTATATTTACAATTCATTAAATATTAGTTGATTAAAAACAACCATACTCCAAATCCATTAATATTAATAATTTAATAATAACTTGTTAGTCATTGACTATACTAGATTCACCATTAACTAAATTTAGTCCAACTAATTTTTTTATTTTTTTACTAAACTGGTTAATGGATATCAAATAAACATTTATTTTAATATCTCTTTTCACATTAATAATTATTATCAAATTATTATTAATAATTCATATTTAACATTGTTATAATACATTAACATTAATATATTGAATAACGTACAATATTCATTGAACAACATATATTAATACTGATATATATATATATATATATATATATATTACCAAATATCTAAATAAATTAAAATCTTAATTTCTAAACATAAACAATCTTCATAAAATTTGAATGCATTAAAAATCACATTACATAATTGGGAGAGGCATTAAGTTTAAAGCGATTTAAAAATCCCTGCACACTAACTATGAAGGCCGTGCGGCCCTACCCTCTAACGCAGGGCCTACGATGGCAATCGCAGTACCTGCATCAGTGGGTATAGGTGATCACTGGCAAAAGTTAATAAGGAAGGTGGGGACGGGGTGAATCCCCTCCCACAAACGCATATTCTATTTTTTTTTAAAACAAATGATGATGAGTAGGTACCCTGCACGGAACAGAGGGTACGAGGGGTGGGGGTATATCCTTCCCTTCCAATACATATATATTTTTTATATAAGAATTTTTTAATAAGCGCTTCTCAAAAGTGATTCGCATTCTTTTCAATAAATTTAAGCGGTGTTTTCACAATATACATACATACATATATATATATATATATATATATATATATATATATATATATATATATATATATATATATATATATATATATATATATATATATATATATATATATATATGTATATGTATATGTATATATATGTATATATCTATATAAATATATGTATATGTATATATATTTGTATATATATATACATACAAGTATATATACATATATCTGCAAAATTTATAAATTTATATGTAAAAGAAACATTTGCAATGATGCTTGCGAGTATAAACATAACTTTTAAACAAATTAGGACTTTTCAATTCTATAAATTAAGAATTCTTCCTATAATGATTGATCTTTAGATTTACCTATTAATCTCTCTAATAGGTTTGCCTATAAAATTTTAACTTAGAATTCTTCATTAAAATACAAACCCTTGTCTAATCAAATCCTTGATTCTAATACAATTCGAACCCAAACTCGATTTAAAGCTAATTTCTTTTCATGAATGGAAGCTAGGGTTTTCTAATTGAGTTCTCTATCGATTTCTTCACACAAGGAGAGAATCAACATGCAAATATGAATTAAGCATTCATCACAAGAATTATCCAAGCAGTCATCTAGCAGACACAAAGAAGAGAGGAAGAGAAAACATACAAAAAGGGAATATGCGAAAATCACGAGTGCACCTGGATACTGATGCTAATTCCCTTCTCCTCAAAATCTACAGAGCAAGCTCCTTCCTTCTCCCATGTTCCTGATCCTCCAACCACGCTCCAAAATGCTCTCCCTATGCTTCTAAGAGTGCCTCCTTATTAAGAACTCTCAGGAAGCACCTAAAATGTCTATAGAAGCAACCAGAAGGTGTTGACAACTAAGCATGGGTCTTTTCCAACTTCTAGATGATTCATAAGGTTGTAGACAACATGTGCTTAATTTGTGCGCTAACCCCTGTGTTGTTGACAACACGTGCATAATTAGAGTACAAACTCTTGTGTTGTCTACATGAAAACTCCCAAGAATTCACAAACTCCTAAATATTAAAATCATGCACATTAATTAATTTAATATTCACTTTACTCTTTTCAATTTAATTTATTAATTTCTAAATCTTATGCACTCACTTTAATAACTCTACTTGTTTTATCTTAATATATTTATATTTTAATCACATGCACACATCATGCAATTTAAAATCTTTTAATAATTTTAATATCTTTTCCACTTTTAAATTCATTTTCAAAACTTAATTGCTAAAATATTTATTAACTTAAATAAATATTATCACATTCCAACTTTTAAAATTATAAATTTTATCTTCAAATTTAATTATTTTATTTAATTAATTTCCTAATTAATTAAATAAAATAAATATTAAAATACCATATTAATTTTTCATTAAATTAAACAATTAATTAAATCTTTTAATTAGGCTTAATTAATAGAAAATACACTAAAGACTCATAGAATAAAATACCAAAAAACCCACTATAACAAAACACATACAAAATCAAACCAAAAGGGTTAATATCATGAATTACATCATCTGACGCATTCAGAGGGTACTCAACTCAGATACTTGTCCTAATTTCCAATTAGGACAAATGGCTTAAAGGGTTGTGATTTGGCCTTGAGAATTTATCTCCCCTCTCTTACCATTGAGATAATGCGATAGGGTATGCTCATCCTGGCAATTCAAGGAAGTCAATACGTAGTACCTGCAACCTGCATAAAAACCATGCATGTACATACAATATATATATATGCTAAGCTAAACAAGCAATGGCAGGAAGTGGTGCATCATGTAGATCCTGACTAGTAGGTGACTACAACTCCCTTTCTTAACCACATCAGAAATGCCATCCAAGAACAAACACACACACCACACACATGCAAGTATGGGGTAAGTATCCATAATAAAACACATGTGATAATAAACCATCTAACTAATCATCATCAATAACTGGAAGTGATGTAATAATCATCATGCATACATGAAATGTAGAGTCAAGTAATCTAATCACATATCAACTAAATCCATCGCACAATATCTAATAGTCTCAAAACAATGTTACTAATAATCATCAACATAAAACTAGCCTTAAAAGAGTTCGACAATGATAGCAAAAATGTGACCTAGGGGCAGGCACTACATATGTACTCTTAGGTACTATGGTAATAACTTTTAACTCAAGGATTTACTCAATGAAATTCCAAAAATAAGTAGTTTTAACTAATAAATTAAACTTTACCACAAATTCAAACTAAAACTAGGAGAAAATAAATGAGAATCAACAACAAGAAACAACAATAGATGTCATTTAGAACCAATCACCATAGCTGACAATGTAACTATGCTCGAACCACTATAAATACTAAGTTTTATAGCATGACAAAATATGATATATATATATATATATATATATATATACATATATATATATATATATATATATATATATATACATATATATTCAAAAATACTTCTTTAGAACCAAGTCATTTAAGAAACCATTTCCAAACATACGGTTATCTATCTATCGTTACTTTCAGATAATTAACTTAAACTAGTGCTAACTTTATCAGAGTATATTTTTGGCTACTTAAAATCTAACCCCTAACTAGCTAAATGCTCCCACATTTATAGTTCATTACAAACCCAAAAAAATCCTCTATTAAAGCCCAAACTTTTAGTTAAAAATAGTTATGACAATGAGAAACAGTTTTTAAAATAGCTTGAGAAATAAAACAAAAAATAGTTATTCCTAACTAAACACCATCACTAGCATTCTCTTCATCTACCATAGTCTGCTTCACTAGTTTCTAGCTCCTAAAGGCACTTGTGAGTTCTTGTATCACATGGGAATGAGGATTCTTTAGGCTGAGTAACTTTGATCTACAAGAATCCTTTTTCCATTTAAGTTCCTTAATTCTTTGGCTTTTCCTCGACATGAGATTCTTGTTAATATATAACAATAATTTGATGTTTGCCAGGGTAGTGAAGTCTCTAGGCATAGGCATGTCATTTTCTTTGATTTCTGCCATAACATCATCACATTTTTTGATCAAGAGCTTAGAGTCCATGTTGCCATCTTTGAATTGCAAGATTCTGGTTGGGTTGACAACCTGCATATCATTTAGTTCTTTGTGCATTCCATGATTTTAGCTTCCACTAATCGCATTTCTTCAATGGCACCTTTGTAAATTAATTCCTTCCATCCCATATTGCTCTTAAGAATGAAAAGCATGCATGCCTCCACGATTTTTATGGGATTTTCATTTAGAAACACCAATAGCCTGTACTTCTCAACTTCATGATGCTAGAATACAACAGCTTGGTAGCAATTCTAGTTGACATCTCATACTGGCATGAGGGTTTGAATTTCATCCAGCAAAACTTCTCCCTTAGCAAATGTGGTGGTGAAATATAAAATGAATTTACTACCTTCCTTTACAATGGCCACACATTCCTTTACTACATCTAAGAGTAGTTTACCCCTTTGCATTTGTCTAACCAACTACTAGCTATTGGAGGAATTGGGATCAAAATACTATGGGATATGGACCAAGGGAAGGGTCCCTAAATTCATTAGTGAATCTATATAAGCTACCATGGTGATTACGAGTGCCTTTAATTCTTGTTTCTCTTTAGTGTCCCTC
This sequence comes from Cupressus sempervirens, assembly GCA_028749045.1. Classification (NCBI taxonomy): domain Eukaryota; kingdom Viridiplantae; phylum Streptophyta; class Pinopsida; order Cupressales; family Cupressaceae; genus Cupressus; species Cupressus sempervirens. The sequence goes on along the minus strand of CM053790.1, from coordinate 310,974,431 downwards.
TTTGATTGAGTTAGCATATGGTCTATAGAGAATTTGAAGAAATGATTACTAGTGTCACTAGTAATAGCCCCCAATTTCAAAGTAGTGACCTTAAAGCCCTTAGCATCAATTTTTCCAAATTCCTCTTTCTTTTTGTATGTGGCCACTTCTATTGCTACCCTTCTAGTCACTAGATCCTTGATTAGTTGTGCATCACTTTTCATCTTTTTACTTTTAAAACCATGAGTCATATACTTGGTGACAATATCCCCTTAATAGGTGTAGACATAAGTTGCAAGGTTCACTTCTTGCTGATATAACTAGACAACCACAATGGTATAGTAGGAGTAGTAGTAATCCCCTAACTTCCTTTGGGAGGAGTTATAAACTTATGTTGATTCAACCTAGGAACTTCTACCAACTGTACATCACCATCCTAAGTGTTTGATAAGTTGAGTTCTTCTCCCAAACCTTGACCCTAAGACATTACCTTCTCTTTTTGAATCTCCTGCTACATGAGTGCCTTAGACTTAGTCTTTGACCTAGTTCTAGGGGTCATGCTTTGCTTAGGGGATGGTGTTATTTTTTACTTATGGGGAGTTGAAGTACCACTTGCAACATGAGATGAAATTGATATGTCAGAGGTCAATGTCTTAGAGAAAGAAACCTTCTTTGGAAATTTTCTAGCTTTTTTTTCATTGGTAACTTTCATGATTCTTCTTCTTAACCAATTATCTATGTAAGGATAGATTTGATTCTCAAATTTATATCATCATCTTCCCATTGGTTCTAATCTACCTCCAACTATTTTATCTTGCTCACTTCTTCCCATCCTGATTCAATAATATCCAAACCATCCTCAACTACTCCTTCCAACTAGAACTTCAATTTGAGAGAATTTATCTATGAAAGTGTTAGTCTTGAATAGTCTTTCTTTATCACTTCTTCATCATTACAATCTTGCCATAAATCTTCTGAATGTGGAACCATGGGTGATTGACCTTTCAGACCAAGTACTTTAGTCACAAAACCTTTGCTATCAAAATTTCTCCTTCCATGGTAGGATCCAAGATTAAAACTAAGCAAGTTGCTCCCAATAACTAAGGCATTAATCATGTTGCTACAAGTCGAATGACCAAGCTTAATAGGGAAAATAGAATCCTAGTTCTCCTAAGGTAGGTTATCTTTAATTACTGTAAACAACTGTCTACAAATTTCAGCTATGATGAAATAGTCTAGAGCATAATGAGGTAATTTTATTGATTCTTCCTCAAATGCTCCTATTTTCAAGTATGTGAATTTAGGAAATTGGATAAAATAGCTCCCATAAGCCTAAACTAGCTTTTGGGCCTCTCAGGATAATTTGGGCATGGGTACCTTTTTGAGGTTCAAGTGCACACTTTCTATTAGCACATCATGCATTTTTCTAAAATCCTCCAATACTCTATCTCTCTAGATCAAAGGACAATATTTGTAGATAATTACATCTTCACTCCAAGTTTCATGAGGGAGGAAAGTAATGTTGCTAGCACAAGAAATGCAATAGGTTAGGTAGGAAGACATGTAGAAATCCTCCTTAGACACCTTAGCATGTTTTAACTGATTTCTCATTGAGCTGGCTATCAGTTCTACCCAATCCAATAGTTTTTCTCCCTTGAGAATGATTTCTACATAATGGTACATCCACTCTTCGAAGAGAAAGAAATTTGAAGAACCCTTAGCCTAGTGTAGTAAGACCATGAGATCATGAAGATGGGGTTTCATATGGTCTTTGGTGATTATTTTGGGGAGTCTTGAACTACCTTCATAATTTTTTTTTGTCCACTTCCTTGCCAACATGTTATAGTATTTATCTAGGCTTTCTTGATACTTGACTAAAGACTAGGTAGGACTGAAAGTTACAAAAGTACATTTAGACAAACACAAGATTGATGAAATGGTCTCCTTAGAGATGATTAACACTAGTTATCCATCTTTATTTAAAATTCTCTTTGTCCTCACATCATAGTGGTCAATCCATAACTAGAGTAACTTAAGACTCAGTAGAGTATGGGGAAGAGCCACAACTTCAACCAAACCACTTGTCAAAATTTCCATACAACCATTAACTTCACCAGCTTGTTCTAGAAAATTTCCTTGCAATTTCTCAACTTTGACACCCTTTAAATTAGTATCAATAATAATAGGCCTCCTATAGTCCAAGCTATAAATATTCCTAAAGAAATGTAGAACAAACTTCATTTTAAGAAAAGGAAATAAAAACCTAACACTACTTTGTTCTACACATAGAGGAAACAACAAGGGGTTTTTTGTGTTCTCACTTCTAATTTTTTGAGAGAAAACTAGACCTTTTTCCTTCAATTATGGCTGCTCCTCCTTTAATTCATACTTTTACATAATAAAGAAATGAAATAGAAAAATCATACTTTAAAAGGAATGGAGACATACTAGAAAAAGTACTACCCCATTATGAGGCATTCATGGAAATTTCATTGGGGCTTGATTTGCATGCTTGAAACTGTAATAAGATACCTTCATTAAATGAGCATTCTCTATAGGTGTCCTTGCAATAATTACAAATTTATGACAAATAATCCAACCCTCTAGGAAAAGGATTTACCTTTTTGAATCATGATGACAATTGATCTCATGTCTCAAGCAAAGATTAAATTTGACATGACCCCCAATCATTACTCCTATCATTTCAATTAGTTTCCCAGGAACTAGTCATCCTTTGAGAATCATTAATGCTTGCCCAAAAATCTCCTACAATTGAACTACTTTCAACTACTTGATCTAAGGTTCAAAGAGATTCAAACAAACATATTCATTATGCTCAATGGGTCCTACTTGTAGAAAATAGTTACTATCAAAACCTTTGGTTGAACTACTTCAAATTGAGGTTTGAAGAGGTTCAAAGAGGTTCAAGACACAAGAGTTGTGATGAACAACACAAGGTTGGTTTCTATATGAAAAGGTCAATGATATTCATAAGATATGAGAATGATAAAGGTTTGTTCAATGTATGACCTCGGGCTTCAAAGGAAATCAAAGAAAGTTTGAACTATGGCAACTCAAATTAGGGCTAACAATTTACTACTAAATATGCAACTATATATACTACTAAATATACCACTAAAACAATGATTAAAATTAGTGATCAAATACATGACTAAAATTACTTAGTAGTAAATTTAGTAGTGTTATAAATGACTGGATGTTAGCTACTATTAGTCATGCGACCAAGTTTAGTCACATATATACAAAGTTTAGTAGTTTTTTTAGTCACATATTGTTGTTTTTGTACTAGTGTTCCTTCCTCTATCCTACCAAATAGACCCATGCTCCTTCTGATCTTGTACCTAGATCAAAAAAATCACATCCAATAATCCCTTTGATCAGTTACTCACATTTAGTAAACACTCTACTCCTTTTCACACTTTGCACTTCATATAATGAATACAATACTTTACAGACAAGGAAAAAATCTTTCCTTTATACCATATCTTTAGTATAATTCCTTGAGTCGACTTTGAGGCTTTTCCAATTAATTATAATAAGATAATTAATTAATTACAATTACAATAGAACTATTAGCTCATAGTATATACAAAAATTCGTATGTGCAACTTTAATACCTGCACACTTGCTAACATCACCATTTGACTGTCCTCTATCATTGGCCAACCACACATCTTCTTATTACATCTCAGATAAAAGATATCATACAAACATTTGAAATTGCTTTCCAAGCACTATGTCTCTATACTAATCTTAGTAAATCAAGCATAAATTCCATATGTCTTTGACTTACATGTTGAGCATCAAATCTTGTCATCAAGACACTATGTTAAACATGTCCATGCACATGCATCAGTAGATACTCAAAACCTTGTGTGTACAACTAAGATCTATCTCTGCTACTCTATCAATTTTCATAGACTTACTACTATGTTGACATTAATGATAAGTATAGTCATGAATGCAACATGTCAATACTCTCCAATGTTTAGAATACTCCCCCAAAGTAGTATCATCAACATTCATGCTAACAATCTCCCCCTTTGGCATTAATGGCAACATAGATGAAAAATATCTAAGTTCCCTGAATACTAAGACAATACTCTATTATTGTTGTTGTTGTTCTCATCTTCTCAAATCCTATTCATAAATGAAATCTAAAATCATCTAGAACACTACTCTATTCTTCTTCTTCTTAGGATTAGCAAGATTTTGTCACAATAAACAACTCACCATACACCAAGGTTCTTCATGTTATATATCTCCCCTATAGAGATATTTCTCTTTCTTCTTTACATGAATCTTTCTAAATCTCCCTAATAAAGTAGATATTTCCATGCACTCTCCCCATAACTAATTAGGAGATATTTTCATGCATATTATCCCCCATTGACATCAATGTCAAAGGCCTCAATATGCTAATTTATTGCTCCAAATCTTCAACCAGTTCAAGTTCAAGACCAAATACCAAGAGTCCTTAATGACTTAGCTCATCACCAATGCTTCCTCATATAGGAAGAATAAACATTTAGTCTAGTCTAAAAATAATGCTCTATATCATTGGATTGATGCACTCTCTACATCATCTATGTAGAAGTAGGTAGGGGCATAACCCTAAGAATACCTCTCAAGAACTTAAATACATCTTTAGGTAAGGGCTTTGTAAAGATATCTATAATCTAATATTTAGTACTCACATATTCCAATATAATCTCCTTTTCTATTGCCTTCTCTCTCAAGACATGATACTTAATAGATATATGATTAATCTTAGAATGGAAGATAGGATTCTTAGAAATACTTTTTGTACTTGTGTTATCATAGTATATGATAATAGGTTCTACAAACTCAATTATGATATCCTTTAGTATTTGTTTCATTCACATCACTTGATTACAATTGTTTGATGCTACAACATACTATACCTCATCTATACTCTATGAAATAAATTCTTATTTCTTTCTTAGCCAAGAAAAAATACTCCACCACTGGTGCTCTTTCTATTATCCATATTGCCTTCCCAATCTGCATTAGTATATGCACATAGAGTGAAATCACTCAATGTATCATACCAAATTCCATAGTCATATGTTCCTTTAAAATACCTAAATATCCTCTTTACTACTACATAATGATACTCCTTAGGATTAGCTTGAAATCTTGCTACAATCCCAACTTCATTTACTATATCTAGTCTAGTGTGAGTCAGATGTTGCAAACCTCTAATCATCGATCTATACATTTTCTACTCAATTGTAGGTGTCTCATCCTTTCTAGATAACTTGTGACCAGTTATCATAGGTGTACCAATAGGCTTACAACTTTCCAATCCAAATATCTTCAACAAATCCTTTAAGTACTTATCTTGTGAAATGAAAATACCATCACTATTCTACAAAATCTACAATCCTAGGAAAAACTTCATTTCTCATATCATGCTCATCTCAGACTCATTCTTCATTTCTTTAGAAAACTTATGACTTTCTTAATCATTATGTCCAAATATGATGTCATCAACAAATATTACAACTATCAACAATATATTCTCAATTTCTTTCAAATATAACTTACTATCTACCATACCTTTAGCAAATCCAAATTTTGCCAAATATCTATCCAACCTTGCATACCAAGTTCTAGGTGTTTGCTTTAGACCATATAGAGCTTCCTTTAGTCTGTATACCATATATTTATCTTTTGTTAGAGGAAAACCTTTAGGCTACTCAATATGTACTTCTTCTTCAAGTTCTCCATTTAGGAAGGCTGATTTAACATCTATCTGATATACTTTTAACTTCTTATTTGCTATGTAAGCCGAGAACATTCTGACTACTCCATTCTAGCTATAGAGGCATATGACTCCTCATATCCTATTCTTTCTAGCTATGAATATTGTTTTTACACAAGTATAGCCTTGTTTCTTACAACTTTACCTTGCTCATTTATCTTTTTTTTGAATACCCATTTGGTTCCTATAACATTCATGTCTTTAGGTCTAGGAAGTAATTCCAATGTTTCATTCTTCACAATATGATCTAGTTCTTCTTTCATTTCATGAATCCAATGATCATCTTTACATGATTCATCTACACTCTTAGGTTCAACTTAAGAAATCAAACATAATTCAAATACTTCTTCACTTACCTATTTTCTATTTTAGCTTCCAATGATCTATTCAAGAAGGTGATTCTTTTCTAAAATTCCACTAGTAGTTGTCAATTCAACTCTTTCTTCTACTCTAGGCTTAGTTCTCTACTCTTCAATTTGATTCCCATTCTAAAAATCATTGTTAGTCTCAAATATAACTTCTTCATTCTCTTGGTTAGCCTTTGGATCAACAATATTTACCAAAGCTATCTCTTCTATTACTTCATCTTTCTTAACCAATTCAAGCTCATTAACCTTTTCATCATAGTAATTTAAGAATATTTCCATACTTGCTTTAAATTATTAATCTTCATTAGAAAACCAATTATTTCTAGATTTCCTTTCTCTCTTAGGACATCTAGATGAAAAATGACCAAACGTTTAACAAATTTTTTCCATACCTTCTAGATCTCTTTTCATAAGAAAATCAATACCTTCTTTGATCTTCATATCTTCTTCAGATTTGGGTCTATCTTTACTTGTGCTTCTATTCTTTTGTATGAAACAAGAGGATTCTTAATGCAGGGGCATTACCGGATTCAATGAATTTCAAAGATCTAGCCAAAAGAATAGTTATTTTAATAATGTAATGGTTGGGTTGAGTCCAAATTTTAAATGGTTCTTTTAATAATTCAATAGTTGGGTAGAAGTAAGTATTTCACTTTAATAAATAAATGGGCTATTAGTATGTTAAAGAGTTAGTTATGTTAGAGAGTTGGTTATCGAGTGGAACTAATTTGCTGAAAGTTCTTTATATATGTAATGACAAACTTGATACGGGGGGAGTAGTAGATTTGGATGGGAATATCGATAAAGAAAAGAAAAGATGTAAGGGGAAATTTGCAGAATGATATGAAGAATTGATTTTCTATTTATATCTTTTTGGTTCTTCTATTCTATTTGTAATCCTTTGTTATTGATTTCTTGAATGATTAAAGAATAAGTTATATTGGAAATCTTTATTATTGCAATTCAATTTGGAATGTCTCTATCTTATTGAAATTACATTAGCTTTTCAATAACGGTTTCCATGGAGGAAAATTTTGTTAGTTCATTAATGAAATCCATTTGGTGAAATTCTGAATGAAGTAATGGGAACAGTTTATTGTGGTAACAAAGATGATTCCAAATTGTGTATTCATTATTAATGGAGTTTGAATTTTGTATGTGACAAAGGAGTAAAGCGGGATACCAAAAATCATTTCTTGTATATGTGCTGGAACAATCTAAAGAACCATTATAAAAGTCTATGTTGGTATCTATTTTTTTGAAAGAAGATTTATGTGCATTGAATCAGGTGTGTAGGCATGAATTTCTTGTTGAAGAAGTTAAGAAAACCGCATCGTGGTTTGATTGATTAAGAAATCAAATACTCTATTAAATTTTTTTCAAAAAGTTTAAAAATATTAAAACATCAAACAAGTTACAGAAATTGTTATTGGGTATCGAGAGGCATGCTGGTGTCAATTTTTGGTATTGGGAAGATTGTTGAGTTCATGGTTTCAAGTATTATTGGAAAAGTTAAAAGTTATACTGAATCTATTGCTCATTTTGAATGAATTTAATAGAGGATAGAATGGGCTTTACTTATTGGCAGCCGATATTAATGAACTTTGCTCATTTGATATATATGGATACATGGTTTAGTTTTCATTAGGGTATAGTATTTTATGTGAATCAACTTTAGTGTTTGGAATTTATGATGTTATATGCATCAGTTATTGGGATGGAGTTTTATTGAAGTTTAATGTGTTAGTTCTATATTAGTTTTTGCTATTGAACAATGTGTATTGGTTGTATTGAAGAAATAGAAGATTATGAATATCCTTGCCAAATAATATCAGTTATACAATGAATTATGTTTGATTTTGTGAAGGAGATGTTAGATTATAATATTATGTTGGGCTTATTCACCCTTATTCAATTCTAGATTTGGAAAATCAATGCTCATATCTTTACACATTTTTTATGTCTCATTAGGAAGCTCCATCTTTTGGGTGTCAATATTTCCTTCTTTAGACTTAGGGCTATCCTTTCTAAAATGACTCACTAGTGATCTCCCAAATTTGTTAAGCTTTCTCTTCAAGAACCTAATGCTTTGATACCAATTTTTAGAATATATAGTCCACAGTATAACTGAGAGAGGTAGGGGGTGAATTAGTTATCCAACTATTATCAGAAATATCAACCTTAAAAAATTAACCATATGAGAAATATAATCAAAAACTACAAAAAGATACTCATGCACAATAATACTAGATATGTTAATTAGGGAAACCCTTGACTAGAGGTAAAACCCCAATGGGGATGGTACCCACAAGATGATGTACTAATATAAATATTCCTTGTTAGAAGATGGACCTTATTAGGAGTCTATAACAACATTCAGTACATATGAGTCCCTTTTAGGAGATTTTAGTCCTATTAGGAGTTGTGAAAGATAGCTGGACCTACTGCCCAAACAACTTCAAGCAAAAGACCAATGAATCCATTGTCCAAATGATCTCTATATTATTCCTTGCAGAATAATAGAAATCAATTGTACTTCCTCTATCTTATCAACTAAACCTCTTCTCCTTTTGATATTGTAACCAAATCACAAAAATTGCATCCAATAATCTCTTGGACCACTTACTTACATTGAGTAAACACTCTTCTCCCTTTCACACTCTACACTTCATACAATTAACACAAATTTTCAAACAAGGAACATCTTTCCTTTATACCATATCTTCAAAATAATTCCTTGAGTCAACCTTGAGGTTTTCCCAAATAATTATAATAAGATAATTAATTAATTACAATTACCATAAGATTGTTGGATCACAATATATACAAAAATTCATACATTTGGCTTTAAGATCTGCACACTTTTTGACATCACCATTAGACTATCCTCTCTCACTAGTTAACCATGCATCTTCTTATTACATCTCAAATAAAAGATATCATACAAACATCATAAACTACTTTCCAAGCACTCTATTTCTATATTACTCTCAGTAAATCAAGCATAACTTTTGTACATCTTTGACTTACATGCTACACATTAAACCTTGTCATCAAGACACTATATTGGACATGCCCATAAATGTACATCACCAAACACTCAAAACCTTGTCTATAAAAATAAGATATATGTCTATTGCTTTTCCATTCTTCATAGACTTATTACTATGCTGACATCAATGACAAATAGAGTCATGAACACAACATGCCAATACTCTCCAATTCTTAAAATACTCCCCCAAAGTAGTATCATCAACATTCATGCTAACAATTCTACTAAGGACAAGCAATATATTTAGAGTTGTTCATATTTTAGTTAAGGTCAATCAACAATTATATGGTCACCAAGTTCTCTTATAAATGTTGAATAAGACAAAAGTTAGTTTGTGCCAAGAAACATAGAATTGGTTAATGTTGAGTGATATAGTGAATGTCAAGTATTTATAAGTTGAGGGACAACATGAAGACTAGTTTTGATTGAGTGGCAGAGTGTTCATGTGTCGAGGGAACCGATCATATCATTTTTTTTGGAATTATCTAAACATTGAGATAAATATCTTTACACCAACTTAATGCATCTTTTAATGATTAATAAGTAATTTAAGGAGTTAATAACATATTTTTAGATAGATCATTAATCGCTATGCAAGGTGTTTAAGCAATCAAAAAAGGAAGGTTTAAGTAGAACAAGGGAAAATTTTGGATTGTTGATCTTAATCTAAAACCTTCTCCAAATGGCTATATAAGGAGGATCCAAACCCTATTTTTAGTATGATCAGAACATATGTGTGAGAAGGGAAGTTTGGATACTTAAATTTTTTTTTGAAGGTGACACAAGAATTATTGAGAAAATAAATGAAGTGAAGAACAAATTTATATTAGATTAGGGAAGGATCAAATAGTGGAAAGAGGACATTCATAATCAAGCATTATAGTGCTAATTGAAGGATGAGGTACATATATATTTTAGGAGAGTAATTAGGGTGTATTTTTTAACAAAGTGGTCCTAATAAGCCTATGTAAGTCAACTAACAAAGTTTTTACTTTGTTGTAAGTTTTAAATCCTTTAATCAAGGTAGACTAAATAACTTGTGTAAGCTCTTAGTAGGATAGACCCCTCAAAGGGTAGATCATCAGAAATAATAAAAAAATTAACCTAATAAGAGAATTTTTAAATTTTAGTAGTGAATATTTTTGGATCTCATCCCCACCCCAATTTTAACTTCACCTTGGAGGGTTTTTGGGTAACCAAATCTTTGTGTTACGTGTTGATCATTTACTTTCTATTTATGGTTGTGATTAGTATATTCTATCTAGTACACCATTGCAATATATATTTATGTAACTTGTGGTATTGATGAGATAATAGTTAGTGGTGAAAGATATTATTTTGATAATTGTTTAGAAAGTTAAAATTTTATAGATCTTGATTGACACCCCCTTAAACACCCCCCCGCCCAACCCTTCTTAGTATCTTACTTTTCCAATAGACTTCCAACCTTAGACACTCCACTTGGGTCTCAAATTTAGTACATATTATGAAGAAGAATAGAGACATCATATTTTATGTTAATTTATAGAATTTAAACATCATTAAAAATGTAAGAGAGTAATTGAGAGGGAAGAGTTTAATCAGTTACCACAAAAAAATCCTTGTCCCTTATATGTCTCAACAATCTTTCACTAATCATGCAATATTGAATAGCTTGGTTAACACTAGAATATTACTGATGTTTGGTTAACAAAGAAATCATAAGATTTATTAAAATATTTTTATCCTTTAGAAACTTTTTTGTAGAAATGTAAAGCATATGAAAATAACATGAACACAAATGACACCAAGATTTAATGTGGAAACCCAATTTGGGAAAAACCACCTTGCAACTAGTCACAATAATTTTCACTCTTTTTAAGTGAGTCTTATTAGGAGCCAACCATATTAAATGTTTCAAAACATCCTATTAAGTATGACCTTTTCAGAGGAGTTAGATCATCCTATTAGGAGTGGCTTGGTTAGAGGTCTTCAAACACTCCAGTCTTGAAATGTTGCCTTGTTAGAAGATTTACAAAATGTCTATTAAGTCAACTATGTTAAGATATTTCTTTATTGCTAAAATGGTTAGAAAGAAACAAAAATTTGACTTGATTTATGAAGAAACTTGCTTTGTAGATTCAAATCTCTATTCTGGCTTGATCTTTGGATCCTTCCTCATCAGATGTTTCTTTGCATCTTATCTTTTACACTTTCCTTCTTTGCCTTTTTCCTTTTCTCACATATTCATCCTTTTCAAATTCTCCTTATTACATTTGTCCTCACAACTTGACCTTACTTCTATATATCATAAGATAATAAAAGTTGGTTTGAATACCCTTCTAAAATATCAATAAACATCCAAATAGTCAGTCTCAATTAATAAAATATTTGACAATTACATTTTATTTTTACTTAGTCAACACTAGGACTGAACACTTAGTTGATACTATGATTCCTTCAATGCCTAACTACTTAGTCATTACTGTACATGTTTGATGCTCAATCACTTGGTCAATATTGCACTCCTTTGATGCCCAACCATTTGGTCAATATTGCAAGCATGAATCCATTTATTTACCAGCTAGTCAGTTAATACTAGAAAGTCTTCTTTACCTAACTGCTCGTTTAATACTAAGATATACAAGGTTAATACTACAAAATCTACATTTCTTGGTTAATATTGACATTTGTGTAAACATCAATGAAAATATACAATTGAAGAATTGTTTCCAACAAATATTTCATCATTCAAAGACAATTATGGACTACCTAATATGGAGGCTACATTAGAAAGAGTAAAAGGCTCTGAATTGATGTCAATGATGGATGTTTTCTCTAGATATAACCAAGTATTGGTGGATGAAGATAAATGATACAAAACTATTTTTAATACACCATGGGTTACCTATGTGTATGTGAGAATTTCATTTGGTATTATTAATGATGGAGCAACATTCTAGAGGGATATCGATGTAGATTTTCCCAATTTCATAGATATGTTTATGGTGGTGTACCAAGATGACCTCACTTCCTACTCCAAGAATGAAGAATATTACTATAAACATCTCAAGATTTTTTTTGTAAGAGCCTTGGAGTATAGTGTCTCTCTTAACCCAAGAAATTATGCATTTGGAGTAAGTGAAGGTAAGCTAGTCCATTTGGTATCTAGGGAGGGGGTTAGGATAGATCCATAGAGGGTTTTTGTAATAGATAATATTTCTATGCCCAAAAATGTGAAGGGAATCCAATGATTTTTTTGATAAGTAAATTTTTTAAGGACGTTTGGAACAACTTCTACAGAGATTAGTAGGCCCTTATCAAGATTTCTCAAGAAGGTAGTAGAGATTAAATGGGATGGAGAACCATCAGTTGCATTCTAGAATATTAAGGAAGCAATCAAGAGTACATCGATGTTGAGGACTTTTGATTATGATAAGCCAATGAATACATTTTAGTTTTCTTCATCTCATATAGCTACCACAAAATTACTCCAAAAGAATGAAATAGGTTTTGAACAACGTATTTATTTTTTAAGAAAATCTCTTCAAGCTACATAATTGAAGTATGATATAAATGGGAAATAGGCTTATGCCTTGATGAAAGTAGTCAAAAAATTTAGATTCTATTTCATTGGAGCAACAATAGTGGCATTTGTACCTAGTGTCATTGTTAAAAAAAAATTCTCTCAAAAAGAAGTATTAGGTAGAAGGTGTAGGTGGATTAATCAAATCCAAGAATTCAACATTGATGTTTAGATCACTAAACTTGTAAGAGATCAGGGATTTTATGGTACAAACTAACCTAGATACAAATTAGATAAATTAAATGGATGACAACCATAGACCATATGTATGTGACATGGATTATTGTGACTAGTACAAGGAAGTTACTCATTACTTACAAAACATGTGTGCTCCTCCTATAGTGGATGATAATAAAAATGAGAACTAAATCTTCAAGCCATCAAATATATCATTTTTAGTGGTAAACTATGGTAGAGAAATATAGATGTTCTCTTAAAATGTGTAGATCAAGAGCACTTAGTTAAGATTCTAAGGGAAATGCATAATGGTGTATGTAGGGGGATTACATGGAAAATATCACATCCTAAAAAGGTAATAAGGGCTGGGTTTTTGTGGCCCACTCTATTTAGGGATGCTCATAGGTTGGTTAGAAAATGTGATCATCACCAAAGGTTTGCAGGAAAATTAAAATTCTTTGGGAATTTATGTTTAAAACTAGTGGAGGTATATGCTCCCTTTTTAGTAATGGGGTATAGACTTCATAGGTGATATTTCCAACAAATATATTGGTGGTCACTCTTAGAAATTGGTAGTAATAGATTACTTCACAAAATGGGTGGAAGTTATCCCAACCACAAGATTCAATAGTAAAGTAGTCAATAATTTCATTCTAGATAATATTATCATTATATTTGGATGCCTTGAAAAACTATGATAGATAATGCTACGTGTTTCAGATCATATGAGTATATCCAATTTTGTGATAAGTGTGGAATAACTAGGTCCCCTTCTTCCCCATATCATCCTTAGGGAAATGAGAAAGAAAAATCTAGTAATTAGAGAATTTTGAAGATTATCTAAAGAATCCTAGCTAAAAATAAGAAGGCTTGGGATTCCAAGTTTTCTTTAGCAGTATGGGAAGACTAGGTAACAGTGAAGAAAATAATTGGTTCTACGCCTTTTGATTTAGTGTTCTCCAATGTATAGGTTTGGTTGTCCATTTGTGTTGTTGCATTTTCTATATTGGTCCTATGCTCTTTGAATTTTTTCAATCTATTGGTCTTCTTCAACCTGACATTCTAGATCCTTGTATAGACAATAGTTGTCCATCATCCCTAGATAGAGCCATTATTAGCCATATTTTTCAATAGGCTAGAAACAATTACTTTGTGCCTAAAAATGTTAAGCTTTACACTAGAAGGGTTTAATTTTCCTTTGATATTGTCATCTCATAAATATTACCTAAGTATAAAATTCTAAGTCTATCCTACATCTCATATTAATCCTCTAGTGTTTTTCATTTCTTGGCACATATTTTAGCATTATTCCTTTTATCCTTTTTCACAACTTTTTATGTGGTATATGGTTTATGTTGAAAAATGTTGCAAAGTAGAGATGTGTTTTAGGTCACAAGATCTCATTCCTTTTGAAATTATTCAAATCTATGGTTGTAATCTAGCAATCCATGGGAAGTGTAACATCATAGTTGAGTTGGATTTTATGGAGAAATGTGTTGTGAAGTAGTGATTGTTTGAAGTCATAATATCTCTTTCCTTTTTTAATTTCTCATGTTTAAAGGTTGCAATGTGGCAATCTTAATTGATCATGACTACTCTAAGGGCTTTAGTCTTATGATGTTAATAGTCATGAAGTAGAGATGACTAGTTTTTGTTATACAAAAACTTATCAATGATTAAGTAAATGTAATATCAAATTTTGCAAAGTGGTGAAATTATGTTGTTGATGGTTAGTGTAACTTTCTCCATGGTCAAACCCTTTAAAAATACTTGAAGTGGATATGTTTTGATATGATAAGGAAAGGGTAAAGTGATAGTTCATTGTAGGTTGTATAAGTTATGGTTACACAATTGTGACATTTAAAGAGTATACCCAGTGTGACTTCACATTATGATGAATGAAGTGGGAATGTTTCCACATAGAAAAAAAAAATCAAAGAGTAATTGTAAATCAATGGTAGACACCAATTCTCATCAAATTAAGTGGGCCATTCTTTCATCATTATTGTGTGTGTTTGTAGTGTTTAGAAAATGATTAGAATTTTAACTTGTAAATTTGTAATGAGATAGATTTTATGTTAAGTGCATGATATCTAGTTTTGTGGGGCATGGTGTGTTAACTATTGCAATTTTTCAAGGAAATATTTTAAAGGTGAAGCGGAACTTCACAAATAGTAAGCATGAAAAAAATAAATTGTTGTGATCTTCTAATTTAAAGGAAGGGGTGGCTTCATAGGTTTAGCCTCACAGCTCAAACAAAGTGTTGCAAAGCCATGCAAGGAAAGAGAATATCTAAAGTTAGATTTTCCAACTTCCTCACATGACTCGAGAATGACACTTGTATAGTGACAATTATTTTCATGGAGTGATATCATAAGGGCATAGCTTCTGGTGCAGTTTAGGGTAGAAAAGTTCTAACTGGGGCTAAATTTCTAGGGTTTTTAGTTATTGCTACATCATAATGATTTTTTTTGTAGTTTGGATTAGGTTGTGAGGATTTTTAGCATTATTTTTGATGATATTCCTATAGGGGGTTATCCTAGAATTTGAGAGATTATTTGTGTAATCAAATGTTGCATTCATGGTAATGTTTCTCATTAATGTCAACATACTCAAAACTAATAGAGCAGTAGATAGAGATTGAGAACATATGATTAGAGGATGGAATATGAGGTCAAGTTTAGTTAAGGACAAGTTATATAGAGTTTCTTGATGCTATGGTTAAGAGCATATGTAGAAAATCAAAGACATGTAAAAGTTATTCAAGATTTATAGAAGATAGTGTATAAATAGAGTTCCTGAGAAGTGGTTCCTAGTAATTGGATTATATAGGGATAGAATTTGGATATGCACAATATTATAAAGACAAAATACATCCCCATGATAATATCAGTGAGTGTGTAAAATCAAAGGTTGCATGTGTGAAAGATTTTTTAATATTGTGAGTCAACAGTGCTATGTAATTATGAAAAGATGTAATGTAACATTTATTGCTTTCTCTTAATAAGGTCCAACTATAATTGTAAATTTGGAAATCCTCAAGGAAAAATCAATGAATTATTTTGAGGACTTGGTACTGTTGGGACTCAAAATTGAAGGCCTGTTTTTGGGCACCATTATGAAAACTAAGTAAAATTGAGCCCTTATAAGTGCTTTTAATGCATGTGTACTTGATCGTCACTTTGAGGCCTATGAAGAGTTTTATGTTTCTAAAACCTTGAATTTAGTATATGCATCTATACTATGATGATAAATTTACATTTTGAATCATTTTGTGAAGTTTCATTGTGAGCATTGCTTAAATCTGCATTTTTGCCTAATTGTTAAACTATGATAGGAAGCCCAGTTTGTAATTGAATATCTTGCACTTGGTTAAAGTTCATGAATTTCCACATTGAGAGTGTTTAGTATCCATATTATAGAACCTATAATTCTTATTTCAAGTCATTTTGATATGTTTTGACTAGATTTTGAATTCCTCAAAGTTGGTTGTCTATTGTTGTCATGCTGATACATATTACTCTAAATTTTGGGAAGCCCTATTTGACTAGTTATAATTTTGACCCAATTAACCCTAATGATAAAATTACTTTTGAATTTCATTCTAGGAGTCAGAAACTTTCTATCTCCTAGATTTGAGCTTATGAAAAATCAATTTGACTAGTTTTCAAATGCAATTCCAAATGCAATTTCTGATGTTTTACTGGTGTCTAAAAGTGTAGATTGATCGCTACCACTATTTGGGATGTCATAAATCTAGACCCAAAATAGATAAGACCAAATGGATTGTACCACTATGTTATACTCTAAAAATACTTCAAGTGTGCTAGTTTTCATGTCTTGATGAATTCGTTTGCACACTTTCCTAGGACCATTATGTCTATGAAATTCGTTATCTTGCTAATGTTCCTTGTTCTACAATTTTGAGTACCTATATTTGAACACCTACCAAAAGTGCCCAATTATTCATCATGAGATCAAATAATATATTCCTACTCTCCATTTGATATTAAACTAGTGCCTTAGTTTTTGTGCTCCCAAGTGTCTGTTTGACCTATTTTTGAAGCCGAAACCAAACACACTTTATTGTTATCTGACATGTTTGTTTGCAAGCAGTTTGAAAAGTACAATTCCAAGTGTTAATAAATTTTGATTGAGTGATCTTCATGAAGTGAGATTTTGTAGACTAAAAGAGTGTTGACAAGGGAACAAGTATGTCAGTATCTAGGGATATGTCAGGTGTTTTGGTTAGTTTTTAAAGCCTGTTTTAGAGGCTTCCTGACAGAGAATTATAGTTTCAAAAAGTAGGTAAAATGAGTTTTAATGATGATTCAATAATTTGAATTTGAATCTAATTAGTGCCAAGTCCCTAAGGTCAAAGGGTAATTCTACATAAACTTTTATTATAACCATGGATTATAAGCATTATTGTTATTGCTTTATTTTGGACCAACCCACTAGTAGTACAAGAACACAAATGACATGCTTCAAACTTCATAGCCACTCATATGGCTTCTTGCAAAGATGTAGTGCATGAAGAGTGAAAAAGAAATGCATTAACATCATACCAAAGGACCTACTAGGATGATTGATGGAGGACCACATTTTATAAATTCCAATTACCTTGTGAGATGCATAATGAGCAATGATTTGTTTCAAGATTGTTCCTAAGTAGAATAAAAAAAGGGATATTAGGAATGAATTTTCAAGGAATCCTTATGCAAATAGAAGAAGCCACGCTATTAATATGAGTTTTCACATGCTGCCTAGCCTTCCTTATTGCAAAAAATCTTACATTAGATGATGAGAGCATGCTGAAATGAAGTTTTGGAACCTCTATGATATCCTCATATATGTGATTAGGGGTGACATTGTGTTGACCTTGTTGCATAGAGTTGCGATATAAAATAGAAACATTTTGATTTATACTATTGGAGCTAGTGAATAGAGAAGATATTGGTACCTTACACATACCTGCAGGATTGAAAGTGATGGAAGCTTGTATCTGTCAACATGGCAAGTCAAGTTCTATGTGAAATAGTGTAAAGTTTGTTATGATTTGTGAATGGAGAAGCCCATAGTGCTAGAAGAAAAGAGGTTGGGGATAATGTTTATTATAATGATGTCAGCACTGCAGACAAAATGTTCATCAAGACAGTGCATTAGGAGGGGCAAGTAAGTCTAAAGCACATAATTGTATCAATTTAAGATTTTAAGGAAATACTCCAAGAAGAAGATGGTGATGATAGTAAATCATTTGAGAATAATAGAGGGTAATGAGGTCTAGATCATTGTTGGAGGAGACAAGTTAGTTAAGGATTAAGGAAGATTACAAACTGTAACACATTTTGCCTTTTTTCCATGGCTCAATTGTATAGAACAACTTGTAAGTATTATCCCACATTCATAAGTGGAAGGAATTTCAATTTTTTTTAAATAATTGAATGTCCATGAATTAAGTGTCTAAAATACTTTGGTCTTTTGAGCTACATAGTTCAAGTATGTGGGCCCATTCCAATGACATAAGGTAAGTTTTGATTAGATACACAAGTAAATGGTTGCTGATGTAGAGACTTGATAAACCAATGAAAATTGGCCACATGGCATTGTTACTAAGGACATCATGACTTCATCCAAGATTGTGTGCAATCAATGAAAGTAGTTTTAAGGGTGTGAAATATTTAATCACAATGTCTCCACATTTACCAAGTGGTTAGATGAAATGGTCATGAAGTGGATAAAAAGGGTTTGATTGCAACATGTCCACTGTCTACTCATGGTTAGTGAAACAAGTGGATAAGTGGAGATAGTTGTTAATCTCTACTTCTCCAGTTAAAGTCTTGTAGTCAGCCTAACCTTGGAGAAGTAGAGATGAGGTTATTTGCACTATCTTCGTAGTCTGCTCATAGTTTAAAGTGAGGGTGGAGATGAAGAGATATTACAACATGTGGGACAAAGGTGTTGATAAGGCAATGAGATTACATTTTTTTCTCAATCTAATGATGACATGTGGCATCTAGTCAACATTTGACTTAGGTTTCACCAAGGAGGAATTATGGAGAGATAAGGTAAAATAAAAAATTTTAAAGTATTAAAATCACATATATCCCAGACTGAGCACTCACTTTGGAAAGTTGAGAATTAAAACTAAATTTATATTTTATTATATAATTTGGACTATATAAGATTTCAAATATTTTGAACATTTTAAGTGTTCTGTGCATGGCCAAGGGTCAAAATTTTCAAATACATGGCAGGGGGGTTATTTTTCTCCATAATATAGAGTGTTATATACCATTGGAAAGGGGAGAAGATAAAGTTTTCAAATTTATAGTCAAAATGTGTGCATGTCATTAATGGTGAAACATATTGGAAGATTTTTTAAAATTAGGTAGATTTTCAAGAGAACAAGTATTTTTCATGATGAAGCTTCAGATTCAGTTAAAAGGAAAATCGAGGAGTGGCTCTAGATTTGGGGGAAATTTTATTAGGTGTATTATTATGCCTCTAAAGCTACTTGGCATGTATTTTGGCATGAATTTTAATGACATTTTTGTCTCCTTGCAAATCATATGTGTTTTCAATTAGTTTGGAGTTTTCTTGATAACATGATAGAGGCATGATGAGATCTAATTTTCAATTGAATGAAGTGAGAAGAGAGAGGTTTTGCAATAGCAAGTGGAAGATTTTCAAGTGGACAAGTGGTAGTTTTAGACTAGATCTAGGAATCCTTCCTCTTCTACTTATTCTCTTCTTCTCTCTTTCTTTAGGGTTAGTTAGTTCTAGTCTATTGAGTAGAGCTTTAATTGTTTATACCACATCCTCAACATATTTTCTCTTTGCATGAACAACATTAATAGAGTCTTAGAGAAAGTTTTGATCTATTAGTTGTTATAGGAGTTATTTGTATACATCCTTAATGTAATTCTTTTCAAGGAAATGAATAGAAAAATAGAAAAGCATTTTAGCTTCATTTTGATTCTTGTCTCCTATCTCTATTATCTACAATGTTTTGTGGTTTATGAACAAAGAGATTAAATCTAGTTGCAACTACTTAAAGCTATATGTCTAGATGGATTTTTCCATCCGTTCAAGGAACTAAGTAAATGCTTACTTATCTTGATAGGGTTGCAAGTTTCATGAGAAGGATATTTTATGAGATTGAGATTCATTTTCAACATTGATGTTTGATTCACAAAGTGATAGGATAGATCTAGTATCTTGATGTATGAGATATGTCACTGATATCATGGATTTATGATTGTGATTTATGGAATTTCCCAATAGATAAGGCACTAGTCAGTAATAGTATCATCAAGTTTATTGTTGTTGCATATGTGGGTTGTGTTGATTCAAATCTTATAATCAATATATTTTCCCTTTTTGTTTAGGAGTTGAAAGGATACCCTCTCTCAGCTTGTGAATTTCATAGGTCTTGTAATTTTCTACTGCATACCTCAATTATTGCATGATTATAGGAGAAATAAGGGTTTAATCTACTTTGCATAGATTCGGAAGTATGCTTTGAACTGGTACCATAAGAATGAATCTAAAGGTCCACCTACCTTGGTTTTGCAGAGCCTAAACTAGAAGAAGGAGTTTATCCTTATAGTTGGCTCAAATTTTGTTTGTGTGCTTTCATTATAGGGGTTATCTTCCCTTAGATGCATTTTGATCTAGTTGTTTGGTTATTAAAAAAATGTTAAATCACAAGCCAACAAAATGGCAACTCTATTGGGGAAGTATCAAATCTGTATGGTAGGCAAACCTTGAGAATCTAAAAAGAAATTCAATACAATGGAAAGAAGTGCATGAAATAATTTGCAGCAATAAATTTTCTGATGCGATTTCTAGTTTTGTACTCAAAATCATGCATCCCATTGGATACCTTATTCATTGATAGTAGTAGTTTTGAAGAATTGCAATGATTGTTACATTTAGATTACTTGAAAGTTTTGCAAAGTTGCTCTCAGAATTTAGAGTTGATGTTAAGTTTCTTTCACTTTGTCAAGAATATGAAATTCTATAGTTTTTGTATAAAGTTTTTCAAGTACCTATTGTAAATTTTGGACCAACTTTTTATATTATGCAAGTTGAACATATCTTTTCTCACTAAGTGAGTGGTGACTTGAAGTTATATCGCTACACCAATGCATTATGAAGTTGAAGGTATTGGTGAATGATAAACAATTGGAAAGCAGATTTGAAGAAATGATCTAAAGTTCTTTGCAATGGTTGAAAATATTATGTGAGATGCTATGCAAGAGTTACTAAATTGGGATAAGATTTGAATTTTTTTTTTTGCAACTTTGAAGTGATTTAAAAGCATCACATATTAAGGTATTTTTCACTTTCATGAGATTTATTTTCACTAAAAGTAAGTTATGAAAAAATTTCTCCATCAAGTGATGTTTTAAGCACTAAGTAGTAGAGTTGTTTGATGCATCTCCGCATACTTTATGTAAGATAGATTTAGTAAATTTGTTTACATGTTGGAGTATGTTTGGAGATTGAATTGGTAGAAAGATTTTTCAGATCTACTCCAAGTTAAGAATTTTGAAAGTTATCTTGGTGAGTGAATTGTAAATTTGCAAAGAAACTCAAATTTCTTTTCACCTAATATGCAGTCCATTGATGAAAATTGTAGATCTATTTCTACCAAGAGATATTTTCCATTACACTTTGATGGCATTCATAGTTTCCCAAATACCATGTCATATGATCTTAGAAAGTATTTTCCTAACTTCAATGGGAGCCATTTGGATTTAGCCAGTCATCATATTCAGTTTAGTGATTTGATGGGTGACTTTGAGATTGCTCATGAAGATATGTATATGAAGTTGTTTGTTCAAACCTTGGAAGGTGAAGCTAGAGATTGGTTTTCCTTCCTACTAGCATGTTTTATTTCATCTTGGAGTAAATTAAATTCAAACTTGATGGAGAAATTTGGGGAAAGAATAAGCATATTTGATTCTTTTGTGAAGTTCTTGAAAATCCAAATTAGAAATGACAAACTTATTCCTAAATTTAACATAAGATTTGCAAGAGTCATGAATGGGATTCCTAAAATTTATAGATCAAATGATCAAGTGTGCTTAATAGTTTATCTTGATGAATTTGATGAAAAAATGAGCTATCTATTGAGGGATAAAGAACCCAAGACTTTGCATCATACATTCATGAAATCTATATAGATTGAAATCAATATAAAGTATGGACTAACCAAGAGTCATTTCTCTAGAAAGGTTTTTCAGCAAGGTGAAGTTGAGAAGAAAAACTAATGTCATGTTGAGTGTTCAAATTAAAATCAGCATGTAATTATCCCTTCTTGATGGGGACACAACCCAAGAACAGAATGGACATAATAGAAAAGGGAAATTGTATTAACTGAGAAAATAAGCTAGTACAAATAGTACAGAGAAAATAAACTTCAAAACATGCCCTAAGGGCTTACAATAGCATAAATCTGGAGATAATTTCTCCTTTCAGTACCTCCTCTCAAACTCCACTCTGAATTGCCCTTTACAATGCTAGAAATCTCCTTAAATAGACCCTGAAGGGTTAAGGACTAGGAGTACATTCTAGAAAGTGCTTGTAGGCATCCACCGACCAAATAGAAGGTTCCAGAAGCTGCGTTAGAAGTCGGTGCAAATCTAGAAGAATCCAAAAATGGTAACCGAACTTCTGGGAGGCATAACTTTTGAACCGTAGTTCCGATTGATGAACTGTTTACATTTTTGAAAAGCTCTCGAAGTGCTCTATAGCCCTATGGACTAGCTTCACTCATCCCCCATTTTTTGACCCTTTTCAAGGTCATTTAATGCCCCTAACCTGACTTTGAAGCATTCTTAGGAGGTCTCCAAAACTTGAAAAACTACAATAACTTTCAAACCATGGGGCCTTTTGACTTGATTCTTTTTTTGGAATGCTCTAAATCACAATTACATTTATCTGGCCAATTCACACCTTCTAGGTCACCAAAATGATGGCCAAATTGCATGCTTCTATTTTTTCAGGATTTTCTAACTCACTAATAATGGAACTATGAGAGTTGGAACCTTTATTTGACCCAAATGGGTATCCAAAAATGAAAACACATGAAATAGAAACTAAGTCTAAGTACATTTTTTTGGGTGACATAGGATTGCCCTTATACCTTTGGATGCTCCTGCATCAGACACCCAGGGTAGATTGAAATGTGACCCTGTCACTTTATGAATGGTAGAGGAAATCCCAAATGGGAAACCTCAGCTGCTAAAATCCAAGTTGAGTCCTTGATTGGTCGTCCTTTCCATTTGACCAAATACTCTTCATACTGCCTATTTCTGGTACTCCTACCCACACAATGATCTAGAATGTCTTCTATCTCCTCCTTCTTAGAAGCAGGAATTGGACATGGCTCTAACACCAGCTCCTCATCTGTACCATCATCATGATACTCTATTAAATCTGCAATGTTGAAAATGGGAGAAATGTGAATACCATCTGGCAGCTCCACCTCATATGCATTTCCTGAGTCACGTTTCTTCAAAATTTTGCAGGGGCCAAATTTCTTCATTTTCAGCTTGTTGTAAGTACCGGATGGAAATATTTCTTTTCGTAAGTGCACCATGACTAAATCCCCTACTTGGAATTCCTTATGTCTTCTCCTTTGATCAGCCCTAGCTTTATACTCTTGATTCATCTTGGTAATGTGTGCCTGAACCTCCTCATGTAGATGCTTGATATGTTCAGCAAATTCCTTAGCTTCAGCACTTGTCCCTCCCCTTGTTTTATCTTCCTCAGCTCTGGTGCAGTCCTTGGGCTATTCCCATATACAATTTGGAATGGTGATTTTCCAATACTCCTATTTATAGAGTTATTGTAAGAAAACTCTGCTTGTGGTAGAATCAAATCCCATCCCTTGGGCTTATCCCCAACTAAACATCTCAGCAGATTGCCCAGACTTATGTTTACCACTTCTGTTTGGCCATCAGTTTGTGCGTGATGTGTGGAACTGAATTTCAAGTTGGTTCTTAACTTTTTCCACAATGTCCTCCAAAAATACCCCACAAATTTAGTATCTCTGTCAGAAACTATGCTCCTTGGAAGACCATGTAGTCTTACCACCTCTTTGAAAAACAAGTCTGCAATATGGACAACATCATGAGTTTTGTGGCATGGAATGAAATGTGCCATTTTGGAGAACCTATCAACCACCATGAATACTGAGTCATTACCCCTTTGTGTCCTTGGCAATCCAAGAACAAAATCCATACTTATGTCCTCCAATGGCCTTGATGGAATAGGAAATGGCTGATATAGGCCAGTATTGTGACTAAATCCCTTGGCAACTTGACAAACCTGGCAACTCTGTACAAACTTCTTCACATCCTGTGAAATTTGAGGCCAAAAATAATGTTCTCTAAGAATGGCAATGGTATTATCTCGACCAAAATGTCCTGCCATCCCTCCACTGTGTTTCTCCTTAATCAGATTTTCCCTCATGGAACTTCTTGGAATGCACAATTGACTACCCTTGAACAACATGCCATCCTGAATCAAATAGTCTAACCACTTGGTTCTATCTACAGCAATGGGTTCTTTATAAGCTTTCCATGCTTCACCAAAATTAGGATCCTTGGCGTACAAATTTTTGAGTTCATCAAACCCAACTACTTCAACTTGCATTACTGTAAGCAACAACTGTCTCCTACTTAGTGCATCTGCAACCCTGTTAGATTTTCCACTTCTATGCTTAAACACAAATGTATAACTCTGCAAGAACTCTACCCACTTCATATGCCTCTGATTCAATTTACCTTGGCTATTTAGGTACTGTAATGCCTGATGATCAGTATACAAAAAAAATTCTTTTGGCAATAAATAATGCCTCCATTTCTTTAAGGCCTGAACTATTGCATAGAACTCTTGATCATAAACAGAATACTTCTTCTTTGCATCATTCAATTTTTCACTAAAATATGCAATAGGCTTACCTTCTTGGCTTAATACAGCCCCAATAGCGCTGCCACTAGCATCATAATCCACCTGGAAAACCTTTCTAAAATTTGGAAGTGCCAACACAGGTTGTTCTATTACCTTCTTCTTCAGTAATTCAAAACTTCTCGCAGCTGCTACAGTCCATTTGAACTCTTTTCTATCCCCTCTTATTGTATCAATTAGGGGTGCACATATGCCACTAAAATTCTTAATAAACTTCCTATAAAAACTAACCAGACCATGAAATGATCTTACCTCAGTAGCAGACCTTGGAGTAGGCCATTCCAAGATGGCTTTTACCTTCTCTGGATCCATTTTGAGACATTCAGGTGATATAACAAACCCCAAATAGACTAACTCCCTTTTTGCAAAGATACATTTCTTCAAATTAATTAATAATTTCTCTTCCCTTAGCCTTTCGAGGACACTACAAATATGTAGTAAATGTTCTTCCAAAGTCTTGCTAAAAATTAAAATATCATCCAAATAGACAATAACAAATTTTCCCAAGAACTTCTTAAGTACCTCATTCATGAGCTGCATGAAGGTGCTTGGGGCGTTCGTCAATCCAAAGGGCATGACTAACCACTCATAAAGACCCTCCTTGGTCTTGAAGGCTATTTTCCACTCATCTCCTTCTTGAATCTGTATCTGATGATAGCCACTCTTGAGATCTATCTTTGTGAAGTACTGAGCTCCACTCAAGCAGTCCATAAGATCATCCATCCTTGGCAAAGGAAATCGGTACTTGATGGTTATCCTATTTATAGCTTGAGAATATGTACACATCCTCCACTCTCCATCCTTCTTTGGTGCGAGTACTGCAGGTACTACACATGGACTCAGGATCTCTCAAATCAAGCCCTTCCTCAACATCTCTTGAACCTATCTATTTAGCTCCTCTATTTCAGTAGGAGTGATCCTATGAGCAGCCTTGTTAGGAAAACTAGCTCCTGGAATTAGATCTATCTGATGACTGATTTGCCTTATTGGTGGCAATCCATCTAGAACATTATCAGAGATAATATCTCCAAAATCCCCTAGTAAATCTGAAACTTCAAGTGGCATATCATTGCTACCTTCTTTATCTTTCCTAGGAATCAAAGCATAGCACATATGCTGATGTTTCATGCCATCTAAAAACTTCCTTTCATCAACAAGACAAATCCTAGCACTGCTACATACCTTTTCACCTTCCTTTTTCATGGGCTTCAGTTTGTGGCGAACTCCATCCTTTGTCAGAGAGTATGTGTTTGCATGTCCATCATGTACTGCATGTCTATCAAACTGCCATGGTCTACCCAAAAATAGATGGAAAACATCCATTGAAATAACATCACCGAGAACTTCATCATGGTAACTCCCAATTTTGAATTTTACTAAACATTGTTCACTTACCAAGACCTTATGATCATCTTTTACCCAAGCAATTTGATAGGGCTGGGGATGTTTCTCCCTCTTGAGCTTCAGCTTAGAGACCATCTCTTCTGATACCAAGTTATTAGTGCTACCACCATCAATGATCATGTCACAACATTTATCCTCACACTTGCATCTGGTACGAAACAAAATCCTCTGTTGTCCTAGTTCAATCTCACCACTTAGTAGGACTCTTTCATTTACCAAGGTCTCTCCTCTTTCTACATCCTTTGAATGTGATGATTATGCATCCTCATCCACATGAGCAACCCTAGCTTGGCCCTCAACTCTCTTATCTGTACTTCCTTGTCATTGAGGGCATTCAAAGGCATGATGACCTTCTTCATTGCAATGGAAATAGGTACCATAGAAGCCTCCTCTTCCTTTTCCATTTCCTCTACCTCTTCCTCTCTGATTTCCAAAGTCTTGATCATGGGAGTGGTTGAAACCCTCATTCCTCTGGTTCCTGCTAGTACCCACATCTTCATTTTTCTTTTGAGTTTCATTGCGGCCTCCAGATGATCTACCGATTCCCCTTCCTCCTTGATCGCACCCTCTTTGTCTTCCTTCAAACCTTTTATTCATCTTCTCTTCAACTCGTAGGGCAAACTGGTATGCCTCTTCAACGCTGGTCATTCTTACTAGACTTAATTCCCCCTGGATGCTAGGTCGCAACCCACTGATATAACGAGAAACCTTCTCCTTATTTGCTTCTACATGCCCTGCTCTAATCAAGAGTCGGTAAAATTCCTCTATATATTCTTGGATTGATCTTCCTGCTTGCTTTAACCCATGCATCTTCTTAAACAAATCAAGCTTGTAGTCCACAGGAATGAACTGCTTCTTCAATTTGTCCACCATGCGATCCCATCTTGTGATCTTCTCCTTTCCTCTTTTGTTTCTTTCCAATTGAACCTCTTGCCACCAGATTTTGGCATGGCCTTTCAGTTTGGCCTTTGCAAACTTAACCCTATCTGGGTCCCTTATATCCTCATACTCAAAGTATTCTTCTAGTTCATTGATCTAATCGATCAACTCATCTGGTTTCAAATTTCCTGAAAATACACCCACTTCAATTGTGGGTCTTTTCCCAAACTTATTAATGGCCCTAAAAAGCCTTTCCTCTGCATGATTCAGAACTTCCCTGTCAAATTCCCCTTCTGGTCCCATTACTTCTTCTTCATTGTCATCACCTACAACAAAATTTGCTCCTCTACGGAGCTCCTCTTACAATGCCTATACCTACCTTTCGAGGGCTCTAACCTCCTCAGGATTAATAGCTCTAGCCCTTCCACCACACTTTCTTCATGGAGGCATCTTCTAACTCGAACCCACAACCACACTGTCCTAGTGCAAACTGCCTCACAGTCGGTGCTCTGTCTACACACTCAGGAAAACCTGCTCTGATACCACTTGATGGGGACACAACCCAAGAACAGAATGGACACAACAAAAAAGGGAAATTTTATTAACTAAGAAAATAAGCTAGTACAAACAATACATAGAAAATAAACTTCAAAACATGCCCTAAGGGCTTACAATAGCATAAATCTGGAGATAATTTCTCCTTTCAGTACCTCCTCTCAAACTCCACTCCGAACTGCCCTTTACAATGCCAAAAATCTCCTTAAATAGACCCCAAAGGGTTAAGGACTAGGAGTACATTCTAGAAAGTGCTAGTAGGCATCCACCGACCAAATAGAAGGTTCCAAAAGCTGTGTTAGAAGTCAGTGCAAATCTAGAAGAATCCAAAAATGGTAACCGAACTTTTGGGAGGCATAACTTTTGAACCATAGCTCCGATTGATGAACCGTTTACATTTTTGAAAAGCTCTTGAAGTGCTCTATAGCCCTATGGACAAGCTTTGCTCTTCCTCCATTTTTTGACCCTTTTTGAGGTCATTTAATGCCCCTAACCTGACTTTGAAGCATTCTTAGGAGGTCTCCAAAACTCAAAAAACTATAATAACTTTCAAACCGTGGGGCTTTTTGACCTGATTCTTTTTCTAGAATGCTCTAAATCACAATTACATTCATCTGGCCAATTCACACCTTCTAGGTCACCAAAATGATGGCCAAATTGTATGCTTCTATTTTTTTGGGATTTTCTAACTCACTGATAGTGGAACTGTGAGAGTTGGAACCTTTATTTGACCCAAATGGGTATCCAAAAATGAAAACACATGAAATAGAAACTAAGTCTAAGTAAATTTTTTTGGGTGACACAGGATTTCCCTTATACCTCTAGATGCTCCTGCATCACTTCTATTGTAACTAACTATGTTGAGAATTTATATTGCAAAGCATATGTTGATGAGGCTTCCTTGTTACAACATATAAATATTCCTAATCTTGTTGAGGGGAATACATGTGTTAATAGTGTTACAATAATAAATGATAAAGTTAATTCACCAAGTGAGTTCCAAAACTATTAAATGGTTTCAACAAT
This sequence comes from Cupressus sempervirens, assembly GCA_028749045.1. Classification (NCBI taxonomy): domain Eukaryota; kingdom Viridiplantae; phylum Streptophyta; class Pinopsida; order Cupressales; family Cupressaceae; genus Cupressus; species Cupressus sempervirens. Next base: position 310,945,632 of record CM053790.1, on the reverse strand, counting down.
GATTTCTCCTAGTGATAATTCTTATGGTGTTGAGAATAGCATCACTCATAAAGTTGTAGAATGCTCATCTTGATTTTATAAGGATGAAGAGGCCAAAAGTTATAACTCAAGTGATGAAAAAAAGGTTGTTGATTTGGTATGTCATGAAGAAATATCATATGAAGATGATGATGAAAGTGGTTACTCAAGTCAAGGTGAGGACATTGATAATGCATACTCATCTTCATATAAGTCTAATGCAAATTGGGAAGAAGAGACAAATTATGGAAGTGAATACTCTTATGCAAGTAAATGTATGAGTTCTTATAAAACTAAAAATGAAATTCTATCTCTATATTGTATGAATCAACTTGTAGTCGAGAAATTTAAAGAGGAACTATCTACACAATATGAAGATAAGGAGATCATTGGTGAATGCATCATGTACAAAGATGAACTACCTACCTGTATCAAAGAATACCATGAGGATACATGTAGTTGTAATCATCAATATAAAAGTGATTCTATGGTTACTATATCACCACCTATTGATAAATCAAGAGATGATTGGTGGTCAATCCATTTGAGTCATTTTAGAGAAGACAATGCAAGTAATATTGATATATATTACACATGTTTGATTGATGAAGTGGATGTTGTATCTTTATGTAATGATTTGTAACTTTCTTTTTCATATGCTGAAAGTATTCATGACAAAGATGTTGGAAATGGTTTCAATATTTTCACTAATCCATGTATGATGAAAAGTTTGATGTTGATCAATACATCACTTGTTACAATTCTTACAAAGGAGCTTTGCATGGAATTATCAACCCACTTTTTGAAGAGCACATGGAATTCTCAGATTTGATCAATATTGATCTTGATGATTACACACTATCTTACTACTATAAGAGTTCATATTTTTTTTTCTAGACATGACATCAATTGTGATGATGATGTTGCATCTTATGATTTTGATAACAAGGTGTTAGATGAAGCCATTGTTGAAGATGAAGTTATTTTTTGAAGATCAACCTACACCTTGCAATGAGTTTTATGGTGAATGCTCTAATATGATTGCTAATATTTTTGTTGATTAAAAAGAATCTTTTGAGAACCTTGGATTAGTTTCAGAAACTGGCATGGATGACATTTGTGAGTATAAATCTAATTTCTCATTTGAGTGCCAACTGGTTACACATGAAAATATACAAATTCAAGGTATGTGTGATCCCCTTCACCAATTTGAATATGAAACTTTCATACTCAAGGTTGATATCATGCATGAATCATGTATTAAAGAGGAGTTTCAATTTAATTCTTATATATTTGAGAAAGTTGACCAGTATGTTTATAGTGACCATTTTGTTGAAGTGGTTCCTAGTTTGTATATCCACCATGAACATGAAGATGTGGATTTTGTTTTACCAAATGAGATGATTCATAATGCTAATCTAATTGGTGAAATTTATGGAAGTAATATTCTCATCTTAACTCATGAAAGTGAAAATGAAAATGAGGTCTATGATAGAGGTAAGAAGTTTTTTTGAAGTTTTGTGGTCTAGGGCCATCATTTGTACAACTTAGGAGTAGTTTTTCTTTCTTTCAATAAAGTTGTTTGAGAGAAAGTTTTGGAGTGGTTTGCTTCTTCCATTAATCTAAATCATTTCCATGCTCACAAGGGACATGAATCCCCAGATGGAGCCACTATTGGGACTCATAATTGAAGCCCTAACTTTGAGTATCATCCTAAAAACCAAGTAAAATTGAGCCCCTATAAGCACTTTCAATGCATTGTACCTGACCCTCACTTTAAGGCCTATGAAGTGTTTTATGTTTCTAACACCTTGAATTTAGTATATGCACAAATACTATGATGATAAATTGTTGTTCTAAGTCATTTTGTGAAGTTTCATTGTGAGCATTGCTTAAATCTGCATTTTTGCTTGTGTCAAACAATGACATGAAGCCTAGTTTGTAATTTAATATCTTGCACATGCTTAAGTTTTATGAATTACCACTTGGGGAGTGTTTAGAATCCATATCAAAGAACCTATGTTTCAGATTCCAAGTCATTTTGATATGTTTTGACTAAGTTTTGAATTCCTTAAAGTTGGTTGTATATTGTTGTCATGCTAATGCATATTTCTCAAAATTCTAGGAAGCTCTATTTGAGTAATTATAATTTTGATTCAATTGACCCTAATGAGAAAATTTCTTTTGCATTACATTCTAGGGGTTAGAAAATTTCTATGTTCCATATTTGAGCTTATGAAAAATCTTTTTGATTAGTTTTCAAATGCGATTCCAAATGCAATTTCTAATCTTTTACTGGTGTCTAAAAGTGTAGATTGATTGGTACCTCTGTTTGAGATGTCATAACACTAGACCCATAATAGATGACAAAAAATGGATTGTACCACTATGTTCTACTCTAAAAATAGTTCAAGTGTACTAGTTTTCAAGTCTTGACAAATCCATTTGCATACTTTCCTAGGTCCATTTTGTCTTTGAAAATCATTATCCTGCTAATGTTCCTAGTTCTACAATTCTAAGTACCTAACTTTAAAAACCTTCCAAATGTTCCTAGTTATTCATCATTAGCTCAAATCATAAATTCATACTCTCCATGTGAAAATAAACTAGTATCCCAATTTTATTCCCCTTATTGTCCGTTTGACCTATTTTTGAAGCCAAAATCAAATTTACTTTATTATTTTTTGACATGTTTATTTTTTGACATGTTTATTTGTAGGTAGTTTGAAAAGTACACCTTAAGTGTTAATAAATTTTGACAGAGTGATCATCATGAAATTATAATTTTCATACTAAAAGAGCATTGACAAGAGAGCGAGCATGTCATTTTCTAGGATATGTCAAGTGTTTTGGGCAATTTTTAAAGCTAGTTTTAGAGGCTTTCTGACATAGAAGTAGAGTTTGCAAAATGAGATAAAATGAGTTTTAAATGATTATTTACTAATTTTAATTTGAATCTAATCAGTGCCAGGTGATTAATTTGTCAATTTGATAGCTCAGGTGTTTCAATTTGAATTATTTTTAGCCAGACCCACTTTGGGTTATGACTAATTTCATCTGATGGACAAGATGTGCATGAGAAATAAAATGTCTTAGGAGAATGAAATGTTTATGACCATTAATAAATTTCATTTATGCATATATAGGTATTTGAGATTATAGGAGTCTCATTTCAAATACAAACATGGTATGAACTGAATGTGTGTGATAAATTAGATTACATAGGAGATGTTTGCTACTGTCATATTGGATGGTCAATATGTAGTGCCTACCCTTGTTCACATTTTTCTGGACACATTGTTGTTATTTTGTCAGGCTATGTTAGACTAGTTTTATGTTGATAGTTAGTAGCATTATTATGAGACTATTATATATTATGTTATGGATTCAGTTGATGTATGATGAGATTATTTATATTCTACATTTCATATATGCATAATGATTATTACATTGCTTTTAGTTATTCATGATGATTAGTTAGATGGTTTATTATCACATATGTTTTATTATGAATACTTACCCCATACTTGCATGTGTATGGTGTGCATGTTTGTTCTTATGTATGGCATTTCTGATATGGTTAAGGAAGGGAGTCGTAGTCACTTGCTAGTCAGGATCTACATGATGCACCACTTCTTTCCATTGCTTGCTTAGCTTAGCATTATATATATTGTATGTACATGCATGGTTTTTATGCAGGTTGCAGGTACTAGGTATCGACTTCCTTGAATTGCCAGGATGAGCATACCCTATCACACTGTCTCAATGGTAAGAGAAGGGAGATACATTCTCAAGTCCAAATCCTAAACCCCTAAACCATTTGTCCTAGTGAGGTAGGACAAGTATCTGGATATTTTACCTTTCAAATGTGTTAGATGACATAATTCATGACTTTTAACCCTTTAGATTGATTTTGTATGAATTTTTCTATGATGGGTTTTCATATTTTATCTTGGAGGTCTATGGTGAATTTTCTATTAATTAAGTCTTAAATAAATAGATTTAATTAATAAATTAATTATTTGGGAAAAATTAATATAATATCATGATCTTTTCTATTTTGATTATAATTAATTAATTAAAAGAAATTAGAAATTAAAATTAATAATAATTGATAATAATACAAATAATAATAAATTAATAAATAAATAATAATAATAAAAGTAATAAAAGATTTAAAATAAAAGTTATAAGCTTGTCTAGGAGTAAACGCACCTCTTGATTGCACATATGTCAACAACATAGGAGTTAGTGTACCAATTAAGCACATGGTGTCTACAACCTTACGGTTCATCTAGAAGGTTGGAAAAAGCTCGTGCTTAGTTGTCAACACCTTCTAGTTGTTTCTAGAGACATTCTAGGTGCTTCCTAAGAGTTCTTTATATTCAGACACTCCTATAAGCTTAGGGAGAGCATTTTGGGAGCATGTTTGGAGGACTCGAGAACATTGGAGAAGGGAGGAGCTTGCTCTGCGGTTCTGAGGAGAAGGATTTTAGCATCAATGTCCAGGTAGAAACTTGTGATATTGCTTATGCTATTTCCACATCTTGCACCTCCTATCTTCTTCGTGTCTTCTAAATGCTTTCTGAGGATTTTGCATATCTTTCTTGCATGCTTTTGTTATGGGTAGTTAAATTCTATATGAGAAAATCCCCTATGCGTAGATCTGAGAATTATATGGGCTAGGGTTTAAAAAAAATTGTAGGAAAACCTATTAGAAGGATTAATAGGTAAATCTAGAAAAACTATGCTATAATTTGCAAGCATTATTGTGAAAGAATCCTTGTTTAAAATATGCATATATGTTTATTAATCTACATACATATGCACACTTATATATATATATATATATATATATATATATATATATATATATATATATATATATATATATATATATATATATATAAACACACACACACACACATGTTTGTTAAAATCACAGTCGAAAAAATGCTATTATTAAATCTGAATTGTAGTTGAAAATGATTTCGGAAAATATTTTTAAAATGTTATTTAAAAAAAATATTACAAAATTTTAAAGTTAAGGGAGGGGCGGGTTATACCCACCCCATACCCTCTACACACCTTACAATGACATACCTATAGTCGCAGGACTGCGACATCAGATATGTGGTTGCATGATTATTTTAAAAATCGCGCACAGTATTGTAATTCAATTAAGATTGTCGTCGGATGTTATAATGGAAATATTCGGCTTTATTAACATATGCATGTTGTTAAATAATAATATATTATTTCATGTGCGATTATTAAATTTTAAATATTAAAGATTGTAATGTGTTTATATATATATATATATAAATTATTGTTATATATGTGTATATATATATATATATATATTAATGAAATTTTAATATTCAAAGATTTATAGATAAATAATATATAGTTTTAAATTAAACAAATTACTTAATTAGAATTTAGTCTAATTAAGGTTGATAAGAGTGTTTTAAATGAAATAATTAAGTTATGTAATGGAGATTTTTAATTGAAACGATTATCAATTAGATAGGTTAAATGGAAAGAGATATTAATGTTTATTTGATATTTATTGAATGGTTGATTTAATGAACGATGAATTTGATTTGAATATTGATCATTATAATTAAATATTGAAATTATTAATGAGTTTATTATTTATTAATAATTGTTAAGTTTAACAAATTATTAATGAATGATAGTATAGTTAGTTTTATATAATTATTAATTAATTCAATTTAATTGAGATTAGTTAATAATTGAAGTATAGTAATAAGCTATAGATCAATAATTGAATTCTAAGAGTTAGAGGGAAAAGCTTTAATCTATCAAAACAATACATGGGTTAGGAAAAAATATACAAAATGTTCCTTCACTCAATATCTAAATTGGAAAACGAAAATTGAGACCTTCACACTTATTTCAATTATAAGATTTTAGCAAACCAAAACATGTGCTTTTATTTTGCGTCTTCTCTATGCTTCGTGTTTTGGGATTTTGGGTTGACTAGTGTTGACCAATTATAGGATGTCTACCAGAGGCTCGGGGGTTATGATTTGTGATGTCATGATGATGTCTTTTGATTTCGATCTTCATAAACCCAACCATGGATATGTGATGGTATGCTCTATGAGATATTTGTATTTACTGATTGTTATTGCTTTCTAGTCTTCTTGTGTGAAGCTGAGATTCATATGTATGAGACACTTGACTTAACCATTTTGAGTCATCTATCAATTATACTTGGATTAATTTCCAATCATTTGATGGAATTGAATTGTTTATGTGATCTTGATGATGTCATGTTGTGACATGTTTTGACTCAACCATTTTGGAGTCTTCAATCAATATTATTTTGAGATACTTTTGGTTGCTTGATTATTATGATTATCAAGGATACCTTTAGTTGCTAATAGAGAATTGTTGTGGTCATGATTATCTATGATGCTTTTTAGTTGCTCATGGAGATTTGATGTTTATATTGTGGATTATCTTTTGTAATTTTGTGATTTATGATTCCATGAGCTTAGGGTAGGTTATCTACTTGTAGTATTGGGAAGTGGCTTGCAATGGGGGTCGGGGCCCTAAGAGGCTGCCAAGGTAACTCATTGTAAGTTGTCTTAATAAGTGAAAACACTCACACCTAATACTAACTAAATGAACCTAAAAAATAATTGTTTGTTCTCGCCCATGCCTTGGGTGCTAGTATAGACTAGGATGGGAGTAGAGAGAATGCTTGGTTGTGACCTTGCATTCCATAGTATGCCTCGTCTATATGAGAGGATATTAGTGGCCGCACAAGGATCACTAGGGGGCTAAGGTCTATTGGGAAACTGCCAAGGTAACTCTAGCATGATTTGTGTGATGACACTTTCTTGCTTGCATAGTAGATTTCCTACATGTCATTGTGTGCCTCTGGAATTAGATGTCGATTTGTGATTGGAACCTTTGAGTTAGTATACTTTTAGGATTCCTTGACTTAGAGAGTATTTGTGCTATGTGATTTTTGATAACCTGTATGGGACTTGAGATTATCTACTCAGTGCATTGGGAGTGGACCATTTAGGTTCCACACAGTCAAGTGGTAGTGCTTTATCACTCTTACCACATGAGATCCATTTGAGACATCGTAGTTGATGCATTCTTGGATTATGATGGTGGATATGCATCCTTTAATTGATGATTAGTCTATGTTAGATGATGTTATCTTGTGCTTTGCATGTTAGATTTCATTTTTTGTATATGATGTAGTATGATTTAGGAGTGACATTCCTACTATGTTAATACCGATGATCTCTTCGGTGATTTGGAATGTTATGCACAAAGGGATGGCTAGGACCCATGATGGTCTAATGATGCTATTAAAGGTTGGGAGGAATCTTGCACTTAGTTAATTATGTTTGATGATAAATGGTTATCTTTTATGATGATGTATCATGTATGACATGTGATTACCTTTACTTTGTTGCATCATGGATTAGAATAGGATGATGTATTTTATTTCACACATGTATATTCTTTTAAGCCTTTCATACCCTATGGCATGTACAGTGGATGATTGAGCATTCAAAAATGTAATTAATGAACATTGGACTTTTCATTATTATTTCATGTGGATGTAGTATTAGATGGATTCATTAATAGTTAATTTAGATGTCATTCAACATTAAGGAATCCATAAAGAATGTAACCTAATATGTATACTTTCAGTTGATAAATTTTATTGCTTTTGCTACTATGTTATGTTTGGTTTTACTTTAATGTTTTTAAAAAAAAATGCTAGCAAACTTAGTGAAATTCTAGGTTAATTCTTTGGATCCCTTGGCGGGGCGTTACACAATAGCCTAAAGTCAATGGTGCCTAAGTTTAGAGGGTAGTTTTATATAAATTTTGATTATAACCATGGATTATAAGCCCTATGTTTATTGCTTTATTTTGAACTAACTCACCAGTAATACAAGAACACAAATGACATGCTTCAAACTTCATAGGCACTCATATGGCTTCTTGCAAAGATGTGGTGTATGAGGAGTGAAGACATAGTGCACTGCCATCATACTGAAGGAGCTACTAGGATGATCGAGGGAGGACCGTGTTTTATAAAGTCCAATTACCTTGTGAGATGCATAATGAGTAATAATTTGTTTCAAGATTGTTCCTGAGAAGATTAAAATAGGGGATATCAAGAATGTATTTTCAAGGAATCTCTTATGAAAATGAAAGAAACCTTAGTGTCAATATGAGTTTTCATGTGCTACCCAACCTTCCTTATTGTGAAAAGGTCTCACATGAGCTGATGAGAACATTCTAAAATGAAATTTTGGAACCTCTATGATATCCTCATATATGTGATTAGGGGAGACATTGCGTTGACCTTGTTGCATAATGCTAAGATATACAATAGCAATGATTTAAATTATACTATTGGAGCCAGTGATTGGAGAAGAGATTGGTACCTTGCACATACCTACAAAATTGAAAGTGATGGAAGCCTACATCCATCAACATGGCAAGTCAAGTTCTAGGTAAAATAGTGTAAAGTTTGTTATGAGTTGTGAATGAAGAAGCCTACAGTGCTAGTAAAAATGAGGTTGGGGATAATGTGTTTGATAATGATTTTGGCACTAAAGATGGAACGCACATTGAGGTAGTGCATGAGGAGGGGCAAGCAAGTCTAAAGCATGAAATAGTATTAATTTAAGATTGTGAGGAAAAATTTCAAGAAGAATATGGTGATGATGGTGAATCATTGAGAATAATGGAGGATAAGGAGGTCTAGATCATTGTTGGAGGAGATGAGTGAGTCAAGGACTCAGGAAGATTGCAAACTGCAACACATTTTTCCTCTTTTCCATAGCTCAATTTTGTAGAACAACTTGTAAGCATTATCCCACATTCATAAGTGGAAGGAATTTCAATTTTTTAAAATATTTGAATGACCATGGAGTAAGTGTCTCAAAGACTTTGGTCTTTTGAGATGCATAGTTCAAGTATGTGGGCCCATTCCAATGATGTAAGGTAAGGTTTGGTTAGATACACAAGTAAATGGTTGCTAATGTAGAGAGTTAATAGACCAATGAAAATTGGCCATGTGGTAGGATTACTAAGGAGATCATGAATTTTCCTAGGTTAGTGTGCAATCAATGAAATTAGTTGAGATGGCATGAAATAATTAATCATGATGTTTCCACAGTTACTAGGTGGTTAGACAAAATGGTCATGAAGTGGATAAAAAAGGATTGATTGCAACATCTCCACAGTCATCTCATAGTTAGTGAAACAAGTGGAGAGGTTGAGATAGTTGTTAATCTTTGTTCTTCAATTAAAGTCTGGAGATTAGCCTAACCATGGAGAAGTAGAGATGAGGTTATTCACACCATCTTAGTAGTCCACTTGCAATTTAAAGTGAACGTGGAGATGAAGAGATATTGTGGCATGTGGCATGGAGGTATTGATAAGGAAATAAGATTCTAATTTAACTTAATCTAATGATGACACATAGCATCTAGTCAACAATTGACCCAAGTTTGACCAAAGAGGAATTGTGAAGAGATATGATAAAATAACAAATTCTAAAGTATTAAAATCATATATCTCACAAGCTTAGCACTCACTTTGGAAAATAGAGAATTAAAACTAAATTTACATTTTATTATATAGTTTGGACTATATAAGATTTGAAATATTTCAAAAATTTGAGGTGTTTTATGCATGGCCAAGGGTCAAAAATTTTTAATGCATGCCAAAAGGGGTTTTTTTCTACATAACATAGAGTGTTTTATACCATTGGAAAGGGGAGAAGATGATGTTTTAAAATATACAATTAGAATGTGTGTAGGTCATTAGTGGTGAAATATATGGTTAGATTTGTAAAATTAGGGGCATTCTCAATAGAGCAAGTGTTTTTCATGATGAAGATTCAGATTTAGTTAAAAGGAAAATATAGGGATTTGTTGGTTCCATATTTGGGGGAAGTATTCTTAGGTGTATTATTATGCCTCTTGATAGCCCTCATTTTCACTCTGCCAAAATTCTAAAAAAATTAATGTGAAAATGCCTTGAATTGTGTTCTGTAGCTAGGTTTTGTTATATTCTATTATCAATATTCTGGTGAAGATCCTAACCTAGAAAGTTTTCCTATTCTTGGCAGTTAGGTTTCCCTTGAATTTTATAAAATTATTTTTCCCTATCAAACCTTTGGTTTTAATCCATGCCCTTTTTGAACTTTTCAAGATTCAAAGATCTATTGGTTCTATCTTGTTTTAGCATGTGTATGCATTTTATTGTGAACTTTCAAAATTTTATTAGGCACAACCATGCAACCAAGGTGATCATATTGTTGAGGCATATCTCTAGACTACAACATCTTATGGTGTGACCTAGCAAAGTGACTAAGTTTCTTTTGTTCACTAAGTTGTGGCAATTTAGTGCCTAAGTAAATTTTTTATTGCGACTGAGAAAAAAAGTTAGTGTAGCCTTAATCATGGAATCACCTAACTAGAAAGGATACTATGAACTTTAACAATGACTATGAAAACTATTGTGTTTGAATGGTCAAGACCTTAAAGACTAAAGAGTTTGAGATTACCACAACTAGGTGAATGTGGTCAGAAGCTTCTAAGGAAAACTTTGATAACATAATCTCAAGGGTAAGCATATAATAAAGAGGAATAATTATGAAGCATCAACAAAGTTAGAAGTATTCTAACTAAAGATAATCTTGAATATAACTACAAGGTGCATAAATATGTTTGATCACTTGGTCACATAGTTGAAGTGAACAAGAGTTATAAAGCCAATGACTAGGTGACAACATAATAAGTCATGCTATCATGATGTTAAAGATATATCAGTTAAGATAAGCCACAAAGCACTGACTAGGCTAAAAATGCATAAAGAATCCTTTTTTCACATGGTCACAAGCAAAGACTTATAAAGTAAGAGGAGTTGTGATCCTACAAATTCTTAAATGTGTTATAAGAAAAGAATGATTGCATGTTCATAGAAAAAAATGTTAGAGATAGAAATGTATGCAAAGTTGTGACTTTGTGATTGTTAAAGGTAATCATGCATTTGTAAATAGTAAGTGCTAATTTTAATAAGATGGAGCAACCACAAGATTGAATTTCTAAAAGGAGTTAAATTCTTTAAAGCACCTAGTCAAATAGTTAATTGTCAAAAACATTAACTATACTGCAAAGTAGTAATGAATGTTTGAAGTTGTGAATTCCTATTCACTAGTTTTAAAAGACAAGGCAAAAATTGACTATGAGATGAAAATTAAGAGTAGTTGTTGGGCCACATGCATGATTTTTTAGGCAATAAAACAACTGTTAAAAGTCTCATCATGATTTAAAAAATACATCCTATCAAAAGGTGCATAATTTTTTTTGAAACAATGATAGTACAAGTCAATTTTGGCATTTTAACAAATTTTGAGAATTCTTATATACGTTGACATAAAGACATATAAATGATTCTCTACTTCTCATTCTCTATTTAATAGTTGACATAACAATTTTCTAAGTTACTGTGTTTGTATAATCCAGAGACAGAAATTTGAGCACTAAGAAATTTTTAGAGTTTTCAAAGACATTATGAGTTTTCAAAGTTGATATTGACAGTAATTTGTTTAAAGAATTGATTGAAAAAGTTATGGCACAAGAAGAAGGAAAAATAATAGTCCAGGTTGATAGATAAGAAGTTTCACAAGTTGTTTAATACACCAAACCAAAATTGGCAAGTTTATATGTAGAGGAATGGGTATACTTCCTCCCAGGATCTTCCCATGCTAGAACCATGAATTCCCATATATTCAATGATGCATACTCTTTCTGAAAAGATTCCACTATACCTGATACCAACGTGAATGATCTTTTCTAGTATTTTTATAATAATAGGTTTGAGAAATCACCAGTCTACAACCCTTGGATCAAGAACATGAAAAAATTGATAATGCCCAAAGTAATAATAGATGTTGATTTAATGAAGGCATTGATCAAATCATACAATCCTACAACTAAAGGATTTTGTAAGAAGGACATGAGTATCCTATACAATCTAGAAAAGGAAACATTTACTAAATTCTTTGACCTAGGGGGACCTATGACAAGACTAATTTAGAAGGAGAAAATGAATGAAACTTTGAAGAGCCAGAAGAGCTTCTTTATTAGACACCATGAATGTCTCTAGTTACCTATACATCATGGCTCTAGACATCCAAGACCCAAGTCATAATGCTAGATATGACCTTGTGGAGTATATTATTGATAGGATGTGTGATGAGATTGTGGCAGCTCAGAGGGGAGAATTAGGAAAATTTAGGTTTTTCTAGTACTCATTATTAATTCACATTATTCTTTTTTAAGAATGTAGGGCATATTTGTCTAGATTTCATTGAAGCCACTAAGGAGAATGGAGAGAACCTACCTATGCAGTTGTGGACTCATTTCTAGCAAAGGTTTTATCCTTATGCTAGTGTTATTTCTTTTTATAATAATTCTATTTTTCCCATTGACCTTCTATTTAGGATCGAATTAGACATGGGAAAATTTGCTAGAGAAGTAAAATCAATCACTGATACTAAATGGAATAAATACTTAGATGAAATGCACACCATTCAAGATGCCACCTAGCTAGACATTGATACAGACATTACAATTTGGGAGGTTGTGGAAGAGATCAAAGTATTACCATCAGTTGATAGTGCTTGATAAATTAAAGATATATTTAAAGGCATAAGGGACAAAAGGACAAAGAAAAGACAAAGAAAGTGATAGGAAATTAGGGAAAAAACAAAAGAAAGTTGAAGACACCTGTAGAAAGTGCCACCTACTAGTTTTGGAACTGCATCCCAAATTTTGATCATGTAAAAATAATATTTGTGATGTAACAATATAAAATATCTTTTTATTTGATTCCCATTAAAATTTTGACATGTGTCCTCCCATCTGAAGCTTGTTGCAATCCTTCTTATAAAAGGATTTCCAAGATGTGGAGTGAGGGTCCAAGTATTGTAGAATTTTGGTGCTTATGCTATTTATAGTCAATCCATTTTTTTTCAATTATATGATCTATTCAATTTTTCCAATCTAGGAATATAATGAAATCTTGAATGATAGGTTTTTTCATGTCCTAAGTTATACTTGGAGCTTCATACTAGTATTGTATTATTTTCAAAGAAGATTAATACAAAGGAAAGTTCAACATATCTATGTCTCTGAGTTTTATCTCTATTTTCATATATCTATAATTTTGGGATTGAAATGAACAAAGTTCTTTCACTTTAATGTAGCTCGGATAGGTTGTTTGTCCTTTCATCGATTGCTTTTAATTCAAGAAGCTAAATAAATGCTTTTATGAATTAATAGTGTTTCTAAGTATGTGGGGGGGGATATCATATGAATTGAATTTAGGGTTAACTATTGATAAATTTAATTGAAAGTCAATTAAATAGGTCCAGGGTTACTGGTTTGACTCTATATAACAATGGATAAGACACTGATCAATTAATTTATATGCAAGTTGATATGATCATAGGGTTTCACAATGCACATATTAATCAAAATAATTTTTTTATTTTTGTAATAAAGAACTAAATTGTTGGTCATTACTTATTTGTAATAGCTTTCCTTCTAAGTTACAACTAGATACTATAATCAAGGAGTTAACTGTAAGCCCAAGAATAATATTGACCATTTTTCCACTATAGGGGATAGATATGAAAGAAGCATATCAGTGAGAAAATATTTGAAGAATAAAATAATAAAATAAACCCATCTAAATCCCTAACGTGCACCCACCCTGGCCCTATAGATCCTTAATTTTAGAAATCCCTTATGTGCTTTGTTGAAGTTGGTCTAGATCTGAGATGAATTGAATTGAAAATGGGACCTAGCCAGTCCTTAGGATTTTCTTTTTCTTTTATATCTTGGTACAGAGTTTTTAGCAACTTGTAGATTTAAAAAAAAAAGAAAATGGCAACTCTACTAGGGAGTTGTACAAAGAAGTCATGTCTGGACTATTGAGATCTTTGGTGAAAAGTTGTGCAAATATTTTCATATATTCATTCTTTCTTGTGCCCATGCTAATATTAGCTCTTTTTAAGAGACAACCCTTGAGAATTTATAAATATTCCAATACCATAGATATTACATGACAAATAATGTGCATACAATTGCCTAATTTTCCACATAGAGTTTACATTCCCAAAGTATAAAATATTCAAATTATCTGGGTTGGGTCCCTATGTTAGATCTATTTTGAGAAATATTTTTACTATGAAGAATCTTTTCTTTTAACCATTATTAAAATGTTTTTTTGCCTAGTGGGTGGCAAACCGGCCTTTGGTTTTGTCAACTAGTGCTTGTAATGAAGTGAAGAGTGGTTGATAGAAGGAAAAATAAAAGATCATATGTTAGGGAAAACTTGGATACCTCTCTATATATAGAGTTAACTGAGGGTGGTAAGAAGAACCGATCTAAGAAAAAAGGAGAAACCAATCATGCATGGAAACCTAGAGATAACTTTTAGTTCCAACCTATAGTTGACAAAGAAGTCTTATCCCATAGCTCAAAATATGAGAGTACTAGGCTTCTAGGAAATATTTTAGTTACAACTTTTCATGAAGAGAATCCCTACCAAGATAAAATGGTATCATCCATGAGGGATATTACTATTAGATCTAGTGATTTAGGAGGAATAAATCAGCATACTAGACCTAGAAGTGTTCAATCAAGTAGATCTCACCCTCATCATGTTCCTTTCATTGAAAGAAACCTTATTGATCTTAGTGACCCTATAGAATCAAAAACAAGAACCACAAATCCTAATTATTTTCTCACACGAATAGAGGTTCTTAGAAAAAGGGTTGCTGAAGAAGATGCCAAGTGCATATGTTTGGAGAAAGAAAAGGAATACATCACTATGAATGCTCTCACAGAGAGGAAGGCCTTACTTAGAAGGATGGATTATTTAATGGAGTAGAACAAGAATTTAGAAGAAAGATCTTCTAAGTTACATTCAGATTTCTATGGAGATGTTGAAGCTTTAAGATCCAAAGTTCAAGAACAAGAATTCCTTCAAAAAGAAAAGGAATGAATTGTCATCTCCCAAGTCCAATCTTATAAGCCTATTGAACTTGAAATCATATATCTAACTATGAAAAAACCTTGATAAAGGAAAGTAGAAGGTTGTAGAGATATAGATAAATGAGCCCCAAGTTATTCCTAATAAATCTACAAGTATTGTCACATCTAAATTAGATTTAAATATATAGAAAGCCAAGAAGGAAAGAGAAGAATTGGCCAAAGAATTTGAGAAAGTGGAGAATGAGGTCCAAGAAGATGAGACTAGAAGGAAAATATGGTTTATCAAATCCAATTCTACCTACCATCTTGGCCAAATTTATCCTCACAAGTCATTCCCTCTCTTCCAACTTGTGGACCAATAGTGACTAGCGAAAATGTATCTCAGTCAGCCCTTGCCACATCTTCTACTAGAAGTAGTTAGATACATGTTACTTAGCAAGTCCAATAGACTCAAATACCAATACAAACCCAAGTTGTTGGACCAAGCACATCAAATGTGGTAGGTTTTCAAAGAAGATCCATTTAATGGAAAAATATAATCAACTTTCATTTGTGGGCATTCTTGGTTTTCCCCATCCTATCTCAAATGATCTGAGAGATAAGGTCATAAAAGTTTCAAGCAACAATGCCATAACTAGTGAAGAGTACCTTAGAAAGTTCATTAACATGCTTAATTATTATGAGGTAGAGCATGAGGATGTAGTAATGAAGTTGTTTGTACACTCATTAACTAAGAATGGCAGGGACTAGTTTAGGAGGCTACCTGATGACAATTTTGGTTTATGGAATGATTTGGAAAAGCTCTTTAAAGAGTACTATAATGACAACACCAATGGTTGTTTTATGTTGAATGAATTCAAAAACATAAACAAGAACCCAAATGAGTCCACCTTTAACTTCAATGAGAGATTTTAGAAAGGGATGTGTAAATTGTTTCAAGTGATGAGTCTTGGTGAAGATGTATGTCTTACTACCTATTTCAATTCCTTTGACAACAAGATGACATATATATTGAGAGAAAAGGATCCTAGGACCTTGAGGGATGCTTATAAGATGGCTTCCAATATTGAGAATAATAGAAAAGCATCTATAAATTTTGGGAGAAGGGATTACCCAAACCTTTTTAATACTCATGGTAATAAGAAAGAATGTGAAAAACTTGTTGTAGGTAAGAAATCTAAAGACGATACAATGGGTCAAGTTTTGAATCTTCTCAAGAATATGAATCCACCAACATAACATGCAAATAAGATAAATAATGGTGAGAAAAACCCATTTAGAAATAATTACAATAGGTAGAATAGAATGCAAAACTTTCACTATACCATTCAACGAAAAGATGGAAAGCCTATAGTTCCTCTATTAAAAATACTGGTGAAAAGAGTACACTTGATCCTTTAGAAAAAACATCTATCAACATGGTTGATGACCCTCAATGGTGTATGATTTTTTGATTACCTCATACACCATAGTATTGTGTTGTTTCATTGTCCTTTAGTGTTGATCAAGATAAAAATGAAGAATAACCTAGTTATGATGGTGGTGTTGAATATGTTGGATGTAATATGGTTGGATCATATTATGATGATGCTTCAAGAGATGATGATAATGATAATGATGTTCATGATAGAAGATAGTTCAATAGTATAGTACAATAGCAAATCTTCTCAAATCAAGATAAAGAGGAGGATACTACTTGTAATATGTTGTCATTAAAAAATGAAGTAACCTTAAGGATCCCTACTAAAGAGAAAATTGATCAAATCACTAAAAACATGGTTTCTCAAGTTCAAACCAGAAGTATATTACAAAAAATGAAGTAAATATGGTGTTTGTTGTTTTTATCAAGAAGACTAATCCAAAGAAAATAGAGATTAGTGAGCCAAACAAAAAAAGTAATATCAAGGTTAAAACTATTTATAAAAAATGGGAAGCCAAGAAAGGAGATATTGGAAAAGGTTCTAAAGTTCAAACTAATGATAGCAAGAAGGAAAATTAATCATTAGTAATCACTACTATGAGTGAGAAAAAACAAATTAGAACATTCCAAGTTCATTTTACAAGAAAAAGGAGATAAAAGGTATGTCAATTGATAATTATACTGCTCCTCTTATTGATATGTTGTCATAAATCATAGTAAAAGTTCCTCTATCAGAGTTGTTAAGAATCCATGAACATAAGAGCAAAGCTAGAGCATGACCCAAAGGTGTAGATATAAGGTTAATCATTACTATATTACCAATCAAGTCCCTAATGAACGTGAGAAGAAATTGGAAACTAAAGTTATTATTGTTGGAAACATAGGTTAGAATAGGTTACTAAGAGGGGAGGGGTGAATCATGAACCAATAAAATTTAATCTTATATAACCAATTATCCTTCATATATATTTTGATCTAATTTCATGCATGAAAGACTAAAAGTAGTAAAACATTCATAACATATTGACACAAGCTATGTTGACCAAGAAATCTTCCAAATAGAAAGTAAAACTAGGGTGGGGATGATACCTATAGGCTTTAGTACTATATTATTAAGTTGGCTAGTTAAGGCTTACAATTGATCACTTTTGATGATCTACCTTGTTAGGAGAAATAAGGAATGCTAGGTCTACCTTGTGAAAAGATTTACAAAACATACAATGAAGTTTGCACTTGATAAAGAGATTTGCAAAAGACTATTAAGTCTACCTTGTTAAAGGATTTTATTAATACACCTGTTAAGATGACTAGTAACTAATCTCTGATCTATAACTTTGATTTTCTGGTTGATATTCTTTTGAAATATAATGATCACCTTGTTGTGATAGATAAATATTTTCTTCTCCTTATACTATTTGTAGCCTTTTCACTTCACACTTCTCTCTATATTCATATAATTACTTATTACATTGTATTTGGATGTGATACAATATATTACATATATACCAATCCAAAACATAATTCATCAAAGTTGGCTACAACATAAGTTTCCATCAAGACCACAAAGTCAGCACAACTGCTGGCACTCAGGTTTTGAACAAAAACTCGGTAAGTTTTTGATACTTGGAAATAATATTCAACACTTGACATCATCATGCTCCTAGTAGATGTATAAGCTTAATTCATATTAATCACTTCAAATTAGTTTGAACTCGGTTAGCATTGGTGACTCAGTGAACACTGTGAAACTTAACACATAAACTAAATCACTTGATTGATATTGCATGGCTTGGTCAATAGTAATATTGTAAGCTATGCATAAAATAAATCACTTGGTTGACCCTCCTTGGCTTGGTCAACACTAGATTCACATCATTGACCCTATGAGCTTGGTAGACATTGGAGACCATGGTTGATACTGTGCAATGCAGTTAATACTATGAAGCTCAGTTTGCATTGTCATTGATGAATTTGGTAAATACTACTTGACATGAACTAAATACTATTTTTGGAACTTGGTAGGAAGTGTAGAACTTGGTAGAACCTGGATTACTTGGTGAATACAACAAACTACAAGATAATCTCGATAGTTATTTAACCAATTGAATAAGTGTGAGTCACTAATAAACAAAATTTGACCATAATGTCAACAATCTCCCCCATTGGCACTAGTGGCAAAAACACTTATCAGTCCAAAACTAAATTCCCAAAATTTCAAGTTCAAAACATTCTTATGTCTCCATTCTATGTCTCCAACTCTATAACATACTCTATTTTTGAGATTTTTCAAAATTGCTTTTGTAAAAGATGTTTTTTAATTATCTATACATGTATTTGTATAATATTATGTTGCTCCCCCATACATATATCACATATGATACTTCTCCTTAATATGTACACAAATTTCTACCCCTTCGATATATATATATATATATATATATATATATACATCTTCTCCCCCTTTTTGACATAAATGCCAAAGGTGTATACTACATGTTAATGCCAAAATGTGATAAGAAGTCAGAATGTATCTTAAAAATCAATGCCATTTTCTTGTACCAATTTTCTTGTAACACCTTTCTTGCATGGCATGCGATGTATACTTCTATTGATAACTCCATCATGTGATCAACTATGGAGAAGTTATTATCATGGATGAGAGTTTTGGCATGTGAATTGTGTTTTTGCAATGCATCCATGTTTGGAAGAATCATGCCTTGGATTTCTACAAGTGTGGCCCTAATCCTAGCTTCTTCCCTTAATAATTTTTCTTGAAAATTAGTCAGAAATATGATCTTTGAGTAGTGAGCAGAATTGTAGCTTGGATCAAGTGACAACTGGTGTACACTTTCCTTCAAGTCTTCATCTATCTCAGATAATTTATCTTTTATCCCCTAGGTAAAGATAGATGTATCACATAACTTGATAAATAATGAAGTTACATTATTTGTAGAGGTTTCCAATAAACTAAGAGTAGGAGATAATTCTACTTGATTGATTACAATTTTCTATGCTACCTGCTCTAATACTTTGCTCTCAAATTTCCTCTTTGCCCTTTGTAACAACTTTTCTTGTCTATTTAGATCTTTATTAAATTTCTAGACAACTTCTGCTAATTGAATAAAAATAAGTTGTGTAATATCAACCTCAATACTTAGTGCATCCATAAGTATGTTCTTTACATCTTCAAGGACATGGTTTTCTTTTCTCTTTTCTTCTCTAAGCTTATGTTTCTTAGCTCTCTTTTGCAATAGTTAACCCATTATGTTCATTTGATTAGGATTTAGAGTAGAGATGCCCCAATTTAGGATAACTATATCCTCATCTAGATCAATGTCTTCTTCTTTACCTTTAACCTTATCACTAACTTTTGTACTCGATTGAGATTTTTTCTCAATTGTCCTTGTAATTATTATTAACCCATTTGGAATTGTAAAAAATAAGAAATAGAAGGACTAGAAAAAAAAAAAAAAAAAGATATTGTACTAATAGTATAAATATCTTGATGTTGTGTAGCCAAATCTAATGATGGTGGAGGCACTAGCTATTCAGTAGATGAAGTGCTGATCACTAAAATCAATATGGTACTTAGCTAAATAGGTGCAAAGATTGGTTAGGTGCATGGTGTTGTAGTGGTTGCCAAAGCCAACTTAGAAAAATCTTTCTCTAAGCTTGATGACATTAAATATTTTCTTAGAGAGTGAGGAAATGAGGCCATTACTACTACTGCAATCTTCTCTAGGTCTATTTCCTAAATAATTTAAATCTTAGGAAGATCCTCCTTAGTAGCTTCCTATTCTTTCTCCTCATCATCTTGAATTTCCACATCATCTTCATCATATTTTTTATCATCCTCCTCTATGTCTTTCTCATCTTCCTTATCACTAACATGAACAACATTTGAAGTCACCTGGTTGATGAAGGTTGTAAATGTTCTTCCATGTAGTAGTATTTGTCTTCACTATGGATTCTATGTCTTTCATAAGCACAAGACATGTATTGAACTTTAGAATGAGCTTCTCCTCATCTTTCTTCATGGAATTGTTCACCTCTTTATTACTAAGACTCAGCATGAGCTACCTCAAAAAAATTTCATAGATGTCTTTTGAAATCTTTTGATTATTTTCCCATCTTGGCTTGATTACTTGCATATGGTCATTGGGAATTTTCTATACAAGTTGACCAGGGGAGTATTTCCATTTATGTAATTTTGACATCAACATGTCTTCAACTTGCTTCTTCTCATCTGCACTCTTTGTTCCATATCTGAGAGATTTGAAGTTTTTCATTCTAGCCCCTCCTTCAATTTCCTTTATTTTTATTGAAATGTAGGTGGAGGCCTTTTGAAAATGACTTCCTTGGTATCCTCCTAACTGAATTTCAATTTCTTTCTAGACATTGATGCTCTTCTAGTGAATATTATAGTAGATGACTTGGTAGGTCAAGTTATGATAACCTTACCTTTCTTCCTAATTGGCTCTTCTTCTTCAAACTTTGTTTCTTATGCTTCATCCTCTATTTCATCTTCTTCTACATCATCTCCTTTTCCTTTAGTCAAAAAGAGTGTAGAACTTTCTTGCCTCAGTCTTTTTATCATCTTCTTTTCTTTGCTAACTGCTTGAGAAAGATTGATTTCAAGTTCTATTCTTGTTTGGTTTCTTCATAAATACTAGAATATGTGGCCTTGGGATCCATAGGTTCATTCAATAGTGCCTCAATAATATCTTTTTTTTCATCAATGTTAACCTTATAGCTTAGAGGCTTAACCCACACCACTCTAGGTTTGACTACTTGAATGTACACTTTGTCATAGTCCACCATGAAAAAACCATCATCCTTGTAATCTTATAAAAGATTCTTAGGAATTATATATCTATTATTCATCTTTTTCTTGAATGAATCAAAGTATTCTTCCATGATATTGACAAAGTTCTCACCTATCTCTATTATATATTCATTAATTTGATATAATACCAGTACATCTTTTCTCCATACAACTGAGCCATTAGACGGGAAAAATTTTTGCACATAGAAGAATAAATAAGTCAAAAGTGAAAGAAACTTATATGAATAATTCTTTTAAGTCATGATGCTCTTCATGTTCTTGTTTAATTGATTCAGCATTAACTTGGCAAGGTCAAAGGACAAGTTATTCTTCACTACCTTGAGATCTAGATCAA
This sequence comes from Cupressus sempervirens, assembly GCA_028749045.1. Taxonomy (NCBI): domain Eukaryota; kingdom Viridiplantae; phylum Streptophyta; class Pinopsida; order Cupressales; family Cupressaceae; genus Cupressus; species Cupressus sempervirens. The sequence continues at coordinate 310,923,925 of CM053790.1, read as the reverse complement.
CTGCCTCACATGACACACTATTGAGATGATTGGAGCTATAGATCTTATTGGTAATTACATCAATTTCAAATTTAAGGTCCATGTCAATCATATTAATGATATTCATTCCTCTTCCATCCCACTTGGTAAGAGTCTTGTTTTCTAGTTCTACCTAACTTAGGGTTTTGGTAGTCTTGGCTATGTTCAACATCAGAAGCCCTATTATCTTGTGAATCATTTTATTTGAGATTTGAATACACTGCTCCAATCATAACTATCTATTGTGTACATGAATGAGAATAAACTTGATCCATTTAATTTGAAAATCTTGGGGCATATATGGAATGTGAGTCAAACCCTTGATCTCCAAATGTTGATGCTCACATTTCAACACACCATTAACACATAACTAGTTCAAAGATTCATCCATGTCTAGGGTTCCAACTTCTTAGATTGAACAACAAAAATGTGAATAGATATAATTAACAAGTAATACCTTGGATGAAATCTATGATTGAGCTCTGGTTGGGTCAATTGCTTTTGTAATTGTTAGACTCAACTTGAAGTCTGGTTCCTTCCATTCAATTCTATGAACCAACATCTTAGATCCTTTCCTAGTTTTGCTAAAGGAAGATTCCATACTCAGTAGGGTTTATGAAAACACAAAAAACTTCAGCAAAAAACACATAGATTGCTTGGAAGTATAGAAATTTCCCTTGCAAATAGGTCTTTAGAAATCATGGTGAAAAATGAATTTGATTTCCTTCCTTTTAACAAATTTTTACTTTTCAATCACCATAAATGCTTGGTACAATCACTCATTCAGTGATAAAATGTCTTCCATAGTTCAACCTTAATGCTCGGTAGAGTCATTCATAGCTCAGTGTCCACACAATGTTTTAGTGTATCCCGACCTTGCTCAACAGGGTCTTGCAACCCAACCTAGCTCAATAAGGTCTCAAGTTTTTGCAATCACTTAGTGACCCCCTTTGCATCTTTAATGCTGATATGAAAATTTCCTTCTAGCTAGCTAGAACTAATGTAAAATGTCTACTTTAGAGTCTTATTTCTAGTCATTCTTGTGGGAAATCAAGTTGAAATGCTTGAGTTATCTAATTCTTGAGTGACATGTGCTTCATGACTCAGATTTGCATTCTTAAAAGAATTTGGAATCCATTTTCTACCTCATCTTCTTTCTAATATTGTCATCTTTTGCTTACTTTTCATCTTCAATCCTTCTAGTGTTCATATAGTTCTTTGCAAGATGTCTAAGTTCTATACAAATGAAACATCTTCTAGTCGTGTCTCTTGTCCTCATGTGATGTTTCACACAATTTTCTCCAATATGCCTAAATTCTCCATAGTAGTGGCATTTACACCATGTGTTGTAGTCCCTATCAAATATAGCTTTGACAATTTGTTATCCTAGGTTTAATATCTTGGTTTTGCATTCAGAAGATCTATTTCCATGCTTCTTGCACTTGTGACATTTACCTTCAAATTCAGGTTTCTCTTTGCATTCACTTGCTCTATGACCGTGCTTATTGCAATTGTAATACTTTCCATTGAATTTTGCTTTACCATTACTTTGACATTTTTTTGATATATGAACTAACTTACCATAGTGATTGAAAGTAGGCCTTTGATTCTTTTGATCTCCTTGCTTGGATGATTTACCTTTTTCTATGTATCCTATTCTTGTTTTGCCTTTCTATTTGTATTGACTTTTCTCATTCAACTGATTCATGTGTGCTTGAGATTTCATCATCCTCTCATTGGTTTTCTTTTTAGTGTTTAGATCATTTTTCAATATTTCATTCTCTCATCTCATATTCATGATTTCTTCATTTGCATTAGTGAGCTAATCAATAAAGTCTACCTATTGAAGGGATAGATGCTAAATTTCATTGTTCTTTCCATCTATCTCTTCTTTAGCTGTCTTTTTCTTCCATGACTTCACATAATAATACTAACTAGATTTGTTTTTCTCTTTTTAGCTTTCTAACTTCTTCTTTAAGATTTGAATTCTTTCCTAATAGATCTTTTATTGCTTCATCAACTTCATCTAAATTTCTTTTTGGATAGATGTCTTCAATTCTTTCTTTACTGTACAAATTGTCATTTATTTTTACTACAAGATCTTTTCTTCTTTTTAATGATCAAGAGAGTTGGTCTTTTTATTTCTTTAGTTGCTTAATAGCCAATTCCAAATCCATATTTTCATTGTCAATAGCCTCATCTAGCCTATACACCTCCATTTCCTCCAATCTTTGCTCAAGCTATTAAACTTCTTCTTTGAGAAACACAATAGCTCTGATACCAATTGTTGGAAATATAAGATAGACTAGGTTACTAATGGGGGAGGGGTGAATCAAGAACCAATAAAACTTAATCTTATTTCACCAATTAATCCTTCATATATATTCTAATCTAAATACATGCATGAAAGATTGAAAGCAGTAAAAAAATCATAACATATTGACACAAGATATGGTGACCCAAAAATTGTCCAAATAGAAAGTAAAACTAGGGTAGGGATGATACCCACAAGCTTTAGTACTGTAGTATAAATTTGGCTGGTTAAGACTTACAATTGATCACTTTTGATGATCTACCTTGTTAGGATCAATAAGGATTTCTAGGCCCACCTTGTGAAAGGATTTACAAAACATAAAATGAAGTATGCATTGAGTAAAGAGATTTGTAAAAGACTCTTAAGTCTACCTTGTTAAAGGATTTAAATGATACACTTGTTAGGATGAGCTAGTAGCTGATCTCTAATCTTCAACTTTGATTTTCTAGTTGAGATTCCTTTGAAATGTAATGATCACCTTGCTATGATAGATAAATCTTTTTTGGTCCTTATACTACTTGTAGCCTTTTTACTTCACACTTCTACTCTCTATATTCACATCATTACGTATTACATTGTATTTGGATATGATACAATATATTACATATATACCAATCCAAAACACAATTCATCAAAGTCGGCTATAACATAAGTTTACATCAAGATAAAAAAGTTGGCCCAACTTGCTGCTACTCAGGTTCTATGCTCTTGGTAGACATAAAAGCTCGGTTCATACTAATTACCTCAAATTATTTTGAACTCGGTTAGCATTGGTGACTTGGTGAACACTGTGAAATTGGCATATAAATTGAATCACTTGGTTGACATAACATGGCTCATTCAACACTAATACTATGAGCTCGGTATAAATTGAAACACTTGGTTGACCTTCCTTGGCTTGGTCAAAACTAGATTCACATCACTAAAATTGTGAGCTCGATAGACATTAGAGACCATAGCTAACACTATGCAACTCAATTAATACTATGAAGCTTGGCATGCACTGTCATTGATGAACTTGATAAATACTACTTGACATGAACTAGATATTGTTTCTAGAACTTGGTAGAACCTAGATTACTTGGTTAACACAACAAACTATAAGATAAGATTAGTAGTTGTCCAACCAATTGAATAAGTGTAAGTCACTAATAAACGAACTTTGACCATAATCTCAATAATTGTCTCTTAAATTCCAACTATGTATTTAGATGATTCAATGAATTAGTGTCTAGGAAGTATGGATCCTTTCTTCCTAAGTATTGTTGTCAATGAAAAAACTTTGAAGAATTGTATGATTGACTCTAGAGCATCTAATATAGTAACTCTTTTTGAGGTAATGAAGGAATTAGGACAAAAGGGAAGTTACTACTACTATTGTGTTCATAAAAGTGTCACACTACTATAAACCATTATTTTTGAGAGAACCCATGGAAGATGGAGTCTCAAGAGCTAGCTTATAGCTCTCTATCTATGATGTGCAAAGGCTATGAGATGGTGGCTCTCAAATGAACCAAATTATGAAACCCTTGCAAGCTGCACCATAGAATGAGAGATTCAAAGAGTAGAGGCAAGAGTGTCAATATCCAAGAATCTAGAATAAAATAAAATGTAAATGCAAGCTATTCTAAATGAAATGCAAGATAACAAAGAGAACTAAGCTAAAGTATAAATGAAATTAAGCTAAAAAGTAAGCCATAATATAAGTAGAATGAGAGCTAAGCTAAAATGCAAGAATGCTCCAAGTCTCCAAAATCACCAAGAAAGCCTACAACATACCAATAACATGAGAGACTGAGTTTTTTTTGAATGAGAGAGCCCTCCCTTTTAAAGAAAAATGGGTGGCGAAGATTAAGAGGAAAAACAAGAATAATCAAGGGAGGAGAATACATCTTGAATGATCCATGTGCACAAGCATCTCAACCAATCACAATTAATGATTGACTTTTGAGAGGGTTTGAAATGTGTGGAGGAGAATTAAATTTATTTTAAAAATATAAGATTCCTCTCACATAGAAAATTGTGCATTCATGTGTAGAAAAAAATATTTTTTCTTTTATTTCTAAAATAGGAATAATGCTTTATGTGTGCACACTTAGGATAAGAGATGAGTGGGGAATCTTATTTAATTAAAATGGGGACATGTTATTTTAATTAAATATGAACTTGGGATAATGTGGTCATACCATAGGTTATAATTGAATAAATAAAATTTTGAGGATCTGATAAAAAAATAACCATTAGATAAATTATGGAAAAATGTTAGAAAGTGGGCTCATCGTCTAGATGACCATTTTTAGATGATTATATTTGCCCCTCTTTGAGTAATGTGTGATTGGTTTGGGAACACATTATGTCAAAGAATGAAGAATCTAAGATGATAGAGAGATCTAATTATGAAGAATGAAATGCAAAAAGAGATAACAAATCCTAAATGTATAGTCTGATAGCGATAGTACTAAACACTAGGATAGAGATGATATAATAACTCAAGAAGAGTACTAACACCAAGAAAAGTAGATAGATCAATTGAAAATAAATAGTTGTAGAAGAAATAAATTTGCAACAATGATATAATATTCATGCCCCCTTGGGATTGAAATCAAAATGAGATAGAGGAGATGCAAAAATATGCTATATTTGATTAATTTAGAACAAATAAAAGTTCATCATGATAGATGAGAGATTAAGACCAAAGAGTGACCACCAAGAAATAAAGATATGCCCTAATTTGACTAACTTTGACCAAGAAAGATAAAGCATAAGAATTAGGTCAAAGAAAGAAAAAAGATGGAATGAGATGAAATAGAAATGAAAGCAAAGAGTGGAAGAGAGTAGAAATGATGATTTCCCCAACAAGATTCAAAGATTAAGCTTCAATAGGTCAGCCAACTACATAAAAGAAGGAAGAAAATTTGGTTAGCATGATGAACTCAATTTTGGATTTCAATCCCAAAAATGGATCCAAGATGTTGAGAGTAGAAAAGATAGGTTAAAATAATAGATGAGATGGTAAGATAGAAAAGAAGTGAGAAATGGGAAAGAAGAGATAAGATAAGATTGAGAAGAAACAAGAGAAGGATGAATGTAGTTAGCTGACAAGTCCATGAAAGATAAATAAGAGAGCTCTCTCAACATGCATAATACAAAGCTAAGCTAGAACGAACCCTAGAATGCAAGCTAGTATGAAAAGGTGCAATTGCAAGGGTTACATAAGTAGGTCCTAGTCTTTATCATTGAGCCTTATTAGGGACATTGGAAGATCATGTAATTATCACTAGCATAAACTATGAGCATATGAATATGATCGATATTAGATAGGTATGTAGAAATCCAATCTAAGAATCAAAGACATGTAAGTCAAGATGACTACATGATTAGATTCCCTAAGTTTAGTATAGAAAGATTACACTTATATCAAGGCATAAGTGTTGGGATAACCCTCAAGTGTAGTCTCGCAAAAATAGACAAGGACGATACATTGTAGGTCAAAAGTGTCAAGTAGAACAAGCATGAATGCTCTAAACACCTTAGACTAACAAGGTATACCCACAAGCATAAAGAAAGTAAAAATGCCCCATGCCCCTAGTCTTCTAGTTAATGAAATCCTCAAAAGACTATTAGGGAGGGAACATATAGCAAAGAAATCAATATATACATCACACAAAGAAAATAAAGATCAACATAATTTAGTCATTTAAGTGTTTAAGTGCATGTGTGTGAGTCACTTGGCCATTTCTTCAAGACTTGAATTTGATAGTGAGAAATATCACAACATTAGAGACTTTGGGTAAACTATCTAAAATGTGTTGAGAAACACTTGATGTCAAGTTGGGGGAGTAGTGTTGAGAAACACTATTTTGTGAGTTGCCAAAGGAACCCTAATGCACAAGGAAACCATTAAATAGGCTAAGCAGTGGTACCCCCGAGAAAAGGATAAGAAACAATCCAAATCTAGGAAATGTATAGTGAAATGGCTGATTGAGACTGATAGACATAGGTGCAAGGGTCTTAAGTAGCACTTGTTTCCAAGTTTTGACCACTTGGCAGATTTTTTCAAGACTTTTTTTCAATTTTTTTGTATTTTTTGAATTTTTAATTTTTTGGTGATACATCAAAGCACCTATTGCGAGGTTTTCACTATGATGATCATTTTTTAGGAAATTTTCTAATTTTAATGATTTTTTTCAACATCATATATGAATTTTTAGGATTTTTTAGAATGATTTAGAGATCACTAGCTCTCAAGCAATATCAGATCATTTTGTCCCAATGTCTAGCAAGGTATAGGACATGAGGGAGAAATAAGTCAATGTATAAGAAGAGATGGATAAGAAAGGAGTATGAAGAAAGTGAAACTAATCCTCAAGGACTGACTCCTCAAGAGTACCCAGGCTAAGGAAAGAGATGAAATAGTTAGATGAAGTATGTTTTGGATAAGAAATGGAAGTAATGAGCAAGATAACATGTAGGATAAGCAATGAAGCCAACAAGTGTGATAGCATAAAGCGTGTAGTCCAAAAGAGTAGCCATGTCAAGAGACCTATGAGAAATATGTTTTATTTATTATGATCAAGACCAAGGGGTCAACTAGATAGGATAGTGATGGGATAAATCAATAAGAATAAAGTTGGATATGAAGGATTTGAATGAATGAGCAATCATAATAGAGAATCTCATGAAATAAATAGACAATACTATTATAATTCTTTAGAATAATTGAGAGGGGGGGAGTGAATTAGTTATCCAAGGTCCAAATGCCCTAATAATGCTTTTTCTACAAATCCTTAATGGCACATAATTGAAATTATCATGCATGCAATTGAACATTAAACAATCATAAGAAGCAAACATGCATCACATCATAACACTAAGAATTTGATAACCTAAAAACCCTCTAGGAATAAGAAGGTAAAATTGGAGTGGGGATGATACCCACAAAATAACTGCACAATTGATTTCAACCACTTCTGATGGTCTACCTTGTTAAAGACCTACCTTGTTAAAGGCTACAACACATTATTAAATGTGACCTTGTTAGAGGATCTCACCATACTATTAAGAATGGGCTTGGTTAAAGGACTTTGGAACATTCACTTGGAATGTCACCCTGTTAAAGGATTTACAACATGGCTATTAAACCAATCTAAGTCCATAGGATTTATTTTAACTGCTACAATTGCTAGAGAGTAACAATAATGGCTTTTGATCTGATACAACTTACAACATATCTTGCAAATTACAGATCACACTTCACTTCAATCCTTTGCTTGGCTTTAATCATTGTAGCTCTGTAAGCTTTTCATCTCAAGCTTCATCACCTTAAGTCTTCTTACTCATCATACCAATGCAATCATATCTATGGTCACCTATCGAAGTAGAGTATTTGTGCTCTCTTCCACCTTAGCACCTTCTTCAGCACTTCATGCTTTCATGCTTGACCACCTCACACTTGCTTTGTGACCTTATGACTGCTTAAATATAAATTTAGAATATATTTCCCACTTGATTCTCCCTCTCCAACTTTAGGGTTTCAATGGATTAGGTAAGATACAATGTATCTATCCCATATCTTGCTCTTATCTAGAAACTTCATCTAGAATCTAATTGTATTTGCCAAAAACATTTTACATAGTGTTTTGTGCCACCAACTCATCATTCTTATCTTCTATTTGATTCACAGTATTCTAGATAACTACCATGTCAGCTCAGATCTGGCGAATCTTCAATTTTCAAAATAATGTAGCAACTTGGCATTATTGATTTATTAATGCTGAGCACCTAAAGAAATTTTGTGAAACTTGGCTCTTGAAATTCACTTGGCACTTTAGTATCACTCGGTACTTATATCTTTCTTGGCACTTTAAAATGTACTTGGCACCTGATCTTCACTCAACACCTAAAGACTACTCGGCACTTGAAGATCACTCGGCACACACTAAGTTAAACTTTTCTCAGCTTCAACTGAGAATCTATTTGGCACTAACTAGCTTGCTCGGATCTTTCTAATGAACTTAGTTAGGCTTTACAAATGACTTAGCTAAAACTTACATCTTTGATATGTCTTGGTGTGTCCATCCTCTATGTCTTAGAGTATGTCATCAATACACTATTTCATCAATGGCTTAGATGATCCTTATACTTCATTACAACATCATAACTTCAACCTTTCTCTAGGTACTCTAGTTACATCTTATTGATTGCCACCTCCTTGTCAATCAACCAACTTATAGTATTTGGATCACTAAAGCAATTGTCATTCCTACAAGTAGCAAGTTTGACATCAATGACAAAATAATGATTGAAAACATTCTTTACTAGTTCCATTACTCTTCATTCATGATCTTTTCAATCATTTCCAACAAATACACAAGGATAGCTCAACAATGTAAAGATCAAAGAGGAAGAGGGAAAATGGGATAGATGGACGATGGAAGAATTATGCATGATGCCTATTTACCAGGTTCTCATCATGGTACTTAGCCAAGGTGCCACAAGAAGCATTTTTCACCATAGGATGAATTTATTTCTCTTTACTTTTGCTACTAGGGTTTCACAAGAAGTGGTTTTTCACCAAGGTACATTTTTATTTTATTTTTATGTTGTTTCTTTTTGAATTTTTAGAAAGAGCTCAAGTTGTTTGAATGTAGATAGTGCTCCTATAGGAAAGATAAGTCATGATAAGCCAAGACCATAGAAAGGTATGCTCAAAGATGTTGATAGTGTGATGAAAGAGAAATGGTAGTAGGAAGAGTATATGGAGGATAAGAGTTCATGTATAGAAAGTAAGTGTAAGCTTTAGAGGATTTTATGAGGGTAGGTGAAATATTGGACAATATCAACATTGACACACACCTTGAAGGGTATTGGAATGATGGAGGAATCATGGATGAAATAGCTTGAGATTTATATGTATGAGGTGGTAGAAAAGATTTGGAAAAAAGTGGAGTGGAAGGCTTTGTAATATTTTTAGGAAGATTTTTGGAAGAAGATGGAATGGAAGCCTTTGGAAACTTTGATTTCTTTTCAATATTCAAGACTTTCAAGAGAGACTTGGGAATCCATATAGCTTTAGATTTTCCTTTGGATACTTAAAAACACATTTCTTAAATAATGGGTTTAGGAACCCATATTTTCTTTGATTTAGCTTTTTTAATAGTGGACCTTTGTGGTCTCTTGAATTTGTTCTTTTCATTCACATGTAAATTAGATGGGACATAATGATCTTCATTTTTCAATGGATTCTTATGTTTATTCTTGCCTCAAAAAGAGTTGGGATATGTAGATGATATGACTAGTTTATATGGATAGATGGGTGGAAATTCATCAAGGATGAGTATCTTTGTTGATCTTGAGGTATGATGGGAGAGCTAGGAGTGGAAAATGTAGGAGATGAACATAAGGTCCCAATATACATGGAAGGTTTGAAGGCTTTAGCTTTGATGGATGAGGACCAAGGATATACTTAGGAGATGCAAATGGATAGTGGAAAGGGATATCAACATCTTTAGAGTGAGAAACATGGTAAAATCCATTAATAGACTCATGAGTAGCTTTGATAGAAACAAAATTTTTAATAGGAGCACTTGTAGCTTGAGCATAATTTTGAAGTGGATATGGAGAAGTAGAACATGAGGGGATGCTTTGATATTGACAAGTAGCTTTGGATAGCATAGGAAGAGAAATTTTCTCATAATTTTTAGTAAGCTCAAGGGAGATAATGGAAGTGGTATCTTCATCATACTTGGGGTATGGAAAAGACATAGGATATGGAGGGGTAAAATTTTGAAGGAGATGAAAGGGTTCTTGATCTTGATCTTTCTTGACATTTATAGCTTTTTATTTTTGAGAGTCCTCTTGACATAGAGCCACTTCTAAGGACAAGGGAGAATGAAGAGTAAATGGAGTAGTGCTTGTATCTTTAGGCTTAGTAACATGGAAAAGGTTTACAGCCAAGTGAAGGTTAGCTTGAGTTTATTTTAGAGGTAGGACTTGGGGATAGACATAGTGTACATGAAAAACATTAGGTTCTTTATTTGATAGAGGAATTTTGGAAAGATTTGAAGTGTTGGGAGATGCATGAGTGTTGGAAGAAGTAGAGGTATCAAGGAAAACAAAACTAGACATAGGTTTATTAATATGATCTTTCTCAAGAAAAGTATCCTCATCACATGAGTCATTTGAGGTATCAATAATCTGATTATCAATAAGATCTTGGATTTTATGTTTTAGCTCAATGCAATCTAAAGTTCTATGCTCATTATGACAATGATAAGCACAATTAATATCAAAGAATGGTTTTCCATATGAGCTATACTTAGGTAACATGATGAGCTTGGTGCCAAGAAGTGTTTGCAAAGTGTCATCATAAGAATCTTCCAAGGGAGCAAAAGTTCTATCAAAATTATGTCTAGATTCCTTTTGTTGTTTCTCAAGTGAATGGTATGCATCCATGTCTGCATCAATGTCTTGGTCAAAGATAGGTCCATCATGATAGCTTGGAATAGGCTCAAAGGAGGTATCACTTTCTTTCTCTCTAAGGAGGTCTTTAGATCTAGAAGATGAAGACATTTTATGTCTTGGAGTAGAATATATAGACCTTGAAGAAGATGAACCATGTGTATGTAAAGGTCTTAAGGGAAATTCATTTAAGAAGGAAATATTCTCCTCTAATCTTTTCTCAAGTTTAGACTCGATTTCTATCATACACTTAGAGAGATGAAGGTAAGAAAGATCATTTTCTCTTCTAGTTCTTTGTATTGAGCATATAGATCTTGAAACTCTTTAGTGGCATAAAGGATATCATGATCATCTAGATTTGGTTGAGGTTTGGTAGCACAAGGTTTGAATGCCATAGTGATAGATACATAATCAAGTATGAAGGAGACTAGAGGAAGCTAATAAGGTGACACAAGATAACTTGATGTCCAAACTAGAGAGGTAGAGTGTTCACTTGTCAAAATAGTAAAGATAGAGTAAAGAAACTTGTCAAGAAAGTGTCCAAGAAACTTACAATACTAGTGACTCAATTCAAGATATAGGCAAGAAGCCAAATAGCCAAGTAGATAGAACAAACAGGGTGAAAAGTGAACAACTTTCCCAACCTAAGAGTGTAGTCAAGAAATCAAGGTAACCATTTCAGAAAAAAACATTTGGACATAGACCATGAAGATAGAAAGACCAAGAGCACTAAGACCAAATAGCCACTTTAAGAATTTTTAGGCACTAGAGACATAGAAAAGAAAAATAAAATGATGAAACTCTGCTTAGCAAGAAACACAATAAAAATGTTAAGACTTGATGCTTTGACTTGGTTGACAAAGTTTAACAATAGTTGATAGCATAGAAAGTTTGATGTTCAAAAGAAATTTCTTTCCAAGAAAGATAGTGACACATGGAGTAGTCTTCAAAAAATCAAGAAAGGAACAAAGAAACCTTTCATGATACAAGCTTATGTGAGGTCTTAAAAGAAAGCCCTAGAACTATTGTCATGTTTATGTTTAAAATATTTCCATAGGTCTAGCACATTCGAGAATACATCAAGAAATATCTACCTAAAGGTCATAGTTCATTACTCAACAATTTGGCCCACACTTGATACTCCTTCACCTCACACCAAGTGGTTGCTTACAAGAGATATTGGCTTTGTCATGGAAGTGCCATAAACATAACCAACAGAACATAGATGGTGAATGTAAAATCTTGGGGTGATCTAAGTAGTCCACTAGGATCGATCCTTGCACCAAGAGGTCAAGTGACAAAATAGAGTAGCTACTAACCTAGGGTGTTTAGAAAGGGATTCTATTCATAATGTTCCTCTTCGATCCAATTAAGAGACACCCCACCTTGAAGTGGGTAATAGACCTTACAGTCACAAGAACACCTTAAGCATTCTTTCCTAGTGATCTCCTTATGGTCAAAATCACATAAATGATCACACTAAGCAAAGACAAACACTACATCTACCAAGGTTTTGTGTTCTTGATAGCCTTGAGTCTATAGTAGGTTGGAAGAGCCAAGTAATTTTCTTGTCCCCACTTGGGTCATTCCTCTCAGGTTATTTTAGAGTAGGCCCTCTAAAGAATTCTAGCTACCACAAGATGGATCCACTCTAAAGGGTCAAAATTTTTTATTCAACACAAGGGTGAAGAGCTTACTCTTCTATCTTGATTTCTTCACCAAACATTCCAAGAAGCTTCAATTATTTTCTTTCTTTTGAAATCCAAGGGTGGGTCAAGATTTTTGATTCACTGTAAGGGTGAAGAGCATACTCTCCTATCACCAAGGAATCTTAGTTGAAAGTTTAATGTGCCTAAAAAAATGAAAAACTAGTAGATGCCACACATGAAATAAAAAAAATCAAGCAAGTTGGGTTTTTATGCATTGGGCAGCCATGCAAACAAGTGTTAGTAGCCCTTGTGGATTTGAAGCTTTGACATGCATTCTTTTTAGCAATGAAATGAGAAAATTCCTATAGAGAAACCAAGGTTAGGGTATAACAACCAAGTAATACCTACAACATAAAATGGTTAGTTGCCTCAAAAACCAAAGTTATCTTCCAACCAAGTGTATGCAAAGAGAGTGCAAGCTAATCACAAATGCTCTCATTTTTACTCTTTCCTTTTGACCTAGTCAACAAGTTTGGACTTTTTTTGCTATTATTTTAGATCCAAAAAATAGAAATGAAAAGAAGAGCCCCTTACTAAAAATTAGAAATCTTTCTAAAAATTCAAGAAATTCAAAAAAATCTCTTCATTTGTGCCTTAGGGACCCATTTTGTTAAAATAGACTAGATTTATCAAATCAAGATTTTGAGGCCTAATATGAGTTCAAAAGTCAAAACACAAATAACTAACCCCCTTTAGAATTCAAAGATCTTTCTGAAAATAGAAATTTCCCCAAAAAAATGACTAATTTGTGACCAAAAATATTTTTCTATGGAAAATAAAGAAAAATTCATAATGGACACAAATCAACTCAAAACAATGTAAAAATTGGCTTGAGACATTCATGATGTATACCCAACTTGTAAAAAAAATTCAGATTTGAACTCAAAGTGGTTTGGAAGATATGCTCAAATCTTTCAAAACTAGGGTTTTGGCCTTCAAACAAATCTACACAAGGATTAGCCTAAAATCAAAGTAAGAAACTTGCAAAACCACTTGATTAGATCCAAGGAGTTGCTAAAAAAATTTAGAAATGATAATATAACCAAAATGCAGGCAAGAAAATAGAGTTAGAAACTTGGTTCTAGCCCTACAGTGGGTGATAAAAATGTGTGCATAAAAGTGTCACACTTCTATAAACCATTATTCTTGAGAGAACCCATGGAAGAGGGAGTCTCAAGAGCTAGCTTATAGCTCTCTATCTATGACATGCAAAGGCTATGATATGGTGGCTCTCAAATGAACCAAAATATGCAACCCTTGCAAGGTGCACCATAGAATGAGAGATTCAAAGAGTAGAGGCAAGAGTGTCAATATACAAGAATCTAGAATAAAATGCAATGCAAATGCAAGCTATTCTAAATGAAATGCAAGATAAAAAAGAGAATTAAGCTAAAGAATAAATGAAACTAAGCTAAAAAGTATGCCATAATGTAAGTAGAATGAGAGCTAAGCTAAAATAAAAAAATAGAAGAATGCTCCAAGTCTCCAAATTTACCAACAAAACCTATAGCATAACAATAGCATGAGAGACTAAGATTTTTTGAATGAGGAGAGAGCCCTCCCTTTTAAAGAAAAATGGATGGTAGATATTAAGAGGCCAAAGATGAATAATAAAGGATTAGAATACATCTTGAGTCATCCATGTGCATAATCATCTCAACCAATCAAAATTAATGATTGACTTTTGAGAGGGTTTGAAATGTGTGGAGGAGAATTAAAGTTTTTTTTTAAATAGAAGATTCCTCTCACATAGAAAATTGTGCATTCATGTGTAGACAAAAATGTCTTTTCTTTTATTTCTAAAATAGGAATAATGCTTTATGTGTGCACACTTAGGATAAGAGATGAGTGGAGAATTTTATTTAATTAAAATGGGGACATGTTCTTTTAATTAAATATGAACTTGGGATAAAGTGGTCATACCATAGGTTATAATCAAATAAATAGATTTTTGAGGATTTGATAAAAAATAACCATTAGATAAATTATAGAAAAATATTAGAAAGGTGGTTCATAGTCTAGATGAACATTTTTAGTTGATTACAACTATCATTGGGACAATAAATGCAACACCTTATAAATTACTTGCTTATCCTGAAAAGGAATAAACATGAATGTGCTAATTGTAGATATCCCACCCCAATATGGCATCTTACCATCTAGAAAATGGAGTGTAGCAATGGGGGGGAAGTTTGCAATGTGATTTGTCATATGCTACTTTTCAAATTGATCACAAGTTGGTAAAGGTGAATAGAGATCCTAAAAGTGTATACATGATTGAACAAGAAGTTAAAGATGATATGGTATGTTTTGTAGATACTATTGTTAATAATATTAAGGCTAAAGTGTTGGTACTAAATAAATAAAAAATTAAGGCACTCATTGCAAAAGAAGATGAGTTAGAATTAGAAAAGGATGACTTATGGATGATGTATGCTAATGGAGCCTACTACAAAGAAGGATCAAGAGCAAGTATTCTTTTGATTTCTCCTAATGACCATACTTATAAGTTCTCATTTACTTTGAACTTTCCATGTACAAATAATATAGAAGAATATGAGGCCTTACTATTAAGATTGAGGGTAGCTCATAAGCATGGTATAAGGTGTTTGCATGTTATAGTAGATTCAAAATTGATTGTTTCCCAAGTGAGGGAAGTGTATGTTTCTAAGAATAAAAGGCTAAAGCAATACAAAAATGTTGTTTAGGACATGATAGAGATTTTTTATGCCTTTGGAATCACATGGAAGGATAGAAATAATAATAAGATGGTAGAACTGTTGGAAAATATTTTTATTAAGCCTAATGATATAACCATTGTAGGTTTGTCAAAAGTGGAGGTACAAACTAGACCCTAAGAACTTGATAATATCAAGAATTGGCAAGTCTTTGAAGAAGACAGAGATATAATATTTCTTTTAAATTGTGAAGACCAATTTTGGGGGCATGAGATTGATTGTTCAACTCTTGTAGAAACCATAGATGGTAAGGATACTATTTTTGGTAAGGAGGTTGTTTAGTTGAAAATAAATAAAATTCCTAAGGGTCTAGTTGTGTTGGAGACCATTTTTGACAATCATGATAGATTTAAGACAAGTGAAAAAGATAATGATGTAAAGGACTTAGAGGAGATAAACCTTGGAAATTTAGAAATAGATAAGAAGGTGTATATAGGGAAGAAATTATCTCCTAAAATCAAGAAAATTGATTGAATTATTGAGAAAATATAAACATGTTTTTTCTTGGTCTTATGATAATTTCAAGGCTTATAGAGAAGATCTATTTCAACATGTAAGTCCCATTGAAAGAATAAGTTAAGCCTTTTAGGAAAAAAAAGAAGAAGAAGACCTATTAATCCAACACTAGCTCCAAAGATACAAGAAGAATTGGTAAATCTAAGAGATGTTGGAATTATTAAGCCAATTAGGCATTCTTATTCATTGTCAAATCTAGTTCATGTTACAAAGAAGAATGGTGATATAAGACTATTTGTTGATTTAATAAATTTGAACATATCATCATTGAAGGATAATTATGGATTGCAAAACATGGAAACCATGTTGCACAGAGTTACTAGGTTAGAACTAATGTCTATGATGGATGGTTTCTCTAGCTATAACTAGGTAGTTGTAAAAGAATAAGAAAAGTACAAAACAACATTTACAACACCTTAGGGGACTTATATTTATAGTAGAATTCCTTTTGGCCTAACCAATGTTGGTGCCACTTTTTAGAGAGCCATGGATGTGGCCTTTGTTGATATTATTGATAAATTCTTAGTGGTATATTAGGATGACTTGAAAGCCTACTCAAAGGATGAGAATGATCATTGAATTCATCTTAAAAAGGTATTCATTAGAGCTTTAAAATTTGGTATCTCTTTGAACCCTAGGAAGTGTACATTATTTGTTACTATGGGTAAATTATTAGGCCACTTGGTTGGAAAGGAAGGAGTTATAATAGATCCTGAAAGAGTTGAAGCTATGACAAGATTCAAAAGCCTAAGAATGTGAAAGGAATTCAATCCTTTTTTGGACAAATAATTTTTTTTAGAAGATTTGTAAATTTTTTTGCTAAAATAAGTAGATCCATTTCTAAGATGCTAAATAAAGGTTCTAAGATTAGATGGGATGAAGAACCAAGCTTGGTTTTTCATAATATAAAGAAAGCAATCAAATATGCTCTTTTTTTGATAGCCCTAGATTAGAAGCAGTTGCAACATTATTGTAGAAAAATGAGGATGGGTATGAACAACCTATAACATTCTTTAGTAAATCTTTGCAAGTTGTAGATTTAAAATATGGTATAAATGAAAAGTAGGATTATGCATTGGTCAAAGTAGTGAAGACATTTAGGTGCCACTTAATGGGAGCCACTATAATTGCATTTGTTCCAAATGCTATAGTGAAAGACATCTTCGCACAATAGGAAGTTTTAGGAAGAAGATGTAGATGGATCAATAGGATCTAAGAGTTCAATATAGATATTCAAATTACTAAGTTGGTTAGAGGTCAAGGACTTGATAAGCTGATGGAAAAAGAAAACCTTGAAGAAAATTAGATAAATCAACTTGATGGTGATGGTATAGATGGATTATGTGATATGGATATCTGTGATTGGTATAAGGACATCATATTTTACTTGAAATACATGAAAGCTCCACTAGGCTTAAGTGAAAATCAGATAAAGGACTTAAAGTTACATTCTATCAAATATGTTATTGTGAGTGGGAAACTATGATGGACAAGTGTGGAAGGTGTGTTACTCAAATGTGTTGATACAAATCACTCAGTCAAAATCTTGAATGAAATGCATAGTGGAGTGTGTGGGGGGAATTATATGGCTAAAAAACAACTCATAAAATAATAAGAGAAGGATTTTGGTGGTCTGCTCTCATTAAAGATGTATGCCAACTAGTGAGAAGGTGTGATGCTTTACAGAGGTTAAGTAGAAAATTAAATTTTTTTGGGAACATGCCTTTGATATCAATAGAAGTTCAAGCACCTTTCCAAAAATGAGGATTGGATTTTATAGGAGGAATTTAATTTAAGTCTAGAATTATTTATTCTTGGTTATTAGTGGCAACAAACTATTTTATAAAATGGGTAGTGGCTATTCCTACTAGAAATGCCACTAGTAAAGTGGTGAACAACATCCTATTGAATAATATAATAACTAGCTTTGGATGCCTTGAGAAGATAGTAACTAATAATGTTATGTGCTTTAGATCTGAAGAGTTTATAATTTTTTTTGATAAGTATGGTATTACAAGGTCAACTTCTTCTCCATATAATCCCTAACGGAATGGGTAGGTAGAATGTAGTAGCAAGAGTCTACTAAAGATTATCAAGAGAATCCTAGATGAAAACAAAAAGGCATGGGATTCCAAATTTCCATTAGCACTCTGGGCTGATAGAGTAATTATCAATAAGGTTGTAGGGTGTGCACCATTTGATCTAGTGTATGGAATACATGCTAGATTACCTCAAAATATCAATAATTTAAGAGGTATGTATAAATTCACCCAACATTATGATAATGATCTCATTGATGAGATGAAAATTAGAATGGAGGACATCATGTAGTTCGATGAGACAAGAAGAGAGGCTTCTGCCAAGAATGCAAAGATGCAAGTCAAAGTTAAGCATCTATATGAGAAGAAGGTAGTATCAAGAAAGTTTCATCCTAAAGATGTGGTCTTGTTGTATAATGCCAAATTAGAAGAAAAGGGAAAACATGGAAATTTTGACCCCTTTTGGTTAGGACCATATTTGATTCATGAAAATTGGGGAGAAGACTCCTATTTTACAAAAGAACTATTAGGTAACCTTCTAAATTTCTAGTTCATACACAATTCTTGAAGAAATAATTCTATTGAAGGTATTTTATATCCATGAACAATAGTAAGGATTGTACATTTGTAAACCCTTTTATATATGTGTGTCCTTTTGTATATATTTGTTGTTTCCTTTATGTGTGCATTGCTCTCTTAGATTTGTCATTATTGTTGTCTTTTATGTGGTCTACTCTAACCAAAAATTCTAAATTCTTGTATGGATACAAATTATCCATCATCCCCAGACATAGCCACTGATAGTTTTCCTATTCTTAGTAGTTAGGTTTCCCTTGAATTTTATAAAATTGTTTTGCCCTAACAAACACTTGGTTTTAATTTGCACCCTTTTTGAACTTTTGAAAATTCAAAGATCCATTGGTTTTATCTTGTTTTAGCATGTGTATGCATTTTCATGTGAAATTTTAAAATTTTATAAGGCGTGGCCATGCGCCAAGCTAATCACATGGTCGAGGCATATCTCTAGAATGCAATATCTTATGGTGCAACCCAATGAAGTGACTAAGTTTCTTTTTTTTATGAGTAGTGGCTATTAAGCACCTAAGTAATTTTTGTATTGTAGTTGAGCAAAGTATTTAGTGAAACCTTAGCCCCAAAATTACCTAAGTGGAAAGGATACAATGAACTTTAATAGTGACTTCATGAATTGTTGTGTTCATACAGTCGAGGCCTTAAACGCTAAAGAGTTTGAGATGATTGTGACTAGGCAAAAATGGTTAGAAGCACCTAAGGAAAAATTTGTTCACATGGTTGTAGGGGAATATAATCAAGAGGATTAACTATGAAGTAACAAAAAAATTAGAAGCATTCAAGATTACCTTTAGTCATGTGGTCATGGCAGTTAAGTCATAACATGTAAGATAAGTCATGACATGGAAAATATAACTACAAGGTGCATAAATATGTTTGATCACTTGGTCATGCAGTTGAAGTGAATGAGAGTTATAAAGCTAGTGACTATGTGACATAGTTAGTTTGAAGGGATAACATAATAAGTTGTGCTATCATTATGTTAAAGACATATTAGTTAGGATAAGCTACAAAGTAGTAACTGAGCTAAGAATGCATGCAGAGTCCTTTTCTCGCATAGTCATGAGGAAAGGCTATTATAGAGTAAGACGAGTTGTGACCTTGCAAATTCTTAAACATGTTATAAGAATAGAATGATTGCATGGTCACAAAAAGAAAATATTAGAGACAGAAATGCATGTAAAGCTTTGAATTCATGATTGTTAAAGGCAATCATCTGGTTGCAAATAATAAGTGCTAATGTTAATAAGATGGAGCGATTGTGTGATTGAATTTATAAAAGGGGTTAAGTTCTTTAAAGCATCTAGTCACATAGTTAATTGTTGTAAACATTAACTAGACCATGAAGCAATGATGAAGGTTTGAAGTCATGATCACCTAGTTGTTGGTTTTGAAAGCCAAGGTAGAAATTGATCATGAAATAATGATTAAGAGTAGTTGTTGGGTCATAGGTATGAGTTTTTAGGTAACAAAATGACTATTAAAATTATTATCATGATTAAAAAGTGATGTACTCTCAAAAAGTGCATAAAAAGCTTTGAAAGGCTATTAGTACAAGTTAATTTTGGTAGTTTTATAGATTTTGAGAATTCTTATATACATTGACATAAAGACATATAAATGCTTCTTTGCTACTCATTCTTGATTTAAAAGTTGACATAATGATTTTCAAAGTTATAGTATTTGCATAGTCTAAAGATAGAAGTTTGAGTGCTAGATTTTTTTTAGAGTTTGCAAAGAGAGTCAATGTTATTAGAGTTGATATTGACAATGATTTGTTTGAAGAATTGATTGTAGAAATTATGGCACAAGAAGAAGAAAAAATGATAGCCCATGTTGACAAAGAAGAATTTTTGCATGCTACTGAATAGGCCAAACCAAAATTGATGAGTTTATATAAAGAGGAATTGGTATACTTCCATGATCTTCCCATTCTAAAACCATGAATTTCTATATATTCAAGGATGCATACTCTTTTTAAAGAGATTCCATTCTGCTTGATACCAATGAGAATGAGCTTTTTTGGTATTTTTATGATAATAGGTTTGAGAAATCACCAATTTGCAACCCTTGGATTAGGAGCATGGAAAATTTGATAATGCCCAAAGTAATAATAGATGTTGATTTAATGAAAGAATTGATCAAATCATACAATCCTATAACTAAAGAATTTCATAAGAAGGACATGAGTATCCCATGCAAGCTAGACAAAGAGAATTTTACTAAAGTCTTTGACTAGGGGGGACCTATGAAAAGATCAATTGAGAAGGATAAAATGAATGAAACTTTCAATAACTAGAAGGGATTCTTTACTAGAAAGTTCATGAGAAGACACATCCCTAAAGAAAAGAAGGAAAAGGGTGAACTAATAAACAAGGTAAGAGATCTTATGCCACTTGAATTCTTCTACAAGTATTTTAGATATAACATATTCAGGATTTAAAAAGTGGTGGGAGTGGTTAGCACCATGAATTCCCCTAAGTACATATACATCATGGCTCTAGACATCTAGGACCCAAGTCATAATGCTGGATATGAGTTTTGGAGTATATTATTGATAGGATGCATGATGAGATTGTGACAACTTAGAAGGGAGAATTGGGAAACTTTAGGTTTTTTTATTACTCATTGCTAATGCACATTGTTATTTTTAAGAATACATGGCATATTAGTCTAGAATTCATTGAAGTCATTAAGGAGAATGGAGATGTGCCGTTGTGGGCTCATTTCTAGCAAAGGTTTTGTCCTTATGCTAGTGCTATTGCTTTTTATAATGATTTTATTTTTCTCATTTTAGACATGTTAGTAGATATATCTAAGAGAGTACCTAGATGGGTAAGAATGTTAATGAGACCATCTACTTGCCCGAATGGGGATAGAGTGATGAACCATGATTAGGCTAGTCTATTTATTTGTAGAAATTTCATTTTAATAAGGTTTTTTGGGTGTCCTCAGCCCCATCATGTGCTACCCAAGTATGTTGCAAATATATTAGGTCATTTAGTATTTTTCCTGGCAACTACTTATGATGAACAAGGAGTACTTAGGTCCTACTATCAAGAGAGGCTCTTTTGTAGCCAGAAATACCAAAGCAGGGGATTTTGTGATAGGAAAAGATGCAAAGAAGAAATACATAAATTCATTGTAGAATTCATGATTCCTATAGCCCCTATAAGGAAAATGATCCAAATGATTTGGTGAGGCATGCTCTTAAGAAAATGAGAAAATATACTTTTCCTAACAACAAGCCAAATTGGAAGGAAGATTGTATAATAAGTCCCAAATAGATGCTAACATAGAAAATGTGGGAGAAAGCCAAAAATGGATTTTGATGAATGGGATGGTCTAAAGGAGGTAGAAGTTAGGACAATTTAGAGCCTAATGATGCACAAGATAGGTGCTTTTAAAGATGTTTCAAAAAATGTACACAACAACTATATATATGCAAGGAGTTGAGTTTCAATGCTTACAAGAATTAGCTTTGTTGTCTTGTTTATTCACAATATGGGCGGCCTACTCACAATTTTGTGATAACTTGGTCCCTCTGCTGACTCAAAAGAAAGAATTGCTCAAGGGAGTAATTATCCTTGTCAGGAAGATGATAAATAGGGTAGAGGAATTAAATGGATTTTTCTTAGACAAAATGCAATTAATCAAATGTAAAATGAGGAAAATTTCCATGGGGACTCCTAATTTTATTCCTAGTATCTTAGATATTAATGGAGACATAAAATATTGGCAGGCATGGTCTTCCTCTTTTGAAGATATTTTGAGGCATCCACAGTTTGTTGCTTACTATAATAACAAGACAGGTGTCATAAATATCTATGATATGATTGACCTTCAATTTAGGATCGAATCAAATATGGGAAATTTTTTTGGAGAAGTAAAATAAATCATTGATACTAAATGGAACAAATGCTTAGATGAAATGAACACCATTCAAGATGCCAATTGGTTGGACATTGATATAGACATTGCTATTTGGGAGGTTGTGGTAGAGATCAAAGAATTACCATTAGTTGATAGTGATTGAGAAATTAAAGATATAGTTAAAGGTAGAAGGGAAAAAAGGAAAAAGAAAATAAAAATAAAGTGATAGGAAGTTAGAGAACAAACAAACAAATGTTGAGGACACCTTCAGAAAGTGTCACTTTTTAGTTTTGGAACTACATCCCAAATTTTGATCATGTACAAAGAATGTTTGCGATGTAACAATATAAAATATCTTTGTATTTTTTTCACATTATAATTTTTACATGTGTCCTCCCATCTAAAGCTTGTTGCAATCCTTCCTATAAAAGGCTTTCCAAGATGTGGAGTGAGGTTTTGAGTATTGTAGAATTTTAGTGCTTATTCTATTTATGGTTGGTCAATTTTTTGTCAATTGTATGATGTATTCAATTTTGCAAGTCTAGGAATATAGTGAAATCTTGAATGATAGTTTTTGTCCTATCTTGAGTTATAGTTTGAGCTTCATATGAGTACTATATTGTTTTCAAAGAAGATTAATACAAAGGAAAGTTCTACTATCTGTGTCTCTGAGTTTTGTCTCCATTTTTATATATCTATAATTTTGGGATTTAAATGAACAAAGTTCTTCCACTTTAATGCATCTTGAATGGGTTGTATATCTTTTTGTTGATTTCTCTTAATTCAAGGAGTTAAGTAAATTCTTTCATGAATTGATAGGCTTTCTAGCTATATGGGAGGGATATCATAAGAACGAAATTTAGGGTTAATTGCTGATAAATTTAATTGCAAGTCAATTATATAGGTCTAGGGTTATTCATTTGACTCTATATAACAATGGATAAGGCATTGATCAATTAATTCAGATGCAAGTTGATATGATCATGGGGTTTCACAATGCACATATTAGTGAAAATTAATTTTCCCCATTTCTATAATGAAGAACTAAATTGTTGGTGATTACTTATTTGTAATAGCTTTCCTTCTAAGTTATAGCTAGCTAATGTTATCAAGAGGTTAATTACAAGTCCAAGAAAAATATTGACCTAATTTCTACTATAAGGGATAGATATGAAAGATAAATATTAGTGAGAAAATATTTGAAGAAGAAAATCATAAAATAAACTCATCTAAATCCATAAGGTGGACCCATCTTGGCCTTGCAAAGCGTAAAGCGTAGAAAGCCCTTTTTTTCTTTGTTGAAGTTGGTCCAAATCAGAGATGAATTTAGTTGAATATGGGAATTAGCTATTCCTTAGGCTTTTATTTGTCTTCTGCATCCTAGTACAAATTTTTTAGCAAGCTGTAGTTTTAAAACACCAACATGTCTAAAGCTATTTGGCATGAATTTTAACAACATTTTTGTCTCCTTGTGAATCAAATATTGATGGTATGGAAAATGGTTTGATTGCCTAGTTGTACACAGTTATGGACATGTACGAAATAGTATCCTAATGATGTGGTTAAGTGCACAAAGTTTAACTTAAAGATGTATGAAAGTTGTACCTAATTTATAGAGAGTAGTTCAAAGATAGAGTGTTGGGAAAGTAGTTCTTGATCTTTGTTGGCTATCTTACATTTGAGGTGTAATGAAGAGATGCACAAGTAGGAAAATGAAGAGATGCACAAGTAGGCAATGATAGAGGACAATCAAATGATGACATTAGAGAGTGTGCAAGCCTTAGTATCACATGTATGAAGTTTTGTATAGACTGTGAGCTAAAAATACTATTATAATTGCAATTAATTAATTATCTTATTTGAATTAATTAGGAAAACCTCAAGGCCAAATCAAAGAATTATTATGAAGATGTGGTATAAAGCAAAGATATTTTCCTTGATCATAAATGTATGATGTGTGTATCTATTGTTGCAAGAAGTACAAGGTGTATAAAGGAGAAGAGTGTTTACTGAATGCATTTAAGTGATCCAAGGGATTATTGGATGTGAGATTTGAGATCTGGTTACAAGATCTAAAGAAGTAGAAGTCTAGTTGATAGGAAAAAGATAGAAGAAGGTAGTACAATTTAATTCTATTATTTTGCAAGGAATAATACAGAGATCATTTGGATAGTGGGTTTATTGGTCTTACCCTTAAAGCTATTTGGTTAGTGGGTCCAACTATCTTCCACAACTCCTAATAGGGTTGGCACTATTGGCTCTTGATTTAATAGATTTAAAAATAACCAAGAAATGAGACCAATAAATCTAAGGCTAGAAAATTCCTATGAAGGATACACTCAATGCAATCTTGGGCCAGCTATAAGGCATAACTCCTTCACTTAAGAGCTAAGATAGGTTAACCTTGAGATTATAATATATGGTACAAGTGCAAGTAAGCATAAAATATGAACCTCTTAACAAAAGATGAAATCCTTATATCTTCCAATACTTATGAAATAAGATAGGAATGAAATAGTTACAAATCATAATCTATGAAACCATAAGCTAAGTAAGGGTTAATTTCTTTCAACCCACTAAAAAACATGAAAAACTAAACTAATTTTGATTAAAAAGATTTGTACAAATGACCTTCATCTCAGTTTGCATCTAATTTAGTGATCAGTGCCTTATCCATTGCAACATAGAGTTGATGACCTAACTTGATTTCCTCATAATTAAGTTTATCAGCTAAAATCTCCAAAATCCATTCTTACTAGCATCCCCTCCATATGTTTAGAAACCATATCAAATCATTGAAGCATTTACTTAACTCCTTGAATTAAAAGCAACAATAGATCTGACAGACAACTCATCCAAGTTGTCTTCAATTAAATGAAACTTATTCATTCAATCATAAAGTTAACAACCTATGAGGAATTAAGAGATAGAATAAGAGAACACAGATAATTAATTGTAAATCCTCTTTTTTATTTATCTTTGGAAAGACTAAATACATTAACTGGTAAAACTAAATGAAACTCAAGATATGTCACATGATCTATCATCAATTTTTATTATCTCAAAAAAAAACAAGACATGAAATGAACCTAGAGAACTGCACAAGAATGGATGTGTGGCCTTCATAGCTAGAGCTCTACTCAATAGAAAGGAAGTAAAACTAACCAAAAACCTAGTTTCATAGTAAAAATTGGAACTAACAATGTGGTCCCATAGTGAAAACTACCAACCTCTACAATGGATGAGAAAAAGAAAGATATAGATAAGGAATGAGTTCCTAGATCTACTCTACAACTACCATGTGTCCACTTGGAAAACTTCCCTAAGAAGTTAAAAACATCTCTCTAATCTCTCCCAATAAATGGAAAATCAAATCCTCACTCATTTTGCCTCCAAAGTTGAAAATATCTTCAGCACTTGATAAAAAACATAATTGATTTGCCAGGGAACACCAATTACCAAAATTTCCACCAAATATACATCAAATTGCTAATTAGAAGCCAAATATTTCAACTAGGATCAAAATATCACATACTGGAACAATAAAACATTCCAAGCATCACCACAATTGATATTTGTAATCAAAACACCTATTAAAAATGATGGATTCATATGAATTACAAATCACTCTATAGCATGCACTAGTGACCACCTGTGCAAAAAAAAACTCTAGAATTGGAAAGTTCATCTTTTGCCAATTCCAACGATATATTGGAGTTCATATTTCAGGCAAAAAATGCCCCCCTGATAACCATTCAAAGTTTCATGCTCCAATTATGGCTTCAAACTATAAACTTGCAAATATTTAATAATTTGTAAAGTTTGAGTTATAGCTTTAAATTCAAATTTATTTAAAACATCTTCCATGTAGTTTTTTGAGAGAAAACATTAAATTTTTTATTATCCATGTTTGATTTTCCTTCCAAAAATCCATCTGGGTTAAACCTAGTTGATTGACCCTACCACATGTCATGTTTTTATTGGCCAAAGTTTTGCATAGTCAACTAACACATCCACCTAGGTTCCACACCACTCCATATCACTAGTCATCATGTCACATGATGAGTTAGCATCATACCATGCCATTGTGACATAGTGACCACACAACAAATGTTCTCTTCTACCACCTTAGCTCACCATGTCATTGTCACATCACTATGACATCAACTAGTCAACATGTCACATTGTTAACATTTGAGAAACTTTCCTTTGGTGACATGGCGGTCACCATTCGATCCACCACATGTCACCATCTCATTCGATGTCACATGTCATTCTCTAGTTTTTTTGTAGGATCCCGTCAACTGCCATGTTTTGTTGATGTTGTTCAAAATTTTTTTCCCTCCAAATCTGATCCGTTGGGGTTCACCACGCACTATCTTTGTGGCTTACAAAAGCTTGTGTCTTGTAGACATTAAGTATATTGTATGTTTCTATATTTAAAGACTATAATGAACATTCACACTATGCATGTGGGATTAAGGTTTTTTAGTATTTTCCCTCTACTCATGACATGTTTTGTTGTCCTCTATCTATCTTCAAATTTGTTGATGGTTGATATACCCTTAGACCTTGTTGCAAGCAACTACAATGGTAGGAATTGTAGTCCATAGTCAAGTCTTCAATTTCTTGATCTATCAAATAATAGCACCACTGGACCACTTTTGGCATTGGAGCTGGCGAGATCATGTGGGCAATTAATGGTCCTAAAGTGCTCAACCTAGAGGATTTCCATTCAATTTCTATCACTGTATCTTGTAGATGGTGATGTTGAATCCTTTTCTTTCTAGGCTACTCATCATGAATCTCCACACATGATTCTTCTTAGTGTGGTTACCCATTCCTAAAGCTTTTGATACATTTTAAAGAATAGAGTCCTCCAATCTAGTACTAGATAATAAGATGCTCTTCATAGTGATGGGTAAGTTGAGAGATGGAGCATTAGGGCCAGAGAATGAAAGCACCAAGATTTTCTCCATAAACAATAGAGGGGCCATTCTTCCTTTTCATTGTCAATAGTTATTGGCACCCATTATTATACACTTTAAGCATTCCTCCATACTCATGTGCTACTTTTCTTGCATTGTTGTCTCTTGTCATATGCATTTACTCTGTATGCCAATGATTTTATAGTTGTTAAACCCTGTGGTGCCTTAAATTAAAAATCAATGCCTAAAGTATGAACATGCAACCTAATATCATCTTGGAGATATGTGAATGGGAGTATTGCTTCTTGCCATTGGGTGCTACATCATTGTGATATCCTTGGAAAATTTGTAATGGGTGGTATTTTATTTGAAAATTTTTCAAATTTCCTTGGGTAGTATTGGTGTGATATTCCTCATGTAGTTTAATACAGCTGTCACCCTTTCCTTCCCATGAACTTTTATAAAGAGACAAAACTAATGTCATATGTGCAAGGAAAAAAACATAGCAAGATGCTTAGTTATTATTTTTAATCTCAATGAGTGTGTGTCTCTCATCAAATAATAGTTAGGACTCACTTTGGATAACTTCTAAAAAATATATTCTTCTCATGTGAGAATCACTACCATAGTACTAGAGACTCTTTTTAGCTTGCCATTCCTTCCACTATCTTGGTCATTCTCATCTTTACAACATCTTACATATGCAACATAATGACCACTTCTCATAGTGCCCATGTGCTCAACTACCCCTCTAGGATGGTAAACACAATCATCTTTGTCAAGATAGCTAGGGTCCAAATATAGTTTGGTATCAAGCCTCTCTTGAAAAGTAACATGGCTACTCAATTTACTTGAATGGCCCCAAAAATATTGTGTAAACCTCTTTAGCTATATGACAAGAATAGATGGTGATTTTTTGATGAGATATCTTTTGATTTCTTTTTTCTTCACAACATTAGGATTGAGTTCTATTTTCTTTGGTTTTCTCTTATCGAGTACATGTTTCTTATGCCTTTCTTCATCTTTCAAAGAAACTTTAGAATATTTTCATTGGCTTAGAAATTTGACATAAAGGAAAGCCACATTCTCAAAAGAAAAGGTTATTTGAAAATGATGAGGACCATTATGTCTCATCAAGACAACTTTATTTCATGAGTACTACTTCGCAATTTGATGAAGACAATCGGGCCCAAAGCAGGTTTAGCTAAAAAATTTTTTTTTTTCAAACAACTGACATTTCAAACTAGTCCACTAATTACCTAATACTAATTTGAAACAAATTCAACCATTGGAAACAATTTTAAAACTCATCTTACATCTTTCTACAACTTTCCAACTTTGTGCCAGGAGGTCCTTTGACCAACTTCAAAAATTGACAAAAACACCTAACTAGGCCCTAAAATCAAACCTACTAATTCTTTGTGCTACATTCTTGTACCCTACCAAATCTCATCTCATGATAAATTTCCATTCAAAAGACATTGATTGTCGAAGTTGACCTCTTAGAAAATCATAAAACACATTTGGATTTGGCTTCAAAAATAGGACAAACTAACACTTTGGAGAACAAAAACTAAGGAATTGGTTCACTATCATGAGGAAAATATAAATCTGCAATTTGGGCTCATGAAAAAAAAGGGGCATATTTGGAAAGTGGTCAAAGTGGGATACTCAGATGTGCAGACTAGAAACAAATGGTAGAAAGGTGGTTTTTGCAAATAGAATGAACCTAGAAAAGTGTTCAGACGGATTCGTCAAAATTTGAAAATTGATACACTTAAAGAATTTTCAGAGTAGAATGTAATGGTACAATCCATTTGATCTTATATATCATTAATTCAAAGTTATGACATCATGAATAGGGGTATCAACTAATCTACATTTATTGACACCAGTAAATAATCATGAATTGCATTTGGAATCACATTTTAAAATTGATCAAATAGATTCTTCATAAGCTCAATATTGAAACATAAAAAGTATTTGATCTTTAAAATGTAATGCAAGTGGAATTTTATCATTTTGGTCAACTAGGTTAAAGTTATAATACGTCAAACAGGGCCTCCCAGAATTCAGAACAATTTGCATCAGCATGACAATACTAAACAACCAAATTTGAGGGATTTAAATTCTAGTGAAAACATATCAAAATGACTTGAAATCTAAAACATTGGTTCTCTAGTATGATAATAAACACTCCTAAAGTGGAAATTTATGAAAAATTACTTGGTACAAGATATTCAATTGCAAACACAACCTCCTGTCACTATTTGACACTTAGGCAAAAATGCAAATTTGGACATTGCTCAAAACAAAACTCCACAAAATGACTCAAAAAAGAAATTTATCTTCATGGGACAAGTGGATATACTAAATTAAAGGTGTTAGAAACATTAAACACCTATTAGGCCTTAAATGGATAGTCAGGTACACATGCATCAAAAAACACTTATAAGGCTTGATTTTTTGAATGGTACTCAAAATGAAGGCTTCAATTTTGAGTCCCAATAGGAAAAACTCCTAATAGGGTTGGAATTTCCTAATAGGGATTCAAAGTCTCCTAACAAGGACTCATATGTATTGAATGTTGTAAATTTCTCCTAATAGGGTCTATCCTCTAACAAGGAATATTTGTATTAGTACATCATCATGTGGGTACCATTTCCACTGTGTTTTATCCCTCTACTCAAGGGTTTCCCTAGTTAACATATCTAGTGTTATTGTGTATGAGTATCTTTTTTTGGTTTTAGTTTATATTACTCATATGGTTAAGATTGTTTAAACTTGTTATTTGTGATATTAGTAAGATAGTTGATTCATACTCCCCCACTCTTAGTTATATCAGTGGACTATATATTTTAACAATTGGTATCAGAGCTTTAGGTCCTTAAAGGAAAAGCTTAACAAATTTGTGAGATCAATGGTGAATATATTTAGGAAGTATAGTCCTATATTTGATGTTGCAAACTATGACATTTGGAAGGAGAAGATGAAAACACATATATTGTGCATGGGTCCAGGATATTGGATCTTGAAAAAAAGTTAGAAGATACTTATTGAAGAAGAAAAGATCGAAGGATGCAATGATGAAGAGAGGGATCTATTCATGTGTAACATGAGAGAAAGAGAAGCCATACTAACATCTCTTCTAGAGAATGAATATAGTTAGGTAAAGTTACTTGTAACATCCTTTGAAATTTGGAAAGCGTTATAATCTACTTTTGAAGGTGATGATTATGCAAAAAGCATTAGATTATAGAATTGGATATGTGCATTTCAAGATTCTAGAATGATGGAGGATGAATATGTAAGAAGTTTATATTGGAAAAATACCACAAATGGTTACAAGAATTTGGTCTCACAATGGAACCAAGGAAGATGATGAAGTCATATGGAAGATCTTGAAAAGTTTGAGACCACCATTCAAGCCAATAACATAGATGATTCAACTAGTGATGTCTTGTACTAAGGATTTCACTAAGGAAAAATTACTGAGAAGATTAGAATCAATAGAAGCATATCTAAGATAGTCTAGAGAACTTGTAAGAGTTAAAACATTTTTTGGTGCTCTAAACATTTGACCTAATTTGACAAGGAGTGCAAACACTCATGAAGATTTTATTGATAGCAATAGAGTTGATGAAGACAAAAATATTGAGGAATGAATAGCCCTTCTATTAAGAAGAGAAAAATATGGTAAGAAAATATTTAACTATTGGACTTGTAATGAATTTGGTCATTATGCATCTAAATGTCCTAAAAGAGAGAGAAAATATAAGGGAAAGTTTAACCCTAGAAGAGATAGAGATAGAAATTGTTTGAATACAAATAAAGATGAAGAATCTGATGAGAAAGGTCAAAGTGAAAGTGATGATGAATTAGGATTTATGGTTGTGAAGAAAGATGATCTTGATAGAGAAATTAGAGAGGAAATAACTCTAGTTACCCATGTGGAAAAGAAGTCTAATTAGATAATTGACAATGTTTGTTCACAATACATGACTAGTGAAATGAATAAGATTTTTAAGTTTACGAATCATGATGGAGGTATTTTTAAATTTGGTAACAATGCATCTTGACATATAATAGGAATTAGATTCATTACTCTAATGGTAAAACTAATAGTGAAAATGTCTATTTTGTTGATGGATTGAAGTATAACTTGTTGAGTGTTGGACAATTGGTGGAAAAGGGTTATCTATTGTAGTTTACTAAGAAGACCCACACTATCAAAGACAAAGATGGTAAGTTGATTGGAACTAGCACTAGATCCAAAGGTAATGTATTTTAGTTGAATCCTGCTAAGATGACATGTTTGGTAGCTCAAGTGGATAACAGGTTGGTTGTGGCATTGAAGATTTTGTCACATAAATTTTGATAATATTGTGAAGGTTAGTAGAACTTTTGCATTCATAGACTTGTCTAAGATTGTTAAGCCTACTAATGTTGTGTGTAAGGAATATATTTTGGCTAAGCAAAAGAAAGTATCATTCCCTAGCAAGAAGTTCACTGCCATAGAGAAGCTGGAGATCATTCACACATATTTGAGTGGTCCTTCTAGAACAAGAGGATTTTATGGTGAAAGGCATTTTATGATTTTAGTTGATGATTTCACTAGAATGATGTCGGTAGCATTTCTTAAAGAGAAATATGAAGCTTTTGAGAAGTTTAAGATATTTAAGAATAGAGTTGAGAATGAATTTGGTGTTAAGATTAAGTATTTGAGATTTAATAGAAGAGGAGAATTCACCTTTACAGAATTTAACATATTCTATTAAGAAATCTAGAACACCTAGAAAAAATGGGGTTGCTGAGAGAAGAAACAAGTCTATAAAAGAAGCAACTACAACTATATTATTTGAGGATGATGTTTGTAAGAGATTTACAAGAGAAGTAGTTAATATAGTGGTATATACTCTAAATAAAGTATAGAATAGAAAATGTATGGGAAATAGACTTTATGCACTATGGTGTGGACATTCACCATTAGTAAAATATTTTAGGAAATTTGGGAGAAAATGTAATGTTAAGAGAGATGATGAAATTGGTAAGTTTGATCCTAGAAGCAATGAAGGAATGTTTCTTGGCTATTCATTAAAAAGTAAAGCTTATGGATGCTTTAACTATAGAACTAAGACAATTGTTGAATGCACAAATGTAAGGATTGATGAGAAGTTTGGATCCAAATAAAATATGGTAGATTATAATTTAGATGAAGAAAAGAGTAACTCTAGAATTGTTAGATAGAATGCTGAAGTTTTGTTTAAGACTAACAATGACTTGCAGAATGATGTGCTAACTTTTGAGCATAGAGGAGAACAATGTTTTGAACCTAGAGAAGAGATAAGAGTTGAGATGTCAAATCCTACCCCTAACATAAATTTGACAAGGAATCACCCTCCTGAGCAGATAATTGGAAGTAAAGATAAAGGCTTAATGACAAGGAATAGAGTAAATGAAGAAATATGTTTGATATGTCAAGCTGAACCAAATTGCATAGACGAAGCATTCAAAGATAATCATTAGATCCAACAAATGAAAAAGCATTAGATCAAATAGTTAAGAATGATATATGGGACTTATTTACTAGACCAAAAGATAGGAATTTGATAGGAACAAAATGGGTTTTTAGGAAAAAGATGAATGAACAAGGAGAATGTAATGCCCTGCCAAGGGATCCAAAGAATTAATCTAGAGTTTCACTAAGTTTGGTAGCATTTTTTTTTTTAAATCATGAAAGTAAAACCTTTCATAACATAATAGCAAAAGCAATAACATTATCCAACTGAAAGTAAACATAACATACATAACAGGTTACATTATTTAAGGATCCCTTAACATTGAATCACATCTAAATTAACTATTCATCTAACACCACATCCACATAATATAATACTAAAATGTCCAACATTCTTAAATTATATTTTCGAACGCTCGATCATCCACTGTACATGCCATAGGGTATGAAAGGCTTAAAAGAATATACATCAGTGTAAATAAACTATATCATCATACTAACTCTAATCCATGATGCAATAACATAAATGAAACCACAAACCATACATGATACATCATCACAAAAGATATAAACATCCATCATAAAAGATAACCATATATTACAAACATAAATAACTAAGCACATGGTTCCTCCCAACTGTAAATAGCATCATTAGACCATCATGGATCCTAGCCATCCCTCCATGCATAACATTCCAAATCATTGAAGAGATCATCAGTATTAATATAGTAGGAATGTCACTCCTAAAACATGCTACTACATAAGCATAAAGAAATCTAACATGCAATTAAAGCATAAGATAACATCATCTAACATATGAAAATCATCAATGTGAGGATACATGTCCACCATCATAAAGGACGCATTAGCCACAATGTCTCAAATGGATCTCAAGTGATAAGAGTGGATAAACACTACCACCCGACTGCATGGAACCTAAGTGGTCCAATCCCACCATGCTGAGGAGATAATCTGAAGTCCCAAATAGGTTATCAAAATCACATAGCAAAGATACTCTGTAAGTCTAGCAATCCTAAAAGTATACTAACTCAAAGATTCCAACACAAACTAACATCTAATCCCAGAGGCACAACAATGACATGTAGGAAACTTACTATGCAAGCGAGCAAGTGTCATCACATATATCATGTAGAAGTTACCCTGGTAATTAGCTTACAACTCCACAGGTCCCTACTGATCCTTATGCGACCACTAGTATCCTTTCATACTGACAAGGCATACTATGGAATGCAAGGTCACAACCAAGCATTCTCTCTACTCTCATCCTAGTCTGTACAAGAACTCAAGGCATGGGTGAGAACAAAACAATTATCTTTTTAGGTTCATTTAATCCCCATTTAGTGTAAATGTTATCACTTATTAACAAAACTTACAATGAGTTACCCTGGCAGCCACTTAGGGCCCCAGCCCCCATTGCAAGCCACTTCTCAACACTATAAGTAGATAACCTACCCTAAGCTCATGAAATCATAAAATCACCCCAGTCTTATACAAGCAACTGGAAAGAAATACCAAAAGATAATCCACAATAAGAATATCAAATATCCATAATAAAAGCATCAAATCTCCATGAGCAACTAAAAAGCATCCATAGAAAATCATGACCACAACAGTTCTCTATTAGCAACTGAAGGTATCATTGATAATCAAAAGTATCTATTGGGTCTCAATAACCAAAATATATCTCAAAATCATACTGATCAAAGACTCCAAAATGGTTGAGTCAAGCATGTCACAACATGAAATCATCAAGAAATAAATCAACATTTCAGTCCCATCATGGTGATTGGAAAGTAATCCAAGGATAACTGATCAATGACTCAAAAATGGTTAAGTCAAGTGTCTCAGATACATATAACTCAGCTTCACTCAAGAAGATTGATAAGCAATAACAATCAGTAATTACAAACATCTCATAGAGCATTCCATCACATAACCATGGTTGGGTTTATAAAGATCGAGACCAAGATCAACATGCCATCACATTCACATAACTCTCAAGCCTCTGGTAGACATCCTATAACTGGTCAAAACTAGTCAACCCAAAAATCCAAAACAAGAAGCATAGAGAAAGTACAATGCAAACACATGTTTTGGTCTACTAAAATCACATAGTTGAATTAAGTGTAGAGGTTTTCTGTTTCTATTTGCAATTATACTTCAAGTGTACAGGATTAATCATTTGACCTACAAGTCAACCCATTTGTTCCCTCGATAGCATTATTCTTTCCATTATAATATTCTAAGAATAACTTAAGGGTGAATACTTTACTCATTAAACTGATCATTATTGACCTTTAATTAAATTGTTCTCTTTATTTAAGTAAGATCCATATTCTAATTGATTAACTCTTCTTTAATGTTACTTCAACTTTCAACATAAATCAAGGATCATTATTCATTATATTATAAGAGAGTCAGTTATCAATCTTTGAATAAGAAGATTATAACTTTTTTTTAAATGATCAATTAAATCAATTAATTAACATAGGTACACAATCCATGACCCTCTATCATTTAATTAAAACTCAATTAAATATTACTAAATCTTATGTCTCACCATTAAAATATCTAAGGTCATTATTCAAGTAATGAGAATACAACTTGTCAACTTTGATGTAAATACTTCACAACTTTTCTAGAGGAATCGATATTAGCATATCAATTAAAACTTTATTACATGTCTTAATTATTAATTAAATTTAGTTAACTCTAATTAATTAATTAAATTAATAACTACCTAACCATACCAACAACCCAATAAATATCATTTCATTAATAACTAACTATAATTTGTATGTTAAAAGTCAACCATAATCTAGTACACAAATATTCATATTCATAGTTTAATAATAATAACTTGTTAATATTTAATAACAAGCTATATTGGGAATCTTATTAATAAATCTATAATGACAACATTCGACATTCTTTAATGAATACTACTATTTCTTTAACAAATTCTTATTAATGATAATAATTTAGACCATTATCCTATTATTTATTAATAATTTGTTAGACCCAACAAACATTAATAAATAATAAACTCATCAAAACTATAAATAATTGATCTAGAGAAACCTTCCATAAACTTCAATAGTTAATATTGTAATAACCCTTAACACCATTGAGGTATATCAATAAGTTATTTAATAATACATAACATATTAATCAATAACATAATAGTAATTATCATTTGGCTGAAGCTAGAGCCGCCTGTAGTGTGATTAAGCTGGCTTTTGAAGCTAGAGTTTCCAAACTTTGGCTTGAAGGGGAATCCAAAAACATAATTAACAATATTAATGGTATCTCCCCTCCCTCATGGTCGATAGTAAATATAATTGATGAGACATGTGCCACCCTCACAAAATTTGAGAAGGTCCACATCACTCATGCGTTTAGAGAGGCAAACCCAGTTGTTGACTAGTTTGCTAACAAAGGGGTGGGAGCAGACAAAGAGATGATCTGGCATTTTGGAAAAGATATTTTAATGGAGGCTAAGTCACTAATCAAGTTGGAGAAAATTCACAGAAGTACAGGTCAATCTAGCTGTAATCATGTTTAATAAAGAAAGAATGGATGTTGGTATGAGCAATAATATGTTTCTTGGTTTTCGTATTCTCAAGGGATTTTCTCCGTCTTTTCAACACATTTGGAGGATCGCTATCATTTTCACTTGCTATTGTATCAGAGAGGCGAATGATCACGAACCCAATAATAGAAACAGAGCCAAAATCTTGACTAGAAAAAAATTGCAGAGATTGGGGCTCATGAGAATTGTTGAAGAAAAAATGGATGTCATGACTAGAGAACGGAGCAGAAAGGAGCCAACACGTGAAGTGGAGAAGTTGAAGAATATGGGCAAAGTCTGGAAAAACTAGAAAAGGGTGGAGTTGCAAATTTTTTTGAGAAACTCCATGGTTTTGACCCTGAGGTCACCAACAACATGGTGAACTCATGGAGCAATGGCAAGATCAAGGTGAACAGGGTTTCCTTCCAAATCAAAGAGGAGGTGGTTGCGGAGGTCACTAGTATCCCTATGGAGGGTTTCAAATTCTACAGGGACAAGAAACTTTCATCCAATGCAGTCAAGGAGTTCATGAAAATTTTTGTAGAGATGAACAAGCTAGAAAATAAAGAGTCTTTCTATGTGACAGAGACTATAAAGAAGTTATGGAGGTATGTTTTATATGCCCTCATTGATTATGTTACCCTAGACCCTAGGTTTGATTGGGTCAAAACTCACCATTTTGTGATTTTAAATCATTTTTGTGATAAGAAAAGAATTTCCATACCCTTTTACCTTCTCACTTCTATGAACAAGGAAATCTCTAGTTTCAAGAAGAAAGCCACTGTTAACCTTGCTTTGCATGAGGGATTATTGCTCCTCATCCATGAGCATTTCAAAGCTCAGTCTATATGCAAGAACCCTCCTCATGTTGAGGATGTTGATGAAGGCAGCTCTAGCTTTTCTTTTGACTCTGATGACATTGAGAGCATTAGCTCGGAGGAGGAGAATGTTTCCTCAGGAAAGAAGAAAAAAGGTCAAGCTAGGAAATTGTCCAATGCTACAACTCCCAGCAGGAAAAGCCCTAGGGATCATGACCAAGCTCATGCAAAAGAGGGTTATACTGAGGAGGAGGAGGAAATGGATACAAAAGATTCTGCCAAAGTGTCAGAGGAGGGGGTGGAAGAGGAGAAACCTGGGAAAAAATGGAAGAGGGAGGTTGTGAGAGTTGAGGAGACAAGAAATTAGAGAATAGATGCTATTCCTCTTCCCCTCTCCCCTATCCAGTCTCAGCCTCCTTCAGAGGAAAAAGTGAATGTCATCACTGGTGAGAATGAGGGGGAAGTGCAAGTCAAAAATAGGATTAAGGCCTAGAAAAATTTCAATGTGAGGACTGCTACTATGGGGATTTTTAGGGAAGCTATGAACCCTCAGATCTTGGTGGACAATCTGGAGTAGCCTAGGCTCAATGAGCTCATAGACCCAGCTATCCTGGCCATCTCGAACAACACAAGGGAGACTAGAATGAACCTTCTGAATAATGCCCACAATAGTATGATTGACAACTTTAGATCAATCAAATGGCTCTTCCATGAGCTGGAGGAAGTTAGAGAAAGGGTATCCCAGATGGAAAGTATTAAGAATAAGACAGGTAATGACAGCTAGGAGGACCAGGAAACCAGAAAAAGCTTAAATCAAAGGAGATTAAGAAATCTTGAAAACTACAACCACAACCTAGCAAGTCAGATGATTTCTCTCTTGAGTTCAATGAATGACAACATCCAATCTCTTGCTGGTAAACTTAAGGAAAGGGGCTTGCTGGTGGAGAAGGGAGGATTGAATAGGGATAAGGCCAGGTTGGATGATGACAAGGCCACAATCAGTACTCTCACTAGTATGGATCAGGGCATTGAGAAGGTCCAGGATCAAATGGCAAAGGAGCAATAAAAGATAATCGAGGCAGCTCAGACTATGCAAGAAATGGAGAAGATAACTAAAGACTAGTTTTCTTGTCTTTTGTCTTTTTGTCTTCCTGTCTTTTGGCTTTTCGATAGGTTTTTTGTAGTCTATTTTAGTTTGTTTGTTTTTTGGCCTTTCTGTGTGCCTTTGTTTTGGGCTGGGCCTTCAAGTCTTTTTTTAGCTGTTGGACCTCTATTTTGGCTAGGCTTCTTTGGCTTATTATCAGCCTTGTTTATGTAAAACTTATGGGTTTCAGGATCCCTTAAAACCTATTTTTCTTATAAAAAACATAATAGTAATTCAAATTGTAGCTATGTTATAATGTAACAATGACTCCTTGTCAATTTAATAATACTTAATTAAATCTTAATCCAATATCACTAAAGTCTCTTAATTTTTAATCATCCTCATTAAACAACTATTATTAACGTAATATAAAATTACCATCTCTTAATTATTTAATATATATTAAATAATATTTAATATACATTAAATAATTAATATTAAAAGTCAACCATTAGACTCAATTTTTTAATTGTTCTAATAATATTTTGTTTGTATAAATGTTGATTGAAAAAGACCCCTATCAATTTCCAATAATCAATTAGCAATTCTAATGAACCCAATATTATCAAAACAATGATTGCATAATTCAAAATTTCGATTTATAATTTCAAAAGCCCCAAAAATAATTGATGACTTAAATATTTAAACTCATTCTAATAAAATTCTAACTATATCACTTATTTGAAATTTAATTAACTTGATTAATTACTTAATTAAAATTTTAATACACACACACACACACACACACACACACACACACATACATATATATAATTAATATTCTTTAACTTCATCACTTAAAAATTGAATTACAATATAATATTATATTTTATATATCTATATATATACATATAATAAATAATAATAATTTCATTTTATAAAAATCAATTCACAAAACATAACACATTATATTCTGTGATAAAAATAAATCACAGACTGCTGTGACTGCAACGCCGTCCTGTATAGGAGGCTTGCTGCGGCAATGGCCACTGGGCAATCACAAAGGACTGTCGGCACGTCCACTGTCATGGACAGTGACCACTGGGGGTGGGGGTGGGATGTGACTACCTGCCCCTCCCAAAACATTTTAAATTATTATTATTATTTTTAACATTTTTCATAAAATGCTTTCTCATGCGCGCTTTGGATTTTTAATAAACAATCTCTTCACTGCATTATAACATATGACTTTTCAATTAAATATATAAATATACATATGTATGTATGTATATATATATATATATATATATATATATATATATATATAAATGTATATATGTATATATATGTGTGTGTGTGTGTGTGTGTGTGTGTACACAATGTTTTGTACTACAGTATATATATATATATGGAGATCTGAAAATATATAAACATGTATGTTTCTATAAAGAACATATACACAAATTTTAAAAAGGCTTCTAAACTTTAAGAAATTTCCTATAAAATATTTGTTCTCTAAATTTATCCAATAATTCTTCTAATAGGTTTGACTATAAATTTGAAACTATTTTCAAATCTATTTCCAAATTCGATTCTAATTTGAACCCAAACCTGATTTAGATCTAATTTCTTTCTTAAATTGAAACTAGGGTTTTCTAATATTTTCTTCACAATCAAATAAAAATTAACATATATATCTAGATTCCAATTTCAAAATTGAAGATTCATTCATGGAATATATTTAGACACATATAACAGACATGATGAAGACAGGAAGAGAAAGAGTGCAAATGGAATATGTGAAAATCATGAGTGCACCTGGACACTGATGCTAATTTTCCATCCCTCAGAAGTCCATAAAAAATCCCTTCCTTCTCCAACATTCGCAATTCCTCCAAGATCCAAGCCAATCGAAACCTCCAAGTGACTAGAAGTTCTTGTAGAAGCATATGAGCATGTAGAAGCATATGAGCTTCTCAAATGCATGTAAGCTTTGAAGCTTTTCCAAACACACTAGAAGAGCCTCTATTTAAAGGCCTCTAAGATGCATCTAGAATGTGTCTAGAAAGAACTAGAAGATAAGCATGACAACTAAGCATGAGTCTTCTCCAACCTTCTAGATGAGTCATAAGGTTATAGACACCATGTGCTCAAATAATATGCTAACTCCTAAGTGTAGACAACTTGTGCATACTTAGAGTGCAAACTCCTGTGTTGTCTACATGACAACTTCCGAGAATTTGTAAACTCCTATGTGAACAAGTATTAAAATAATGCACAATAGTTAATGTAATATTTACTTTATTCATTTATTTATTAAATTTTAAATCTCATGCACTAACTTTAATAATTCCACTTGTTTTTATCTTAATATATTTATATTTTAATCACATGAAATCTATAATCTTTTAATAATTTTAATATATTTTCCACTTTTAAAATTCATTTTTTGAAACTTAATTGCTAAAATATTTATTAATTTAAATAAATATTATCACATTCCAACTTTAGAATTATAACTTTTATCTTCAAATTTAATTATTTTATTTAATTAATTTTCTAATTAATTAAATAAAATGAATATTAAAATTTCATATTAATTTTCCACTAAATTAAACCATTAATTAAATATTTTAATTAGGCTTAATTAATAGAAAATACACCAAAGACTCACAAGGTAAAATACGAAAACTCATTATAGCCAATATACATACAAAATCAAACCAAGGGTTAATATCACGAATTATGTTATCCAATGTATTCGGAGGGTACTCAACTCAGATACTTATCCTAATTTCCAATGAGAACAAATGGCTTAAAAGGTTGGGATTTGGACTTGAGAATTTATCTCCCCTCTCTTACCATTGAGATAATGTGATAGGGTACGCTCATCCTAGCAATTCAGGGAAGTCAATACCTGGTACATGCAACCTGCATAAAAACCATGCATGTACAAGCACAATATATACTAAACTAAATAGGCAATGGCAGGAAGTGGTGCATCATGTAGATCCCGACTAGCAGGTGACTACGACTACCTTCCTTAACCACATCAGACACGCCATACATAAAGAAAACAAACATGCACACCATACACATGCAAGTATGGGGTAAGTATCCATAAGAAAACACATGTGATAATAAATAATCTAACTAATCATCATGTATACATGAAATGTAGAGTCTAAGTAATCTCATCACATATCAACTAAATCCTTAGCACAATATTTGATAATCTCAAAACAATGCTGCTAACCATCAACATAAACTAGCCCTAAAAGAGTTCGACAATGATAACAAAAATGTGACCTAGGGGTAGGCACTACAAAGAAGTTGTGAGAAACAAGGCCAAACTTGTTTATAAAGGTTATTCATAATAAGAAGGCATTGATTATGAGGAAACATATTCACCTGTAGAAAGAATGGAAGTAGTAAGGATGTTCTTGGCTTATGTAATGAACAAGAAATTCAAGGTTTATCAGATGGATGTTAAATCAACCTTTCTGAATAGATAACTAGAAGAAGAAGTTTATATTGAGCATCCTAAAGGTTTTCCTTTATCAAAAGACAAAGACATGGTATGTAGATTGAAGAAGGCTCTTTATAGTTTGAAGCAAGCATCTAGAACCTAGTATGTGAGGTTGGATAGTTACTTGGCAAAGCTTGGATTTGCTAAAGGTAAAATAAACAATAAATTATATCTAAAAGAAATTGAAGATGGTTTGTTGATTATTGTAATATTTTTTGATGACATCATCTTTAGAGGTAATGATGAAGCCAGTGATAAATATTTTGAGGAGACAAAGAATCAATTTGAAATGAGCATGATAGAAAAAATGAAGTTTTTCCTAGGATTAAAGATTGTCTAGAATAATGATGGTGTATTAATTTCACAAGCTAAGTACCTAAAAGATTTGTTGAAAAGGTTTGGTTTGGAAAGTTGTAAATCTATTGGCACACCTATGATAACTAGTTAGAAGTTATCCAACAAAGATGAGACAACTGTAGTAGAGTAAAAGTATAGATCAATGATTGGAGGTTTACAGTATCTAACTCACACCAGACTAGGTATAGAAAATGTAGTTGAAATTGGTGCTAGATTTCAAATTGATCCTAAGGAATATCATTTTGTAGTAGTAAAGAGAATATTCAGATATCTGAAAGGGACATTTGATTATAGAATTTGGTATGATAGATTAAGTGATTTCACTTTGTATTGTAGAACCTCTCTTTTCTCACTTCTTTCAACTAAAAATTAGATCCTTATTACAGAATTGGATATGTTTGTTTCAAGAAGTGAAAATGATGGAAGATGGGTCTATAAGAAGCTATTTGTTAAAGTCTCAAACTGGAAGACTCGTATTACTCAAACCAACTTCTTAATAGTTAGAATATATTGTGGAACAAAATTCTTTGGATTATAATTTAGGTTACTGAGATTTTTTCAAATGAATCGTTGATCTACAAAGAATCCACTTGAAGACTTATTAAATTTTGTGTTTGCTATATGTTTGGAGATCCATGGAGGTTAATATATATATATGCAGGAAGGAAAATAGAGAGTCATGACTGATAGTTGTGACTCATGTTTGAGTCACATCTATCAAGTGTGACTTGCTATTACTCAATACATCATGATATATCAATCATCATATGCTATGTTAAACATATTATTAAACTTGACATGA
The DNA here is from genome assembly GCA_028749045.1 of Cupressus sempervirens. Lineage (NCBI taxonomy): Eukaryota > Viridiplantae > Streptophyta > Pinopsida > Cupressales > Cupressaceae > Cupressus > Cupressus sempervirens. Next base: position 310,881,039 of record CM053790.1, on the reverse strand, counting down.
TAAACCACCATATTAAACCTGACATGTTGAACTACTAATATAAGTTAGCAATATTAACTATTTCATATATTTTGATTATTATAGATTATTCTATTTACTTTATTAAAATATATAAGTTGAATTTGCATAAATACATACATACATACATACATATATGTATGTATGTATGCATGTATGATTATATTTTAATATCTAAACATAAATAATAATAACATAAGTATACATAGTATCCATAATTAAATCTTTATAACTAATCTATACATTAACACTCCCTCTTAGATTAGTAATAAAAATACACAAAATAAGTCTTTGATCAGAAGACTTCTTAATGTCAGATATGGTTGATTCATCAATGAAATGATATTCATCAACTAATACTTGAAATCATATAACATGAGAGTTGGTCTATTAGAATATCTATAATATGATATTCACCAAGCTATTGAGAGTAATGGCCTATCACAAACATCAATTTAATGATTATCACCAAGTACTCAGAATGGTATTGGCCTATCAGAATATTAGGGCAAGATATACACCAAGTATTGAAAATATATCTATACAGGAAACTTTTAGATAATCAAATTAATGATATCAACCACCTAGTTGTTTATTTATAAGATAAAGCCTTTACATGAGACAATTTTGCAAAAATGAATCATGCTACAAGTTATTGTAAGGACGTCACTTTACAACAACTTCTCCTGATACAAGTGAAATCATTTTGAAGTCGTCACTTCTTAATGATTAATTCAATTTATATTAATTTAAAATATATGAAATGTACAACAATCAATTTCTCTGAGACATTTGCTCAAATTTTATAATCATACCAAGTTCTTTATGAAAATGCTTTGCATTTGTTTTAACAAGTGGTTTGGTAAGAGTGTCCACAATTTGATCCTCTGTACTAATATATTCCAACTTGATTACATCCTTCTCAACCATGTCTTGAACATAGTGGTATGGTATCTCGATGTGCTTTGATCTATTATGAAACACTAGATTAAGAGATAGCTTGATGCAGCTTTGGTTATTACAATAAATAGTAGTAGGTGGAAGTGGCTTTCGAAATAATCCAAATAGAAGTTTCCTCAACCATATAGCTTCTCTTTCTCACATAGTTGCATCTATGTACTCGGCTTCTGTAGAGCTCTGTGCTACTAAAGATTGCTTCTAACTAAACAAAGATATCATTGTTGAACCCAAGGTTAAACAACATCCTGAGTTGCTCTTACAATTCTCTAAATTTCTCGCCCAATTAGAATCTATATATCCTCTTAGATTTAGTTTATTTTTAGTGTATTTGAGACCATATTCAATTGTACCATTGAGATACCTAAGAATGTGTTTTGCTGCTACTAAATGAGTTTATTTAAGTTTGCACATGAATTGACTGAGAACATTTACAACATAATAGATGTTAGGTCTTGTGTTGAACAAATACATTAAAGAACCAATTATCTATCAATATAGAGTAGGATCAACACTTTTAGAATCTTTAGCTGCTTCTTTTAGTTTCTAGAGGTTTGTTTCCATGGGAGTTTTCATTGCCTTGCTATCCAACATGCCAAATCTATTGGGAAGATCCTGAGTATACTTCCCTTGATTTAAGAAGATTCCTTTTGAATGCTGCCATACTTCTAGTCCCAAGAAGTAGTGTAGTATTCTTAGCTTTATCATTTCAAATTTAGATACGAGGTCTTGTTTACATTTTTCAATTAGATGATCTTCTCCTGTAATCAAAAGATCATCAACATAGAAAACCATGATTAACATATCCCCCCGTATTACCTTGTAATATAAATTTGGATTTGCAATATTTTTAGAGAAATCAAGTTTAGTTAGATATTGATCTATCTATTCATACCAAGCTTAGGGAGCTTGTTTCAATCCATATAAGGCCCTTTTTAATTTGCATACATGATTTTTTTTATTGTGTACTTCAAATCCTTCTAGTTGTTCAAGATAAACTTCCTCTTCTATAACATCATTCAAAAATGCAATTTTTACATCCATTTGTTGAATTTTCTATTTCTTGGATGTAGCAATGGCTAAAATAGTTCTAACTAAAGTATATCTAGCTACTGGATCAAAAGTTTCAACATAGTCGATTCCTTCCTTTTGGGAAAATCCTCTTGCTACAAACCTTTCTTTGTACTTGTCAATACTTCCATCTATAGTATGTTTAATTTTAAATAGCCATTTATAAGAGACAACTAATTTATTTTTGGGTTTAGGAACAATATCCCAAACATCATTTTTAAGTATGGAGTTATATTCTTCTATCATGGCATCTTTCCAATGTTGATGTTTTATTGCTTCTTTTACATTAGATGGTTCAAATTTGGAGATTTCACTCATTAATGCACTATAAATTTAGCATATGTTAGGATGTTTTCTTTCCCTAATGAAATCTAAGGGAATGGAATTGTTTTAATCAATTAGCTTTCTAGCCCATAGTGGTCTTTTCTTTTCCTTAGAGGCGAGAGTAATGTCCATGTGTTCAATTGATTTATCTTCCTCCATCAGAGACTCTCTCTCATTCGTAGATTTTTGTTCTTCTAGAGTTTCTTCTAGGGTGTCTTCTAAATTTGATTCATTTTCATCTTTAGATCTTTTATAGGCCAAATCTTCATCAAATATTACATCTCAACTTAGTTCAATATTTAGTTGTCCAAGGATATAGATATGATAAGCTATAACCTACAAAGATTCCTTTCTTTCTTGAGGTCTCTAGTTTGGTTATCTTCTCTTTAGGAATATATACATAGATAGGGAAACTAAAAATTCTCAGGTATTTAAGATCAGGTTTATTCCTAGTAAATACCACTTCAAGAGTCTTGAATTCAAGATGAGAGTGAGGACATCTATTTTGATGAAAAATAATAGTATTTGAAGCTTCTCCCAAAAGAAAAGTTTCAAGATTTTGATCATGAAGCATTGCTTTGGCAGAATGAACTATTGATCTATTCTTTCTCTCAGCTATTCCATTCTATTAAGGATTATAAGGAACAAAAAACACCTGCTTGATCCCAAAAATTTTACAATAATTTATAAAGATATCAGAAATGTACTCTTTACCATTTTCTATTCTTAAGACTTTTATTTTCTTTCTAGAAAGGTTTCCTACAAGGGCTTTAAACTCTTTAAATTTAGTCAAAATTTCTTCAAATTTTTTACTTTTAAGAAAATAGATCCAAGTATTCCTAGAGAAATCATCCACAAATATGATATAGTATAGAAAATCTCCTAGAGAAGGAACTAACTTATGACCACATAAGTCTAAGTGAATAAGTTCAAGAACTTCTTTGGATTTGAATTGACTATTTTGGAATGTAGTTTTAATATTCTTCCACGAAGCACAACCTTTACAAGTTCCTTCATGGTAAGGATTAAGTTTCAGTATACTTGTTACCATTTTTCCTATAGAAGGTAATCCTTGAAAATGAAGATAACCTAGTCTCTTGAGCAAAATTTCATTTTCTTTGAAAGAATCATGAATTAGAGATGAATGATTGAGAGAGTTAATCTGATAAAGACATCCATGTCTAGATCCAATCTTGTATGAATTTTTTATGTTAGAATTCTTAGGCCAAGCTAAGACCTTTCCTTCCATAAATGTAACTCTAAATCCTTCATCTTCAAGAGTAGAGATAGAAAGAAAGTTTATTTTTATACCAGGTACATATAGTACCTTAGTAAGTTCAATTGTTTTCCCTAATTTTAGATGGATAGTACATGTTCCTATTCCTATTATGGGATAGCTTATATAATCTCTAGTGGTTACTTCATCAATATAGTCTTCTTTGATAGAGTCTAACTATCCTTGAAAACCTATAACATGTCAAGAGGCTCTATTATCAATTACCCAAGTACTTGATCTAGTTGGTGCTTCACTAGAGAGAGCTAAATAGAAAGCATTACGTTCAAAATTTCCATTTGAGTTATGAGAGGTTTCAAATGAAGCTTGTGGTTTAATTCTACTAGGACATCTGAATGTTGGATGTCCAATTTTATCACATCTATAACATTTCATTTTGGAGAAATCAAGTAGCTTTCTCTTTCCTTTGAATTTAATTTTCTTCTTATTTACTTGAGTGGAGAGAACTTGTAACTCTTCTTTTGAGGAGGAAACATTTTGGCCTTGAGCTACTTGCATACACTCTTCTTGTATACAATCAGCTTTAATTCTTTCAAATTTAGTTAGTTTTTATAGAGAGCATACCCCTTGTCTGAAGGTATCCCATGATGATGGAAGGCCTTTTAGTGCCATTATTGTTAACTCCTTTCCATCATAGATGTGTCCTATTGAAGAGAGTTGATTTTGAAGTTCATTTATTCTCATAAAAGTAAGATGAAATTTTCTCTCCTTTATTCATTTTAATATTTCAGATTCTATCCTTTGATATGATGATCCAAACATCATTATTTATCTCAAACATATTTCCAAGAGCATTGTACATCTCATGTGTAGTGTCTACTTTTGAAATTACAGGTAGAAGATGAGTTTTAACACCATTCACAATAATTTTCATAGCTTTATTGTTGTCACTCTCCAATTTTTCAATTTCATTAATTCCTTTGGGTGGTGGGTCAGAATTTTTTAATAAACTTATTTAGACCATGTTCTTTTAGTATAAATTTGTGTCAGTTTCCAACATACAAAATCTAAATCACCTTCTAATCTATCTTCGACCCTCATACCATTAAAAATATTAAACTCGACATGATAAACCACCATATTAAACTTGACATGTTAAACTACTAATATAAGTTAGCAATATTAACAATTTCATATACTTAGATTATTATAGATTATTCTATTTACTTTATTAAAATATATATGTAAGTTGAATCTGCATAAATATATACATACACATAAATATATACATACATACATACATATGTATGTATGTATATATGATTATATTTTAATATCTAAACATAAATAATAATAACATAAGTATATATAGTATCCATAATTAAATCTTTACAACTAATCTATATATTAACACTATTTTTCTAGGATACCACAAATTGTTGTAGGAATTAAGGCATGTGATGGGAAGAACAATAAAGATCAAATTGTGTGCAAGATCTTGAAAACCTTAACATTTGCATAAAACAAGACCACGTAGATGATTAAATAAGCTATACTATGTTTAGAAGAGTTTAGAAGAGAGGCTCTCCTTGGAAGAATGGAAGTAGTAGGAATAAGTTTGAGACAGAGTGGAGATTTTCCTAGAATCAAGAATGCATTCAGGGCATTGAGTGTTTGACCTACCTTGTGTAGGCATGAGGACTAGTGGATACTATTCTAGTAGCAATAGAGGGAGAAGAAAAGAAAATAGAAATATTGAAGAAGGTATTTCCCTACTTGTGAGAAGAGAACCTAAAGGTAAGAAAATATTTAAATGTTGGTCTTGTAATGAATTTTTTCATAATGCTTCTAAATTTCCTAAGAGAGTAAAGAAGTATAAGAGGATTTTTAAGCTTGGTATATCTAGAGAATGTCATTATAAAAATGATGAATATCTAGAAGATAGTGTATAAATATTCTTGAGTGAACGTGATAATGATAGTGATGAAGTAGGATTTGTTGCAATTAAAGAAGATGGCCTTGAAAAATAAGAAGTTAGAGAAGAAAAGACATTAGAATCACAAGTTGAAAAGAAGAAATCTAATTGGATCATAGACAATGGTTGTTCACATCATATGGGATGATATGAATAATTTTTTTGAGTTCAATAGTTGTGATGGAGGAATTGTTAGAGTTGGAAATAATGTGACTTGTCAAATTAAGGGAATATGATATTACTCTTGATGGTAAAACTAATATTGAGATGTTTATTTTGTTAATGGATTGAAACATAATATTCTAAGTGTTGGACAATTGGTTGACAAGGGATATTAGTTGCAATTCATAGAGAAAATATTTATTATCAAGGATTAAAAAAGAAAAGATGATCAGTGCTAGATCAAGATCAAGAGGTCATGATTTTTAGATAAATCCAAGAGAGATGACATGCTTGGTTGCTAAAGTCGATAACAACTAGTTATGGCATAAAAGATTTTTTCATATAAAATTTGACAATATTGTGAAAGTGGGTAGTACACTTTTGTTAGGGATTTTCCTAAAATAGTGAAGCTTAGTAACATGGTATGCAAGGAATGTATTACATGGATAAGCAGAATAAAATCTCTTTTCGAAGAAAGAAAATTACAACATCAAAAAGCTAGAGATAGTACACACAAATTTGAGTGGTTCTACAAAAATAAGAACATTCTATGATGAGAGGTACTTTATGATTCTTGTTGATGATTTTACTAGGATGATGTAGGTAGCATTTATTAGAGAGAAATATGAAGCATTTGAGAATTTTAAGGTGTTTAAGAATAGAGTTGAAAATGAATATGGATTAAAGATTAATTATTTAAGATTTGATAGAGGTGGAGAGTTTACCTCAATGAGTTTAATAGTTTTTAAGAAGTAAATGGCATTAAAACACATCTTTTGGCCCCTAAGACACCTAAGAAGAATGGTGTAGTAGAACAAAGAAACAAATCAATGAAAAAAGTAGAAAGACCTATGATTTTTAAGAATGGTGTCTTAAAGACATTTTAGAGAGAAGCAGTTAACCTAGTGGTATATAAAATGAATAGAGTATGGATGAGACAAGGTACTGGTAAGACCCCTTACAAGATTTGGTTTGGACATGCATTATTAGATAAGTATTTTAGAATTTTTGGAAGTAAGTGTGACATTAAGAGAGAAGATGACATTGGTAAGTTTTATACAAGAAGGGATGAAGGTATGTTTCTTGGATATTGATTGAACAGTAAAGCATACAAATGTTTTAATCAGAGAACTAGGACTATTTATGAGAACACAAATGTTAAATTTGATGAAAATTTTTGAATTTGAGAAAGAATACTTGGTTATAATTTTGATGAAGAAAGTAATCCAATAGATAACCAAGAAAATGTTGAGTTGTTCTATGAAACTGACACAAATTTGTAGAATGATATATAGATTGTGGAATAGAGAGAAGAACCAAGGAGTGAACCTAGAGTTGAAGTAAGAGTTAAGATAGTAACACCTAACAAGAACCTGATAAAGAGCCATCCCATTGATAAGATTATTGGTAGTAATGACAAAGGTGTGATGATAAGAAACGAGGTAAAAAGAGAAGAATTGTGTTTGATTTTTCAAGTAGAAAATAGAAGTACATGAATCTAGTAAAGATGACTTTTAGATTCAAGCTATGAGAGAGGACTTAGATTATTTTGAGAAGAATTATACATGGGAATTGGTTTATAGACCTAAAGACAAGGATATTATAGGAACTAAGTGATTTTTTAGAAATAAAACGAATAAACAAGGTGAGGTTGTGAGAAATAAAGAAAGACTATTATGAAAAGGATATTCTCAGTGAGAAGGTATTTATAATGAGAAAATGTTTGCAACTTTTACTAGAATAGAAGTAGTTAGAATGTTTTTGTGTTATGTGGCTAACAAGAAATTAAAAGTGTTTAGATGGATGTGAAGTTAGCATTTCTAAATGGAGAACTTGAAGAAGAGTTTTACCAAAGGATACATTTGAGTATTTGAGAGGTATGCTTGTGGTTATGCCCCTACCTAATATAGAGTATATAATGTAGAGATTGCATCAGTCTAGTAGTATAGACCACTATTTTTTTTCTAGACTGAATGATGATGCTTCCTCTATGGGGGAGTATCTATATTTCAGCTAAGTTATAAAGGACTCTTAGTAGTTGATGTTTCAACAATGTATTTGGAAAATTGAGATGATTGAAGATATTGAATAAAATATTGATAAAATTATGCTTTTTTCATTGATGTCAATGGGGGAGAAAATGCATGAAAAAAATATCTTGAAAATAGAGAGAGAAATATCTCCTAAGAATGGGGGAGAGTTGTACATGAAAAATGTCAAATGCAGAGGTTATTGATATCATTTAGGGAAGTATATCAATAGGGGAGTAGTAGTATTGATGAAGAGTTGTTCCTAAGAGATCGAGATTTGATTGATGAAGAGGATTTGGAAAGAAGAAACCTAGAGTAGTGGAGTAGTTGGAGTAGAGTGATATGTTTGGTATTCTTTAAACTTGGACATTTTTCATCTATGTTGTCATCAATACCAAAGGATGAGTTTTTTATCATGAATGTTGATGATATTCCTATGGGGGAGTATCCTAGCATTTTAGATATTATTTGTGTGATCATATTTTACATTCATGGTAATTTTTTTTTATTAATGTCAACATATTGAATATTGATAGAGTAGCATACATAGCTTGAGATCATATGATTCAATGATTGAAGATTAGGTTAAATGAACTTAAGGAAATGTTCTATAAAGTGTCTTGATGCTATGGTTAATAGAACATGTAGGAAGTCAAAGATTGGTAATAGCTACTAGATATTTACAAAAGATAGTGTACAAACAAAGTTCTTGAGAAGTGGTTCCTAGTAAAATGAATAATTTTGTAGACTTGGTATAAAGGAAAGTCATTTTCCTTATGATGAAGTGTGCAATGAGAAGTATGTGATGGTTTTGAAATAGAAAAAAAATTGTAAGTGTGAATTATATGTGTTTAAGAGATCTAAGGGATTATTGTGATGCAAGTTTGTGGAACTAGTATTGAGATCTGAGAAGTTATTTGTGTAGTAGAGACATAGTGAATGAGCTTAGTGATTATATTTGGTAGAAATTGATATTGGAAATTTGATCATTTTTCATTATCCTCAAAGGAATATATAGAGGTCAGATGGACAATGAGTTTGGTGGTCTTGTTCTTGAATCTATTTGGATAGTGGGTCCTTCTACCTTATACAACTTCTAATAGGGTTGGCACAACTCTTAATAGGATTGGATTATCCTCACAAGGATTTAGGATCTCCTAACAATGAATAATATGTTCTAAATTTTTCATTGGCTCCTAATAGATTACATCTTCTTACAATGAATTTATATATTAGTATATCATTTTTTGGGTAGCATCCCCACTATGGTTTTCCCTTTGATCAAGGATTTCCCTAGTTAAAAAATCTAGTGTTATTATGTATGTTTATCTTCTTATGGATATTACATTTGCTGATTACATGTTTCAGATTTAATAAGTATAAGAATTTTTTTTTAATTACATAACTTATTAACCCCCCTCCCCCCATCTCAATTATCTTGGTGAACTTTATTTTCTAACAAGGATGCGATAAGGGTTAATGAAGGATTTGAGTGTAGTGTCACATCTTTTTATATGAAAAGTCATAAAAAGATTACAAAGGATAGATAGATTGGGTCCTTGCTAATAAGTTAATACCACACTAAAAGGAGCATGCTTAGGTACATTTCCACCAAAATCTACGTTAAATAATTTGTAGAGGGATTTTAAAAGTGAAACTCATGCATGAGGGAATTTATTGTGATTAATGATCTTCATAGCTTGATAAAGGCTATTCAATTATCCATAAAAGTAGCCATTGTAAAAAATTTAGAGCCAAAAAAATTTTTGAGACAAATTTTTTACATTGATTCACAAAGCTAGTTGTTGAATTAGAAATGACAGAGCAAGGTACACCAAAAGATGAAGTTGAAGTAGAAGAACTTCCAACACCTACAAGTCAAACAAAAGTAAAAAATCAAAATGTGTATGTGGAAGAATGGCTAGGGTTGTTTTTTGAATCCTCCAATGCATAGTTTATTAATAAACATGAGTCAAGAGATCCTTATATTTTTTCAAGAATGACATAGTTCTATATGGAAATGGGAGTGAATCATTTATGTTTTTATACAATAATAGGTTAAAGGTGCCTCTGACTTCAAACCAATGGGATAAGAATTAAGGAAAATTGAGTGTACTAGAGATATTTGTCAATGTGGATCTAGTTAAAGCTTTGATTAAAGCTTACAACCTTACCATTCTCTCTATTATCCCTATTTTCAATAAAATGCGAAGAGTTAAAATGGTTGAATTATATAGATGATAGGTTTTATTCTTTTTCATTTTTTCATTTTACCCTAAAAATAAAACTCTACTCATACCCTTTGTTTCAAATTATGTTTGAACATCTTAAATCCTAACCATTATGGTAGAATTAGCCCTTTTGAATCTTTGTGTGAACCTATAGGGTTTTTTCAAAGATAGTTGTGAAGTAGAAATATACCTATTAATTGTATGGTCTCACTTCTTTCATGTGCATTCATTTTTTATGTTGTGATGTTTCACTCCATTTGAAACTATGACTTCACAAGGGTTACTTACTCATAGAAAAAGAAGTTGCAAAGTAATTATTAAGCACTTAGTTGTGACATCTTTTTTCTTTCTTTCTCTTAGCTACATTTTATGTATTAATGTTGTGATGGGAAGTTTACAAAGTAAGAACAACTTCTCTATGGTCAGGTAAAGGTAATAAAGAAGAGTTGCAATGTTGTGATCTAAGAATTTCATTCCTTGGTATCACATCAAAATGGTTAGTCAAAGTAGCATTAAAGTTTTGAAAGATAGTGAAAACTCCTCTTGAGATGGATCACAATTTTTTCACAATTAAGATAAAAAAGTGTTAAGAAGTGATGAGGAAGCGATGAAGACTATGGTGGTTAATTATGATTTATTTTTTGTTAGTACCATAGCATGATGTGATTTTGTAAAGTTGTGATAGGTGGAGGATGAGGTTAAGTAGTGCATCATAACAGTTGAGGATAATAGTTAAGTTGAAGTTACAAAGTTTTGAAGATGGTTTAATGTGACTTCACTTGCTGAATGATGGATTGATATAACTACCACATCGATGGGATACATAAAAATATTGTTGTAGATGAACAGTAAATTTTAATGCTTGTTGAATCATCTGGGCCATCCTTTAGCCATCATGTGTTTTTGTAGTGTTAGTGAATTAGTTAAAGTAAAGGGTTGCAAAGTTATGACTAGTCTATTAAAAAGTAAATCACGTCAGCTCAAGGCCAACAAAGTTTAAGAGGAGAAAAGTCATGAATATGTGAAAAGAGACTTTGAAGGAAAGCACAACATCATCAGTCAATTTTCATGGTTAGTAAAAGGGTTGTGAGACTATGATTCACTGTAAGAAAGGTCAAGAAGGATATCAAAGGTCTAGTATAAGGTGAGTTGTTGCCAATTGTGATGTCATGATGGAGGTTAATATATAGTTAAGCACAACTTTGTGAGTATAAAGTCTAACAAAATAATAGGGTTGTAACTTAGCGATATAAAGAATTGTATGGCATCACAAGGATGTAAGTAAGGTGTTGGCTTCTTATCTAATAGAATTTGAAAAACCTCTAATTGGATTAGAATACCTAGGAGTTAGCTAAAGACCATAATGGGTATTCTGAGAAGCAAAATAAATGGATCAATTGACAAGGCTCTGGTGTCTTCTCCACTTTGAATTCTATAGGATTAAAGTGAGTATACCTAGGAATTCAATCTTTATTTCTTCACAACTCACAACTCAAAGATGAATTTACTTATAGTAGATGATTTATCCTTAATTCTTCTAACTCTAGAACTAAAAAGAGATGAAAAATAGCTACTATATCAAACCCTACTCCATGAATCAAGCATAGGTTGACATTTCAAAACCTTAACAATAGAATAGTAAAATGATTGATTTGTATGAATTTTTACACTATATAAGATATTCAACACTAGATCATCTTTGAGGATGACCAATGCCTTATCTATCAGGATATAAACTCATAAGAATTAGACATCTACTTCTGGATCTATCTTAACACTTTATGAGAAGATTATCAATATTCATTTCCAGATCTCATACTTATTAAAATCTTCAATGAAAACCATAAATTTCCTCCAATTTACATTAAGAATTTACATAACCCATTAGATTATTATCAAAAGTAAATTGAAATATAACTTAGAGAAAATTATGATTGAAATTTAATGAACTTTTCTTTTTAAATCTCAGAGAAAAAAATGGAGATAAAAGAAGAGATAAATCTTGAAAGAATAGCCAACTTTCTATATTGTGTATTAATTTATTTGAAATTATATACAATTCAATGAAAATCCCTATTATAAAATAAATCTATTAGACTAGAAACTATTAAATTTTTCATTCAAAATTTGGAACAAAATTATTCAATATACATGGACCACCTCAAAACATGAACAAGACTTTGTTCAAATAAAAATCTCAGACCCTCACTCCACATTTTTGCCAACTTTTAGTCTATCTCTTTTATGTTTGTAGTTGTTGGTATTTCATTGAGATTTTTTCTAGTTTCTTGTTGAGATAGCCACTAGGTGACTCACTTCTCATTAAGTTTCTAAAGCTCCCACTTTGTGTTTTTTTTGGGTCTCCCTTGCTTCACTTTTCCTTATTTCTTTATGCATGATTCTTGTCATTTCAATGCATTTAGGACTTAGGTGATTTATGTTTGGTTGGGATATGGTTTGTGTTTCTTCCCAATGATAAGCAAGTCTCTCTTGTTTTTGTGATTCTCTCTTGCTCTTGCATTCTCATTTCCTTCAAGTTTTGAATCATCTAGCTAGCAATCTAGCTTGGTGAACTTCATCAAGCAAGAACCTAAACATTAGAGTCATGATATCATTCATAGATATATACCTTCTTGACTTATGATGAAAGGATCTGGAGAAGTGAAAGATACAACTAAGAAAGTTTCAAGTCAAAGTTCTAAGGTCAAAATCCATTTTTGTGTAGAGAAACTGGTCTGCATGTTTTCTACTACTCACCCAATGGAAATGAAATTGTTTTGTTTTGTTTTCGAAGCCAACAAGGCTTGTGCTCCATTTAAATATTTTATGCATCAGTGGGACCTAGGTGTGATACTTAAAAGGAATAAATTTGAGCCCGTGATGGTGAATCTATGCTCAAAATTTCATCTTGAGGATACACAAAGTAACTAACCAAACTGTAGTGCCTGCCCCTAGATCGCATTTCTGTTATCATTGTCAAATTCTTTTAGGTTGATTTTATGCTTTAATTAGCTTTAGAGATACTAGATTTGTAATATTATGATATTATTTCATGACTTTGATCACAAATGTATCAGTTATTGTTTCTTAGTTGATTTCATTCATGCGTTGTTAATGATATTTTAATGATTCCTTGTTAGTAAATGTGGTTTCTTTTATAAAAATGTTAACATGATGTCTTTAATGATGATTATGTTGTATTGATAGAGATGCATTATTATATGTACACATTTGATCTTAGATTTGTGATTATTATACTTACCCCATACTTGCATGTGTATGGTGTGCGTGTTTATTTTATCTTTCTATCTGACGTGTTTGATGTGGTTAGGGGAGGGAGTTGTAGTCACCTGCTAGTCGGGATCTACACGATGAACCACTCCCCGCCATTGTCTGTTTAGTTTAGATATATTATATACATGTACATGCTCATCTTTTATGCAGGATGTAGGTACTGGGCATCGACTTCCCTGAATTGCCAGGACAAGCATGCCCTATTACAAATACTCAAATGGTGAGAATGGGAAGATAATGATCAGGTCCAATCCTAGCCATAAGCCTATAATACTTGTCCTGCAAGGAGGACTCGTAACAGACTGTCTACCCTTTTTAAACTCGTGAGTATTTTGTGCGTATGTTGTTTTGTGAGTCTTTGATGAAATTATATTAATTAAGTCTAATTAATAGATTAAATTAATAATTTAATTTAATGAAAAATTATTATGATATTTTGAATATTTAATTATATTTAATTAATTGAGAAATTAATTAAATATAAAGAATTAAATTGAAGATAAAAGTTTTAAGATTAAATTTAGAACATGATAATATTTATTTAATTTAATAATAATATATTTAGAGTTCATTTTTAAATAAATGCTAAATATTATTGTTATTTAAGTTAATAAATATTTATCAAATTAAACGTTCTAAATATATTAAAAAGTTAAATAAAGTTTAAATTTAGAACGTGATTATATTTATTTAATTTAATAATAATATATTTAGAGTGCATTTTTAAATAAATGCTAAATATTATTGTTATTTAAGTTAATAAATATTTTATCAATTAAGTTTCTAAAAAAAATGAAATTAAAAGTGAAAAGATATTTAATTATCATAAAGATTATAGTTCACATGATTTATGCATGAGTTGAAAATAAAAGAGATTAATTAAAAGATAAAATATGTGAACTTAATAAAGATATTCTAAGCAAGTGTGCATGAGATTTTAAAATATTATTAAATTAACTTAAAAGTAAAGTGGAAAGTTAAATAAAGTAATTTAACAATTCACTTAAAGTGCATGAAGGAATAATAAAAGAATATTTTAATTTAAAAAGAAAATTAATTGTGCATGAATGAATTAATTAAATAAAATAATTATAATTTTAGAGTTGTGGAGATAGAAACCCTAAAGGGTAATTAGATTCCTTATTAGAGGGTTTGGGGTCATTATTGCACACAGAGATTGGAGGGCACACACAGGTTTATGGAGGGCAACTTGAAGGGTTTGGAAAGAAAAGAATTTTATGTGGCTTGAAAGATTTTGCTTGCGATAGGAATTTGTATCTAGTTGTCAGAGGTTAGCATCAGATTCAGGTAGGATCTCATGGTTTAATTGTATAGTAGTTTTCGCTTTTCAAATTTTTGTCTGCTCCGTGTCTTTTGCATGTGTTGTTTTTCTAGTATGCAATATTGTTCTTGTTTGAGAAATATCTGTATATGGCTTAGATGGGTACTTCGCTGAGTATATTTTAGGGAATTGTATTTTAATATTAATAAGATTGAATAAGAAATCAAGAAAATACGAGAATCTATTGGATATGGAAATTAGGTCTGAGATTTAAAAGATAAATGTTGTGCTTTTCCTATAGATTTTAGGAATGAAAATTAATTCAAGAAAGGGTTGAATTTAAAATTGAAAATTTCTACATTAACAATTCGGACAGTTAATAATGTTTTCTCTACTAGAGTAATGTGGGAAAACAATTTTAAAAAAAAAAATTATATATATAAAAAAAAGGAAAGTTATTTAGTAATTTCTTTATAATTATAGATTTTATTGAATAAACCAAACTTTTTATTAAAATCTTTAACAAAATATATTAATAAAATAAATTTTAAAAAAAAATTTATTTAAAAAAAAATATATTAAAAAAAAATTATGAAATTAATTGGGGAGGGACGGTTAAACCAACCCCTACCTCGCCTTACCTGTATGACGGCAGCAGCCTGCTACGGCAGAGCTGCCGCAGCAGTGACTGCTGCAACAGCAGCAGTAGCCTGCTACGACAAAGCTGCCACAGGTTAAAGGCTGCGACCAGTCTTAAATAGCCGACGGGCTATAAACTTTTTTTTTAATATATTTAAAATCATTTTTTTTTTAAAATAAGTTTATAATGTTTTAAATAAAATAAAATTTATATTATTAATTAGTAATAATTTGTTAATAAATTTATATTGTTAATTATTAAATTTTATTATAATTAAATTTAGCAAATTTTTAATTAATGAATTTAATCAATAAATGTTATTAAAATTTATAATTTTTATAATTAATCGATAAGTAGTGTTATTAATATTATTTAGTAAATAATAATTAAATGGTATTAGAATGGGTTTTGTTTAAATATATGCATATTAATTAACTTAGTTAAAGTCTTATTTGACTAAGGTTAATTAATAAAAGAAATTTATTTGAATCAAGTGTTGCACTTATTTAAATTATCGATAATAACGATCTTAATAAACTAAGAATCTTATACACTTAAATGTTCATTTAAAATGCAAATTGAAGACGTTATTATTGACTCTATTATGTCTTTTCAAATCAAACCCAACTATGAACTGTATTGTTTGTTTGTAATATCTATGCTTTCGAATTTTGGAGTCGAGTAGGTGTTGACCAGTCTAGGACGTACACCAGAGGTTTTGTGGGATTTCTGTTATACCAATTATGTGGCTAGTTGTCATGATGTGTTATGTGGTTCAAATTGAGATTATATTTATGAGGTTTACTTTATGGAGCATTTAATGTGTACTTGGGTGGGAGAACCATCCTATTATCAGGTTGCCTATTAAGGAACTGAGTTTGATCTTTAGGGTTGTTGTGGTATGGGACACAACTATGTTTTTATGTGCTTAGGAGAGGTTGTCTAGGTACGTGACTTGGGAGTGGCTTGCATAGGGGTCCGGGACCCAAAGTGGTCAGTACCAGGGTAACCTAATGCAAGTTATGTAATAAGTGATAATCTAGTAATTAAAATTTATGGGGGGGAAAACACACTAAAAAGATAAGTTAGAGATATTTGATCTACCCATGCCTTGAGTTCTTGTATAGACTAAGGATGGGAATGAAGAGAGTGCCTTGTCTTCTTGAGAGGGCTTTCTAGTTTCCATATGTGTGATGTTGAGGGTCCGGGGTCTCTTAAGAGATCAGTCCAGGGTAACTCAAGTAGCCATGTGATGACACTCCCTAGTATGTAGCCTAAGTCTCCTCTGTAGATTTTGTGTATCTCTGGTGCTGTACTTATTAATTGTGTTTATTGTGGTTATTACTTTCATTGATGATGATTGGTGATTCATGGATGATGTACTCTTGACATGTGGCTTTTGACTTGAGGTGATTATCTTTCGTTGACTTTATCTTATGATCTTGGTATTTGGTTTATACTTGGTTTGTGTATGATGTTTGGTTATGTGGTGTCAGTATTGGATTGAGTGTTCTTTCTTTGGATTATTTTATCTTCTTAAGTAGTATGTGTTACCTTTGAGGTAGTTTTGGCTATTAGGGGTACCTTGCCTAGGAATGTTTTATGTTTTATTAGCCGTATGTGGATCGTTCATTATCTTCCCTGCACGGTGGGAGTGGAAGCCTGACTAGGTAACCATGTGGTCAGGAGGTAGTGCCTTCTTGCCATTTGGGCCCCCCTTCACATTGACAGCTGTTGGATGTTCATTGCAGAAGATGTAACTTTATCATTCTTATTTCTTATCTCAGAGACTTCTTTTCAGTTGAGGTATATATGTTATCATATATCCTGGTGTATTGTATCTATTTTCACATACCCTGCGACATGTGCAGTGGATGTTATTTAGTGGATGTACTTTCATTGTATTAGATATACTTATGCTTTGCTTATGCGATTATGTATCTATTACTTCTTTATGATCTTTAGACATTGTACTTGGAACTTAAACTAATTAATTTAAAAATTATTAAATGTGACTCAACGTAAAGGAACTCTTGAGGAATTGAAACTGTATCTATATTTGCATATGTGTATTTGATGTGTATGTTCATATTGCTTCTGCATTAATGTTATCTTGATGTTGTTTAAACTTCAAAAAAAAAAATAGTTCAGTAAACATTGTAACATGTTAGGTTTATTTCTCTTGGGTTCTCGAGCGGGGCGTTACATGTGGTATCAAAGCCAGGTTTCAACATTGGGAACTCTGGGCATTGTGTGCATCATCACTTGAGCAATTAGTAAACTTGCAACTTATTTTAATGATAAACTTATATTGACATCAAACTTGAAACCAAACTATTGAACAACAAACTCTGAAATGATACAAATTCTGAACATGGAACTAGAAAACTTATAAAACTTTTCGGATTATTGCTTTATGTCAGTTAGTTATGACCTTATGGTTATGATGGATTCTTAGGTGTCGTTGTTGTGTTTGGGTGTTGTAGGAGAGATGACTTCTGGTTCTAGATCCATTGCTAGGGGTCGTAGCTCAGTACATGGTAGAAGTCATGGGAGAGTTAGTCACCGTATTCCTTCATTGGTCCATTCAGGGGACCCTATTCAGGAAGAGGTTAGAGAGGATGATAGTGTTAAGCATCATGCTGAGATAGAAGGACCGATCACTAGAGACTTTGGAAAGGAGATCCTAGCACACCTACCATTACAGAATAGAGTTCATCATTCAGAGCATGGAGATAGAGATAGGTCCATGAGTCCTAGAGGGAGGAACCTAGAGAGCATAAGGCGGTCTAGCCAGTCCATCCAGATGAAGGACCTATTACAGGTTAAGATCAAACCTTTTAAATGAGAAGGTACTGGATATGATGCTGAGAATTGGTTGATTTCTCTAGATAGATGTTTTTCCATGCAAGACTTTGACTCCAATGTCAAAGCAAGATATGCCATCACCCACTTAGAGCTCTTTGCAGCAAATTGGTGGAATATAGAGGAGAAGAAACTTGGGATAAATATGCAGACTGTTACATGGGAGTTGTTCCTTGAACACTTCCATGAGTGATTTCTATCAGAGCAGTGGAAACTTTAGAGGGCAGATGAGTTTCATGACTTGAGACAGGGTACCAAGACTGTGGTGGAGTATGAGTGTAAGTTCTTCGAGCTTATGTATTATGCGGGAGTTAGTGATAGCTCACCATTGATGGTCCAACATTTCATTAGAGGACTTAATGCTAACATCATTGGGGGTGTTAAGGTTTTCCAACCTAAAACCCTTAAGGATGCTATATTGCGAGCTACTTTGGTTGAGGTGAGTGTGACTTCAGGCCAAGGTGGCCTACTAGGTGTTCAGGCTAGAGGGGCACTTTATTTAGGAGCATTGAGGGATAACTAGTCTCAAGGGGCTGGAAGATCTAGAAATTCTCCTAACTTCTCTAGAAGTAATCAGGAGAAGCTGGGAAGAAAGTTCTTCCATGGTAATAGTGGTGGTTCACAATTAGGGAACTATCACAACTAGAAGCGTAGTATGCGCAATAGGTTGGATCAAGTTCCTCGAGCTCTCAGTGAGGATGCTATTGTTAGTAGTTGTGATCAGTCGCGTGCACCTGGAGCTCAGGGAGGCTTTAGTGGAGATTACTACTTTTGTGGACAATATGGTCATAGAGAGATCAATTTCCCTAATTGTGGACCTTAGTTTTGAGTTTTCTGAGTTTGATTCATGTTTCTTAGTAATGGGCTTCCAGGAGTAAGCCTAATTCTAGGGGGGGTGGATGTAGTGCCTGCCCCTAGATCGCATTTCTGTTATCATTGTCAAATTTTTTTACGTTGATTTTATGCTTTGATTAGCTTTAGAGATACTAGATTTGTAATATTATGATATTATTTCATGACTTTGATCACAAATGTATCAGTTATTATTTCTTAGTTGATTTCATTCATGCGTTGTTAATGATATTTTAATGATTCCTAGTTAGTAAATGTGGTTTCTTTTATAAAAATGTTAACATGATGTATCTAATGATGATTATGTTGTATTGATAGAGATGCATTATTATATGTACGCATTTGATCTTAGATTTGTGATTATTATACTTACCCCATACTTGCATGTGTATGGTGTGCATGTTTATTTTATCTTTTTGTCTGACGTGTTTGATGTGGTTAGGGGAGGGAGTCGTAGTCACCTGCTAGTCAGGATCTACACGATGAACCACTCCCTGCCATTGTCTGTTTAGTTTAGATATATTATATACATGTACATGCTCATCTTTTATGCAGGATGTAGGTACTGGGCATCGACTTCCCTGAATTGCCAGGACGAGCGTGCCCTATTACAAATACTCAAATGGTGAGAATGGGAAGATAATGATCAGGTCCAATCCTAGCCATAAGCCTATAATACTTGTCCTGCAAGGAGGACTCGTAACAGACATCACCTAATGCATTCAAGAAATTCTATATTTCCTCATATTTAATATATGCCTTAGCCACACATCACCTATGGCTAGGTCTTCTCAAAATTGAAGACTATAATGAGAGTATGAGGGTGTACAAGTTCTACCCTTACCTTTAGTTGTAGAGGAGCTTTGAAGAGAATGTGAAAGTGAATGATACCTAGAAGTTATTTCAACTATAGTCTAGTACAGATGCTCTTTCATCCAATTCCCAACCTTGTCCTACCTATGAATCAATGATTTTGATGGGTTTCCTAAAAGGCTCCCTAGGTACCCTGAGGACAAGGTTGTTCTTGTTGAATAATGTTGAAAAATACTAGAAGAGAACACCTTGTGGTCTAATATAAAGAAAATAGCTAGAATTTCCTTCCCAATAGTAATTAGATCCTATTCTTGAGCTTCTAGATTTGATGCCTAGAATCTAGTTAAAAGTTTTGAGAGAAAGACCAAACTAGTGGATTATGAGGTACTCAGGCCTCAAAATGACTTGGTGAATTTTTTAAAAGACCATGACTCTAGGATATGCTTGCAAACAAGTTTTGGATATTGAAGATTATTGGGCTAGATATCATAACAAATACCAAACTAGGGAGAGCTATTAGTCTAGGATAAAAATTAAATAAATTAAGTTATATATGTAGGACTAGAAAATTAGTTAGAACTTAGCATACTATGAGAAACCACAGAAACTCAGTAAACATACACTAAAACCCTTCTAATCTACTATGAAATCCACCTAAAACAAAGAAAACAACACAAAGTAAAACAACCTCTTTAGTTGTAGCTTACATGTCCTTCTTTCTTCTCCATTTGATGTAGCTCCAATTGTCTATAGTTCCTATACAATTGAAAGTAAATGACTATGCTATGATGATGCTATTGAGAGTACTAGAAGTGTGGTTTGGGCATGATGTGAGAAAAGAGACTAAGAGATTGAAAATGAGAGCAAGATGGCTCAATTTATAACCAATGTGCAAGAGGAGATAATTGAGTGAGAGGATGGACATTTGTCACTTGGAATGCACAACTTAGCATGATAATCCTTAGAATATCTATGGCAACCATGACACAATATACCAAATATGAGATCCCATGACACATGAAAGTCAACATGGCTAAAATGGGAGGAGAATATATGATGTACATATGACACCTCAAAGCCACTTGTAGCCAAGAATCTATGATGATGGAGGCTTATTATAGATTTATAAGGAATAAAATATATCAAAATATGACATATTGTATCCAAGTGTAGGGATAATATCTATGACGCATCTTGTCCATGTGTCAAGAATAGGTGGAATATTTGAATTAGAAATTTATATATCCACACAAATGGAAATTAGTAAAATGGAAATTAGAAGTGGAAAATAGGACTTAGGAAATTGAGAATTCTCATAGTTTGTGAAGATGAATCAATTAATTGAGACCATTGGTAAGTAGGAAGAATTAGTAATGTGTGGTGAAAATGACTCAACCAACACATGATTAGATTATGGGTTATCTAATCTGTAGGATAAATTAGTAAATGATTGGCCAATTTGATTAGATAAATGTGATAATATCCTTTGATGAAATGTGATGCTTATCTAGATCAACTAGGATGATGATGGGTAGATCAAAGCCATGATCAAATTGAATGACTAATTAGGATTGATAACATGCCAAGGACACATGACATAGATTAAGAACATATGACATTTAATAGACATTGTAAGTGTGATAGGATTGAAATTGATTGATAATGTTTCTCATAATAACATCAATTGACATTGTAAATGTTATTAAATTGATTGGATAATTCCATGTTTCAACATTGAGGGACTCAAAAATGTCAATTATTGGATGATAAGAATGATAGTTTGACCTAGTGCTAAGGGGCCTGATAGTACTAAGGTTAGATTTGATGGGTTTGATAAGATTTGATAGGTTTCCAAGGCACTGAGTAACATGGAAATACTTAAGGTTTGACAAATGATGATTGCTTTGAGATATTTGATACATTTTTGGTTGATTAGGGCTGATTTGGGATAATTTTGGGTTGACTTGGGATATTTCTAGGTTGACTTGGGATGATTTTAGGTTACTTTGGGATGATTCTAAGTTGACTTGGGATGATTTCAAGTTGACTGGGATAATTTCAAGTTGATTGAATGTGATTTTGAGGATGTTGAAATGGTTTTGGGTTGAGAAGATGATATTATGAAGTGATCTAAAATTGATGTGAAAGGGATACAAATGATGAAAGACATTATCAAAACATGCTCGAATGATAATCAACTTTGGCCAAAAGATTGAAATTAGCAAAATGATAAAATGGGAAAATTTAGTATGAAAAGGTGATTAAATAGTAGATATGAACCATTTTTTAGAGTATACATGTTTCCTCTCTTTGATACAATGTGATTTAGAGCATTATGTCAAAGAATAAGTAATGAGAAAGCCATAACAACCTATCCTAGTAGGGATGATATATATGGGTGCCCCCTCAATAAATTTAAAAAATAATGAAAATGATAGGTATATTTTTTGATAATGAATAAATTAATATAATGCAACTAATGGATCAAAAATTAGAGCTCAAACACAAAAGTTATGGGGTCTAGAGTGCAAAATGAGGGTCAATGAAGGCCTCAAGAGTAGTTTCATGGATGCTTCCTCAAGAAATTGATTGAAAAATGAAAATGATAGGTAAATTTTTTGAAAATGAGAAGATGAATCCAACTCAATTGATATAGAACAAACTAGAGCTCAAATGAAAAAGTTATGGGGTCTAGAGTGCAAAATAGGGATCAGTCGAGGCCCCAAGAGTAGTTTTAGGCATCCAACTACCCCAAGTGCACCCAAAATGAAACCAAGTGTGTAGAGGAAACAATTTTTCATGCCAAGTGTGCTCTAAGATTCCCAAGTGCACCTTGCATGCACTTGGAAAATGTAACTATGCTCTAACAGTGTAGATTATGCCCTATAAGGCTACGGGGGCAAATATTAGTCTATCTTGAGTTAGAATGGCCCAAAAATTTGTGTGCATGCCAAAAATCATAGAAAGGGGTCAAAAAGTGGGTAAAATAAGTCAAAAATGGTCAAAATTGGTCAAACATAGGTCAGATTTAGGGAAACCTTGTAGAAAGCTAACAGGGAGTGATGCAAAGGTTTGGAAAAACTACAAATAAACTTGAAATGACCCAAAATTTGGTCTACTTGCTCAAAAAAAGAGAAAGAGTTCCAAACATATGTAAAACTAGTAAATAATGGTAAAATGTGGTAAAAATTGGTCAAACATACATCAAACTTTGTCAAACCTAGGTCAAATTGAGGCTACACTTGGTGGAAAGCCATAGAAGGTTGATAGATAGTGAATGATTGTGTGGGAATGTTGGAATGTAGGATGAAGATTCCTTTGGTGTATCAAGGTGGAAAAGATGGATGTTAAAAGATAGAGGAGATGAGATGGGGACCATTTAGTATGAGGTGAGGAAATTTTTCTTTCATAAAGTGCACTATATGTCAATGGAGCTTTATTTTGATATGGCAAAGAGAACACAATGCATCATGGCATAAAGGGCCAAAGTAGAAATGCAAACCTTTTGCATAAAAAGAATGATGTAAACATAAAGTTAACTTATCCTTCTTGAGGCATATATACATTCCCTAGACTCTTAAAGGTACATTTAATAGACATAAAACAAAAGGTGATCATGAACCATCTCAGCCACCCTCATAGATTAGTTTATATCATCATGTGGCATAGGAGCATGATCAAAGGAAAACAAAGAAAAAATTAATCACTTACTAAACAACATGAGCCAATAGCTATTATTGTCCCTTACTACTTTAATTTTAGTGTTTTAGGTCTTTAGAGAGTGTTTGATAGATTTATGATGTGATAGGTCTGATTGTTAATTTGGTTGATACTAACAAGTTGGATTAATTATTGGTTCACATTGCTCAGATAGTGTGATTTTCATTCAAGTGCAGTGCTTTGAGTTTTAGTCTATGGAAGTGTGAATTTTTAAGAAAAAAGGGATGATTATCCATAGTAACTATTTACAAGGTTTATTGCAAGTTTGTGGTGGGATTTTTTGATTTTTAGAGGTTTTTGAGGATATTTGTGTTGATCTCAAATTGGTTTAGACAATTGATTATCAACACACTTAAGAAATTTACTTAGTTTACGCCGAACTAGTAATGCATGCCAAGTATAATATGTAAATGCAAGACCATGCCAAGTTTCAATGAGTGTTGAGTCACACATGTGCTGATTTACTCAAGTGCTGAGAAAATAGACCATGCTGATTGATTCAAGTACTAAGTGAACAATAGATGTCGGGCAGTTCAAGTGTTGAGTCAAAAGAAAAACTATAGTGTATGCCAAGCTTTAGTAACTACATATGCTAAGGAACACAAATTGGACATATTTGTTTGTTATGGAACAAACAACTATATAAACCATTTTTTAGCTAACATAAGGATAGAGCTTGATTCTTTAGAGATAAGGACAAATCTACATGCAGATTCCCTATGCAATTACATGTAGCCAATCAAAAAATAGGAAGGTTTAAGCAAAAAAAGGGATGAATCTCAACCATAGATTCATACCTAACACTAAGCCACCTCAATCTTCTTAAGGAGGATGAAGCCCTAAACTTTTTATGTGAGAGAGAAGAGAGTTGAGATCATTATGAAGGGGTGAATGGTCAAATTGAAGGTGTGAACAAGATAGTTTGCAAAGCATTCAAGGTGACTTAGAAGTGAGAGTATATTACAGAATTAGTTAAGTGAAGAATAGAGGATAGAGGATACAACATTGTTACATCAGATTGTGAAAGGATTAATCAGAGACTAGATAGAGGTGATCTGTTATTAGGCAAGCAAAGTACCAACCACAAGATCTATGTTGAGACATTTTGATAGGTGATTTTAGTTGAATCTCCTACGTAGAGTAGTCCTAATAGGCCTTATCAAATCCTTTAATAGGGTGACATTCCAAGTGAGTTATTAGAAGTCCTTTAACTAGGTACACTTCTAACAAGGTGGGACTTAATAGTCTTTGTAAGCCTTTAATAGGGTAGACCTTTCATAGGGTAGATCATGTTTCATGGTCAAACCATTGTAACCTTAATTAGGCACACTTTATTGCTATAGTAGTGA
The DNA here is from genome assembly GCA_028749045.1 of Cupressus sempervirens. Lineage (NCBI taxonomy): Eukaryota > Viridiplantae > Streptophyta > Pinopsida > Cupressales > Cupressaceae > Cupressus > Cupressus sempervirens. The sequence goes on along the minus strand of CM053790.1, from coordinate 310,856,222 downwards.
AGATTTTTGGGTGTCATCCCCACCCCAATTTTACCTTCTCATTTGGAGGATTTCTTGGTAATCATATCTGGTGTCAAATGTGCATGTTTAATTGCTTACATGTCTTAGATGCATTTTACATGTTATTTCAGTATGTTAATGCATGTGATGTATGAATGGAGAAATTTTTATGGGTCCAAGTTTAAACTCCTAATTCTCTCCCCCCCCTCAAAATTTTAGTTTTCCTACTTGTAATTCCAACAATTGGTATTGGAGTCTTATTTTCAAAAGGAGAAGCTTTGTAGCTTAGAGGAAAGATCTTGAAATAGAAGTCTACAAATTGGGAAAGACTATTAAGAACCAAGAGATTGAGATACATCAAATACTACATCAACTAAATGAAGCCAGAGATTCCTTGAAGAGTTCCTTCAAGGGAATGAAAGAGATTGCTAGAGAAAAAAATGACACACAATACAAAGATATTGGCACCGCAAAGCTCTTTGTAGATGGTAACTCTAGTGAATTTGATATAGTAATTGTAGATCTAATGGAGAAGAATAGAGCACAAGCTGAAGAAATTAGAAATCTCAAGTTGGAGCAAGAATCACAAGTTATATTGCTATGTGAGGTGACTAAACAAAAGAAGAAAGCTATAAAAGACAAGGCCATGCTTGAAGAAGACAAAAGAATTTTGGTAAATAGATTGGAAGAAAGTCAATAGAGCTATCCATGATTTCAAACATGCAATTGGATATGTTGAGCCAAATGATGAATGCTCATCATGAGTTGAATGTCAAGGAGATTGAGATAACCACATTGAAGTTACAAAATGAACAATTATAGAATGACCTAAAAAGAGAAAAGGAATTTGTTGAAATTTTCAACAAGCCAAATGAAGCATCAAATACTTTGAGCAATTACTAAAACCCCCTAGATCTAATAGAGATACCATAGGATTGGCCTTCATAAGCATTGAAGAAGGAGAATTATCCAAAGTTTCTAAAGAAAGTAATAATAGAGGTAAGAATTCCAAACCTACTTGTCACAATTGTGGAAAGTAAGGACATACTTCTGATGTGTGCAGGAGCAAGAATATAAATTAGAATGCTAAGCCTAAGAACATGTTCCATTGTCATAAGTGCAATAAACAAGATCATCAAGAACATGAATGCAAAACTAGAACCATGCATGCCCAAAATTTGAAGGATATTGCTACAACTATCAGAAGTATGGACATAAAGACTTTGAATGTAGATCCATGTCCATATGGTCATCAAACTAGCTAGCAAAGGTGAGGAGCTATGAAAATTCTTATAGTTGAAATCACAATACAAGATATAGCTATCACTATTTTTAAGGATATGGACATGTATCTGAGAATTGCATTAGGCCCCACTTTAGTGGTAACTAGAAAAGGTGGTTGAGTCAAACCACATGCTTTACTTGTTCGAAGACTGGTCATATTAGCAAGCATTGTCAAACTAGGTCAAAGGTACCAAGTTCTGAATTTGATAAAGGCAAAGGCAAGGCATAAGTTGAATACATCAAGAATGAAATGAATAAGACATGGAAGAAGAAAGATGGTTGCAGTACATCAAGTGGAGAAGGGATCACTCCACCCAATGGGTCAAGTGGTCACTCCTCATCAAACTAAGAAACCAAGAGGTATGTGAGACTAATATTCAAGGTATTATAAGGTAGTACTAAAAATACTACATTAGCATGTATGAAGATGCAAGATGTTGAAAATTCAAGATTAAACCTTTAAGTTTTCATGTTGTTGCTGAGCATGAAAACTTTTTAATGGATGCCAAGTAGAATACTAGTTAGTGTCAAGCTACTAGGCTATCTAGTTGATACCAAGTCTATAGTAGCTTTTGAGTGATGGTAAACCTATAGATGTCGAGTGAATCTCAAATCATGTTGATGATAAGTTTATAGTTGTACAAGCACTAAGCATTAATTGTAAGGTTTTTGTGGGGTATATGGTTTTTTTTCACTAACTTCTCATCATTTTGAATTTGAACAAGAGCTAAAGGTGCAAAAGGTGATTCAAAAGTTTATTCAAAGTGACTACAAAGATCCTAGAAATGATTTCACTCCCATTCTTTGAATCTCAAAGGTATTTATTCACAAGCTGAGCTATGCAGATTATATTGGTAGAAACCATAGTTTGTGATAATGGCATCAAGCTGAAAAAATGTAGAAGGAAAAGAGGTCTTGAATGCATAGTTAGTTAGAAATGAGGTATAACTAGATTTGAAAACAAATTTAGATGTTGCTTATAAACAAGACCCATCAGGCATGTTATTCATGATTCCCCTAAAAGTTATTATGGTTCAAGATGTTAGAAAATGTTATAAATACAAGATAGGTGGAATTGGTGATATGGATATAAGGGAAGCATACTATAGATTATGTGAAAATGGAATCTTAAAGGAAGAATTTAAAATCATAGAAAGGAAGGGTTTGATGCATGCCCTAGAATTTCCCACTATTTTCAAAACTGGCTGGATTAGAATAGTCCTAAGTAGAATTCATGATCTATGGCTAGAAGGAGGACCAATAAAGATTTCAAATGGAATAATTCATAGGGTAACTAGTTTTCCAACCAAAATCAGCAAAAGACTTTGCAAAGTGATTCAAAAGAGGTAATAGAAAAGAACATAGGTACAAAGTGGAATAAGCATGGAATGACAATAGATAGCATCACAAATCCACTACTAAACTTTGTAGTAAGGGTTATTTCTCATAATTTTTATCAATTAGGTAGATTGAATAGTGTACCCTATATTGTAGTGGATGTGGGATATAAAATTATAAACAAAGATCATATCTATGATCTAGCTAAACTTCAATTGTAGAAAATGGAGAACCTTGGAGTAGTTAGGAAGACAAAGAGTGCTCAGTGAAAATTTGGATCAATTCTAATTTGCATATTTTTCTATGTATATAACACATTCCCATATTTTGGTAAAATAGGATGGAAAAAAATAGGTCAATAGCTACCCAAATAAATAAATATATTGAGCAAATGGGTCAGAAATTTGAAACTATCACGACAAGCTATTTTGAAGACTTTAAGAAGTCTATGAAGTAAAGGATGAGAATACCTATTTCCTTAGTTGAACAACACTACAATGATATATGTTTTCTTATAGATATTGATTACACATATGCATAGGCTACCATAGCTAGGGTAAGATGGCTAAGACCCTTAGGATATGACATTAATGTTGATGAAGCCTCATGTACCATTACTACACTTCTTACCAAAGAAGTTAATAAAACAACCAAAATATTTGGAAATTACGATGTGATGAAGTCAAAGGTGGAAATAGAGTTAAAGAAGGCCTCCACACTAAAGAAGAAAGACAAATTGGTGATGAAATTGAAGGCCAAATTTGATGAAAGTACTAAAGAAGAAGAAGAGGAAGGAGATGAAGAGGATGAAGTGGAAGAATAAGAAAAAACTAAAGAACCTTTTGTATTAACCCAAGGCATGTGTGAGGATAAAGAAGAAGAAGAGGGTGCCAGGGAGGAAAAAGTGAAGGAAGCGCCAATACATGCCAAGCCTAAAAAGAGAAAGGCCAAGGCACAACCTATGGTCAAAGCTAAGAAGGTTGCAAAACCTAGTCTAGCAAAGCCAACAACACCGGCTACTAGAGCTAGCACAAGAGCCACCACTCAAAAGGCCAAGGAGAAAACAAAACAAATAGAACAAGGAGACCAAGAGTAGAAGAAGAAAAGAAGGAAGTACATTTCTCAACAAGATTCAGATGAGGAAAGAATTGAATCAAAAGATACTAGCCAATTAAAAGTGGTAAGTCATACACCACTTTTTGATCTCAAAAATATGTCTGAAAATATTAGATATAATGTTGATTTGTTTCGTCTTAAGAATGCAAATTTTGATAATTTGGAAGAAGAGGAGAAAAAGATAGTAGAAGAAGCCCTATGTATAATGATGTCCAAATTTAAGAATATGCCATTAGAATTTTCCACTTCAATACCCAAGGCATTGTATGATTTAGTTGAGCAAAAATGGCACTATTTTTTAAATCTAGAAAAGTATTTAAGGGAGACTACTCTAGCCCATGTAATTCTAGAACTAACAAAAAGGAAAATTGCTAAGGCAAATAAGAAATACAGGAAGATGCATACCAAAATATAGAGCCTTTAAAATTCTTCAAAATGACATTGAAGATGTTGTGAAGAAATCCACACAAATGTAAAAATTAATTTATGGATTGGCAATTATGAAGCAAGGAGAGAAGGACCCCTTTGAGGGTAAAGATGATGATAAAGAAGATAGCAAGGAAGTAAAAAAAAATTATAGAGGAGGAGACTGAGAAGATGGACACTAACATAGCAACAATTGACCATCAACATGAGGAACAAAGTGTGCAAAATATACAAATGCTGAGTGTTAGTCCTCCTCATGACACAAGTGCACCTATAGAGACTATAACTGTCAAGGATGTCTTTGATGCATCAGCTCATAACATATTCAATCCATTCATTATAGAAGATTTGAAAAATATCTTAGATCAATCTACATTGCAAACACAACTATGCTCAAATTCAATACTAATCAGTATAGAAGAACTTTAGAAGGTAGTAATAAAAGTTACAAGGGATAAGGTGAACACAAAAGAACCACCTTATACCATCCCTACTATTACTAGGGATCAAACTTTGATTCCAACAATAGACACATCAATCAAGGTTGACACAAGTGCCAAAGAAGACATAGTTAAGAAAGGGAAAACTGCCAAAGAAGAGGAAAAGGAGACAACAACAAAGCAAATAGGATAGCTAGATACTTATGTACATGCAACACAGACACAAGGTGCAACTCAAGTCATTGTCATTGATCAATATAAGTCTAAAGAAGGTGAAAAAACACCAAAAGTAAAGGATTAGGAGGCCATTCAAGCATTGGTAACCCTACTAACATTAGGCTCCTCACCTACAAAACTTCTTTAGAAGCCAAGCACGTAAGCAATACCCCTACAAATCTCAATGCCAGACACAAGCTCTTCTAAAGTTGAAAAGGTAATTCACTATGGTGATATCACTTTAGATGAAGAGATAGTGACTCCAAAATTTGATTGTGACACAATGAAAATTGATCAAATAAGTATTTTACAACAAGCATTAGAGAAGAAGAAACACCAAGAAATGCTTAGAAAGGAGTATATACAAAAGAAAAATTTACAAGAAATTAAAGACATCTTATTAGATGCATTTAGCTTGCCTACTCCAAAAGAAACTAAGCCACTATTGAAAAATTATTAGATATTGTTAAGAAGGTTAATAATGAAGACCTAGATACAAATGCAAAACTTATGGAATGGTCTAAAAGAAAGTTCCAAGGAAAAGTGAATGAGAAGATATCTAGTGATATAACATTGACACAAGTTGCTTTGGTAAATAAGGTTGAGGATGTGAAGAAGGCACTTGAGAATATTTTCTCATTGTACACCAAGTTGTGTGATCCCACACTCTTCACTCAATACACTAGACATAGAATACTAAGCCTGGAGAGGAATTTAAGCATATTAGAAACACAACTACCAAAGAACCTAGCTTAGAGTGAGAAGCATTTCCATACTTTACTTCAATCACAGAGTCAACTAGCTCTATTAACAATAGAAGAGGCTAATATCAGAGGAAAATTGACAAAAATTTAGGCTTGTCTCATCATACACATGGAAATACTCCATAAAGAATTAGACTATGCAAAAACATTGTTGAAGAAAGATCCCAATCTTTCAACACTAGATGGCCGAGTACACCTTGTAGCTGAGCTCGCAATCCAAGTTAAATTATTAGATGTTGCATGTGAAAATTGGTATGTAGCTCTAAAATAATCATGGAAGTCCATAAATATTTTTGGATAAATAAAATATAAATGTATAGACCCTTTGACATAAGTGTGAAAAAGGGGGAGATAAACAAATAGGGGGAGATAAATTTAAAAATGGGAGATAGATTAAAAAGAGTATAGAATAATGAAAGGGGGAGATATGAATAAAGAAAATGAGAAAGCATGAACAAAGGGGGAGTAAAATTGAGGTACAATTTTGAGAAATACAATGCAGAGATAGAAACATAGTAGAGTAGATATCAGCTAAGTAGACCATAAAGAGTATAAGTGCATTGAAGACAAAGAGTATTAGTTAGTAGAGACAAATCTACTCAAAATGGAGAACAAATTTTGGATACAAAATAGACACATTAACTTAAGGGGAGTTATACATTTTGAGGTATATAAGGTATAGAAAATTTTTGAAAATTTTGAAGTTCTATATATAAGCTGAGTCATGGATATGTTATACTCGAGAAGCTCAGATTGTTTGTATATATTCAAGTGTTTTTGACACTCATGTCCAAGGGGGAGATTTTTGATCTCATATTAGTTTTGAAAATTGAGTGTCAACACACTTAAGACATTTACTTAGTTTATGCCAAATTAGTAATGCATGTTGAGTATAGTATGTAAATACAAGACAATGCCAAGTTGCAATGAGTGTCGAGTCACTCAAGTTTCGAGTAGATAGACCATGCTGAGTGATTCAAGTGCCAAGTGAATAGTAGATGCTAAGAAATTCAAGTGCCAAGTCAGAAGTAGAATTATAGTGTATGCCAAGCATCAATAACTACATATGTGGAGTAACATAGATTGGACATATTTGTTTATTATGGCACAAACAACTATGTAAATCATTTTTTAGCCAACATAAGGATAGATCTCGATTCTTTAGAGATAAGGATGAATCTATATGTAGATTCCCTATGTAATTACATGCAACAAATCAAAAAATGGGAAAGTTTAAGTGACAAAATGGATGAATCTCAACCACAGATTCATACCTAACCCTAAGCCACCTCAATCTTCTTAAGGAGGACAAAACCCTAAACTTTTTATGTGAGAGAGAAGAGAGTTGAGAGCATTATGAAGGGGTGAATGATTGAATTGGAGGGTAAACAAGAAAGTTTGCAAAGAATTCAAGGTGACTTAGAAGTGAGAATGAATTGTAGAATCAATTAAGTGACAAAAAAAGGATATAGGATACAACATTATTACATCACATCATGAAAGGATTAATCATAGATTGGATAGAGGTGATCTATGATCAAGCAAGCAAAGTGCCAACCACAAGATCTACGCTGAGACATTTTGATAGGTGATTTCAATTAAATCTCCTAAGAAGAGTTGTCCTAATAGGCTTATCTAATCCTTTAATAGGGTGACATTCCAAGTGAGTGATCAAAATTCCTTTAACTAAGCACACTTCTAACAAGGTGGGACTTAACAATCTTTCTAAGCCTTTAATAGAGTAGTGGCAGATCATGTTTTATGGTAAAACCATTGTAACCTTAATTGGCTACACTTTATTGCTACAATAGAAAAGATTTGTGGGTGTCATCCCCACCCTAATTTTACCTTCCCATTTGGAGGGTTTCTAGGTAATCATATCTAGTGTCAAGTGTGTGTGTTTAATTGCTTACATGTTTTAGATGCATTTTCTTTACATGTTATTTAAGTATGTTAATGCATGTGATGTATGAATGGTGAAAGTTTTATGGGTCCAAGTTTAAATTCTTGATTCATGCCCCATCCTCCCACCCCCCTCACCCCTCCCCCCCCATGCCAAATTAGTAATGCATGTTGAGTATAGTATGTAAATACAAGACAATGCCAAGTTGCAATGAGTGTCGAGTCACTCAAGTGTCGAGTAGATAGACCATGCTGAGTGATTCAAGTGCCAAGTGAATAGTAGATGCTAAGCAGTTCAAGTGCCAAGTCAGAAGTAGAATTATAGTGTATGCCAAGCATCAATAACTACATATGTGGAGTAACATAGATTGGACATATTTGTTTATTATGACACAAACAACTATGTAAATCATTTTTTAGCCAACATAAGGATAGATCTCGATTCTTTAGAGATAAGGATGAATCTATATGTAGATTCCCTATGTAATTACATGCAAAAAATCAAAAAATGGGAAAGTTTAAGTGACAAAATGGATGAATCTCAACCACGGATTCATACCTAACCCTAAGCCACCTCAATCTTCTTAAGGAGGACAAAACCCTAAACTTTTTATGTGAGAGAGAAGAGAGTTGAGAGCATTATGAAGGGGTGAATGATCGAATTGAAGGGTAAACAAGAAAGTTTGCAAAGAATTCAAGGTGACTTAGAAGTGAGAATGAATTGTAGAATCAATTAAGTGACAAAAAAAGGATATAGGATACAACATTATTACATCACATCATGAAAGGATTAATCATAGATTGGATAGAGGTGATCTATGATCAAGCAAGCAAAGTGCCAACCACAAGATCTACGCTGAGACATTTTGACAGGTGATTTCAATTAAATCTCCTAAGAAGAGTTGTCCTAATAGGCTTATCTAATCCTTTAATAGGGTGACATTCCAAGTGAGTGATCAAAATTCCTTTAACTAAGCACACTTCTAACAAGGTGGGACTTAACAATCTTTCTAAGCCTTTAATAGAGTAGTGGCAGATTATGTTTTATGGTAAAACCATTGTAACCTTAATTGGCTACACTTTATTGCTACAATAGAAAAGATTTGTGGGTGTCATCCCCACCCTAATTTTACCTTCCCATTTGGAGGGTTTCTAGGTAATCATATCTAGTGTCAAGTGTGTGTGTTTAATTGCTTACATGTTTTAGATGCATTTTGTTTACATGTTATTTAAGTATGTTAATGCATGTGATGTATGAATGGTGAAAGTTTTATAGGTCCAAGTTTAAATTATTGATTCATGCCCCATCCTCCCACACCCCTCACACCCCCACCCCCCCCCCCCGCCCCCCCCCCCCCAACCAGAAGTTTACCTTTCCCACTTATAATTCCAAAAATGTGTTGTTGTTGTGTTACTCATTACTTTAGGAAATTTTATGATTTGTAGGGTTTATTTTAGGACATTTTATGATTTTTGATGGATTTTTTGAGGACATTTTATGATTTTTATGGATTTGTTTAGGACATTTTATGATTTTTATGGATTTATTTGCGACATTTTATAATTTTTATGGATTTTCTCATAACATTTTATGATTTTTAATGGTTTTTTTAGGACAATTTATGATTTTTAGGGATTTTCTTACGACATTTTATAATTTTTATAGATTTGTTCAAGTTGTTTTATGATTTTTAGTGATTTTTTTAGGACGTTTTATGATTTTTAGTGATTTGTTTCAAACATTTTATGATTTTTATGGATTTTTTTAGGATTGTATGTAAATTTTTAAGATTTTTTTAGGATTGTATTTGAATTTTTGGGACTTTTTTAGGATAGCATCTGAATTTTGAGGTTTTTTTAAGGATCATAAAGGATTCACAAGTGTTAGCTCCAATCCAATATGTGATAAGTCCAATGGATAAAATGCATTGAGGGACATGCCCCGGGTTCAATTTCAAACTCGCAAACTATGTAGGTGATATGCTCTCAAACAAGACACAAACTATGTACAAAGGCCAAAGATAGAGTATGTACATACTGGTGATGCTTGGGTAAGATAACAATGGATATTAACCAATTCATGGGCCATGATCAAGGACTAGGAATGTCTTGCAATATAAAGGATGTGATCAAGGAATGACAAAAAGGGGGAAAAACTAGATGGAATCCCAATAGATGGAGGACCAACAAGTAATTGTACACATGGCACCTATTTTCCAAGCTTTCACCATGGTACTTGCCCAAAGCAGCTATATGTCAGGTTTTCACTTTTGGACAATTTTTTTTTCTTGACTCAATTTTTTGTGCCAAGACGCCTGTTTGCTAGGTTTTCATCAAGGTGTCCATTTTTTCATGACCTTTTTCAAAAAAAAAAAATTGTTTCTTTTTTTTATCACTTTTTGATATTTTTTTGATATCTTTTTATGAATTTTAGACAAAATCAAGTATAGTACTTGTGAAGATGCATTTTTTTGATGGATAAGGACAGTGGTTCACCCTCTTGTGTTGCAAACTAGTATACTCCAGACCCAAATCCTGCAATGACTACATAAGGTCCTTCCTAATTTGGTTCAAATTTTCCTAGTTTCTCTCTATGTTGCTAAATCTTGTAGTTCATCTTAAGTACTAGATCACTGACCTCAAAATGATGACTTCAGACTTTCTTATTATAGATTCATTTGAGTTATTTTTGGTAAGCTTTGTAGTTTTGTTAAGGCAAATCACCTCTGCTCATCAAGCATTTCAAGTTCATGGAGTCTAGATACTTTGTAGTTTTCATCATCAACAACATCTTATAGGGATACTCTCAATGATAGAATTTCAACTTCACTATGAAGTATGGCCTCAATTCCAAAGAAAAGAGAGTATGGTGTTGCACCAGTGGGAGCACACACACTTGTTCTGTAGATCCAAAGAGCTAGATTTAGCTGTAAGTGTCAATCTTGACTAGAATCATTGATTGTCTTTTGGAGAATCTTGACAATGGTCTTATTAGATGTTTCTACTTGGTCATTGCCCTGTGGATGGTAAATACTAGAATATCCATGGTAGATGTTGTTTTTCTCATAGAGCTTATCAACATCTTTGTTTTGAAATGAACTACCATGATCATAAATAATAGCCAAGGGGACTCCATACTGACATATGATATAGTTCAAGATGAACCTTGAAACATTTTTTCATATAGTAAAATTTAGAGGGATGAATTCAACCCACTTGTTAAAGTATCCAATTACTATGATTATGAACTTATGGCCATTATAAGAAGGAGGAGAAATAGCTCTAACAAGATCAAATGCCCATTTTGAAAAGGGCCATGGAGAAATAACTAGCTAAAGTTCTTGCATTGGTGCATGGATTAGATTACTAAATATCTGGCACTTATGACATGTTTTGGAAAAATTATATGAATCTTGTTCCATGGTGGGGCAATAATATCTAGATCTTACCACCTCCTTGGTGGATAAAGCCTCAACATTCATTCTTGTATAGGTCAAGGGTAGGGTTTGGGTACATAGGCAATCATAAATGCCTTGATACTAGGGGGAATTGGGAACATCAAGTTCCCACACAAAATTATATTGAGAGAGTTCAAATTCTAGAATAAAAATTTGTTTGACAAAGAACTCACAATGCTTCACATTTTGAGGCATATAAATCATAAAAGTGATAGTGAACATAGCATCAGCTTTTTTGATGTGTATTCTTGGTAGCTAACAAAAATAGATGTTGTGATTTCACAACACATGCCCCATTTCTCCCAAGATATGGGGAACCCCTAGTTTAATTTTTGTTTTTCTAGAACCCTAGTCTAGGGTCTGAGTCTTTTTAGGGTTATGTTTGGTGTTTGAGTCAACCCTAGCCTTCTTCCTAAGAAACCCATGTGCCAAAAATTAGAGTTCTTAGATAAAAGTATAAATTTTGTGTGTAGAGGGGTGCACTAGTGCACCTAGTACACATGTAAAGGTGTGCTAAGTGCGCTAGATGCACTACTGTGGAACACTTCCCTAAGGAAGTGCACACCTACACACATGCATAGGTGTGCACCCCTAAAGGGTGCACTCCATCCTAGGCCTATAAAAGCATAGGATGTTTCCCCCCTCCCTCACTTCATTTTCTCTTGCATTTGGATCTGAGTGCACCTCTGCAATGTTTGAGGTGCACTATCTTCAAACTTGTACACACACACACACACACACACCAAGTTAAAATAATAAAGGTGCACACCTTGTGCACCTATCCAAGGTGTATAAGGTGTTCACCTTTAGTCTCTAAAATCTTAAACAACCTTTAAAAAATTTTCCTAAGCAAAAGGTGTCCACATGTGCACCTATCCACAATGCACATATGCACATGTTTCTAGGACTTAAAAAAGAACTATTTGACAATGGTGTGCACATGCACACCTTTTCCAAGGCGTGTATGTGCAAACCATTGTTGATGCTCAAATTCTATTGCACAAGGTTAGGGTGCGCACATGGACACCCCACAAGGAGTGTATGTATGCACTCTTAATTTAAAAAGAAGAGAGCTTTCTAAGTAAAAAGAACACCAAGCACACCCACAAGTTGTGCAAGGTGTGCCAAAAAACTATCTTCTAGAGCTAGAAATGGGGATTCTAGGTGTTTTATCAGGTTTAGGGTTTTTGGGTCAATTTTCTTGGCATTTAGGGTTTGTTTAAATTTGATTTTTCCACCTTCTAGACTAATAGGCTTTTCCTTTTTAGCAGATATAATGGCTTATTATTTGTCCCCCGTCATTGCAAAGATTGTTTGTAAGCCAATGGCTTTTAAGTTTCAAAGTGTCCAACCAAAATCACTCTTCCAAGATGCACATTCAGTGATCTAAGATACAAAAATGGGTCACATTGACTAGAATGGATTCTTGGTTCTATACAACAAAAGAAATGAGAGGCCTCCACTGGTGTATGCACTTATAAGATTAGGATTAGTAAATGTAGCTTCACACATGGTTTTAGTACAATCTTTTGAGTTGATCATGGCTTTGGATGAGAATTATGTTTCAAAAGAGAGGGTGGTCAAAAGCATAACTAGAGAGATCATTCTTGATTTGAAACCTAAGAATATAGAGAAAGTATTTTTATCTTCTAAGGGAAGATCAATATATAAGACTAACAAGCCATCAAGTAGAAAGGTGATATAGAGATCGTGAAAAAGAAGCTACAAAAAGTATTCAATCTTCATATCTCATTGATAGAACACCTTTGGGAAGAAAAGATGGAAAAGTAGATATGACAAGAGGTTACATGAAGGATGATATCAGAAATTCCATAGTGCTCTTGAGAAGAATCATGGGATTACTAGTAGTAGGACACTTAAACATATGGATGATACAATTCATTGAAACTATCAGAATGGCCAAGATGCCAATTGACTAGGCCAAAACTCTTAGTGAGAATTATTTGAATAGATTATGGTGATAAAAAATGATCTAAGGTTTTATATGACATCTTATTTGGTGTATATATTAGTAGAAAGAAATATAGATTACCTAGGATTTTCTAAGATAGGCAACTTGCAAGATGTTGATGCATGACCTTATGTGGTATACCCCCATTTGGTGAAGGAGAAGCTCTCAAATCACAACAAATAAATCAAAATAGTGAATGATGCTTTCATTTTTGCAATCATCCAATTCTTTGAGGGAGACTATGCAAAAAGGTTGTCAGAAGAGGCAATGACAAAAAATACAAAAATAGGTGCCTACTACATCCAATTCAAGACATTCACCTACTTAAGGGTAGTGGGTGCAACTGTAAATCCTAAGAATTTCCCTAGGTATCCATGTGATAGACTCATTTTGTTAGAGATTACATGACAACACTCATCTACATATGACAGAGTAAGGAAGCAACATAAGAAGAACTAGGTATGGCCCATCACTGTAGGTCTATTCATTGTCAAGAAGAAGTAGGATATCATGAATTTTGAGTCAAAATAGGATCAGTATCCCTTGGAGGATTATAACTCCCCTTTTCCATGTTTTGATAATATTGGTAGAGTCCAATTCTTGGTAGGAAAATAATTTAAACATGAAGATTCTATAGAGGATCATTGGATAAATGCAATAGATCGTTATAATATCCAATTAAGGGATTATTGTAGGATGACTCTTTATTTGGTAGGTAGTGCCTTGAAAATAAAGGTCCCATTGAAGGTTGTTCAACAAGGCACTTTAGATGTTTTGGATCCTCTATAAAATCAAGATAAGATATGAGATTGACCAATCATGAATGCATAGATTGATTGAGAATAAAATGTAGATATCAATCATAGGGAAAGGAATATCATCTAGTTGACCAAGGAATGGATTAAGAGACCATTCAAGCTAGATCTAGTTCCACAAGGAATAGTTTTCCAAGCTACAACTCGCCCAGTGAAAGGTAGAGGAGAAAAGGTTATGGTACCAACATTTATAGCCCAATCTCCAATTAGGCCAAAGATAGTGTATTAGCACAATAGGAAAGTTGGGTACTTCAAGCCATAGAAGGGCAAGAATAAAAGGAAAAGAGTTTCTCCATAGTGAGCTAAGCTTGAGGTTGAAGGGACTGAAGCCCAAGAAGGAACTCAAGCCCAAGAAGCCACTCAAGCTTAAGATAATCCATAAGTGCCACCACCAAAATAGGGACAAGGATTTGAATATCAAGCACAAGAGGTGTCTCCACAAGTTCAAGAAGAAGAAGCATCTCCATCAACTCATAAGAAGAAAAAGGCTAAGACTCCAATTAAAAGGACTAGAAGATAGAGGGTGCAAAGTAATGTTATTCCTATTTGTTTACTCCCAAAAACCATTCTTGAAGGAGCTAAAGAGGATGAAGAAGATGAATATGATAACCTTCCCTTGAGTCAAATGACTCATCTACCTAGGGCCACTGAGGTAGAACAAAGAAGGAGCTCCACTATAAAACCACCATCTATTCCTACACAACCTATTTAGGTTACTATTTTAGAGGATGAGCTACAATAGTGGATTGATGAACAAGAGGACCAAGGGACTAATGTCTTTAAGATGTCAAATTTTTATTTCATGCCTATAGGAATTGAACTTGTTGGCAATAAGATAAGGGATACATCAAAAAATCAGCCTGTGGAAGGGGATTGGAGTCAATCACCACCTCAAGCACAAGGACTTCAAGATGTCTTGCCATCACTAGCTCAAGATGTATCTTTAGTGGATAAAGGTTTAGCGACTCCTATTCCTCTGATCAATGAAGAATAAGTGAAACTAGTGTAGGAAGAAGAGCCACAACAAAGACCCACCAACGAAGTATCAAAGGAGGGGTAAATATATGAAGAACCCCATCAAAATTCTCAAGATACAGAGGTAAGGATAGTGGGCTCAACAGATATAGGGATGCTTGATATAGATACCTCATAGAAAGAAAGGACTCTAGAGAGGAGCAATAAGGGAAAGGGTCTAGCAAAAAAAACTCCCTCTTCATCTAAGTATAAGTCTCTAATGGAAACTACTACAAGATGGTTGAAAAAAGAGGTGACTATTAGGCATAAAAGGCAATAGTATTGTACTAAGGAGGAGGGAACAAGAGAATTAGTTGAAGCTCTTAAGAAGCCTAAATTACCTAAGGATGATGCACATACATTGGCTTCATTATGAAGAATCAAAATATATACTTGTTCACTCACATTGCTATCCCTCCTCTACATGCATATACTGAAGATCTAACCACAAATGATAATTAGATCAAAGAGGTCTTTCTTGGAAAGCTAAATATGGACATGGCTAAAATGATGTTAACCATAGGAATTAAAAAAGTGTTTAACCAATTAGAAAAAGATGAAATTGGTCAAGTTGAGAAAGCATAATGAAATCATGAGGGGATTTCTACATGAGTTAGTCAGTCCTATTAACCTAGATAATTCAAAGGCCACCCCTGAAGTAGCTTTATAAAAGAGAGATAAAGAAAGGGAAGTTATATAGGGAGATCCATTTTTGAAGGCTTGTCAATTATGGCAAGAAATTTTTGAGGAAAATGGTGTGTAAATAATATAGGGGAACCTTAAGTTATTGCACTGTATGTAGACTAATGTGGAGAAACTAGTTGGTATTTTAAACTAGGATTTTGGATTGGTGGATGAGGTACATACTTGGGGAAATGACCTTTAGGTGTTGCAGTCAACAAAAGGTCAATAATATCATATGCTGATGGATGTATATATTGTGGATGAGTTAGATAGGATAGATGATTAGATTAATAAGATTGGAGATGGTAGTAAAATAATGGAGACATTACACACAAATATTCATAAGCTCAAGGATAAAAACCAAGAGAAAATTTTAGAAGTAGAGAAGTATTTTAATGATGCATGTCTTGACATTTTTGACAATGAAATGAAAGATAAAATCCTGCTAGTGCAAGTAGTTATTGAATAGTTTCAAAAGATCTTTTATGGAGCTTTTATTGATGAAGACATTAGACAAGAATTCGAGATAGAGGAGGCATTATTGGAATTAGATGTAAAACTAGAAGATTTTGCAGAGACTCACATAGAAGTGGGAAACTATCAATAGATAGTCAAGGATTAGAATAGTGCTTTAGATTTTCTAGATGCAACCCAAGTGATGGAGATCATAGAAAAATTCAAGAGAAAACATCCAGACATAGCTCTGGTGTGAAGGGGGGCAAAACCTAGAAGCTAGAATTTTAGTTTTGACACTTGGGAAAATTTTGCATTTTTTGAACATTATTTTCCAAGGTGCATTTCTCCAAAGGTGTAGAATTTTTTTTTTGAAGAAGTAAGAGGTATGCCAATAGTTAACTTCTAGTTCCAAATTTAGTGCTTTACATGCATCAAAAATGCATTTTGATGGTAGTTCAACTCCTTAAAACCTCTAGAGAAGGTGGAGCTTCTATTTTTGGCATGTCTAGAGACTCCTACATCATCTAATAGCTTTCTTCTTCTTATTTTCTCATGCTTTCTCTATTTTAAGATATGTAAAGGCTCATGCACCCATTAACTAATATAAACAAGGGTGCAGTTGTCCTACTTAGCACCTCTTAGAGAGTCAATTTGTATATATTTAGATTTGTTTTATTAGTTTTAAGCATATATTTGCATGAAGGAATCTCTCATTCTTAACACAAGTTAAGGAGAATATTTCCTATAAATTTAGGAATTAAATATGTATTCTAGGCCATTATATTGATGTAATAATATATGGTATTGGTGTTCTCATTCAGAGTGTAGTTATTCTTTCCTAAGTGTGTTATATTTCCTAAATGTATGTTGATGGAGTGTAATGGAGCCATTAGTTTTGCTGTGTTATATTGATTGAGTGATCTTTTAATTTGATTTTTTTCCATGTTTTTATAAATTCTACTAACATACTTAGTTGGAGAAGAGATCACCCTGTTGTTCTTGCATAACTTTTTGTCTCACATGAGTGCACTTTCTATGACCTTGCAATCTGATGAAAAGTAAAACATCTTATGATTACTGAATTCCCATCAATGATTGCATCAATGGAATTAAGGAAGTGCTACTCTTATTTTCATTGGTTACCTACCAATCTTTTCAAAGGCTTAAGTCACAGACATGTTTCCATGGCTTATGTCCATTAGGGATTTTTTTTTAAGTCATTTTCTTAAACTTCTTGTTACCCTATCTTTTTTATTTTCTTTTACAAACACTTGGTTAATTTAGGAATTCATATAGTTTCATAGTTAAAATTGCATTAATTAAAAAATAGAAAATACCAAAAAAAAATCTCTTTTTTTGGTTAATTTTGAAACAACAAGTAGATTGATATCTTATCCAAAATTGGATCAAACCAGAAAATGCCTCCCTATGAACAAACACATTTATCTTCAATTGAGTGGATTCTAGTAGGTCACAAGATTGCCTAGAACATTGGAGTTGATCCCAGATCAACTTTTCAAGGGAGGAGTTTGAAAGGATTCTTGTCGTTAAGCTTCATGCAAAATGACAATAACAGTGGTGTTAGGAGGAGGGCCCCAACCATTTGGAATAGAAGAAAATAACTTGAAATTTTAAAATTTTTCATTTTTCATAAGTTCAAAAAATTTTGTAAACTTTTATTATTCCAAGGTGTGCAAGGTTCAAAGGTGCACATTTCTTTTGTTGAGAAAGTGTGCTTTTGCAGAGGAGCGCTTTTTCTAGAATTGATGCAAATTGGAAGATCCTAATCCACCATCATCATTTTAGAGAGCTTTGAGATCTTCCCTTGGTACAAACAAGTTCTTCAAACTTAGCCACTTTTGTAAGCCTGACAATGACAAAGGATTCCCTCAAATTCTACCATTTCCATTTAACATTTCATCATCTTCTTCAATTTTGCCTCCACAACAATGACCTATTATTCCACCAAATCTTTCAATGGCCTATTTTGCAAATGTTGTAGAATCATCAATCAATTTGATAGGAGTACTCAATGACCTTCCTAAGAATCTTGAGAAGTTTTTTTCCAAGGTTCATCTATGGAGAGACAATAATAACTAAAGATCACATCAAGGTATTCAAGGAAATTTGCAACCAAAAATAGATTGCCAATGAGAATGTGGTTCTTCATTTATTCTCATAATCATTAGGAGAAGTTTCCTTTAATTGGTATGTCAACTTACTGCTAGGATGCATCAAAGATTGGGACACTTTTGAAAATTATTCTTGAAGCAATTCAAAAAGTTCATCAACCTAGTTGTGATACATCATCAATCCATATCTATCAAAAGAGACCTAGATGAAATAGTTTTACACTTCAATCATTACTTTTATATGACCTACAACAAGGTGGAAACACCATACACTATACCAGTTGAAGTTTCTATTCAAATTTATCTAAATTATATGGACCATCTCACAACTATTTTCGTAAGAAGACTTCCTATGACATATATCAACACATTGGAAAAAGTCTTCTTAGAAGCAATTACTTTCAGAAAGTAGACCAATCCTAATGGAGGAGGATTGATGCCTCCAATACAAGCTATTACTACAATATCCACATATCCTATTGGAGCACCACTGATGCCTAGCTAGTTCATACCAATGAATCCAACTCCATTACAGTAGGAACCCGCTCCACAAGTACCAACTTTAACATACCTAGGATATGAACCTCCAAAAGCTGCCTTCTTTGAGAAAAAGGTAGAAGCATCTGCTAAAATAGAGAATAACATTTCATCTAAGCTTGGCCAAATGAAGAAGATCATGCCTCAAATCATGAATGAGTTGACCTAGTTGAGATTGTCACAAGGACATAATAATAACTTTTAGAGTACAAATCCTAGTCCCTACAATAACAATAATTACTATCAAAAGTATAATAGGAATTTAAGTGGGAACAATAATGTAGGAAACAACAATGCAAGAAATAATTGTAATCCTCTTGATTGCAACAATGGGTTACAAAGATATAATCGACAATGGAATGCCCATCCAAACAATGGAAGTATTCCTACAAATAATAACAATAACAATGTCCAGTATGTAGATATCAATCAGTATGACAATAATCAAAATGTACCAAATGATGATGGCATGTATTATAATGGAAATGAATAGTAAATCAAAATTGAATGGGTAATAATAATGAGTCCCCCATGCACAACCAAGAGTCAATAAAATTTAAGACCATCATAATAGGTGGAAGTAGTAAAAATGGTGCTAGGGCTTTTGGCAATGGTGTTGTGGTTGCTAGTTATGGTGGTATGATGGATTCTAAATCTAGAGAGGGCACTCGTTTTAGAAATAATAAAAATGGTGCTAGGGATTTTAGCAATGGTTTAGTGTTAATTGGTTCTAGTGGTGTGATAGTTTCTATATCTAGCAAGGCTACTAGATGTTAAAGTATTAAAATGATGCTAGGGCTTCTAGAAATGGTGTGGTGGTAACTAGTTCTGGTGGTGTGATGACTTCCAAATCTAGCAATGGCACTAGTTGTGAAAGTAGTAAAATTGGTGCTAGGGTTTCTAGCAATGGTGTGATGTTCATTGGTTCTAGTGGTGTGATGGCTTTTGAATCTAGAAAGGGCACTAGTTGTGAAGTAGTAAAAATGGTGCTAGGGCTTCTAGCAATGGTGTAGTGTTAATTAGTTCTGGTGGTGTGATGGCTTCTAAATCTAGAAAGGCTGCTAGATTTAAAATTAGTAAAAATGATGCCAAGGCTTCTAGAAATGGTGTGGTGGTAACTGGTTTTGGTGGTGTGATGGCTTCTAAATCTAGCAAGGGCACTAGTTGTGAAAGTAGAAAAATTGGTGCTAGGGTTTTTAGCAATGGTGTAGTGGTAACTAGTTTTGGTGGTGTGATGGCTTTTGAATCTGATAAGAGCACTAGTTGTGGAAGTAGTAAAAATGGTGCTAGGGATTTGGAAATGGTGTAGGGTTTGCTAGATTTGGTGGTGTAATTAAGACTAAAATGATGGCTTTTGAATCTAGTAAGGGTGCTAGTTATGGAAATAATAACAATGGTGCTAGGATTTATGGAAATGGTGTTGGTTTTTTTCAACTATTAAGTAACAAAATACTCAATACCAATATACATAAAGCACAAAAAATCTAAGGATTAGCTACTCCCTATAAATAATTGATAGTATTTCCTATCTAGACCTAACTACAACAAAATCAAGATAGATTTTCTACTCTTTAGGCTCTACAAAACCAAAGTGGGTATACCTAAGGGATGGTTCAAATGAATGCTACTAATTCTAATTCTCATCTCCTATCTTTGACATATACATATTTTGTTCATTTGATGACACTTTAAGATAATACACATCCCTTATAAGAAGATTTGGTCACAATTCTTCTCAGATTTACAAATATTTCTAGTAATAGTAGCTAACTATGGCTTAGATATCAAATGCAAATAAGTGTTGACCATGATTGAGATCTTTCAAATAGTGAAGTAAAAATTGATTTTGAGTTTGATTTTGATGCTTGCCTATGATTTCTTCACATACTGATTGAATTTAATAGATCAATGTCTCATCCATTGGGATTCAGAGTCCATTCAATTCCTAAATCTGATTGATTTCTTTACAATCAACATTATCAACAATTCCTACTAGAATTTGTACTTATATGTATGCTTCCTATTACCATGGAAACCCTATCAATACCACTAAAGCATTTATTTAATTCATTGAACTAATAGTAATGGTGAATTGATATATAATTTGATTCAATTGTATTCAACTAGACAAGCTTTACTTATACAACTTCAAAATAACTATGTAAAAGAAATGGAGACAAGATTTAGCCAAAAAATATGTGGTGACAGTTCATCTTTGTATTTATTTCATTTTGAAAACAAATGTATACAATTGAGCAAGACTCAAAATGACTCAAGACAAAATATCTAAATCTTGTTATTGATGTATTCTCATAAACTTGTAGAGAAAATATATCACAAAGTATTCATCAAAAATATTGGACCAAATAGACTTAGCAAAGACTTGGAAAGACAATAAATTGGACCCTTTCTCTAGCCCTGGAATCTCACTTATATACTATGAGATGCAATAAGCTTCAAGCATTGAGAACTGACAGTTGTCCCTTAACAAAAGATATTTACATTTTATAGCTGTCACAAAAGAAAAAACTATGTGTAACATAATTTTTTTTACATGATATCCTTTTTGATAGCTTCAATTTCTATTACATTTTCAAATGCTATAGATTCCATGATTGAACTTTTGCTATTCTGAATCCTTGGCATATGTAGCTATCAAGTTCGCCAATGATGTGTCTGGCTTTGATTCCTACAAATTTACCTTAACTTTGTCATTTCCACTTGCATCATCATGTATTGTCAAGGTGATGATTATACCTAGTTTTATTTTTGCCACACCATCCATCTGGCTCACAATACTTTCCACCTAAGATGGTTGCCCTTCTTTGTCTTCTTTTCTCCTCTAATCTTCCAAAGGTGCATCAATTATTTGTATTTAATTTTGATTCATCTCATTATCATCACTCTCAACCTCTTCCCACTGCTCATCAGAAGCAATATCTACCATCCACTTTTCAAAAAGTGTGTCATTTGGCTAGTTAAACTTTAGAATATCACTTTGCATCTTGATCACATACTTAGTCTCTTTATCAATATAAAAAAAATCTTGTTTTAAAGAATCAAAGAATAATTGGACCTTCACCATTTCTTCTATTGTGGCTGCCCACCATGCATGTCCTGTTTCATTAATGACTTTATTCATTCTCAAACAAAATAAATCATCTAATTCTTTGGCCCATTCATCTTTATTTTTTGATTTATTCTTCTTATCCAAAGAAAGTGGGAATAAATTAAATTTCTTACTTTTTAACTTATTCAAGTAGTTAACAATTCTTCTTTGTAGCTCAACTCTCTTATCATCAAATTTTGGAAGATCATTAGCAACATCATAAGTTATTTCAATGTGATAATTAACATCTACTATATCCCAATTGGGTAGGAGTAGAATATTAGATTCTTTTCCCATCTGTCTCCCTTGTTCAGGGATTATATTTTGGAATTCTTGCATCATTTATTCTTTTACTTGATTTTGCATGGTTGCCTCCTCCATTTCTAGATGCTCTATTCTTAACTTATTACATTTTTCCTCATATTTTCTGATATTTTCTCTCCATGCAAATTGATAGAAGGATCTTGTTATAACAAAACTATCATTAGACAAAAAATCATGACTAGCCTATTCACTTATAGGATCTAATTCCCTTCCTCTGTAATCTCCCACTATCAAATCAAGGATTGGCATTAGAGGATCTTGATGATTTTTGTCATCCAACTCTGCCTTGGTAATAAATACTCCCCTTTGGGACCTTAGTTGTTCGACTTTCTCTCTAGTGAGTAGCTCCTCCCCAATCTGCAAAGGGGATTGGGTAGGTGAATATTCCTCAATGTGAGGACCTTGTTCTTTCATTATTTTTTTGCCTCTTAAGAGAGGGATCATCAAGTCTTTCTTCCAAGACAATACTAGTGAATCCTATTATTTGTTTACCTTTATCCACAATGGTCTTCTTATTTTGGATTACATTATAGGCAAAACTTTTCTGGATAATCAATTGTCCTACTCCAACATTGGTAGTGAACGTTGGCCTTCTCAAAATTTCTCTAGCTTTATTAGGATAGGCAATAATGAAGAATTACTTTTTCTCATTCATTACCTCCATTATCTTAGGGAAAGTTATCATGAGTTTATTTATTTTATCTCCCACTATTATTGCATTACCAAGAGGCTCATAATCCTTGTCAAAATAATGAATAAATTCAAAAAACTCTTGGAAAAACCCTCCATTTCTCCTTTTTGGTCTCTTGTGTTGGAAATACAAAAGGAGTAACCAAGAGGTGCAGTGGGGGGGGGGGGGGGGGGGAGGGTGAATCACTTACCACTAAAATAAATCCCAAATGCCTTAGATGTCAATAATGAAATTTAGACTGAGAAAATTGGTTGTTTTTGGTGCTTAGTAAACAAACATAAATTCTTGTAACTTGGTAAATGCAGAGTGAATTAGATTTAGCAGATCTTAAAACATTGTCAGTAATTAATTTGCAAGCATAAGTGAAATAACATGAACACATGAGACACTGGTACTTAACATGGAAACCCAATTTGGAAAAAATCACTAATGTAACTAGTTACTATTTTTCACTCTTTTGAAGTGAGCCCTATTAGGAGCCAATCCTATTAATGGTTTCTAAGCACACTATTAGGTGTGACCCTATTAGAGAATTTAATCACCTTGCTAGGAGTCGCCTTGCAGGAGGTCTTAAAACAATTCAATGGAATTGCCACCTTGTCAGAGGATTTACAATTGGCTATTAAACCAACTCTATTAAGAGACTTTAGATCATGGTTATAATGGTTAGAGAGTAACAATAAAATAACCTGATTGTGATGTAACTAAATTGCTGAATCCAAATCTCTTTTCTACTTAAAATTGATCCTTCCTGATCAAATATTACTTTTCTATTCCACAAGGATACCTACTTATCCTTGAAGTTCACTTCGTCTCTTTTCTTTTCAATTCAATCAACACACTTGCACACACACTAGAAATCTCAACTTGACCTTTTATTTATACCTTCCAAATTCTCAAGTTGGCCCAATTTCAAATTACAATAACCAATATTCATCATCATAGTTAGCTAGAATCAATACATAAAGTAATTAAGCTTCATATGCCAAAATAAGATAAATCCTTCGTAAGCCAACCTACTTAGTAGAATCTAATTTTGGAATGATTTCCTATGTTAACCAATAGAAGCTCAATTAACACTATGAACTTATAAAAATCCTTTGGCAATCGAGTGAACTTGGTGAATACTAACTCTATCCAAATTTCCATTTGTTAACCAAGTGATCTTGGTTAACACTCTTTTTTGCCTAAATTCCTTTGATGCTTGAGTGAGCTTCGTAAGCACTATTTGCCAATTGATATGACATTTGTGTAACATTAAAGACAACACACAATTAATCAATTATATCTAACAACCTTCCTCTTTGGCATTGATGGAAACACAACATGTCGTAGCATAATGAAATTTGAGAATAAGACTCCCTTTGACAGAAAGTTTCTCCTTCTTTGATTTTACACAAGAACTTCTTCTTTATGTTGTATTCTCCCTTTGTGAAGGAACTGCATAATTTCTTTTCAAACTTCTCCCTATACAAAATTTTAGAAAGATAAAGATATGACAGTAAACTTCCCCCTCTTTGACAACACATGCCAAAGATAACACATGCCAAATTTGTATCAATGTACCTTGAGTACTAATTCATATGCATTATTCTCTTGATTATGTTGCATGAATTGATTGATCCTTAACTTGATTCTTGTTGATGCATCACTAAAATTTATTTAGTGAACTTCAAATAAGGGAATGACCCCTACCTTACCTCTTAGATACAAAAATGCATCCTTAGTTAATGGCATTGTAAATATATCTACAATTTGTTCTTTTGTATGCACATATTCCAATCTAATTTCTTTGTCCTATACTAATTCTCTTACAAAGTGATATTTGATAGCAATGTGTTTTGTTTTGGAATGCATCACTAGGTTCTTTGATATGTTAATTATGCTAGTTTCCTCCAAGTTTGTACCATAAACCATAGTCTTTAGTACCTTTCAAATATCTCAAGGTTCTTTTGATTGCCATCATGTGATTTTCTCTAGGTTTAGCTAAGAATCTTGCCACTATCCCAAGGCAATATCAGGCCTTGTGTGAACTGCGTACTATAATTTTCCAATCATTGGTCTATATAAGGTTTGATCTACTTCTTTAGAGTCATCATCTTTGGTAAGCTTGAGTCTAGTACACATGGGGTTACCAACTAGTTTTGAATCTTCCATTCCAAACTTCTTGAGTATCTCTTTTATATACTTGGATTGAGTGATATAGATACCATTTGTGTTCTACTTTATTTGCAATCCAAGAAAGAATTTTATTTCACCAAACATGGACATCCAAACTCTTTGTTCATTTGTATAGAAAATGCTTTGCATAGGTCATCATTTCTTGTAAATAGGGTATCATCCACAAATATCTCTACCAACACAATTTTGTTATCTGGTCCTTCTTTGATGTGCAAACTACCATTATCATTTTTTCTCTAAACGCTAATCTATATCAAGTAGTTATGAGGTCTTTCATACTAGGCTCTAGGAGCTTGTTTGAGACCATGCAATGCTTTGTGTAATTTATATACCATGTCCCTTTTGTTAAGATCAAAAAAACCTTATGGCTATTCAATGTAGACTTCTTCATCAAGAATTCCATCTAGGAATGCATATGCAAGTAGGGTCCTAACACCTTCTACTCTTGCAACATGGGCAAAAGTCTCACCATAATCAATTCTTTCTTCTTGAGAATAACCTTTACACACTAATCTAGCTTTTTTTCTTTGTACTTGTCCATCTTCATTTAGCTTATTTCTGAATACCCATTTTTTCCCAATGACATTTTTATCTTTAGGCCTAGGAAAAAGAGTCCAAGTTTTGTTCCTTTCTATCTATTTTATTTCTTCATTCATTTCCTTAATCCAACTTTCATTTTCTAGAGCATCCTTAATACTTCTAGGCTCAAAATCAGTAAGTAAACATGTACCTTTTAATTTTCTTCTTGTCATAGTACCTTCTAATTTATCTCCAATAATCTGATCAGGTTCATGATGCCTTCTAACATACTTGGCCAATATAGGTTCTTTTCCTTTTGAATGAATTGCACTATCTTCATTTTGAATTTCAACTTTAGGCTCGGGTTGTTTAGACTTGGTAGGCATTGACTTGGTAGCTTTAGAATGTGACTTAGGTCCCTATGACTCAGTTTGTAGTTCTTGCAACTCAATAACTATGGAAGACTTAGGAGGTGAAGTCTCCTTACTTTTAGATATGTCTGGTAGCGTATCAAGTTCAAAGTAAAAAAATCTTTTGTAATCTTCTGGTTCCTTTTTGCTTTCTTCTTCAATCTTTTCTCTAAACTCATTAATTCTCACATGTGCACTTTCTATGATTTTATGAATAGACAAATTCAAACATTTATATGCCTTACTTCTATAGGAATATCCTAAGAATATACCTTCATCACTTTTCACATCAAGTTTTCCTTTTCTAGACTCTTTCAAGATATAACATTTACTACCAAATACTTTTAGATAACTTACATTGGGTTTGTAACCATA
The DNA here is from genome assembly GCA_028749045.1 of Cupressus sempervirens. Lineage (NCBI taxonomy): Eukaryota > Viridiplantae > Streptophyta > Pinopsida > Cupressales > Cupressaceae > Cupressus > Cupressus sempervirens. The sequence goes on along the minus strand of CM053790.1, from coordinate 310,830,059 downwards.
CCATAATTCATAGGGAGTTTTATCTGATTCCTTCTTAAACTATACTTGGTTCAAAGTATGAACTATAGTGTTGATGGCTTCCTTCTAGTATTTGATAGCAACATTCTTTTCAATCATTAGAGTCCTTGCACAATCCATGATGGATCTATTCCTTCTTTTAGCTATTCCACTCTACTCAAGAGTTCTAGGGGCTAATGTTTGCCTTTTGATTCCTATTTCAATACAAAAATCATTGAATTCATTAAAGATGAATTCTCCACCTCTGTTTAATCTTAAGCATTTCAATCTTTTTCCTATTTCTTTTTCTCCTCTTGTTAGATACCATTTGAACTTCTCAAATGCTTCTGACTTTTCTCTAGGATACATAATAGTCATCATTCTAGAGTAGTCATCAACAAAAAGAATAAAGAATTTTTCTCCACTAAAAATTTCTCCTCCAATAGGTCCACATAAGTCAATCTATAAAATTTTTAAGACATCTTTAGATTGATAGTTTTTTCTCTTAAACTAGTCTTTCCCATTTTGCCAATCTAACAATTTTTGCATAAACCAACATCTAGTTTCTTCAAACTAGGGATACCTCTTACTTTTCTAAATTTTGTTATCTTGACCATATTATCAAATTTTATATGACATAGTTTTCTTTTCCATAACCAACTTTCTTCCATTTGAGAAACAAAACATGAGCAATCACCAAGATCAAGATAAAATAAGTTACCTCTTGTTTGTTTACTTGATCCAATCAGATTCCCTTTGTCATCCAGTAGTATTGCCTTGCCATGCATGAATTCTACTTTTAATCCAATGTTGATTGGTTATGCCACACTTAGTAGGTTATGTTTTAGTCCTTCAACCCAATAATCATTGTCACATACAAGTTCGTTGGTTAATGAAATGTAACCTTTCCCTTTTATGCAACAAGGTTCATTGTTTCCAAACCTTACACTACCTCCATCATAATGTTCAAAGGGTCCAATTTTTTTTTCTCTAGTCATATGATGTGAACATCCACTATCTATGATCCATGTACCATGTTTACTAACATGAGAGATAAGTGTCATCTTATCTTCTTCTTCATCAGATTCATCTTTTATAGCAATGCACACTATTTCATTGTCACTATTATTAGAATCTTTAGCCATAAAACAAGTCTTCTTACCTTTGTCTTTGAAGGATTTGTGACTTTTGGATTTCTTCTTGCCTTTGTATTTGTGGCTCTTCTTCTCATCCTTTCTTTCTCTATTTGGGCACCTAGTAGCAATATGACCAATTTCTTCACATGAAAAATAGATTAAAGGAACTTTACCTTTGTACTTTCCTCTATCTCTAGAATATTTCTTTATAAGTAAAGCTTCAACAACTTCAAGATCACTATCAAAAGTTTCCTTTGTTTCCTCTTCACTTTCTGACTGATTTTCCTTTGATTCTTGCTTTTTTCTTTGAGTGAAAGTTTAGATTCAAATGTAGACTCAACATTTTTGGAAGCTGGAATATAATTATCAAAGTTTTCTAGCTCAAAAGCTATCCATCTTCCTACTAGAGCATCCAAGTCTAGATTGCTATTTGAACCACATCTCCTTTCTTGAATAGAAAATAATCTGATTGCATAGATGGGAAGAAAAGTTCTAAGAACTTTACTTACAATAGTTTCTTGCTTGATTTCTCCTCTAGAAGCTCTAATTGCACTGACACTAGCTTTGATTCTTTAAACATATTTGACAACATTTTCATCTTCTCTCATTCTCATCTGATCAAACTGTCCTCTAAAGATTTCTTCTTTGGCTCTCCTTACATTTGCATCACCACCATAGATATCATTTAGCTTGTTCCACATATCAAAAGTAGTTTTACAGTATTTAATCTCATCAAAATCATCATAGGTAAGAGCATATGCAATATCAATCATCATGATGTTATGGTTCTTTTTCTAAGCAAGATCTCCAATAGATAATGTACCAGTAGGAGTTTTTAATTCTTCATAAAGGTATTTGAAGCTTAAATCACTAATGTTGGCTAGATGAAGTCTCGTGAGTCCCTACCATGCTAAAAAGTTATCTCTGTTTAACTTTGGAATCTCTCTCTTGTAAGACATCTTGATCTTTAGCTTAGGTCCTAGAAACCTTTCTTATAAGCACCAAAAACTCTAATACCAATTGTCGAAAATATAGAAGGAGTAACTAAGAGGGAGAGGGGAGTGAATTAGCTACCACTAAAATAAATTCTAGATCCCTTAGATGTCAATAATGAAATTTAGAATAAGAAAATTGATTGCTACTGATGCTCAGTAAACAAACAAAAATTGTTGTAACTCAATAAATGCAAAGTGAATTACTTTTAATAGATCTTAAAACATTGTTAGAAATGAATTTGCAAGCATAAGAGAAAGAACATGAACACATGAGATACTAGGATTTAATGTGGAAACCCAATTTGGGAAAAACCACCAATGTAATTAATTACTATTTTTCACTCTTCTAAAGTGAGTTTTGTTAGGAGCCAACCCTGTTAAAAGTTACAAAACACAATATTAGGCATGACCCTATTAGAGAATTTAATCACCCTACTAGGAGTGGCATTGAAATAGGTCTTTAAAACAATTCAATGGAATTGCCACCTTGTTAGAGGATTTTACAACTGGCTATTAAACCAACTCTATTAAGAGATCTTAGATCACTATTGCAATGGTTAGAGAGTAACAATGAAATGCCCTAATTTTGATGCAATTGAATTGCTGAATCCAAATCTCTTTTCTACTTAAACTTGATTCTTCCTAATCAATATTACTTTTCTGCTCCACAAGGATACCTACTTATCCTTCAAGTTCACTCCCTCTCTTTTCTTTTCAATTCAATCAACACACTTGCACACACACTAGAAATCTCAACTTGACCTTTTATTTATACCTTCTAGATTGTCAAGCCAGTCCAATTTAAAATTACAATAACCAATATTCATCATCATAGTCCTCTAGAATCAATACATAAATTAATTAAGCTCCATATGCAAAAATAAGAAAAATCTTTTGTAAGCTAACCTTGCTCGGTAGAAACTAACTTTGGAACGATTTCTTGTGTTAACCAATAGAAGCTTGGTTAACACTACAAACTTATAGAAATCCTTTGGCAACCAAGTAAACTCAATGAATACTAATTATGTCCAACTTTCCCTTCATTAACTGAGTGAGATTAGTTAAAACTCTTTTCTACCTAAATTCCTCTAATGCCTGAGTGAGCTCAGTAGATATTGTTATCTATTTAGAGTAAACATGTGAATTCTTGGTAGACAAAGAAAACTATCTTCACTAACCAAGTGAGCTTGGTAAGAACTATCTATCAATTGATATGACATTATGTAACATCAAAGACAACACACAATTAATCAATTGTATCCAACATCTTGCTCCTACAAAGAGAACTCATTCCTTATTATATCCTCAGGGTAATAAGGCTCATGCTTTATAGAACTAAGCTTAGCCCTATGTCTAAAAACCAAATCATAGAATCCCTTAGTATCACAAAAATGGGGATAAGAAATAGCCATCTTATACCATTCTAGTAATTTGTATAAAGATAGCCAACCACCCTTTGTGATTAAAAAATGGTGGACTATAGTACAAGTTGGGAAAATTGAGCCTCTTTGTCCTTTTATGAAATAGTTTTCCTCCAACACTCCCAACTACCATAGTATCTTAGCTATCCCCACTTCAAGAGGTTCCTAGTAAGGCAATACATAAGGAGTCCCTTTGAAACCATAAACTCTAAACACAATTGAAATAGAGTACAGTATAATACCTCCCTAATTATGTGATACTTTTAGACCAGTAGGATTATCCATGGGCCTGATAAAATTTAGTAGTGCCTTAGGAACTCTAGGATTGTCACTTAATAAGAAGAACCTTAACCTTGAGGAAAAGTACCTATCAAACCTGACAAAACTAGCATTCTCTACATCCCAAGTCATATCTACACTCCATAGTTGAACTAGCAGAGCGTCTCCCTCCTATTCTCTATTTAAGGTCATTTCCTCCCCAAAATATGTCACACCTTTAAACAAGAACACATGTATCAACAATGAGTAGTGACAAAAAGTTTTTTCTACCTTGCCTTTGGCAATTCCAACCTAGCCTATATGGATTTCTTCTACTAAATATGAGGCAAAATAAAAAATAATATCAACACTGAAAGAAAAAATTTGAGCTAGCATATACATAAAACTTATAGGCATGATATTTTGCTCATCCTCACTGAAAACCCTACACAGAGTCCTATATATCTCCATAGCCCAAGAAGTGAAATATTCCTATTTAAAAGGTTCCCTAGTAGATGTTGTGATCACTGGTAAGTTCCTAATTGTGCCTATGTGTACCCTCAGTGCACCGTGTCTGATCCTATCCCTTTTAGATAAATATTCTTCTTCTAATTCTTGTAGGTCAATAGGTATATGATAATCTAAGAGTCGCTCAAGATCAAAAGCTTCCCAAATTTCCTCAGAGCTTATTGTGATTAGACACTAGCCATCCAACCTTCTCATGACTCTAATTGTTGGGTCATAATTATTAGCAATGACCTCTAATAGGTCATAATCCATGAAAGCACTAGGGACTACTAGTTTTCCCAAGTCAAAATTCCAAATATTCCCATGTGGGTCAAATAGTTTCCTTTTTGAGAACCAATTTTAAAAAAGAACAAGCCTTGTTTGAGAAGTTTTTGCATCCCTAACCCAATTTCCCTTATCATATAATCCATCAGCAATTTTGAATCTAAGGTTCAAAGTGGTTAGGTTCTTCACTTGAGTAGATTCATTTATGGAATTAGGTAACAATTCAAGGAGGTTATCAAGCATCTTTCTAGAAAAATAATCAACTTGGCCTGAGAAAACTTCTTTGGACACATGGTGATTAAAATTGTAGAATACTAGAAAGCTTGATATATAATAGACTGAGAAACTTATTTTCTCTTCACCATCCTATAACTATAATTGTATGACACACTATGATTACTGGAATTTCTTTATGTTTTAGTCACCAAGCACAAGTTCTCAATAACTTTGAGCTCTTTGGAAGCCTAAAGATTTGTTCGTGTCTAAAGGAAAAAGAAAGTTTTCTTAAATATACTCTATTCTTGGTTCACACGAGGAGCTTTCAATCTTCATAAATGAGCTATAAGGAGAATAGAGTGGCACCACCTTCTCTTTTAAAAAATATGCCATTGATTTCAAAAAATTTGATGATCTAGGAATAAAAACAAAAGATGACTCATTTTCTACTTGCCAAGCTAGAAGTCAATCCAATAAACCCTCTTCATGTAAGCCTTTCTTTTACTACTAGCAACTTGGATTGGACCCACTGGCATTTATGGACATGTGTTGCCTTCTTGCTATATTGCCATGCATAAATAGTGAGCAATTTCCATATGTGACATAATGGCCACCATTGATTCATTATAATTTGATGACATGTATTTGATCACTATTTTAATGTGACTATGGTGGGTCTCTCCATCTCTTCCTTTGGTCGCTATGTTGCATCATGCCCAAAATTTAGGCAAAAAAAAAAAAAAAAACACACACAAATTTTTTTTTTTTTTTACAAAGAAGAATTTAAAGATAAATAACACCATTAAGTTTGATATGTTCATCTGCACATGCTAAGGAAAGGTATAATGAGAGATATGAGTCCTCCTATCAGTGACCTAACATAACCATTTAAGTTTTAAAAAATCAATGTTTAGAACTAGATCGTTAGATTTGAACATTTGTTGCTAAATTGATTAATTCATTTGAATAATTTGAATTCAATTAATTTTAAGGATCTAACATGTTATCACTTTGATCAACACTTAAATATTAAACATTCAAATAACTATGTAAGTACAAACAAATCCAATTACCTAAAGATTAAATAAACCTACTAACATAGCTTTATAATCTTTCACAACAACTTAATATCAACTCTACACTTACTACTGTCCGATCCTAGTACTAATTCAAATTACTTATAATAAAGTACACAAACTATCTACTTTAAAGTATACTAATTTTTCATTACATAAGAAATGAAAATAAAAATAAAAATAAAATAAAAATATAAGATAGACTATCTTCGTCAACTTCTTTCCTTAACATTTACAAATTTCTCATATCTACTTAACTCATTTAAATTTATGATCTATTCCAAAAATAATACTAATTATGATAATAATAGTAATATAGCTAAGATTATATAAACTAAAATCTAATCTAATTAATAAATTCTCTAACCTTCACCTCAACAAACATATTTGACTAATAACAAAACTAATTTATCTCGACAAAATCTAACATATCATTATTCTAGCTAACATCTACTATAATAACTAATATACAAAAGAAACATAGTAATCATAATCACATAAAATTTAAACTAACTAAAAACTTTACTAAATTTATAACTTAAATCGTAACACTTAAACTACACTATTAAATCCAGCTAAAACTAACAAAATTCTTTAAGAACTTTAATCTAATTTCTTACTATAGTAAATCACCCTTTGAATTGAAATTGAACTAAATTAGATAACTCTTTAATTAACACAAATATAAATTAAAACAAAATAAAATAAAATAAAATAAACTATCTACCAAACAAGACCTAACCTATTCTAATTTGACACTTAAATACAAAACCTAAACTAACCCCCAAACCCACTACTCTCTAACAATTTAACAATTAACATTATCATAGTACAACTAAAACTTACTTTTCCTAACAACTAACTCTTATCAAACATTTAAAAGAAACAAAAAACTTAAATGACTTTATTACAACTTAATTAAAATTGATCCTAACTTAATAAGTGCTAACACTACTTAATCAAACCTAACCTAACCCTATACTACCCACTACCTACTAACCTAGCTCCACATCCCTACACCCAACAATCTTGGGCAGCCTTTCAATAGGTTGCACGCTGTCCCAAGGCAAACCTATGCTGCCCAAGGCAGCTCTTCCTTGCAAGCTACACTTGGACACAATCATGGCAATGAGAGATTAAATTTTGGAGTATATGATTTTGGATCTTCTATCATCATCAAGCAAGAAATTCCCTTAAATGCTCAAGGACCCACGTACCCCCAAAGGATTCAGCATGTGATCCAATACGTGCACTTTTCTTGTCTTCCTCCCAAGAAGATGCATGCCTAGTAAGACAAGTGGGGTATAAGGAAGAAAAAAAACTAGGTGATAATATAAATATGAAGGGGGAAAACTTTAATATATCCCTTCTCCAATCAACTTGCCTCTAATTACATCTACCAACTTAACTGACATGATAGATTTCATGGGTATGTGCTACACTTCAAGTCAACCCATGAAGTCTTGTCAAATCACCTAGGGTGGAGGAAGTAAGATAGGAGTTAATGCATAAAGTTTTCTAGGTAAGAATATGAGTTATGTTTTAAAGTAATGTAGATAGTCTTCTAGGATATTTATTTAATTTCTCATAACTCATTTTGATATTATTTAAATTTAGAAATCAATTTTATTTTATTTTTCCTAAGGAAATAAAAAATGAATATTCTTTATCTCAACAAGGGAATAAATTATTTCTCCCATACAATTTCTAGCATCCTGTAGGTGGGTGTTTTGGAATTTTTCTTGTTCTTTTTTTTTTAAAGTGTATGAATCTTCTCTTTGGGGTGATATGTAAAGGTAAATTAATTTTCTTTAAGTTGGATCATAATTTGAAAAGCTAACATATTGCTAATATTACCCTAGAATTTTAATATCTAAAGTTTCATATGGCTTACAAAACTAATAGTGCATCTCTTAAATCTATTAGATAATTAAGGTAAGATTCTATGCAATTTTATCACATCTAAAGTAGATTAATCCAAAGACTAAATTCATCATTCAATTCACACTTGAACTCATGTAGGAGCATTCACAAATCATACTTTGAGTAATATCCTTCCATCATTTATACAAGGGAGTAGATTTTTTTTTTTTACCATAATATAAAGCAACCTTTTAAACAACCATGTGATTCATTCCCAATTTGAGATCAAAATTACAATGAAAGAACTTATTGAAACCACATTTTAATGATACAATGAAACTTCTCTTACGTAAGGACAATGCTCATTTTTTTTAAATTATTTTTTCTATTTCATAAATGAACCTAGTTCAAGGCTCCATCGAGAAAGTACTAGTAAGAAAATGCGATGTCTTTGCCAATACATCAAAATTCAAATACATTTTACATAATGTTACAATTAAAATGAATTCACTTCTAAATACATCACAAGTGCTTCCTTCTAATACCTTCAATTCTTCAAGGAAATAAGGAGAAGACAAGAGTTGACTCAGGGTGAAACATCACAACATCAAGAGAAATTCAAGCATACACCCCAACCTGGTTTTACACAATAGGTCCAAACATAGAACCTGACTAGGGGGGAGGTGGATTTTCCCAATGGGAGACATCAATCACCATACCATAACATAGCCCTTTCAGGGCTAAAACTTCAAGAACTTCCAACCCTTTCGAGGCTATTTCCACAAAGATTTTCATTCCTTTCCATATTCAAGAATTCACAATATCAATAAGGTATGTGATGACAAGTAGGGGACCATACACCCTACCCTCTTTCCCTCCTCTCACCATGAGAGGAGACTCTACACCATTGAGGTCCAACTAAGGCCCTTCCCTTGTACATGGCCACTTCTTCCCTATCCAAGGGTGAGTAATGTCAAAACAATCTCCATGAAATCCCCCCAAATACAAAACATCAAAGTAAGCATGAGAATAACATCAAAAGAAAAACAAGTTAAGATCCCTCCCAATCAACCCCAACAAACAAGAAAGAAATACAAAAACAACACAATGCCTTATCCATGATTCAATCAAGATTCAAGCATGAACAAATGAAGAAAACAATTCAAAGAAGTGAAGAAATCCTACCTTCACCAAAAGAGTTATGGAAAAAATGGTGGGTTGAGAAGAGCTTTTCCTTTTCTTCCTTCAATCTTCCAACTTTCTCCAAATCTAGAGATTGGGTAACAACTCCAAAACTACTCCAAAATCCTCTAAGTATAATCCTTAACTCAACTAGACTTCAAGCAAACTCAAGATGGAGTTTGAGTCACCAACACATGGAGGAGAGAATCAATTTTCGCAATCAACTAATAATAAGGTTTTTGAGTGACCCTAAAAGTCAAACAAAGAGGCTAAGGGGGTAGAAAGTACTCCCCACCCATACCATTACCCCTAGGGCACTTAAATTTAATGTTTTTAGGCCTTAAAGACTTAATAGAACCCAACAAAAGCTAGGAGGATTTTTTAAACTATATAACAACCTTCAAAGGAAAAAAATGAAAAAAATACCACAAATTAACAAGGGATTTTAGTTTTGTCTTTCCATTGGGTTTCCCAGCTAAATTTCCTGTACACTCATTGCACACATTAGTAGGTTCAAGAAATCACATGCATTATGTAATTTACATATCAAAAAAATCATATAAATTAAAACATCCATTTTTTCTACCATTCAATTTTTTATCTCATTCTATTCATTAAAATTAGAAAAAAAATCAAAGTGTTAGTTCTGCATTCATTCACTACATCATCATACATGTTCATAAAGCATTAAATGATTAAATCAAATATCAAAAAATAAAGCATCACACATCATAAATAGCATAATAATGTTCAATGCATCAAATAATGTTCTGACATATCGAGTCATGAATATCAAAATAATAATGTATCATCAATGCTAGGATGGGTTGGGGCGAGGCCTCACATGTTGCTAGCATTAAAAAACAAGCAATTCTTCATAATGACTTAATGCCTACCATTGATGTGAATTTAATCTAACAATATGGAATATTTTTTTATCTTATTTCAACTATGGGGGGACCATGTGTTCCTTCCCTTGGTCACCATGTCACATGGAATAAACATTGCACAAGTTCTGATAGCGACTTGGCGACAGTTGTTGATGAAACTTTGATTTGATGATCCAAAATCTTCATCTACCCTTTTCTTGAGTGCTTTCCCATGTCATATGTGATTTTTCAATACTTTGACATGCTAGAAAATAATATATAATATTTTAATCCCTTTCACAACATGATACAATTGAGTCCTTCCATGTACTGAATTTTCCAATAAGGTACTATGTCGCTACTAGTGTAAATCCTTGTTTTTTCAATCATGACATAGAAACCATCACATTCTTTTAAAAATTTGGGACAAGAAAAAAAAACATGTTATTAATTATTGCCAACATGTTACAATGATTATGTGCTAGCTAAAAAAATATTCTAGGACTCGCCGTTCAATATAACTGTTACTGCATTCCATCTTTTCAGGCAAGGCACTACATTGTTACCAATAGGATTCATGCATTTTCTAGTCTCAACATAGTGACCTCCTTAAGGCATTAAGAAACTCTAATGCTAAGAAATATAACACATTTCCACCATTATTAATATAATCAATGCTTTTAACAATGCATCATAAGCATACAACCTCATTAAAAATAGAAAAACTTTATGGTGCCTATCCACTTGTTAATCTTAGGCTTACTAATTTTCACAGCAAGGCACTATTTCACTACTAGTAGGATTCATGCATTTTCTGGTCATGACATAGTAACCTCCTAGACCTTGTCAAAACTAGTGATAGAAAATAGAGCACCTTCCAACTAGTCCCTTTCTTCGATACTGATATTTCTGACATCATTCTACTCATCAAAAACTTTTAAAATAATGAAAAATTTGTGCTCATTTTCCTATTTCTATCATCATCTTTATGTTTTGCGATAGTCATCATGTCACATGTCATACAATACTTGCAACTTCATTATGCAACATGATGACCACCATAGATCTAGAAGAGATCTGACAATAGGAAATTTTTTTGGGAAGAAGAGGCTATAAATAAATAATTTTAAAATGATCTCTCGAAAGAATACTCCACTTCAAAAATTGATTTTTCTGCCAAGCCACCTTTTTTTAAAAGGTAACATATGATTTAACAACTTTTCTTGGTACATAATAATATTTAATAGGGTTTCACCTAGGTTTCTTTTTATAAAACATGCACAAACCAAACCCTAACCTATAGGATACAAATTTATCTAATTTTACTTTCAAAAATTAGACCACCAGTGGCTCTATCTAGGGATGATAGACTACTTATGTCTATGCAAGAATCTAGAATCTTTGTAGAGTAGACCACATACTTGACCAAGAATGATAACTTCTAAGTGAGCAACCACATCAGAAAAGCACTATGCACAAGAACCATACACAAAGACAAAAAGGATATACAAATGTACAAAAACCCTAAAACTACTATTCATGGATAAAACAAGTATTTTAGCAAAAATAACTTTTCAAGAACTGTCCATGAACTGGAAGCTCAAGAATGTTACCTAATAGATCTTTCAACAAATAAGAATCCTCTCCCCATGAGGCTTCAATTAAGTATGGGCCCAACCATATAGGATCAAATTTTTCATGTTTTCCCTTATCCTCAATCCTAGCATTCCACATGAGGACTAGATCTTCAAATTCAAATTTCCTACTCATTGTTCGTCTACCACAAAGTGTCTTAACCTATAGTTGTAACTTCTAATTTCTGATAGATGCCTCTTTCCTAGTCTTAGTCAATCCTACTAGCTCATCCATTATTTCTTACATATCATCAGTGATATCTTCATCGTACACTTGGATGTAATTATACAATCCCATTAAATTGTTCTATGGAATTATTGCCTAGATCCCATAGATAATATCAAAGGGTGCTACTCATATAGACTTTTTTATAGTCACCTATCATTCCATATTGCTAATTGTAATTTAGAATCCCAGGATTTTTTATTATCATCTAGTGTTCTTGTTATTTCTTTCAACAAAATTTATTAGTGGATTTAACTTGTCCATTTCCTTGTGGATGATATGGAGAAGATACTTATCTTGTAATATCATACTTATCACAAAATTTTATGAATTCCTCAGATCTGAAACACATTGCATTATTTGTCACAATCCTTTAAGGACAACAAAACCTTGAAATGATATTATTTAGCAAAACATTGTTGACAACTTTACAAGTTGGATTTCTTATAGGAATTGTCTCTACCCATTTTGTGAAGTAATCAATAGAAACCAATATCCATGAATAACTTGTACTAGATTTAGGAGATATTTCTCCTATAAAATATATTCCCCATTGTTGGAATGGTGCTTGAACTTCCACTTGTTTTAATGAAGTGTTTCCTAAAAAATTTAACTTTCTTGGAAATCTTTGATAGGCATCACACTTTCTGACCATCATCTAAGCATATTTAAAAAGGGAAGGGCACCAAAATTTGGCTCTCATCACCTTGTGTATAGTGGTTTTGGCCATATAATGTTGTCTACAGACTCTAGAATGCATTTCCTTCAATATTTCTCTTGATTTTCTTGATCAACACATTTTAGTAGCACTCCCTCAAAGTTTCTCCACCATATTTTGTTTTGGATAGTAATATATCTAATGGCTTGTAACTTAGTGCTTCTTTTTTCATTTTTAGTTAAATGAGATGGGGCTTCCATATGTTGAAAATAATGAATGACATTAGTATACCATTCACAATGGTCTACGTCACATAAGTTTGACCTTAAATCATTTATTACTATATTTATCTAATTAGCATCTAAGTTTGATTTAACCATAAGCTTAGCTAATCCTTGACCTTTTACCAATTTTGTGATCTAAATTCTTGGATCCTATTGATCCATCTACATCTCCTACGTAATACCTTCTATTGAGAAAAAATGTCCTTGACAACTACACTTGGTATGAGTGCAATAACAATGGCACCTATCAAATAACATGTAAAAGCCTTAATAGCCTTCACCAAAGCATATGCTTGCTTCTCATTTATCTCATATCTCAGTTCAGTAGGTTGTAGTGATTTACTAAAGAAAGTAATAGTCTGTTCATATCCTTCCTCATTCTTTTGTAACAAAACTATAGCTACAATATGGAAAGATGCAAAAGAGAATATGTGCATTAGTTTTGTATAATCTGGGGTCCTAAGGACTGGAGCATTCCTTATGGTAGTTTTAATGTCCTAAAATTCTTGTGAAGGTTCACCATCCTAGTTGATAATAGGTCCCTTCTTGAGCATTTTTGAAATGGGTCTACTAATCTCATCAAAATTTGTAACAAATCTCCTCAAGAAGTTTACTTTCCCAAAGAAAGATTGTATTCCTTTTACATTTCTTGGCTTAGACACCTTTTCAATAGCTACCACTCTTTTAGGATCTATCTTTACTCCATCCTTTGATACTATGTGTCCCAATAATTTTCCTTTAGTTACCCTAAATGTATATTTCTTTGGATTTAAAGATACCTCATATTCCAAGGCTTTGATAAAGATCTTTTCTAGATGATTACGATGATTACCAACTTTCTTTGAATATGTTATAAGGTCATCTTGGTAGACCACCATAAATTTATCAATAGACTTATGGAATGCTACATCCATAGCTCTTTGAAAAGTGGCATCTACATTGATCAAACCAAATGGAATCCTCACATATACATAAGTTCCCCATGGAGTTATAAAAGCTATTTTGAATTGTTCACTTTCCTTCACAAGAACCTAATTGTATCCTAAAAACCAATCAATCATGGATATTAGCTTAGAACCAGTTACTTGTTGCAACATAGCTTCCATATTTGGTAGTCCATAATTATCCTTTAGGGATGCTATATTCAAATTTCTAAAGTCTACACATAATCTTATGTCTCCATTCTTCTTTCAGACAGGTACCAAATTTGAAACCTAGATGGAATGTCTAATTGGCTTAGTTATCCCACCATCCCTTAGCTTCATCAAATCCTCTTGCATTTTGGGAGCTAGAGTGGGATTTATTGGTCTTTCTTTTTGTTTGAAAGGTTTTACATTATCTTTTAGTGGTATGACATGTCAGAATAGATCTACCTTATAAGCCTTGAGGTCATCATATGACCATGCAAAAACATGTCTGTACTTCCTTACTAAATCTATAAGTGGTTTTCTAATTTTAGTAGGCAAGTCTTGGCCAATATAAACCTTCTTGGGAGCCTCAGTAGTACCAAGATTTATTTGTTCTAATTCTTGAGGTTTAGGGTCCCTAGTCCTAGGTTTTACTCTCTCTTGATTATCAAAAATATTCTCCAAAACCACTAACCCTTTAGGTAACTTGTTGGTTTTCAACTACATAATCTCCTAGCCAAAAATATATTCCTTACCAGCAATGGTTTCAATTAAATCACTACAATCCATTTATTGACCATGGTATTTGTCCTCACTTAACATGAAGTTTAAAATATACTTGTCATCTTCAAAAACTTGCCAATTTTCAATATTTTTAGGTATTGAAGGTCTATTTTGAACTTTCATTTGTGAGATTCCAACAAATGACATTTCCTTAGGCTTGATAGCTATATTTGCTAGTAAATCTGTTATTTTATTCTGACTTCAAAATCACCTATGACATGTAACTTCTTGATCCCATGGTGGGTAGCAACTTTTAGTCCTAACAACAGGGCTTCATACTCTGCTATATTGTTGGTACACAAATTTTTTTAAGTAAATGAATATCTAAAGGTGTTCTTATCAGGGGAGACAAAAACTACTCCTACCCCTAAACCTTCTTTCAAACTAGCCCCATGAAAGTACATAGTCCACAAAATTGGTGAATCCATACAACATTCAACTTCATGTTCAATCACAGTAGGCAATTTATCTATTTCTTGAATAATTAAATTCTACCCTAAAAGTATTTACACTAGTGTCCAAAAAGAAAGTTGAATCCTTATCAATTCCTTCTCCTATAATTTTATTGACCCTTGGCTCTCTATCCTACCTTAACTGCCTTATCCCCTATATGGAAAGTTTCATAAGAAAAATCACATTGTAGACTAATCCCATAGCAGCACTCCACTTTCTAGAGAGTAACATCCCATAATGTAGGGAGATGTCAACCACAAGGGCTGACATGGTCAATTCTACTTCAAGTTATGTAGCTAACTTGAATGGTAGTGCATTGATAGTACCTATAACAGGGACTTCTCTAGCATCCATACCTCTACGTCTACCTTGTTTAGAATCTACCTTGAGACATAAAGCTTCCATAACTTTAAAATGCATGATGGTGTTATATGCTCCAGAATCTATCATGCAGTTCTTCAAGGTTTTTTCTTTTATGATTAAACTAAGAAAAAATGGGTCAATATCTTCTATGTAAGCCACTGATGAATCATCCAAAAACATTTGTGGAAATTGGGATATACTACCATTATCTTCTACCACTACTGGGGTTTGTTGAATGGCACTTGGTTCAACCATATTACTATTCTTTCCTATCTCACCCAACCATGATAAGGACTTACTCTTGTGCTCCTTGATTCTAAATAATTTAGACAAAGGTACTTTAATAGTAATTTATGACAACATTGTTGGATACAATTGATAATTGCATGATTGTCTTTGATGTTACACAAATGTCATATCAGTCATCAGACAGAGTCTACCGAGCTCAGAAGGTAAGTACAGCTGTTGACAGAGTTTACCGAGCTTGCAAGGTAAACAAAGGAAGTTCAGTGTTTACTGAGCTCACTCGGTAATCAAAGGATTTGTTGTCGAAAGACAGTGTTTTCCGAACTCACTCGGTAAACAAAGGATATGAGATAGGTTGTCAGTATTTATCGAGCTCACTCGGTCATCAAAGAAAAGTAGCAGACAATGAAAAGTAGCAGACAGTATTTACCGAGCTCACTCGGTCATCGAAGAAAAGTAGCAGACAGTGAAAAGTAGCAGAAAGTATTAACCGAGCTCACTCGGTCATCGAAGAAAACAGTGTTAACCAAGCTCACTCGGTCATCAAAGGAAAGTCGAAGAAATCGGTGTTTACCGAGTTCACTCGGCGACTGAAGGATTTCACGAAATTATCTGTATTAACCGAGCTCAGTCGGTTAACACAAGAATTATTTTCTGTGCAGTATTTACCAAGTTAAGTCGGCCAGCGAAGGATTTCTCGAAGGTTAAATAATTAAAGTTAATTACTTTATGTAATGTATGAAGCTGACTTATAGCACAATTATTTATAATTGTAACTTGTATTTGAGCTGACTTGATAATCTAAAAGGTATATATGAAAGATCAAGTTGCGAATTCAAGTATGAAGTATGAATGTGAAAAAGCGAACATATATGATTGAATATCTAAAATGTGAAGGAAGGTCAGAGCAAGTTTTTGAAGGATCAGAGATGCAGAGTTGCATTTGATCAGAGAGGAACAGAATAGAGATCTGTATCAGCAAAGATAAGTTGTATTTATTTCAGATCACTCATTGTTACTTTCTAACAATTGTAACAATGTTTTCAAATCTCTTAACAGAGTGGGTTTAACAGCCTTTTGTAAAATCCTCTAACAAGGTGGCAATTCAGTTGAATTGATCTAAAGACCTCTAGCAAGGCCACTCCTAGCAGGGTGATTAAATCCTCTAACAAGGTCGCACCTAATAGTGTGTTTTGTAACCTTTAACAAGGTTGGCTCCTAACAGGGCTCACTTCAGAAGAGTGAAAAACAGTAACTAGTTACATTGGTGGTTTTTCCCATATTGGGTTTCCACGTTAAAACTGGTGTCTCTTGTCTCTTGTTTCTTGTGTTTTCAGTTTGATTATATGAGTGTCAGCAATGAGTATTTCCTTTGACATCTTAAGGGACTTGTGAGAAAAGTTTTTGTAGTAACTGATTCACCCCTCCCCTCTCAGTTACTCCATTCTCATTTCAAACAATTGGTATCAGAGCTTATTGGTGCTTGCAGGAAAAGATTTCAAGGATCTAAGCCAAAGATCAAGATGTCTTACAAGAGAGAAATTCCAAGACTCAACAAAAATAACTTCTCTGCATGGCAAGGATTGATGAAACTTCATTTGGCTACTATTGGTGATACAGGACTGAAATATCTTGATGAAAAATACAAAGAACCTTCCGGCACATTATCTGTCAATGATATTGCTGAAAAGAAGACTCATAACAATATGATGATAGACATTGCATCTGCACTAAGCTATGAAGAATTTGATGATATCAAGGATTGCCAAACCGCTTTTGACATGTGGAACAAGCTGAAAGAAATCTATGGAGGAGATGACAATGTGAAAAGAGCAAAAGCAGAAAGTCTAAGAGGACAATTTGACCAAATGAGAATGAGAGAGAATGAAAACATTACAAAATATGTTGATAGAATCAAAGCATGTGTCAGTGCAATCAGGGCATCTGGAGGTGATATCAAAGAAGAGATGGTTATAAGCAAAGTTCTCAGAACCTTGCTTCCCATCTATGCAATCAGAGTTTCTGCAATTCAAGAAAGAAGGTGTGAAGCAAATCATAATATCAATTTGGAGGCTATAGTTGGAAGACTAACCACATTTGAACTAGACAATTTTGACAACTATGTTCTAGCTTCCAAAAACACTGAATCAGCATTTGAGGCCAAACTTTCATTCAAAGATAAAGGCAAAAAGAAATCAGAGTCAGAAAGTGATGATGAATCAGACCAAATTTCAGACAGTGATCTTGAAGTAATTGAAGCTCTACTGGCAAAGAAATACTCCAGAGGCAGAGGAAAATATAAAGGTAAAGTTCCTCTAATATGTTTTTCATGTGAAGAAATTGGTCATATTGCAGCTAGGTGCCCAAACAAGCAGAACAATGATGAAAAGAAGGGTCATAAATGGAATAGAAAGAAAGATTACAAATCATTCAAGAACAAAGGTAAGAAATCATGTTTCATGGCTGAAAATTCTAAGGATTCTGATAATAGTGAAGATGAAATTGTTTATATTGCTGTGAAAGATGATTCTGATAGTGATGAGGAAGATAAAATGGCTCTTATCTCTCATATAAGTATGAACGATACATGGATTATAGACAGTGGTTGTTCTCATCATATGATTGGTGATAAAATTAAGTTTGATCTATTTGAAGATTATGATGGTGGCAGTGTAAGGTTTGGTAATAATGAACCTCATTTCATAAAAGGAAGAGGAAGAATCTCTCTAACCAAAGAACTTATATGCAACAATGCCTATTGGGTTGAAGGTCTTAAACATAACTTGCTAAGTGTGGCACAGTTACTCAATACTGGATTTAAGGTGGAATTCATGCATGGAAAGGCAAGACTGTTGAATAAGCAAGGAAAGCTGATAGGATCTGGCACACAAACTAAAGGTAACTTGTTCTACCTAAAACTTGGTGAATGCTCATGTTTTATTGCTCAAACTGAAGAAATTTGGTTATGGCATAAGAGGTTGTGTCATGTCAATTTTGATAATCTGGCAAAGATAAGAAAATTCAAAAAGGTAAGAGGCATTCCTAATATAAAGAAACCTGAGGTCGATTTATGCAAGAATTGTCAGATTGGAAAAATGGGAAAAACTAGTTTTAAAAGTAAAAGCTATCAGTCTGAAGATATATTAGAAATTGTGCATACTGATTTATGTGGACCCATTGGAATTGAAAGTTATATTGGAGAAAAGTTCTTCATTCTTTTTGTTGATGATTACTCAAGAATGATGACTGTTATGTACTTAAGGAATAAATCAGAAGCCTTTGAGAAATTCAAATGGTACTTGGCAAGAGTAGAAAAAGAAATAGGGAAAAGATTGAAATGCTAAAGGTCAGACAGAGGTGGTGAATTCATTTCACATGAGTTCAATAACTTTTGCATTGAAAGAGGAATTAAAAGACAAGTTTCAGCACCAGGAACTCCAGAACAAAATGGGATAGCTGAAAGAAGAAATAGATCCATTATGGATTGTGCAAGGACCCTAATGATTGAAAAGAACATTGCTATCAAATACTGGAAGGAAGCTATCAGCACTGCAGTTCATACCTTGAACCGAGTACAACTGAAAAAGGACTCATTCAAAACTCCCTATGAATTATGGTATGGCTACAAACCCAATGTAAGTTATCTGAAAGTATTTGGAAGCAAATGTTATATTCTGAAAGAATCTAGAAAAGGTAAATTTGATGTAAAAGGAGATGAAGGAATATTTCTAGGTTACTCTTGTAAAAGCAAAGCATATAGATGTTTAAATCTATCTACTCACAAGGTCATAGAAAGTGCACATGTGAAAGTTGATGAGTTTGCAGAGAAATCAGAAGAAGAAAGCAAGAAGGTTCCTGAAGACTACAGAAGATTTATTTACATTGAACCTGATACTATACCAAGTACTCCAGTTAATCAAGAATCCTCAACTCCCGAGTCATCAATGACCGAGTTGCAGGAAGTTCAAACCGAGACACAGGAAGTTTTTACTGAGCTAAAAGAATTCGAGTCACTTTCAGACTCTACCAAGCAAGTATCTACCGATTCTGAATCTACCGAGCCAGAACAGCAAGAATCTGAAGTACAAAGGGACAACAATGAAACTCATTCAAGAAGTAAAGAACCTGTGTTAGCTAAATATGTCAGAAGGCATCATGCTCCAGATCAGATCATTGGAGACAAATCTGAAGGAACTCTGACAAGAAGTAAGTTAAAAGGCACTTGTTTACTTGCTGATTTTGAACCTAGAAATATCAAAGATGCATTGGCAAATGATAGTTGGATTGAGGCTATGAATGAAGAAATAGAACAGATAGAGAAAAACAAAACATGGACTCTTGTATCTAGACCCAAAGATAAGAATGTGATTGGAACAAAATGGGTATTCAGAAATAAACTAAATGAAGATGGCAAGGTATCAAGAAACAAAGCTAGACTAGTATGCAAAGGATATGCTCAAGAAGAAGGTATAGACTACGGCGAAACCTTTGCTCCTGTTGCAAGATTGGAAGGTGTAAGAACCTTACTTGCATATGCTGCTCATAAAGGATTCAAAGTTTATCAGATGGATGTCAAGTCAGCATTTCTCAATGGAATACTGGATGAAGAAGTTTACATTGAACAACCTGAAGGTTTTATTGATCCAGATAAGAAGAACATGGTCTACAAATTGCACAAGGCGTTGTATGGTCTAAAACAAGCTCCTAGAGCATGGTATGAAAGATTGCATAACTATCTTATTCAGATTGGTTTTCAAAGGACTAATGATAACAGTAGCTTGTATATAAAAGAAGGTCCAGATAATAAGATTGTTTTGGCAGAAATATTTGTAGATGACACTGTTTTCATAGGCAATGATGATCTATGCAAAGAATTTTCAGAACAAATGAACAAGGAGTTTGAGATGTCTATGTTTGGTGAGATTAAATTCTTTGTAGGTCTTCAAATCCAACAAAGTAAGCATGGCATCTTCATCACACAGTCAAAATACATCAAGGAGATATTAAAAAAATTTGGTATGGAAGATTGTAAACCAGTTGGAACCCCTATGTGTACTGGATTAAAACTTACCAAAGAAGATGAATCCAAAGAAGTGGATCAAACACTGTATAGATCTATGATTGGAAAGTTGCAGTATGTAGTACATACTAGGCCAGATATTGCCCTTGCAGTCGGTATTGTAGCAAGATTTTTAGCAAAACCAAGAGAAACTCATATAATGGCAATCAAAAGAATAATGAGATATTTGAAAGGAACTGAAGATTATGGGCTATGGTATAAATTTGGAGGTAATTTGGATTTGAAAGTATTTACTGATGCTGATTGGGTAGGAAACCTTGATGACAGGAAAAGCACAAGTGGAGGAGCATTCTTTCTTGGAAAGAGATTGGTTTCTTGGACAAGTAAAAAGCAGAATTGTATATCCCAATCTACAACAGAGGCAGAGTATGTTGCTGCAGCAGTAAATTGTTCAAATATTGTTTGGTTTAAGCAGTTATTGCAAGGAATGAGGATGGAAATCAAAGAACCAGTTGTTATGTTCTGTGACAATACTAGTGCAATCAATATATCAAAGAATCCAGTGATGCATTCTAAGACCAAGCATATTGCAATCAAATATCATTTTGTCAGAGAATTGGTACAAGACAAGGAGATCAGATTGGAATATGTCAATTCAAAGGAACAAATTGCTGACATATTCACAAAGCCACTACCTAAGGATGCATTCTTGTATCTCAGAGGTGAGTTAGGGGTTACACCCCTATCCGAAATTCACTAAAAACAAGTTTTAGTGATGCATCAACGCATACCAAAATGAAAATCTATCTGTTGATGCAGTCAAATCTGGAAGCATTGCATATGAATCAGTACTAAAGGTACATTACAATTCATTTAAGTCCTATTGTCTTTGGCATTTGTTGTCAAAGAGGGAGAGATTTACTTTACTATCATATCTTTCTGAAATTTGTGGGAAAAAGAAAGTTCTTATGTAATTCTTTTACAGAGGGAGATTACTGAAAGAGGGAGAGTCTATCATCTTAGAGGGAGAATTGTTTTGATGACACATTGTGCTGATAAGGACTTGTTTTCAAATTTCATTCTGCTATGACATGTTGTGTTGCCATCAATGCCAAAGAGGGAGATTGTTGGATACAATTGATAATTGCATGATTGTCTTTGATGTTACACAAATGTCATATCAGTCATCAGACAGAGTCTACCGAGCTCAGAAGGTAAGTACAGCTGTTGACAGAGTTTACCGAGCTTGCAAGGTAAACAAAGGAAGTTCAGTGTTTACCGAGCTCACTCGGTAATCAAAGGATTTGTTGCCGAAAGACAGTTTTTTCCAAACTCACTCGGTAAACAAAGGATATGAGATAGGTTGTCAGTATTTACCGAGCTCACTCGGTCATCAAAGAAAAGTAGCAGACAGTGAAAAGTAGCAGACAGTATTTACCGAGCTCACTCGGTCATCGAAGAAAAGTAGCAGACAGTGAAAAGTAGCAGACAGTATTAACCGAGCTCACTCGGTCATCGAAGAAAACAGTGTTAACCGAGCTCACTCGGTCATCAAAGGAAAGTCGGAGAAATCGGTGTTTACCGAGTTCACTCGGCGACTGAAGGATTTCACGAAATTCTCTGTATTAACTGAGCTCAGTCGGTTAACACAAGAATTATTTTCTGTGCAGTATTTACCGAGTTAAGTCGGCCAGCGAAGGATTTCTCGAAGGTTAAATAATTAAAGTTAATTACTTTATGTAATGTATGAAGCCGACTTATAGCACAATTATTTATAATTGTAACTTGTATTTGAGCTGACTTGATAATCTGAAAGGTATATATGAAAGATCAAGTTGCGAATTCAAGTATGAAGTATGAATGTGAAAAAGTAAACAGATATGATTGAATATCTAAAATGCGAAGGAAGGTCAGAGCAAGTTTTTGAAGGATCAGAGATGCAGAGTTGCATTTGATCAGAGAGGAATAGAACATAGATCTGTATCAGCAAAGATAAGTTGTATTTATTTCAGATCACTCATTGTTACTTTCTAACAATTGTAACAGTGTTTTCAAATCTCTTAACAGAGTGGGTTTAACAGCCTTTTGTAAAATCCTCTAACAAGGTGGCAATTCAGTTGAATTGATCTAAAGACCTCTAGCAAGGCCACTCCTAGCAGGGTGATTAAATCCTCTAACAAGGTCGCACCTAACAGTGTGTTTTGTAACCTTTAACAAGGTTGGCTCCTACCAGGGCTCACTTCAGAAGAGTGAAAAACAGTAACTAGTTACATTGGTGGTTTTTCCCATATTGGGTTTCCACGTTAAAACTGGTGTCTCTTGTCTCTTGTTTCTTGTGTTTTCAGTTTGATTATATGAGTGTCAGCAATGAGTATTTCCTTTGACATCTTAAGGGACTTGTGAGAAAAGTTTTTGTAGTAACTGATTCACCCCTCCCCTCTCAGTTACTCCATTCTCATTTCCAACAAACATAGATATCATATCAATAGATTTAGACACAATGGGCTTCAAAAGCATACCTAAAGTGGAAATCCTTTGATTAGCAAGCACTACTATCTACTTGTCTAAATCAGATGTTAAATTTTTTTCTCGCACTACTATTCTAGGGGTATCACTTGTTTGAAATTTCACTTTCTTTTTAGGTTCCCACTTCTTCATTTTACTATCTTTGGCTTTTTTTTATCTCAGTATGAGTCTTGATGTTCTCATCCTTCATCTTGTGTGTAATATCCTTGATGAATATACCAGAAGATTTTTTGGCATCATTTCCAATTGTCCTATTCCTCAAGTTATAGTTACTATGTATTTGAGAGATCATTTGTATAGTGATTTTGTCAATCTCTTTCTTTGAAGGCATTCTCAATTTTATATTATTAACATTTGAGGATACATTACATACCTTGTCTTTATCATAATTTTCATCATCTGAGAATACTTGTTGATGATGTAGCTAGTATGCAATTTTCTTACTAGTAACATCATCCTCATGTTCCTCTATATCAAAATCTACACAATCATCAAACATGCCTACCATATTACAACTTACAACATCATGGCTCTTTTTTTCTTCTTCTTCATGTTGTGTACTTTGATTTGAGGAAAATGATTATGTAACTACACAATAATCTATAGAGTGAGGTGATTGACATATAATGCACCATGGTAAATCATCATTTATATTAATAGAGCTTCTTTATAGAGGATCTAGTGTACACTTATCTTTTACATTCTAGGTTTGGTTGGGAATTGGTTTAGCATCCTTCAATTGAGTAGTGTAGGGGTAATTCTACATTCTTGGTTGTCTATTGAAATGGTTATTATTTGATAGGGCCTTCTCATCAAAAAATGGGTTTGTTTGAACTAAAATTTGATGGATTCATCTTCTTTAATAAGTCCAATTCTTGACCTATTGAGGGTTCTTCAAGTTTCTTACCTGTAGGAGTTTTATCAACTTCCCTTTTGCTATTATTCTTGGGATTGAATAACTTTGGATCACCTCTCCTCCCAAGCTTACTAGATACTTTTCTATTATTTTCAATATTTATTATAATTCTAGAAGTATCCCTCAAAGTCTTAGGTTCCTTATCCCTCAAGTGATAAGCCATCTTGCTATCAAAAGCATTAAAATATGTTGTAAGAAAAACATCCTCATTCAATCTCATAACATGAAACAACTTTTACATTCCTTTCTAGCATCTTACATTGAAATCAAATGTAGATTCATTAAGGTTCTTCTTAATATTATTGAAATAATTCAACATAAAACCAACATTAGTATTGTCACCATATTGTTCTTTAAACAATTTCTCCATATCACTCCAAGAACTTATGCAATCATCTGGTAATATTCTAAACCAATCCCTAGCATCCTCAACCAATGAGTGCACAAACAATTTCATCACCACATCTTCATGCTCAACTTAAAATTAATTCAACATGTCTACAAAGACTCTCAAGTGTTCCTCTCTAGTGACAACATTGTTCCCAGAGAACTTAACAACTTTATCTCTTAGATCAAAAGATATGGGATGAGGGAAACTAGGAATCCCTAGGAATGATATTTGTCCAAATTTTTCCATATATAGGCTTCATTTGAAAACTAATAGCATTTGATGTGCTTGTTATATTGGCCTAATTTTGAGCAATATCGACTTGAGATTGCTATATTTTGGTAGTAGGGATCAAAATACTAGTAGTGGATGAAGAGACAGGGGTAGACTAAGACATAGCCTAACTAGATATTACTGGTTCACAAGTAGGCATAGAAGTTGTTGTTGGAGTAGAAAAGTTGGGCCAAGAAACTAAAGTAGAGTTAGACTTGATAAATTGAATCTTTCTCCTAGTTTCTGCTACTTTAGCTTCATTCTCAACCTTCTCAAGTTCTTTTGCCAGATCCTCTTTCTCTTTTCTAGCCCTTTCACAATCAAGGTCCAATTTAGAGATGGGAGGATTTGCAAATTTTCTTAATGCATCTTAGAGTTCATTTATTTGAATTCCTATAGCTTTTCCCTTTCCTTTATCAATGGTTTTCACAATAGGTTCTATAGGATCTGCTAGGATAGGCTTATAGGCTTGGACTTGGGAGATGATAGGTTCTTGCCTTTGGCTCATGAGCTTTTCTTGTTCTACAACCTTAGATCTTAAACTATCTACAAGGTGAACCCACAATAATGGGTTGCACTTTAGTGGGACAAAGAGAAATGAAAAAAAACATTTGGAAAGGCAAAATCGAGTGTATCATATGTTTGAGCGAACATACTAACTATGTTCACTGCGAACATATCTATATAAAGTGTTCACTATGAACACGTTATTATGTATTTTTTTATGTTCACTGTGAACATGAATTAGTTATATGTTCACATGAACACTCAAAAGTTGATTTTTGGCATTTAAAAATGCCTTTTTAACCCCTTTTTTGTCATTTTACAGCATTCATTGTTCACGGGTTGGAGCGAACATGTGGTCTTCATTAGCATCATCCTGTCATTTTCCTTTAGATTCTTCTCTCTAGGTATGTCTATATATTATTATTTTAATGTTTTTAAAACATTTTTTTAATGTTTTCAAAGCATTTTTAAATCTTTTTAAAGCGTATTTTAATGCTCTTTAAACATTTTTAATGTTTTTAAAGCATTTTAAAATGTTTTTAAACCACATTTTAATGTTTTTTTACATTTTTAATGTTTTCAAAGCATATTTTTATTGTTTATTTATATTAAACTTAATTATATTAATTTAGAAAACATTATAAAAGTATTAAATAAAAAACATTAGAAACCAAATTTAGAAAACATTATAGAAAACATTAGAAAAAAATATTAGAAAAAAAATTAGAAAAAAATTAGAAAAACATTAGAAAATTTATAATAATATAATGTATTAGAAAACAAATTTAGGAAAATATTAGAAAAAATATTAGATTTAAATATTAGAAAAAACATTACAAAATATATTTAAAAAATAATAGTTTAGAATTTTATATTAGAAAAAAAAGAGAAAATAAATTAGGATTTAAATATTAGAAAAATATTAGAAAAAACATTAGAAAAATATTTAAAAATATTAAAAAAACAATAGTGTAGAAAATAAAATTTAGAAAAATATTTTCAATATTCATATAAATTTATTAATGTTAATGTACATGTTATTGATTTTTAATACATCTTAATCTTTTATGTTTACGTTATATGTTTTATTCATGTTTCTGTATATGTTATTCATCTTAATGCCTTATTCATGTTTATGTGTATGTTATTCATCTTTATGCACTTTAATCTAAACTGTGTAATTAACTATATTTAATGGCATACATCTTAAGGGGAGATCCTAAATTATACATAAAAATGCAGATTAAAATATACTTATTTTATTTCATAGATATATGTATATATGTTAATGTTAAATGTACAGATGTATGTATGTTTTCAATATTCATATTTGTAAATGTATATGTCAAATTCATCTTAATGTCTTAATCTTAGAACTGTAATTAAATGACATGTCTTAAGGGTCCAGATCCTAAATTATACATGTAAGAATGTAGATTAAAATGTTTTTTTTTTATTTTGAACATCTAGATGTATGTATATTTGTTCATGGTTAAAAGTAGGTCTACGAACATGTTTTAAATAAATTCACATTTTATATGTACATATGTTAACTATTCATCTTAATAATTCATCTTATAACTAAGTGTAATTAACTATATTTAATGACATGTCTTAAGGGGAGATCCTAAATTATACATGTAAGAATGTAGATTAATGTATATTTTATTTCATAAATGTACATGTAAATATGTTCATGTTAAATTTAGACACATGTATGTTTTCAATATTCATGTCATGTAAATATGTTATTATTTATAATGCCTTTTAATCTAAGTATATAATTAACTATATAATTCAATCACATGTCTTAACTTGGGTCCAGATCCTAAATTATACATATATAAGAATGTAGATTAATTTGCATCTAGGTAAGAATATAACATAGATATACATACATAAGAACATATAATTTAGAACATGTATGACCTAAAGAATACATGTTACAACATTTAATTAATAAAAGTTAATTATAAGAACATAACTTGATTGTAATATACAAACATAAAGAATGTACATCATATAATCTAATGTTCATGTAACAATTAAATATATTTAACTTAAATTTTAACTCATAAACCTTAATGCTAAATAGTACTCCTAAATACTAAACTTGGTCATAATCCAAACTGCAAAACTCTAATCATAAATTATAACCCCTAATCTTAGATGCACACTTGAAACCATAACTCCTAAATCTCAATTTTAACTATAGAGGTCTAAATGATAAAACCCAAAATTAAATAGTAAATCATATTAATACTTGATCCTAATTTTAATTATAAATATTAAAACTATGTGTTAAAACCATAATCCAAAATCGTATCCCTAATACAAATGCTAACCCTCAGAACCATACTTCTAACAATGATGTACAAACCTATAACCTAGAACCCTAATTATAATCATATATCATAAATGCTAAACCATGACTCGAAATTATACTAAGCCCTAATCAAGTTTTATGTACACTAAGATCCTAAAATGTTATATTTAAATGCTAAAGTCTAATTCTAAAAGCTAGCTATATAAACTAATTTTAAGTACTAAACCATAATTCTAACTCTAACCATAAATTATGGTAAACCCTTACACTAAATGATAAGCCCCAACCCTTATCCTAAATTATAAGCCCTAATCATAATCCTAGATCCATAAATTTAAACCTTGATGTACAAACCATAACCCTAAAAATAATACTAATACCAATGTCAACCCATATCCTAACCCTATAAATAATACTAATAGAAATGTAAACCCAATGTACCCTAACCCTAGAATCATAAGTATAACCCTAAATTCTAAATGCTAAAGCCTAATTTACTAACCCTAATTGATAGACTATAATTTGTACTCCTTCTTGGTCTCCGACCACATGATCCTAACCCTTTTATCATGGTCTCAATCCTAAATCATAGTCCTAACCATAATCCTAACTCTAACCCTAAACCTTAACTAAAATTTAATTATCCAAACCCTAACCCTAACCATTATCAAAATGCTAACTTAACCAAACCCTAAACCTAACCATTTTCCAAACCCTAACCCTAAGCTCAAGATCTTACCCTAAAATTGAGCCTAATTATAACCCTTACACTAAAACCCTATTTCAAAACCTAATTGAGGCCTAGAACTTACATAAAATTAAAACAAGTTGACCTAGGAATCCTAAATTATAATATTACATTCAAGAGATACATGCCATACATAAACACATGTACATGTACATGAAGTATGACCCTTGTTTTAAATGATCTATGTAACCCAACTTGAAACCTAAACCTCAACATTATCCTTTAAGAATTTGATATAAATAATTTATTAGCCTAATTGAACTCTAATAATACTCCCAAAGTATAATAAAATCCTAACAATAAATTAACTCTAGAACCATAAGCAAACTCTGAACTTTAAAGTTATCTTCAACGCTAACTATAAATCAAAGACTTTCCCTCTAATTTTCACCTTAAATCCTATTTGCTAACCTTAACTCTAACCTTAATTTTCCTTAAATCATAACATTAATTAAACTAATATATCCATATTTTAATCCTAACTATAATATAATATAAACTATAACCATAACCTAAGTTAACCCAACCCTAACATTCATGATAACCATACCCTAATTTGAATCCTAACAAAAGCTCAATTTGAATCATAACGACCAAAATCATAAAAGCCCAAAAGTTGTTTGAACCTTAGTAGAAACATTAATAAAAAATTATTTAGCCATCATATTAGACCTTGGACAACATATCTCATGATAAAAGATCAATTCAGATTCTTGTAAATGATTTAAAAACTAGTTTGGATAAAAGCTTGAAAATAAGGGATTAAAAAAGGTGTCAAAAGTTGACTTTTTTTTCCTCGAGATAACCTAAACTTGAACATCTATATGAAAATTTGGAGATACATGGTTAAAAAATTAGTATGATAAAAAATTGAGTGCACATGCATTTTTTATTTCATAAATCTAAATTATAATAATTTACAACATCTTTAATCAAATGATACTAAATTTTCACTTATTTGAAAACAATGTACACATTAAAATACATTGTTATATATTATGACATTGTGTTATTTCTATTTAAGGAAAACATAGAAAATCTAGCTAATTAATTTAATGCATTTTAAATTAATAATAAGAGAATATATTATTGAACTTTCTTATTGTATTCATGATTGAAAGTTTATTTTGGATATTTAATTATTGTTAAATGAAATACAGAAAATCTAAGTTTACTTATCTTATTTACTTATTATATTTACTTATTATTAATTAAAAATGTGTTAAATTAGCTAGAT
This sequence comes from Cupressus sempervirens, assembly GCA_028749045.1. Lineage (NCBI taxonomy): Eukaryota > Viridiplantae > Streptophyta > Pinopsida > Cupressales > Cupressaceae > Cupressus > Cupressus sempervirens. The sequence goes on along the minus strand of CM053790.1, from coordinate 310,800,758 downwards.
TTGAACTATATTTTCCTTATAGAAATAATGTGCAATGTCATGATATATAATAATGTGTTTTAAGTGTACAATAGACTTAGCTAATTTTTAATTAATAATAAGCTCACATATATAGTTAATTTAACACATTATCATGTTTGAAAGTTTATTTTGGATAAATTATTGTTAAATAAAATATATAGAAAATCTATTCTAACTCTAAAGTTCTCATGTATGTGTACATGTATATGCATTCAATCATATATATTTAAATTTTATCAGATCATATATGTACATGTTACAGATTATCTAGACACGTGTGATGTACATTCAATTACATGTATAATTTTTAATAAAAAATAAAAAATTGTGTTTATAGTAGATGGTTTAGCTCTTGATACATTTCTACATCTAGATATGGTCTACATGATCAGCTTAGTATGGCTCCGGGTGTGACACCTAATGTAGCTCTTGCTACGGCTCCCATTGTAACACCTGTTATGGCACAGGTTGATGCAATTCTTGTTCTAGCTCCTTGTGTAGCTCATCATGGTGCTTGTGGTGGGGCTTGTTTTGTAGCTCATGGTGGGGCTCATGGTTTACTTTGAGGTAGGGTTTATCATGAGGCTCATGTTTTGACTCCTAGTGCGGCTTCAGGTGGTGTAGGTCCTGTCGTGACTCCTAGTGCGGCTCCTATTCCTAGTTAGGCTACACCTATAGCTCTTTCTAGAGGTCTTATTACACCACCTCCATGCATTGATATTGATGCTTTATTTTCATTTTTAGAGCAGCAGGTTGCTAGACTACAACAGTCTATATCATCCTCTAATGATGGTCTTTATAGAGACACATGTGCTACGATATTTAGGATTTTACAAGATTTGACAACTAGATTTAGAGCTCACCATTTATTTACTCTTGACATATTAGCTTCCATATCTAGGGAGCTTAGGGTTGAGATTTTAGGAGATGCATCTTTTGATGATGTCAAGAGGGTGGCCCCCAAAGATGTCATAAAAAGAGATCTCTTTCTAGGATATAAGGGAGCACAAGGTAGAGTGAGAGGCCACCGAGTGACATGATGCACAAATCCTATTATTGCTAGCATGATCTATCCTTGGTTATTAGTTGCACATGGTTGTTATCCTAATACTGACCAGATGCCTCTTTATTTTGCATAGCAGTTGTATGTTGAGTTCTACTGGGACTTAATGTCAACTACTTGGATATTCCTAATTATTCCAAATAGGGGTGTAGTCGAATCACATATTGTGACTAGTATCATAATGCACATTATTTTCCACCTCAAGATGTTAGATAGCTTGTTGGATAGAGACTGCCTCCCGTGACTCCAACACATGTGCCTATTGTAGATAGAGTTGTCATTGCTTCCTAGAGGGGAGCAATTGACACTATTGGACACATTGCATCTACGGCTGCTCATATCACATCTGATTCTATTTTTTGTTATATTCATAGTTGACATCCTCGTCCACCTAATCGACCATCTTTAGAGGCATCTAGTAGCACTTTAGGCACCTTTGATGATGCATATAGAGCTACTAGGCTACCACTACCAGGTGATGTTCATGGTCTTTCACAACATCAAACATAAGATTTGGCACTATATTTTTTGGAGGATATGTTGCACATTATTAGTTGTATTTCAGATACATAGGGGATTCCAGTTCACTCAGTGATGGATGTTGTTAGAAATCATTAGAGCCTTGGTGTAGTTCCATAGACATAGGCTACCACAACAGTGACAGATGATATATCTACACATAGCTCACAGCATTTGGCAATAGGCTCATGACACTCTATAGATGACTTAGGCATATGAGTTGGAGATGTTCAGATCACAACTAAGGGTCTTGCTGATTTTGGTGAGTAGTTGTGAGGCCTATTTGAGATCGATACTAGTTTGACCTTGGGTATTTCATCATACATGGACCTGTTGTTCAAATGACCTGATAGCATTGATTCTACACCATTACCTAGCCAGTTACATAGTCCACTTTACTTAGATTTACCAGCAATTGGACATGGTGCTGAGGGTGGTTTAGTAGGTGTCAGAGTTTTAGGCCCAAGTGCATACGTAGATGATACGATGGAGTCTGTTGATCATCCCCCACCTCCAAAGACCTAGGTACATATATAATTTATTTTTAATTTTAAATATATATAGAATTAAAAAATATGAATTTATTGAAAAATTTAGTTTAGATATATATCTAGATATTTAATTTAATCTAAATAACTATAATAAATCATGTAGGCACAGGTCACTAAGCACACAGTTACATGTAGTGCTGGTTCAAGGCAATATATATATATATATACATATATATATATGTATATATATATATGTATATACATATATATATATATGTATATACATATATATATATATATATCTATATACATATATATATCTATATACATATATATATATATCTATATACATATATATATATATCTATATACATATATATATATATATCTATATACATATATATACATACATACATATATATATGTATATACATATATATATGTATATACATATATATATATATGTATATACATATATATATATATCTATATACATATATATATGTATATACATATATATATATATCTATATACATATATATATATATATATCTATATACATATATATATATATACATACATATATATATATATATACATACATACATATATATATATACATACATATATATATATATATATATATATATACATACATATATATATATATATATATATATATATATATATATATAAGTTCATATTTAATTTGAATGTACACATGTACACATATGTATATATATGTTTAGATAGAACTCTAATTTATGTACGTGTGTGTGTGTATTTGCAGGGCTTAGTTGATGCGCCTTGGTGAGAGGATGTATAGGAGGCACGATCAGAGGGTCGTTTTGTTTTATGTATCTTGAGGGGTCCCTCTAGTAGTAGATCTTTATATATTTTTTGATGAATTTATATATTGGAGATAGTTTAGATACACATATGTCTACATTTTAGTACCTTGATGACATACATGTACACATATGTTTCACTATTTATTTGATTATTGAGTACTTTAGTAGTTAGATGGTCACACATGTATATATGAATTTTTATATTTTACTACATATATGTATTTATTTGAGATTTACAGTTTGCATATGTAAGCATTTTAGTTGTAAAGATATATTCTAGATCTGTAGATGTTTATTCTTGAGGTCCATGTATATGTGTATATGTGTATTTTTTGTATTATAGCTATAGAACATGATCTTAAGACGTGTACATGTTAGATATATACATGTATGTTATTTTTTTTTATTACTTATAGTAGAACATTCTTCATCAATAAGATTATAGCTTTTAAACTTTAGATTTTATTGTCATCATTATAAAATAATCAAATTAAGTTCTCTAAATATAGGTACTTCAATAGTTAAATATTCAAAGAAGTTCCAAATTGATCTACAAACCTAATTGAAATTTTTGAAAAAGAATAATAATTTAAATAGGGTGATTGAATTGAATTAATATAGGTGCTTAAAACTACTAAATTAACCTAGAAATGATTTAGATTATAAATTTAAATATTCATTATAATTTAAAATTGTAATCATTATATGAAATAAACAATTAGAAGGACTAAAGATACATAAATTTGGTAAATCAATTTGCAAATTTGTTATCTCAATTAGTAGGAAGTTAAAAAGATACATATTTCTTAAATTATCAATTACTAACCTGCTAAAGATAAATATTAGTTTTATGTGAATAAAAATATGTTAATTAGGTAAGCCAATACATTATTTTAGAAAACTTTTACAAAATATAATATTTAAAAGCATATTAATTTATACTAATTTAAACTTTAAGAGTATGACCGTAGATGTAATAAAGTTCTAACATTAAAATATATAGTTTTTTAATAAACTAACATTTGATAACTATGAACTTATAATCTTACAATTTTAAAAACACATTTAATTCACTTATGAAATTCAATAGTTTGAAAAAAAGTTGATAAATGAATTTAAATTATTAAATTCATTCATGGTACAATTAATTTATTATTAAATTATATAGTTTTTTAATAAACTAATGATAATTAAGAACTTATGATCGTACAACTAAAAACACATTTAATTCAAGATGAATTTCAATAGTTTCAAAAGAAATTGATATTTAAGAATTGTAACATATTAAATTATTTTTGATACATATCTATAGATAATGATTGTGTAAGTTCAAACTAACTTAGCCTATTTAAATATCAAGTTGTTAAATTATTAAATTTATCAATGGTACAATTAAGATTATTAATTTATATAGTTTTTAAATAAACTAATGATAACTAAGACTATGATCATACAATTAAAAAAATTTTTAATTCAGGATGAAGTTCAATAGTTTGAAAAGAAGTTGATATTCAAATTATTATAAAATAAATCTCAAATGTCAATTCAACCATGATGTACACTTATAACATGTAATATCTTCTCATGATCTTTACTATCTAGTCTCCACTTGTGACGTGCACACTTAACTTTGACTGGATGTAGACAGAGCTTGGTAGCAATGACCAAATGGCTATATTGTAAAACCTTGTTGTTAGGTTGATAATCAAAAAAATGTATTCCATGTTGGACTATTTTGTCTTGCTTCAAATATGTTCCCTCTATCACAATAGAACCTGCACCACAAATTTAAGTATTTTAAAATTTGATAAATATAAAGTTACCTATATATTTATTTACTTATGCATTCATATAAAGTTACCTATGGGGAACAACATTCCATCACTTTCTTTAGGGTCATATAACTTTTTCCTCTCTACAATACATCGCAATAATTAATAATTGACACCTTCATAATTTCCAAGCTCAACAATCACTGCAAATATAATCCTGCATAACTAGTATACATGTGTATGTGTATAGTACATATATAAGATAGTTCAAATTGATAATTAAATAACACTTGTTCAAATTAATTTTTATGATACTTACCCACTTTTACCAATTTAGAGATATGATCATAATCATCAAAAATCAATGGAATGTCATCAAAATTTTCATCATCTTTATCAAATGTATCAGTAACATCAAGTGGTACCATAATCCATGCACTTGTATATCCACGTGCTTGATTGATGCATTCTTCATAATCTTCATCAATGCAACTGTCACAAAAAAATGAATATTCTCTTATCTTTGATATCCAATTGCAATTATCTATACTCATAACTAAATGTAAGGAATGTGTTTTTTCTATCCTCTTGCAACCATGCATGTTTTTTCTATTAACATCTGAAAGTTCATTAAATTGAAAATATGGATAAATTAAATTTAAACTTCAATGAATTAAAAAATAAAAATTAGCAATAAAATTTTATAACTTAATTGCATAAAAATTAAACAGATGTACACATCCATACCTATTATCTCCCTAAAGACTCTATATGGTACCTGTCGACTTGCTATTGATGATGTTCTGACCTCATCTAATGCAAAATGTGTCTTACACCATTCAACAACGTCATGTGCATCATTTACATGAACTCCCTAATAATTCATTTGATACTTTCACAGAGAATGTTTGATGCAAGCTCCAGCACCATCATGTTCACCCATATGTGTTCTATATTCTCATTGTGATGATATCTACATAATGCATAAAATGGTCTAGATGATTTGAATTGTGTGGCACATCCATCAAACCAAACATAATGTTTATCAACATTAATGTTTCTTTCTTTCAAATAAGAAAAGAAGATATTGAAGCTATGTTTGACATAGTGAATGTCATGTTCTTTATTATCACTTATATAGAAATGTTATTCCTTTTTAATTAATCATGCTTGAATTGTACTCTAAACACCATCCAAATCTAACTATCCATGTCTATGAAAAACATGTACCATAATAGTGATCTGCTTAGAAAAGTAATAATCTGATTGAATTGCTTTCTGATGAACAAATGAATAGTTCTCTACAAAATCAACAATTGATACAATTGTTCCAAGTGGGAAATTATCTCTTAAAGTTTGGAATTTTTGTGCTTGCCACTTTGCAAAAAGTACATGAAAAATATAATGTTAAATCAAATTCATAAATTTTTTCATAATTGTTAGAACAGGTAACTCCTCTTCAACATATTCCAACCTTTTTGTCTCTTTTCCCAACTTTGTTTCATTCTTGACATACTTGTAACTTTTCCAATTCAATTTTTTCGTTGCATAAATATTTTCAAATTTCAAAGGAAATAGAGCCAATTCAACACATGTTTCACATAATCCTTTCATGCAATTTATTTGACCAACTAGATCATCTATTTTGTCACATAAAATGGATGATATAAACTCACTTCTCCTACTAGGAGGAGCAGCATGAAAACCATATATGTCTTCTACAAACTTTCAAAATACCTAATAGTGGAGATCAAACTCAATACGATGATGAAAACAAGATGTTTCAAACACTTTGTTTGATCTCACAAAGTATGGCTTCAATTTTTTATACAATGTTTGCCCAACTTTTACATTAGGATATTCACTACAAAATGACACATATAACTCATGTTGTGTTGTGTCTAACCAATTTTTTGTGTGATGTTCATATTGACCAGATGCAATCCTATGCTTGATAAAATCTCTACTATTTGATGAAGGATGAGTTTTATCAATCCAAAAATGATATGACTAAATTTTTTAATGACTCTTCAATTCTATCAGAGTGAGGTGCTCTACACATGATTGCCCAATTGCCCTCCATAGTACTGTCATCCCCAATTAATCTTCTCTTAACATATTTTCTCATTGTTTTCCTACTAAAACCCATTTCAAATGAAATTGAAGATATTTTTCTATTTTGGGTCATATTCTTATCTAAAATAGACATCAACATCACTTTTCTTGCCACTGACTTATCTTTAGTTCGAGAGTATTTTCCTATGTTTCTCAAACCTTGTTTAACATTTTCAATCAGATCAATTTGCATGCTAGAAAATATTCTCTTCTTTGATGTTGTGTCTACACCTAAAAATTTCAATGCCTCTTGCAACTTCTTTTGTCTAAGCAAAAGTGAAAGTAATTGAGCTTGTTCAAGTGTTTCAGTGTTATCAAATTGTCATAATTTCTTTTGTCTTCTTATTCATTGACCTTTTCTTAGACATAATTAATGGTTTAATAATAGTTGTAAGTCTTCTCAATTTATCCACATCCATTTTAAGTAAATGACCTAATTTTTTTTGGAGAAATAGCATTCTTTATAGATTGGGCAATATTTAGGAGTTCATCCATACTAGTTCCTACACTTGATCCCAACCCTTCTCTAACTTCTGTTATTGGAATTTCTACAGGCAATGATCTTGAGCCTTCTCCAACATCCATTTTTTGAGATTTTGTAGGGAAAAATTATGACCCTTCTCTAACTTCTATTATTTGAACCTCTGTAGGGAGTGATCTTGAGCCTTCTTCAACATTCATCATTTGAGATTCCATAGGGAGTGTTCCTAACCTCTCTCCCATATGCACACCTTCTACTTTTGTTGAACCTTCTTGAACATTTCCTTCACCTTGTTTAATTTGATGATAGCATGCTACAGTCTTCTGAAAATTTCTTTGGTTTGCTTCATCAGATCTCTTTCTTGCATATTTGCTTTGCCTTCCTTTCTTGTTTCCCATTATAAAATTTAAAAAAAAAAAAAATTACCCCTTTCCTCAAGATAAATTTTGTGCAATAATCATATAAAAATTGTGTTGTATGGATTTTCTTGTTGCTATAACTACTTTTAAACTACTTGTCAGAAGTTGACATCAAGTTTTTTGTTTTTTATATGTTCACACAAACATAATAAATTAGATATGTTCACATGAACATGTCATGTTAAATTTTTGGTGCTAGGAAATTATATCCTATATGTTCACACTGAACATTGAAAATATGTTCACAATGAATGCAATATTCGTTGCGAATGCTCAAAACTAAGAATATTTTGCCCCCTTTTTCTTAAATTTTTTTTTTTCTCTTTTGACACCCATAATTGTAGAAAAATGATCTCCTACTATAAAATTAAAAATGTCAAAATATGCTGCTCTTAGAAAGCTTTCCAACGACTATACTTGTAATACATATTTTAATCATTAAGACTTTCATATATGAGTTTAACTCATCATAGGTTCATTACCGATTGAACATCAACCGACTTTGACACTTTAGAAAAATTAGCAAATTAGGTCAAATTTTTTTTGAAAAATATGTAAGAAATAGCTTATTGAGATAGCTTTCTATTAAAAAAAAAAAAAGGTTTATGATAAATTGACTTCAAATTATCTGTATCAAAATGAACATATGTCTGAATTACGATTGGTGTCCCTTCAAAACTTTATAAGCTATACAATGTTTAATCAAAATGAATCAAACCAAATGCATCCTCTAGATATTGATGTTACAAATTTAGCAATAAAAGGATTACTTCATTATCACTTCTAGAAAAAAAGTTATGTGTGTCAAACAGACTATCACTCTTTAAAAATATTGAATTTTATTATGTACCACTTTTTGAAGGAGATGAAATAATTGACATAAATACATTTTTTTTAGATTAAAAAATATGGTTACAAATTAGGGATAGAGTACTAAAAATCACTAGTTTATGTCATCTCAAAATTATTTATAATTTTAGAGATATAGTCACTCAAATGTGAGGTTTGTTGCAAAAATATTGATTTCAGTGTCAAAATTAGCCAAAAAGTGGAACCCATTATTGTGAGATCTGTTGGATACAATTATTAATTGTGTATTATCTTTGATGTTACACAAATGTCATATTAGCCATTAGATAGAGTCTACCGAGCTCATATGGTTAGCAAAGCAATTTATAGTGACTACCGAGCATTCCTGAACATTACACAGTAAGTTAGCTCTTACTGAGCTCACTCGGGCATCAAAGGATTTTGTAGCAGAAAGTTAATGTTAACCAAGCTCCCAAGGTTAACAAAGGGAAAGTCAATATCTACCAAGTTCACTCAGTCATCAAAGAAAAAGTTAACTTTTACTGAGCTCACTCGGTAAGCAAAGGAAGGTCAGTGTTTACCGAGTTAACTTGGTCTCTGAAGGAAGTTGCAAAGTTTGCAGTGTTTATCGAGCTTCACTTGGTTAACACTAGGGAAACCATTCTAGAGCAGCGGTCACCGAGCTGGGTCTGGTAGCAAAGAATTTTATTATTCTAAAGAATTAAGTTTAATTGTTTTGTGCAATGTTTACAGTCGACTAATTTAATATTTTTAGTTGTTGTAACTTATAATTGAGTCGACTTGACAATCTGCAAGGTATTTATGAAAGGTCAAGTTGTGAATTCAAAAAATGAAAGAGTGTGGATGCATAAGAGTGTGAATGTATGAATAAGAGAATATTGAAGATATGGGTGAATGTTGTAAAAGGATTAGATATCTTTAAGGAGCTGCAAAGTTGTATTCGATCAATGAGGATCTAGTGAAGTAGAACAAAGATCTGTATTTAGCAAAGATAAGTTGCATATATTTCAGATCACTTCATTGCTTCTTTCTAATCATTGTAATAGTGATTAAAATCTCTTAATAGAGTTGATTTAATAGCCATTTTGTAAATCCTCTAACAAGGTGACAATTTAGTTGAATTGTTCTTAAGACCTCCAACAAGGCCACTTCTTACAAGGTGATTAAATCCTTTAATAGAGTCACACCTAACAGTGTGTTTTGTAACCTTTAACAGGGTTGGCTCCTAATAGGACTCACTTCAGAAGAGTGAAAATTGGTAACTAGTTACTTGGTGGTTTTTTCCAAGTTGGGTTTCCACGTTAAATCTGGTGTCTCTTGTGTTCATGTTATTTCCTTTATGCATGCATGTTAATCACTTTAAATGCTAAATAAATTAACAAAATATCTATCAAGTTTCAACATTTATTTGTATGTTTACCGAGTATCAGCAACAACTATATTTTAAGATATCTAAGGATCTGTGGATTTATTTTTGTGGTAACTGATTCACCCCTCCCCTTTCAGTTACTCCATCTCTATTTCCAACAATTAGTATCAAAGCTTTTGGTGCTTATAGGATAAGATTTCAAGGATCTAAGCTAAATATTAGGATGTCTTATAAGAGGGAAATTTCAAGACTTAACAAGGACAACTTCTCAGCATGGCAAGGGTTGATGAGACTTCATCTAGCTTCTATTGGAGATACAGGACTAAAATACCTTGATGAAAAATATGCATAACCAACTGGTACATTATTTGTCAATGATATTGCTAAAAAGAAGACCCACAACATTATGAAGATAGATATAACATCTGCTCTGAGTTTTGAAGAATTTGATGATATCAAGGACTACAAATCTGCTTTTGAAATGTGGGAAAAGCTGAAAGAGATATATGGAAGAGATGATAATGTTAGAAGAGCCAAAGTAGAAAGTCTGAGAGGACAATTTGATCAAATGAGGATGAGAGAGGATGAAAACATTGCAAAATATGTTGAAAGAGTCAAAGCATGTGTCATTGCAATTAAAGCATCTGGAGGAGATATCAAGGAAGAGACGGTTATAAGTAAAGTTCTCGAAACTCTACTTCCCATTTATGCAATCAGAGTTTCTGCAACTCAAGAAAGAAGATGTGAAGAAAATCATAAGATAAATCTAGAGGCTATAGTTGGAAGATTGACTACATTTGAACTAGACAACTTTGATAACTATGTTCTAGCTTCGAAGAACATTGAATCAGCATTTGAAGCCAAGATTTCACTCAAGGAGAAAGGCAAAAAGAAAAAGGAATCTTAGTCAGATAGTGAAGATGAATCAGACCAAAGTTCAAACAGTGATCTTGAAGTAATAAAAGCCCTTCTAGCAAGGAAATACTCTAGAGGCAGAGGAAAATACAAAGGTAAAGTACCTCTAATCTATTTTTCATGTGAAGAAGTTGGTCATATTGCTGCTAGGTGTCCAAACAAGAAGAATAAAGATGAGAAGAAAGGATACAAGTTCAATGGAAAGAAAGACTTCAGATCATTCAAGGATAAAGGTAAGAAAAAATGTTTTATGGCTAAAGATTCTAATGATTCTAATGATGAAGAAGAAGATGAAATTGTCTACATTGCTATAAAAGATGAATCTGATAATGATGAGGAAATGGCACTCATTTCTCATATGAGCAAAAATGATACATGGATCATAGATAGTGGTTGTTCTCATCACATGACTGGTGACAAAACTAAGTTTGAATACTTTGAAGACTATGATGGTGGCAGTGTAAGATTTGGTAACAATGAACCTTGTTGTATAAAAGGAAGAGGGAGAATCTCTCTAACCAAAGAACTTATATGTGATAATGCCTATTGGGTAGAAAGACTAAAGCATAATTTTTTAAGTGTAGCACAACTACTCAATAATGGATTCCAAGTAGAATTCATGCATGGTAAAGTAAGACTGCTGGATGGCAAAGGAAAGCTAATTGGATTAGGTACTCAAACTAAAGGTAACTTGTTCTATCTTGAACTAGATGAATGTTCATGTTTCATTGCTCAAGTTGAAGAAAGTTGGTTATGGCATAAAAATTTGTGTCATGTAAATTTTGATAATTTGGTAAAGATAAGAAAATTCAAGAAAGTAAGAGGCATTCCTAACATAAAGAAACCTGAGGTCGGTCTATGCAAAAATTGTCAGATTGGTAAAATGGGAAAAACTAGTTTTAAAAGTAAAAACTATTAGTCTAAAGATATATTAGAAATTGTGCATACTAATTTATGTGGACCCATTGGAATTGAAAGCTATATTGGAGAAGAGTTCTTCATTCTTTTTGTTGATAATTACTCAAGAATGATGACAGTCATGTATCTAAGAAATAAATCAGAAGCATTTGAAAAGTACAAATGGTATTTGGCCAGAGTAGAGAAGGAAACAGGGAAAAGATTAAAATTCTTGAGGTTGGACAGAGGTGGAGAATTCATTTCACATGAGTTTAATAACTTTTGCATTGAAAGAGGAATCAAAAGATAGGTATCAGCAATTGGAATGCCCCAGCAAAATGGAATAGCTGAAAGAAGGAACGGATCCATCATGGATTGTGCAAGAACTTTAATGATTGAAAAGAGCATTGCTATCAAATACTGGAAGGAAGCTATCAGCATTGTAGTTCATACCCTGAACTGAGTATAGCTGAAGAAAGACTCATTCAAAACTCCCTATGAGTTATGGTATGGCTATAAACCTAATGTAAGTTACCTTAAAATATTTGGAAGTAAATGTTACATTTTGAAAGAATCTAGAAAAGGAAAATTTGATGTGAAAGGTGATGAAGGTATATTCTTTGGATACTCATGCAAAAGTAAGGCATATAGATGTTTGAACTTGTCTACTCACAAAGTCATAGAAAGTGCACATGTTAAAGTTGATGAGTTTGCAGAAAGGACTGAAGAAGAAAGCAAAAGGGAATACAAAAGGTTTGTCTTCATTGAACCTGATACAATACTAGTTACATTAGAGAATCAAGAATCTTCTACTCTCGAGTCATCTATAACCAAGTTACAGGAAGTTCAAATCGAGCCATAGCAAACCGAGTTAAATTTAGTGTCTACCGAGTTTGAAGGACCCGAGCCAACATCTACTGAGCAAATATCTATCGAGCTAGAACAAACAGAACTTGAAGTTGAAATGCAAGAGGATAATAATGAAATTCATTCAAAAAGCAAGGAACCTATATTAGCTAAGTATGTCAGGAGACATCATTCAGCAGATCAGATCTTTGGAGATAAATCTAAAGGAACCATGACAAGAAATAAGTTGAAAGGTACTTGTTTACTTGCTGATTTTGAACCTAAAAATATCAAAGATGCATTGGGAAATGAAAGTTGGATTGAGGCTATGAATGAAGAGATAGTGCAGATAGAAAAAAATAAGACATGGACTCTTATACCTAGACCTAAAGACAAAAATGTGATTGGAACTAAGTGGGTATTCAAAAACAAGTTGGATGAAGATGGTAAGGTATCAAGAAACAAAGCTAGACTAGTATGCAAAGGATATGCACAAGAAGAAGGAATAGACTATGGAGAAACTTTTTCTCCTTTTGCAAGATTGGAAGGAGTTAGAACCTTACTTGCATATGCTACATTCAAAGGATAAAAAGTTTATCAAATGGATGTCAAGTCAGAATTCCTCAATGGTATACTGGATGAAGAAGTTTACATTGAACAACCTAAAGGTTTTGTTGATTTAGATAAGAAGAACATGGTCTGCAAATTACAGAAGGTATTGTACGATCTAAAATAAGCCCCTAGAGCATGGTATGAAAGATTGCATATCTTATTCAAATTGGTTTTCAAAGAACTAATGATAACAATAGCTTGTATATAGAAGAAAGACCAAATAATAAGATTGTCTTGGCAGAAATATTTGTAGATGATACTGTTTTCACAAGGAATGATGATCTTTTCAAAGAATTCTCAGAACAAATGAACAAGAAATTTGAAATGTCTATGTTTGGAGAGATCAAATTTTTTATTGGTCTTCAAATTCAACAGAATAAAAATGGTATCTACATCACTCAATCAAAATACATCAAGGAGATATTGAAAAAGTTTGGAATGAAAGATTGTAAACCAGTTGGGACTCCTATGTGTACTGGATTAAAACTTACCAAGGAAGATGAATCAAAAGAAGTAGATCAAACATTGTATAGATCCATGATTGGAAACTTACAGTATGTAGTTCATACTAGGCTAGATATTGCCCTTGTAGTTGGTATTGTAGCAAGATTTTCAGCGAAACCAAGAGAAAATCACATTATGACAATCAAAAGAATAATGAGATATTTGAAAGGAACTAAAGAGTATGGTTTATGGTACAAATTTGGAGGTAATCTAGATTTGAAAGTGTTTATTGATGCTGATTGGGCAGGAAACCTTGATGACAGAAAAATTACAAGTGGAGGTGCATTCTTTCTTGGAAAGAGGTTGGTTTCTTGGACAAGCAAAAAGAAAAATTGTACATCCCAATCTACAGGAGGTAGAGTATGTTGCTGTAGCAGTAAACTATTCGAATATTGTTTAGTTTAAACAACTGTTGGAAGACATGAAGGTGAAAATCAAAGAACCAGTTGTTATGTTCTGTGATAATACAAGTGCAATCAACATATCTAAGAATCTAGTGATGCATTCCAAAACCAAGCACATTGTAATATAATATCATTTTGTTAGAGAATTGGTGCAACATAAGGAGATCAGACTAGAATATGTTCATACAAAGGAACAAATTGGTGACATATTCACAAAACCATTACCTAAGGATACATTCTTGTATCTAAGAGGTAAGTTAGGGGTCACTCCCCTATCTGAAGTTCACTAAAATGAAGTTTTAGTGATGCATCAACTCATACCAGGTTGAAGATCTATAAGTTGATGCAACATAATCAGAAAATATTGCATATGAATCAATACTAAAGGTGCACTAAAACTCATTTGAGTTGAGTTGTCTTTGGAATGTGTTGTCAAAGAGGGAGAGTTTTACTATCATATCTCTCTAAAATTCATTTAAGATAAAAATTTTGCTATGTAATTCCTTCACAGAGGGAGATTACTGTAAAATGAAGAGTTTTTTTATCTTAGAGGGAGAATTGTTATATTGACATATTGTGTTGCCATATAAGAGACAGACTTGTTTTCAAATTTCATTCTTGTTTTCAAATTTCATTTTGATATGACATGTTATGTTGCCATCAATGCCAAAAAGGGAGATTGTTCGATACAATTATTAATTATGTATTGTCTTTGATGTTACACAAATGTCATATCAGCCATTAGACAGAGTCTACCAAGCTCAGATGGTTAGCAAAGCAATTTATAGTGACTACCGAGCATTCCTGAACATTACACAATAAGTTAGCTCTTACCGAGCTCACTCAGGCATCAAAGGATTTTGTAGCAGAAAGTTAATGTTAATCGACCTCCCAAGGTTAACAAAGGGAAAGTCAATATCTACCGAGTTCACTCGGTCATCGAAGAAAAAGTTAGCTTTTACCGAGCTCACTCGGTAAGCGAAGAAAGGTCAGTGTTTACTGAGTTAACTCAGTCTCCGAAGGAAGTTGCAAGGTTTGTAGTGTTTACCGAGCTTCACTTTGTTAACACTGGGGAAACCATTCTAGAGTAGCAGTCACCGAGCTAAGTCAGGCAGCGAAGGATTTTATTATTCTAAAGAATTAAGTTTAATTATTTTGTGCAATGTTTGTAGCCAACTAATTTAATATTTTCACTTGTTGTAACTTATAATTGAGCTGACTTGACAATCTGCAAGGTATATATGAAAGGTTAAGTTGTGAATTCAAAAAATGAAAGAGTGTGCATGTATAAGAGTGTTAATGTATAAATAAGAGAATATTGAAGATATGAGCGAATGTTGTGAAAGGATTAGATATCCTTTAAGGAGCTACAAAGTTGTATTCAATCAGTGAGGATCTAGCGAAGCAGAATAGAGATCTGTATTCAGCAAAGATAAGTTGCATATATTTCAGATCACTTCATTGCTACTTTCTAATCATTGTAATAGTGATTCAAATCTCTTAATAGAGTTGGTTTAACAACCATTTTGTAAATCCTCTAACAAGGTGACAATTCAGTTGAATTGTTCTTAAGACCTCAAACAAGGCCACTCCTTATAGGGTGATTGAATCCTCTAACAGGGTCACACCTAACAGTGTGTTTTGTAACCTTTAACAAGGTTGGCTCCTAACAAGGCTCACTTCAAAAGAGTGAAAATTGGTAACTAGTTACTTGGTGGTTTTTCTCAAATTGAGTTTCCACGTTAAATCTGGTGTCTCTTGTGTTCATGTTATTTCTTTTATGAATGCATGTTAATCACTTTAAATGCTAAATAAATTAATAGAACATCTATCAAGTTTCAACATTTATTTTTATGGTTACCAAGTATTAGCAACAACTATATTTTAAGACATCTAAGGATCTGTGGATTTATTTTTGTGGTAACTGATTCACCCCTCCTCTCTTAGTTACTCCATCTCTATTTCCAAAAAGGATCACCCTACATCTCCAAACACATCAACATGAAGGATTGAGGTCCTTTCTTCCAACTTCTTATTTTTTCTTTCAAGGAATCCATCCTTCTAAGCAAGTTATCTCTTTCAATAATGGCATTCAAGGTGACTTGCTCTCTTTCTTTCTCCAAATAGACACACTTGGCCTCCTCTTCTGCAACCCATTTCTTCAAGACTTCTATCTTTGAATAGACTTCTTTAGGATCTATAGAAGTTTCTTTTGAATTAGTGTAGACACCTAAATTTGTCCAAAACCCATTCCTAGCCATTTAAATAAATATTCATTATTTATTTAATTCCCCTACCTTAATTAAATAAATTTTTATTTATTTAATTACATTTTCCTTACCCTAATTTAAATAAACTAAGGTTTATTTAAATCCTAACCCATCCCCTTTAATTAAGTACTTTGTTTACTTAATTAATTCCTTGCCTAATCCCATTTGAAATTAAATATTACATTTAATCCTATTTGAGCACATGACTCCTACCTTTAACCCTCAACTAACCTCACTACTCTAACCTAACCCATGATGCTAAACCTACCCACTTCCTTAATCATGCTTTCTTTTCCTAATCACCTTGCTAATCACCTTTTAATCCTAAGTGTGTTCTCACACATGTGTGAGGAATCCTCACACATGTTTGAGAGATGTTTACACTTTCCTCATCCCTCATGTCTTGCATGCCTCTAGAACACTTGTCCTCTTGCATGAGAGTCAAGGTGTCTCACACATGTGTGAGAAACCATGCTTCTCACACCTCTTGCACACTTGTCCTCTTGCATGAGAATCAAGTTGTCTCACACGTGTGAGAAGTCATGTTTCTCACACGTGTGAGAAGTCACCATCAAAGGTTGCTCACACATGTGTGAGCATATTTCCCCCTTTGAATGGTCAAAACCCTAATCCAATTGGAGTCTACTTGGCCTCCACCTCATTGACACCTCATCGATCCTAAGAGATCCTAGCCCTTCATCTTGCCTTTAATCTTAGCCGTTCGTTGCATCCTTTTTCGTATAAAAGGAGAGCCCTCTCCTCATTTTTAACAAGCACCATCTACATCATTGTTATGTTCCTGGATTTGTGAGCAACCACATCCCATGACCAAGGAAATCATCTACACTTGATGGTTTCATGAGGTTTGCATAGTGACATTTTGAATGCTTTTATGCTCTTTTTTGTTTCATTTTGCTTATTTACATGTTTTATTACATATTTTGAGGTTTGCATAATCTTGTAGGATTAGATGTTAGTTGCTTAGTGTTATTCCTTAATTACCTTTTTATGCAACACATTTTGGCATGCTCGGTGCGACCCACTTCACGGGTTCAAACTAACCATCTAATGTATTTTTGAGTGTTCAAGCTTGTGAGGTTGAAGAAGCACTTGGAGATCAAGTTTCATGAGGAGCCTCTAATCAAGCCAAGGAGCCCATCATCATCTTTGGAGTGCATAAAGGAAGATTTTTGACATATAACACTCTATATTTTATTTTCTATTACTCTATTTTCAAGTTCTAAAAGTGTATATACGTTGAATATATCTCTTTGCTAATAGGAAAAATGTAATATATAGATATATATATATTCCTTCTTTGTTCATAAATAAATAGGTTAAAAATAAAAAAAATAAAATAAAATGGTGGAATAATAATACAAGAGGTTGTTTTTTTTAATCATTTGTAAATATACTAGTTTAAGTAGGAGGAAAATAAAAATAAAAAAAATTAAAATTAAAAAAAATGTTTTTAACAACTGGTATTTTTATAAACCCTAGCTGCTCGCCGAACACCACACCTCCCAATGCCGCCGCTACTCCCTGACCTCTGTGTCTCCTCCCGCAGCTGACATCCTCGCTCCCGCCGCAACCATGGTCGTAGCTCCTCCCGCCTGCTGCTAACCCTTTCTCCTTCGCTCAACACATGACCCTCTGTTTCCTCCTGCTCTGCTGCTTGAACACCACAACCACCAACCACCCCCTCTACTCCCTCTTCCTTCTTGCACAACACCTGCCCACAACTCTACCACTGTCACCATAGCCCCACCTTCCTTCAAACCCTTTCTGCCCGACTGTGCACCACTCCCCATGCTCAACTGTAGCACCTCCTCCTCCCATGGCCCCACTTTCTTATTGTCTGTAGCCTTTGCCGCCCCTCTGCTCACTCGTAGCTGAGCCACATCACCTGCAACCAAAACCCTCCACTCCCCCATCACCTGCACTGAATCCATCAGCCACACTCCACCACTGATCCCTCCACTCAGCCAACGCCAAACCCCCACCTGCAGCCCATTTTAAAACAAAAGAAACCCTTCATTTTTTTGACCTTTTAAAAAAAAAAAAAAATTTAGTAAAAAAAAAGTTATTTTTAATAATTAGATTAACAATGTAAATATTACCTTTTTTTTTTCCTTTTTTTTTTTTGGTAATAAAATAACCTTTATCTTTTTAAATCAACTATAAGGATTTTTTTTTTTAAAATTTTTGTTTTCAAAATGTTCAAAAACAAAAAAAAAATTGCTTGACATTCTCCTAACTATCAATTTTTTTCTCGCAGGTCACTGATGTCAGCACTGCATCAATAGTCCACATGCTCTTTTAGACCATAAGGAGCAACCTTGGGTTTTTTGCTCATAACTTGAGCATACAAGCTCCGTTTTGGAAAAACAAAATATCATCAGAAAGCTGATTCTGAGTCCATCGTCATGGTTTTGGTTTCATAAAATTTTGATGCCATTTAGATATCTATTTTTCTATAAAAGTCCAAACTTTGTGCTAACCTTTTCATTGCAGGGTTGCTTCGCATTTGTCCTACATTTTTGCTACCCTAACTTGTGTTTTTGCGGGGATATCTTCTCACTAATCATCTTCTTGTAGGTTTTTCTTCAAATTTATTTTTGAGAATGAACTTGTATGCTTAAACACTCATCTTTGAATGCATAGTTAAAGCTAAAACAATCAAATTCAATCTTGAATGCCCTAAGGGAATGGATATACATGTTTAAGATAGCAAACATTTCAAATTGGTGCTTAAAACGAACTCACACAATCTTGAATGCCTTAAGGGAAATTGATTTCATTTTCAACAATCTTGCTTATGCACACGCTGGATTTACTTTCTTGTTGACGAATCCATGCTTTTTATTCATGTTGATGATGATTTCAAGTTGGAAAGAACATTGTATGCTTTAAACATGTGTGTCTTCAAGTAGATTAGAAAACCTAAAGTTTCATTAGGAAAGAACATGTGTTGTTTTTGAAACCTAGGGCCACTTACATATTCTCTCCCCTCGTGCTTTTGGGTGATCTTGGGTGCACAAGAAATAAGTGGTCTTGTTTTTCTTTCTTTAGGAGGCCTGCTTGGGGATTTCATCACCCCTTGGGACGACCTCAAATCTAGCATTCTGGTGGAGTATAAAAATTGAGAGGTGAATCAAAAGACACCTCTCTTGGAAGCAAAATATTGTCACTCTTGGCTAAGCCCCAAAGAACTTTATACCTTTGGGAAGTGAAGGAGGAGATTTGGGTTACCGTCTCCCCCCAGCTATGTGGTAGTATTTTCTTTCATCTACAAATTTGAGCCTCATGTACCTTTCGTATATCGAGGATGCCCTCTAGTTGATCCTTGTACATCCTAGTTCCAACCTTATAGGTTTTTTGGTGTGTTTGACGTTCTTGAGTGTTTGAAACACACTTACCTTGTACATATTTCATTGTATATATTTTGTATCTCAAATTTGAAAAACCTAAAAACATCATAAAACATAAAATCCAAAAAAATCATAAAACTTCAAAAATCCAAAAAAATCAAAAACAACAAAAACAAGTCTTGGTTTAGGTCCTCTTAGTCAAGCTATCCCCATCACTTCCACCTCACTTCTTCTTTCCATCACATTCATCACACTCACACATCTCTTGTCTTCATCATTCAAACCACTCCTTGATCATCGCTCTTTGTCCACATCATCTCTTTGTCCTCCTAATTAGTCAATCTACTTCCTAATCTTCATCCTAGTCATGCTTCATCATCATCTAGCTTCAATTTCTTCCACCAATCTCATAATGCATTCTTAATTCAATCCTCCACACCATCATTCTTCTAATTCAACCCCTTGTCAAATTCATTCATTTCTAATCAATTCTTAATTCACTCCATTTGCATCTTCATCCATCATCAATCTTTCTAATTTCATTCAAGTCTTCTTCTAATTCAACTTTGCATCAAATCTTCTACTTTTTTCATAGGAGCATTGTCATCAACATTGGACTTTCATTCAAATTTCACATTCACTTGTTTGGAATATCACAGGGTTTTTATCAAATCAAATCAAACCCTTATCCAAATCACATCATATCAAATCAAATTCAAATCAAATCAATATCAAGTCAAATCCAATTCAAATCAAATCAACACAAAGTCCAACATTTTCTCCTAGTCCTAAGTTCGTATCCCATCCTTCATCAAATCTTTCATCACTTTTCCTCTGACATCTATGGATCCAAATTTTCTTAATCAAATGGTTGATGATCTTCACTGACAATATGGAGTTGTACCTCCCGTTCAACCTGCATATCAAATTCATCCTCAACACTTCATATCTGACTCTCATCCATCTCATGTGAATTATTCTTCTACCTTTGACAAGGGAATTCCACCTCATTATCCTTCACCTACATATGCTTCTATTCATAGTCGGCACAATTCCTCAAACACAAATGCCCTTGCCATGGAAATTGAACAATTAAAGAATTATCTTTTAGCAAGTCAATAGAAAAGAGGCTACATTCCATACCATGTGTCCTCTTCCCCCATGTTTCGAAGATCATAGTCCTCATGTCCCATCCAACCCCAACCCTCCATGCAATCCCCCACCCATAGTTACACCTTCCCACAATCCTCATCCTAATCCTCCAAAAACATCACCCCCACCTCATAAAGGGTTTTTCTCATCATTATTGGCTAAATGTAAAGAACAAGATAAAGTTAGCCAATCACCCAAAGTCATTACTGTAACGCCCCGCCAAGGGATCCAAAAGAATTAACCTAAAGTTTCACTAAGTTTGCTAAACATTTTTTTTTTGAAGTAAGAAAGTATAACATACACATCAAACACATAGTAGCGGAAGCAATAACATGTAATCATCGACAAACATACATTGTAAGTTACATTTCTTAAAGATCCCAAGATGTTGAGTCACATTTAAATTTAATTAATTCTAAGTCTAACAACTATCACATACATATGAAAGAATAATAAGAAAGTCCCATGTCCATAATATACATTTGTTCTGAATGCCTCTCGGCAAATTAATTCGGAATGCTCAATCATCCACTGTACAAGTCACAGGGTATGAAAGGCTTAAAAGAATATACATATGTAAAGATAAAGATACAACATCCTCAAATCCATGATACAAAGTATAGTAAAAATATATGAAACTATTCACCATACTTGATACATCCATACATCCATAATGATAAAATATCTATCATAAAATCTAACCATCCATCATAATAATCCAAGAACATAGTGAAGGTAAATGCCAATCACGAAAACTCCAGCCACGGTGACCACAGAACGGATCTCAATGGTAAGAGTAAAAGCACTACCACCCAACCGTGTGGAACCTAAATGGTCCACTCCCACCGCGCTGAGGAGATAGTCTCAAGTCCCAAATAGGATAACAAAACCTATAATCATAAATACTCTCTAAGTCCAGGAAATCCTATAAGTATGCTAACTCAAGGGTTCCTAAAAAGATCGACATCTAAATCCCAGAGGTACCACAAGACACATAGGAAACCTAATATGCAAACAGGAAAGTGTCATCGCAAAAGTCACGTAGAAGTTACCTGAGCAATCCCTTAGGAATCCCGGGTCCCTACTGATCCTTGGGGCCATTAGTATCCTCTCGTACTGATGAGGCATACTATGGAATGCAAGGTCATAACCAAGCGTTCTCTCTACCCCATCCTAGTCTGTACTAGCACTCAAGGCATGGGAGAGAACATACAATTATCTTATTAGGTTCATTTTCCCTTATTTAGTGTAAATGTTTTCACTTATTAAAACAACTTAAAATGGGTTACTCCAGGCAGCCTCTTAGGGCCCCGATCCCCATTGCAAGCCACTTCCCGACTCTACACATAGATAACCTACCCTAGGCTCATGAAATCACAAATCAAGAATCATAATAAAATCACCTCAGTCCTATACAAGCAACTGAAAAACATCATAAAAGATAAGCCACAACATTACATCAGTTCCTCATGAGCAACAAATAAGCATCCAATAATAATCATATGATCACGACAATTTTCTATCAGCAACTAAAGGCATCAATGATAAGTCACAAAATCCAATGGTTCTCCAATGAGCAACCAGAAAGTATCCCAATAGTAAATTACAATACTGATCGAAGACTCCAAAATGGTCAAGTCAAAATATGACATCATCAAGAACATAGCAAACACTTCAGTCCTCTCAAGTGACCGAAAAGCAAACCAAGTATAATTGATCGAGACTCAAAAATGGTTATCAAATATAACTGATCGAGACTCAAAAATGGTTAAGTCAAGTATCTCAAATACATACCCCTCAGCTTCACACAAGGAAATTGGAAAGCAATAACAAACAGTAAATACATCCATCATAGAGCATACTATCACATTACCTTGGTTGGTTTGAAAAGATCGAGAACAAATCATCATAACATCACATTCACAACCCTGAGCCTCTGGAGACAACCTAAACTGGTCAACGCTAAACCAACCCCATAACACTTTAACATAAACAATATATAGAAAACATCATAGTCTCACAATTGGTTTTGATTTGAAATATACAGTTGAGTTAAACAATAAGGTTTCAGTTTTCAGTGTTTATTTTCAAATAAAAAGTTTTATAGTTCAATTTAATTGATAATATACTATTGAGGTTTCCATTTCCAGTTGAACGTATGTTTTAAACAGATAGAACCCATAGTTCACCTTTACAAAGTAACCCGTTCCTAACTCCAAATGAAACACCTAATTACCCTTAATTGATCTTAAGTCAAAGTCCTAAAACAATCTAAGGTAATAATTAAATTATTAATAATCCTTGTTGATTATAATAATCTGAGCTTCCATTAAAATCGATGTTATAATATTAAACTTGCTTACACAAATATTCGATTTAATTAATCTTAATTAAGTCAAACTATAACTAAGATTAATTAATGATACATAAAGAATCATATTATATTTATTAATAATTTATTTATTTATAAAATTATTAATAAATAATAATAAAATTTCAATATAATTTAAAATTTAATAATTTTAAATTATCTAATAACAATATTAAATAAAGTAATTCTATTTAAAATGTTTTTTTTTTTTTAAACGATTTATAAAAATTTAAATCGTAATATATATTTGTTTAAAAATAAAAAAATGGCGTTTTTAAAGGCCCGTCGGCCTACCGTCCACCTGCGGCCGCAGGTGTTACTATTGTCGCAGGCAGCAGTACCACCTGCTACGGCAGCGTGGGAAAGAGTGTGGGGCGTGGGAAGTGGTGGCCCCGCCCCACCCCAAATATATTATTTTTTTTTTATTTTTTTTTAAAAATTTTTTTATATATATATTTTTTAAAAAATTTAAAACAAATCTCCATTTTCGATTAATTTTTATTTTAAATAAGATTTATTTAATTTTATTAAAACAATAAATATATATATATAAAATAAATAATGTTTATTTTAAATTTAGTTTGATTTAATTTTCATTAAGACAATATCCTCCAAGGAAAATATATTATATATATATATATATATATATATATATATATATATATATATATATATATATATATATATATATATATATATATTTAAAACTTAGAACTTTCAGTTTTACATTCAAAATCCTTACCTAAATAAATCTTAATTTCTAAATCAAGAAAACAAGGGTTCTAATAATTCATCCTGTGTCCATGGATACAGAAATTATTGACGAACAATTAATAAATTCACAATATTGAAAGCTTAAAACTTTCATCACAGAGAATTCGGATTTACAAATCCCAGACACGAAGAAGACAAGAAAGGATAATTGCGTATTTAATCAATAATTAACAACACCAGACCCTACCTGATCCTGATGCTATTATGAAATCCCCAGGAACTGCAAGAGAATTCGCTCCTCTCAGTAACCTTCTTCCCAAAATCTTTCTCTGGTATTTGCCTTCTGAAAATCGCTTTCAAAAGATGTCTCCCCAAAATTTCCCGTCCAACTTCGTATATCCCAAAAATGAACCCCCAAAGTTGTGATAAGCAATTTCTCCTCAATTCGGGGCACTAATTGTGCGTTTACCCGAGAAGACTCTTTGCACAACTCAGTTAACTCCAAACTAACCTTTATTATCTTTTCTTATATTTTGCATTCATCTTTCATGCACATTAAGTTGAATTATAAAATAACTTTATTTAATAATCCACTTGACTTCTATTTTAAATTAATTTATTACTTTAATCTCATGTGCACTTTATGAAATTAAAATAACATTATTATTTTCTATTATTTAATCTTTTAATTTAATTCTCATATTTAAACTCATGCTTAGATCATGCGATCTAGAATTCTTAATAATTTAATATCTTTCAACTTTTAATTTATTTTAGAACTTAATTGATAACATATTTAATTAATTTAATTAACAATAATATTTAGCATTTATTTAAAAATGAACTCTAAATATATTATTATTATTAAATTAAATAAATATTATCCTGTTCTAAATTTATCTTTGAACTTTAATCTCCAAATTTAGTTCTTTTATTTAATTAATTTCTTAATTAATTAAATATTAAAGATATCAAAATAATTCTCTATTAAATTAAATCATTAATTAATCTTTTTAATTAATTTCTTTTATTTTAAACTTATGCACGCATCATGCAATGTAGAATCTTTTTAATAATTTAATATCTTTTCCACTTCTTAATTCATTTTAGAAACTTAATTAATAAAATATTTATTAATTCAATTAATAATAATATTTAGCATTTATTTAAAAATGAACTCTAAATATTTTATTATTAAATTAAATAAATATTATCACGTTCTAAATTTAAACTTTTAACTTTTATCACCAAATTTAATTCTTTTTATTTAATTAATTTCTCAATTAATTAAATATTAAAATGTCATAATAATTTTTCCATTAAATTAAATCATTAATTAATCTTTTAATTAGACTTAATTAATAAAAATTACACCAAAGACTCATAAAGCAACATACGAAAACCCATCATTGCAAAGCACATACTAAATCAAACAAAATGGTTATAATCACGAATTAATGTCATTTGACACATTCGGAGGGTACTGACTCGAATACTTGTCCTAATTTTCAATTAGGACAAATGGCTTAAAGGTATGGAATTTGGACTTAAGAATTTATCTCCCCTCTCTTACCATTGAGATAATGCGATAGGGTATGCTCATCCTGGCAATTTAGGAAAGTCGATACCCGGTACCTACAACCTGCGTAAAATCCACGCATGTACAAACACAATATTCTAAGCTAAACAGACAATGGCAGGAAGTGGTGCATCGTGTAGATCCCGACTAGCAGGTGACTACGACTCCCTTCCTTAACAACATCAGAAACACCATACATAAATAAAACAAACACGCACACCATACATATGCACTATGGGGTAAGTATCCATAAGAAAGCACATGTGATAGTAAACCATCTAACTAATCATCATCGATAACTGAAAACATTGAATAATCATCATACATGCATGAAATATAGAGTACCAAGTAATCTCATCATATAATAAACTGAGTGTAAAACAACATCTTGATCTCTAAAATAATAATACTAATCATCAAACATAAATTGGCTTAAAAGAGTTTGGCAAGGATGACAGAAATGCGACTTAGGGGCAGGCACTACATCCACCCCCCCTAGACTTAGGCTTACTCCTGGAAGCCTACAACAAAAGAAAAGCTAAGGACTCACTGTGCGGGTCCCATTGGACCCTTTCCCCTTGTAGGAGGATATGACTCCACTGAGAACACTGCAACATAGTTAGAGCAATATGATTCTGGTTTAATAGTAAACCGAAAACCATATTGATCCAACTTTCATCCTTTAACATATACTAAAATAGATTCCCTAAAACATTCTAAACAAGGATCAACATCCCAAATTCATTGGAAAATATACAAGTTATGATGTATAGATAAAAGATACATGTTTTGAAAATAGGATATTTTCAATTTTCAGCTTACCTATAATTTTAGTTTAAGTATAATTTCAGTTTTGAAGACTTAAGTGTTGAAGTATGAAAAATAGGTAACTAATAGTTTACATAATGTTTCAGTTCAACTAGTTTCAAGTTTCAGTTTAAGGTTTGCATTTTTGTTCAACTAGTTAACACTAGTGGCGTTCCAATATACCCAGAGCTGCCAATGTAGAAACTCGGGCTCTGATACCAGATGTAACGCCCCCCCAAGGGATCCAAAAGAATTAACCTAAAGTTTCACTAAGTTTGCTAAACATTTTTTTTTTTGAAGTAAGAAAGTATAACATACACATCAAACACATAGTAGCGGAAGCAATAACATGTAATCATCAACAAACATACATTGTAAGTTACATTTCTTAAACATCCCAAGACGTTGAGTCACATTTAAATTTAATTAATTCTAAGTCTAACAACTATCACATACATATGAAAGAATAATAAGAAAGTCCCATGTCCATAATATACATTTGTTCCGAATGCCTCTCGGCAAAATAATTCGGAATGCTCAATCATCCACTGTACAAGTCACAGGGTATGAAAGGCTTAAAAGAATATACATATGAAAAGATAAAGATACAACATCCTCAAATCCATGATACAAAGTACAGTAAAAATATATGAAACTATTCACCATACTTGATACATCCATACATCCATAATGATAAAACATCTATCATAAATTCTAACCATCCATCATAATAATCCAAGAACATAGTGAAGGTAAATGCCAATCACGAAAACTCCAGCCACGGTGACCACAGAACGGATCTCAATGGTAAGAGTAAAAGCACTACCACCCAACCGCATGGAACCTAAATGGTCCACTCCCACCGCGCTGAGGAGATAGTCTCAAGTCCCAAATAGGATAACAAAACCTATAATCATAAATACTCTCTAAGTCCAAGAAATCCTATAAGTATGCTAACTCAAGGGTTCCTAAAAAGATCGACATCTAAATCCCAGAGGTACCACAAGACACGTAGGAAACCTAATATGCAAATGGGAAAGTGTCATCGCAAAAGTCACGTAGAAGTTACCCGAGCAATCCCTTAGGAATCCTGGGTCCCTACTCATCCCTGCAGCCATTAGTATCCTCTTGTACTGACGAGGCATACTATGGAATGCAAGGTCGTAACCAAGCATTCTCTCTAACCCATCCTAGTCTGTACTAGCACTCAAGGCATGGGAGAGAACATACAATTATCTTATTAGGTTCATTTTCCCTTATTTAGTGTAAATGTTTTCACTTATTAAAACAACTTACAATGGGTTACTCCAGGCAGCCTCTTAGGGCCCCGATCCCCATTGCAAGCCACTTCCCGACTCTACACATAGATAACCTACCCTAGGCTCATGAAATCACAAATCAAGAATCATAATAAAATCACCTCAGTCCTATACAAGCAACTAAAAAACATCATAAAAGATAAGCCACAACATTACATCAGTTCCTCATGAGCAACAGATAAGCATCCAATAATAATCATATGATCACGACAGTTCTCTATCAGCAACTGAAGGCATCAATGATAAGTCACAAAATCCAATGGTTCTCCAATGAGCAACCAGAAAGTATCCCAATAGTAAATTACAATAGTGATCGAAGACTCCAAAATGGTCAAGTCAAAACATGACATCATCAAGAACATAACAAACACTTCAGTCCTCTCAAGCGACCGAAAAGCAAACCAAGTATAACTGATCAAGACTAAAAAATGGTTATCAAATATAACTGATCAAGACTCGAAAATGGTTAAGTCAAGTATCTCAAATACATACCCCTCAGCTTCACACAAAGAAATTGGAAAACAATAACAAACAGTAAATACATCCATCATAGAGCATACTATCACATTACCTTGGTTGGTTTGAAAAGATCGAGAACAAATTATCATAACATCACATTCACAACCCCGAGCCTCTGGGGACAACCTAAACTAGTCAACGCTAAACCAACCCCATAACACTCTAACATAAACAATATATAGAAAACATCATAGTCTCACAGTTGGTTTTGATTTGAAATATACAGTTGAGTTAAACAATAAGGTTTCAGTTTTCAGTGTTTATTTTCAAATAAAAAGTTTTATAGTTCAATTTAATTGATAATATACTATTGAGGTTTCCATTTCCAGTTGAATGTATGTTTTAAACAGATAGAACCCATAGTTCACCTTTACAAAGTAACCCGTTCCTAACTCCAAATGAAACACCTAATTACCCTTAATTGATCTTAAGTCAAAGTCCTAAAACAATCTAAGGTAATAATTAAATTATTAATAATCCTTGTTGATTATAATAATCTGAGCTTCCATTAAAATCGATGTTATAATATTAAACTTGCTTACACAAATATTCAATTTAATTAATCTTAATTAAGTCAAACTATAACTAAGATTAATTAATGATACATAAAGAATCATATTATATTTATTAATAATTTATTTATTTATAAAATTATTTATAAATAATAATATAATTTCAATATAATTTAAAATTTAATAATTTTAAATTATCTAATAACAATATTAAATAAAGTAATTCTATTTAAAACGTTTTTTTTTTTTTTTTAAATGATTTATAAAAATTTAAATTGGCCTAAAAGAGTTTGGCAAGGATGACAGAAATGCAACTTAGGGGCAGGCACTACAATACCCCTAGTGTCATCTCAAAACCTTCCTCCAAAGCATGACATTATAGGTTCATCTTCTCCTCTAGATTTGAGCATTTCTTCATCCCATTGTTCCCCTATCCCTCAAGATCCATTTATCCCCCCTAGTCCATCTCGCGATTCCGTTCGTAATCAAGATCAAGACATTCCATGTACCACACATGTTACCATTTCCACTCCCTCTCAAGAGTTCACATCTGTAGATCCTCCACTTCATACTGAAGTTCCTTCCACTCCATCCACTAATATTCCTCCATGTCAAGATCTCATCACCCCATGTCATGGTTCCATTCCCTCCATTCCATTCCATGATCCCCTCATTCTGCTACATGATCCTCTTTTAAGTCAAGATCAAAGCACCCCTTCCTTTGCATTTCCTAACACCACCCCATCTCAAAATTCTATTATCCCCCATAATCCCCTTCATGATCCTAATCCTTCACATGATCCTATCACACCTATCCAATCCACTCATGAACCCCATATGCATGGACTCGCATCTTGTGTTGAAACTAATAAGTATCCCATTAAAGAAATAATATCTCAAGATGTTGGCACACCTTCCACAATTCCTCCTTCCAAACCTAAAAATTCCCACCCTTCCTCTTCCAAGTCCATTTTGGGACCTTACATCCATATTCCCATTCTTTCCTTACTTCCATCATTTTAGGTCCTTATGTTCCACTGCCAAACCCTTCATCCCTTCCTTCCATTTTAGGTCCTTACATACATCCATCCACCATATCTATGTCTACCATTTCATTCCCTCATGCTCCTACTAAAGATCAACAAAGGCACACATCCTTGAATTCCTTCCAATGTCCACCATCCATTTTCTCTTTTTCATGCACCCCTACCATAGCCAATGGAAGCAAATTGGATGTTGAAGAAAAAGAAAATAAAGCCAAAAATCCACAAAGTCCAAAGGATCAACATGTGCCCTCTAAAAGAGATTTTCAAGAAAATAAAAATCTGATCCAAAGAAAAATAAAAAAGCTACAAAGGTTCAAAATCAAAAATGCAAAAATTTTGTGGATACCAAAGCTACTTAATTTAGCAATGCATCTCAAAGAAAGATTCCAAATGACATCCAATTTGGCTAATCCAAAGGCTTCCACATCCATTTTGGGTCCTTATATACCCAAATCCACCATCCCAAATCCATCATCTCCCTCATCCATTTTGGACCCCTATATCCCAAAATTCAAACTTTCCCCTGCATATCCTCCAAAATTTCCTCATTTCCCTCACCCTTCAAGGTGTGTGCCAATGATGATCTTTCTGCCTCCTTCATCCACTCACTCAAAAGTCTTTTGAACTAGCATCTACCAACCATGTCTTCCTCCCTCCCACACCACCCCCTTAATCCAACCTTTTTCATTAGTCATTGTCCTCCATTCACTATCCTACCAACATCTATGAGAAAATAGTAAAAATTCCTTGAAAAAAAAAAGAAAAAAGAAAAATAAAATCAAGGGATACTCATAATATATCTAGATGCTTGATTCCTCCCTTTTTCTCCAATGTCTTCCACTTCCACTTATCCTTCCATTCACTTTTTCTCTTCCACTTGCACTCTACACTAGGGGCAAGCTTCATCCATACCATTTTCCCTTACATACCTTCCATGCTTTCATCTACCATTCATTATTTTCTTTCCTCTTTGATCTTGACTTTCACTTTCCTTTCATTTATCCATATGCACTTTCCACATCCATTGCACATCCTCCATACATTAGTCTACATACGTCCATAATGCTTCCATATATTTGATCTTGACATGTTGTCCATATCTTGGATCCCATC
The DNA here is from genome assembly GCA_028749045.1 of Cupressus sempervirens. Taxonomy (NCBI): domain Eukaryota; kingdom Viridiplantae; phylum Streptophyta; class Pinopsida; order Cupressales; family Cupressaceae; genus Cupressus; species Cupressus sempervirens. The sequence goes on along the minus strand of CM053790.1, from coordinate 310,769,875 downwards.
ATCCTTGTCATTTGTCCATTTTCCATCCATACTCCTACATGCTTCCATCCTTCTTTCATATGTCCTTGATCTTGGTTATCCCCTCATCCCATACCGTTCCTCCACTTCATATTCCACATTTCATCCATACCCTTCATATCATTATCCCTTTTTCATAACCTTCCTCCCATATCCCCTCTTCATTCCGCTTTCATACCCATGCTCGTGATCACCATTAGAGGCACAACAACAATAAATGTTTATACATGCTTTGGAAGAGCACATGCCTTCTTTTCCTCCATATGCTAGCCTTTGTTCTGTCTTCCCATTTTCATGCATCCTTTCCCACCATACTTCCTTCCATCTTCATACCCTTGGTATGGGGCATTTTGGACTCCTTTGAAACATGGTCCTTGGCTCCACATTTTTTGATCCCATTTCATTTGGCCACTCATATCCTTTCCCTATTCCTTTCATCCACCTACTCATGTTGCTTTTCCTCCATTTACCATGCCTTGGTTCTCCCTTGTCATTGGTCCCAATCCATTCTATTCCACATTCATTTGATCAATTCATTTTTATCCATTCTACCCCACATTCATTCAATCTAATTCTTCTAACTCAATTCAATCAACTTTATTAATCCTCTCATTCAATCAATTTTCCCTTCTTCTAATTCTTTCAAATCAATTTCAATTCTACTCTCATCATTCTTCATCTTATCACTATCTATTCTTCCAATCTCATCCATGTTTATTCTTCTATTTTCCATAAAATCAAAAAATCAAAAAAATCTCATTGTGCAATCAATACTAATCCAATCAATCCAATCTTGTAATCTTGTGCATCAATCCTTAATCAGTTCATCAATTTGACCCAATCAGTTGATAATCCCTTGACCATATTCAAACATTATCATGGGATGAATCCTTCCCAATCCTTGGATGTGCATTACGCTTATCGATAACTTTGCCATCCTTAATCAATCATCAACAATCAGTCCATTCATGGGTTTTCAGCTTAACTAGGGGCAAAATGTTGATTTGCTTTTGGTTTTTTATGCATGATTGCTTGTTACTTGTCTGCATTAGTTTTTTTTGCATTTCTCATGGTCTTTGCATCCTATTGTCCCAGGAATCATGGTGTTCCATATCATGGTTTCATAAGGCATATGGTTGTATTAGACCCCTATTTTCACGTACTTGACACATTGTCATCTTGGTTCCTCATAGCTTGGTACATAGTGTTGAGTACAATATCAAACTTAGGTTATTAACACCATTGTAGCATAACTTTTTCTCTCTTCCTTTCTATTTCAAGAGAACATCCATGTTCTCCTAACCCACATGTCCTCTCGAGGGGGCATACCCTTCCATCCTCGTCATCCTTGTAGAGCCCATTTCTCATTGCACCAAAAGCCATGACTATTAGTGAACATGGAACACCACATAATTAACCACCTAGGGACAGGGGTGCACGTCCCATCACCCAAAAATCTCCCCCTCGACGTGCATACTAGGTACTTACGTAGGTCGGGAAGGCACCGGGGAGATTTGAACCCATGACCAGGCCAAAACCAGGCTCTGATACCAATTGTAGGGCCCATTTGTCGTTACACCAAAAGAAATGACTGTTAGTGAACATGGAACACCACATAATTAACCACCTGTGGGTAGGAGAGCGCGTTGCATCACCCAACAATCCTTCCTCATCCTTCCATGAATGGGGCATCATGCTACTAGTCTTATCCTTTCAGCCACTATATTTTATTCTTCTTTGATATAACATTACTAATGCTATATCAAAGAGGGGCAAAATGTAGACACCTAAATTTGTCCAAAACCCGTTCCTAGCTAATTAAATAAATATTCATTATTTATTTAATTCCCCTACCTTAATTAAATAAATTTGCATTTATTTAATTACATTTTCTTTACCCTAATTCAAATAAACTAAGGTTTATTTAAATCCTAACCCATCCCCTTTAATTAAGTACTTTGTTTACTTAATTAATTCCTTGCCTAATCCCATTTGGAATTAAATATTACATTTAATTCTATTTGAGCACATGGCTCCTACCTTTAACCCTCACCTAACCTCACTACTTTAACCTAATCCATCATGCTAAACCTACCCACTTCCTTAATCATGCTTTCTTTTCCTAATCACCTTGCTAATCACCTTTTAATCCTAATTGTGTTCTCACACATGTGTGAGGAATCCTCACACATGTGTGAGAGATGTTCACACTTTCCTCATCCCTCATGTCTTGCATGCCTCTAGCACACTTGTCCTCTTGCATGAGAGTCAAGGTCTCTCACACATGTGTGAGAAGCCATGCTTCTCACACCTCTTGCACACTTGTCCTCTTCCATGAGAATCAAGTTATCTCACACATGTGTGAGAAGCCATGCTTCTCACACCTCATTGGTCATGTCACCATCAAAGGTTTCTCACACATGTGTGATCATATTGCCCCCTTTTAATGGTCAAAACCCTAATCCACTTGGAGTCTACTTGGCCTCCACCTCATGGACACCTCATCGATCCTAAGAGATCCTAGCCCTTCATCTTGCCTTTAATCTCAGCCATCCATTGCATCCTTTTTTCCTATAAAATTAGAGCCCTCTCCTCATTTTTAACAAGCACCATCTACCTCATTATTATGCTGCTGGATTTGTGAGTAACCACATCCCATGAGCAAGGAAATCATCTATAGTTGATGGTTTCGTGAGGTTTGCATAGTGATATTTTGAATGCTTTCATGCTCTTTTTTGTTTCATGTTGCTTATTTACATGTTTTCTTACATATTTTTAGGTTTGCATAATCTTGTAGGATTAGATGTTAGTTTCTTATTGTTATTCCTTGATTACATTTTTATGCAACACAATTAGTAGGATGATCAAGATCTATAAGATTAGTCTTGATAAATGGAACTATTCCTAGATCTTTCATTACATTCCCATATCTTAACTTAAGATTCATATCTAATCTATGAAATGTATCTCCTATTGAGGAAACATTTTTATCATGATAAACTCGATCTTCTTGCAATGGAGTAGTAAATGTCCCTCCCAAAAACCCCATAGTTTCTAACTCAAAACTTAATGAAGAAGACTCCCTTCCTACGATTGATTAGTATTGAGGATATATTGATGTATTACTTCTAGGTTTCTAGGTGGGATTCATATCTGCCTTCTTTTTTCCTTGATTTTTCCTACCACCTTGGGGAAAATTAGTATATAAGGGTACATCAAGATTGGCCCTTGTGTAAGCTCTTGTATTCTTCCTTTTATCAGCCATTAAGAGGGAATTTCTTATTAAATATGTAGTAGCTTCAAAACCTTGATTGAGGTTCCACCCTATTCTAGGGACAATATGATAGTAAAATAGCTTTTGAATTCAAAGGAAAAAGTACAAGAAAATACCAAATAACTTTATAACATAAGGAACCAATCACATGAAACACCTAAAGCCAACTCTTACTTGATAGATAAGACACTTCATAAAGGTTGTGTATGTCAATGTACACCTGTGGCACTAGGATTATTTCTCTCTCTTTTTAAATTCTCAAGGTTTGTCACTAAAATAGGCCCATTACAACCACAAAAAATACTACAAAATGATATGACACATACATACACAATAGTACCAAAGAAACTATAGTACATTTTATACACACACGTGTGTTAAGAGGTCCCTAGTAGAGTCACCATTTTGTTGGTATTTTTCAACTGTTAAGTAACAAAATACTCAATACCAAGATACAAAAAGCACAAACAATCTAAGGATTAGCTACTTCCTATAAACAATTGACTGTGTTTCTTTTCTAGACCCAACTACAACAAAATCAAGATAGATTTCCTACTCTTTAGGCTCTACAAAACCAAGGTGGTTATGCTTTAGGGATAGTTCAAATGAATTCTACTAAGCAAGAATCTTTTAGTTTCATTTTGATTCTCATCTCCTATCTTTGACACATACATAGTTTGTTCATTCCATGACACTTTAAAATAATACACATCCCTTATAAGCATATTTGGTCAGAATTCTTCTCAGATTTTGAGTTTGAGTTTGATGCTTGTCTATGATTTCTTCACAAACAAATTGAATTGAGTAGATGAGTGCCTCATCCATTGGGATTCAGAGTCCATTCAATTCCTAGATCTAATTGATTGCTTTACAATCAATATTATCAACAATTTGTACTAAAAATCATACTTATTGAAATCCTTCCTATTACCATGGAAACCCTATCAATACCATTAAAGCACTTATTTAATTCATTAAACTAATAGCAATGGTGAATTGATATGCAATTTTATTCAATTGCATTCAACTGGACAAGCTTTACTTATACAGCTTTAAAATAAGTAGGTAAAAGAAATGGAGACAAGAGTCAACCAAAAAAGATGTGGTGATAGTTCATCTTTGTATTAATTTTATTTTGAAAACAAATGTATACAATTGAACAAGACTCAAAATGACTCAAGACAAAACATCTAAATCCTATCAAATTGATGTATTCTCATAAACCTACAAAGAAAATATATCACAAAACATTCATCAAAAGGACTGGACTAAATAGATTTAGCAAAGACTTGGAAAGACAATAAATCAAACCCATTCTCTAGCCTTGGAATCTCACTTATATACTATGAGATGCAACAAGCTTCAAGAATCAAGAACTTATAGTGGTCCTTTAACAAAAGATATTTACATTTTAAAGCTGTCATAAAAGACAAAACTGTGTGTAACAAAAAAACCTTTACATAATATCCTTTTTGATAGCTTCCATTTCTATTAAAATTTCAAATGCTATAGATTTCATAATTGGCCTTGTGTTATTTTGAATCCTTGGTATATGTAGCTATTAGGTTTGCCAATGATGTGTTAGGCTCTAATTCCTACAAATTTACCTTAACTCTTTCATTTCCACTTGCATCACCATGTACTATCAAGGTGACAGTTATACCTAGTTTTATTTCTGCCACATCATCCATTTGGCCCACGATACTTTCCACCTAAGATGGTTGCCCTTGTTTGTCTTATTTTCTCCTGTAATCTTCCAAAGGTGCATCAATGATTTGTATTTCATTTTGATCCATCTCATCATCATCACTCTCAACCTCTTCCCACTACTCATCAGAAGCAATATCTACCATCCACTTGTCAAAAAGTGTGTCATCTGGCTAGTTAAACTATAGAATTCAATTTGCTTCCTAATCACATACTTAGCCTCTTTATCAATATTAACAAAATATTGTTTTAAAGAATAATAAAATAATTGGAGCTTCACTATTTCTTCTATTGTGTTTTCCCACCATGCATGTCATGTTTCATTAATGACTTAATTCATTCTCAGACAAAATAAATCATCTAAGTCTTTGGCCCGTTCATCTTTATTTTTCAATTTATTCTTCTTATCCATAGCAAGTGGGAATAAATCAAATTTATTACTTTTTTACTTATTCAAGTAGCTAACAATTATTCTTTGTACCTCAACTCTCTTATCATCAAATTTTGGAAGGTCATTAGCAAGATCATAAGTTATTTCAATGTGGTCATGTGAAGATCTTATAATAAAATAACACAACATTGTAGCCTCTTTTCTTCTCTTGCTCCACTTATTGACAATGGGTTTAAAAGTCTCATCACTTGCCTTTATTTCCTCCCATATGTTTATTACCTTTGACAATTAATCATAGAATAATGGCCATTTAATTTTGTCAACCAAATACATGAGAGCTTTTCTTAGTTTATCTTCATACTGCACATTCAACTCTACATGTAATGCCCATAGTTTACTTTTCTCTTCTTCAAAATATTTAGTTGTATAGTATAGTGGTCTTTATGGTGTAGCAGAAATCTCAACAAAGGGACTCAATTTAAAAGGCTCCACTGGTGGGCGAGGGTACGTGATCTTTGGTCTGAAAGACTATCCCCTCATCTTATTTTCACGTTCAATTCTTTTTTGAACTTCTTTATTGTAAGCCTCCAAAACTTTCTCATACTTAGCCTGTAACTCCAACCTTTTCTTCTCATCTTCTTTTGCAGTGGCCAAAGCTAAGTGAGATGTTCCAACATTCAAATGAGTAGCCTCCACATGGGTAGTATCTTCCACTCTCTTTACAATTATATTTCCTATTAATCTAGTTTCATTTGACTGTGATGAGATAGTCTTGGATCATTTCCTTAATGGCCAAATAACTAAGGTAGCCAAGTCTTCACTGAAGGTGGAACCTTTTATTTCTTTCTTATTTTGGTCCTATATGTTTAATTTATTAGAAAAAAAAAAAAAAACTAGAGCATTTTCTATATCCCAATTGGGTAGCAGTAGAATATTAGATGCTTTTACCAACTGTCTCCCCTCTTTAGGGGTTATATTTTGGAATTCTTGCATCATTTCTTCTTTTAATTGATTCTACATGGATGCCTCCTCCATTTTGGATGCTCTATTCTTAACTTATTACATTTTTCCTTATATTTTCCCATATTTTCTCTCCATGCAAATTGGTAGAAGGCTCTTCTTCTTAAAAAACTATCATCAGACAAGAATTCATGACTAGCTTGTTCAATTACAAGATCTAATTCCCCTTTTCTATAATCTACCACTGTCAAATCAAGGCTTTGCATTAGAGGCTCTTGAAGGTTTCCCTCATCTAGCTCCACCTGGGTGTAGTGCCTACTCTCGTTCACATCTTTTCTAGACATATTGTTGCTATTATTATCAGACTATGATGGACTAGTTTTATGTTGATGGATTAGTGGTATTGTTTTGAGACTATCAGACATTATGTTACGGATTTAGAGGTTATGTGATGAGATCATTTAGACTTTACATTTCATGCATACATGATGATCATTACATTGCTTTTAGTTATTGTTGATGATCAGTTGATGGTTATTATCTCTTGAGTTTTATTATGGATACTTACCCCATACTTGCATGTGTATGGTATGCGTGTTTTCTTATTGTATGGCATTTCTGATGTGGTTAAGGAAGGGAGTCGTAGTCACCTGCTTAGTCAGGATCTACACGATGCACCACTTCCTGCCATTGTCTATTTAGCTTAGCATTATATATTGTATGTACATGCGTGGTTTTCTTGTAGGTTGCAGGTACCAGGTATCAACTTCCCTGAATTGCCAAGATGAGTGTACCCTATTATACTATCTCAATGATAAGAGAAGGGAGATAAATTCTCAAGTCCAAATCCCAAACCTTTAAGCTAATTGTCCTAGTGAGGTAGGACAAGTATCTGGATATTTTACCCATCGAATGTGTCAGATGACATGATTCGTGATTTTTAACCCTTTAGACTGAGTTTGTGTGATTTTCTCTATGATGAGTTTTCATATTTTATCTTGGAGGTCTATGGTGAATTTTCTATTAATTAAGTCTTAATAAATAGATTTAATTAATAAATTAATTATTTGAGAAAATTAATATAAAATATCATGTTATTTGATATTTTGATTATAATTAATCAAATAGGAATTAATTGAGGAAAAAGAATTAAATAAAAGAAAATTAGAAATTAAAGTTAATAATAATAATAATAAAATAATAATAAAGTAATAAATAAATAATAATAATAAAAGTTATAAGAATTAAAATGAAAGTTATAAATATTTAAATAGAAATTATATAAAAAGTGAATTGGAGTTATAAGCTTGCATGGGAGTTAATGCACTTTTCTATTTCTCAAATGTCAAGAACAAAGGGGTTAGTGCATCAATTAAGCACATGGTGTCTACAACCCTATGGCTCATTTTGAAGGTTTGAAAAGACCCATGCTTAGTTGGTGACACCTTCTAGCTGTTCCTAGAAGCATTCTAGATGTTTCCTGATAGCTCTTTATATTCAGGCATTCTTAGAGGCTTAGACAGAGCATTTGGAGTGCAATTGGAGCATTGGAGGACTCGAGAACTCTGAAGAAGGGAGGAGCTTGCTCTGCTGGTTTTCTGAGGAAGAGCAATTTAGCATTAGAATCTGGGTAGATTCTTGTGATTTTACTTATGCTATTTTCGCATCATGCATTCCCTGTCTTCTTTGTGTCTTCCATATGTTTTATGAGGAATTTCATATTTCTATTGTATGCATTCTCAATATGGGTGGTTTAGTTTATTTGAGAATTTTATGCAAAAATCTGAAAAAACACAGGGCTAGGGTTTAAATTTGTAGCCAAAACCATTAGATGATTTATTGGATAAATTTTGAGACCAAATAGTTTATTGGAATAATCTGAAAATTGAGATCTTTAAATGAATTGTGTATATGCTCATTATAAAATATACATGTTTATAATTTTCACATCTGCATATGTGTGTGTGTGTGTGTGTGTGTTGTGATGTTTAATTCTGTGAGTACATATAAATAAACACACACATATATGTATATATATATATGTATATATATATATATATATATATATATGCATATATATATACACTAAAAAATTGTACTTTATTAATCACAGTAAAAATATATATAAAATCGCATTGCGATTTATATGAGATCAACATTTGAAAAATGTTATTGATATTGTTTGTTAAAAAAAATGTATATAATAATGTGTGGAGGGGTGGGTTATACCCGTACCCCCCCCCCCCCCCGTTCTCCCCACTAATCCTTGCATAGGCGAGTCACAGGGTACTTGCATGCGCAGTGTACCCACGACACAGTACTGGCATATGGCAGTGGTTGCAGGGTACCTGCGGATGCAGAGTACTTGCAACCGGTTTAAGTCGCACGCCAGCAATATGATTGGCACTGAATTCAATAAAAATTGCCTTTGGTTTGGTTATTAATTATGGAAATCGATTTTAATAATTCAATTTTATATTCCATTTTAATAAAAATGTGAATATTAATATATATTTATATATGTATATATATATTTATATATTTATATATAAATATATATATATATGTATATATAATTATGTATATATGTAAATTTAAGTTATTGTAAAAGATTTTAAAATATGAATAATAACTTATCAATTATTATTAAAATAAAGAGATAACTTAATTAAACTTAGTTTAATTAAGGTTGATTATTAGAACGTGTTATAAACTGATGTTTTCAAATATGTTAGAAATAATGTTTATATAATCAAAATATTATTAGATCAATTAGAAAATTGAGTCTAATGGTTTCTGGGAAGAAACTTTTATCTATTAAACAAAAACATGGGTTAGGTTAAACGTGAAATTTCTCTACTTGATATTTAAATTGGAAAACATAAACCGAGACTCTTGCATTTAAATTCAAGTTTGTAAACATAGCAAAACCAAAACACGTGTTTGCATTGTGTATTGTTCATGCTATTGTTTTGGGTTTTGGGTTGACTAGTGTTGACCAATTATAGGATGTCTACTGAAGGCTTGGGGGGTTATGTGATTGTGATGTCATGATGATGTTTTAATCTCAATCTTTATAAACCCAACCATGGTTATGTGATGGAATGCTCTATGTATTGGATGTGATTACTGATTGTTATAGTTGAGATTCTTATGTATGAGACACTTGACTTAACCATTATTTTTGGTCATCGATCAGTTATCTTTGTTTATTTTCTAGTTGCCATGATGGGGCTATGTTGTGGATTTATTCTTGATGATTTCATGTTGTGACATGTTTGACTCAACCATTTTTGGAGTCTTCGATTAGTATGATGAGATATATTTTGGTTATTGAGAACCATTGGATACTTTGATTATCAGTGATAGTTTAGTTGCCAATAGAGAGCTGTTGTGTTCATGATTTTCTATGGATGTTGCTCATCGAGATTTGATGCTTTTATGCATATTTGATGATTTTATTATGGATTATCTTTTGTGATTTTGAGATTTATGGTTCCATGAGCTTCGGGTAGGATATTTGCATGTAGTGATGGGAAGTGGCTTGCAATGGGGGCCGAGGCCCTAAGAGGCTACCAGGGTAACTCATTGTAAGTTGGATTAATAAGTGATAACATTCACAACTAATACTAACTGAATGAACCTAAAAAGATAAGTTTTTTGTTCTCGCCCATGCCTTGAGTGCTTGTACAGGCTAGGATGGGAGATCTGAGAATGCATGGTTATGACCTTGCATTCCGTAGTATGCCTCGTTAGTATGAGAGGATACTAGTGGCCACATGAGATCAATATGGACCCGTGGAGTTTAGCTAACTGCCAAGGTAACTTGTACGTGATAACTACGATGACACTTTCCCACTTGCATAGTAGGTTCCTGCATGTCATTGTGTGCCTCTGGGATTAGATGTTGGATTTTGTGTTTGGAACCTTTGAGTTAGTATACTTTTAGGATTCCTAGACTTATAGAGATTTGTGCTATGTGTTTTTGGATAGCCTATTTGGGATTTGAGATTATCTCCTTAGCACGGTGGGAGTGGACCACTTAGGTACCACGCAGTCAGGTGGTAGTGTATTTTCAACTCTTATCATTTGAGATTCATTGAGACATCATGGCTGATGCGTCCTTCATGATGGTGGATCTGTATCCTTTTCATTGATGATTAGCATATGTTAGATGATGTTATATTTTGTTAGATTATTTTCTACATATGATATAGTATATGTTAGGAGTGACATTCCTACTATGTTAATATCGATGATCTCTTCGGTGATTTGGGATGTTATGCACAGAGGGATGGCTAGGATCCACGATGGTCTAATGATGCTATTAACGGTTGGGAGGAACCATGCACTTAGTTTATTATGTTTGATCTTTATGATGGATGTACATGTCTTCGATGATGATGTATCATGTGTACCATGTGATTATCTTTACTTTGATGTATCATGGATTAGAATAGGATGATGTACCTTATTCTATGTATTTATATTCTTTTGAGCTTGTCATACCCTATGACATGTACAGTGGATGATCGAGCATTTAAAATGTAATGAATAAAAATTGTACTTATCATTATTATTTCATGTGGATGTTGTCCTAGATGGATTCATGTATCTAGATGTAATCCAATGTTAAGGGATCTTAAAGAATGTAATCTGATATGTATGTTATGTTTAAATTCAGATGGACATTACTATTGCTTCCGTCATTGTGCATAAGTTATATATGGTATTTACTTTCATGTTAAAAAAAAAAAAAAAATGCTACCAAACTTAGTGAAATTCTAGGTTAAATCTTTGGATCCCTTGGCGGGGCATTACATTTGGTATCAGAGCTTGACATTTGGTATTAGAGCCTAAGTTTCTACATTGGGAGCTCTGGGTATTTTGGAACAACTAGAACTTTGAACTATTAAGTGTGTCTTCCGAACTTGAACTAGGTGAACTGAAATAGAACTTGAACTGTTACTTGAATATTTTTCATACTTCAACACTTAGTTTCAAAACTAGGAAATTTTAACTTAAACCTAAACATAGAATTAAACTTAGTACTTTGCACAATTGTAGGATGGTATTTGGGACTAGGTCTTCTGTTAGAGGCCATGGTAGAGGCCGTGGTAGAGGCAGTGGTCGTGGCAGAGTTGTCAGTGTCCATGAGTCTTCCCACGAGGGATCGGCTCATGTAGAGAGCAGGGAAGAGCACTCTAGTAGGCAGCAGGAAGAGAGTTGTAGAGAGGACCAAGCTGAGTCTGAAGAGGTTGGTTTGAGATAGATGATGTAGACTATTCTAGAACATCTACCTCCTATTCAAGAATAGCCCAAAGTGCACCAGACAGAATAAGAGCATAGACCCAAATCTAGAAGTCCTCAAAACGATCGTCAGAGGTCCATTGTGTCCACTCAGATGAAGGATCTTTCAAGATCCAAGGTTAAGCCTTTCAATGGGCAAGGTTTTAGTTATGTGGCTGAGCAGTGGCTTATTTCCCTCGACAAGATTTTTGCCATACAGGAGTTCGATAGCAATGTTAAGGCAAGATTTGCGATCACTAATTTACAGAATTTTGGGGCCACTTGGTGGACAATTGAGGAGAAGTTGGGAATCGATATGAGCAATGTTACGTGGGAACTATTCTTGGAAAATTTCTGTGAACGATTCCTACTAGAGGAATGGAAACAACAAAGGGCTGATGAATTTCATAATCTCAGATAGTATACCTTGTCAGTGATCAAGTATGAGCATAAGTTTTATGAGCTCATGTCTTTTTCAGGGTTCAATGAAAATTCAGCTCAGTTGACACAACACTTTATTAGGGGTTTGAATAACTGTATTATTGGGGGAGTTAAGGTATTTGAGCCAAAAACCCTCAAGGATGCAGTACATTGAGCTATCCTTATTGAGAAAAGTGTCAACCTTGGTCAAGGTAGTTTTGTAGGAGTGCCAACAGCATCAGGATCTAAAAGCAACTACAATTCAAGTGGTAACAAGAAGTTTTCTTTCTCTAAGGGGAAATAGTATCAGCAGTAGTCTCAGCAGACACAGCAACATAAGGGATCAAATTCTCAAGCTCAAGGTGGTGGTAAAGGTTCTAACACCAAGAACAACCACAATGCTCAATGCAATAAACAGAATCAGTCCAATCAGCCATATCAGAGTAGCCAATCTTTTGGTAGCAGGAATAGTCATCAGCAATTAAATGTACCACCTATGGGAAGAGGATCTGGCAGAAATAAAAAATGTTTTTCATGTGGATAGATTGGACATTATGCAACTCATTGTCCTCAGCTAGCACCTTAGTTTTTAGGACCTAGACCTACAGTTTCAGAGCCTACAGTTGGTGATGCAAGTAGAGCTCATCGAGTTTTTGCAGCACTTGATCAGTGTCAGGCAGATCATCAGGGAATAGTGGTTGAGACCACAGGTGCTATTAGAGGTATATCTCTTTTAGTATTGTTTGATTTAGGAGCTATAGATTCATTTATTTCACCATCTATAGTTTCTAAGTGTAAGATAGATGCAATGAAGCAAGATCATGGTTGGCAAGTGGAACTAGCCTTAGGTTTTAAGGTCTCCATAAACTCTGTAGTTCATAAGTGTGGGCTTCACTTAGGAAGCTTTGATACTACAGTGGATCTTTGAGTCATACTCCTTGGTTCCTATGATGTGGTTTTAGGCACGGACTGGTTTGGATCTCATAGAGTCAGTATAGATTGCAGGAAGAAGATCATTTTGTGCCAAGATGACCAAGGGAATGATGTGCAGATAGTTGGGATATCGAGGCCTATATCTTTGCGGATGATTTCTGCTATGCAATTGAAGTGAAGTTTTCATAAGGGATGTTAGATATTTGTTGTTATGGTAAATGATCTTGATGAGGAAGATCCTATGAGGAAGACTTTAGATCACCCAATTTTGTAGGAGTATGCAGATGTTTTTCCAAGTGAGGTTCCAGGCATGCCTCCGAAGAGGGACATTGACTTTAGTATTGATCTAATTCCTAGATCGAAACCTATCTCTAAAGCTCCTTATCACATGACTACATAGGAATTGGGTGAGCTATGTCTTCAGCTATATGAACTTCTGGCCAAAGGGAGCATTCGACCTAGTGTATCACCATGGGGAGCTCCAGTGCTCTTTGTGAAGAAGAAAGACAGTTCTTTGTGCCTTTGCATTGACTATAGACAGTTGAATAAGGTGCCTATTAAGAATAGGTATCCCCTGCCTAGGATTGATGACTTATTTGATTAGATCAAGGGAGCTACAGTATTCTCCAAGATTGATCTTAAGTCAGGATACCACCAGCTTCGCATTAAGGAAGCAGATATTCACAAGACCACTTTTCGAACTCACTATGGGCATTATGAGTTCACAGTGGTACCTTTTGGGTTGATTAATGCTCCATTAGTTTTCATGAGTTTGATGAATGGTGTGTTCCAATATTATCTAGATAGGTTTGTACTCGTGTTTCTTGATGACATATTGATATATATTCTAGGACTCAGAAGGAGCATGAGGAACACCTGCGGTTGGTATTGCAGTGTTTGAGAGATAATCAACTTTATGCCAATGTAGCTAAGTGTGAATTCTTCAAATCAAAGATTCAGTATTTAGGGCATGTCATTTTAGGTGATGGTATTTTAGTGGATCTTGCAAAGATTCAAGCAATAATAGATTGGCCTACATCGGCTAATGTGTCAAAGATTCGTAATTTCATGGGTTTAGCTGGTTATTATCGTAGATTTGTCTAGAACTTCTCTAGGATAGCACATCCTATCACTTCTCTTCAGAGGAAAGGAAAGAAGTTCGTGTGGATGGAGAAATGTGAGGAAGCTTTTTGGAAGCTCAAGGAGCTTTTGACCAGTGCACCAATTCTATCCATACCTGATCCAGAAGGTGATTTTATGGTGTGCACAGATGCTTCTCTTGAAGGGATTGGGGCAGTGTTGATGCAAAATGGATTGGTGATTGCATATGAATCATGCAAGCTCAAGGATCATGAGTTAAATTATCCTACACATGATCTTGAGTTAGCAGCAGTAGTTCATGCTTTGACTAGATGGAGACATTTCTTTTTGGGGCACAGATTTGAGCTACATAATGATCATTGTAGTCTACAGTACATTTTTACTCAGCCTAATTTGAATGCTCGCCAGAGGCGATGGATGGAGTTTCTATGCGAGTATGATTTTGAGGTTAAGTACATTTAGGGTAAGGAGAATGTGGTGGCAAATGCTTTGAGTTACAAGAGACATGAGGTATCATCGATGACCCTTAGTGTGGATTTGAGGAGTTGGATTCTTTAGACACTTCCTATGGATTCCTAGTATCAGGAAGTGTGCAGAGAGATAGATTCAGGGAGATCTTTGGAAGGAAAGTTTGCAGGTTACGTTCAAGAATCAGATGGTCTTTTAAGACATCTGGGAAGGATATGTGTGCCATTTTTAGATGAGCTTCGCACCTTGATACAAGAAGAAGCCCACCGTACACCTTACTCAACACATCCAGGTGTCAAGAAGATGCATACTGATTTGAAACGTTTGTTCTTTTGTTCTGGGATGAAGCGAGATATTGCTAATTTTGTGGCTAGGTGCCTTGAGTGTCAGAGAGCTAAGGCAGAACATCAGCACCCAGCTAGAATTTTGTAGCCAAATCTCATTCCTTCTTGGAAGTGGGATATCATCTCCATGGATTTCATTGTGGGATTACTTGTGACTGTTCGACGTCATGATGCTATCATGGTCACCATTGATCAGTTGACTAAGGTGGCACATTTTTCACTGATTAGGTCTTCCTACACAGAAGCTTCTCTAGCTAATGTCTTCATGCGTGACATTGTGAGATTACATGGTATTCCTAGAAAGATCATTTCTGACAGGGATCATGTATTCACATCTACATTCTGGACATCATTGCAGCATGAGCTCGGAGCGCAGTTAAACTTCAGTTCAGCATATCATCTAGAGATTGATGGTCAGACAGAGAGGGTGAATCAAGTTTTGGAGGATATATTACGGATGTATGTGATGGATAGCTAGACACATTGGGAGGATTATCTCTACCTGGTGGAGTTTTCTTACAACAACGAGTATCATAGTTCTATTGGCATGGCACCATTTCAGGCATTATATGGATGTCCTTGTTGTACACCATTGAGTTGGGATAGTCTTGAGGATTGCATCCTGTTTGGTCCTGAGATGCTTCATGATATGGAGCAACAGGTAGTGCGTATCCGTGAGCACTTGAATATGGCACAGGATAGGTAGAAGAAGTATGTTGATGCTCATAGGACTGATAAGCAGTTTTTTGTGGGTGATAAGGTTTTCTTGAGAGTGCATTCGCAAAAGAGTCCAATCCGGTACGAAAAGGGTTCTAAGCTAGCACCTCTCTTTGTGGGACCATTCGATATTCTAGAGAGGATTGGCCCGGTTGCTTACTGCCTTGCTCTACCGCCCAGCCTAGCTTGCATTCATGATGTTTTCTATGTTTTAGTGCTTTGGCAATATATTCTTGATATTGTACATGTTCTTGATTGGAATGCATTGCAGGTAGAGGATAGGCAGCTGGCTTTGGAGCCGGTTTGTATTCTGGAGTAGTGGGAGTTGACCCTCAAGGGTCGAACCATCGAGCAAGTAAGGGTCCAATGGGACCCTACTGATGATTCTTCAGCTACATGGGAGGATGCAGCTAGATTGAGGGAGTTATATCCCTACTTGTTTGTAGGCTTCCAGGAGTAAGTCTAACCTAAGGGGGTTGGATGTAGTACCTACCCTCATTCACATCTTTTTTGGACATATTGTTGCTATTATTATTAGACTATGATGGACTAGTTTTATGTTGATGGATTAGTGGTATTGTTTTGAGACTATCAGACATTATGTTATGGATTCAGAGGTTATGTGATGAGATCATTTAGACTTTACATTCCATGCATACATGATGATCATTACATTGCTTTTAGTTATTGTTGATGATCAGTTGATGGTTATTATCTTATGTGTTTTATTATGGATACTTACCCCATACTTGCATGTGTATGGTGTGCGTGTTTTCTTATTGTATGGAATTTTTGATGTGGTTAAGGAAGGGAGTCATAGTCACCTGCTTAGTTAGGATCTACACGATGCACCACGTCCTAGGATTGTCTATTTAGCTTAGCATTATATATTGTATGTACATGCATGGTTTTTCTGTAGGTTGCAAGTACCGGGTATTGACTTTTCTGAATTGCCAGGATGAGTGTACCATATTATACTATCTCAATGATAAGAGAAGGGAGATAAATTCTCAAGTCCAAATCCCAAACCTTTAAGCCAATTGTTCTAGTGAGGTAGGACAAGTATCTAGATATTTTACCTGCCGAATGTGTCAGATGACATGATTCATGATTTTTAACCCTTTAGACTGAGTTTGTGTGATTTTCTCTATGATGAGTTTTCATATTTTATCTTGGAGGTCTATGGTGAATTTTCTATTAATTAAGTCTTAATAAATAGATTTAATTAATAAATTAATTATTTGAGAAAATTAATATAAAATATCATGTTATTTGATATTTTGATTATAATTAATCAAATAGGAATTAATTGAGGAAAATGAATTAAATAAAAGAAAATTAGAAATTAAAGTTAATAATAATAATAATAAAATAATAATAAAGTAATAAATAAATAATAATAATAAAAGTTATAAGAATTAAAATGAAAGTTATAAATATTTAAATAGAAATTATATAAAAGGTGAATTGGAGTTATAAGCTTGCATGGGAGTTAACGCACTTTTCTATTTCTCAAGTGTCAACAACACGGGGGTTAGTGCATCAATTAAGCACATGGTGTCTAAAACCCTATGGCTCATTTTGAAGGTTGGAAAAGGCCCATGCTTAGTTGGTGACACCTTCCAACTGTTTCTAGAAGCATTCTAGATGTTTCTTGAAAGCTCTTTATATTTAGGCATTGTTAGAGGCTTAGATAGAGTGTTTGGAGTGCAATTGGAGCATTGGAGGACTCGAGAACTCTGAAGAAGGGAGGAGCTTGATCTGCGGGTTTTAAGAGGAAGAGCGATTTAGCATCAGAATCTGGGTAGATTCTTGTGATTTTACTTATGCTATTTCCGCATCATGCATTCCCTGTCTTCTTTGTGTCTTCCATATGTTTTCTGAGGAATTTCATATTTCTGTTGTATGCATTCTCAATATGGGTGGTTTAGTTTATTTGAGAATTTTATGCAAAAATCTAAAAAAATACGGGGCTAGGGTTTAAATTTTTAGCCAAAACCATTAGATGATTTATTGAATAAATTTTGAGACCAAATAGTTTATTGGAATAATCTAAAATTTGAGATCTTTAAATGAATTGTGTATATGCTCATTATAAAATATACATGTTTATAATTTTCACATCCGCATATATATGTGTGTGTGTGTGTGTGTGCTGTGATGTTTAATTCTGTGAGTACATATAAATACACACACACACACACACACACACACACACACACACACACAGATATATATATATATATATATATATATATATATATATATGCATATATGTATATATACATTCAAAAATCATACTTTATTAATCGCAGTAAAAATATATATAAAATCGCATTGCGATTTATATGAGATCAATGTTTCAAAAAATGTTATTGATATTGTTTGCTAAAAAAAAATTATATAATAATGTGTGGTGGGGGGAGTTATAACCGTACCCACCCCCCCTTTCTCCCCACTGATCCTTGCATAGGTGGGTTGCAGGGTACCTGCATGTGCAGTGTACCCCCGACACGGTACTGCCATATGGCAGTGGTCACAGGGTACCTGCGGATGCAGAGTACCCGCGACGAGTTTCAGTCGCGCGCCAGCAATATGATCGACGGCAAATTCAATATAAATTGCCTTTGGTTTGGTTATTAATTATGGAAATCAATTTTTATAATTCAATTTTATATGTTGTTTTAATAAAAATGTGAATATTAATATATATTTATATATGTATATATATAAATATGTATATATATGTATATATATAAGTATGTATATATGTAAATTTAAGTTATTGTAAAAGATTTTAAAATATGAATAATAACTTATCAATTATTATTAAAATAAAGAGATAACTTAATTAAACTTAGTTTAATTAAGGTTGATTATTAGAATGTGTTATAAACTGAAGTTTTGAAATATGTTAGAAATAATGTTTATATAAACAAAATATTATTAGATCAATTAGAAAATTGAGTCTAATGGTTTTTGGGAAGCAACTTTTATCTATTAAACAAAAACATGGGTTAGGTTAAACGTGAAATTTTTCTACTTGATATTTAAATTGGAAAACGTAAACCGAGAATCTTGCATTTAAATTCAAGTTTGTAAACTTAGCAAAACCAAAAAATGTGTTTGCATTGTGTATTCTTCATGCTATTTTTTTGGGTTTTGGGTTGACTAGTGTTGACCAGTTATAGGACGTCTATCAGAGGCTTGGGGGGTTATGTGATTGTGATGTCATGATGATGTTTTAATCTCAATCTTTATAAACCCAACCATGGTTATGTGATGGAATGCTCTATGTATTGGATGTGATTACTGATTGTTATAGTTGAGATTCTTATGTATGAGACACTTGACTTAACCATTATTTTTTGTCATCGATCAGTTATCCTTGGTTATTTTCTAGTTGCCATGATGGGGCTATGATGTGGATTTATTCTTGATGATGTCATGTTGTGACATGTTTGACTCAACCATTTTTGGAGTCTTCGATTAGTATGAGGAGATATATTTTGGTTATTGAGAACCATTGGATACTTTGATTATCAGTGATAGTTCAGTTGCCAATAGAGAGTTGTTGTGTTCATGATTTTCTATGGATGTTGCTCATGGAGATTTGATTCTTTTATGCATATTTGATGATTTTATTATGGATTATCTTTTATGATTTTGAGATTTATGGTTCCATGAGCTTAGGGTAGGATATCTACATGTAGTGATGGGAAGTGGCTTGCAATGGGGGTCAGGGCCCTAAGAGTCTGCCAGGGTAACTCATTGTAAGTTGGATTAATAAGTGATAACATTCACACCTAATACTAACTGAATGAACCTAAAAAGATAAGTATTTTTTTCTCGCCCATGCCTTGAGTGCTTGTATAGGCTAGGATGGGAGTAGTGAGAATGCAAGGTTGCGACCTTGCATTCTGTAGTATGCCTTGTCAGTATGAGAGGATACTAGTGGCTGCATGATATCAGTATGGACCCATGGAGTTTAGCTAACTACCAGGGTAACTTGTACGTGATAATTGCAATGACACTTTCCTGCTTGCATAGTAGGTTCCTACATGTCATTGTGTTCCTCTAGGATTAGATGTTAGATTTTGTGTTTGGAACCTTTGAGTTAGTATACTTTTAGGATTCTTGGACTTATAGAGATTTGTGCTATGTGTTTTTGGATAGCCTGTTTGGGACTTGACATTATCTCCTCAACACAGTGGGAGTGGACCACTTAGGTACCACGCGATCGGGTGGTAGTGTATTTTCCACTGTTATCATTTGAGATTCATTGAGACATCATGGCTGATGCGTCCTTCATGATGGTGGATATGTATCCTTTTCGTTGATGATTAGCATATGTTAGATGATGTTATCTTTGTTAGATTATTTTCTACATATGATATAGTATATGTTAGGAGTGATATTCCTACTATGTTAATACCGATGATCTCTTCAGTGATTTGGGATGTTACGCATGGAGGGATGGCTAGGATCCACGATGGTCTAATGATGCTATTAATAGTTTGGAGGAACCGTGCACTTAGTTTATTATGTTTGATCTTTATGATGGATGTACATGTCTTCTATGATGATGTATCATGTGTACCATGTGATTATTTTTACTTTGATGTATCATGGATTAGAATAGGATGATGTACCTTATTCTATGTATGTATATTCTTTTGATCTTGTCATACCCTATGACATGTATAGTGGATGATCGAGCATTTTAAATGTAATGAATAAACATTGTA
Organism: Cupressus sempervirens; assembly: GCA_028749045.1. NCBI lineage: Eukaryota > Viridiplantae > Streptophyta > Pinopsida > Cupressales > Cupressaceae > Cupressus > Cupressus sempervirens. The sequence goes on along the minus strand of CM053790.1, from coordinate 310,749,505 downwards.
CTTATCATTATTATTTCATGTGGATGTTGTACTAGATGGATTCATGTATCTAGATGTAATCCAATGTTAAGGGATCTTAAAGAATGTAATCTGATATGTATGTTGTGTTTAAATTCAGATGGACATTACTATTGCTTCCGTCATTGTGCATAAGTTATATATGGTATTTACTTTCATGTTAAAAAAAAAAGAGAAAATGCTACCAAACTTAGTGAAATTCTAGGTTAAATCTTTGGATCCCTTGGCGGGGCATTACACTAGGTAATAAATAATCCCCCTTGGGACCCCAACTATTCAACTTGTTGTCCAATGAGTTTCTCCTCTCCAATCTACAAAGGGGATTGGGTAGGTGAATATTCCTCAATGTGAGGACCTTGTTCTTTCATTATTTTTTGCCTCTTAGAAGAGGGCTCATCAGATCTTTCTTCCAAGACAACACTAGTGAATCTTATTATTTGTTTACCTCTATCCACAGTGGTCTTCTTATTTTAGATTATATTATAGCCAGACCTTTTTTGGATAATCAATTGTCCTACTCCAACATTGGGAGTCAACACCAACCTTCTCATAACTTCTTTGGCTTTATTAGGATAGGCATTAATGAAGAATTACTTTTTCACATTCATTGTCTCCATTATCTCAAGAAAAGTTATCATTAATTTATTTATTTTATTTGCCTCTGTTATTGCATTACCCAGAGGCTCATAATCCTTGTTAAAATAATGAATAAATTCCAAAACTTTTGAAAAATCCCTCTATTTCTTGTTTTTGGTCTCTTGCTTCTGCAAAGAGAACTCATTCCTTATTATATCCTCAGGGTAATAAGGCTCATGCTTTATAGAACCAAGCTTAGCCTTGTGTCTAAAAACCAAATCATACAATCCCTTAGTATCAAAAAAATAGGGATGAGATATAACCATCTTATACTAATCTAGTAATTTGTATAAAGATAACCAATTACCCTTTGTGATTACAAAATGGTGGACTATAGTACAAGTTGGGAAAATTGAGCCTCTTTGTCTTTTTATCAAATAGTTTCCCTCCAATGCTCCTAGCTGCCACAATTTCTTAGCTATCTCCACTTTTAGAACAACTTGGTAGGGCAATAGATGATGAGTCCCTTTGAAACTATAAATTCTAAACACAGTTGAAATAGAGTACAGTATAATATCTCCCTAGTTAAGTGATACTTTTAGACCAATAGGATTTTCATGGGCCTAATAAAATATACTAGTGCCTTAGGAACTCTGGGATTGTCCCTTAATAAGAGGCACCTTAACCTTGAGGCAAAGTACCTATCAAACCTAACAAAACTAGCATTCTCTACATCCCAAGTCATATCTTCACTCCATAGTTGAACTGGTAAAGCTTCTTCCTCATGTTCTCTATTTAAGGCCATTTCCTTCCCAAAATATGTCACACCTTTAAACAAGAACATGTGCATTAACAATGAGTAGTGACCAAAAGTTTTTCTACCTTGCCTTTGGCAATTCCAACCAAGCCTATATGGATTTCTTCTACTAAATATGAGGCAAAATAAAAAATAATATCAACATCGAAAGAAGAAATTTGAGCTAGCATATACATAAAACTTATAGGCATGATATTCTACTCATCCTCACCAGAAACCCTACATAGAGTCCTATATATCTTTACAGCCCAAGAAGTGAAATATTCCTTTTTAAAGGGTTACCTAGTAGATGTTGTGATCACTAGTAAGTTCCCAATTGTGCCTTTGTGTGCCCTCAATGTGCCCTATCTAATCTTATCCCTTTTAGATAAATATTCTTTTTCTGATTCTTGTAGGTGAATAGGTATATGATAATCTAACAGTGGCTCAAGACCAATAACTTCTCAAATATCCTCAGGGCTTATTGTGGTTAGACACTCACCATCCAACCTTCTCACTACTCTAATTTTTGGGTCATAATTTTTAGCAATGACCTCTAATAGGTCATAATCCATGAAAACATTAGGGAGAACTAGTTTTCCCAAGTCAAAATTTTAAATATTCCCATGAGGGGCAAATAGTTTCCTTTCTGAGAACCATTTTTTGAAAAGAACAAGTCCTATTTAAGAAGTTTTAGCATCCCTAACCTAGTTTCCCTTATCATACAATCCATTAGCAATTTTGAGTCAATGGTTCAGAGTGGTTAATTTCTTCACTTGAGAAAATTGATTTGTGGACTCAGGTAACAATTCAAGGAGGTCATCATGTATGTTTCTAGACAAATAATCAACCTAACCTGAGAAAACTTTCTTTGGAGGCATGGCAATTAGAATTGTATTCTAGAAAGCTTAATATATAGTAGACTGAGAAATTTACTTCCTTTTCATTGTCCTATAACTATAATTCTACAACATACCATGATTACTAGAATTTCTTCACATTTTAATCACCAAGCACAAGTTCTCAATAACTCTAAGCTCTTTGGAAGCCTCAAGATTTGTTCATGTATGAAGGAAAAAAGTAAGATTTCTATAATATACTCTATTCCTGGTTCACATGAGGAGCTTCCAATCTTTATAAATTAGCTATAAGGAGAACAGAGTGGCACTGCCTTCTATTTTTAAAAATACACTATCAATTTCAAAAAATCCAGTGATCTAAGAATAAAAACAAAAGATGACTCATTTTCTACTTTGCAAGCTCAAAGTCAATCCAATAAATTGTCTCTACATAAGCCTTTCTTTTATTGTTGGCAACTTGGACTAGACCCACTGGCATTTATGGACACATGTTGCTTTCTTGCTATGTCACTATGCATAAATAGTGAGAAATTTCCATATGTGACATAATGGACACCATCAATTCATTATAATTTGATGATGTGCATTTGATCTCTATTTTAACTTGACTGTGGTGGGTCTCTCCATCTCTTCCTTTGGTTTCTATGTTGCTAGCATTAAAAAAAAAAAAAATTCTTCATAACAACTTAGTGCCTACCTTTGATGTGAATTTGATCTGACAATGTGGAATTTGCTATTATCTTATTTCAACTATGGTGGGACGATGCATTCCTTCCCTTGGTAACCATGTCACATGGAATAAACATCATGTAACTTTTGATAGTGACTTGGTGATAGTTGTTGATGAAACTTGGATTTGACAATCCCAAATCCTCATTTGCCCTTTTCTTGAGTGCTTTTCCATGTCATATGTGATTTGGCAATACTTTGACATGCTAGAAAATCATATATAATATTTTAATCCCTTTCACAACATGATACAATCAAGTCCTACCATGTATTGACTTTCCAATAAGGTGCTATGTCACTACCAATGTAAATCCTTCTTTTTTTGGTCACGACATAGTGACCACTGCATTCTTTAAAAATTTTGCCACAAGAAAAACACACATGTTCTTAATTATTACCAATGTGTCACAATGATTATGTGCTGATTGAAAAACTTCTAGGACCCACCATTCAATATAACTATTGTTGCATTCCATCTTTTTAGGTAAGGTTCTATGTCACTATTGGCAAGATTCATGCATTTTTTGGTTGTGACATAGCGACCTCCTTAAGGTGTTAAGAAACTCTAGTGCCAAGAAATATAACATCTTTTTTCCATTACTACTGCAATCAATGCTTCTGACAATGCATCATAAGCATACAACCTCATTAAAAATTAAAAACCTTATGAAACCCATCCACTTTTTATCTCACACTTATTGCTTCTCACAGAAAGGCGCTATGTCACTACTGGTAGGATTCATGCATTTTTTGATCACAAATAGCAACCTCCTAGATTTTTCCAAAACTAGTGATGGAAAATAGAGCACTTTCCAACTGGTCCCTTTCTCTGATACAAACATTTCTAACATTAGTGTGTTCATCAAGAACTTTGAAAATAATGAAAAAATGGTGCCGATTTTTTTGTTTCTATCACCATCTTTATGTTTCACGATGGTCACCATGTTGCATGCGGTAAAATACTTGAAACTTCACTATGCAACATGATGACCACCATAGATCTAGAAGAGATCTAATGGTAGGAAATATTTTTGGCAAGAAGAGACTAAAATTAAAGAATTTTAAAATGATCTCTTGAAAGAATATTCCAATTTGAAAATTGATTCACTTGCCAAGGCCCCTTTTTTTAAAAAGGTAATATATGAATTAACACCTTCGCTTTGGGTGTAACAATATTTAATAGGGTTTCACCTAGGTTTCCTTTTATAAAAATTGCACAAACCAAACCTTAAACTTCAAGATACAAATGTATTTGATTTTAGTTGCAAAAATCAAACCAACAAATAGTACGGTGATACCTGCTTTAGGGGGTGTGATTAGGACTAGTGTGATGGTTTCTAAATCTAGATAGGGTGTTGGTGATGGTGCTAGAGTTTCTAGAAATGGTGCATTGGGTGCTAGCTTTGGTACTAAGGCTTCTGTATTTGGCATGGGGATTGGTACTAGTGCTAGGGTTTTTGGTAATGGTGAGCTGGCTTCCAACACTAGTTCTGGTGTGGTGGTTGTCAATTATAGGATAGAATTTGGCAAGGATACTTGTGTTGGTGCTAGAATTGTTGGCATTGGTGTGGTAGTTGTTACTGGTAAGGGTGCTAACTTTAGTGCTAAGGTTTATGGTAATGATGTGGTGGATGCCAATGTAGTAGATGTTAAGAAATCATTTTCATATGCCCAGTCCTTATGTAAGGGTGGGGGTTTGGAAAAGGTCACTCCTTTTGTCTCTCTTCCTATCCCCACCTATAAGCCAATATATCTTAATCTGGGGGATGAGTTACTTTTAAAAATTGAGGAACATACTAGGGATCTCTCCAAGGATTCTATTATTTGTCACTTTAAGGGTTGTTGGCCTACTCTCTCAAAGCTCCATGCATGTATTTCAAAGCATTGGGATCCATATATTATAGCTACTATTGAGATCTTCCCTTTGGTCAAAGGTTTCTTCATTTTTACTTTTGTCAATTCTAAGGATAGGAAAGGCATTCTCTATGATCAGGTCTTTTCTTGGGAGAATTGCTTTCCTTTAATGGTTAAACCTTGGCATCCAAATTTTAACCCTCATATTGAGTCTTTCAAAAATCCAACTTGGGTGAGGCTTCCCAATCTTCCTCTTCATTTTTGGGTGAATTCTATATTTTTTGGAAATTGGCAAGGCTTGAGGGGATTCTTGTATGGTTGACTCCCAATCTTTTGAGCATTTCCTTTTTACTTATGCTAGGATTCTAGTGGATATTGATGTTTTAAAGGGTCTCCCAACTAAGATTATTTTAAGTTATTCAAAAGGTTCTTGGACTCAATCGCTTGATTACGAGGGCCTCCTTTTTAGGTGTAAAAAATGTTTCAATGCTAGTCATATGGTTACTAAGTGTGAGATTGGAAATTATAGAAATAAATGACCCTCCTCTTGGTGGAAGGATGCATTGGAGTAACATTATTTAGTAGTCAAAAGTTCTGCTCTAGTGGATGAGGTTTCTAGATCTACAAAAGTCAAAAGATATGCTCCAATAGATGTGTTTTGTAGATCTATAGAGTTGGGGGCTCCATCATCTATATTGGAAGTTATTCCTTTTGGTCCTTCTAAGATGGTGAATACTTTTGACTCCAAGATGGATGCTCAAGTTTCTTGTGGGGTTGGTCCTTTATTTTCTAGTAGTCTTGGATTTTTTTAGAAGGAGGTTAAGACTATTATTTCTAGTCAAGGTGTTAAATCCGGTGTTCTTGGTGTAGACTCTAGTCAAGGTAAATCTAGTGGTTTTGGTGTTGAGACTGCTAATTCTAGACAAGGTATGATACCTTATGCTATGATTGTTGGATTTGGTCATTTTTTTTCTACTGGCTTCGGTAATGTTTCTTCTTTTGGATTTGTTGTTGCTACTAGAATTGGTAATTAGACTATTGGTATTAGTTCTAGTCTGATGGAAGAATTGATGAAAAATGGTCCTTGTCAAAAGCTGGATGAGTTGCCCTCTATTTTGGATTCTCAAATTTTGCAGTCTAACATTGTGATGGTTGAGGAGGGGTGGACACCTATGACTAGGAAAGGATCTAAAAAGGCCCTTCCTCAATTCGATATGAATTTATGCTACCACAAAAAGGTACTAAAAAGGAATTCTTAGTCCCCCTGTTGCTTGGCTAGTTAAGAGTTCCTATTAGTTTCTTTTCTAGATTTTTTTTGGTGCTACTAGACATATAATGTTTTTCTGTTGTAGCATGCTTCTAGTTTTTAGATCTTACTTGGGGTATCTAGTCCCTATATAGCCTTTGTTTGGGGTATTTAGTATCTTACTTATTTTTATCTTAATCTAAAATGAATCCCCCATGCAATTCAATGCTATGATGCTAGAATCCTATGATGCTTCACAAAACATGGGAATGAAACAACTAGCTAATGAAGAATTCTCTTTTCCATTCAATTAGGAACTAGATACTCAACTTGTAGAAATGTTTTCCTTCTACAATGATAATCAAAATACCTATAACTTGTGAAGTCAAAAGGAACCCATGAATAATCGTATTCCTCCTATATTACAACCAACTCCTCCAAACTCAAGTGAAACTAATAATCTAGTATCTATTAGACCCTCATATGGAGGACCACAAAATCAAAATCAAGGAAATGTGCCTACAATCTTGAAAAATCATGCTTGGTCTACTGAAAAGTATAGTGTAGTGGAAGATTTGAAACAAAAAAAGGATGACATGTCCATGTTTGACATGCTACAAAATTGTCCTCATCAATGAGAAGAACTAATGAAAACTCTTGATTATACAAAGACACCCCATAATATGAATACTATTCCTCAAAAGATAGTATCTTAATAAGTCAATGCTTCGGAGGCCATGCCAACTATATTTAAAGACAAGTTTGAGGTGCCCCCATTTTTTGTTAGCATCAAAATATATGGAAATGATCTTCACAATTGCCTAATTGATTTGGGAGCTTCTTGTAATGTTATGCTACTTTTGATAAAAAAAAGGTTGTGAGTCACTCCTTAGCTCTCTAATTTAATAGTGATACAATTGGATAAAATGGAAGTAAAGGTCATTGGTGTGTTGAAAGATGTTTGGATAAAATTGATAGTTGACCATCGAATTCAAGACATCATTGATATACATGTGGTTGAAATTCCTAAAACATATTGATTGCTATTAAGAAGAGAGTGTAGACACCTAAAAATCCTTTAGAAAATAAACTATTTTTATTTTCTGAAAAATGTCTTTGATGACATCATCATTTATAAATAAATAAATAAATTTATTTATTTATTTATTTTTATGCCATTAAATCCCTTTATCTTAATTAAAATATTTAATTAAGGAATCCCTCCCAAAAATGTTTAAATATTATTTAAACATTAATTCCTTATTTATTAATTATTTAATTAATAAATTGACCAAAAATCCCAAAATAAATGATTTATTTATTTTTTTCCCAAAACTTGACCAATTTCCTTAAGACCACTAACCTCTTCCAAAATCTTCTAATCCTTCTTTAATTTTGATTAAAGGCTAATCCCATCATTTCCTACCCCTAATCCCAACTCAAAATATTTAATAAAGATTGAATATTAATCCTCATGTTTATTAAAAATATTTTAATAAATATCTACTCAACCCAAACCCTTGAAATAAATAAAACTTTATTTATTTCCTAAAAACCTTATTTATCCTCATCCTAAGAAGTTCTAGACTCTTCTAGAAAGTCTTCATCCTCATCCAAAGCCTAGACTCTTCTAGAAGATGTCAATCCTTATCTTTGACCCTAATCCTAATCCCCCCCCCTAGCCTTGTCACATTCCCTAAACATGGGTTAAGACTTGCTAACCCAAGCCAAAGCCAATAAATATCTCCTCCTTCACCCACCCTCATTTATTGCCATCCACTTGCCTATCCCTAAGCTAATCCTAAACCATCCCAATCCATCCTCTAATCATTTCCACAACCTAAGAAAGCTTAAAACCTTCCTAATCCAACCCAAGTCTAAATTCCTCACCCTCCAACATAAATGACCCTCAAATATCTCTTACACTCTCCTTAAATGGTCTTAAAAAGCACTTATGAAGGGTCTTTATGAAGATATTATCCCTTGAGCCTCCTTTTTTGACTCATCCTTGCCCTTTCCTCCATCCTCTAAACCTGTGACATGTGTCACTCCTTGATTGGCTGTAAGGAAGCATAATCCATATGCTCTCCTCTCATTCAATTTGAGCCCTCCATAAGCTTTCTCCTTTCCTTCCATCTTAGCCCTCCATCCCTCAAGCCTCTTGTCTATAAATTGGATCCTTCCCCTTTGCAAAAACAACACAATCTAGAAAGTAAACTCATAATGCCATTTTGAGAAGCCATTGTTACATCAAATCCATTCACCAAAATCTATCAAAAATCCTCCATTGAAGCCCATTTGAGCATTTGAGCGTACATACATAATCAAGCCATTTTAGCTATTAGACACACCTCTACATCAAGTGATCATCCTCATTGAGAGAGCCTATCCATAGCTCATATTCTCATTTGAGGACTTCACTTTGCCTCTCATGAAATTATGTTAAATTAGTATGAAAATGCTTTTAATTGTTTTAATTTGATTGTTTAAATTAGTATGCAAATGCTTTTGATTGTAGATGAAATGTTTGAGAGGATGGTTTTCAATGGATTTTACTCAATTGTGGTTACCTTGGAAAGGGTTGAATAATCATATAAAGATTGATGTAGATCCAAAATTAAAAATGATGATTGCAGAATACAATGCACCAAATGAGGTGGCATTCATATAATATGATTTAGGCTCTTACAAAGTGATGCCTTTTGATACAACTTCAACTAAAATATTAGATGATCAAGATGAAAGATCCATAATTCCAATCCCAAAGCAAGAGATTGTAAAATAGTTCATAGACAACATGGTGGCCAACTTACAATGTTTAGGAGAAGAGTTTGACCCCAATATTTTGCTTCTCCCAAGACTTTGTAGATTGCATAAAGTTAGTCATTCAAAGTTTGAATATTCACATTGTCTAGAAGAAATTGCTAAAGTATTTACATGAATACTGGAAATAAAGATTGGTAACATTCCAAAAGAACTATCCATAGAAAATCAAAGTTCTACTAACATATCTGAATTTGTCAAAAAAGTTGGAGAGGAAATTGAAGATCTCAATGCATCATATAGTGATACCTCTTCAGATGGTGGAGGTTTTTCTTCTCCCCCACTATGAATGATCAAGGTCCAAAGAAGGAGAAAATACATAAAGGGTCAAGGTTGGACTTTAGTAGTCATTCATCCTAAACCCAAAGTGGATGAAATTATACAATTAATTGGGGAAATTTAGGAAAAAAAAGACAAACATACAGTTCCCATATCAAGGAGTAACAATGGAAAATCATCAAGTCCACCCTATGAGAGATTACAATAGATCCCCAAGAAATAATCCTTTTAGGCCCAAGTAAAGGAAAAGCTAAGGATGAACAAGCATAAATCTAGGAAACCCAAAGAAGATATGATCTAGACACTCCACTTTGATGGCTCCAAATGTAAATTGGGAGCTGGTGTATGTATTGAGTTAATTAACCCAAAGGAAAGTCTTTCTATGCAACAGATTGATTATAGCTTAGATGTAATAATAATTTTATAGAGTACAAAGCATTGATCTGAGGACTTGTTTTCGCACTGGAGAAAGGAATCATAGCTTTCATAATTGAGGGAGATTTCTAGTTGGTGATAAGACATTGGAAATTGATATACTCTTGCAATGATAGGAGGTTTCTTACTTATAGGAAAAGAGTGTGGGATCTAATGGATGACTTTGAAGCTTTGAACATAAATTCCATTCCAAGGAGGAAAAAGATGGTAGCAGATGCCCTCTCCATTTTTACTAGTGCATTACAACTAGTCGATAGAACAAAATTGAAAAGATTTTCAGTAGAATTGGTTGCTACCCCATCTATTCTAGATAATATTACAACCTTCCATGGTTTTCAAGATGATCAACATATACTCAAATTTATCATGTGGAATGGCCACTTTAAAGGGCAAGAGATTGATAACACTTTGGATGACAAACCTAAGGATGATAAACTTGAAGATGAAGATGGGATTCTCAATTTGAAAACCAACACTATTCCTAAGGGAATGGTTGATTTGGAGCAGATTTTTTATTGTGATGAGTCAACACTTAACAAGAGAATGGTCAAAGAAAAGGGGATTGAAGAATGTGATTCCTATGATCTAGGTACTAATGAAGATTCTGAAATGGTAAGGGTTGGAAAGGCATGTAATGCTCAAGAAAGGGAAGATATGCTCAATTTTCTTAGGGAATACAAGAACATCATCACTTGGAGCTATGAAGAGCTCAAAATATATGATCCTAAGACCATTATGCATGACATCCCATTGAAGCCATATTCCAAGCCCTTTCAAAAAGGGAAAAGACTTGTTAATCCCATTATTGAACCATTGATAATGAGGAAAGTTAAGAAGTTACTTTATGCCAAGATCATCTTTCCCATACACCATTCTACATGGGTTGCTAATTTAGTTCTAGTGAGGGAAAAGACAAGAGAGATTCATCTTTGTGTGGATTTTTGTAACTTGAACCTACCATCTCAAAAGGAAAACTACCCTTTACCCTCACTAGACGAAGTACTAAAAATTGTCTATGGATCCAAGATTATGTCTTTCTTGGATGGATATTTAGGATATAACATAGTAATGGTTGAGGAAGAAGATAGGTTAAAGAATGCTTTCACAACTAAATGGGAAACTTTTTCTTATAGAAGGATGTCATTTGGGCTGATTAATGCAGGGACTACATTTTAATGAGCCATGGACAAAGATTTTAAGGGATTAATAAAAAAGTTTATAGTCATATACATGGATGATTTAATAGTCTTTTCAAAGGATTGTAGCACTCACATTGCTGATTTAAGACAAGTATCCAACAGATGTCATAAATATGGCATATCACTCAATCCCAAGAAGAGTTCATTTGGGGTTACTAAAGGAAAGATCCTTGGCCACATCATCTATGAAGGTAGAATCTCCATTGATCTTGATAGAATTGAAGCCATTTTGAAGTTATCACCTCCTCATAGTTGGAAGGAACTCAAGTCTTTCTTCAAGAAGATAATTTTTTTGCAAAAGCTCATAAGTGGATTTGTAGAGATAGTTCACCCCCTTGATGATTTACTCAAAAAGGAAGCAAAAATAGAATGGGTTTTGAAAATTAATAAATCATTCAAGGATATCAAAGTGTCAATATCTATAGCCCCAATGTTGGTGAGTCTAGATTATGGACTACCTTACAAAATATACTCTTTTGCTTTAGAACATTCATTTGATGGGATTCTTATGTAGAAGAAGGATAAAGATGATGAAAGACCAATTGCTTTTATGAGTTTCCCTCTAAAAAATGCTGAGCTAAATTACTCTAACCTCAATAAAAAATCCTTTTCTTTGATCAAAGTGGTAAATAAATTATGCCATTATATACCAAGGAGCAAGGTATATATGATTGTGCTTGAGCCTATGTTTAAGTCATTATTGATACAAAATAAATTGAGTGAAAGGAAAGGGAAAATGATGGGAATCCTTAAAGATTTTGATTTAGAGATTCAACCCATGAAGTTGGTAAGAGGGAAAGGATTATCAAGAATGATAGCTAATAACCAAATTAGGGATGAGAAGAAATTCAGATTTGATGACAAAAAAAATGTGGAAGATCAAAAGAAGATTGTAGTATCTCAAGTTGATATTGACCAAGGTATAATAACAAATGTTTGGTACCAAGATATTATTTAATATATTTTACAAAATTAATACCCCAATTGGATGAATAGTTCATAGCATAGGGGACTCAAAATGAAGTGTGAATCTTACTTGTTGCAAGATAGGAAATTATACAAAAGAAACTATGAAGGGATTTATCTAAAGTGTCTAGGATGAGAAGTAAAGGAAGTTTTGGAATAGTTTCATGATAGATATGGTATAGGGAATTATTCAATAGAGAATATGACCCATGTGATTTTAAGATCAGGTTATTTTTGGCCCACGATCTTCAAGGATACTTTGAACATGTTCTTACTTGTCACATTTGTTAGACTAGTGTTAACAAAGAAAGACATCTTGCAATGCTATTAAAACCAATTTTCAAAGTATGCCCCTTTGCAAAGTGGGGGCTTGATTTCATTGGTCCAATGAACCCACCATCATTACCTAGACACACTTTTGTTCTCATAGCTACTGATTATTGCACACACCAGGAAGAAGTTGTGACTTTCAAAAATTTCATTGCAAAGGTTGTTACAAACTTCTTGGAAGAACACATTGTTACTAGATTTGGGATGCCATTCTTTCTAGTGTGTGATAATGGATCAACTTTTGCATGAATATTCCTTACCCAATGGGTACTAAAAAATTAGGTTATAATCAAGTTCTACTATCCACAAGGGAATGGTGTAGTAGAATTCATAAATAAAAACTTGATTACAGTAATAAAATCTCTGCTGAAAGAAAATCCAAGGAAATGGCATACTCAGCTCAAATATGCCTTATGGACAGACCGAGTTAGGGTCAAGAATTCTTTGGGGACATCCCCATATTTTCTCATCTATGGATAGGAGCTATCTTTTCCACTTAACCTCAAGATCCTACTTTTGAAATTTATGCATGGCTACAATAGAGATGCTAATAGGGTTCAAGTTAGACTAATGTATCTATTAGAAATGGATGAAAAATAGACATCTACCTTAGAACATTTGACAAAATATCAAGCCATCTTTAAGAGGTGGTTTGACAAGAGGGCCACAATTAAATATTTTAGAATATTTGACCTTTTTCTTCCATGCAACAAAGAAAAAGAAAAGTCAGGTAGACATACTAAGTTTCAACAATTGTGGATCGGCCCTTATCTGATCAGAAAAATTATGGGAGAAAATGTTTTTAGGATAAGTTGCTTTCAAGGGGAATTTATTCCATTTCCCATGCCAATTCTTGAAATATTACTTCAAGGCCTAAAAAAAAATTATTTTAGTTGTGTGTATATTTTTTGCAAGTGTGTTTCCCTTTCAGTCATGTGTTTACTTTTTTAGTTGCATGTTTTCTTTGTGAGTTGTTTCTTTCTTTTCATGTTAGTCTAGGGGTTAGGTGTAATCAAGGTTCTACCTTAACAAATTTCATAAATCAATCCTTGTGCTTTTAAATTGAAGGAAGAGTTATTTCCTTGCCAAAAAATTTAGACAATATGTATCTTTTAACAACTAGATGAGGATGTTACCTACAGTCATAAAAAACTTACAGTCTTGAGATTAGGATTATAGATTGATAGTTCTCAACAATTTGTAAGTTTAAAGAATTAACTATCTTGGTGATTTTGAATCAAGGTTGATAGTAGCAAGGGATAGTTTGAAGCTTATCGATTAAAACAAAAGGTCCTTTCAAAAAATTGTTAAGGTCATTGTTTGGTGTGAGAGTTTTCCTAAAGTTCATAAAAAGAGGAATGCAGGTGGTTATCAAATTAAAGAATAATCTAAGAAACAACACCAATGCCTTGGCTACATAGTCTAAGCATTGTTAGGGTATAGAAAGAAAACAAAGAAGAAAATATGGGGTTAAGAATGAAAGATTCCAAAAAAGGTCTAACAATAGAGATATGCACTCCAAAATGGCTATCTAATATCTAACCAATCACTTCATGGAAGAATCAAATGGAGACATGTGAGCTCTATGAAGTGGAGCTCAAAAAATTGTTCAAAACCTAAAATATAGAAATGATAACCCTTTAAGAGCCTTCATGAATGAATTCTCTCAATTGGTTAGATAGGGATGGATAAACATGATCTAAGAAGATTCTATATGTAAGGATCAGCGGAACAAAAGATTATTTCTAGATTGTCAAAGACTGATGATAATTTTACACCTTGAAATGTCAAAGGAAATTAATACAATGAGCACACATTGAGCTTATTCTAAAGTTTTGAGCACTATAGGACTTGAAAGCTATTTTTAGTGTTCAAACTCATTTGTTGGTTGATACGTTTTCAAAGGATTTTACTAGAGTAGAAATGGATTTGTCATTTCTTCTTTTTTGTTGGGACTATTTGTTGTAGTTTCACAATGCATGACCCATTTCTCCCAAGAAATGGGAACCCCCTAGTTAAAAATTTTTTTCTAGACCCATAGTTTGGGGTCTGAGTCTTTTTTAGGGTTCTATCTAGTGTCTAAGTCAGCCCTAGACTTTTGCCTAAAAAACCCATGTGCCACAAATTAGAGTTTTTAGATAAAAGTGTAATTTTTTTGTGTAGAAGGGCACATTAGTATAGCTAGCACACTCCTAAAGGTGTGCTAAGTGTACTAGATGTACTAGCACAAACTAGTTCCCTAATGAAGTGTGCACCTACACACATGTATAGGTGCACACCCCTAAAGGGTGTGCTCCATCCCAGGCTTGTAAAATCCCTAGACCTTGCCCCCTTTCCTCACTTCATTTTCTCCTGCATCTAGATTTGAGTGCGACTCCACACCCTTTGAGGCATCCTATCTTTGGACCTGCACACACACACACCAAGTTAAAAATACTAAAGGTGCACACCTTTTCTCTCTAAAAACTTAAACAACCCTTAAGAACTTTTCCTAAGTAAAAGATGTGCACCTATGCACCTATCGAAGGTATGCATATAGATGCCTTTCTAAGGACTAAATAAAGAACTCTTTGACAATGATGTGCACATGCACACCTTTTCCAACGTGTGCATGTGTGTACCATTGGTAACACTCAAAATTATTTTGCACAAGGTTAGGGTGTGCACATGCACACCCCACAAGGTGAGCATGTGTACACTCTTAATTTTTTTTTATAAAGAGCTCGCTAAGTACAAGGTGTACCTAACACACCCACAAGATCATGTACAAGTTGCTTCAAAAAAATTTCTTCTAGAGATAAAAATGGGGTTTTTAGGTGTTTTATTAGATTTAGGGTTTTTGGGTCAATTTTCTTAGCATTTAGAGTTTTTTTTAATTTGATTTTTCTACCTTCTAGAATAATAGGATTTTATTTTTTAGTAGATATAATGGCTTCTTCTTCATCCTCCCTCACCACAAATATTGCTCCTAAGCTAGTGGTTATTAAGTTTCGAGGTGTCCACCTAAAATCATGACTTGAGGATGCACATTCAAAGATCTGAGATGTAGAAATGGGTCACATTAGCTGGAAAAAATTCTTGGTTCTATACAAAAAACCAAATGACAAGCCTCTAATGGTGTCTGCACTTATAAGATCAGGATTAGTAAACAAAGCTTCACATCTAGGTTTAGTATAATCTTCTAAGTTGATCATGGCTTTGGCTAAGAATTATGTTTTAGAAGAGACGGTGGTCAAAAGACTAACTAGAGAGATGGTTCTTGATCTAAGCCCTAAGAATATAGAGAAAGTATTTCATCTTTTGAGGGAAAATTAGTATATACAATTGACATACCATCAAGTGGAAAGGTGGTATAGAGATCATGAACAAGAAGCTATAGAAATTATACAATCTTCATATCTCATTGATAGAACACCTTTGGGAAGAAAACATGGAAAAGTAGATATGAAAAAAGATTACATGAAGGATGATATTGGAAATTCCATAGTGCTCCTAAAAAAAATCATGGGATTACTAGCAGTAGGACACTTAAACATATGGATGGTACACTTCATTGAAACCATCAAAATAACCAAGATTCCAATTGACTAGGCCACAATTCTCAGTAAGAATTTAGATGAATAGTTGGTGGTGGTCAAAAATGATCTAAGGTTCTATATGACATCTTATTTTGTGTATCTATTAGTAGTAAGAACTGTAGATTACCCAAGATTGTTTAGGAGGGATAACTTGCAAGATTTTGATGCATGACCTTATGTGGTATACCCCTAGCTAGTGAAGAAGAATCTCTCAGATCAAAGCAAAGAATATAGAATAGTGAATGCTACTTTCATTTTTTCAGTTGTTTGGTTTATTAAGGGAGACTATGCAAAAAGGATGTTAGAAGAGGTAGCAAAAAAAATTATAGAAATAGGCACCTACTACATCCAGTTTAAGACATTCAACTACTTAAGGGTAGCAAGTACAACTGAAAATCCTAACAATCTCCCTAGGTATCTATGTGATAGACTCATTTTGCTAGAGATTGCATGAAGACTCTCATCTACATATGATAGAGTAAGGAAGTGACATAAGAAGATCTAGGTAAGGCTCATCACCATAGGTCCATTTGGTGTCAAGAAGAAGTGGGATATTGTGACTTTTGATTAAGAATGGGATAAGTATCCCTTGGAGAATTATAACTCCTCTTGTCCATGTTTTGATAATATTGGCAAATTATAATTCTTGGTAGAAAAACAATTTAAACATAAAGATGCTATAAAGTATCATTGGATGAATGCAATAGATGACTATGATATCTTGATAAGGGATTATTGTAGGATGACCCTTTATTTTGAAGGTAGTTCCTTGAAAATAAATGTCCCATTGAAGGTTGTTCAAAAAGGCACTTTAGATTTTTTGGATCCTCTATACAATCAAGATAAGATATGCAATTGGCTGATCATGAATGCAAAGATTGATAGAGAATAAAATATAGATATCAATCATAGAGTGAGGCATATCATCTAGCTGACCAAGGAATGGATTAAGAGACTATTCAAGATGGATCCAATTCCACAAGAAGTAGTTTTCCAAGCTATAACTTTCCTAGTGAAAGGTAGAGGATAACCTTCCCTTGAGTTAAAGGACTTGTCTAGCTAGGTCTTCTAATGTAGAATGAAGAAGGAGGTCCACTATAACACTACCATCCATTCCTACACAACCTATTTAGGTTATTACTTCAAAGGATGAGCTACAATAGTAGATTGATGAGTAAGAGGACCAAGGGGCTAATCTCTTTGAGATGTCAAATTTTGATTTCATACCTAAGGGCACTAAACTTGTTGGCGATAAGATAAGGGATACAACAAAAAATTAGCCTTGGACTAGAGTCAATTACAACCTCAACCATAAGGACTTCAAGATGCCCTGCCATCACTAGCTTAAGATGTATCTTTAGTAGATAAAGGTTTAGCCACTCCTCACCCTCTGGTCAATGAAGAACAAGTGCAACTAGTATAGGAAGAAGAGCCACAACATAGACTGATTGATGAAGTATCAAAGAAGGGGAAAATATATGAAGAACCCCAAAAACTTTATCAAGATATAGGGGTAAGGATAGTGGGCTCAAAAAATATAGGAATGCCTGATATAGATACCTCACATAAAGAATGGACTCCAAAGAGGAGCAAGAAGGGAAAGGGTCTAGAAGAAAAAATTCCCTCTTTGTCTAAGTATAAGTCTCCAATGAAAACTACTCCAAGATGGTTGAGAAAAGAGGTGATGGTTAGGCATAAAAGGAAACTATAATGTACTAAGGAAGAGGGAACAAGAGAATTAGTAGAAGCTCTCAAGAAGCCTAAACTACCTAAGGGTGATGCGTGCACATTGGCCTTCATTATGAAGAACCAAAATTAGGACTTGTTTGCTCACATTTCTATCCCTCCTCTACATGTAGATACTGAAGATCTAACCACAAATGATTATTAGATCAAAGAAGTCTTTCTTTGAAAGCTAACTGTGGGCACAACTAAATTGATAGTCATTATCAGAATTAAAGAAGTGTTTAACCACTTAGACAAAGATGAGGTTGAATTGGTCAAGTTAAGAAGGTAAAATGAAATCATGATGGGATTTCTACATGAGTTAGTCATTCCTATTAACCTAGATCATTTGGAGGCCACCCTTGAAGAAGCTTTAGAAAAGAGAGATAAAGAAATGGCAGTTATATAGGGAGATCCAATTTTCAAGGCCTTTTAGTTATGGTCAAAAAGTTTGAGAAAAAGGTTGTGTAAATAATATAGGGGAACCTTATGTTATTGTACCATATGTAGAATAATACAGAGAAACTAGTTGCTATTTTAAACTAGGATTTTGGATTGATGGGCGAGGTACATACCTAGGAAAATGACCTTCGAGTGTTGTAGTCAATAAAAGGTTAGAGGTATCATATTTTGATGTATTTATATATATAGGATGAGTTAGATAGGATAGATGATTGGATTGAGAAGATTATAGATGGTAATAGAGTAATGGAGACATTACACACAGATATTCATAAGTTCAAGGATCAAACCCAAGAGCAAATTTTGGAAGAAGAGAAGTATTATAGTGATGCATATCTTGACATATTTGAAGATGAATCAAAAGATAAACTCCTATTGGTGCAAGAAATAATTGAATAATTTCAAAAAAAATTTGATGAAGCTTCAATTGATGAAGACATTAGACAAGCATTCAAGATGGAGGATGCATTATTGGAATTAGATATAAAACTAGAAGATTTTGTAGACTTGTATAGAAGTGAGCAACTAACAACATATAGTCAAGGATGAGTATAGTGCTTTGGATTTAATAGATGCTACCTAAGTGATAGAGATCATAGAAAAATTCTGGAGAAAACATCCATACATAGCTCTAGTATGAAGGGGAACAAAACCCATAAGCTAGAATTTTAGTTTTGACACTTGGGAAAATTTTGCATATTTTGTACCCTATTTTTCAAGGTGTGCTTCTCCCAAGATGTGCAAGGTGCACTTATCCAAATGTGTTCCTCTCTAAAGGTGTGCCATAAGTTTTTGAAGAAGTTAGAGGTGCACCAATAGTTAATTGCCAATTCCAAATTTAGAGCTTTCCATGCACCAAAAATACATTATGATGATAGTTCAACTCCTACAAAACCCTAGAGAAGGTGGAGCTTCTATTTTTGGCATCTCCAAAGACTCCTACATTGTCTAATAGCTTTATTCTTCTTATTTTCTCATGCTTTCTTTATTTTAAGACATGTAAATGCTCATGCACCCATTAAATGATATAAACAAGGGTGGAGTCCTACTTAGCACCTCTTGGAGAGTTAGTTTGTATATATTTAGATTTTTTCTATTAGTTTTAAGCATATATTTACATGAAGGAATATCTCACTCTCAACACAAATTTACAAGAATATTTCCTATAAATTGAGGAATTAAATGTGTATTTTGGGTTTTTATTTTGATGCGATAATATATTATATTGGCACTCTCATTCAAAGTGTAGTTATTCTTGCTTGAGTGTGTTATATTTAGTGAATGTATGTTCATGGAGTGTAATGGAGTCAATAGTTTATGAGCAATCTTCTAATTCTAGTGTTTTCCATGTGTTTACAAATTCTACTAATGTACTTAGTTGGAGAAGAGTGTAACACCCCACCAAGGGATCCAAAAGAATTAACCTAAAGTTTAACTAAGTTTTCCAAAAAATAAAATTAAAGAAAAAATAACATACACATCAAACAAAAAGTAGTGGAAGTAATAACATACAATCATAATTAAGAAAACATCACATATTACATTCCTTAAAGATTCCAAGATGTTGAGTCACACTTAAATTTAATTAATACTAAGTCTAATAAATACCACATCCACATGAAAGAATAATTATAAGTCCAAATCTATTTAAATAATATATATTTGTTTTGAATGCCATCTGGAAATAAAATTTGGAATCTTTAATCATCCATTGTTCATGTCATAGGATATGAAAGGTTGAAAGAATATACATTTATAAAATAGATTATATCATCTCTCTGGGATCCATGAAAAAAAGTACCATATAAAAAGTAAAGGTTATCCACCATAAAGATATAAGTGTTCATCATAATACACAATGATAGAATGAAAGGTAAAGAAGACAAGAAACTCTAGCCATAACAACAATAGATGGATCTCAATGGTAAGAGTAAAAAGCACTACCACTTGACTGCATGGTAACCCAAAAAGGCCCTCTCCCACCACATTGAGGAGATAGTCTCAAGTCCCAAATAGGATATCAATCCAAAAAATCAAAAGTAATATCTAAGTCAAGGAAACCCTAAAAGTAATCTAAGTCAAAGGTTCCAAGATAAATCAATAGCTAGAGCCCAAGGCAAACACATACATGTAGAAAACCTACTATGTAAGTAGGAAAATGTCATCACATGATTCAATGTTAGAGTTACCCTAGAAATCTAACTTGCCCCTAACACCCTAGTGAGTCTATGTGGCACTAGTATCCTCTCCTATTGACAAGGCATACTAATGATGCATGGTCGCACCCAAGTGTTCTTTCTACTCGCATCTTAGTCTATACTAGCACTTGAGGCATGGGCGATAACATACAAAGACTCTTATTAGGTTCATTTTAATCTCATTTAGTGTAGTGTTTTCACTTATTAAACAACTTACAATGGGTTACCCTAGCAGCCACTTAGGGCCTTGGCCTCCATTGCAAGACACTTCTCAACATTTGCATACAAATAACCTACCCTAGGCTCATAAAATCACAAATCAAATAATTAGAATATTCCCCTAATTCCTATACAAGTGACTAGAAATTATCAAAAGATAAATCACAATAATCCATCAATTCTCTACAAGCAACTAGAAAGTATCCCTAAAATCACTAATACAAGGTTGTGACAGAAAAATTGCAATGGCACTTCCGTTGCAATTTGGTACCAAATGTATTAGTGAATACTAAACGAATACTCAAAATGGTTAAGTCAAGTATGTCATAACATTCATCCCATTATCCCACAATAACACTGAAAACAATAACCAATAATATAATCAAACTCATCATAGAGCATACCAACACATTACCATGGTTGAGTTTAAAAGATCAAGATCAATTCATCATAACATCACAAACACAAAACTCCCAAGCCTCTAGTAGATTTCCTAGCTCTAGTCAACCCAAATCCAAAACATAGACATGGTATAGATAACATAGTAGTTTCATAGTTTGGTTTGATTTTGAAAACATATAGTTGAGTTTATAGTAAGGTTTTAGTTTTCTTCAATGTAAGTTTTCAAATACCTACGATTTACCAATTAACCCGTATTATTTACGCCATTCTTGGTATTTGACTAATTGCACAATTACCCTAATTTGATTTTAAGTCCATTGTTCCAAATGATTTAAGGGTAATTATTTATTTAAAATATTAAAATAATAATTAAATAAATTAACAACTCTATTAATTGACCTCTATTATTAATTAAAATAAAATATTTTTTATTTAATTAAATTAAATAATTATATAAAAAACTATATATAACCATTTATTAATTATTTATTAAATTAATAAATATTAATTAAATTTTTTAATAGTAAATAATAATTTAAATTATTAAAATTAATATTCAATAAAAGAATTTTTTTAAAAAAAAACTAATAATAAAATTTTATTTTAAAATTCAGCGCATGTTTATAAAGCCTACCGACTTTTTAAAAGCCTGTAGTTGTTGTAGGTCTATAGACTTATGGTTGTGGACATGGCAATGGCCTACCATGTGGACCATCAATGGTTGTTGGTAGTAAACTACCATGGCAAGGTTTAATCAATAGGAGCTGGGGTTTGGTGGCCTGCATCCCCACCACACACACACACACACACACACACACACACACACACACACACACACACACACACACATGCACATGCACACGCACACGCACACGCACACACAAACACACACGCACACACACACACACACACACAGATATATATAAAATTATTTTCTTTTAAAATTTAAATATGATTTATTTTTAAAAAAAATGTTTGGCAAACTTAGTAAAACTTTAGGTTAATTCTTTTGGATCCCTTGGCGGGGCATTACAAAGAGATCGCCCTATTGTTCTTGCATAGCATTTTGTCTTGCATGAGTGTACTTTATGTGGCCTCGTGATCTAATGAAAAGTGAAACATCTTATAGTTACTAAATTCTCATTGATGATTGCATTAGTGAAATTAAGGAAGCATTGCTCCTATTTTGATTGGTTACCTATTGATCTTTTCAAAGGCTTAACTTGCATACGTGTTGTTTTCATGGCTTATGTTCATTAGGAATTTATTTTTCAAGTCATTTTCTTAAACTTCTTGTTACCTTATCTTCGTTATTTTCTTTCACAAACACTTGATTAATTTAGGAATTTTATACAATTTCATAGTTAAAACTGTATTCATTAAAAAATAAAAAATAGCAAAAAAACATATCTCTTTTTGTGGTTAATTTTGAAACAACAAGTAGATTGATATCTTATGTGAAATTGGTTTGAACCAGAAAAGTCCTCCCTATAAAAAAACACATTTATCTTCAACTAAGGAGCTTCTAGTAGGTTGCAAGATCACCCAAAACCTTGGAGTTAATCCCAAATCAGCTTTTCAAGAGAGGAGTTTGAAAGGATTCCTACCATTAAGCATCCTGCAAAATGATAGCTCAACAAGAGATAGTGACAATTTTTGATTTGAGGGAATCTTCCATCTATTTATAAGGCATTAACTTATCATCTTTTGTCTCATAGTCATCATTGACTTGTCAGATGACTAATTGGGAATCATTGAAAATTTGCAAATATTTAATGTTCCATTGGATAACTAGATTTAGTCCTATGATGATTGCCTCATATTATTCTATGTTGTTTGTACAACTAAATGTTATCCAATGTGACTTGGGGATTATGTCTCCTTGGCGTGTGATAAACATAATGCCAGCTCCTCAACCATTTCATGCATGTGATCCATCAAAGTAGAGCCTCCATTCATTAGCTATATCCATTTTAAATATGGCTTCATCTAGAAATTATATCAACATGGGATGATCATATATCATAGGTTCTTCTACTAATTGATTTGCTATCGCTTTCCCTTTGAATTCCATTTGATCTACATATTCAATGTAAAATTTAGTAAGGATCATAACCAATTTTTCTAAGCATCCTATGAGAGAAACTTTGCTTAGGAGATATTTTTATTAGGAGAGACAAACAATGTTTTTTGATGGAGCATATAATGTCTTAGCTTTTGGGCTACAAAGACGACAACAAGGCATGCTCATTCAATGAGTGAATAATTTAGTTCATATCCCACAAGTGTTATGTTGATGTACTAAATGGCTTACTCTCTTCCTTGTTCATCAGTTTGTGCTAAAAGAGATCCTAATGATATTTGTGGGGCTAAGATGTACATAATGAATGGTTTTCTTTGAATAGGAGACATTAAAATTGGTGGATGTAGAAGATAGTCTTTGAGTTTTTTAAAAGACTCATCACACTAGTTGTTCCATTGAAAGGATACACACATAATAAATATTGGAATGAGTGACATTTATTTTCTAGCTATGCAATGAATTTATGGATAGATTGTAATCTCCCTTGTAGACTTCTTAATGTTCTTAGATTTGTTGGAGGAGGCATTTCAAGTATTGCTTTCACTTTTTCAAGATCAACCTCGATGCCTTGTTGGTAAATAATACACCTTAGGAGCTTTCAAAAAAAAACTCCAAATACACACTTTTTAGGATTCAAATGGAGCTTATAGCTTTCCATTCTATTCAATATTTTGTCTAGGATGTCCAAATGATCACTTCTTCTAGGGGATTTGCAAAGTAAGTCATCTACATAGTCTTCCATTAGGATGTGCATGAAATCATGGAAGATGGCAGTCATTGCTCTTTAATATGTTGCTCCAAAAATTTTAAGGCCAAAAGGCATAAAATTATAGCAATATGTTCTCCAAGGACATGTGCAAGTTATTTTGTGTTGATCTTCAAGAGCTATTCTAATTAGGTTGTAGTGGAAGAAGCGATCTATTAGTGATAAAATCTCATATACAGTTGTCATGTCTATGATGATGTCTATATTTGGTAATGGGAAATCATCCTTGGGACATGCTTTATTAAGATCCCAGAAGTCTATGCATATGTGGATTTTTTGAAAGTGTTTTCTTACTAGCACCAGGTTGGATATCCACTTTGCATAATCAATGGGTCTTATGAAGCCTACATCCAATAGTTTTTTCAATTTAGCTTCGACAAGGAGAGAAACTTGAGGATGCATCTTTCTTAACTTTTTCTCTAGTAGCTTCACTCCTAATTTTAATGGGAAGTGATGGAGGATTAGTTTGGGATCTAATCCAGGCATGTTTGCATAAGACCAGGTGAAATTTATCTTCCTTTCCAAAAATAATTTGACAAACTCATCTCTTTCCTCTAGTGATAACAAGGCTACAAAATGTATGATCTTAGGGTTGTTAGGTGTTCCTAGATTTATCTCTTCTATCATTTCCATAAGTAATCCTAATCTTTCCTTCAATAAGGGTATGTCAAATCTTCCATCCTTGGGTGCCTCAGAGACATTTTCACCCTTGGATATGTCCTTATTTTTACTTTTTCATGGTATAATGGTAACTTTTGGTTTTCACCAAGAGACCTGCTTTTGTCTTTTTTTGCTATTTTTCCAATTTTGTGACTTGAGGATGGAGTTGACTTCCCAAAGTATGCTATGATTTTTAGGTCAATAGAAAATCTTGACTTGTGATCTCCCCATGGTAAGTCTTCATGGAGCTCAAAAAATTCTATAATGGCATTGTTATTTTCGAACTGATCAAAGGTCGGTGGTCCTTGTTGGTCCCAATCCATGAGTACAGGGTAAGCTAGGGAAATTCCATCATTAGTGTTGAAAATACTATGATTAAAGGAAAAGATATTGCAATCACTATCATATGGATTATAAACTCCATGTTTAGAGGTAAGAGGACTTGAGTCCCATTATATTTCATCAAAGGATTCTAGACGGGTTGTGGAACTAGGTGGGGTGCTAGTGATATGTTTATCCTATATTGGTAGTTCATTAGGATCAAAGATGTGGTCAAGACCATAGCGGTTATTAGGGTCATCAATGTTGGGTTTAGATTTTGTGGTGATAGGTTGGGTGTTCTTAGATGCCTTTTCATTGGTTGAAGCACTCAAATTCTTAGATGGGGATGACTCAGTATTAGGGAGACCAAATACAAATGGATTGAATCCAAGTCCTAGGCTACAAGGTCATCCTAGTATAGTAATAGGTTGAATAATGCCTTGCTTTTAAGGTCCCAAGCCACTACATGCATCATATCCCTTTTTTGGCATGATGGTGAATCCAAATCCATACTTATATGAGGATATAGGAGTAGGTTTGTGTTCTTCTTTAGCCTTTCCAATATAGAAAAATATATTCTCATAGACATGTTCTTCGTGTAGGCCACCTCCAATAATGAAATGAATAGAAGTGGAATTTTGTGTACTAATCCCATAATGTTATGCTTTCAATAGTTATAATTTACCATAAGATTAAGGAGAAAGTGGTGACTCGCTAATGTGGAATACTTGAGACATTAAGCACTCTCAACACTCTTTGTCTTCAATCTTCAACTTTTCCTTGACTTTCTAGAGGAGTACATTAGGGTGAACATATTTAGAGGAATCTATGGGTTATGCTTCATTATTTTTTGGGACTTGGTATGTAGTAGCATCTCTTAGATTAGTAAAAAAATGGAAAGGATCTGGATCACTAGGGATGGTAAACTCCACATAATTGTAGGAAAAATTTAAACACTAATGATATGTAGAAGGTACTACCTTCATAGCATGGATCTAAGGATGTCGTAATATCATGTTAGAATTCATGTCAATATCAAGGAATTAGAACAATGTGTTCTTGGTAGCTGAACCAACTCTTATGGGTAATATGATAATGCCCTTAGAGAAGAATTCACCATTATCATAGGCCTTTATTGTGATTCCACAAGAGGGATCCACATCTTCTTTAGAGTAACCAAGACCCTTGAAAACTTTAAGGGTACAAATTTCCATTCTTGCTCCTCCATATTTCAAGACATATCTAACCTTGGCATTATGTTTAAGACTTTAAGATAGGTTCCCAATCATGACCTAGAACTGGGAAATATCAATGTTATCTAGTACTATGGACTCTTTTAAAGCTTGGTAAGGGATCTTCTAATGCTAGGATGATGCATGTAGAAAATCTAGGATGGATATTTGTGCTAGGGTTTTTCCAAGTTGGTCAAAATAGTTGTAATATGAAGAAGTAGGATCAATAGGTCTACCAGGGGTCATAGGTCTAGCAGAGGTGGTAGTTCTAATTAGAGCCATAAGTCTAGTTGGGGCTTTAGATAAGGTAATATGAGTGTAGTAGGTGCTAACAAGATGGCGAGGGTCTTCAAATTTTAAGGTGAGTGTGGATATGCAAGAGCCAAAGTCATTGAAATAGTTGATGGTGTAGTCATATCCAGTGCATGTGTAGTTACCCTCTAAGTTGGATTTTGAACTAGAGGCTTTCCCTTTGTCATGATTACCTAAAGGATCTTTAAAAATAGTATGATTAGAATTCGATGTTAGTTGTGATGGATCAATTGTGATCACACCATCATAAATAAGGTTTTATATTTCATGTTTTAACTGAAAACATAACATGGTCTTTTGTCCTTTGATATGGTAGTAATTACAGAATTTGTTGCCATCCCAACAAGAGGTCTTAGTTAATGGTTCATTTATGATTGAGAGTAACTAAAAGAAGTTATTACTAAGTAATTGTTGAAGTGTAGTCTCAAGAGGTATCCCCAAGGGTGTGAATTTCATGTGTTTATCTCTAGGATGTCTTTGAGGTTTGTCTTGTGTGGAAGTCTGAGTTTTCTATTGTTGAGGTGGTGCTTGATTGGGAGTTTTCAAATTTTTAGAGTTTGCACCTTTTAGGGATAGTCAAGGTTGTGTTGTGTTGATCATGTTGGTGCTCACAATTGTAGCCCGAATTTTGAGTATTGTTGAGAAAATTGAGCCTTATAAATGCTTTTAGATGCATATGTACCTAGCTGTACCTTTGAGGCCCCTAAGGTGTTTAATGTTTCTAACACCTTCCATTTAGTGCGCCTACTTGTTCCATGAAGTTAAATTGAGATTCTGAGCTATTTTGTGAAGTCTCATTTTGAGCATTTGCCAAATTTGCATTTTACCCTAAGTGTCAAATAGTGATAGGAGGCTATGTTTGTAATTGAATAACTTGCACCCAAGAATGTTTTAGCACTCACTGCTTTGGGAATATCTAGTGTCCATACTTGAAAACCTATGTTTTAGATTTTTAGTCATTTTGAGTTTATTTGACTAGGTTTTGAGTTCCTCGAAGTTGGTAGTTTACTGTTTTCACACATTTGCAAATTGCATACATTTTTGAGAAGCGCTATTTGATGAGTTATAATTTTTGACCAGTTGGCAAAAATGCTAAAATTCCTTTTGTTTTGTATTCTAGATGTCAGAGACTTATTATGTTTCAAGTTTGAGCTAATGACGAATCTATTTGATTAGTTTTCAAATGCAATTCCGAACACAATTTCTAAAGTTTTACTGGTGTTGACAAGTATAGATTGTATGGTACCCCTGTTCATGATGTTATATCTTGAGATCTATGACTGGTCAGATCGAATGGATTTTACCATTGTATTGTCCTCCAAAAAATTCTTTAAGTTTTCCAATTTTCAAGTCTTGATGAATCCATTTGCACACTTTTCCAAGTCAATTCCATTTGCAAAAATTACTTTTTAGACATTGTTTCCAATCAGTAATTCTGAGTAGCCTACTTTAACTACTCACCATTTGCGTCCTGTTATTCATCATGAGCCCAAATCAGAGTTTCATAATGTCCTCATGATAAAGAACCAATGCCCCAATTTTTGTCTCCCTTGGTGTCAGTTTGCCTAGTTTTTCGAGCCAAATCCAAACCCAATTTATGGTTTTCTGACATGTTTGTTTGTAGGTAATTCTGAGAGGTCAACTTTGATAGTGAATATCTTTTGGCCCCAAATTCATCATGAGACAAGATTCAACATGGTAAAAGTATATAGAAGAAATAATCTGTGTGTCAGTTTTTAAAGCCTGGTTAGAGGTTTGGGTCAGTTTGTAAGGCCAGTCAATAGACCTCCTAGAGAAAAAGTGACAGTTTGTAGTTTAGTGGTAAAATGGTTTTTAGTTGATTAATCCATGATCAAACTTGATTCAAATCAGTTCCAGATGATCAATAGATCAATCCAAGATTTCAGTAGTACGAAAACAAATTTTTTTTTAGTTAGACCCACTTGAGGCCTGACTAATTGCATCAGAATGCTGAGAAATGGATTATAAATGAAAAATGTTTGAGCAATAATAAGACTTAACTAATTACTACATCATCTTAGTAAGAATGTAAAAAATTTGTGAATCAACATGAATTATATGACTTCCTGATTCACAAATGATCATAAAAGTAATCTCTACACATTTTTAATGTTTCCCACCACAATAACAAAGAAGGCATAAAATAGGGGCCAGTAACATATGAAGAACACACCATGTTTGGATGATAGGCATTAAAAGGAAGACTACTTTGAACAAAAGAGCCACAACCTTTTAAGGGAACCCCATGGCAAAGATGAAGGAAGACGTAGCACAATATTCAAAATCTACATCATATTTCTCATGGGGATGTTTTAAATCTTTGACTTCTACAAAGAAAGACATAGCATTGGTGTTATGTTCAATACAAAGGAAGATGTAGAACTCAATCCATTCAATACATATTTCAATTTCTTGCGATATGTAATGTTAAGTTCATACGCAATTTTGTGGGTAGAGTTTAATACAAGGACCCATAGCATATCAGAGCATGGTAAAAAGAAGCAGTGGCATACACATCACAGGAGCTCCCTCAAAGGAGCATTAGATGAAGAATTCGCAGGTTACAATGAATAGAGAAACTATGCCTCCAATCAATGAATTTTCAATAAGCCTCCACATTGGAGTTAAAGGAACTTCATAAAAGCCATGTCTAAAGAAGCCACACCTTTTAAAAGGGGAGCTCACACGAAATGAAGGAAGGCATAGATCAACAAGAATAAGGGAGTCAAAGCATGCTATGTGCAGCACCATTGAAGACATCCCACATATTGGGAATAGCCAAAGTATTAAAAGAATGAATAGGACACCCATGCTATAGATCAGATCCATGACAGGTACAACACCTGCAAAATCTAGCCAACGCTTAAAGAAGGGGGTCACCTTGCAAGGAGAAGGCATCACCAAATACGAAGAGAAAAATAGAAGTTCCACTCCATAACCAATGTGGAAGGTAGAAAGACATCATTTAACACCAACAACATAAGGAAAATTCCAAATAAAGGGAAAATTAAAGAGGCTACACAAGGGGCTCCATGTGGAAACATGGTGTCAATAGAGACTCTGTAAGAAGAGGCATCCACACCTAGGAGAGGCAGTAAAAAAAAAAAGTCATGCCAATAGAACATAGCAAGAGAAACACATGAGAAGGAAGATACTAAAGGCACCCATTATGAGTTAGCCGCATATAAAGGAGAAAACCTACAGTTTAAAAGAGAGTCAATGCAGCAAGTTTGAGAAACCAACTTGCAGGAAAAGGGAAGGGATGCCATCAAGGAGGTCGCTATAGCATTGAAGACAAGTTCCATGGAAGAGAGACTTGCAGGAGACACCTTCGAAGACCCTAAATAGAAGAGGCATAGAGTGATGGGGAGAATCAACGCAGGATGTTAGTTCCATATGGTCCAAAGCTGTAGGAATTTTAGACTTTAAATACTCTCGCACACAATCATAGAGTATCTTAAAAGGGCATGCCTTTTAAAGGTAAGCCATGCATTGTGGTGGACCTGACTCAGTCGTAGACAGCTAGTGGGGAAGGTAAGCACCAATTTTGACGGTTAATGTAATTGGGCCCAATGTATGAGTGGAAGAATGAACATGGTAGGCTTACACCCTTGTGTCGGACATAAGAGCATAAAGCAAATTACGAAGCTTTATGGTGGCACAAGGAATGTAAGAATGTAAGGAAATATTGAAAGGGCTTCGATGCTATGGTTGCTAATGTAAGAACATAAAGGCGTAAGAGTGGAGGGATTGAGATGAAGGCTTCATGGTGTTATGCTCAAGGTCATAAGGCCGTAAAGGAATGTATTCCCATTTGGGCATAAGGGGATTTTTGAAGCCTTCCAATGCTATGAGTTGATGTGTTAGGATGCTTGTATGCACATAAAGGAAGAATTTGAGGATCCCAGGGCTATGGGATATGGAAATATTAATTAAAAAATGATATGTTTCCTATAAGAGCATAATATATGGAGAATTAATTAATTAATTAAAAATTTCAAATGTTGATGGCAAATAGATGATTGACACATGGCATCAAAAGATTGGAGAGATAAGGAGAAATTAAAGTGATTTAAAAATGACATCCAAGAGTATTTTCAATGCATGATTAAGTGGAAAATTTGAATTATTTTAAATTTTCTATATAGTTCAAACTATATAAATTTTTTAATTTTTGAATTTTAAATGTCTGTTCACAGTCCAGGGGCTAGATTTTCAAATGGCCATAACTGGGGCATTTTTTGTCCAAATTGGGCACTTAAATATATTGTTGGAACTGGGAAAAAGTAAATTTTCCAAATTTGGGGTCAGATTTTGCACAAGTCTTCACCAGTTTAGGCTATAAGCAGTTTTGTAATTTCTAGGGCATTATCAGTAAAAAAGGCAAAATTCATCATGGGATGTCAGAATTAGTTAGGGAACATATATTGATGTTTGTTGATGCTTAAAATGAATTTTGGAAATTTACTCTTCTTGAGTTCATTTTTAACCAAATTTTACTATTCCAAATCAAGCATCAAATTAGTTACTTTTTCAATAAGATATTTTAGATGTTTTGTGCTTTTGGAGGCATAACTGATTGAAGATTTGATATGCAAGTTGAAGGGAAAGATTAAAAGGATGTTTTTAACTTGTTGAGAAGGTTTTCCAACTGGATAGATGTCATGTTTTGATAAAATCTGGGATTTCTTCTCCTATATCTTTCTTTTCCTCATCTATTGCAAGGGTTCTAGTCTTTGGAGAAAAACCAGTCACTACTGTGATACCATGTTTTGGATCTAGTTTTGATGTGTTCCCATACTGTGATACCATATTTTCTTTCAAAAAATTCTTATTATATGAATAGGAGTAATAAAGAGAACATAGATAGGTCAGGTCTTTTAGGTGTTTATATGTTTTGATTGCATTATATAACTATATTGTTCCAAGGAAATTAATACAAAAGAGAAGAAATTTTATTAGTTTCATTTTGATTCTTATTTCCTTTATCAGTGATCCTCAATGTTTTGCAATCTTTGAACAAAGAGCTTAGTTTTCAGTTTTAGTCCCTTAAGGCTATATGTTGTTTCATTGTTGCTTATAACTCAAGTATTTATGTAAATGCTTTAGAGGAATTAGTAGGGTTGCAAGTTTACTGATGAGGATATCATGTAAGAATGAGATTTAGATTGAATATGGATGTCTATTTACAAGGTGAATGGATAGATCATATACATGAATATATAAATAAGTCTCAGGTATCTATATGTATGTGATTTATTCATGGGCAATTCTACTATTAATCAAATTTTATTTCCATCTCATGTTGAAGGACTTAATAGAATGACCTCACTCAACTTATGAATGTCATAGATTTATAATTTGCTACTGTATATCTATGTTATTGTATGAGTTATTAGGAGATATAAGGGTTTTATCTACATTATTAGATTCAGGGATATGTTTTTTGCATTGGTATGGTATTAATTGAATCTTAGGTCCACCCACCTAGGTTTAGCAAAGCCTAAATTGAAGAAGGGTCCAGCCTTATAGTTGGTCCGATGTTTGAAATGGCATGTTGAAAATGGGAGTTAGCTGCCCGTAGGTGTACCATATTCTCATCAGGATAATTGAAAACCCTCCAGCATTTTCAAGCACCAATAGATCATTCATGCATCCATAATACCACCATTGTTTATGTTCTTGTTCTTGGAGAAAAAAAATTCCTTATCATTAGACAAGTTTGTATTTATGTTCTCGTTATTTTTGTTGAGGACGCCTTTGCAAATGAGGGCATATTCAATGCTAGCTTCCTTTTTCATTAACTTAGAAATGGTGCTTGGACTCTTGATCTTCAGTTCATACATTAAATCAGGGACTAGGTTTTCAATGCACAGATTAAATTGTTGTTCTTCAAAAATATTTAGTGAGCATTGACTGAAAAATTTCTCCACCATTATAGGAATGTTATGAATGGTTCTCCTATCTTTTGTTTTATTTAGCATAGATCTGATAGTGTTACCTTGTTTTTTATGTTGTAGGTGAAGTAGGATATTAATTTTTTTGCTAGTTCTAACCAAGATGTATATTACCAAGAAGTTTGGAGTACCATTCAAGTGTGAGACCACCAAGAGAATAAGGGAATAGTCTCATCAGATATGTGGGTTTGTCATTGAGTTTAGTACAAGAGGCACAAAATATATGATCAATTGGGTTTCTTTTCTCTTGATATTTTTTGAATCTTGGTGCCTCAAAATGTTTTGGAATTGGAGGCATATACAAATTTTTATCAAAAGAATTAGGATGTAAATCCCTTTCTATATATAGATCATGTTTCTTCTAGACCCCTAATGCCTCAACTTGTTTGGATAGTTGTTTGAATTTTTGAAGTAAATATTCATTAGGATTTTGAATGATAGTCCTTTCCTTGATTTTCTTGTGCCTACAAGTAGATCATTTACTATGGAGAGAACTATGTCTACTTGGTTCTAACATTTCTATATCCGAAGACTTGGGTGATGTGTCACTAGGAGGTGGAGGTATGTTGGCACCTCAGAGACAAAATAGTCCTTATTGTTGTACTTGTTATTGTGGTATTGATTGTGAGAGTTGCACCATAGGTTGTTGTTGCATCACTTGTTGTGGTTGTTTTTGTGCCATTTGTTGTGGTTTTTGTTGAGATACCTCTATTGGTTGAATGTGAGTTCATGTATGTGTCTATTGTTGTGGAGGTATCTATTGAGTTTGGGGAAAATGTTGTAGTTTTAAAAATTGTTGTTGATAGGAAATATGTTACTCTAAGCATCTTTGGTATTCCAATAGTTATTTCAGTTTCTCCTTTTGTTTAGCAAACATTCTTTTTTTCTTGGGGAATTTTTACTAGTACATTGCATGTAAGTCAAGTGGATTTAGACTAGGCTTTGTGTTAGGGAGGTTGGATCCTTGTACCACTTGAGGTTGTTGTTTTTTTTTTATGTTGATACCTTGTATGTATGTTAAGTTTATTTTGACTTGGTTGTGCATTAGGGATGTTAAGTCCTTGTCCCACTATAGCTTGTTATTGTCTTGGAAGTTGGTTATGTCCTTTAAAGGTGAACATCATGTTTGGGTCTTTGTTTTGATACTTTTCTATGTTAGACATTTCACCATGGGACATATTCCTTTGGGGAATGGTGAAATGTTGATAAGGCTCTTCCTTTGTATGTTAATAGGGGTTTTTGAAATTGATGTTTCACATGGTATACTCATAAGGGTCTCCATAACATTTGATGTCATAATAGTTGGCAGAGTTAGGAGCAAGGGTGTGCTTTATTTATTTTCCTACAAAGGAGGTATGTTTGGAATCCCTAGAGTGCAAGTCCCCTTAGGCACATCTTATTTTTGCATTATTTGATTGAGGTCAATTCTTAACATCGTTTTGGTATATTTTGGAAGGATATTGTTTCCATTGATTGATGGAGGTTCATTAGACAAAAGATTGATATTAATTTGCTCAAAAGTACTTTGGAGAATTTAGATGGTTGATTCTTGGTGATATTGTATAGGTGTTATCTATGTGTTTGAAAATTCCAAAGGTTATTTTCCCTTGTCCAAGTCCAAATTAATCATGGGTTGTATGTTTTTTAATGTTAAATTTTTTTGATGTTTGGACTTAGATCCCTCCAAATTTGGATTAAATTTGATGATTTCTTGGGCTGCCAAAAGTTTAATGTTTTTTTGAAAGTCTTGTCTTGGAAAGCCCTAGCCATTTCTTCATCAATGATGCTATAATTCATGTTGGAACCGTCACTTAGGTGCAAAGTACCTTATATTTTTGGAGGATTAAAGGTACTTGTGTTAGGTTTATTAAATTCAAATGAGTGAGTTTCTTCATCCTTAGGAGTTGTAGGTACACTTCCACATCTGGCTTGTATAGCTATGAATATGAGTTCAAAATCAAGAATCCATTGAACCATTATATGTGTAGGGGAAGTGTTCAAAGGAAAATTCATATTAGACATGTTATTTAGGGTTGGTTATGTCATTTCTTGATTTTTAGGGTTTTTTGGATACATGCTTAATAGGTCCACGAGTAAAGGTTGTGAGGCTTCAGTTTGGTCCTTATCAAATCTTTGTTGAGATTTTTTTCTCTTATTTGGTCTTGGATGAGGTTTAGGTTCTCCTTTAGGTTGTATTTATACCTTAGAAAATAAGGTTTGATATAGTTCTTCTAGTCTTTAAGTTGATTGTGTGCTTGTAAGTGTTGGCATGATACCTACAGATGCATATGCAATGAAGAAAACTTGAAATGGACACTCTAACTCCCAAGTGCACCTAAACTACCAACTATGCTCAAGTGCACCCTTAGTGTACTTGGGGCCCTTAAGGTAGGAAGTAGGTGACCAAAAGGTATGCAATTGGTAAAAAGATGTGTTAGGGTGACAAATATATAAAGTGTTAATTATCAAAGTGTTTTAAAGTGTTTTCTAGGGTTTAGGGATGCAATGCAAGCTACAAGAATATAGTTTGGGGTGCTAGAAGCTAAAATGAACTTCCCAATTACCAATTGTACTCTAAAACTACCAACTACATATTGAAACTACCAAGTGTGCACTTGAAGTGTGTAGTTGGTAAACCAAGGGTGAAGATGGTAAAATAGGGTAAAACTTGATGATATGGAAGTGGGTATGCAAGATATGAGTATTTTTTGGATTTTTAGGTGTTTTGGAGTGTTATGCAATCTATGGAAGTGTAAAATGGCCTAGGGTTTTGATATGAAAGATGAAAATGTCCTAAGGAAATGATGCACAAATATAAATGTGAATGACATTTTGAAATTTGGCTGATGGGTATTAAAATGACTCTATGGTATGCAAAATGCAGATTAGGGTTGGACTTTAGATTTGGGAATGATGTTAGAGGTTGATGTATCCAAGTTGGACTATATAAAGGGAGGTGTGTTAAGGTTGATAATAAAATTTAGGACATGCAATATGGGAATATGAGATCAAGAAGACAAGTTTATCGACAAACAAGTTGATGGTGTTGGATATTGGAAGAGATGCTAGGTTTTTGGACTATGCAAGATAAAGTGGTTATGCAACTAGATTTAATCAATATGACATTTAGGGAGACTGGGAATATTATAATTCTATGAAAAGGATGTATGCAAGGTTTTGAACTTAGGATCAAATCTTTGGAAAGTATTAGTCTAAGAGTTTAACCTTGTGAAGATGGACTTTGAATCTTGACCAACAAGAGAAAAAAATTGAAAAGATCAAGTTGATAAAAATGATAGGTCAAATCCATCAAGACATAGATAGAGTTTGACCCAGGAAATTGATAAAAATGACAAAAATACAATGGTCAAGATCCATCATCCATCAACATTAGGAGATACTCTAGGACTCATACTTTTTTCTTATTTTTAACTATGTTCAAAGAGTTTTGAGGTTCAAAATGAGGTTTAGGGATAGTCAAAATGAGGATTATGGGGATTAAAATGAGGTTTATGTAGATTGGATATGAAAAATGCAAGGGTTGTAGGATGAAAAATCACATTTGGGGCACAAAGAGATGTTCAAGGTTGTGTTCAAGATGAGGACTTACACATGCTTCTGAGTGTAGTTCTAGGGTCCCAGAATGCAGTCTGGAGGTCTAAAATGAGCATGCTAGTAACCAAGTGCAATATGATAGTATCGAGTGTGCTCTAACATAACCAACTATTCCTATGGTTAACTTGGGGCTAGTTTGAGCATAGTTGGT
Organism: Cupressus sempervirens; assembly: GCA_028749045.1. Classification (NCBI taxonomy): domain Eukaryota; kingdom Viridiplantae; phylum Streptophyta; class Pinopsida; order Cupressales; family Cupressaceae; genus Cupressus; species Cupressus sempervirens. The sequence goes on along the minus strand of CM053790.1, from coordinate 310,713,692 downwards.
AGTTTCATGGCATAGGTGGGAAGTTGGGTTTAAAGTGTTATCTAATCTAATAAAGCCACACATAAAGTTTGGACAAGCACATGGGTCTTTGACAATGTCTTGCAAACAATAATTAGTAGTTTTCAATGATTATGTCTTCTCCCAATGATCACCACACACTATAAATAGATCATTAGTAATAGAAAAACATTTACTCTAGGTTCTCTAATGCGATTGAAATCCTAGATGTAGATTCTAATTAAAACATGTACTTTCTGTGAACCAATTGTGCTCTGATAGAGAAAACTGCACCCCAAAAGGCTAGAGAGACTTAGGAGATCCCCAAGTGCCCTTAGATAGTGTTAACTATGCAACTAGTTTAGCTAGGGCTAGTTTGAGTACATTTGGTAGGTTTGGTGCGCAGTTGGGAGACTAGGTGTAGATTGTGGGGAAATGAAGCCAAAATAATACCCTGGCCTTGGAAAATTGAAATATATTATATCAAGTGTGCTAAGACTATGTAGAGTGCACCCTTAGTGCACTTAGGGCCTAGAAGGGAAAATTTGGTGTTTTTGGAGTGTAGTTGGTTAGGTATGAACACTACATAGGGATTATGGTGACTCCTAGGCCCCTAAAATAGCTTCCTAAGGATCTCAAGTGTGCCTTGACAAAGTAGAGTGCAAACCTAAGAAATCAAGCTATATAAATGCATTAATGAAAGATGAAAACATGTTACTATGCCTCCTAATTAAACTAGGTATGATAAAAATAAACTAAGGTTTTCACTTTGGGTTTATCAATTATAGGACTAGAAAATGGGTTAGAACCTAGCATACTATGAGCAACCACAAAAAATTAATAAACATACACTAAAACCCTTCTAATCTACCATGAAATCCAACTAAAATAAAGAAAGAAACACAAAATAAAATTTCCTCTTTAGCTATAGCTCCCATATCCTTCTTTCTTCTCCATTTGATGTAGCTCCAATTTCCTATAGTGCCTATACAATTGAAAGCAAATGACTATGTTATGATGATTCTATTGAGAGTACCAGAAGTGTGGTTTGGGCATGATGTGAGAATAGAGACTCTAAGAGATCAAAAATAAGAGAAAGATAGCTCAATTTATAGCCAAAATGCAAGAGGAGAGAATTGAATAAGAGGATGGACATTTGTAAGTGCCACAAGATTGAAATTTATTAATAAGGTTGCTCATAATAGCATTGATGAACATTATCAATGTTATTAAATTGATTGGATAATGCCATGATCTAACATTGAGGGACTCAAAAATGTCAATGATAAAATGATAAGAAGGATTGTTTGAACTAGTGTTGAGGGACATGATGTAGTACTATGGTCAAGTTTGATGGGTTCGATAAGATTTGATAGGTTTCTAAGGCACTAAGAAACATGACAATGCCTAGGGTTTGACAAAAGATGATTGATTTGAGATATTTGACATGTTTTGGGTTGATTAGGGCTGATTTTGGATTATTCCAAGTTGACTTAGGATGATTCAAAGTCAAGTTGGGATGATTTTGGGTCAATTTGTGATGATTCTAGGTTGCTTTGGGATGATTCTAAGTTGATTCAGATAATTTCAAGTTGATTAGATGTGGTTACAGTGATGTTGAAATGGTTTTGGGTTGAGAAAATGATATTTTGAAGTGGTTTTCAATTGATGTGAAAGGGATATGAATGATAAAGGACATTTTCAAACATGCTTGAATGATAATCAAGTTTGGCCAAAAGACTAGAATTGGTGAAATGAGAAAATGGGACAAGTTAGTATGAAAAAGTGACTAAATAGTAGACACAAACCATTATTTAGCATCTACAATATAATGACTATGTTGATATTTTTGATATTATAGATGATGGCTCCTATATGCATCCCTCATCATTTGAGCAGATCAAGAGAACTCCCATTGTGTCAAACTCACCTAAAGGTCCTATTATTGATACAATGGAGGTGATAATGCATGTTATCATTAAAAGGATGGAAAAATGGGTGGAGTGGACCAAGGAATGAAAGAAAATAATAGGAAATACATCCTCTACTAGTGGAGTGGCTTTTGGAGCTACTCAGTCAACTATAGCTACCTCTGCCATTGTTGCCACTTCAACACTAGTAGGCCTAGTCTAGGGCATTGATTTGGGTGGAAATAAAACTCTAGAGAAGAATGTCTAGATTATCCCTATTTCTAGAGGTGGATCTCTCCTAGACACAAGAAAATTTTGGGATAAGGGAAGGATAAAGAGTAGGAGCAAGAGAAATAAGTGGCCAAGCCCTTCTTCCCTATCCAAGTCATCAATCTTGATGGTGACTCCAATCCCATGGATGGCCAAGAGCAAGATGCATCTTAGCATGATGGTACCTTGGCCCTCTTAATTACTAAAGTGAATTCTTTCCCCACTACCACTTAGAGAATGTAGAACCCCCAGTGGAAAAGAAGATCTTTGATCCTATAGCCCTTCAATTTGTGATCAATGTCCTCTCAACCAAGTCATAGTTGGAAGAGATCATTGATTTGAAAAAGAGAAGATACAAGGATGTTACCCCATCCAAGGACCTCATCATGCAAGTTGCTTCTTCTTAGACACAATTAAAGAAGCTAAAGAAGCAGAAGTCTATAGAAGCATTGGCTACTAATCCCTCTACTAGTCATATGTCAATGGAGATAGAAAAACCACAAAAAGAGGGCAAGTTCCATGAGCTAAGTGCTAATGAATTTGAGATCATAGTGGTTGACATTATTTTTCCTATGCATGATTCCATGATTAATATATGGAAATAAATAATGAAAAGATAGAGGGTAGATTAGAAGAATTAAGAGCACATAAAGAAGTACTTAAGGCCTCAAATAAGAACTAATGTCCTACATCAGAGCTACACTTGGGAGAACTTCTACTAGTATATTTGATCCAACTATAGAAGAAAATAAGTTACTTTTAAGGCTACAATAGGAAAAGAAATTCAGTAAACTTGGCCACTCATGGATTGATCAAATGAAGGCTTAAGGTCCCCCACTCATTGAGAACCTTGGAAATATTTTTTTAGATGCTGACAAGTTGAGGAAAGTAGTATCTAGTAATGAAATGACTATGCACAAAGCATCAAATAAAATAGTAGAGCAATTGGCCTTGTTGTAAGAGGTGATAGATATGAAAAATAATGTTGCCATGACCAATGAGGTCCTCAAAATAGGTTAAGAACCATTACTCCATTAGAAGAAACAATTGGAGTTCATAATGGAAAGCTCTGCAAGTTCAACAAATGAGCTTAAGGATGTGCATTATTTAATGCAAAATCTCATTGAAAAGATCTTTGAATACTTAAAGGTATTGCATTCAAAATCATATGTATCTACTAATGGTAAATTGGTGGACATCAAGCCACTGAAAGCCAAGTTCCTAGTATTTCTTGATGAGGCCATTGATCTAATTAACTTCCACATATAAAAAATCAAGGAGCTTTTAGTAGTAGATTCCATCATAATGTGAGCATCATAAAAGTTCTAATCAAAATTTGCTAGAGTGGAAGAACTAATAGAGATACATGACTACTAGATGATTCAAGCTGATAAAATCATAATCCTAGGTGTCAATGAATTGGATAAAATAAAGGATGTAATGAAATCATATATAGCTAAGGTTGTGACCCCAAAGAAAGTTTGATGCTCTGATATTGTCTTAGGAAACTATCACTCTCTCTCCCTCTTCTTTTCTCAAATTATCTTTTGTGATCAATTTTGGCAGTAGGTTTAAACTTTACAATAGATGATGACTAGTCAAATACTATTTTTAGTGTCCTCTGCTCAAAGATTATCTACAATTTAATCATCAAATGTAACTAGCTCTTCTAGACAAGCCTCTATATGTAACTTTTTGTGAAATTAATAAGATTAGAAAATTATTTTGTGGGTGAACCCCTATACCTAGGACTCCTGTATATGACTCTGAGTCTACATTTTATTTTTTCTATTCATTTAGTTGTGGTATAGTACTCGGAATGAATGTGTTGTAAATAAAAAATAATTACAAATAAACTTGGTTTCATTTCTTTCATCTCAGTGGATTGTAAGTTTTAATTTTCTTAATTATTTATTCCTCTATACTATGAAAATTATTTCATGTGTGTTCTATAGATTTTATGAGAAGCTCAAGATTTGATTAATGAAGTAGCTGAAAAGGGGACAATCTGAGCATTATCAAATTTCAATTATTCTAGCAATCTGGGTATTCTAAATTAATCACTCTTTCTCCTTTCATGTTGTAGTAAGTAGTCTTGCATGTTTTCAATCTTCCATCTAAGATAGAATAGATTTCATTTTAGGAGTTAGATTTGAAGGTCACCTAGATGGTTTGAAGCTTTAAGCAATCTAGTTTTGTCTCTTCTACTCTCTAGTTAATTAAGAGCATACCTCAAAAACTAAAAAAAAAATTATTGCAAATCTTGTATTCCAAGGGAGTTTTACCTTTCAATTTAGTGATCTTTGATAGATTACTACACTGATCCATTATGTTTTTAGCTTATTTTTTTTCCATTTATCATTTGGAATAATAAGAGTCAATTTATATACCATAAAATTAAGGAAGAAAAACTCGTAACCAAAATTTTTTGGTGACTCTGTTGGGCACTTCCTTGCCTCGCCTAAGTTTTTATTAGTAAGTCTGTATGTGGATTTATGAGGATAACTTAGAGATCCATCTTAATTTATTGAGTCATGCCTATTAGCTCATGAGAAAAAATGGTGTTGCCTCATGAAGGTCAAATCTTGGTAATGCAACCCAACCTCAGCTTCCAAGATAAACAAGAAGATATAATAAACCAATTGAATACACTATCCTAGAAAAATTGAAAATCCCTTGATGAGTATCAAATAGAGAGGAAGGCAATGTTGAGTATTGGGAAGGTGTGTTGTAGCAAAGAAGTTTGAGACAAGCACACTGATTCTAAACTAAGTTAATTTACCCTCTACATTAGGTATACCAAAAGTGCTCATGGAAAATAGAAAGTTGACCCATTATTTAAGAAATTAAAGAAAGTTGATTTCCCAATATTTGAAGATCTTCTTAGAAGAGGGAGAACCTGCTCATAGGATCTAGTGTTTCAAGGTATCCATGGAGCTCTATTTCTGCCACCCTTTCCTATCTCCTAGAGATTCAATCATTCCTCTTCCCCTCCTATTTTTTGCACTTAGATCCCATCACTATGTAATGCTCTCACCTTACACGAAGTGGTTTCCCTTACTATCATTACCTTTTATCTAGTACCAATAAGTCTTCCTACTTCAATGGTTTTTACTTGGGGTAATGCTATTGGCCCCCTTTGGCTTGGTGCTAATGATGACATACCAAGAGCTTCCCAAAAGAATTTCCCTAAGTTCAATGGAAATGGGAAAGTATATATTGATAAGAACATCACTTCTTTCTTTGTAGCATGTATCATTCCTTATCTTCATCATGAATATTTAGTGGTAATGATGTTTGTAGAGACTCTTGTTGAAAATGCAGCTAATTGGTTTCAACATCTTTCAGTGGGATGCATTATGACCTGGGACAACATGAAAAATTTATTAAACACATGCTATAAGAGTATAGAAGATGAACATACTTTGCTGTATCAACTCACAAAAATTAAAAAGGAACCCAGTATTCCCATGAGAGATTTCATTGCAAGGTTCAAAACATTGCACAACCAGATCCTTGCTAGGAGGAGGCCAACTATAGATAATAAGATTTTTTTCATTAGTTTGATGCCTCCATATATCAATTTTCAAATTAGAAGAGTACATGTGGCTAATCTTCAAGCTTTGTAGACCTTGGAGAGAGAGTTGGAAGGTGACCTGATAGTAGGTAGAAAATGGAAGAGAGAGCTTTAGAGTGGAACTTTGAAAAACTTTGCTAATTGTAAAACCAATAACATGGAACCAATGCTTCAAAAATTATCAAATAAGATGATTGTCATGAAAAGGAAAATGGATAAAATAGTTCCTTCCTTCTAGAAACCTTACTAGGACATCCCTAGAAGGCAACATGAAGGGAAACTCTTACAATTACCATCTTCTCAACAAAAGCTCACCATAGAGGCAACTCTTAAGAAGAAAAACATTTGCATATTTCACTTTAGAGTGGATCGCAATGGTGACTCTTGTCCAATGATGAATAGATATGAGCAACTTAGTACTAGTAATGAGCTAACAATATAATATCCTAGAAGTGAAGATGAGTGTACTCCCCTTGGTGACTCAAGAACATTTTTCTTGGAGTATGAATTAGATTAAAACTTAGGAGGTGATTCCTTCATCAGCTTGGATGGAGTACAAATGACTATAGAAATGAGAAGTCAAAGAGATAAGAATCCAATGAACTTAGTTTCTACCTAGAACATGACTCTTGTCTCTTCATCGGCTATAGCTAGCACATATACTTCCACTTCTTAGAGGAAAGAACAAGAAAAATTTGAGCCAAATGGTAAGCCTCATCCCTCATTTGATATCATTCAATATTGCAAAGATGCTCGTATCCAAGTTTCTCCCCTAGATTATTTGAAAACTAACCCCACAAAACTACTAAAATTTGTAGATTATTGTAAAGGTGAAGCTAATGATAAAACTCACCATAATGTCAATACTAAAATTAACAATGACCAACCTAATTTTACTAATGACCCTCTTGCTAATGAAGAACCAATCCTACCTATGATTTTTAATGAAGAAGAGTCCTTAATTTTAGCTACCTCCCCTAGCCAAAAACTAGATTCATTTTACATGTCCTTATATGTAAATGGTCACAAACTGAGTAATTGTATAATTGACCCAGGAGTGTTTGACAATGTCATGCCTTCTACTATTTCTTGTGCCTTAGGATTATATCTAAACAAGACCTTTGGATGTTATTATTCCATGGATGAAAAACAAGTTCCCCTATTAGGTCAAGTAAAAGATGCACAAAAACCCTTAGTTGTGTTACCTCCAGAGATAATGAAATTTTTCCATCTTGGTAGCCAATATACATAATAGTTATGGTATAATTTTGAGTAGGACCTTTTTTAGAGATATGGGTGGAGAAATTAAAATAGATTAGCCTCATGTCATAATCTTAGTTGGAAATAAAAGGATTAAGCTAGAACCTAAGGAGAAAGCTAAATTTACTATTATGAAATCTGATGAACCCAAGGTCCAAATTTTATATCAAGAAATGGAGTTTGGGAACTAAATGATGTTTATCTAACTTCAACTCTTTAAAAGAAAAACTAGATCCTCCTGCTAATCAGAATATTTGGACCTTAGAGTTTTGTGGTAGTTCTACTATTGCTAGATCTAGAGCAAGCATGGTGCTTGCTTCCCCTGATGCAGGTTTGACACAACTTGCATATAAGCTACAATTCAAGAACACAAATAATACTAGAGAATATGAAGCATTATTGTTAGGTATAATTGCTACAAAGAAAAAAGGGGTGAAAATTCCAAAAACCTAATGTAGAAGAAAGTCTAAGGACAATATACTATGAAGAACACAAGACTTCAAAACTACAAGAATAGGGTATGGGATGAAATTGAAGACCTAGATGCCTTTTCAATACAAGTCATTCCTAGGGAATAAAAGGTGAGGAAAGATATGTTATCTGCCTCCTCTTCTCTTCTACTTCCACATCCAAAATTCAAAGATAGTCAATACAAGGTTGAAGTTCTGTTTAGACCTAATGTACCTGACAATGTCAAATCATGGAAAGTCTTCACCAATGATAAAAAAATCCAATGTTTGATAGAAGGGTCCAAGACTTTTAGTGACCAATACTTTGAAGGAAGAGAAAATTCCTATTGAGAGTATTCCCTTGAAAGAAAGAAAGATTTGGTACTTGGTGATGAGTAGCTTAAAGGTAACAAAATTCCTAGATACCACATTTCTCTAGAAAAATTGTTTGATTGATATGATGCATATATTAGAATGGAAAGGGGTAGGAAAGGTGGAACCTCTATATATTTTTAGGGGATGAACATAGGCATTGAGTCCAAACCTAAGATGACTAATACTCACAGTAGTTTTTCAAACAAAGAAAAGACTAGGGAAAAAAGGCTTACTTTCTGAATACCAAGATATATTTTCATGGGGGTATGAGGATTTAAAAACTTTTAGGAATGGTGAGCTTAAACACAAGATTCCTCTTAAGCCTAAAGCAACTCCTTTTATACAAAAGCAATGTAATTATAACCTAATGATCTTAGATGCCATCTTTAGAGAAGTCTACAAGATGTTAGAAGCAAGTATCATATATCCTATACACCATTCAACTTGGATAGGTAACATTGTCCCCATCTAGAAAAAGAGTGAGGAATTTAGAATTTGTGTTGACTTTAGAAATTTAGACCTGGCCTCTTTGAAAGACAATTACATTCTACCTAACATTAATCATCTACTATAGACAGTGGTGAACTCTAAAATGATGTTCATGCTAGATGGCTTCTTAGGCTTCAATCAAATTGAATTAGATCCATAAAATCAATTTAAAATAGTTTTCACCACTCCATAGGGAACTTCTACCTATAACAAAATGCCTTTTAGCCTAATCAATGTTGGAGCCACCTTTCAAAGATCCATGAATTCATCTTTCATTAATCTTAAGTATAAGATCATTGTTATATATTTAGATGATCTAATGATCTTCTCCAAGAAAAGAGCAAGTCATTTGAAGGACCTAGAGAAAGTACTAAGGAGATGTAGGGAACATGGAATCTCCCTTAACCCCAAGAAATCTTTCTTTTGTGTCATAGAAAGAAGATTTCTTGGTCACATAGTTTCTAAAGAAGGCATCAAGATTGATCTTCAGAATGTTAGAGCTATCCAATAGTTGAATTTATGGGAAAGAAAATCTGTAATCAAGTCCTTTGGATAGGTGAATTTTTTGAGATGGTTTGTTCCTTATTTCTTTGAAATTACCAAGTTCATGGTTGACATGATGAATGATAGTCAAGTATTCAAGTGGAATGATTATGGAAGGAAAGCTTTTGATCAAATTAAGGATGTCATAGCTAAAGCCCTAGTCCTAGTTAACCTAGATTATACCAAAGAGTTCATATTGTATTATTATGCATCAACCCATACATTATCCACCATACTTATGCAAGAAAATAGGGAGGGTATACAAGCACCTATTGCTTTCATGAGCATCGCTATCAAGAAGCATGAATTATGGTATTTTGAGATGGAAAACTATGCATATGTAATGGTAAGAGCACTTAAGAATTTTAGGTTTTATGTCTTACATTCATATTCTTTTGTGCATGTACTTGACTTAGTTGTCAAGAGTATCTTGACCTAGAGAGAGATAGGATATAATAATAGAGGATCCTAGATAACCAAAGTCCAAGAGTATGATATTGAGTTGAAACCAACAAAGTTGGTTTGAGGAAATGGCTTATGAAAAGTAATTGTAAAAAATTAGGAGTCTACTCAAGAAGGAACCTCAAGAGCATTAATGATAAGCCTCCAATATCCTTGGCTTTTAAATATTGATTATTTTCTTACTTACAGAGAATGCCTTGATGGACTAACATACAAGCAAAGAAGAGATCTCAGAACTAAATCAAGTGAGTATTTCATCTATGATGATCAAAGGAAATTGATGGAAGTGTCTTGAGATGCATGGATAAACCTCAGCATGAGAGATTGCTTTAGACATTTCATAATAAGGCCTATGGTGGACATTTTTCTTTTACAGTGATAACTTATAAGATTTTGAGGCAGTACTACTATTGAGCTGGTATGTTCAAATATTCTTATAAGTGGGTGGCCAAGGGTGACAAATGTAAGATGTTCTCTAGTAAACCTTAGTTAGTCACACTACCATTGAAGCCAATAGTAATAGAAGGCCCCTTTTAGTAGTGGGGAATTGACTTCATTGGTCAAATTAATCCCCCTTCCTTTGTTGGTCACTTATACATTATAACAGCTATAGACTACTTGACTAAATGGGTGAAAGCAAAGCCCACCAATAGAACCACATCTGAGATTGTCTGTGAGTTTGTCAAAGAAAACATACTAGTGAGATTTGGGGTACCACTAAAGCTTGTCATAGATAATGCTATCTATTTTTATTCTATACATATTTTAGAGTTTTGTTATGATGAAAATATCTACCTCAATCATTCCTCTCACTACTTTCCTTAAAGGAATGATTAGGTAGAATCAAGTAATAAAAACTTGATTAACATCATGAAGAAGTTGGTCATTGAGAATTAGAAGGACTTTCACAAGAGGGTACATGAAGCTTTTTGTGTAGATAGAGTAACACTAAGAAGGCCATTGACATTTCCCCATTTGAACTTGTATATAGAGTTGAAGCTAGCCTTTCCCTACCATTGGAACTATCCATCTATAAGTTGTAGCAAGTAATTGAGAACCTAGTATTTCACAATAGTTTGGAAAATAGAATCATATACCTCACTAAGATGGAAGAAGAACATGGAAAATTGGGTGACCACATCATAGATAATCAAAAGTGTGTGAATATTTTCTTTGATAAGAAGGTCAGGCCAAGGAAATTCATGGAAGGCAATCTAGTCTTGTTATGGAATAAGAGGCATGAACCCAAAGGTATGCATCACAAGTTTGATTCTCTTTGGAAAGACCCTTTTAGAATTGTGCAAGTAAATCATAATAACTTCTTTATTCTAGCCTATCCCACTGAAGAGATTATAGCATTGTCTTTCAATGGCCAAGATCTAAAGCTTTATCAAATTTACAATTCAAATTAGGTAACACCTATAGTTAGAGTTAGTCTAGGTAGAATTTTATTTTTACTTTCTTCCTTGCTTTATTTTCCTAATTTCTTAGGTTAGTGTTTCTTTCCATCATGTGATTAGCTTAGTTTTTGTCTTCATAGTTTTTCATTTTGGCTTTGTAAAACTAGAGATTCTAGACCCCTTCTCAGATATTTGCAATGCCTATGTCTCCAGTTAGAGCTAGTTGTTCCCAACTTTAGGTCTATCCCTTTTATGTTTGTAGTTGTTGGAATATCAATGAGATTTTGTCTAGTTTCTTGTCAAGATAGCCCCTAGGTGACTCACTTCTCATCAAGTTTCTGAGAATCTCACTTTGTGTCTTTTCAAAGTCCCCTTGCTTCACTTTTCCTTATGTCTCCTTGTAGGATTCTTTTCATTTAAATGCATTTGGGGCTTAGGTGATTTAGGTTTGGTTGAGATATGTTTTGAGTTTGTAAGAATTTTCCTTAGGGAAAAATCATTGAAGATCAAGAAGCTCAAGCACTATGGACCAATAAAGTATGATTAGAATAACAATATGAAATTGAATTGATGTTCATACACACTAGAAGTGCCTATATATAAAGGCCTCTAAAATGACTAGGAGTCAGCAAAATTATAAGACTCACAACTAAGAACATGTCCACCAAGAGTGGATTATCCTCCATTTATCACAAAATTTAGTGTGATGATGAGAGGATAGGCTTACATGGGTGTGTCACGTAAAAGGATGTTGTAGACACCATGTGCTAATTTAGAGTTGCTAACTCTTGTGTTGTCAACAAGAAAACTCATATGAGTATGCATATTCCATGGTGTCTAACTAATAAATAATAAAATAATGCATTAACGTAAGTAAACTTAAGTAAAGTGTAATAATAATTAATTATTTACACTAACACCTCCCTTAAATGCAACCTAGGGGAATGCACTTAAGCTAATGAAAACTATAATGAAAATGCACGATGGGTCCTAGGTACTAGGCCATGTTAGGTACCCATGTACAAATGTAATGTTATCTCTCTAAAAATGGAGAAAGAGAGAAAACCTCATGGGAAAAACCATCCCCCAAAAAAAGAGATGAAAAAATAAGATGCATGGATAGATGGAGTAATTAAGACCCCCTATTAAAACATACATCATGTAAATAGAATAAAGATGAATGAGATGAACATAATACCATAAGAGGAAAAGGTCCCCCCCATAAGAGAGAAGAAGAAGAATAAGAAAGGAGACAAGGTAGCCCCCCCCCCCCCCCCCCCCCCCCAATGTAGAATGTCGATCAGTGATAGCTACTCCAAGATGAATGTAGAAGTTGATCTATGACTGCTAAATAATGTTCCTCCCTTTAGGAAGAAATAATGTCATAGGTACATATGAGATGCTTCCCCAATGTGTAGAAAGAATCCTAAAGATTAATGCTATCTCTAAGAACTACTCAACTATCCCTTTGTCAATACTGATGGTCATCCCTTCCAACACTACTAAAAAGAACAAGTTTAGATCTAGAAAGGATTGATATAGAACATATCCCAAAGAATTGTCTCCTCAAATGATAAAGAGACCTCCTACAACTACTATACATAAGGATACACAATCATATCAATCTTCTAAGACTAATCATGTAGAGAATGGACAAGAGGGTTAAAGTGTTCCCTTGCAACAACTAAGGAAGGATCTTCTTCATCAAAGAGAAGATTTATATCATCAATAATGTCTCCCAAATCTGCTATGTAGGACTCTACAAACAAACCTAAAATATCTATCAAAAAGTCATCCCCTATTTTTCAAACTAGAAGACAAGGTTTAGCCAACCATACTAAATTTCATGGAATTATCACTATAGCAATGTATGCATGTGGAATTTTCTAATGTTGTGACCTCATCTTGCATGCATCAATAGGATTCCCCATATATGAACTTGTTGAGTCACTATCACTATTGTCACTATTAGTTTCCACAATGTATGAATTATGGAGAGGATTAGAGCATAAGCTAGGTGAAATTTCCTCAAAGCAAAGATTCCTCTCTATGAATATCTCATGAGTCTCAAGATCCATAATTCTAAATGCTTTAAGACTTTCTTTATATCCAATGAAAGTACAAGGCCTTGCTAGTGGTGCCTTACATTCCCTTGAAGATATGTGTGCCCATGCTGGACAACCAAAAACTCTAAAGTGTTTCACAACTGGTTTTCTTCTGCACCATGCCTCAAAAGGAGTCATTCCATCTAAGACATTATGAGGAGACCTATTAAGGATGTGATTGGTACTACTTATAGCTTTGAATTCAAATGATGGATCATGAGACTTAGCTTGAATCATGCAACTTGTCATTGACTTAAGATTTCTAATCTATATTGTAGAAACATTTGTCTTTTGTGCACTAAATGCTATAGGATTCTAAAGATCAATACCCTCGAGTTCAAAAAAGTCTCTAAGTCTTGAGTTCACATATCTACTTTCATTGTCCATACAAAGAACCTTGATGGCTTTACTTGACTGCTCAACATGACTCTTGGAGGCTATAAACTTATCAAAAACTTCATTCTTGTGATTAAGAAAGTAGACCCATGTGTAGCATGAAAAGTCATCAATGAAAGTGAGAACATAGCAACCCTTGCTAACTAATGTCAATGAAAAAGGTCCTACTAGAATTGTGTGAACCAACTCAAGAACAATTAATACTCTACAATGCTTCCCTTTGTAAAACTTCTCTTCTAGATGCATATCCATTGAACAAGCTAAACATTCACCTATAGAAAAGTTTATCATAGGTAGACCTTTGACCATATTTTTTGAGCTAAGTTGATGGAGATAGAAAAATGAAAGATATCCATACTACTCATGCCATAATTTACTTTGTGATTATGAATGTGTCAACAATGCATGTGAAGGAGACTTATACACAAAGTGGGAGAAAGAATAAAGCATTGTGTTATGATTATCTTTACCCACTGCAAGCAATGAATCATCCCTAAGATTTTGCACCATTACTAAATTAGGAAGGAACTCAAGTTTATTACCACCTCCATAGTGACTGATTTGATAAGTTGAAAGGAGATTAGTGCTAAGGTTAGGAACATAGAGAACATGTTTGAACTCTCCAATTTCCATCTCAACTTGTCCTTTCCCTTCAACTTCCACTTGTGTACCATTCCCTAAAAAGATGTGAGGTACCTTAGACTACTTCAATGAAGAAAAGTGTCCTTTTGAAGAACCCATATAATTTGAGGCACCTAAGTCAAGAATCCATTCCCTTGAAGAACTTGAACTTTCCATAAATGTGTGTCCTTTTCTCTATGAAGTGGATGGATTCGAATCCTTGGAAGCATTTGGCACATTGATTTTGTTCTTTCTAAATAAGTTTTCCAACTCATCTATTCTCTTAGTTTTTTAATGATGATCATCATGATTTGGTTTCTTGTAATATGCATAGAATAGTTTATCATTGTTTTTGTTATTTTGCTTCTTGTTGGAAGAAAAATTTCCTTGTTGTGAGGAGGAGGATTGTTGTGTCTCTAATTGTGATTTTGGCTTCCACTACTTTTTTTCCTATTGGTAAAACTCTTTCCACCTTGATTATTTGGTTTTCATTACTAGCCACCAATTTTGTAGACTTGGATGACTTGAGAATTCCCATATCTATCAACTTGGATTGTTCTAACATTAACATTTCTACAAATGCATCAATTGAAGGTTTAGTGAAGGCACTTCCCATGGTCAACCTATGAGTGTTGTAACTCAAAAAAAAAGATGCATACTATGAAGGTAACCTCTTCAAGATGTTATGAATCAATCTATCATCCTTAATGGGATTACCACAATCCTTAGGTAGTTCTCCCAATTTATTGGCTTTTGTTGACATAGTCTTGAATTGTGCCACGGTGCTTAGGATCCAAGAGAAGTAGATCATCCTCAATATAGAATCCCTTTACCTCATCCACCTTACCATACAAACCTTCAAGTTTCTCGCAAGCACTCTTGGCATCCTTAAAGATGAAAATGTGGAAGAAGAGATTTGTATAAATGCAACTCCTAAAAATTCCTAAAACTAGTTGTCTTTAACTTGCCAATCAACTCGTGCAACAACATCAATGGGTTTTACAATTGTACCATCAACATATAGATTTAAACCTTTTTGCATTAGTCTACACCATATAATATCTTTTCGTGTAGCATAATTATGTGAAGTTAAAAGTGGAGTTTTAGGTGAATCCATGATGCAAAAAATTAAAAGAGCACAAGAGTGAAAGAGATACATAAGAATAAAGACACACCCCCCCCCCCCCCCCCCCCAAAAAAAAAAAAAATGATGCTTTCGGCACTTTATTTGCAGTGCATTTACAATAGGCCACTTATCAAAATGGAAAAAAGTGGGCTTCTAATTTTTCTATTTACAACCCCCTCTTGGAGTTTAAAACTAGTACTTAGAAATGTAGCTTAGATGTACAACAATTTTAAAGTTTTATCAAAGCAATACAATGCAAAAAAAGACCTATTTCTAAAAGTGGTAGCTCTATCCACACAAGCCTATAATTTGATTACAGATCTTGAAAGTAGATGAAAACTTATTCACTTTTTAAAAAAAAAAACCTGAAAATGTGTCCAGATGAGCCCAAACTAAGCCTTTGAAGTTGTAGAAATTAGGATTTGCAATTTGGAGAAAAATTTAGGAAAACATATCTCAAACCTCCTACACAAATGTGTAGATCACAAAATTCTAACCCAAAACAAAAAAAATTGCTTAGAAAAAGGAGTTCGTATGAGGGAGATATCATTGTTTGAAAATCAGCTCTGCAGTTATTTTTCCTTAATCACCACTATCGCACCTCCAAAAATCAACTAACTCTAGATTTCACCTTAGATGTCCATTTTTGATGAAACAAAAGTCAATTTGGGGGTTTTTTGACCTTCTAAATATGATGTCAATATCTAATTTGCACCAGCAAGCTCTGATCTTGTTCTACAAAAAAAAAATCTTCTACTAGCCTAAAAGGCCATTTTTTTTTGCAAAATTTTGGAAATAAAATGCAAATCTAAAAAGAAAAAATGTAGAGATTGAAATAAAAAAATATGCAAATCTAAAAATTAAATTCAAAGATGTAAAATGATCATACAAATTTTGCAAATTGGGCCTTCAGTTTCCAGTTTGCGAAAATATTTTGCCTCAATTTTGACTATGGCCTAGGGTAGAAAAATTTATAGTCAAAATTCCCTGAACCGGTGCTTTAGATGTAATGGTGTGGTATGATTTGGCTCTAGACATCCCAATGACTACAATACTCCACATCTGAATCAAGGTCCTCTAAGAGGTGAAGCAAAAATGGTCTCCAATGGTTATGTGAAGAGAAGCTCCGTTAGCTCTAATACCATGTAAGAATTTTCCTAAGGGAAAAATCACCTAAGATCAATAAGCTTAAGCACTAGCACAATATGGACCAATAAGGTATGATTAGAATAAAAATATGAAATTGAATTGATGTTCATACACACTAGAAGTGCATGTATATAAAGACCTCTAGAATGACTAGGAGTCAACAAAGTGATAAGACTTACAACTAAGCAGTCCACCAAGAGTGGATTATCCTCCATTGAGCATAAAAGTTAGTGTGATGATGAGAGGATAAGCTTACATGGATGTTTCAAGTAAAAATATGTTGTAGAAACCATGTGCTAAATTAGAGTTGCTAACTCTTGTGTTGTCAACAAGACAACGCATATGAATATGCATACTCTAAGGTTTTTAACTAATAAATAATAAAATAATGCATTAGCCTAAGTAAACTTAAGTAAAGTTTAATAATAATTAATTATTTACACTAAAAATTTTTATTCCCAATGATAAGTGAGTCTCTCTTGTCTCTATGACTCTCTCTTGCTCTACCATTCATGTTTCCTTTAGATTTTGAATCATCCAGCTAGCTATCTAGCTTAGTGAAATTCATCAAGTAGGAACTCAAAGAGAGTCATGATAGCATTCATAGATATATACCTACTTGACTTATGATGAAAGGATCTAGAGAAGTAAAAATACAACTAAGAAAGTCTCAAGTCAAAGTTCCAATGTCAAAATCCATTTTTGAGTAGAGAAATGGGTCTGCATATTTTTTTCTACTCACCTAATTGAAACAAAACTATTTAGTTATGTTTCCAAAGAAAAAAAGGCTAGTGCTCCATTCAAAGATTTTATGCATCAATGGCATCCAAGTTTGATGCTGAAAAGGAATAAATCTAAGCTCATGATGGTGAATCCATGCTCAAAATTTCATCTCAAGGATACACAAGGTAACTAACCAAAACAAGGGAAATGCTTTAAAGTGGTTCTTCCCCTAGATACTTGATGGAGAGAATAAGAAAATGAAGTCCCCAAGGCATTGAAGGATTATTTCTCACACTACAATACCAAATCAAAGGAAATATAAGCTTAAAGAAAGATGGATCTACACTTTCTCCTCTATATATAAAGACTTATCATGTGAATCCTTGTTTTGGTTTCTAAATTAGATGAGGGAATTTCCACTAAACTAAAATCCCTTTGTTTAGTAAGTGGATTTTCATGCTACTATATCACTTTAAGAGAGTAATATGTTTTCTAAGTTCATGGATCCTTACACACATAGAAATGGAAAGCTTTGAAGTAGTCATTAATTACCAAATTTATTGCAAATCCTACTTTTATGATCATTGGTTGTGTTTAATTTTGTTAGTGTGGTGCCAACATTCAAATTTTTGCATCTATTTGATTGGATTTTCTTCCAACTTGCTTCCTCATTGTTTTAATGGTTATTTATAGATTAATTACCACCTCTTTGAAATTATAAGAAAATGGAAATTAGAGTAGAAGGTTATGATCAACTCCTAGGCTTGGAAAGTGAATTGAAAGACCTTGCCGATACTTCATTCAAATTATATGACTTAGGTAATCTCCACCAAAGGCTTAATTCTTAGCCCATCCACTTGATCACCCAAAGATTTAAGGAAATTGGATTGATGGAAGCCTCTTGATTTCCCATGGCTATATAGGCTCCAAAACTAGTAAGAGAGTGTGTTAAGAGATGTAATCTAGAAACAAAGAAAATCCTACATCCTAATTAGTCTATCCTTCTCTCAATAAATAAGGCCTTGATGCAATCTACATTTGGTGTACCAGTGAAGGAAGAATACTACAAAATCAATTTTGGGTCCTCAGCATCTATGTTCAAGAGAAAAAGACTTTGAGGAGAGAGAATATGCAGAGAACTTAGTTCCAAACACCTTTTACAAAGAGGAGAAAAAATTTGAAAACTCTTTTCAAAACCAATTTGAAAAGAGAAATCATTGACATCTTGGCACTACTACTAAGATTGAAAGGAAAGGAACAAATTATGGATTTCATTGAGCATTACTTCTTGGTACAAGAGATATGTGCTGAAGGATTACTGATTGACTAGGTCAAAATCATATGTGATGAGCTTGCCTCATGGTGAAATTTAGCTAAGGCATTCAAGCAATTCTATATGTCCTCATATTTAATATATGCCTTAGCCATTCATCACCTATGGAAATGTCTTCCTAGAATCAAAGATCATGATGAGAGTATGAGGGTGTATGAGTTCTACCCTCACCTTTAGCTATAGAGGAGCTTTGAAGAGGACGTGAAAGTGAATGATGCCTTTTCTAAGAGATTATGTTGGGAATTGAAAGGCTTCTCAAAGAGAATATTTTCACCAGAAGCTATTTTAGATATAGCCTATTTCTAATGTTAATTCATCCAATTCATAAGCTTATCCTACTTATGAATCAATGCTTTTGATGGGTTTCCTAAATAGCTCTCTAGGTACCCTGAGGAAAAGGTTTTTATTGTTGAATTATGTCAACAAATAATAGAATTGAACACCTTATGTTCTAATGTAAAGAAAATAGCCAGGATTTTCTTCCCAATAGTAGTTGGACCCTATTCTTGTGCTTCTAGATCTAATGCCCAAAATCTAGTTAAATGTTTTGAGAGAAAGATCAAACTGGTGGATTATGAGGTACTGAGGCCTCAACATAACCTGATGAATGTTGTAAGAGATTATTTTAAGCTGGGATATGCTCATAGACATGATCCAAACATTGAATATTACTAGGTTGGATGTCATAATGAATACCAAACTAGGGAGAGGTATTGGGATAGGCTAACAATTGATGAAATTAAGTTATATAATGACTTTGTTAATGTTTCTAATATTGCAAATGATGGCTCCTATATGCATCCCTCATCCTTTGAGAAGATCAAGGGAACTCCCATTGTGTCAACCCTACCTGAAGGTCTTATTATTGATGCAATGGAGGTCCTAATGCATGGGATCACTAAAAGGATGGACAAGTGGGTGGAGTGGACCAGGGTGAGAAAGAAAAGAATTGGAAGTACATGCTCTACTAGTGGAGTAGCTTTTGGAGTTACTCAATCAACTGCTACTACCTCCACTACTACTGCCACTTCAACATTAGTAGCCCTAATCTAGTCTATTGGTTAGGGAAGAGATATACCTCTACAGAAAAATGTCAAGATTACCCCTACTTGTGGAGTAGGATCTCTCCCATGTCCAAGTCTTCAATCTTGATAGTGACATAAATCCCATGGATGGCCAAGAGCAAGATGTATCTTAGCATGATGATACATTGGCCATCTTAGTTACTAAAGTGACTAATTTCCCCACTACCACTTAGAGGAAGTAGATACCCCAATGGAAAGGAAGCTCTTTTATTGTACAACTCTTTATTTTGCAATCAATGTCATCTCAATCGATTCATGGTTGGAAGAGACCATTGAGTTAAAAAAAAAGATATGAGGAAGTTGCCCCATCCAAGGATCTCATCACATAGGATACTTCTTCTTAGCCACAATCAAAGAAGATGAAGAAGAAGAAGTTTATAGTAGCATTGGTCACTGATCCCTCTACTAGTCATATGTTGATGGAGATATAAGAATGTTAAAAAGAGGTTAAGTTCCATGAGCTCAGTGCCAATGAATTTCAGATTAGAATGGTCAACATTGGTATTCTTCTACATGATTCCATTGTTAATATATGGAAATCAACCAATGAAAATATAGATGATAGATTGGAAGAATTAAGGGTAGAGAAAGAGGTACTAAAGGCCTCAAATAAATGACTAATAGCCTACATCAAAGTTGCACTTGGGAGCACTTCAACCAATACATTTGATCCAACTACAAAAGAAAACAAGAAGTTGTTTTTAAAGCTACAATAGCAAAGGAAATTCAATCAAATTGGCCACTCATGGATTGATCAAATAAAGGCTCAAGGTCCCCCTCTTATAGAGAACCTTGGAAATATGTTGTTAGATACTAAAAAGTTGAGGGAAGTAGTGTCTGGTCATGAAATGACTATGCACAAAGCATCAAATAAACTAATGGAGCAATTGGCCTTGGTTAAAGAGGTGATAGATATGAAGACTAACATTGCCATTACCCACATGATTCACAAAATAGGTCAAGAACTATTTTTTCATTGGAAGAAATCATTGGAGTTCATAATGAAAATCTTTGTAAGATTAGAAAATGAGCTTGAGGATGTGCATGATTTAGTGCAAAATGTCATTGAAAATATTTTTGAATACTTAAAGGTGTTTCATATAGAATCATATGTATCTAGTAATGGTAAATTGATAGACATCAAGCCATTGAAAGCCAAGTTCCAAGCATTGTTTTATGAGGCCACTAATCTAGTTAACTTCCAAGTATCAAAAATCGAGCTTTTAGCAATAGATTCCATCCTAAAAAAACCATCAGAAAAGTTCCAATCAAAAGTTTCTAGAGTGGAAGAGCTAATAGAGATGCATGACTACTAGATGATACAAGATTATAAAATCATAATCCTAAGTTTCAATGAACTGGATAAGAGAATGGGTGTAATGAAAGCATATAGAGCTAAGGATGTGACCCCAAAGACAGTTCTATGCTTTCATATTCTGTCAGACAACTATCACTCTCTCTCTTCTTTTCTCAAATTATCTTTTGTAATAAATTTTGGTAGTATGCTTAAAATCTATAATAGATGATGACTAGTTAAATCCTATTTTTAGCATTCTTTTTTTTAGATATTCTCTGCAATGTAATCATCAAATGCAACTAGCTCTTTTGGAGAGGCCTATCTATGTAACTTTTTGTGAAATTAATAAGATCAAAAATTTATTTTGTGGACAAACCGTTGTATTTGGGACTACTGTGTGTGACTTTGAGTCTACATTTTAATTTTTTTGTTCATTTAGTTGTGGTATACTATTTGGAATGGATGTGTTGTAAATGAAAATTGGTTGGAAATAAAATTGGTTTTATCTCTTTCATCTCAATGGATTGTAAGCTTTACTTTTCTCAGTACTTTATTCCCCTATACTATGCATGTTACTTAATGTGTATTTTATAGATTGTATGTGAAGCTTGGGATTTGATTAATGAAGTAGATGAAAAGGGGACAATCTAGGTATTGTCAAAATTTCAATTATTCTAGCAATCTAGGTATTGCTAAATTAATCACTATTTCTCCTCTCATGTTGTAGTAGGTAGTCTTGCATGTTTCAATTTTCTATCTAAGATAGAATAGATTGGATTTTAAGATTTAGATTTGAATTTTTCCTATATTTTTTGAAGCTTTAAGAAATTTGGTTTTTCATCTTCTACTCTTTGGTTAAGACCATACCCCAGAAACTTAAAATAAATTCATCGCAAATCCTAAATTTCAAGGGAGTTGTATCTTTCAATTTAGGGGTCTTTGATAGATTACTACACTGACTCATTTTCTTGTTAGATTCTTTATTTTCCATTTACCATTGGGAAAAATAAGAGTCAAGTTATAAACCATAAAATTTAGGAAGACAAACGATTAACAAATAGTTTTTGGTGACTCTGCTAGGGACTTCCTTGCCTATCCATACTATCATTGCCTTGGAGTCAACATTGAATCTAGATGCCTACAACTCTCGTGCAATATTTGTCTCCACAAATGAGATAGATTTATCTTGCCTTCTTATTTAGTCTAGCATGAAAGATGAGTTGAGCTCCCAACCAGCAAAAACTAACATCCCACTTCTCAACACTAGCTCCCTAACCTCATCTAAAATGAGTTTTTCATTGTTTGGGTCATACTCTCGAAGTTTTTGTACTAGTTTAGCTACTTTTTCTTGTGAATCTTTTGGTTGTAGTTTGAGAGTGAGTTTATTATATTTAATCTTGAACACAAATGATTTGAACTACTCTAAATTCATGAAGATATCATCATTCATAATTTCTTGAGCTTGTATTATCCTTTCATCCAACATCCTTATTTGAAGCTCAAGCTTATTAGGGATTTGATCATTCTACCCTTCATGTCTTATTATAAAGTGATGGTAATGTCATTAAAATATTTTTCTCCCCTTGGCAGCATTTGTAGTGCCTTTTCCCTTGACTTGTCTAGGATCTCTATCATTTTTGCTTCTTCTTGCCACCTTGGGTCCATGATAAAATTTTTGGTTGTTCATCTTCAATATCAATCTCTATTAAATCACCATGTTGTGGAAATTTAGGCACTACTCTATCTCTTATTTTAGGAGGGAATTGATACATTATAACATCAAAATTATCTAGGAATTTATTATACCTATCTAGGTACCTCTCATCATGGTAGAAGCCTTTAAAGGAGGGATCTTCTTTTTCATCTCCTCTTCTACTCTCATGAGCACTCTCCATTTTAAGGTCATGTCTCTATAGTCCTTTGCCTCTAGGAAGTTCATAATGACATCCTCCTCCCAATAGGGTTTTCTATTTGGCAAAGTGTACTTCCTCATCTACTTCAAGGCACACCTAAAAAGTTCATTAGGATCATAGGTCCTAGCAGGAGTAGCAGGCAATAAGAATTCACTCATGAATCAATCTATTTCCTTAGTTGCATCTTTGCCTACAATAAAATATCCTATTTTGACATTTCTTAAAAAAAAGAACCCTTTTTATTTTTGGCCCTAGCTATTCCTTATTCAACATTATTAGTTTCTATAAAAATTATATTGTCCCCATTCTCTCTAGAATGTATTTAGGCAAAACATGAGGGGGTTGGGGGCATCCATAAATCCTTATTAAAGAAAAACTGCCAAAAATGAAAAGACTATCCCATTCATGTCCTAACCTCCTATCTTCATTAGGGCATGCAGAGTGTCTAATTAGCATCCTATCCCACTAGGGACCCTCTATGTTATATTTTTTAGCATATATGTTGATGCTATGGGGGAGTTTGCAGAATATTGTTATGACATATTTATAATTGTGTTTGTCATTGATGACAACATAGTAATAAGTTTGTAAAAGACTAACATAGCAACATATTGTGGTTTTTTTATTAAGGAAAATACATTATGCATTTTCTTATGCGCAATTACCAGCACATACTACAACATGTATTTTTCACATTGGAAAGTGCACAAAACCTAAATCGATAGCATATGAAAGATATTGATGATTTAGAGAGAACCATATAGAAATAGAACATTGGAAAAATAGTTTCTATTGTATGATTGGTATAGAGCATTGTATTTGAAATGAAGGTTTGCATAGTTAATTGGAAGTATTACACTAACCATTGATGATGTCAGTGAGTGCACAGATACGGAAGTTACACATGTGAAAGTTTGGGTATAACTATGAGTCAATATCATTAGTTAAATGAGCATTTCATTTAATTAATGGATGATAAAATGTGATGCTGACTCAATGATTTATTATTGAGTGTGGTATAAATTGTCTCACATCTATTATTCTAAAGGGAATAGTACCAAGATCAATTGGATAGTGGGTTCAACTACCTTCTACAACTCCTAATGGGGTCAGAATCTCCTAATAGGGATTCAAAGTCTCCTAATAGGGACTCTTTATACTAAGTGTTGTAATAGAATCCTAAGATGGTCCATCTTCTAAAAAGGAATATTCATATTAGTACATCATTTTATGGGCATCATTCCCACTGGGTTTTCCTAGTCAACATATCTAGTGTAATTGCGTATGCACATCTCTTTATGGTTACTATTTACTTTGATTGAATGGTTTAGATTGTTCAAAAGGTTAAATATTCTTATATAATTGATCCACCCCTAACCCCCCCCCCCCCCCATCAATTATATTGGTGGACTACTATTTCTAAAAATTGGTATCAGAGCATCAAGTCCTTGAAGGGAAGTTTAATGACTTTGGGAGATTCATGGAAAATTAGTTCAAGAAGGAAAGTCCAAAATTTGATAGCACAAACTATGATAGTTAGAAGGATAAAATGAAGAGTCATCTCTTATGCATGGGTCCAGGATATTGGCTTGTAAACAAGGCATCTAAAAACATTGTGGATGAAGACAATCTTGAAACTTGCACCAGGGAATAGAGAGAAGTATTTATGTGCAACATAAAGGAAAGAGAAGAAATATTGTTAGCTTTACCTAAAGGTGAGTACAATAAGTTAAAACAACTCAAAACATCTTATAAAATTTGGAAAACTTTAGAGGCTAATTATGAAGGTGATACACATGCGAAAAGGGTTAGATTGCAAAATTTGTATTGTGCATTCCAAGATGCTAGAATGATGGAAGATGAATCTGTAAGAAGCTGTGTTGGTAGAATATCTAAGATTTTTTCAAGAATCACATCTCTTTATGGAATGAAATCTAATGATGAAGTGATATGGAAGATCTTAAAAAGTCTGACACCACCTTTAAAGATAGTAGCACAAATGATTTAGCTAATGATACCTATACTACTAATTTCACCAAAGAAACATTGCTTGGTCAATTGGAAGCTACAAAATTTGATTTGAGATAATCTAAAGAATTAACAAAGGTTGAGACAACATTTAGTGCATTGAATATCAAACCTAGTTTAGCAAAGAACACAAAAGTGTAGGGAGATATTGCTAGCAACGGCAAATCTATTAAGGAAAAGATCTAGGAAGGAGTGGCTCTTCTTGTGGAAAGAGAAAAAGATGGTAAGAATATCTTTAAATGTTGGACATGTAATGAATATGGTCTATTGCAAATAAATGTCCTAAAAGAGAAATAAAGTATAAGGGAAGATTCAAGTCTAGAAGACCTAGAAATTGTTTATATGCTAATGAAGAAGAAGAGGAAGAAGAATCTAATTAAAAATTGAGTGAAGATGACCTAGGATTCATAGCTATAAAGGAGGATGATCTTGATAGAGAAATTAGAGAAGAAAGTGCACTGACCTTAGAAGTTGAAAAGAAAGATTGGATTGTTGATAGTGGTTGTTTACATCACATGATTGGTGATATGAGAAAGTTTGTCAAATTTAGAAGCCATGATGGAGGAATTGTCACAGTAGGGAACAACGTAGCCCATAACATTATAGGAATTGGATCTATCACACTTGATGGTAAAACATACATTAATGATGTTTATTTTGTTGATGGTCTAAAGCATAACTTGTTGAGTGTTGGACAACTTATGGACAAAGGTTACCAATTGCAGTTTGGTAATGACACATGCATTATCAAAAACAAGGAAGGAAAACTACTTTGTACTAGCATGAGAACTATATGTAATGTATTTTAGTTAAACTCCAATGAAATAACATATTTGGTAGCTAAGATTGACAACAGTTGGTTATGGCACAAAAGATTTTTCCACATTAACTTTGGTAACATTGTAAAAGAAAATGATACATTTTTTGTGAGAGATTTACCTAAGATCAATAAGCCCACTGACATTATTTGTAAGGAATGTATCTTGGCTAAGTAGAAGAGAGTCTCATTTCCTAAGAAGCAATTTTGTACTACACAAAAGCTAGAATTGGGTCATACAGATCTGAGTGGTCCTATAAGAACAAGATGATTCTATGGAGAAAGGTACTTTATGATTTTTGTTGTTGATTTTAGTAGAATGATGTGGGCAGATTTTTTTAAAGGAAAAATTAGAGGCCTTTGAGAAATTCAAGATATTCAAAAAAAAATTTGAGAATGAATCTAGAATTAAAATCAAGAGTTTAATATGTGATAGAGGAGGATGATTCACTTCTAGAGAATTCAATATCTATTGTGAAGAGCATGGTATCAAGAGACAACTGTCTTCACCCCATACACTTGAATAGAATGGGATTGCAAAAAGAAGAAACAAATCAATTGTTGAAGTAGCAAGATCTATGTAATTTGAGAATGATGTACCAAAAATCTTTTGGAGAAAAGCAGTCAATACAATAGTATACACACTAAATAGAGTGCAAATTAGGAAAGGTATGGACAAAAGACCCTATGAGCTATGGTTTGGTCACTCACCATTAGTCAAATACTTCAAGATATTTGGAAGCAAATCTTACATAAAAAGAGATGATGATATCAATAAGTTTGATCCAAGGAGTGATGAAGGTATGTTTCTTGGCTATTCATTAAAAAGTAAAGCTTATAGATGTTTCAAGTATAGAAAAAAAGCTATAGTACAATGCATAAATGTTAAAATTGATGAAAAGTTTGGTAATAAGGAAAAGATGATGGATTATAATGCTGATGAAGATGATTATTTTGGGGTGACCAACAAAGGAAATGAACTATTTCTCAAAACCAACAATGATTTGTAGAATAATGTGCAAACTAAAGTAGTAAGAGAAGAACAAAGCATAGTACTTGAAATAAGAGTTGAAGTAGCAACTCCTACTCCAAACAAGAATTTGATAAGAAATCATCCTACTAATTAGATAATATGGAGTAAAGAAAAGGGAGTAATGACAAGAAGCAAAATTAATGAAGAATTGTGCCTAATATCTAAAGTAGAATCAAAGAGCATAGATGAAGTAATCAAAGATGATCATTGGATAAAAGTAATGGAAATAGAACTTGAGCAGATAATTAAAAATGATACATGGGAATTAGTTCCTAGACAAAAGGATAAAAATGTGATTGGCACAAAATGGGTATTTAGAAATAAAATGAATGAACACGGAGAACTAATAAGAAACAAAGAAAGACTTGTATGCAAAGGTTACTCTCAGTAAGAAGGAATTGATTACAAGGAAACATATGCACTTGTAGCAAGGATTGAAGTAGTGAGAATGTTCCTAGTATATGAAACAAATAAGAATTTTAAGGTATATTAGGTGGATGTTAAGTCAACATTCTTGAATAGAGAACTTGAAGAAGAAGTTTATATTAAGCAGCCAAAAGGTTTTCCTTTGACAAAAGAGAAGGACATGGTTTGCAAATTAAAGAAAGCCTTGTATGGATTAAAGCAAGCACCTAGAACCTAGTATTCAGGATTGGATAAATGCTTGGCAAAGCTTGGATTTGATAAAGGAACAATAGATAGTAACTTGTACTTAAAAGAAATAGAATATGGTTTGTTAATAATCATTGTATTCATTGATGACAACATTTTTGGAGGAAATGATGAAGCCAGTAAAAAATTCTCTGAAGACATGAAGAATGAGTTTGAAATGAGCATGATAGAAGAAATTAAATTTTTCTTAGGATTGAAAATTGTTTAGAACAAAGAAGGTATCTTTATTTCTCAAACCAAGTATTTGAAATCTTTTCTAAAAAGATTTGGTCTAGAAGTGTGTAAACCTATTGAAACTCCTATGGTAACTGGTTACAAGTTATCAAGCAAGGATGAGACATCTACTGTTGAACAGAAGAAATAAAAATCTATGATTGGAGGATTGTAGTATCTGATTCATAGTATACTAGATATAGATAATGCAATTGGAATTGTGGCAAGATTTCAAGATGATCCTAAAGAATATCACTATGCAGTAGTAAAGAGGATATTTAGATATTTGAAAGGGACATATGATTATGGCATTTGGTATGACAGAAGAAATGACTTTACTCTTTGCACTTATAAAGATCCTGATTGGGTCAAAGATAGGGATGATAGAAAAAACACTAGTGGAGGAGCATTCTTCAGTGGCGGAAGATTAGTTTCTTGGCTTAGCAAGAAGCAAGATTATACCTCACAAAGTACTATAGAGGTAGAATATGTTGCAACAACAAACAACTATAATTAAGTCATATGGATGAAGTAGATGATGAAGGATATTGGAATTACATTTAGAGAACCTATTATCATTTACTATGATAACACAAGTACAATTAAGATGTCTAAGAATCTTGTTTTGTATTCTAAGACTAAACACATTTCCATAAAATATCATGTGTTGAGAGAGAAAATTATTGAGAAAGAAATTAGACTAGAGTACATTAACACTAAGGATCAGATTGCATATATTTTCACAAAGGCCTTACCAAAGGATACATTTGAGTACCTAAGAGGTATGCTTTGGGTTATGCCCCTACCTAGTTTAGAATAGATGATGCAAAAGTACATTGGTCTAGGGTATATAGCACCATTGTTAGATTAGACTGAATGCTAATGCTTCCTCTATAGGGGAGTATCTATGATGAATAGAGTTACCAAGGACTCTTGGAAATTGATAATTGGTAAAAAAAGGTGTCTTTAGACACTTGTGTTGTTTATAGAGTTATATGCAAAAGTTATAAACTAATAGATTGGATTGTGTTCATGCTAATAGATTATTGTATGTTCAAGAAATTGAACCATTTATGTACAATCTTTGGCATTGATGTCAATAGGGGAGAGAGTGACATGAAAAACATTAAAGAGAGATTACATTAGAGAGAGCTTGTACTATGGGGGAGAAGTGTTGCATTTGAGAATTTAGCAAGATCTGATTGATAAAGACTTGTTGGTATTTTGGAACTAGATATTTTTCATCTATGTTGCCATCAATGCCAAAGGGGGATATTGTTAGCATGTATGTTGACGCTATGGGGAAGTATTGTAGAACATTTTTATGATGTATTTATAACTATATTTGTCATTGATGACAATATAGTAAGAAGTTTGTAAAAGGCTAATAGAGTAGCAAACTGTAATTTTCGTATTAAGGACAATACATTGTATCTTCTTATGTGTAGTTACCAGCACATAATACACCATGTATTGGTCACATGGGCAAGTGTGTAGAACCTGAATCAACAACATATGGAAGACATAAATGATTTATAGAGAAACACATAGAAATAGAGCATTAGACAAATAATTTTTTTTGTATGATTGATATAGAGCATTATATTTGAAATGAAGGGTTACACAGTTAACTAGAAGTAGTACATTAACCACTGATTATGTCAGTGAGTGCACAAATATGGAAGTCACAAATGTGAAAGTTTGGGTATAATTGTGAGCTAACATTAATTGAATAAGAATTTCATTTAATTAATAGATGATAAAATGTGAAGTCGACTCAAGGATTTATTATTGAGTGTGGTATAAAGGAAACATGTTTTTCGAGTTTTAGACATCATGATTGAGATCAAGAAGTAGAGAAGGATTGTGAATTGAGAAGCAGTAGAGCAGAGTGATTTGCTAATGTGTGTAAGTGACCTTTAGGTTACTATTGATGGATACTACATTCCAAATTTGACTACATGATCTAAAGGTGAAGAAGTCTAATGTACTAGATAGAGGTAGAAATGAAAGATTGTCTCACATCTATTATTCTGAAGGGAATAGTACCGAGATCAATTAGATAGTTGGTTCAACTACCTTCTACAACTCCTAATAGGGTTGGAATATCCTAACATGGATTCAAAGTCTCCTAATAGGGACTCTTTGTACTAATTTTTGTAATAGACTCCTAATAGGGTCCATCTTCTAACAAGGAATATTCATATTAGTACATCATTTTGTGGGCATCATTCCCACCAGGGTTTTCTCATTGATTAATGGTTTCCCTAGTCAACATATCTAGTGTAATTGTGTATGTGCATTTTTTGGTTATTGTTTACTTTGATTGAATGGTTGCGATTGTTCAAATGGTTAAATATTCTTATATAATTAATTCACCCCCCCCCCCCCCCCCCCCCCCACCCCCCCTCTCAGTTATATTGGTGGACTACTATTTCTAACAATATCAGCTAGCATATTGGAAATTGGAAAAACACAATCATTATAAAAAGTAATAGAATTGGAGTAAGGGTAAGACCTCTACCATAACCTTGTCCACCACTACACAAGAAAGTTTTCTACATTCTCTTCTATCCCTTTAATGAAACCAAGAGCAATGTGCCCTATATTTTTTTAGAGGATGGTGTGTATCAACAATGGGTAGCTATGGAATTTGAAATTCCCCATCTCTCCCCTTTGAGCACTAGTAATTTTATTATATAATGTGGGTCACAAAGTCATACCCTACATTATGGTGTAAATCTTTAATGTCTAGGGCCATGATATACATATTTCCAAGAGCATTCATTGTGCCATCTAGACCAATCATCGTATCTACTCCAAATGTAGTATACTAGAAGTATTAGCTAAAAAATTCTATGGGCATGAAGTCTCCTACCTTCTTTGGGAGCTCTACCTTTTCTTTCTTGGACTTAGGGATATGTTTTCACATAACCCTTCTAGTGAAGAAATTATTATGATTCTTAAATGTCTCATTTATCTTCTCTAGCCCAATGGTCTTTGTCATCAGTCTTCCAAGGTCAAAAACTTCAATGAATGTTTCTCTATCCAAGGTGCATAGTAGACTCATATCCTTCTTTGAAATCCATGAGTTTTAGGATTGTAGGATTTTATTAGAGCCGTCACCAAGTCTACATCCACTATCACCTTTGGCATCATTAACTTTGCCAAGTTTTTGATCAAAGGATTGTAGATTGGTGGTTTCTCAAAACTATTATTGTAAAAATACCATAACAACTCATTTCCATTAGTCTTTTGCATGGTCACATCTCTCCAAAAACTATATGTATCTAAGAAAATGGTTGAATTTATGGGTTGGACATGGGATGATCCTAGTAGAAAGTAAACCCACTTCTTAGCACATGTGTTGGCTAACTTAGTCTTTGGTTGTTCAACACCTTGACAAGTCTTTTCTATGCTAATCTATACTATCAAATTTCCCTCTTCTTATGTTATTTTCGTCTAAATTCAATTTCTCAAAATACTTCTTCTTCTATAACTCAATTCTCTAAAAGCAACTTCATGCTCAAATCTTTTTTGGCTCTAAAATTTTGTGATTATTGTAATTATAAATCTATTACATTTCCTTCGAATAGAAATTGAGCACAAAGATAGAATTAATGGTGTCTTTAATTCAACATGCATGAGAAATTTAAAAAAATAAAAAAAGTGTCACAATGTGGCTTTACAACACTTGTACTACCAACTTTCAAATTTTTTTTTGCACTTCTTCAGATAGTACCCATCTTTTTGGTAATCATGAGGTTATAACATTCATTTTTTCTATTAAAATCTTAAAATCTTATGTCGTGACCACGCGAATACTAGAAAATCATTAACTATTCATAGCTTTGCAAGAATTATCTTCTACCTCTTATTTCTCATTGTGACTATGCAAAACCCTTGGTCACAACATCACAACTTGTTTTTATGATGACCCTATATCCTTGCGACTAAGTGAACATTGTTCTTAAGAACTTTGTCTCTGCTTCATGGTCTATGCTTTACCTTGTTCCCTTAATTGTGTGACTAAGCAACCATGTAAATCCTTTTCATCCCTTGATTACATCACATGATCACTTCTTAATATTAACACTAGCACTTAAGGCTTGCAATCACCCAAAACCTATTACTAGTGATTTCTTAGTTGTTACCTTTATTTCCTTTTATCATTCTAATTGCGCAACCATGCGATCATTGGATTCTTATAGGCTCTTAATTGTTTCGTTGCTTCATAGCTTCCTTTTTGCCTTAAGGTTTTAACTTTGTGACCATGTGACTAACATTCATGCACAAACCTTGACTACTTTCTTTAATGATGTAACTATGTGATCAAAGAAATCTATACACAAAACTATCTTGCTAGTTTGCAAGCATTTATCTAATGATCTCATTTAGGCATTTGATTGTG
Source organism: Cupressus sempervirens (assembly GCA_028749045.1). Lineage (NCBI taxonomy): Eukaryota > Viridiplantae > Streptophyta > Pinopsida > Cupressales > Cupressaceae > Cupressus > Cupressus sempervirens. Next base: position 310,682,038 of record CM053790.1, on the reverse strand, counting down.
AGATTAGAGAGATTTTGAGGTCACAACTTCACATTTTTCTTTATCTTCTAACTTTCCAACCATGTGATCAAAGCTTATTTCAATTACCTACATTGACTATTTTACACCATCACAGCTATCTCATAATACTATATCTTCAAGCCTCCAACCGTGTGATCAGAGCTAGTTGATGAGTCACTCCATTACTTTAACTATTTGAACCTTAGGTTTTAAAATGTCCATTGGAATTTGTCTAACCTTAGTCACACTGTCACACCATAATTTTCATATTAAACAAAAGCAATACTTTTCAAATTACTCCACATGGTAAATCCTTGTGCTCTTAGTAGGGCCATGAGTTCACTCTTTAATCATGTGACCCTATGATCAAATTCTTACAAACTGCATTGCTCCTTTACTATCTAAAAAGACCTTTGGCAAAAAACTTTTGCAACTAGGAAAACAATGAGCACTTAACTACATTGCACTATCACACCATTTAAATATTAAGAGTTTTAACCATGTGATTACCTTGGTTGCATGGTGCCACCTTGTATTTTTTGTAGTCTTTTAAAAGTGCAAAATAAATTTTAAAATAAGGAGGGTTTCTATCATGATACACATGAGGATAAAATATAGGATTTTTCTAGGGGAATACTTTACACATGAAAATTGCAAACCCTAACTACACAAAATGAACACTAGATTTTCACAACATATTTTTAGGATTTCAATAAGGTAAAAATGCAGGCCAAAAATGGCTTTTTCTATTGATAATGGATACCTAACATCCACATAGGGATTTATAATTTTTGGTTCAAGTAGACCACACACTTGGAAAAATTGACAACCTTTTCAGAGAGCTACTCACAAACAACAAGAAAGCACAAAACACACACACACACACACACATATAGGGATTTACAAATATAAAAGAGCCTAAACTATTGTTCATGGAAAAAAAAGTACCTTCAATAGAAGTACTTCAAGAATTTTCCATGAATTGGAAATTCAATAATGTTTCCTAATAATTCCTTGGCAAGATACGAATCTTCTCCCCATTTCTCATGAATTAGATATGGCTCTAACCTTATAGGGTAAATTTTTTTATGTTTACCCTAGTCTTCTATTCTTTCATTCTACATCAGGACCAAATCATTTGATTCAAATTTTATTGTAACTACTTTTTTATCATACAAATATTTTTCCTACAATACTAACTTAGCATTCTTGGTAGAACCAGTTTTCCTTATCTCATTCAATCCTACCAATTCATCTATCCATTCTTTCATGTCATCTATGATAATCTCTTATACTTTTGGATATAATTATATAGGCCAATCAGGTTATTTTGAGGCATTCTTACTTGAATTCCATATACTACGTCAAAAGGTGAAACACCTATTGCTTTCTTAATTTTCACTCTGCCAACCCAAATTTCTAGATGAAGCTTAGAATCTCATGCCTTTTTATTATTATCTAGTGTTCTTTTGATAATCTTTAACAAACTCTTGTTGGTTGATTCAAGTTGTCCATTTCCTATTGGATGATAGGGACATGATGTTGACCTTGTAATGCTTTACTTGTCACAAAATTGTATGAATTCTTCTGATCTAAAGCACATGGCATTATTTGTTACTATCTTTTTAGGACATCCAAATCTAGTAATTATATTATTCAATAAATAATTATTCATAACTTTTCTAGTAGCTTTCCTAGTAGGGATTCCCTCTACCCATTTTGTGAAATAATTTGTTTCTACTAAAATCCATTAATAACTAGCCTAGATTTATTTGTTATTTCCCCTATGAAGTCCATTTTCCACTATTGGAATGGTACTTGCACTTCTATTGAATTTAAAGGAGTATTTCTAGAGAATGTTTAATTACTAGCAAATCTTTGGCAAGGATCATATTTTGTGACCAGAACATGAGCATCCTTAAATAAGATTGGCCATCAAAAGCCAACTCTCATTACCTTATGGGCAATACTCTTGGCCATATAATTACCTCCACATACTCTTGGATTCATTTTAGTGAGTACTTTTGTTATTTCTTTATTATAAATACATTTTAGAAGTACTCCTTCAAAGCTCCTCCACCAAAACTTTTTATCAATGATGATACACTTGATTTCTTGTAGCGTCATAGTCCTTCTTTCATTATCAATCAAATGAAATGGAGCTTCCATATGTTACAAGTAATAAATAACATTTTTTCACTACTCATAGTCATCCATATCACATGTATATGGCTTGTCATCCTCATCTACAACATTTATCTAATTGGAATCCAAATTGGATTGAGCCACCAACTTTTCCAATCCCTAACCTCTCACTAGTTTTTTAATCTAGATCTAAATGTTAAACTCCTAGATTTTGTTGATACATCTACATCTCCTTCTAGAAACCTCGTTTTGAGAAAATATGTCCTTTTTAGTAGCACTAGGGAATTTTTTTATAACATTAGCACCTAAAAAATAACACCTAAAATCTTTGACCTTTCACAAGGGCATATGCTTTCTTTTCATTAATTTCATGCTTTAGCTCTACATGTTAAAGTGACTTACTAAAAAAACAAATGGGTTGTTCAAAACCTTCCTCATTCTTCTAGAGTAAAACCACTATAATGGTGTAGAAAGAGGCAAAATAAAATATGTGCATTGACTTTACATAATTGAGTGTTCTTAATACTAGAGCATTCTCTATTGCATCCTTAATTTCTTGGAAGGTCATTTAAGGTTCACCCCCTAGTGGGTAACTTCTTCAAGTAAGAACTTCCTTTCTCTTCCTAGGCTACTCCTAGCCTACTTGGGGTTACTTCTAACTCTAACCTAGGGGATCCTTTTCCAATCCCCTTTCCCCAAGAAACTCTCCCAACAATTCAACTTTCAATACCACACCTTCAATACACCTATTTTGCACTATTTGGCCTAGATTACCAAATCTTCAAAAAATACACCCCAAAGGGTCAAAATCAAACTTCAGCCATTATTATGTGGTTCCTAATTCATATCCTACCATTCTATACCATTCTTTCAATTGTCTTACTCATATTTCCCCAAATTGCCTAGTTATCCCTTGTAGCCCTAAGGGCTCCTATTAGCCCTCCTAGAAATAAGAAAAGTGTAATAAATCACAAAAACCCCTAAAAAGTCCCCTTTTTGTGTTGAGGTATTTTTCTCCCTAAGACCTAACCTTGAATATTTTTCAGGTCTTGGGCTCTAGGATTGACAATATAGTACAGCTTCAAGAAACCCTCTTTTTAAGGGTTTTAAAGGCTATGTTCATGTATCCTTTCCCAAAAGAATCAAACTCCTTCTCCAACCTCCTCCTTTGATTTTATCCCTTGACACTCTACTCCTAAATTTATAATTCAATATTGATGCATGTCAATGTTTTGTTCATGACAAAACTCCATTACAAGCATTTCCTGCCAAGCTTGCTTGCCTAGGGCTCACTTGTAAAAATAGAATTTGGCCTTCCAAAAACTCCAAAAAAAATATTTACACTATATAGAAAGGCTATTTATTTTTCTCCAACAGCCATGGTGATTTGACCAAGGAAACTCAAGCCATAGCCATTTTCATGCTTCCACTACAAAACTAGACACTAGGGTCACTAAACATAAATAATTTTGTAAACCCTATCAAATGCTTGCTTGAAACTATAAAAAATCCACATATATTCAAAACATGATATAAAATGTATTTTCCATATAAAATAATAGTTTACTCAATCCAAACACTCTATTCAACCTCCAAAAACAATGTTCCATTTCATAGTATTACAGGTGTTATCTGTACACCCAACTATCTAATGCTTGGAAATGAGATGGAAAAGGCTTAAATAGACTTAATGATCCATTCTAGCCTTTATTTTGAACCATAACTACACAAGAAGTTCATTCTTCAAAAGCTACATAAAAAGTTGTCAATGCAACTTTTTCACAACTTTTGCAATTTTGCTCATTATACCTCCAAATTTGGCCAATTCACTCCCAAACCTCCTAAAATGACCTTAGTACACCTAAGGAACCATATAACACAATAATTTCCCCTTCTTGAATCATTTTACCACATTTTTCCACCTAGAGCAACTTTTGAGAAATATTGCCTATCAGGACCTAATTGACAAGACTTGACTCACACTCCATAGCCTATCTATCCAATACACCTAAACTCACCTTAGGACTTTATAGCTAGTCATTATTACCCCAATGGTTGGTTAGACCATCTACAAACCAAAATTTATATTAGGGCTTTACCTTACCCTAGGTGCTCCTACACCACCCTCCCAACTAATCATTGCCCATTTCTTAAGTATCTTAGAGATAGGTCTACTAATCTCAACAAAATTTGTCACAAAAATCCTTACAAAATTGACTTGACCAAAGATAGACTACATAACTTTTACATTTTTTGGCTTAAGAACCTTATCTATTGTTTTCACTCTCTTTGGATCAATCTTAACTCCATCAATAGACACAATATGGCCAAACAACTTCCCTTCTATAACACAAGATGTACACATCTTTGGATTTAAAGAGATTCCATATTCCAAAGCCCTCAAAAATATTTCCTCTAAATAGTTGCAATGGTCTTTAGGTTTCTTGGAATAAGTTGTCAAGTCATCTTGGTAGGAAACCATGAATTTATCTATATACTCTTTAAATGCAACATCCATGGCTCTTTGGAATGTAACTCATGCATTGATCAAGCCAAAGGGCATCTAAACATATACATGTGTTCCCCATGGGGTTATAAAGGTTGTCTTAAATTGTTCCTTCTCATCAAGTAGCACTTGATTGTACCCATAAAAATTGTCCCCCATGGACATCAGTTGAGAACCACTAAACTAATGTAGCATAGATTCCATGTTTGGAAGACCATAATTATCATTTAAGGAAGCAATCTTCAAATTTTTAAAGTCTACACATAGCCTAATATCACCATTTTCTTCCTAACTAGTACTAGGTTTGATACCCATGAGGAATGTCTAATAGGTTTAATAAATCCCACCATCCCTAAGTTTCATCAACTCTTCTTGAATTTTGGGGGCTAATGTGGATCTATATATCTTTTCATTTGTGTAAAGGGATTAACATTCTCCTTTAGTGGAATACCATATTGAAATAGATCTTTCCTATGAGCCTTATGGTCATCATATGATCATGCAAAAGTATACCTAAATTTCCTTAGCAAATCAATCAAGGACTTTCCAATGGTAGGAGATAAAGACTTACCTATGTAGACCTTCTTGGGAGATTTAGCTATTCCAAGGTTCACTGCTTCAAGCTCTTGTGGTTTCTTGTTGATGCAAGAACATCTAGAGGTATAAGGGTAATCCTGTCTCACCCAAAAAAATGTACCTAGACATAGTTTATGTTTCATGTGTTTTAGTTTCTGGATACCCATTTGGGTCAAATAAAGGTTCCAACTCTCATAGTTCCATTATCAGTGTTCTAGGTTAAAGTATTTAAGCACCTTGGGATACATGTAAATGTCAAAAAAATAGGAATATGTAATTGAGCCATAATTATGGCGAATTAGAAGGTGTAAATTGGAGGGATGATTAAAATTGTAATTTAAAACATTCCAAAAAAAGAATCAGGTCAAAAGGCTGCATAATTTGAAAGTTATTGTAGTTTTTTAGTTTTTGGAGACCTCCTAAGAATGCTTCAAAGTTAGGTTCAAGGCATAAAATGACCTTGTACAAAGCTGAAAAATGGGGGATGAGCAAAGCTGGTCCATAGGACAATAGAGAACTCTGAGACCTTTCCAAAAATGTAAACAGTTCGTCGATCAAAGCTATGGTTCAAAAGTTATGCCTCCCAGAAGTTTGACTACCATTTCTAGATTCTTCTAATTTTGTACCGACTTCTAAAGTCACTTCTGGAGCCTTCCATTTTGGCGGTGGATGCCAACTAGCACTTTCTAGAATGTATTCCTAATCCTTAACCCTTTGGGGTCTATTTAATGATATTTCTGGCATTGTAAAAGGCAGTTTGGAGTGGAGTTTGAGAGAAGGTACTGGGAGAAGAAATTATCTCTAGATTTATGCTATTGTAAGCCCATAGGGCATGTTTTGGATTATGTTTCTCTTGACTAAGTGTACTAGCATATTTTTATAGTTAAAAAAAAAATTCCCATTCCTATTGTGTCCATTGTATGCTTGGGTTGTGTCCCCATCACTTGTCTTTGACCTTTGAGTGAACTTTGTCTTGATTTTCAAAAACACTCTCTAGTAACACTATCCCTTTGGGAACTTTATTTGTCTATAGCTACAAGATCTCTTGGCCAAAAATGGTCAAGATCTTATGAGACTTCCTTATGGGAGAAGATATTCTAGAGTCACCTCCTATAGCATCAGAAGGAAAAATTTCTAAAGCATATTTTAGGGTTGACAGGAGTTTCGTAAATGAAGTGGTAGAACAAATACTTAAATCAGGATTAGATGCATTGGCCTCAATTTCCCAATAGATTGAAAAACTCAAGGAGAGAAGAGTAGAGGAGACACATCCTAAAGGGGTTGAAGTTCTAGTTAAAAATGAGATTGTTGTTCCTAGCATGAATATCAAGTCAGGCACCTCTCATTCTATGTAATTACTCTCTGTTATCTTTCAACTAACCAATTACCACCACCATTTGCTAAACCTAAAAATCCAAATAATCCATTAGCCCTTGTCATTTATCCATTCCAACTATTAGTTCCACCCCCAAGCATGGATCAACCCACATTTCCTTTCCCTATCCTTGATTTTCATGATAACAATAATTTGAAAAATATACCTTCCTATGTGCTTCCCAAGTTTTATAGCCTTATCACAGAACACTCTAAAAACTTCCTTTTTGAATTTGATATAGTCTACAAGATCTATGATTATACAATAGATTCCCACAAGTTGAAGTTGATTCAATCTACTCTCAAGGAGGCTACTCTAAGATGGTTCATGGGATTAGGTGCCAATGTTGTAAGAGATTGGGATGCAATGAAAAATATCTTTCTTTCTAAATACAAGGGGTTTTTATATGAAGGGATATGACATTTTAAAAATTTCAAATAAAGAGTATGAGACCTTGGAAGACTATTTCTCAAGGTTTATGTTTAACTTGCAGCATAATACCCAACACCAATTGAATGAGGAATTCTAGACATGTCTTTTTTCTAAAAGGTGTACATGATGCAAGTATAGAATCTTTAGACATTATGGTGGGAGGAGATATTACTCAGAGTAATTGGAATGACATATAGAATATATTCTTGAATTACTTAAGGGCTATTGTAAAGAAGGGTAGATGGCTCAAGGCCATGCCTAGTAAGCCTAATCGTTTAGGAGTATCTAATGTGGAGTTTGTAGGACCAAAAAATGGGCTAATATCAAACATATTGTGATTAAATTAAAATATCAATAAACATACATTGATACCCTCTAGTCTACCATGAAAGACAAATAAACAAAGAAGCAACATAAAGTAAAAACCCCCTCTTTCATTCGTAGGTCCCATGTCCTTCTTTCTTCTCCATATGATGTAGCTCCAATTGCCTACAATTCACACAAATATTGAAAACAAAAGTCTATGATGGGATAATGGTATTAAGAATAATAGTAAAATTTATTTGAAGCTTGATGATAATGGAATTAGGTGTTAGGACCTTTCAATATTAAGAATCAAGTGACGAAAAATGAGAGGAAAAATGACTAATTTATAGTCATCACACAAGAGGAGAGTATTGGATTTGTCACCTTGGATATGGAATTTGGCAAGAGATTCCTTTTGGAAATCCATGACACTCATGACACAAAATTCCAACTATAAGATTGTATGATGCATGGAATTCAACACACCTATCAATGGAAGAGGATCTATGACGCATCATGTGACACATCAGAGCCACTTAAAGCCAAGAATCTATGATGATGATGGCTAAATATAGATATGTGTAGGGAATAATAATCTATGGATTATGACATATCTTAAGCAAGTGTAAATGGAGAATCTATGATGTGTCATGCCCATGTGTCATGATGATGTCAAGATTATGTCAATATTATGTGGAATATTTGGATTAAAAATTCATTATTCCATACATATGAAAATTAGAGGTGGAAAATATAAGCTAGGAAATTGATAATTTCCAAGGTTTGTGAAGATGAATTGATTAATTAATTAATATTAATTAATTGAGAATGTTAATTAGGAAGAATTATTAGTGACTTGACATAGGATTAAATCATGGGTTATTTACTCCTATAGAGAAAATTAGTAGATGATCGACCAATTTGATTAATAAATGAGAAAATATCATTTGATGAAATATGATGATTATGAAAATCAACTAGGATGATGATGGGTAGACCAAAGCCATGGTCAAATTGAATGATTGATTTAGATTGATAACATGCCAAGGACACTTGATATGGATTAAGGACATGTAACATTTAACTGACATTGTAAATGCTATGGGATTGAGATTGATTAATAGGGTTGATCATAATAACATAGACAAACACTATCAATGTTATTAAATTGATTTGATAATGTCATGATCTGGCACTAAGTGACTCGACAAGGTTAATGATTGAATGATGTGAATGAACCTAGCACTAAGAGCCATGATAATACTAAAGTCAGATTTGATAAGTTAGATAGGTTGGTAGGCTTTTGAAATATTGAAAGCCACAACAATGCCTAGGATTGGATAGATGATGAATGATTTAAGGTATCTAACATTTTTTGAGTGATTCTAAGTAGATTTGGGGTGATTCTGAGTTGATTTGATATGACTTTAATGATGTTGAAACAGTTTTGGGGGGTATTGGATATGATTTTCAAATTATATACAAATGATGCAAAAGGAGATATGAATGATAAATAATATTTTTGAGATATAACAAAGTTGGACAAGTTAGTATGAAAATTTGATTAAACCATAGACACAAACCATTTTTGAGCATCTATAGAGTTGTCCAATCTCTTGTCTAATTTCAAACAAGACATCATTAATGATGTTGGCACTCAGCTAGAAAAAATTTAGGCAAGAAGGAAGAAGGAAGAAGCCAATAATATGTTAGCTGAATATTTTCCACATTATAGAGAGGAAGAGGAACTACAAATGAAAGACTATTGCAAGCTTGGAGCCACAAATAATGCCTATCAAATTATAAGCTATTGATGAACATGGACAAGTACTCTATGTTGCTCAATGAAGGCCATAAGACCAAAGACCAAGTTTGCCACAAGACCCTCTTCAAAGTTATGGTAACAATATTTGATGGAAAAATTATCAAAATAGTGGTCTTCAATGCTTTAGTGGTAATAAAAATTGGCAACAACCTCAGCAAGGTTGGCAACAACCTTATCAAGGTTGGCAAAAACCTTAGCTAGGATGGCAGCAACCTTAGCAATGGTTTAACCAACTCAATCAAAAAGCCTTAATGTCAGAACCTTAGTAGTAGGATATAATTCCTCCTCCTAAAACCAATAATAACTAGACTAAGAAAACCCAACTACTAGCTCAGCCTAATCCTAATCCTAAGAATGAAAACCACCAACTTAGTAACAAAGTCATGCTATCCCTTTGAATGGCATCCATTTAAGGTCAAGAAACACTCTTGCCTCACCTCATGGTCCTATAATAATAGAGGTTGGACAATCTTCTACTAAAAAGGAGTCCATTTTTCCTCTCAACAAGTTCCTCCTATACAAAAAGATCCACCATTTCCTCAAAGGCTTGTAGAATCAACTATGCCTATGCAAAACCAAAGTATGGTGGATTTTCTTAACCAATAGAAGAAAATAAATGTGAAGATACCATTACTAGATGTTATAAAAGATGTTCCTATTTACATAAATCCATTAAATAAGATTGCATAAAATAACTTGGGAGAAAAAGGAAAGATCCTTAAATTGTCCATATTGTAGGACAATTGTCAGACCTTATGTTAGAAAAGTTGATAGTACCTAAATATTATGACCTAGGAAATCTTGTAGTTACTATCACTATTCATTGAATTCAAGTACAAAATACCCTAGTTAATTTAGGTGCATCTATTAATATAATGATAAAAGAAGTCTTAACTCACTTGCACATTATTGGCCTCAGAGAAAAACCAACCATTATGGAGCCCATTGATAGTTCTACTATTAGACTAGATGGAATAATAGAGGATATTATAGTTTCACTAAATTCTTGGAAATATCCTATAGACTTTTTTTGTTCTTTCTCCAAAGTCCAATATGGGTGGGCATCCTCACATTTTAGGGAGACCATAGTTAGCTATTGTAGATGCCTATATAGCTTGTAGGTCTAGAAAGATGATAATATCTAATAGGATTCATACCAAGACTTGACCCTATATGCCCCTTCTCAACTATTCTTGTAAGATGATTAAGATGTTTAGCCTGATCTAGGAGATGAGGAACAAAAAATTAATTAACTCCATTGTCTTATGATGATAACCAAACATCCATTTTTAACCCCTCAAGAAGATGATAAAGTTATATCATCAATTGTAACAAATAAATATAAAGTTAGTTATTAGTTATGTTCACAATAGGACTGTATCTTGGAAACTATTATGCCACCTCTAAATGCACCTCACTATTTATCATCTTCCCAATTCCTTCATTTATTACTCCTCATGAGATGCATTCAAATCCAATTTATCAATATCCATGATGGAAAGCATAAGAAGGGTTGAAGTAAGTTCATAAAAAGAACTAAATATTAGTAATGCTCTATCCTCTTCATATTAGGAAAGTATATTAAAGTTGTTGCAAGAGAATTGACAAGCATTTTCTTGAGATTACACATATATGGAGGGCCTAGATCCTAAGATTTTCACTCATAGGATTTACATTATCCAAGAGTATAAGCCTATGAGACAACTTCAAAGAAGGGTTAATTCTATCTTAAGAGACATAGTCAAGACTAAATTGTAAAAGGTATTAAATGTTGGTTTTATCTACCCAATCTTGATTTTCAATGGGTTTCCCCCTAGTCATTGTGTTACCATGAATGATGATGATACTACATTAGGGAAGTATCCTAAGGATTTTAGAGTATTGACATGGTGCATTCATGACTATATTTTTCACTAATTTGAACATAGCAATAAGTCAATGAAGAATGACAGAGTAATAGATAGTGATCTTTGTTGTATGGACAAGTTATTGAGTGTTTGGTGATGCACATTCATGGATATGTTTAGTATAGTATCCTAATGACGAGGTTACATGCACATAGTTTAAGTTGAATATGTATGGAAGTTTTACCTAATTTATAGAGAGGAGTACAAAGAAAGAGTACCTGAGAAGCCATTTTTTATGTTTGCATTATATCCTTTTATAGTGATATAATCTAGTGACATTAGAAAGTGTACAGGTCCTAAAGTTACACATGTGAAATTTTGTATATACTTTGAGCTAATAGTGCTATTGTAACTGTGAATTAATTAATTATCTTATTATAATTAAGTAGGAAAGTATCAAGGCTAACTCAAGGAATTATTTTGAGGATATAGTATAAAGGAAATATGTTTTCCTTGTTTGTAAATGGTATCAAATATTATATTAAGTGCAAAAAGGATTAGCATGTTTACTAAATGAGAGTAAGTGATCCAAGAGATTATTGGATGCAATTTTTATGATCTGGTTACAAGATGAGAAGGAGCTAAAGTTTGGTTGATAGAATAGAGAAAAAGTAAGGAAGTACAATTCATTTCTATTATTCTACAAGGAATAATATAGAGATCATTTGGATAGTCTTTTCATTAATCTTTCCCTTGAAGCTATTTGGGTAGTGGGTGTAGCTATCTTCCACAACTCCTAATAGGGATGGAATCTCCTAATAGGGATTTCAAAGTATCCTAACAAGGAATGATATGTATTGAATATTGTTATAGACTCTTAACAGGGTCCATCCTTTAAAAATGAATATTTATATTAGTACATCATCTTGTGGGTACCATCGCCATAAGGGTTTTCCTTCTAATCAAGGATTTCCCTAGTTAACATATCTAGTATTATTGTGCATGAGTATCCTGTTGTAGTTTCTAATTATATTGTTCATGTGGATAAAGTTTAATAAAGTTGATAATTGTGGTATTAGTTGTATAACTGATTCACTCCCCCCCCCCTTAGTTATATTGGTGGACTATATATTCTAACAATTGGTATCAGTGCATCAAGTCCTTGAAGGATAAGCTTAATATATTTGGCAGATCGATGGTGAATCTTGTTAGAAAGGATAGTCCTAGATTTTAATTGTCCAACTATGATAGTTGGAAGGATAAGATAAAGACTCATTTTCTTTGTATGGGTCCAAGTTATTGGATCTTGACAAAGAGTGAAAAGACAATTATCAAAGATGATAATCTTGAAAAATGTAGTGAAGAAGATAGAGAACTATTCATGTGTAACATGAGTGCTAGAAAATATTTACTATCAAGTCTTCTAGAGAATGAATATAGTTAGTTAAAATCACTAGAAACATATCATAAGATTTGGAAAATATTACAATCTAATTTTGAAGGAGATACATATATGAAAAGAGAAAGATTGCAGAATTGGATATGTGCATTTCAAGATGCTAAGATGATGGAACATGAATCTATAAGAAGCTATATTTGTAGGATATTAGAGATTGTTGTAGCTCTAATACCCAAAAACTGGCTCATTTCCATGATCACCAATTCTAGTCTATTTCAATCAACCCTAAGTCCTATATCACTAGACAATTCTTATTTTGATATTCACTACTTGACTTAATTGTCAAATGCAAATAACCCTAAATCTACATTAATAATGCCATATTGACTCATATTAGTCACATTAAACCTATTTATTAAGATTTAATTTAATTTAAAGTATTTATACTTTAATTAAATTAAATCATATCCTAAGGCTAATGTGCTAAGGAATTAAATTATTTAATTTAATAGTTGTGCCCACTTTAATTAATTGAATTAGATCATTCAATTAAATAGAAAAGGCATTTATGAGGTCATGTCTCATTTATTAAATTAAATAATATCCTCAAAATTCTCTCTTTAGTTATAAATGGAAACTCTAAGTGAATTACTTCTTGAAATTAGAATCAATCCAGTTAACTTGCTCTCACACTTATGACAAGTTCAGTTAACTACTTATCACACTTAGATCTGAAATAGTTAACTTCACCTGCACAAGGAAGTTTCCTTCCTAACTAAATCTTCTATCTAATCTTAACCATTCATCTAGATTGATCCTAACTATTGGTCCATTCTAGGAGTTCTATTTAAGAGACTCATAATTCCTCATTACAGAGGTTGAATTGAATTTGCATTGAATCTCTACTAAATTGTGCACTCATTAGCTCATTATTCTCACAAGCTTTTGATTATTTAGATTTAAAGATCATATAGCTTTAATATGCATAAATATAGTCTAGTTTATTTATATGCTATTAGATTAAGTGCATACCTCATCTAGATTACTTTCATCTCATATAGACTTAATTGCATTTAAACCCTTCATTCTAGAATGGTTTGGTTGCTTGCATTTCAACTCTAAAAGTATAAATAGGCAAAATCCTTCTAGATAGAAGGCAACAGGTCACATTGTTAGACCTCTTGGGTGAACTATCCTATGTTCATTCCAAGATGAATCCATAGGTAAGGACCACATTGAAGTGTGTGTCTGAAGTTTGAGGCCATATTCCACATATACATTTCTGGCACCCACTGTGGGCTAGGAAAATAGTTTTTTAGCCTCATTTATTTAATTTTCTATCATTTTTTTTTATTCTACCCATATTGTTCCATACAATTTTCTAAATTCTCACATCAAAAATTTCATTCTTGCGTGAAGATTTGAAGGTCTCATACAAATCTCTACACTTTCTCATGTCAAAAAGTGCCATATTGTGCAAGTCTTCATGTGGCACCTCATTTTCGCACATAGGCCAATAAAAGATCTCGTGTGGTCTTGTGCAAGATTTCATGGAAAATTTTGAAACAACAAGGTTAATTTTGTTATTTTTTAGTGTGTTATTCATTATCTTTTACTGACGTGTTTTTTTCCCTAAAGCATTACTATTATGTTTTTCTGGATTTCTACAACTTAACAATTATCTGTAGGACATTTGACAAAGATTCCTCATACAAACCATTTAAACATGAATTGACTATTTTTTTGTAGGATGATTGTCTAAGATACATTTGTCGAAGATCAAATCTTAAAACCCACAAAACAATGTGTTTTCTTTCTTGCTTTCAAAACATAGTCTAATTAGGGCTTGTGAACTTCTTAGGGTGCAAGACAAAAGAATAGGGGATTATGCTCTTCACCACTTGGAGGTCATGAGCAAGGGTAAATCAAAAACCTAAATGCTTCTAAAATATGGCATTCTAAAGGAGGCAAGAAACTTAGTGGTTCTCTAGTGCCAATTCTTTTCTATGATGAGATGATAGTTTCCTTTCAAGGGGATCAAAATCTTTATGAAGGATGAGTCTAGATTGATTAGGCTAAGTTGGTAATTAACATGTTCTATGTGTTTGGGTGAGAAACTAAGGTAGAGGAGTATGCTCTTTCCCCTTGAGGGAAATTAGAAACTTTGACCCTTATGTTCGAGCCACCAATCTGAGTTAATCCTTTAGAGGGCCTACTGGAGTAATCCAACCTCCAAGAATGACCCAAGCGAGCACACTCCTTTAGCTAGAGATTCCAACTCACTGTAATCAAGATGCTTTGTAGAGAAAAAGACTCCAAAGCTAGATTAATTTCTTTCCCTTGATTCTTGATATTGTTTATCAAGGGGAATCTCTATCTATTGCATTGGCCAACATTAGCCCCAATCTTGCTAAGCAAGTGTGTGCACTCTCAGATGCTAGTGGGGGCAGCTAGTCTCAACTCCACTTCCAAAGCCACTAGGAATTAATATGAATGAAAGCCAAGTAAAAACCTTTTAGTTAGAAGCTACCTAGTTCACTTTTGAAAGGAGGCATAATCTTTGTGCAAGGAGGGGGAAGAATCTCTCTTGTAGAACTCATGATAGGCATGCTACTGGATATTGGAAGGTGGTATATGTGCTTATCCCTTGCCACAAGGGTGCTCATTTAGTGTGTACTATTGAGTCCTTTGAATATAGCAAAAACATGGGTGCCCTCTAGGGGCTGACATGGCTACGTGAGGTGCACACATGTAAATAAGCTGTGGGACAAAGGTTTTGCCTTCTCTACCATTTTCTATTTCTAGGGATAAAGCATGTTTATTATCGAGTCCTAAACATGTCCAAACCTACTTAAACAAACTAAAAGTCAAGACTCCCTTGTCCTTATGAGTTTCTTTGCCCTCGGTTGGATTGTATTCAACTACTATTTTCTTCCTATGTCCTGTTGAAAACACTTTGTCTTGTTTGAAACCCAACATCACTTTCACAAGTATAAAAACAAAACCTACATTTTATCTATTATCAGTCAAACAAACTTGCAATCTATCTAGAACTGTCCAAAATTGTTGAAAATCTCTTAAAAATACAACTTTGTTGTCAGCCTCATCCTGAATTTTACACACAATCTTGTAACATTTTGCATGAGTAGTTATATCTTCATGCAGTCCTATCCAGATCTTCATGCGAGAAACTACATATGCCCGCACAAGCTCTTGCCAAGTGTCTTTGTTGAACTAGTCATTTATTTGCATGGCTTGGTGCACATGCTCACACAAGTTTACATTACTATTTTGAGATTTTGCATCCCCCACTATACTTTCTCATGCACCTCATAGAGGATCTTTGTGCTAGACCTTGTTTTAAAAAAAATCAGCTTATTCAAGCAATCTATGATATATGTCTAGTCTATTTCCTACATCGATTTGTCGCTTCTCTGTCTATAAATAGCCCCAAATAGTGGCATTTAGCTTAACTAAAGATTTGTGATCCATACTTTGACTAGTCACATCTTTTAGTTGTCTTGATTCTCATTCTTTAGTGCTTGTCATAATCTACATTATGATAGTCATAATTTTTGGTTGTCCTAGCCTTCAAATCAAACTATTCATGCCTTAGTATATAGCACTCTTATTTTGTCCTATTGAGACTAAGTTCTAGTGCAGTCTTTGTCCAAGTCCTTGCTTCTTGTCCTTGTCTATGACTATCACAACAAGAAGTGGCAATGTGTTTTATCCTCTTAGACTTAGGCAAGGTCATGCTAGGGGTCATAATTGTGGTAGATTTTGCCTTCCTTTTGATACATGGTCTACATCTAGTTCATCTATTGAAGCATCTTCAAGATCTCCCTCACTTGTCAAGTCACCTCAAGTCCAACAAAGATTCTTCATAAACTTGCAAAAACCTAGGAACCTTTTGTATCAAGAGGATCCTGAGACTAGCGAAGGCCTAGTATCTCCAAACAAAATGTCTAACTTCATTTTCAAAGGACATTTTGAATCACAACATACTAAAACTAAACACATTCCTACAATGGCTGATCATGAACCTAAACATCGTAGTCATAGTAGACATCAAGAACCACTTAGGAATGACAAAGAGAAAGACCATGACCTAGATGACAAAAAAGAAGAGGTGGAAATACTTCCTAAAAACATAGCAAAATGCCAAAGATACAAAAGCTTTCAATAGGTCATGGAAAAAATATTCAACGAAGAGAAAGAAAAGTATTTTCTCAAACTTACCCAAGGGGGAGCTAGGTTGCCCTCTCATTTCAATGTGGAAACCATTATCACACCTAAAGAGGAAATTGAGACTTCCAAACTCCAAAAATAACTAAAAATCATGCAAGACCAACTGGCTCAGATGATGCGTGAAAAAGACAAACCTGCTAAAGCATACACCTTAGACACTCTTTTTCCATTTCCATTTGACAAGAGCATAGACATGTCTCCTTTCCCATGGGGAGTGGAACTACCTAAGTATGAAAATTAATTTGGTACTACTAATCCCCAAGATCACTTATGGGAATTTGGTGCCTTGTTTATGGAGTTTATGCATGACCAAACATATCATATGTGTTTATTCCCTAGAAGGCTAGGTGGTCAAGCATTGGAGTGGTTCTCACACTTTCCTCTCAACATCAAAAATTTTGATGAAATTTCCAAAAAAAACTTCTAGTAGTATTCTCATAACATTCAACACCCCATCAATATTCAAGATCTATGTAACCTTAAATAGAAAGTTGGGGGACCTTTCCTCACATTCCTCCAATGGTGGAGACAACTTTACACAAAATATTCATGCAAGAATCCATAAAAATAAAAGCTTGACATCTTCACTAATAATCTCCTACATAATTTTGGGTATAGAGTCCAATTTCAAGGTCTATCTACCTTTGAAGACATGATCACATAGGCCATCCACATAGAGGAATTTATGGTCAAGAAGGGTGAAATCAATCTTTAGAAGGACACTAAAAAAGGCTCCACCTCAAAAAAGGACAAAACTAAGTATGTCAACAAAAACTGAGAAATTGTACATGATGGGGTTGTTGAAAATGTCACTCCTAAACCTACTAAGGTGGCCTTTAATCTCACAGATGGCATCAATGTGGCCAAAAATGCTGAGAAACCTGTTGGCGTTGAAAATTGCATGGTCAATTTTGAGCACCATTGAGAAAATTTGGTTCTATAAATGCTTTTAAATGAGATTGTACCTAGCTATCAGTCTAAGCCCCATGAGGTATTTAATCTTTCTAATACCTTCCATTCAGTGCATCTACCTGTTCCATGAAGTTAAATCATCATTTTGAGTCATTTTCTGAAGTACCTTTTCGAGAAATTGTCAAGTCTATATTTTATCTCAAGTGTCAAACAACGATAGGAGGTTGTGTTTGTGATTGAATATCTCGCACCCAAAAATGTTTCACGACTTTCCATATTTGGGAGTATCGAGTATCCATACCCAAGAACTTATGTTTCAGATTTTGAGTCGTTTTGAGTCCGTTTGACTAGGTTTTGAATCCCTTAAAGTTGGTTAGTTACTATTTTTATGATTGGTGCACTTTGCACCTAATTCTGGGAAGCCCTGTTTGACGTGTTGTAATTTTTGACTAGTTGATTGAAATGCTGAAATTACTTTTGCATTGCATTGTAGATGGTAGAGACTTTTTATGTTTCAAGTTTCCATTTGATCAGATGTCAAACGTGATTCCAAATGGAATTTCTAAAGTTAAACTGGTGTTAGCACTTGCAAATTTGTCAGTACCCCTATTCGTGGCATTATAACTTGAAATCCATGGTTGGAAAATTGAATGGATTTTACCATTGTGTTATCCACTAAAAATACTTTAAGTGCACCAATTTTTGAGTCATGACGAATCCGTATGCACACTTTTCCAGGTCAATTCCATTTGCAAAAAATCATTTTTCAGTCATTGTTCCAATTTGTAAAATCCAAGTAGCCCACATTGATTGATCACCATTTACGCTCTCTTATTCATCATGAGCCCAAATCATAGATCCATAATGTCCTCATGACAAAGAACCAATGTCCCAATTTTCATTTCCCCATGTGCTCATTTGCCTAGTTTTCCGAGTTGAATCCAAACCCAGTTTATCATTTTCTGACATGTTTTCTTGCAGGTAATTCTGAGTAAGAAACTTTAACAATGAATATCTTTTGACTAAGAAGTTTTCATAAGGAAAGAGTCAACATGGTATAACTATACATAGTAGAGATTCAGTGTGCCAGATTTTAGGGCTCGATTAGGGGTTTTGGTTAGTTTTCAAAGCCAATCAAAGGACCTCCTAGCACTAAATTGACAATTTGCAGATAAATGGTAAAATGAGTCCAGTTGATTTTTCAATGATGTAATAAGGGTTAAATTCGAGCCTAATCAATGAAAGACCCTTATTGAATCAATTTGCAAAGTAAGTCACCCGAAAACAAAAAAAAAATTAGACCTGTATGATTCTTCTCTTAACCTCATCTATCAAATAATGATTAAGCATTTCTAAAGCTTTCATTTTACAAGTCTCAAATTGTACTCATCTTCTCCTTTTAAAGGGAGGTGGTTGGAAGCCAAATCTGCCAAGATTTGATTGCAAGGGATTTGGAAAGACAAGATGCTATCTAGGAAATGGAGGCACAGAGGATATTCGGGTAGGTTAGGGGTCATATGAGTTAGTGGGGAAGGTGGCTCAACAAAGGAATTAAACTGTGTAGAATGTCATTGTTGTGATTGATGGGCTTGTGTAGGTGATGTCAAAGAAGTAGAAGAATGTCAGGTCTCTGCATTTGAAGGTGTTGGAATCTGTGGCCTTGCCAATTTATCAAGTTGTTCCAGAGAGGCCATTTCAAAATGAGGGTCTGTTAGGCGATGATATTGAATATAGTCATGGTCTTTTGGATGATGAGGACAAGCTACGGGTTGATTTTTCAATCTCCTTTGAGGTGGGAGAAAGTAATTAACATAGATAAGCGCAAAATACGTCTAAAAAATTGAGTGAACCAGAGGAAACATCATCCAGAGAATGTGGTTAGATGATTCAAAGTTCTTCTCCAACATGATTTCTTTTACATTACATTCATAGCATTGTTGCATAAGCTTACAAGAAATATCAATGCAACATTTAGGGATGATCTGGTTGGCAATTAGGAGGACGCTGCTATGGGAAAAAAATAGAGTCTATTCATAACCTTTATGGAAGTAACCGGAAAATGCAGAACAAAAAAAAGCTGCTGATTCTAGAGGAACAACTCCACACCTGTCTGAAAAGGGAGCCGCAGTAAAAAAAAAAAACACAGTCGGCTATAGAGAGGAGAATAGCCCACAGCTTTTTGAAGGAGTGAAATGCATGTTTTAAAAAGGCAGAGTGCTAGGGCATAGGGGAGGCAACGTCTTCAGCAAGGTAGGCACCCACGTTTTCAATGATGAAGCTCCACATTTTGTTGGGGTGCCAATTTAAAATAGCAGTCAACCACACCAATCTGAGAAAAGAACTCCACATAAGCTGCACGCAAAGAAGTCCTAGTTCCACGCTATAACAGAGAGCATTCAAAGTAGAAAAAGAGAAAGCCACCTAGGAGAAGGGCCATGGCTTTTAATTAAGAACACCCCTACACATAAAAAAGAACACCTCATGCCATATTTGCAAGAAAGTCTCCACACCGGTGAGGAAAAAGAGTAGAGCAAGCAAAGAACACAGACATTAATCCCATATGCCTCGTGTGGGAGTAGTTTGTGAATTTTAAATATATGAGCATAGGGAACTTAAGTGTCTTTGAAGACATGCTGGGTCAACGAATCACATCTCCATATATGGAGGGGCCCATGAGTGCAGGATGAGAGGTAATATTTTGACACTCAGTGCATAAGACAAAGCATGTGGTTGAGCATAAGATGAAATTCGAGGGTCTAGTGGCTTATGTGTGAACGTAAGAGTGGAGAGAAATATTCAAGGCTTCACGGGGCTATGACCACCATAGGATCGGGAAGAAGATTTCAAAGGTCCACGCTCTTACTGAGAGGCCTAGTGACGTATAGGCGTAAGCCAAAATTTTAATGTCTTCGGTGATACGCGCAGCTCGTATGGGCGTAAAGGCCAAGTTGAAATGTAAGAGCATGAATGAAAATTGAAGGGATCACGGGGCTACGAGAAAAGGTAAATGTGAAGACATAAATAAAGGCAAAAATGAAGGAGTAAAGGGTCTCGAGGCTACGGTAGTAATAAAATAGTTAATTAATGTTAATTAATCAATTAAAGGTATCTCAGCCAATCAATAAGAGACACATGGCAACAACAGGTCGACAAAGTGAATATAAAATGAAATTTTAGAGAGGAACAAGTATAAAGTAAAAAAATTGAAATATTTCAAATTTTTATATAGTCCAAACTATATAATTTTCAAAAAATTTCATTTTAAATACCAAAGTTCAGTCTAGGAGCCTGTTATTCAAATGGCCATAGCAGGGCCATTTTTTATCCAAAATAGGCTCTTCAATATACCGTTGGAACCAAAAGAAGCTAAATTTTTTTAATTTGGGGTTAGATATGGCATAGGTCTTTTCTGGTTCAGTCTATAAGTAGATTTTCATTTTTTTAGAGGCATTCTCAGTGCAATGGGCAGAAGTCATCATAGAGCATCAAGGTTGGTTACAGGGTAGATTTGAATAATTTTTGAAGCCTGGATGTGGAGAAAATAAACAAGAAAGGTTATATTGGCTTCTTGAAGTCACTTTGTAATTGGTTTTTCATTTTTACCATGAATGAACTTTAGAATCAGAAATCACTTACAAGGGTGAATAAAAATATCTCAGATATATATGCCTTGTGGAGCCATAATGATGAAGATTTGATTTTCAGTTTGAGGGAGAAGATCTGAAAGTTGTTTTGAACCTATTGAGGACGTTTTCCCAACATTGATAGGTGTCAGTTGTAGATTCAGATCCAAGAATTAACTTCTCCTATATCTTTTTTTTCTTTCTCTATTGTAAGGGTTCCAATTTTTTGTGACTATGAAACCATTGTCAGTAGGAAATTTACAGTCATTCTATGAGACCACTTCTTTGGATCTAGAACTATGATTCCACCTCCATTCTTCAGTATTTCTCTATTGTATCAAGCAGCATGTATGTTTTATGTAGATAGTTCTTTTCTGTTAGGTGATCTATGAGTTATTTTCTGTATGTCTTTCATGTATTCATTTTAAAGGAGAATCAATAAAATACAGCAAAGGTTTCCAAATTCAATTTGAGTCTTGTCTCCTGTTTATGGATCTATAATCTTTCTAGTTTGCAATCAAGGATCATAGATTAGGTTGCATCTCATTTTGGAATGTATGTGGTTAAAATGTCTTGCATATGGATCAAAGAGCCATGTAATTTCTTGGTATTTATCATAGGGTTTGCAGATTTCATGGTGGGATAATTTGAGTATGAGATTCAAATCTAAATCAGATGTATGTTCACAAAGTGAAGGATAGATCAGGGATTTGGATGTAGTAATGTGTCTCAGATTTCCAAAAGATGTATGTTTTAATTCATTTAATTGCCCAATAGATAAGGCACTAATCAGAGATAGGATCACTAGATTTTGTTGCTCATATTTGAGTCTTGCTAATATCAACATTATTAATCAAACTCTTTTCCCTTTCATGTTGAAGAGCTATAATAGAATTCCCTCACTCAGCTTATGAGGTTCTTAGATCTGCATTTAGCTACTGTAGATTGATGATTATTTCATGAGTTATCAGGAGAAATAAGGGTTTTATCTACTTCATTTTAGATTCAGTGTATGCTTTGATAACTAGTACCATATAAAGAATCTACAGGTCTACCCACCTAGGTTTTGTAGAGCCTGAAGTAGAAGAAGGGTCATGCCTTATAGTTGGCCCTATGTCTGAAATGATATGTTGATAATGGGAGTTAGCTACCCCTAGATGTGTCATATTCTCATCGGGATAATTGGAAATGGGTAATGTTTTCAAACACCAACAAAATGGTGACTCTACTGGGGAGATAAGATGGCAATCCATTTTGTTGAAAGAACAAGAGCCTCTAATGTGAAACAGAGTGGATATAGCATATCAATAGCAAGATGTGTTCCTTTTCCTTGCTGAAGTTTCATGTTCCCTAGTTAAGCTTTATTCATTATCAACAGCGTGTTGAAACTGGATGAAAATTGTGTTCTATGACTGTCATAGGTCTATCTTCAATTAGTTCAATTTTTACAAATACTATTGAGAAAGTTTCAGAGTCAAGAATTCATTTATAAAGTGTAAATTCTTTTCAAGATGTTAGTGATCTGCAAGTATCTCCTACATTGAAGGTCTCGTTTAGATTTGTCAAATGACAAATTATGTTTTATTTCTCACCAAGTGTGAGTGGCAACTCTCAAATCTCTGTACCAGTTTGTTCCTAGTTGATTTCATTGCAAAATTTTGAAGGAATTTCAATTGTATGGGTAGATTTGAAACTGTTGATAGATCTTGGAAAGGAAATTTTAAATTCTTGATAAATTTTATAGTGTTTTTTGAAATCTGCTATTATAAGAAATTGAAATGTAAAAAGTGAATCACAACAGTGATTATTTTATTCCTCTTGCAAAGAGGTGGCGGCTCTAGAAAGTTTGATCAGTGGTGTAAAGAATTTCAATCTTGCACCTATACCAAATCAGCAGATCGAAGTTCAGTATCAACACTTGAGGTATTTTGATTTTCATGCTTCTTTTCATGAAGGTCAAGTGTTTTTAAAATGGGTTGCCTCTATTCAGTGGTTTTTAGCACTAGTATAAAGAGGTAGAAATTTCATTCTCAAAATGGATTCAGATTGTAGATCTGATAATACTCTGCCAAGCAATGAAGAGGTACATGAAATTTTTTTTATGTTGTATGGAAAGCTTCATAGTCAAGTCATTTCTTCTATCCGAAGGAATGTGGGAAGTGTAGATGACTTAGATGTAATTCAAATTTACATGCAATTCAAGTTGGAAATCTTAGAGCTTCCCATCTCTGCAAGACCTAGTGAATTATCATGGGCATTTGTGTTTTTATTAGTCTTCATGCCTAATTCAATACATTGGACAGTGAAAGTAAGATTTGAAAAGATCCAATACTTTGAGAGAGTATTTAAAGAATGTGAAGGCTTTTTAGAAAAGAATGGTTACTATATTTTTGAAATTGAAAATGTTGATGGTCATAGTGAAAGTGATGAGTCCTATGAAAATATGTTTGAGAATGAAAAGAGTTATAACAGTAGTCTCAAAATATCTTCCTACAATGAAGTTGAATGTAGCGAAGCATCTAATGTCTAGATGTGGTGCAGGGAAGAGGATATGTATTGTGAAAGTACTACTAATTGTTTGAATTTTATGACTAATGGTGTCACTATTATAAGTTCTTTAGATTATCTAGGAAATAATTACAATCAAGATGAAGAAGTTTATGAAAGAGATCTATTGAATACTAATGAGGTCTCAACCTTTTTACAACATGAGATTGAAAGGTATGTATCAATGTGTGATTCAACTTTTCCTTTATTAGTGCATGCATCTCGTAAGGATGATGTAAAGAATGATGTATACCCCTATGATGGTTCTCCTACATACCAACATTGTTATTCCTTTGAAGACTTTCAGCATAAGCATGAAGATTTGTTTGAAGAAATGAAGACCAGTAGAGATGTATTTACTACTATCATGAGTGATGTTAAATTAGATCTATGTTGTAGAGATGATAATGAGAGGTGTTTGATATCTTTTGATTCTGATTTAACATTTAATGAAGAAATTCCTATGATTAATGTTACTAATTATGATGAGAGATCAGTTGGTTTTTTATCTGATCCAGATGAAGTATATGATAGTAATTTGCAGTTACTTGAGATGAGATTTGATGATTCATTTAGTAAAGTGAATACCAACAATGGTACACATGAATCTATAGTTAAATCTTCTCTACATGTTGGTGAGTCTTATGTTAATGAGTTTGATGCATTCAAAAGTATCTCTAGAAATTTCTTTGATAAGAATATTGATGCCAGTAGAGTTCCTGCTGATGAGAATTTTAATGAAGATTCTTTTCATATGTCTGATGAACCTTTGTTTGAAGAATATGGTGATAATTTTTTAGTAATTTTTAGATCTGACTCGGTATGTGATGACATGATACATGAAGTTATTCAGATCCATTGTATTTTTTGAAGCCGGAGGCACAAGGTGAGTTGCAAGCCTTTAATACATGCAACTTGGTGAATGGTGTAGAATATGAAGTCTTTGTGTTTTCGATCAACATGCATGAATCATTGTTGGATTTTGATTCTAAAACTAGTTTGTATAATTATGAGTATGCTGATTTGTTCTCTCATAATGAGCATGAAGTAAAGGGTATTTCTGATATATGGATGCATTATGAAAATGAAAGTGTGAATTCAATTTTACCGAGTGTTTTGCTTCAAAGTGCTAATGTGTCTAGTGAAAAAATGAGAAAAAGAGTTTTAGTTTGCCTCAGAAGGATGTAAATGAGAATCAAGTTTATGATAGAGGTAAGAAATTCTGAAGCTTTTGGTGGCCCGAGGGCATCACTTGTACATAGTTAGAGTAGTTTCCTATTTTAAATAAAGTTTGTTCGAGAGAAGTTTTTGCTGTTTAGGTGTGTGATCTGCTTCTCCCAAAGATCTTAAATCTTTCCATGCCTACAAGGGGCATGCATCCCCAGACAGAGCCACTATTGGCACTAAAAATTGCATGGTCAATTTTGAGCACCATTGAGAAAATTTGGTTCTATAAACGCTTTTAAATGAGATTGTACCTGACTGTCAGTCTGAGCCCCATGAGGTATTTAATCTTTCTAATACCTTCCATTCAGTGCATCTACCTATTCCATGAAGTTAAATCATCATTTTGAGTCATTTGCCAAAGTACCTTTTTGAGAAATTGTCAAGTCTGCATTTTATCTTAAGTGTTAATCAACAATAGGAGGTTGTGTTTGTGATTGAATTACTCGCACCCAAAAATGTTTCATGACTTTCCATCTTTGGGAGTATCAAGTGTCCATACCCGAGAACCTATGTTTCAGATTTTGAGTCGTTTTGAGTCCGTTTGACTAGGTTTTGAATCCCTCAAAGTTGGTCAGTTACTATTTTTATGATTGGTGCACTTTGCACCTAATTCTGGGAAGCCCTGTTTGACGTGTTGTAATTTTTGACTAGTTGATTGAAATGCTGAAATTCCTTTTGTGTTGCATTGTATACATCAGAGACTTGTTATATTTCAAGTTTTAGCTCTTGACGAATCTGTTTGATCAAATTTCAAATGTGATTCCAAATGGAATTTCTAAAGTTTTACTGGTGTTAGCACTTGCAGATTTGTTAGTACCACTATTCATGGCATTATAACTTGAAATCTATGATTGGAAAGATTGAATCGATTGTACCATTGTGTTGTCCACTGAAAATACTTTAAGTGCACTAGTTTTTGAGTCATGAAAAATCTATATGCACAATTTTCCAGGTCAATTCCATTTGCAAAAAATCATTTTTTAGTCATTGTTCCAATTTGTAAAATCCAAGTAGCCCACTTTGACTGATTTCCATTTGTGCCTTATTATTCTTCATGAGCCCAAATCACAGATCCATAATGTCCTCATGACAAAGAACCAGTCTCCCAGTTTTCATTTCCCCATGTGCTCATTTGCCTAGTTTTCCGAACCAAATCCAAACCCAATTTATCATTTTTTGACATGTTTTCTTGCAGGTAATTTTGAGTAAGCAAATTTAACAGTGAATATCTTTTGATTAAGAATTTTTCATAAGACGAGAGTCAACATGGTACAGCTATGCATAGCAGAGATTCAGTGTGTCAGATTTCAGGGCTCGATTAGGGGTTTTGGTCAGTTTTCAAAGCCAGTCAATGGACCTCCTAGCACTACATTGACAATTTGTAGATAAATGGTAAAATGAGTCCATTTGATTTTTCATTGATGCAGTAAGGGTTAAATTCAAGCCTAATCAATGAAAGATGCTTATTGAACCAATTTGCAAAGTCAGTCGCCCAAAAACAAATTTTTTTTTAGCCGGGCCACCATGTGACCCAACTCTTATGATCAAGATATGGCTTTTTAGGCAATCAAGGGCCATAAGCATTGTTGCATTGCAAGGGTGATTTAGTCTTAATGAAGGGCATTGCTTAAAAAATGGGATTTTTGGGGAGTGGTGTCTTTTTCATGATTGTGAGTAGATTAAGGTATGATAGTTGGAGATTAGACAAGTCTTGCATTTGCCCCTCCATTTTTTAGTCGTTGTTGAAATAAAATTTAGCATTTGTTGGCATGTTTTGGCAAAGACCTGCATGATTCTTCTCTTAACCTCATCTATCAAATAATGATTAAGCATTTCTAAAGCTTTCATTTTACAAGTCTCAAATTATACTCATCTTCTATTTTTTAAGGGAGGTGGTTGGAAGCCAAATCTATCGAGATTTGATTGCAAGGGATTGGAAAGACAAGATGCTATCTAGGAAATGGAGACAAAGGATATTCGGGTAGGTTAGTGGTCATATGAGTTAGTGGGGAAGGTGGCTCAACAAAGGAATTAAACTGTGCAGAATGTCATTTTTGTGATTGATGGGCTTGTGTAGGTGATGCTGAAGAAGTAGAAAAATGTCAGGTCTTTGAATTTGAAGGTGTTAGAATCTGTGGCCTTGCCAATTTATCAGGTTGTTCCAGAGAGGCCATTTTAGAATGAGGGTTTGTTAGGCAATGATATTGAATATAGTCATGGTCTTTTGGATGATGAGGACTAGCTACGAGTTGATTTTTCGGTCTCCTTTGAGGTGGGAGAAAGTAATTAAAATAGATAAGTGCAAAAGATGTCCAAAAAATTGAGCAAACTAGAGGAAACATTATCCAGAGAATGTGGTCAGATGATTCAAAGTTCTTCTCCAACACGATTTCTTTTGCATTACATTCATAGGATTGTTGCATAAGCTTACAAGAAATATCAATGCAACATTTAGGGATGAGCTGGTTGACAGTGAGGAGGATGCTACTATGGGAAAAAAATAGAGTATATTCATAACCTTTATGGAGCTAACCAGCAAATGCAGAACAAAGAAAAGCCGCTGATTCTAGAGGAATAGCTCCACGCCTGTCTGAAAAGGGAGCCGTAGTAAAAAAAAACACAGTCGGCTATAAATAGGAGAATAGCCCACAACTTTTTGAAGGAGTGAAATGCATGTTTTAAAAAGGCAGAGTGCCAGGGTGTAGAGGAGGCAACGTCTTCAGCAAGGTAGGCACCCATGTTTTCAATGATGAAGCTCCACATTTTGTTGGGGTGCCAAGTTAAAATAGCAGTTAACCATGCCAATCTAAGAAAAGAACTCCATGTAAGCTGCATGCAAAGAAGTCCCAATTCCACGCTATAACAAAGAGAATTCAATGTAGAAAAAGAGAAAGTTGCCTAGGATAAGGGCAACGACTTTTAATTGAGAATGCCCCTGCACATAAAAAAGAACACCTCATGCCATATTTGTAAGAAAGTCTCCACGCCAGTGAGAAAAAAGAGCAGAGGAAGCAAAGAACGTAGACATTAATCCCATATGCCTCGTGTGAGAGTAGTTTATGAATTTTAAATATATGAGCATAGGGAACTTAAGTGTCTTTGAAGAAATGCTAGGTCATCAAATCACATCTCCATATATGGAGGGGCCCATGAGCACAGGATGAGAGGTAATATTTGTATATTCAGTGCATAAGACAAAGCATGTGGTTGAGCATAAGATGAAATTCGAGGGCCTAGTGGCTTATGTGTGAACGTAAGAGTAGAGAGAAATATTCAAGGCTTCACGAGGCTATGACCACTGTAGGATCAAGAAGTGGATTTCAAAGGTCCACACTCTTATAGATAGCCCAGTGACGTATAGGCGTAAGCCAAAATTTTAATGTCTTTGGTGATACACTCGACCTGTATGGGCGTAAAGGCCAAGTTGAAACATAAGAGCATGAATGAAAATTGAAGGGATCACAGGGCTATGTGAAAAGCTAAACTTGAAGACATAGATAAAGGCAAAAATGAAGGAGTAAAGGGTCCCAGGGCTACGGTAGTAATAAAATAGTTAATTAATGTTAATTAATCAATTAAAGGTATCTCAGCCAATCAATAAGAGACACATGGCAACAACAGGTCAAAAAAGTGAATATAAAATGAAATTTTAGAGAGGAACAAGTATAAAGTAAAAAATTTGAAATATTTCAAATTTTTATATAGTCCAAACTATATAATTTTCAAAAAATTTCATTTTAAATGCCAAAGTTCAGTCTAGGAGCCTGTTTTTCAAATGGCCATAATAGGGCCATTTTTTATCCAAATTAGGCACTTCAATATATCGTTGGAACCAGGAGAAGATAAATTTTTTGAATTTGGGGTCAGATATGGCACAAGTCTTTTTTGGTTTAGTCTATAAGCAGATTTTCAATTTTTCAGAGGCATTCTCAGTGCAATGGGCAGAAGTCATCATAGAGCATCAAGGTTGGTTACAGGGTAGATTTGAATAATTTTTGAAGCTTGGATGTGGAGAAAATAAACAAGAAAGGTTATGTTGGCTTCTTGAAGTCACTTTGTAACTGGTTTTTCATTTTTAGCATGAATGAACTTTAGAATAAAAAATTAGTTACGAGGGTGAATAAAAATATCTCAGATATATATGCCTTGTGGAGCCATAATGATGAAGATTTGATTTTTAGTTTGAGGGAGAATATTTGAAAGTTGTTTTGAACCTATTGAAGAGGTTTTCCTAAGGTTGATAGGTGTCAGTTGTAGATTCAGATTTAGGAATTAACTTCTCCTATATCTTTCTATTCTTTCTCTATTGTAAGGGTTCCAATTTTTTGTCACTGTGAAACCATTGTCGGTAGGAAATTTACAGTCATTCTGTGAGACCACTTCTTTGGATCTAGAACTATGATTCCACCTCCATTCTTCAGCATTTCTCTATTGTATTGAGTAGCACGTATGTTTTATGCAGATAGTTCTTTTCTCTTAGGTGATCTATGAGTTATTTTCTGTACGTCTTTCATGTATTCGTTTTAAAGGAGAATGAATAAAATACAGCAAAGTTTTCCAAATTCAATTTGAGTCTTGTCTCTTGTTTATGGATCTATAATCTTTCTAGTTTGTGATCAAGGATCATAGATTAGGTTGCATCTTGTTTTGGAATGTATGTGGTTAAAATTTCTTTCATATGGATCAAAGAGCCATGTAATTGCTTGGTATTTATCATAGGGTTTGCAGATTTCATGGTGGGATAATTTGAGTATGAGATTCAAATTTGAAGCAGATGTCTATTCACAAGGTGAAGGATAGATCAAGGATTTGGATGTAGTAATGTATTTCAAATTTCCAAAAGATTTATGGGTATAATTCATTTAATTTCCCAATAGATAAGGCACTGATCAGAGATAGGATCACTAGATTTTGTTGCTCGTATTTGGGTCTTGCTGATATCAACATTATTAATCAAACACTTTTCCCTTTCATGTTGAAGAGCTGTAATAGAATGCCCTCACTCAGCTTATGAGGTTCTTAGATCTACATTTAGCTACTGTAGATTGATGATTATTTCATGAGTTATAAAAAAAAAAAAGGGTTTTATCTGCTTCATGTTAGATTCAGTGTATGCTTTGATAACTAGTACCATATAAAGAATCTATAGGTCTACCCACCTAGGTTTTGTAGAGCCTGAAGTAGAAGAAGGGTCATGCCTTATAGTTGGCCCTGTGTCTAAAATGATATGTTGATAATGGGAGCTAGCTACCCCTAGATGTGTCATATTCTCATGGGGATAATTGGAAACGGGTAACATTTTCAAACACCAACAAAACCTATACCTGACAATAAGACATCTATAAACAAACTGAGAAACTCATGGGCCACACATCCTAAATGAGAGTATACACCCCTGGGTGAACCTTTGGATGTAGTTTACTAAAAATTGTTACAAAAAAATCTTATTTCACCACTGGACAACTCTCACCCTTATGATCCGCAACCACATCCACCATGGTGGAGTGAAACTACATTTTGCAAGTACCACTAGAATAAGAAGCAGAAAACTAGCAACTACATAAATTCATGTCACAAAGTTTAGGACATGATTAATGCTAGTGACATTGTGGTAGATGGACATAACAAGAACTCGGATCACAAGGCATTCAAAGAGCCTTTCCTAGCTTATGAAAAAGGAGAGAGTTCAAAACCAAAACCAACAACAAGGTCAACTATGCATACTCCAATGATGAAAATGTGATCAACATGGTTAAACCTATGGGTTTTGAATACTGTAATGTCATCACCATTAAGGGCAAGAAAGATAATGATAAACCCAAGACACCATTTGTCTTGAGGGGCCGTACTTCCAACACAATAGACAAAATAGCTTCACAACATTGTGCTAATTTTGTTACATGCTCCCATGCCAAGTTTGTGCTCAAAGGTCTTGTGCCTTCTACTCTTGATCCTAAACAACATAAAGACAAAACTCTTGCTGGTCCATCTGGCAAAGGTAGAAAACTTGCAACGAATTCAACAACAACTAGTTATAGTGTTCTTGATCAATTGAAATGAACTAATGCTCAAATCTCAATCTTTGAGCTACTTAAAACCTCACTTGCTCATAGATAGATTCTAGACAAAGCCCTCACTAAGGCAAACATTCCTCAAGATCTTGATCTTGATTGATTTCAATCCATGGTAGGTCCCCTGACCTCACCTTATTTTATGTCCTTCTCTGAGGAGGATGATAACTCACTGAGTCACCCATACAATCAACCTCTACAAATTGAGGTTATGATACATTAGACATGTATTCATCAGGTACTCATCGATAATAGTACTAGCCTAAACATTGTCTCTACTATTGTGCTTAGAAAATTGAATTATTCAGAGAACTCTATTGATCCTTGATGCAAGATCACTATCAAAGCATATGAAAAAGTTGAATGAAACACTCTATGTCTTGTGGTCTTACCCATTTGCGTCAGTCTTGTAGAAAGGGATGTTACTTGTCAAGTGCTCAACATTCCCTTGGCTTATAACATTCTACTAGGATGGCCATGGATACATGAGATGTGAGTTGTGCCATCCACATATCATGAATGTGTCAAATTCTTGTTTCATGGCTCTGAGGTCACTATTCCTACCACTACTAGCTATACCTACAATATGCTCAAAGCTATTGAAAATTTCATCCCCGCTAATAGGGAATCCACTGATTATCACAACAACAACCTAAAACAAATAGAGCAGTCATTCAAACTAAAAGAAACTAGCATGGGAGAGTACCATATTGAACTAGTGTTGTCATTAACATCTCTTCTAGAGTCTCCTCATCATTATGGGAGACACTCAAAGGCAAAGAAGTTATTCATGCTGACACCTCAAATCAAGTATAATGGCACTTTTTTCAAGGCTATAGTTCCCTTAGATGATGAAAGAAAAAATAGAACCATTGTTGTATGGCTTTATAGAGAAGAGATTCCAGTAGACTTAACAGAGCAAGCTCGAGAGATCACTCCTAAGAAATATGGGCCTAGTCTTAGGCTCATGAAGAATTTTGGCTACAAAGTAACTAACCCTATTGGGTGCAATAAAAATGGCCTAATTGATCTTGTGAAGGCAATTGCTCAAAGAAATAGTGATACAACTAGTTTAGGCTTTAAGAAGGTTCCCTTTCATTTGGGAGCTAAGAAATTCATACCAAAACCCTAGAATTCATCTAGAAATGAATCACAAGCTAAATCAGATACTCAAAGTGACCAATCAAATGATGAGGATCCTTATCCTTATCCTATTACTGATAATCTTGTTAAATTCTTTACTAAGCTGGATGAATTTGTGCCATGTGTCAGCATTGTGGATGATACTAGTGATTTTTCTAAGGACAATATTGATCAACCCAAAGCTCATTTAGAAAAGGGAGAGTCTAGTTAGTCATTGCATATTGAGTACCCATGTAAGAACCCAGATGCTGAAGGTGAGTATGTCCCTATCACAATTGGGGAGTTCTATAGTCTCTCGCCATGTAGAACTAATTCAAAGGAATATGAGTTTGACTCTTTTTTAGAAGTGACTATTGATAAAGACATTGACCAAGTTCATGTCTATGAAAACCAAATCAAAGTGGGTGAAATGTCTAGGGTTAGGTAAGATGGGTCTAATTCAACTAGTGTCCTAGAGTCATCAATTTCTAATGTTAGTACTCAGAGGCATTCGAACACACTTGTGGATGAAGTCATCATAGGTCTTGGATTGCTAGTCCAAGCACTTAATAACTATACTATGAATGCAATTGAACCCATCACTACTCTTTCACTCACACATCCTGAGCTTATAGATTGGAACCCTAATGCATCTAGTGGAGTCCCCACATTCTAGAATGACTATGCTCTTGCCTACTACCTAAACAATGTTGAACCTATAATGTCTTCCACTACTGAGTAGAGCTTCAACATGACTGAAGCTGACATCAAGTATCTTAGTCATACAATTAAAAAGAAAAAATACAAAAGGTCTGATGGTGAAAACTACATTGTGGCAGTGTTAGAACCAAAAAAGTAAAAACAAAAGATGTATCCAAAGGTGAAAACCTCTCCAAGGCACCTATGGATGAAATATTTGATTCATTTCCAAGTCACTTCCAAGAAAGATCACCAGTTTTGATAGAGCCAACATTATTGATTAACTTGGGCACAAAAGAACATCCTCATATGATACATCTAGCATAGTCATTATCTCCTGAAGAAAGCGAGGAATTCATCGCCTTCTTCTGAGAGAAGAAAATAAATTTTTGTTAGACATATTCTAACATGCCAGGACTAGATCTTGATCTTATTATGCATCATTTGTCCATTGCACTAGGTATCAAACTAGTTAAATAGAAACTTGGAAAGATGCATCCTCATGTTGCATTTCTTGTCAAAGTGGAATTAGAGAAAATTTTGAAAGCAAGATTCATCTATGGAATTGATTATGCTGAATGGATAACCATTATTCTCCTAGTCTCCAAACATGATAAATCTATCAGAGCTTGTATTAACTTTTGTGATCTCAACTTAGCATGTCCTAAGGATGATTTTCCACTTCCCAACATTGAAATGATAGTGGACATGATACCAAGATATGAGATGTACTCACTCATGGATGGGTTTTTTGGTTATAATTAGATCAAAATTATGCCAGAAGATTAGGAGAAGACTACTTTTACATGTGCATGGGGAACCTTTTGCTAGAATGTAATGCCATTTAGTTTGAAAAATGTTGGTGCAACATATCAGAGAGCAATAACTATAATTTTCCATGACATGATGCATAAGACCATGGAGGACTACATCGATGATACCTTGGTCAAAAGCACAAAAGGCAATACTCATCTGTAAGATTTGGGACCCATTCTCGATCACATGGAAAAATTAAATCTTTGGCTCAACCCTGAGAAATGTGCATTTGGTGTCACATCAAGAAAGTTGTTGGGATATATTGTGTCTACAAAAGGAATTGAGGTGGATTTAGAGAAAGTTCAAGCAATTATGGATATGCCTCCACCTCGAAACATCAGCTAGATGAGAGGTCTATTTAAGGAAGAATCCAATCTATTCGTAGGTCCATCTCATAGTTGGTGAATTGATCACAACCCTTCACAAAGAATTTACATAATGTTGTCAAATTCAATTAGAGTTAGGATTGTGAACAAAGCTTAATGTAGGTCAAACAATAGCTTGCCAATCTACCAATCTTGATGCCTCCTATCTATGGGAAGCCTTTGATTTTGTACATTTTAGCAACTAAAACATCTCTGGGAATATTATTAGCTCAAGAGGACAATGATAACAAGGAGAGAGCTATTTACTATTTGAGTCACACATTGATATCTTATTAGAGGAACTACAACATCATTGAGAAATCTCGCTTGGCAATTGTCTTTGCTTCCTAGAAGTTGAGACACTACATGTTTGCCCATACTATGTAGCTAGTAGAAAAAATAGATCCATTAAATTACTTGCTCAGTAAGGCAACTCTCATAGGAAGATTGGCTAAATGGGTCATGATACTTAATGAATTTGACATCGAGTATGTTAAATGAAAAGCCATCAAGGGATAGGCAATTATAGATCAGCCAGCAGATGCACCTATGCAGAATTTTTTCTCAATGAACATTGATTTCCCTGATGAGTCCATTCTGACACTCACACACCAAAAATGGGTCATGTTCTTTAATGGGTCCTTCACACAATAGGAATTTGGTGCTAGATTATTTTTCATAACACCATAGTGATATTCATTGCCCAAAGCATACAAGATTTTTTTCCCTTGTACAAAAAACATTGTTGAATACAAGGCTTTGATTAGTGGCATGAAGATTGCAGGTGACTAGAGAGTGGATTAGTTAGACATCTTTGGAGACTCTCATCTTGTAATCTACTAGGTTAATGATGTGTATCAAAAAAAGGATGAGAAATTAATTCCTTACACATGCATGATTGATGACTTGAAGAAGTATTTTGCAAACATCACCTTCTAGAAAATTGCATGAGCAGATAATAAATTGGTTGATGCTATGGCCACTTTGGTCTCCTTGCTACAAAATCCTAAAAATGATCTCTAACATGAGTTCTTTATGGAAGCATTACACTACCTAACCTATAACACCCCTGATTCTAGGATGATCTATTCTATTGTAGGAATGGACTCATCTTGCTACCATCACATCTATTCCTATCTCTATAATCAAACCATTCTAGAAGGTCTAACCTAGAATGAGAAATGTTACCTTATCCATAATGCTTTGTGGTATGCCATTATTGCTGATGACCTATATAGGAGAGGTCTTGATGGAACACTCCTTAATTATTTAGAACCTAAAGAGTCCAAACACGCATTAATTGATGTTTATGAGGGCATTTGTGGATCCCACTCAAATGGCTTGACACTAGCTCACAAACTCATTAGAGCTAGTTACTATTGGCCTAAAATGGAGCAAGAAGCTATCAAGTATGCTAAGTCCTACAAGCAGTTTCAGCTCCATGGGAATCTGATCCACGCTCCAACTAGGGAGCTGATTCCCTCTACTAAAATGTGGCCATTTTAGAAATGGGCCTTCAACTTGGTGGTTTGGATTCACCCAACCTATTCTAATGGACATAAATTTATTATCACAACTATAGACTACTTCACAAAGTGGGTAGAGGCAGTATCTCTCACAATAGAAAATGGCAAAATTGTAGCTCTTTTTATCACAAACTACATCATTTGTAGGTATGGTGTACCATCCTCAATCATTACTAATAATGGAGGATAGTTCAAAAAAAAATACCTCAAGGAAATATGCAAATGATTTAAAGCACACAAAATTGGTCTTCTATTTATTATCTCGAGGGTAATGGCTGAGCCGAGGCATCCAATAAGTGATCCTCAAGATCCTCCATTGCACAATCAACAAATATGGGTGAGACTGGCACCTCTAGATTAATCCAGCCTTGTGGGTTTATAGGACAAGCATTAGGAATCCAATGAGAACAATTCCCTTTACTTTGGTTTATGGAGTGGATGTTGTGCTTCCAATAGAGGTCAAGATTCCTACCTTGAGAATCTCTATGAAAGGCCTTATTACTAATGAACATTATAGGACAGCCTAGCTTCAAGAGCTAGTGCTACTAGATGAATGTCAACAAGTGGCATGTGATCATCTACAAGCTTATCAAAAGTGAATGTCAAGAAGCTACAATAAAAAAGTTAGGCCACATGACTTCCAACTGGATGATCTCATCTAGAGAGAGAACCCTCAAAATAAAAAACAATGAGTCCAAAAAGGGAAGTTTGAACCAAAGTATCTTGGTCCTTATATCAACACTATAGTGTATAGATTTGGTGCTTACTAGCTTTCTACAGCCAAGGGAGAAGTTCTCAAGGAGCCTATTAACACTCTTCACCTAAAGCGGTTTTATAGTTGATCTAATCTCAGTAGCTCTTTGTACATATCTATATGTCCTGAAAAAAAATTCTAAAAGAAAAAAAATGAGAAAAAGTCCTAAAAAAATTGTTAGCCTAGTGAAAACCTAGCAATATGTGCCTTGGTAACACAAAAAAATCAAAAAAGAGAAAAATACAAAAAGAATTGAAAAACAAAAAAGTGCCATTAGTGAAAACCTAGAAATAGGAATCATGGTAGCAACAAAGAATTTCTGCCAAGAAGGTGAAAACCTAAAAAATAGGTGCCTCTTGTCCCCAATGCTCCATCATGTAGGCATCTTCTTGCTTCCTATATAGTTGCTTTATTTCTTTTCCCACTTTCTATTCATGTATCCATGGATTGAGTCTTGTCACAACTTGGGGGCATTCCCCTTTAGTCTCATAGAATCTCTTTTGTGATAGTCACCAATTATTTTGGCTATGTCTGCCTACTATCACCAGTGTCACTCTTTTCGACATTCTCCTTGTAGAATCTTTTGTGATAATCACTAGTCATTCTGGTTGTGTCTACCTACTATTGCTAGTGTCACTCTTTTCAAGATTCTCCTCATAGAATCTTTTGTGATAGTTACCAATCATTTTGGCTATGTCTGCCTACTATTGCTAGTGTCACTCTTTTCAAGATTCTCCTCATAGAATCTCTTTTGTGATGGTCACCAATTGTTCTGGAAACATCTTCCTACTATTGCCAGTGTCACTCTTTGTCAATATTTTCCTCATAGAATCTCTTTTACAATAGTCATTGGTTGTTATGGTTATGTCTGCCTATTGTTTCTTGGGTCACATTTCAAGATTCATTTATGGAAGATCTCTCTTGCATCAATCACTAGTCATCTTGGCTATGTTTGTCTACTGTCACTCAGTCCTCTTAGGTTCTTCACCTTGAAGATTCCTCCTTGACCTTAGTCACCAATCATTCTAGCTATGTCTACCTAATGTTGTCATCCTACTAAAGAGATTTCTTTCATCCATGTTTTGGACACTGACACTTGACATCAATCCCATGACAAACATTAAACTCAAAATGACATACTTGCTTGAATATACTGAGCATTTTCTTTATTTGTTTCACTTTTTTCTTCATCATGTCTCCTTGAGCAACTTGATGATGTCATTCTAGCTAGAGAAGTCATGACTGGGGCCATGATATTTTCTTTGCTTTCTATTTGTGGTTTAGTTCCAATAATTTGAAACATTCATATAAAAGGGGTGTCCACTATAAGAGCCTCCATCTTGTATTGGATGGCTAGGTGTACCTCGACTCCTTTTTATATGGATAAATCAATAATTTTGGTTCTTCTCCTTGCTTGTTTGAGTGAACTCTTCATGCTATAGTACATACTGATACTCATCTTGTTAAGTGAACATATGGGTCATTCTGAGTATACCTAACACACTTTTGTCTCAGGTTATGAATGCAAGGGTCATTATAGATAAAATACTTACTTAATACTTAGCATAAGATAGATCTCTTATCTGTTTGGTGTGTCTACAATGAAAGCAACATTTAGGTCATCCTAACATTTATGTTTTGATGCTTATGTTAACTTGCTAAAATAAAAGGGACAAATATTCTAGTAATTCTAGCTTCTTGTGCCTCAAATGCTTACATTTAGTCTCAATAAACCTATAAAATATGTTGTATTCATATTCCCATATTGCACTATTAGTGGGAATTATAGGACATGTAGGATTTTTTTCTACACTTAGTGATGATAAATTGTTGAGGCTTCATAACCAGACCTAGGGTTGCATTTAACATAGTCTTTCCTTGCATACTTCACTTGCATAAGCATGTGATTCAATTGCAACTTTGTTTCCATCCTTCATGATGGGAGATTATGGATCTCTTCAAATGTATTAGTATTCTCCATGGCTGCACAATCATTTGGTTCTTTGGTTTTTATTCATGCACTCCTCAAGGGGATATCTATCACTATCAAGCAAAAATATAGAACACTTCATGAGATGTCAGTTTATTTTCATATGCATTACATCCATACACCCATGTCATTTACATTACATAATCAAGTCACATCACATCAAACATGCATCCATTACATCACATTTTGCATCTCATAATCATCATATAAACATCTCATGTACATCAAAGGAAAAGATAGACAATGATAATGACATGAATACAATGCTACCCAACTCAAAATCTCATATATATCTCAAAGAATATGTCAATACAAAAAATGAGCACTACTTCAGTGCTATCGATAAAAAATGATACAAAATGGTGTTAGCAACCAAAAATACATAGCCAAAATAAAAATTGGAGCTGAGAATATCATATGACTAGCTGTGGCCCACACCATCACCTCTAGGAGGAGGAGGAGGAGGCAACATGTCTGGTCTCACTGGTGGGCGTGCACCTCTGGAGTCTCATGCATACTATGAGAAGTGAGGCACTTGCTGAGCCTCATCAGCCACCACTATCAAATAAGCTATGAAGTAGTAAGCTGCTCAGGCTGATTGCAATGTCACCTCATCCTAAAGCATCTCCACCCTTTGCTCAGCTACATGTACCTACTCTCGTAGCCTCTGGATCTCATGATCTTGCTCCATGATCCATGCATCCCTAACTACCACCTATATCTACAGATCTCCCAACTATTGGGAGGCTTGTGGATCCACTCTCTAAACCACCATAATGCATCCTATGGTCTACTAGTAGGCTACTCCTACATCTCCTCGTCCAACATCTTAGGTGCCTGCTCTACAGGTGTCTGCTCCTCCACCCTCGGCCTCTGTTACCCACTTTTCTTCCCACCGCTACCACTAGCACCTAAGTTTGACCCCATTTGGTGTGGGGGAATCTACACTTGTCATACTTGGTGCCTCACCTATGATCCCTATTGTTGGGGTGCCTATTACTATGGTACTTGTTGAGGAGCCTATGCTACTATCCCCAAGGGATCTATGAATCATGGGATAGGGTGGCTAATGAAATATGCCTAATATGCCAGCATCAACCTTTGCATCTAATACCTCAGGGAGTTAATCCCACTGTGCAACAACTAGGTTGCACACATCAATCATGGATCACCCAAGATCAAATCTTGTTGGCCATCCCTATATTAGGTCCCAAGCTACTCTTGCATAGGCACCATACTCCTAAGATCCATCTTACCCAGGCCTACCTAGGTAATCTACCCCCTATATCTACATATATAGGGCTCCATCAGCTCACAGGCATCCTCAAAAATGGGCCACATCACTACTAGGTGCTCCCATGCCCAGATCTGCAAAACATATACTCTGGCTACCATGCTCTTCCACTCATCATATAAAATCTCATGCATCTCATAGAACATGTGTGCCAGCATGCACTAGCCTCATCTAAATGACTCAAGAGAATCAAGCATATGCTATAGCATGATCCCTCATCCACACTCTAGCATGTGATATCCTTTGTCTAGAATTAGGAAGCAACTAATGAATATAGCCAAAACTAAAGCCAACTTGTGTGTCTAGCCATATGTATGGATGATCTCATCATAGGTGATGGCTCGCCCTATCACTAACTCTCTCTAAAAAATAGCCCATGGTGCCCCTATCCCTGCTCAGGGAACTATATCATATACCACCCATGGTCTATGGAATGGTATACAAAGAATCCTGTAGATGTCCTCAGGGGTGATGTTCATCTCTCCCTAGGGCAGGTGGAAGGTGTTCATCTCTAAATGGAATGATGCACCAAAGCTATTAGTAAGCCATGATTCACCAGCATTGTTGGGATCTAGCATAGAGAGGTGAGATCCAATCTATCAAAGTGGGTCATGTTTGCATCATCAAGGCTCCACAATACAACTCCATAAAGTGGATAATGTGACCTAAATGCAACATCATCAAGGACCTCCTACACACATGAACAACAACCACATTAAAATAGTCAATACTTGCTCAACAAGTCAAAAAAATGATGAAACAAAAGAAAATTCAAAGCTAAAACATCAAATAATGCAAGTTTTAATTCACATGTGTCAGATTTTTGCACAAAGATGCATTTCCTTGTGTGAGAATTCATTTCTTCATGCCAGATTGTGAGTGTTCACATGAGAAATCAAGTCCTCACATGAAGAAAGATGATCTTGTGTGAGAAGCAATGACAACATGAGAAAATTTTGCCCAAATTCTTGGGCATCTTGTGTGATAAGTGGGTATCTCCTGTGTGAGAATTCCCACCGGTGCACGTGAAGAAATACTGGGTTGGTGGATCTTCGCACAAGAAAAGATTGGCTTCATGTGAGAAAGGATAGTCTCACATGAAAACCAATTGATGACCTCCTAAAACATGCTAAAAATGCACTAAAATGACCTCAAAATGAGTGAAAATAAAAGTACAAAGCAAGGTTATTGATCACTCATCAGAGGTCCATAGTCTGCCAGTCGACTATGTCGTCAAGAGTGCTTGAAATGATGAAATTGCATGGAGACTACCATCTTCCTCTCAAAGTTCCTATTCACTAAAGAAAAAAGGCACAAATGATTTGAAAATGACTCCTTGGGCCCTTATATAGGTTTTGACCTCATGTTTCAAAGTGCTCCAATTTGCGCAAAAATCATTCCCCTAGCTAATTTGACTATTTTGAATCCATTTTTGAGATTGAATTCAAAATGTAACACACCTAAGTAGCCTAAAAACATGTTTTCAAATTTTGGGACTGACACGGTCAAATGCTTGTATAGTCCAATTTTTTTTGATACTTTGTGATTCTTGGATCTTTTCAACTCAAAATTTCTTCAAATTTCATCACCAATCTCGAAAAAATCAACTATGGTCAAATCTGGTCAACTTTTTGTCAAACTTGGCCTTTAGGACCTTGAAATCATGCCAAATTGACTTTGAA
Source organism: Cupressus sempervirens (assembly GCA_028749045.1). Taxonomy (NCBI): domain Eukaryota; kingdom Viridiplantae; phylum Streptophyta; class Pinopsida; order Cupressales; family Cupressaceae; genus Cupressus; species Cupressus sempervirens. Next base: position 310,640,748 of record CM053790.1, on the reverse strand, counting down.
TTTTCTTTTGATCATTATGATCTCTCCTACATTTTGTTGAATCTCATCTTTCTTCTATATCTCTCCACATACTACTTTATATCATAATTCTAGTGTTTCATCTTTCAATTTTGCTCTTGAGGGGGTAGGATAATTACATCATTGAACTTGAATTTCAAAACAATCTAAATCTTAATTGCTCAGGGCATCTTATTCTCCTCTTTTATGGTATCTTTGTCATCTATTTCATCTTATAAAGAGTCCTATGGATTGGTATCAAGACAATTTAAACCTCGACTCTTGAGGATCAAGCCTCATTCTGGGGATGATTCTGTGACTCATAATTCGATCTTGTTGTTTTGTATCAATCTCAAGTATCTAGATGTTTTATTTGGATCCTTAAAGATTAAGCTTTGTTCTTGAGACAATCTTTTAAATGCTATCAAATCTCAGGTATCTAGATGTTTAATCTAGATCCTTAAAGGTTAAACTTCATTCTAAAGGAAACCTTTAAAATGCTTATCAAATTTTAGGTATCTAGATGTTCTATCTGGATCCTCAAAGATTAAGTTCCATTCTGAAGATAGTCTTTTAAATGCTTATCAAATCTTGGGTATCTAGATGTTCTGTCTGGATCCTTAAAGGTTAAACTTCATTCTAAAGGAAACCTTTATAATTCTTATCAATTCAAGCAGCTTGGTGCTCTACTTGGATTCCTTAGGATTAAGCTCCATTCTGGAGATGGTCCTTAAAAATTTATCAATTGGTCTCTGTATCATCAATTTCGAAACCAATCTCATTTCTTGATCCTCACATCATGCTTCTGATTTTCTTTGAATTGAACATGCTACTCACACATTCATTCAAAGAGGGGCAAAATGTAATACCCCAAAATTTTCTCATTGCCATGATCACTAATTCTAGTCTATTTCAATCAATCCTAAGTCCTATATCAATAGGCAATTCTTATTTTGATATTCGCTACTTGACTTAATTGTCAAATTCAGATAACCCTAAATTTGCATTAATCATGCCATATTGACTCACATTAAACCTATTGATTAAGATTTAATTTAATTTAAAGTATTTATACTTTAATTAAATTAAATCATATCCTAAGGCTAATGTGATAAGGAATTAAATTATTTAATTTAATAGTTGTGCTCACTTTAATTAATTGAATTAGATTGTTCAATTAAATAGAAAAGGAATTTATGAGGTCATGTCTCATTTATTAAATTAAATAATATCTTCAAAATCTTCTCTTTAGTTCTAAATGGAAACTCTAAGTGAGCTACTTCTTGAAAATATAATCAATCCAATTAACTTGCTCACTTATGATAAGTTCAGTTAACTACTTATCACACTCAGATCTGAAACAATTAACTTCACCTACACAAGGAAGTTTCCATCCTAACTAAATCATCTATCTAATCTTAACCATTCATCTAGATTGATCTTTACCATTGGTCCATTCCATGAATTCTATTTAAGAGACTCATAATTCCTCATTATAGAGGTTGAATTGTGCACTCATTAGCTCATTATTCTCACAAGCTTTTGAGTATTTAGATTTAAAGATCATATAGCTTTAATATACATAAATATAGTCTAGTTTATTTTATATGCTATTAGATTAAGTGCATACCTCATCTAGATTACCTACATCTCACATAGACTTAATTGCATTTAAACCCTTCATTCTAGAATAGTCTAGTTGCTTGCATTTCAACTCTGAGAGCATAAACAAGTAAAATCCTTCTAGATAGAAGGAAATGGGTCACACTGTCGGACCTCTTGAGTGAACTATCCTATGTTCATTCTAGGATGAATTCATAGGTAAGGACCATGTTGAAGTGTGTGTGTGAAGTATGTGGCCACATTCTACATATACAGTAGGAATCAAGACATATGATGGAAAGAAGGAAGAAGATGAGATTGTGTGGAAGATCTTGAAGACTTTGTCACCAACATTCAAGAAAGTAGCTAAGATGATTCAACTACTTATACCAGGCACTAAGGAGTTTACCAAGGAAATGTTTCTTGGAAGATTGGAAGCAATAGAAGTAGGTTTGAGATATTTAGGAGATTTTAATGCCTTGAATTTTTGGCTAAGTTTGTCTAGAAGTGCAACTGCACATTGAGATTTTTCTAGTAGCAGCAGAACTAGATCTAATGAAGTCTGATAGGAATAAGGTGTCTCAACCTTGGATAATTAATATTCTTTTTTTTTTTTTTGTAAATGTATTTTTTGCAAATAATGTAATTAAGTGTGAGTGTACATGTCTAGTTGGCATGTTGATGTGTCATTCTACTTGCATGTGTTGGCATCTTGAATTGTGTGTAAGGAGATCATGACTAAAAAGGTTATGATAGATTCCTATGATGTGCAAGAGCTATCTTTGGAAGATATGATGATGGGTGAAGATGTTAAGATATGTGGCAATTGATCATTGAGTACTATACACTCGAGTCTCCATCTAGTGCACGAGGTTCAAAGCATCACCCCAAAAAAAAATTTGGGTTCCTGCTTTTTTGGAGAATGGTAAAAACCTAATATGGTTCTTCTTTGGAAGTTTCCATAAAATGGAAAGGTTATGATATAAGTGACTTTAACATTGCAGATAGTTGTGAGTGAAAAGTGTATTATTAGTATTGTTTTATTGTGACTAGATCTGCCTTTTGTGTTCTAAAAAAACTTGCATTGCAAGTGTGTTGTAACCTTTGTGTTGAAGATAATACATTGTGTAGATTTTGGAGGGGTGGGGTTGTTTTCTTGAAAGGTTTTTCCCCACTAGCATATCTTTGTGTTTGTATTTTCTTTCTCTATCTATTTCCTATATTCATGGTTGATTGTAGTTTTGTTGTTTGCATAATATTGAATTTGAAATTCCAAGGATTTAAATAGAATTTGTAGAATAATTTCCTAAAGGGATTAGTGTAGGAAGTTTTTTCCACACTTGAGTTTCATTACAAAGATAAGGAGATTGAAGAAGGTATAACACTTCGTGTTGTAGGACCAGAAAATGGGTTAAATGCATAACATACTATGAGCCTGAAAAAATCTTTAAAAATTCAAATACGATCTTGAATAAAAAATCACTAAAATTCACATAATGTCCTGAAAAAATCCTAAACATTCAAATATGATCTTGAAAAAGTCACTAAAAATCATAAAATGTCTTGAAAAAACCGTAAAAATCATAAAATGTCCTGAAGAAACTAGTCACGCAAAAACATCAAATATCCCCAAAAAACCCTAAAAATCAAAAAACCCGTCAAAAATTCGTAATAAACCTTGTACATACTCACTATGGATAACCACCCCTTTTGTGTAAATACTTGCACTTTGCAGGTTGAAATCCAAAGCACTACACTTTCAAGACAATCACCCTATCTAGACAACGTGACCAACAATCAATCCAACATATCACTATGAACCTATCAACTAAATCCACAACCAGAACTATCACACTGTCAACATGTCAAACACCATCTAAACACCTAAAAACACTAAAAAGAAAGTAATAATGGACAAGGATAGCTGTTGGCTCACACTGTTTAGTGAGTCATTTATTTTTTTCTTTGTTTTTCTTTGATCATGTTCCTATGCCATTTGATGATATAAAACTAATCTATGACACTGGTCGGGATGGTTCATGGTCATATTTTTCTATTTCTATCTATTAAAATGTACCTTTGAGAATTTGGGGCATGTACATATGCCTTAGGAAGGACAAGGTCATTCTCTGTCTGCATCGTGCTTGTTTACACAAAAGGCCTGCATTTGCGCTCTGGCTCTTTATGCCATGATGCATTACAGTCCATTTGCCATATCAAAATAAAGCTCCATTTGACATATAGTTCACTTTATACAAGAAAAAGTCTTTCCATCATATCTCCTCATCTCATCTTTCTTCTTCATCTCATTCTCCATCACCATAATCATGTCTTCCGATTCACCAAATCATCTTCATCTCGCATTCATGCATTCCTGCATCATCCTGCACTATCAATCAAATTTTTGTGGCTTTCCACCTAGTTCAACCTCAGTTTGAAATTTTTCTCATTATATTTTACCAAACATGACCATTTTTGATGATTTTGCTCATGTCATGACATCTTTCCATCATTTTGGGCATGCACGCATAGTTTTGGGGCATTATGAGTCCAATCAGGCTATTTTTGGATCCCGAAGCCTTTTTGGGCATAATCTACACTTTCAAGGCATAGTTGGGGTTCCCAACTACGTCATTAATGCACTTGGTAGAGTTTGGGTGCACTTGGGGACATAGGTTATCCAAAATTGCTCCCGAAACCCCTAGGTTGCACTCTGGAGGCCATAACTTTTGCATTTCAGCTCCGATTTATGAACCGTCACTTGCGTTGGACTCATATCTTCCTTGTGAAAAAAATGAGCTATCATTTTAATTATTTGGTCACTTTATGAAGTAGTAATCCTTGAGATTACTCTTGGCCTCCTATTTGTCCCTTGTCATGTTGATTTTGGCCCTCGGAGCCTTCTCGGGAACATTTTGCACCTTTTGAGACCACTTGGGCTTCCCAAGTGCATAATTGATGCACTTGGTATGTAATGACACACTTGGGCTTACCAAGTGCATCAATGAAACACTTGGTTGAGTTTTGGGCGCAGTTGGGGACCTAGGATACCCAGAACTACTCTCGGAGCCCCTATGTTGCACTCTGGAGACCATAACTTTTGCGTTTTAAATCAGATTTGAAATCCATAAATTGCATTGGATTCATGTATTTTTTGTGGAAAACATGAGATATTATTTTCATAATTTTATGTTTTTCTTGAGTATTAACCCATGCAATCACTCTCGGGCTCCTGATTGACCCTGTTTTGCACTCTAGACCTCATAACTTTCACATCTTAGCTTTGATTTGTGATCTGTCAATTACTATGGTTTTGTCTTCTTTCTATCAAAAAATTAACTTATCATATGATTATCTTATTCAATTTCTCAAGGGGGAACCCATATATATCATCCCTACTGGGGCATATTGTGGCTTTCTCATCAGTTATTCTTTGATACAACACTCTAAATCACATTGTATCAAAGAGGGGCAAAATGTAGATGCTCAAAAATGGTTTGCATCTATGACTTCATCACCTATTCATACTAATTTTTCCCATTTCCTCATTCTACTAAATTTGATCTTTTGGCCAGATGGACCATATTTTGTCATTTGTATCCCCTTTCACATCAATTTCATATCAACTCAAAATCATATCAAATCAACTCAAAATCACCCCAAATCAACCTAGAATCACTCGAAATTGGTCCTAATCAACCCAAAACATATCAAACGTCTCAAATCAATCATCATTTGTTCGACTCCTAGGTATTGTTGTGGTTTTCAGTGCCTTGAAAACCTATCAACCTATCAATCTTATCAATCTAACCTTAGTATTGTTGTGGCTCTCAGTGCTAGGTCAAACTATCATTCATGCCATCCAATCTTTGACATTTTTGAGGCTTTCAATGTTAGATCATGGCATCATCAATCATTTTAATAATATTGATAGCATCCATCAATGTTATTATGATCAAACCTTATCAATCAATTTCAATCTTGTAGCATTTACAATGTCAATTAAATATTACATGTCAACCAATTCATGTCATGTGTCCTTGGCATGTTATCAACTTCAATAAATCAATCAATCTGACCATGGCTTTGGTTTGCTTTTCATCATCTTATTTGACACCCATCATCATCAGATTTTCATCAAAGGGTGCAGTCGCATTCATTTAATCAATTTGGCCAATCATCTACTAACTTTCTCTATAGGATTAAATAACCCATAATTTAATCCTATTCTTTCTAATTATTCTTCCTAATTATCCTCCTCAATTAATTGATTTTATTAATTAATTGATTCATTATCAACAAACCATGGGAATTTACAATTTCCTAAGTCCCAATTTCCATCATTAATTCCATTTTCTACTAATTCTTATTTTGTGGAATAAGAGGATTTTTAATTCGAATATTCCATAAAATATTGCATCATCATGACACTTGGATATGACACATCGTGGATTCTCCTTCAAAAATTGGCTAAGACTTGTCATAATCAAATATTCTTATCTCTTATGCATGTCCCTATTTGGCTTATTCGTCATAGATTCTTGCCTTTAAGTGGGTTGAGGTGTCTTATGATGCGTCATAGATTCTCTTTCACATTTAGCCAAGTTTGACTTTCATGTGTCATAGAATCTTACAATTGGCATATTTTGTCATATGTGTAATGGATTCTCAAAGGAATCTCTTGCCACATTGCACATCTATGGGTGAAAAATCCAATGCCCTCACTTTGAGTCTTGATTATAAATTGGACACTCTTTCTATCATTTTTGATCCTTGAATCCTTAATGCTTAAATCTTGAAAATTCAAATTCTTGAGTCCTTAAGTCCCCACTCCTTTTCATTTACACTTCTTGCTCTCACTGTAAAATCATGCTTCTAGTATTCTCATGGCATTATCCATATCATAGGCTTTGGCTTCAATCTTGTGTTCACTATAGGCAAATATGAGCTACAATCATTTGGAGAAGAAAGAAGGACATGGGAGCTACAAATGAAAAAGGGGGTTTATATTGCTTTCTTTATTAGTTTGGCTTTCATGGTAGACTAGTAGGTGCTAATGTATGTTGATTGAGTTTTGTGATTTTCTCATAGTATGTTATGCATTTAACCCATTTTCTAGTCCTACATTTGGTGAACCTGACGTGAACATGCATATCTAACTTGTGTTTTCTTGTTTTGCGCTTGTAGGTGCAAGGAAGGAGCTCACTTGGAAGGGTATAATGACTATCTACTATTCCTTTTCACACCTATATTAATTAGGGGGTTCAATAAAATGCTTGTATGCTCTTATTTCATGCATTTTGTTAGCCTGATGTCCTAGGGTGCACTCTGCTCTGTCAGGGCGCACTTGGGACCCCTAGGAGCAATTTTAGGAGTCCAAAAGCCACCAAAACCTCCTTCTATTGTTTATAACTTACCAAATTCACCCAACTAGGCCCCAAATACATCATTGACATAATCTACACTATTTGTGCGCACTTGGGAGTGTAGCTTTGAAATTTTCAATTTTTGGGTCTTGTCTAGGCACCATTTCCCCACACTTTGCACCTGACTTCCCAACTGTGCCCTAAAACTACCAACTATGCCCAACTAGGCCCCAACTACATCATTTAAATAGTTTGCACTATCTAGGCACACTTGGGGGTGTTCAGAGCCATTTTTTCCTTCTGGGGAGCAATCTGCTCTATTAGAGCACACCGGAGTTCACAGTAAGCATATGCATCAATCAAAATATGCACATAAGGTTTCTATTTCCTTCTAGAACTTAGATTAGATGATTTTGTGTTATTGATGGTCTATTTTCAGTGTGTGGCAATCAAGGGATGAATACATGATCATAAACTACTAATGCTTTGTTTGCAAGACATTGTTGAAGACTTTGTGTGTCTTTCAAAACTATGTGTGTGGATTTCCTAGATTAGATAACATTTCGTTTGGTGCTTAAAATGAACCTTTTTCTTTTCTACCTAGTGTATCTACATTGTTAAATCCCTAGGAGTTGCATTGGATGTATCCTCTCCCCTTTCCATCATGGATCTTGGGTGTAAGAGAAATCCATGTAACTTCTATAGGAGGCCTGCCTTGGACCAAGATACTCGATATTGGGTATGCTAGGGGATGATCTCAGAGCAGTAACAAGCCAAAATCTAGGTCAACATTCCAGCCACTATATAAAATTTGATTATGGTGAAAGTCGTGTCGGCAGTATTGCTGCGTGATAGCTCTCATATAGTACCCTTGTGGTGTGTCAAACCCCAGTTCTCGGGGCTGGGAGACCTTCTGCAAAATTTTATCATTCACTTGTCGAACGGAATGCCCTTACTAAAAACTATGTTTTAGTGACCAAAATCCTTTCTATCCACTAGCTCAAGGGGTCATCCATGCTCGTGAAGACATCTTACATTCTCGCAGTCCTTAATAGAGGCAACAGTCCCTTGAGAAGTCATGCCACTTGGGAAGTGGATCTTGGTAGCCCCAAGAAGTGAGTGCACTATAAGGGGGAGCCTATGGTGCCAAGATCCTAGATTGTCTACTCTGGATAAGTGCGGCTAAACTTTGATTCAAGTAGAAATTCAGTGGATACAGTCCTAAAAGCCTAGGTTGTGGTGTGTTTGTTAACTTTTAACAACAACTATTCTTGTCTTAATGTTTCTTGCGTGTGTGTAAAACATAATAAAGATAAAAGCCAAACTTTTAAATTTACACCTTGGATATCATTTGAACTTGTCAAAACATCACACATTGCCAAAACATTTCAACCTTTATCAAACTTTGCAAAATTTGGTTCAACACACTCAAACCTTGAAAAACATGGTGACTTGTGCTCTTAAACGTGCTTGGCAAAACGTAGATCTCACACTTGCATAGACTTCACTTTCATTCACCCTAGTATAGGCCTCATTCATACATCATATAGACTTCATATTGCCCCTTTTAGTCCTCATTTAGTATCCATTACCTTTCATATTGCATCCTTTTAGGTTTAGTTTACCTCCCTTAGTTTTTGCATTCCCATCTCACAATCAACACTTTGCATTCACCACCTTGCATCTTTGCATACCTATTCATCATCTTGACTACTTTAACCATCATTATGAGTGTACTAACCATCATTTTTATCATTCATATTGGTCTTAACACTGTCCCCTATTGTTTACCTCTCTATGATATCAATCTGGAAACCATAGCTCCCAAAATTGCTTTAGTTTTAGCCCAGTTTACCAATTGTGCCCTAAAGCTACCAACTACATCATTGATTTAGTCTACACTATCTGGGCACACTTGGTGGTCCTAAGATCCAATTTTTGATTCCAGATAATATTTTGGGGCTTCAACAGTGTCCTTAGGTACCTGGTTAGCTCCCCTTGCACTAGCTTGCCTAGATCTGCATTCTACATCACCTAGTCTTCATCACCTTCACTTAAGACATCATTATATAGGTCATAACTTCTATTTTGCATCTCTTAACCCATCCTAACATCAACCCTATTATCTTAGCTTCCTGACATATCAGTTTGGTAACCATACCCTTCTGAATTAGCAAGCATTCTTCCTAGCTTACCAACTGCACCCAGAAACTACCAACTATGCCCAAACTAGCTCCAAGTGTGTGAATGACATAGTTGGTACTTTTAGGGCACACTTGGGTACCTACATGACCATTTTAGGCCTCCAAACTACACTTTAGGACCCCAAAATTGCATCTTACACCCAAAATCCCATTTTGCATCATAGGTATTGTCCATATCACATATCTGCTCAACATTACCACCATTTTGAGTCCTTGAAACATCATTTTGAACCCCCAAAACCTTTGAATTTAGTCAAAAATCTAGAACAAAGTATGAGTCTTAGGGCCCATTTGGTTGCTGGAATATAAATTAAGCATTGGCATTCAGAATGCTGGCTTTGGGATTCTAGAACTTGGAATCTAGATTATGATTAGGGAATCCAATTTGGGACTATTTGGTTGACCAAGAATTCATTGTGAGAATACAGATTTCCTCCATTTTGTTGCACATTGTTGAATTGGAATACTAGCCAAAATAACATGCAAAATATTATCATCCAACTATAGCATTATCATCATGCAAAAAAATTCAATACTTATTTAGTTTGTTGAAGTCCAAACATTTTTAACAAGTATAAAAAAAATTAAGTCATGTTGAAAGTAAACATTATCATAACGGATGAGGACGAGATTGTACTAATGGATACTAAAACTTTTATGACTCTTGCTCTATAAAAAAAATACCATTGATTATAATTCACATAATTACTGATATGAAATATGTATATTGTTCAAGTCTCACTGAATGAATCCGAATCACAAGAATTGATGAAATAAGAGTCAAGAAAATCCCATTATATATATATATATATATATATATATATATATATATATATATATATATATATATATATATATATATATATATATATATATATTTGTAGAGATCCAATAAAAAATTTGATCATCACAACATTGAAACTCACAGGTGCAAAGTCTAAATTTTTATATTAAATTTTTACGAAATCTTACCTAGAAACACTTTTATGCTAGAAAAAAATCAATAGAGTAGATTGTTTTTGTCCTGGATACAATTTATTTAACTAAGAAACAATGTATGTGAAAAAGCTATTTCACCAAACTTTTTTGTAGTAACTATTGAGGTGGATCAGGCAGAAAAAGTTAGATAAATTACTCAACAGTGGCAAATATATGAGCAAGTAATAGCGGAAAATTTTCCCCCCATTTAAAAAAATTAAATTTCAAAAATTAGTGCAAAAAAAAGTGCCCCCAAATGGGCATCCGAAAGCCAAACCCAATCAAATTTTACTTTAGTTGAAATCCTCATTTTCAAAAAATGGGATTTAAAATGGGAATTAAAACGGGAATTTCAAATAACAAGTATTTGAAGGAATTTGGAATCCTTGTTTTGGGGGTCAAATGGGGATACCAAATTCCACTTTTTTCCAATTCCAATTTCGATTGTGCGGACCCAAACAATGGATTAGAATTTTTTTAGAATTTCGAATGCCAATTCCATTCTAATTCTAGCTACTAAACGGGCCCTTAGAGTATCTCCTAGTGTTGACAAATAATGGATCTTGACTAGTATTTTTATCTTTTTTTATCATTTTCTTTGGTCAAAATCTATCCATGTCTTTATTTTTTTGACCTTTTCATCTTTTATCAATTTGATCTTTTCATCTTTTATCAGTTTTTGGTCAAGATCCAAAGTCCTTTATCACAAGGTTAAACTCCTAGGCAAAATACTTTCTAAAGGTTTTACCTAAATTCAAAACTTTCCCTTTACCCTTGTCATAGCATAATCATATCCCTAGCATCCCCAAACATCATTTTGACTTATCCTAGTGGTTTATCCCCTTCATCTTGTATGGTCCAAACCTTAGCATCATTCTCACTGCTAAACCCTATTAGATTATTCATCAACCAAATTGCCTTCTTGATCATTTACCCTCATTTTGCATATCCTAAACGTCATTATCAACCCTTGGAAACCATCCTTTGCATAGTAATCCTTGCACACACCAACCTTTAGCATCCTTAGGAAGTCCAAAAAATAAACCTAATTATGATTTTGTAGAGTCATTTTCATCCCCTCTAGTCAAACTTCAAAACATCACCTTGCATTTTGCATTTGCATAACATCCCTAGGACATTTTCACTTTGCACATCAAAACCATAATTCATTTAGCATTTCTTCACATTGCATAACATCCCTAAACACTTAAAAATCCCCAAAATACTCATATCTTTTATATCTACCACTCTAAATCACTCAAAACACTCAAAATTTCCATTGTATTTGCATTCTTAGGTATCATGCCAGCACTTACTAGGCACAATCAGCTCAGAGACCCGAAGAACTCTATCAACCTTTGTTTTCTGAGGCACAAGCACAACCAAAACCTCATCCAAGACAAAGAAAGAGGAAGAAAAACCAACAAACCTTTGAAGAAGACCAAATCGAGGCATCACAGCCATTACTAGCAGACCCCTTGAACATGTTTCTGCAAGATCCTCATAATCAAGCTATGGCACAACGAACCTTGAAAAATGCACCTACCATGAGATTTCCTCCAAACACCTCCCCCACACATGGGATGGTTCAGTGGAGTCCTAACTTTGAACCTATATTTGTGCCAATACCACTTGGAGGTGGAAGTGTACCAACCACACCCAAAGATGAACAATCACATTCCTTTGAATTTAGCCAACCTAGCACAAGTACCTTCAACTATAACACATAAAATATACAACAAGGTACAGTACACCTAAGTGATTACTCTGATACTGATTATGGCATCATTGATGAAGAAATGGCTAGAGCATGCCAAGACAAAAAATTTCATAAAAACTTCAAACTTTTGGTAGCACAAGAAATTGTTAGATTCAACCCAAATGTGGAAGGACCCAAGTCCAAACATCAAACCAACACAACTATTGAAAACATACAACCCACGATCAATTTGGACTTAGATAAGGGAAAACAACCTTTGGAGTTTTCAAACACAATAATGGCACCTATAAGGTCCCGTCAAGAGTCAACCATCAAAATCCTCCAATGTACATTTAAACACATCAATGTTAACCCCTTGTTTGAAAAAATACCACCAATCCCTAAACACCCCAAAAGGACATTAAGACTTGATTTTAGTTACATGATGCAACACCAAGATGCACCTAAAGGGACTTGTGCTCTAGGGATGCCAAACATACCTCCTTTGGAGGCAAATCAACAAAGTACACCTTTGCTCCTAACTTTACCAAGTGTTATGACATCAAATGCTATGGAGCCTCTCATAAATACAACATGTAAAACATCAAGAGCAACCATCCCTACAGACACACAAAGGAAAAGTCTTATTGACATTATGCCCATTCCCAACAAGGACACATCTCATAGTCAAGCCAATATGATGTCACAAATAGGAACATCTAACACACAAAGGTACCAAAACCACAATCCAAACATGATGTTCAATTCTCAAGCACTTAGTCAACCCCCACAACAACAACAACCTACAATGGTACAAGGACTCCACACTTCCAAGGTGCAACCAAGTATACATCCACTTAACACACATCCCACATATCAACAACAACATCAACCAAAATCACAACAACCTCAAGTGGCGAAAACATCCAACATTCCTAATACGTAGTCCCATGTGAACCCACTTGACTTACACACAATTTATCAACAACAATTTTAGTACCAATTCCAACAACAACAAGCAATGTTTGCTAAACAACAAGAGCAACTCAAGCAATAGTTGGAATACCAAAGACACCTTGAGCAAAACATTGCATACCAGCAACATTTGTTACAAAAACAACATGTGCCACAACAACCTCAACAAATACCTCTACAACAACAAGCACGTACATGGTCTCACATACAACCAATAGAGGTATCCCAACAACAACCACAACACATGGCACAACAAAAACACATGGTACAACAATTGTAGTCAATCCCACAACAAGTGCCACATCAAATATGACGACAAGTTCCCCAACAACAAGGACCTTTTTGTCTTTGAGGTGCCAACATACCTCCACCACCTAGCGACACTTCATTAGACTCATCAGACACAGAAATGTCAGAACCAAGTAGACATATTTCTCGCCATAGAAAATGGTCTACTCATAGACACAAAAGACTTGAAGGAAAGACCATCATGCAAAACCCCAATGAAGAACTATTACAAAAATTCAAAAAACTTTCCAAAAAATTTGAGGCACTGGGAGTCCAAAAGAAATAGGCTCTATATACAAAAAGGGACCTACATCCTAACCCATTCGATAAAAGTCTGTATATGCCTCCATTCCCAAGACACTTTGAGGCTCCAAGGTTTGAAAAATATTGAGGAAAAGGAAACCCTATCGATCACATCCGAGAATTTTGTGCTTCATGTACTGAATTAGTGATGAGCCCACTTACCTTATGAGGTTGTTCCCTCATTCTCTAGGTGGGTCGACACTTGAATGGTACTCCAAACTTCTTGGCAATATCAAATCTTGGTCAAAGCTAGCAGACAAGTTCATCTCCCACTTTGCCTTCAACATTACAAATGAGGTGACACTTTCTAATTTTTACTCAACTAAACAAAAGGTAGGAGATCCATTCATCACATTCTTACTCCTTTGGAGAAGCTTAGTTAGTCAATGCTCACTAGACATTCTTGAAGAACAACAAGTAAACTTGTGCATTAAAAACTTAGTCCTAGACTTAATGTATGAACTTAGAGTCAAGAGTCGAAGCACCATTTCTAAATTGATGAAAAAAGGGGCTAGTATTGAAGATGCTCTTATCCATAAGGGAATCCTCAAGATAAACAATGAAAACACAAACACCAACTCGTCTAATGACAAGGCAAAAATTTTCTCCAAAAACAAGAATGTGACTAATGATGGCATTGTGGACGCCCGCACAATTAGCATAGCACAGCCTCAACTAACTTTTAAAGGTTTAAATCCTACAAATTCACAAACCTCTAATCAAAAATCAACTCCGCAATAGAAAACAAAGACTTCCATGCAAGACAAAAGACATCCTAGAACCAAGGATAGAAAATTCATGCCATTGGGAATACCACTTGAGACTGCATTACAACAGTTACTGAGTAATAACTTCCCTTAGCTACCCCCAATCAAAGATGAACCATTAACTAAAGCAAATTGGTGGGATGACAAAAAGTATTGTGATTACCATCGCACCAAAGGACACAAGACTTCATCATGCTTCCAATTGAAACATGCAATACAAGACCTTATTGATGATGGTGTAATCATAGTTGATCCATCACTCTTAGCATCCAACTCTAATCATACTATTTTCAAAGATCCTTTGGGTAATCATGAAAAAGAGAAACCCTCAAGTTCAAACTCAAACTCACAAGGTAAATGTGAATTACACATGCACCGGCTATGACTACACCATCAATTTCATTAATGAGTCTAACTTTTGCATATCCACATTTACATTGAAGGCTAAAGACCCTCATTGTGATATCACTACATGCTATAGCAAGATCAGCCTACTTGGAGCCCCATCTAGACCTACTGCTTCTATTAGACCCACACCCCCAAGTAGACCTACTGCTCCTACTTCATCTCATTATAACCTTGTTGATTAACTTGGCAAAACCCCTGCACAAATATCCATTTTGGACCTACTTTGTGAATCTCCCCAACACTAGAAGATCTTGGAGCAAGCCCTTCAAGAGTCAGTAGTCCTAGATAACATTGATGTTGCCCAGTTCCAAGCCATGGTTGGGAACCTATCTGGGTCACAACATATCACTTTTTCACCTCGTGATATTCCTAAGGAAAAACATATCCATAATGATCCCCTTTATCTTGAAGTCTTCATCCATAATGCCAAAGTCAGACATGTCTTAATAGATGGAGGAGTAGGACTGAACATCTGTACTCTTAAGGTTATCAACAATTTGGGTTATTCTAAAGATGACGTAGATCCCTCTTGAAGAATCACAATAAAATCTTATGATTATGTTGAATGTTTCTCCAAGGGTGTCATCACATTACCTATCAAAGTTGGTCGAGCTATTGAAGATACTTTATTCCATGTCCTAGATATAGAAATGAATTGCAACATGATACTAGGACACCCTTGGCTTCATGCTATGAAAGTAGTTCCTTCTACATATCATCAATGTTTGAAGTTTTCCTATCACAACATAGAGGTTACCATCCCCGGTGATCCAGATCCTTTCTAGTTTTGTGCTAATCTAAGAGATGCTACTACATTCAAAGTCCCAACAAATGATGAAGCACAATCCAAAAATTCCTCTAAGTATGTGGATGCTGATATACTACTCAGTAAAGCCAAGGAAAAGATGAAGATTGAAGACAATAGGTGTGGAGAATACTTTTTGTCTCATGTATCCCACATCAAGGAGTCACCACTTTCTCCCATCAGTACAAAGAATTATACTTCTATCAATGAGAATACATCCGTATGTATTGAGAAAGAAAAAGTAGAATGAGATCCCACTTTGATATCTCCTAGCAAGTAGACTTGGGTTTACCATCATGCAAAAAAAGGGCTATGATGGCTATAGTGGTCTTGGATCTCAGAAACAAGGAATCATTGAACCTATCACTACAAAAGGACAACCTCCTAGTTTGGGGCTTGGATTTAAACCATTACAAATAGGTCCTCCTAGTACTATGGTACCTACGTGTAAGACTATGGATGTTTTGAATGATGAAAAGGCATCTGAGGATATCCCACCTAAAACCAACAATCCTCTCCCTTTTGAGCATAACCCCAATGACCCAGTTGAATCAATTACCCATATACCTACCTTCAACCAAAGCCCATTGAGTATTGATGATGACATCTCCTCAAGTTATACTAAACCTTTGGATTGGGACCAATGTGGACCACCAATTTTTGATCAATTTGATGATGATGACACTCTCGTAATGGACTTTGAAGGAATTATGAGTGAATATCATAAAGAATCAATTCCTTCTAAAGAGAACACATTAGCATACTTTGGGGAGCCCACTCCACCTTCTAGTTACAAAGCAAAAAGATAAAGAAATAACAAGCATAGGTCTCTTGGCAAAAACTGAAAGGCACCATTAGACCATAAAAAATCAAAAGCTAAGAAGCTCCCAAGGATAAAAAATAAAAAATATGATGCCATGAATATCAATGTTCCATTGTTCAACATGCCACAAAGTCTTTTGGAACTCTCTCAATCAGTGTTCATGCGGAAGGTCATTGGTCTCAACCCTCCCAACCCTCCCTTATATCCCTTTGTTTATCCCCAAATCTAACTACCTAATTTTTCCAATAACCAAAATTAGTCATCATCAGTGACATCCCACATGATACATCTATTGACCCAATTATCCTCAAATGCCTCAATTCACAAGAGGCAGACACTGTCTTGCATATGATACATGATGGTATATCTCAAGGCCTTTCCAATGGTTTGATTTTAGCTACAAACTCAGAATGAATCCTATGTAGTTATGGTTAGTCATGGATCCAGAGCTCATCAGCTAGCAGCACCAACAATAGATATCTTCTCATCATTTGTCAGTGACATTCTTGATTTCATCTAAAAGTCCTAAAAAAATATCAAAAAAATAGCAAAAAGTCATGAAAAAAAGCAAAGAAAAAAGTGAAGAAAGTCATGAAAAAATGGATGCCTTGATGAAAACTTGGCAAATAGGCATCTTGGCATGAAAATTTGAGTCAAGAGAAAAATTCCATCCAAAAGTGAAAACCTGGCAAACAGGTGCTTTGGGCAAGTACCATGGTGAAAACCTGGCAAACAAGAGCCATGTGTAATCAGTGTTGCTCCTCCATCTATTAGGATTCCATCTAGTCTTTTCCCCCTCTATCATTCCTTGATCATATTCTTCCTATTGCAAGACATCCTTGGCTCCTTGACCATGGCTCACGAACTAGTTAATGTCCTTTGTTATCTTTCCTATGCATCACCAGTCTACACACACACTCTATCATTGGCCTTTGTACATAGTTTGCATCTTGTCTAGGGGCATATTACCTACATGGTGCATGAGTTTGAATTTAAAATAGGGGCATATCCCTAAGTGCTTTCTATCCATTGGACCTATCACATAATGGATTGGAGCTAAGAATTGTATATGCTTATACAATCCTAAAAAAATCCCTAAAAATCATAAAATGTCCTGAGAAAATCTATAAAAATCTCATAATGTCGTAAAAAAATCCTTAAAAATTCAAATATGATCTTGAAAAAAAAAATCACTAAAAATCACATAATGTCTTGAAAAAATCCTAAACATTCAAATACGATCTTGAAAAAATACTAAAAATCATAAAATGTCTTGAAAAAACCCTAAAAATCATAAAATGTCCTGAAGAAACTAGTCACGCAAAAACATCAAATATCCCCAAAAAATCCTAAAAATCACAAAACCCGTCAAATTTTTTTAATAAACCTTGTACATACTCACTATGGATAACCACCCCTTTTGCGTAAACACTTGCACTTTGCAGGCTGAAATCCAAAGCACTACACTTTCAAGACAAGCACCCTATCTAGACAATGTGTCCAACAATCAATCCAACATATCACTATGAACCTATCAACTAAATCCACAACCAGAACTATCACACCATCAACATGTCAAACACCATCTAAACACCTAAAAAAACTAAAAAGAAAGTAATAATGGACAAGGATAGCTGTTGTCTCACACTATTTAGTGAGTGATTTATTTTTTGCTTTGTTTTTCTTTGATCATGTTCCTATGCCACTCGATGATATAAAACTAATCTATGAGACTGGCTGGGATGGTTCATGGTAATCTTTTTCTATTTCTATCTATTACAATGTACCTTTGAGAATTTGGGGCATGTTCATATGCCTTAGGAAGGACAAGGTCATTCTCTGTCTACATCGTGCTTGTTTACACAAAAGGCCTGCATTTGCGCTCTGGCCCTTTATGCCATGATGCATTGCAGTCCATTTGACATATAGTGCACTTTCTACAAGAAAAATTCTTTCCATCATATCTCCTCATCTCATCTTTCTTCTTAATCTCATTCTCCATCACCATAATCATGTCTTCTGATTCACCAAATCATCTTCATCTCGCATTCATGCATTCCTGCATCATCCTCCACTATCAATCAACTTTTTGTGGCTTTCCACCTAGTTCAACCTTAGTCTGACATTTGTCTCATTATATTTGACCAAATACAACCATTTTTTATGATTCCCCTCATTTTATGACATCTTTCCATCATTTTGGGCATGTACACACAATTTGAAGGCATTCCGAGTCCAATCGGGCTATTTCTGGGCCCCAGAGCCTTTTTGGGTGCAATCTGCACTTTCAGGGCATAGTTGGGGTTACCAACTATGTCATTGAAGCACTTGGTCATTCCAACTACATCATTTACACACTTGGTAGAGTTTGGACGCACTTGGGGACCTAGGTTATCTAGAATTGCTCCTGGAACCCCTAGGTTGCACTCTGGAGGCCATAACTTTTGCATTACAACTCTGATTTATGAATCGTCAGTTGCATTGGACTCATATCATCCTTGTGAAAAATATGAGCTATATTTTGATTATTTTTTCACTTTATGGAGTATTAATCCTTTATATTACTCTTGGCCTCTTGTTTGTCCCTTGTCATGTTGATTTTGGCCCCCAGAGCCTTCTTGGGCACATTTTGCACTTTTTGAGACCACTTGGGCTTCCCAAGTGCATCATTGATGCACTTGGTATTATCATGATGCACTTGGTCTTACAAAGTACGTCAAAAATGCACTTGGTTGAGTTTTGGGCGCAGTTGGGGACCTAGGATACCTAGAACTGCTCTCGGAGCCCCTATGTTGCACTTTGGAGCCCATAACTTTTGTGTTTTAAATCAGATTTGGAATCCGTCAGTTGCATTGGATTTGTATCCTTTTTGTGGAAAAAATGAGATATCATTTTAATAATTTTATTTTTTTCTTGAGTAGTAACCCATGCAATCACTCTCGGGCTCCTGATTGACCATGTTTTGCACTCTAGACCTCATAACTTTCACATCTTAGCTCTGATTTGCGATCTGTCAATTGCTATGGTTTTTTCTTCTTGCTGTAAAATAGTTGACTTATAATATTCTTATCTTAGTCAATTATTCAAGGGGGAACCCATATATATCATCCCTGCTGGGGCATGTTGTGGCTTTCTCATCAGTTATTCTTTGATACAACGCTCTAAATCACATTGTATCAAAGAGAGGCAAAATGTAGACGCTCAAAAATGGTTTGCATCTATGACTTTATGAATTATTCATACTAATTTATCCCATTTTCTCATTCTACTAACTTCAATCTTTTAGCCAGATTGACCATATTTCGTCATTTGTATCTCCTTTCAGATCAATTTCATATCAACTCAAAATCATATCAAATCAACTTGGAATCACCCCAAATCAACCTAGAATCACTCAAAATTGGTCCTAATCAACCCAAAACATATCAAACGTCTCAAATCAATCATCATTTGTTTGACTCCTAGGTATTGTTGTGGCTTTCAGTGCCTTGGAAACCTATCAACCTATCAATCTTATCAATCTAACCTTAGTACTGTCGTGGCTCTTAGTGCTAGGTCAAACTATGATTCATGCCATCCAATCTTTGACATTTTTGAGGCTTTCAATGTTAGATCACAGCATCATCAATCATTTTAATAATATTGATAGTTTCCATCAATGTTATTATGATCAAACCTTATCAATCAATTTCAATCTTGTAGCATTTACAATGTCAATTAAATGTTACATGTCAACCAATTCATGTCATGTGTCCTTGGCATGTTATCAACTTCAATAAATCAATCTAACCATGGATTTTGTCTACTTTTCATCATCTTATTTGATATCCATCATCGTCACATTTTCATCAAAGGGTATAGTCGCATTCATTTAATCAATTTGGCCAATCATTTGCTAATTTTCTCTATAGGATTAAATGACCCATAATTTAATCATATTCTTTCTAATTATTCTTCCTAATTATCCTCCTCAATTAATTAATTTTATTAATTAATTGATTCATTATCTGAAAACCATGGGAATGTATAATTTCCTAAGTCCCATTTGCCATCATTAATTCCATTTTCTACTAATTCTTATTTTGTGGAATAAGAGGATTTTTAATTCGAATATTCCATAAAATATTGCATCATCATAACACTTGGATATGACACCTCATGGATTCTCCTTTGGCACTTGGCTAAGACTTTTCATAATCAAATATTCTTATCTCTTACGAACATCCCTATTTGGCTTATTCATCATAGATTCTTGGCTTTAAGTGGGTTGAGGTGTCTTATGATGCGTCATAGATTCTCTTTCACATTTAGTCAAGTTTGACTTTCATGTGTCATAGAATCTTACAATTGGCATATTTTGTCATATGCATCATGGATTCTCAAAGGAATCTCTTGCCACATTGCACATCTATGGGTGACAAATCCAATGCCCTCACTTTGAGTGTTGATTATAAATTGGACACTCTTTCTATCATTTTTGGTCCTTGAATCCTTAATGCTTAAGTCTTGAAAATCCAAATTCTTGAGTCCTTGAGTCCCCACTCCTTTTCATTTAACTTCTTGCTCTCACACTAAAATCACACTTCTAGTATTCTCATGGCATTATCCATATCATAGGCTTTTGCTTCAATCTTGTGTGCACTATCGGAAAATTGGAGCTACAATCATTTGGAGAAGAAAGAAGTACATGGGAGCTACAAATGAAAAAGGGGTTTCTATTTCTTTCTTTATTAGTTTGGCTTTCATGGTAGACTAGTGGGTGCTAACATATGTTGATTGAGTTTTGTGATTTTCTCATATTATGTTATGCATTTAACCCATTTTATGGTCCTACACTTGTGAGAACAGAAAAAGATGGTAAGAATATTTTTAAATATTGGGCATGTAATGAGCTTGGTCATTATGCATCTAATGTCTTAAAAGAGAGAAAAATTATGAGGGAAAGATCAATCCTAAGAGACTTAGGAATTGTCTGTATGCTATTGAAGAAGAGGAGTCTGATGAAAAAGGTTAGAGTGAAAGTGATGATGAGCTATGATTTTTAGCTATTAAGGAAGATAATATTAATAGAGAAATTAGAGAAGAAAAGGCTCTAGTTTCCAAAGTTGAAAAAAAATCTAATTGGATAAGAGGTAGTGGTTATTCACATCACATGACTAGTGATATGAACAAGTTTGTTAAATTCAGAAACTATGATGGTGGTGCTATTAGAGTTGGTAAGAATTCAACATGTCATATTATAGGGATTGGATCCATTACTTTATATGGGACAACTAAAATTGAAATTTTTTATTTTGTTAATGTATTAAAGCATAATTTTTTGAGTGTTGGATAGTTGATAGACAATGAGTATCATTTTTTATTCATAGAAAAGACTTGCAATATGAAGGATAAGGATGGTAAGATGATTAGAATTGGAACTAGGTCTAGAGCTAATGTATTTTAGTTTAATAGCACTAAAATTACATGTTTGGTTACTAAAGTGGATAACAATTGGTTATGACATAGGAGATCCTGTCATATAAACTTTGATAATATTTAAAAAGTTAGAAGCATATTTGCAGTCAAAGATTTGCCTAAGATAATTAATCATACTAATGTTGTTTTCAAAGAATGTATTTTGGCTAATCAAAATAAGGTATCTTCTTCCAACAAGAAGTTCACAACCATAGAGAAGCTAGAGATTGTTCACATAGATCTAAGTAGTTTGTCTAGAACAATAGGATTCTATGGTGAAAGGTATTTCATGAATTTTTTTGATGATTTCACTAGAATGATGTGGGAAGCATTTCTAAAAGAGAAGTCTAAATCTTTTGAGAAATTTAATATATTTAAGAATAGAGTTGAGAATGAATTTGGTTTTAAGATTAAATGTTTGAGATCAGATAGAGGAGGATAATTCATCTCTAGTATGGTAAAACCCTAATATGGTTCTTCTTTGGAAGTTTCCCTAAAATGGAAAGTGCATGATATAAGTGACTTTAAGGTTGCAAATAGTTGTGAATGAAAAGTGTACTATTGGTAGTGTTTTGTTGCAACTAGATTTTTCTTCCATATTCTAAAGAACTTGCATTGCAAGTGTGTTTTAGCCTTTGTGTTGAAGATAATACATTGTGTAAATTTTGGAGGGGTGGGGTTGTTTTAAATAAATGTTTTCCCCCACCGATATATCTTTGTGTTTGTGTTTTCTTACTCTATCTATTTTCTATATTCATGATTGACTGCAATTTTGTTGTTTACATAATATCAAATCTAAAATTGTAAGGATTTAAATAGAATTTGCAAAATACTTTCCTTAAGGGATTAGTGTAGGATGTTGTTTCCAGACTTGAGTTTCCTTACAAAGATGAGAAGATTGAAGAAGGCATAGCACTTCTTATGAGAATAGAAAATGATGGTAAGAATATCTTTAAATATTGGACATGTAATGAGTTTGTTCAGTATGCATCTAAATGTCTTAAAAGAGAGAAAAAGTATAAGGGAAACCTCAATCTTGAGAAACCTATGCATTTTCTATATGCTATTAAAGAAGAGGAATCTAATGAAATAGGTGAAAGTGAAAGTGATGATGAGCTATGATTCATAGCTATTAAGGAAG
The DNA here is from genome assembly GCA_028749045.1 of Cupressus sempervirens. Classification (NCBI taxonomy): domain Eukaryota; kingdom Viridiplantae; phylum Streptophyta; class Pinopsida; order Cupressales; family Cupressaceae; genus Cupressus; species Cupressus sempervirens. The sequence goes on along the minus strand of CM053790.1, from coordinate 310,617,935 downwards.
ATAATCTTAATAGAGAAATTAGAGAAGAAAAGGCTCTAGTTTCCCAAGTTGAAAACAAATTTGATTAGATAATAGATAGTGGTTGTTCACATCACATGGCTATTGACATGAAAAAGTTTGTTAAATTCAAAAAGTGTGATGGAGGTATTGTTAGAGTTGGTAACAATTCAACATGTCATATTATAGGGATAGGATCTATTACTTTGGATGGAAGAACTAACATTGAAAATGTTTATTTTGTTAATGGATTAAAACATAATTTTTTGAATGTTGAATAGTTGATGGACAAAGGGTATCAATTGCAAATCACAGAAAAGACTTTCAATATAAAGGATAAGGATGGTAAGATGATTGGAACTAGAACTAGGTCTAGAGGTAATTCATTTCAATTGAATCCCACTAAAATTGCATGATTGGTTACTAAAGTGAATAATAGTTGGTTATGACATAGGAGATCCTGTCATATAAACTTTGATAATATTTAAAAAGTTAGTAGCATGTTTGTAGTCAAATATTTTCCTAAGATAATTAATCCTACTAATATTGTTTGCAAAGAATGTATTTTGGCTAAGCAAAAGAAGGTATCTTTTCCTAGCATGAAGTTCACAACCACAGAGAAGCTAGAGATTGTTCATAGAGATCTGAGTAGTCCATCTTGAATAATAGGATTCTATGGTGAAAGGTATTTCATAATTTTTGTTGATGATTTCACTAGAATGTTGTGGGAAGCATTTCTAAAAGAGAAGTTTGAAGCTTTTGAGAAATTTAAGATATTTAAGAATAGAATTGAGAATGAATTTGTTGTTAAGATAAAATGTTTGAGATCAAATAGAGGAGGAGAATTAACCTCTAGAGAGTTTAATATGTTTTGTGAAATGAATGGAATCAAGAGACAAATATCTTTTCCTAGAACACCTGAATAGAATGGGATTGTAGAAAGAAGAAATAGATCAATAGTAGAGGCAGCAAGAGCAATGTTGTTTGAGAATGATGTATCCAAGAAATCTTGGAGAGAAGAAATCAATACAACAATGTACAATATGAAAAGAGTAAAAAATAGAAAATGTATGAGCAAGATATGTTATGAACTATGTTTTGGTCATTCACCATCAGTTAAGTATTTCAAAATATTTGGAAGCAAGTGTTATATTAAGAGCAAGTATGATGTTGGTAAGTTTGATCAAAGAAGTGATGAAGGTATGTTTCTTGGATATTCATTAAAAAGTAAGGCATACATATGTTTTAATCATAGAACTAAGACAATAGTTGAGTGTGAAAATGTAAAGATTGATGAAAATTTTGGAACTAAGGATTATATGTTAGATTACAATTCTAATGAAGAAGAAGATAATTCCAGAATTGTTAGATAAAATGCTGAAGTTTTCTTTGAGGCTAACAATGGTCTGCAAAATGATGTGCAAAATGTTGAGCAAAGAGGAGAGTAGAGGTCTTAACCTAGAGATGAGATAAGAGTTGAGATGTCAACTCCTATGCCTAATAGGAATCTAATAAAGAATCACCCTCTAGAGTAGATAATTGGAAGCAAAGACAAAGGTGTAAAGACAAGAAATAGAGTTAATGAAAAGATATGTTTCATTTCGCAAGTTGAACCTAAATATGCAAATAAAGAATGAAAATATGATCACTAGATTCAAGCAATGAAGAAAGAGTTAGATCACATTGTGAAGAATAAAACATGGGAGTTAGTTCCCAGACCTACAGAAAAGAATGTGATAGAAACCAAATGGGCATTTAGAAATAAGATGAATGAACAAGGAGAAGTTGTGAGAAACAAGGTTAGACTTGTATGAAAAGGTTACTCATAGCAAGAAGGAATAGACTATGAGGAAACTTATTCCCCTATAGCCAAAATGGAAGTAGTAAGAATATTATTGGCTTATGAAGTGAATAAGAAGTTCAAAGTATATCAAATGGACATTAAATCAACAATCCTAAATGGAGAAATTGAAGAAGAGGTATTTATTGTGCAGCCCAAAGGTTTTCCTCTGACAAAAGGAAAAGATATGGTATGTGTAATACCATAAAATCTAGTATGCTAAGAACATTAATAACTAGATTAACATCTACAACTAAATAGCTTAACAACACTTATGATAAGACACTGGTGGACACCATGGAGGAAGGAAAACCAAAAATGATAAGCTCCTTGAGTGTGACCTATGATCATGTAGATATTTCTAGATATGTATGGATGTGTGCATAATTTTGTCCAAGCTTCGAGTGGTGGGTTTTTTATCAAACATGGAGATGAGTGGAGGATTCAAAAATGGATGTGTATAGGTGGATTTTAACATGGAAAAGGTGTGAAATGACTATGTTATAGTGGTTAGTGAAGCATTATAAGTTTGCATTGGTAGATGATGGATTGTGAGAGGGGACAAGCTCACTTTATAGGCTAGGGGTTGTGAGGTGGAGGGCTAGTATGTGAGGATGGAGAGAAGGTGAGGAAGGGCTAGGATCCAATGAAAGGAGATCACATGGATTGTGATTCTTCAAAGCTCTAGTCTTGTGACAAGTGTCACAAGTGAATTGGATGGTTAAAATGGAGGGTCAAGGGGAGTAATGAGGGAGAAGGAGTGTGTAAGAGGGATGTAAGAGGCATTAATGGCATGTAAGAGCCATTAATGCTCTTGGATAGGAATGAAAGAGGATAAGGGAGACCATTGACTTTGGTTTGGGTTAGCAAGTCTTAACCCTTTCTTAAAGTTGTGCACATGATTAGGATGGGGATTAGGCTTAGCTTAGAAATGGGTTTAGGAGGTAAGTGGCTTAGCTTTGATGGGATGGGTTAGTTAGATAGCTAAGTGAGGTTAGTATGGGTGAATGGGTTGGATTAGGGGTAAAGATAGGGTTTAGTGGTTTAAGATGATTTATTAAAGGATTTATTTAGTAAATTGGGGATGTGAGATTAAATTAAATAGATTTGGACATTTATTTAATTTAATAGATGAAAGGGGATTTAATTGATAAATTGATTTTTGGTTATCATTTGATTTTATCAATTGGATTATAGTTAATTTAATAATTAACTACTAGGGGATGATACTTAATTAATTAAATATCAAATATTTAATCAATAATGTCCTAGAAGATTACTAAATAAGATTACTTAATTGTGTAATCAGATTTAGGTGTCTATAGTATGCATACTAAAGAAATATCTATATGGTCTGAAGTAAGCACTGAGGACCTAGTATGCAAGGTTGGACAACTATTTAAAAAAACTTGGATTTGCTAAATGTATGGTAGATAGTAACTTGTATTTAAAAGAAATTGAGAATGGTTTGCTGATAATAGTAATATTTCTTGATGACATCATATTTGGAGGTAATGATTAAGCAAGTGATAAGTTTGTTGAAGAGATGAAGAATGAATTTGAGATGAACATGATAGGAAAAATGAAGTTTTTCCTAGGATTGTAGATTGTATAGAACACTAATGGTATTATTATTTCACAAGCTAAGTACTTCAAAGATTTTCTAAAGATATTTGGATTGCAAATTTGTAAACCTATTTCTACACCTATTATAACTGGTCACATGTTATCTAGTGAGGATGAGATGCCTACAGTTGAGCAGAAGAAGTATAGATCCATGATGGGTGGTTTGTAGTATTTGACTCACACTAGACTAGATATAGTAAATGTAGTTGGGATTGTAGCTAGATTTAAAGCTGATCCTAAGGAGTATAATTATGAAATAGTAAAGAGGATATTCAAATATTTCAAAGGAATATCTGACTATGGAATTTGGTATAATAGATCAAGTGATTTCACTATATGTGCATATATTGATGTAGATTGGGAAGGAAGTATGCATGATAGAAAGAGCACCAGTGGTAGACCATTTCTTCTTGGAGGAAGATTGGTTTCTTGGATAAGAAAGAAACAAGATTACATTTCCCAAAGTACAGCTAAGGTAGAGTATGTAGGAGTAGCAAGTAATTGTAATCAAGTGATGTAGATGAAATAGATGTTGAAGGATATCATGATTGAGTTTGTAGAACCTATTATCATATACTATGATAACACAAGTATAGTAAGTATGTCTAAGAATCCTATATTGCATTCTAAGACTAAGCATATATCTATTAAGTATCATGTCTCCAGAGAGAAGGTAATAGAAAAAGAGATTACATTGGAATATGTGAGAGGTATGCTTAGGGTTATGCCCCTGCCTATGAAGCCCTTACCTAAAAATACATTTGAGTATTGTTATCTAAGTTTCACCTTGCAGGCTCAATCAAGATGAATGCTACATGAGGTTATATTCAATGTAAAACATAAGTGAATTATATAAAGTAGAAATGGATAATCAAGAAAAATACATTTTTTGAAGAATCTCCAACTTGAAGAATAAAGAAATCTAAAGTTATCAATTGCTATAGGAAATGTACAACTTCACTAGCTGCCGATTTTGACTATTACAACACTTTGCACAAATAGTAAAGACATATATGAATATTTGATTATGAAAAATCATGCTCAAATGAAAGGTATCTTATTTTTATTTTGTTTAAATCAAGTTTGAGGCATTTTCATGAAGAAATGAAAGAGTTACGCTCTTTTTAGTGACAGTACATTTCCCATAAAAAAATTTTGAGCCTCTAGTCAAGAATAAAAAAATTCATATGGCCACATGATCCTATAAATTGGTTAGAAGTTAGATATTGGTGTTAGGAACAAATGTTTTTCTTTCTAGAAATTTTTTTATGGACATTTAGGGGGTCATCTAACCGATTTTCTAAAAAAAATTCTGTTAAAAAGAATGTTGAAGCATGTTTTTAAATTGTTGGGTAATTAAATTGTAAAATCCTAAATCTCAAGAGGTTCTAATGCATTGATTATTATTGTAAAAAATTAAATAAATGATGTCCTATTAATCACTTTATTTATATGCTATTTTCAAATGTAAATTGGGGAAGTTGGCAAGATAATATATGCAAGTGTAGAAGGTGGGCATTTTATTTTTTGCATTTTGCATTTAATGTAAACATTTAAATGGATGATATTCTTATAAATCATTCCATTTTAAATGTATTTTTGAAATGCAAAAATTGAGAGGATAACTTTATTTAATTATGCCAAGTTTATAGGTAGGATAATTTTCATAAAAGGGCAAGTCAATTATAGCTAACAGCTGATTTGAGGGAAATCATGGATATGCTTCCATTTTGAGGAGATGATACATTTATAGGTTTCAAACCTTTTTATCCCCCATCCTTGAGCATTATTTCAGCTAGCTCTTACATTCTACCTCCTTGGAGAGATATTGTTTTGTAGCTCAAGTATCATTTTGTAATGTAGCTTTGATCATTTTGGCTCCTTCTAAATAAATATGCAGAAATGATCCTCTTTGGTCTTATATATAATTTTTCATTTGTCTTCTAAGTCTTGTAAGCTTTAAGTTAGTGTGATTTTTTACAAATCCTTGGCTTAAAAGTTAATTATTTATGAGGCATTTGAGAGATAGTTTTTTTTTAAAAATGTGTAATTTGTGTGTAATCTTGGTTTAAAAGTTGTGAACAAGTTTCCTTCTTTTAAATCCCACACCTTTTACATTTTATGCACTTAATGTTAGTAGGATCTCTCTATGATCAAGTTATTACATTCATTTTAGTTATGATCTTTTGCTTCAAAGTTGCATTACCTTCATAACATTGGTGAATCACCTTAGTTTAAGTTCAAGTCATGTTAAATGATTCACTCTATCTCTTTTACCATCAATTTTAGTTCAAGTCTTGAGAGGTGATTCAAGGGAAGCTGACCCTTTGTACTAGAGGTTGATACTTAACATGGCATAACCATAGGTTAAGGATCATCCCATGTTTCACTAAATTGCTAAAAGTTAATCTTTAGCATAAAGGTGCAATCTAACTGACAACAAGTACTTGAGAGGTATTCTTGGGGTTATGCCCCTACCTACTTTTGAGTAGATGATGCAAAGATTGCATCAGTTTAGTTGTACATAGCATGACTATTAGACTAGACTAAATGTTGATGCTTCTTGTATGGCAGAGTATCTATGATGATCTGAGTTATTGAGGACTCTTGGTATTTATATTGAATAGTATCTTTTGGAAATTGAGCTAGTTGAAGACTTGGAGAAGTAATTGACATAAGACCTTTTTGTCATTGATGTCAATGGAGGAGAATATGCATGAAAAAAATCTCCTAAGTATGTATGGGGAGAGTGCATGGAGGTCTCTACTTTATTAGGAAGATTTATAAAGATTCATATAAAGAAGGAGGAATATTTCTATGGGGGAGATATGTAGCATAAAGAATTTTGATGTATGGTGAGTTATTTACTTTAAAAAACTATTGCCTATCCTAAAGAAGAAGAAGAATAGAGAAGTGTTCCATAGGATTTTAGATTTTATTGATGAAGAGGATTTGAGAAGATGAGAATAGCAGTAGTAGCAATAGAGTATTGTTTGGTATTCCTAGAACTTAGATATTTTTCATCTATGTTTCCATCAATGCCAAAGGGGGATATTGTTAGCATGAATTTTGATGTTACTAAATTAGGGGAGTATCCTAAGCATTGGAGAGTATTGACATGTTGCATTCATGACTCTATTTGTCATTAATGTTAACATAGTAGTAAGTCTATGAAGACTAGCAGAGTAGCAAAAAAATATCTTAGTTGTACAGATAAGGTCTTGAGTGTCTAGTGATGTGTATTCATGGACATGTTTAGTATAATGTCCTAATGAGAAGGTTACGTGCATAGAGTCTAAGTTTAAGATGTGTGGAAGTTGTACCTAATTTATGGAGAGCAGTATAGAGATAGAGTACCTGAGAAGCCATTTTTGATGTTTGCATTATATCCTTTTATAGTGATATAATTTGGTGTTGCAAAATCAATCAGTGATAGAGAATAGTCTGATAATGATGTTAGAAACTATGCAGGTCTTGAAGTTGCTTGTGTGAAGTTTTGTATATATTGTGAGTCAACATTGCTATTATAATTGAAAATTAACTAATTATCTTATTATAATTAATTGGGAAAGCCTCGAGGCCAGCTCAAAGGGTTATTTTCAATATATGGTATAATGGAAATATGTTTTTCTTGTTTGTAAATGGTATCATGTATTGTATTGAGTATGAAGTGTGAAAAAAAGTAGAGTGCTTACTAAATGTGAGTAAGAGATCCAAGGGATTATTGGATGTGAGTTTTGTGATCTAGTTACAAAATCATAAGGAACAGATGTCTGGTTGATATGATAAAGAAAGAGGAGTGAAGTACAATTCATTTATATTATTCTACAAGGAATAATATAGAGATCATTTGGACAGTGGGTTCATTGATCTTTCCCTTGAGGCTATTTGGGTAGTGGGTCTAGCTATTTTCCATAGCTCCTAATAGGGATTCAAAGTTCTCCTAATAGGGACTAGTATGTACTAAATGTTGTTATAGACTCCTAATAGGGTCCATCCTCTAACAAGGAATATTTATATTAGTACATCATCTTTTGAGTACCATCACTACTAGGGTTTTCCTTTTGATCAAGGGTTTCCCTAGTTAACATATTTGGTGTTATTGCACATGACTATCTTCTTGTGGTTTTTGATTATATTGCTCATATCATTAAAGTTTAATAAGGTTGGTAATTGTCATATTAGTTGTATAATTGATTCAACACACCCCCCCACCTCTTAGTTATATTAGTGGACTATATAAGAACATAATTTAGACACAAAAAAAGGTCATTTTCCATTTCCATTTATTGAGCAAGTCCTTCACAATTTAGTTGTCAAAAAGTATTTCTCTTTCTTAGATGGATTTATTGGCTATAATCAGATCCAAATAGCTTTAGAATACTACAACAAAACCACTTTTATATTCCCATGGGGAACCTTTGCATACTTAGTCTTACCTTTTGGCTTATGTAATGCTCTAGCTACATTCCAAAGAGATATTATCAGTATTATTTCTGACATGTGTATTGAATGAATGGAAATATATATGGATGATTTTATTACCTATGGGACCACTTTTGAAGAGGCTAAAATAAATTTGGAAAAGGTCATCAAAAGATGCCAGGATTACAATCTTTCACTCAATAGTGAAAAGTGTTCTATGATGATGGAGGAAGGCAGTGTCTTGGGTCACTTAATTTCATCACAAGACATTCAGGTGGATCCAACAAAAATTGAGGTAATCAGTAATTTTCCTACTCCTGAGAAGAAAAAGGATGTGACAAGCTTTCTAGGGCATGATGGTTATTATAGATGGCTTATCAAAGATTTTAGTTAAATTAACACATCTCTCTACAACTTATTGAAAAAGAACTTTGACTTCTCTTGGGACTTTGAGTGCAATAAGTCTTTCCTACAACTTAAAGAGATACTTACAGTAGTACCAGTATTGAGAGGTCCAAATTAGGGATTGCCATTTCATATTCACACTGATGCCTTCGACTATGCCATAGAGATAGTACTAAGATAAAAAAAGTGGTAGAACATGTCATTTGTTTCATTAGTAAAAAATTATAGGGAGCTAAATTTAATTATACTATAATACAAAAGGAGTTTCACATAGCCATTTATGCACTAAATAAGTTTCAACATTAAATTATCAATTATGAGATATTAGTCCATACTAATCATTCAACTATTAAATACTTGATGAATAAACCTACCATATTAGGCAGACTAGATAAATGTCTTTTGCTTATGCAAGAATTTGATATCACCATTATGAAAAAACCTGGCAAAGCCAATGTAGTAGCTGACTTCAAATCTCATTTACATTTTACTATTAAAGTTCTTCCTCTTCCTTGGCATCAACACCTTCACCAATTTTTTCTTTAAGCTTCTTAACAAGCTTGTCTTTCTTCTTCAAAGTGGAGGTAGTATTCAACTCCATATCCACATTAGATCTCACCACATCATATGTTCCAAAATGTGGTGCATCCTTATCAATTTCTTCTGTAAGCAATGATGTGATTGCTACTAATGCTTCATCAATATTTAGCTCATATCCTAATGTTTTTAGCCATCTAGTCCTTGGAATTGTTGCTTGGATATAAGTATGATCAATATCAACTAAGAAATAGATATCATTGATGTGTTGTTCCACTAAGGAAACTGGTATTCTTAGTCTTTGCTTCATGGATTTCTTAAAATTCTCAAAGTAACTGGTCATTAGAGATTCAAAATTGTATCTCATTTGCTCAATGCACTCATTGATTTGAGTAATAGCTGACTTATCTAATTTCCAATCTACTTTGCCAAAAGAGGGAAATTCTTTTAGAACATAGAAAAATATACAGATCAGGATTGATCCAAACTTACACTAAGTACCTTTTGACCTTCTTATTTCTCCTAGATTCTCCATGATCTACTATAATAACAATTCTGCTAGATCATATGTATGATCCTTCTTAACCATTTTGTAGGCCACATCCACAATAATGCATGGAACACTATTCAATCTGCTTGATTGATAGAACTTGTGAGATATAACTCTTACTACAAAGTCCAAAAGGGGATTTTTGATTGTATCAATAGTCATGACCCTTTTTTCCATTTAGCCCTGGTGTTCTTTTCAATAGCTACCTTAGAATCACTTAACAAGGTCGTGTACTGATCTAGGGTTGGAAAACCTATAACCCTATGCATGATTCTCTTTGTTGTCATGATAGGTCTTCCTTCTAACCATAAATAATCATTATGTATTCTACTTAGGAAAATTATTGTCCATTCAGTTTTAAAAACTATGGGGAAAACTAGGGCATGGGTTAAGTCCTTTCTTTCAATTATTTGAAATTCTTCCTTTAATACTCCATTTTCACATATTTTATCATGTGCTTGATGAATATCCATGTCTCCTACTACTCCTACCTTTCAATTGTAACATTTCCTAACATCTTGTACCATCACAACTTTGGGTAGAATAATGGATAGTGTGTCGACAGGGTTGTTCTTATATGCATTTTCTGGAATCGGCCTAAAATATGGTTGTTTAACCTCATTGCTTACTAACTGAACCTTGAAACCTTTCTTTTCCTTAGGGTTTTTAGAACTACAAACCATAATGAAAATCTAGGATTTCAAAAAAAATTAAACTTTATAAATGCACAGCTTGACACTTGAGGAATACCTTAGATCGATGAAAATGGTGCTTGATCTTTGTCAAAATCTATGCAAAAGCCTCAATTGCTATTCGTCAATCACTTCTATGCTCTTCTTGTTCTTGCTCCACATTTGAATGACAAGAAATGATAAAAAAAAGTGACCTTATACTCTTGAAAATGTAACATTAAATGCTTAATACATATATAGTTGTACACTTGGCTCCTGAAAGATTTCAACATAACTTGGCTTCCATTGGCTTTCCATCACTCAGCTCCAACTAGATTTCCTCTTCACTTCACTTCTATTGCCAACTCAGCTGTGACCAATCACTCAGCTCCTACTAGCAGCTTGGCAATACTGGTGAAAACTTGAATTTCAACTTTACATCTCTAAACATGCTAATCTCCTCTTTTTAATACTATCTTATTTAGGAACTGATGTATGATAAAGCTTAGTAAATTAGTCCCTCATGCATGCTATCTACTTAGTTTGATGAAGTGTGGTCACTTGACCTATTAGGTGAAGTGATCCCTTCATTTGATGAGTTACACTCATCTTTCTTCTTCCATGTCTTATTTATTTCTCCTCTAATGTGTTCAACATCTACCTTCTCTTTTCCTTTGTTGACTTCTGACTTAGGTGCCTTTGACCTTGTTAGGCAATTCCTACTAATATGACTAGTCTTCAAGTAACTGAAACATATGGTTTGGCTTAACCATCTATTTTAGTTCCCTTTAAAATGTGTCCTTATGCAATTTTCAAGAATGTGTCCATACACCTGATAGTAATGATAGCTATACCTAGTATTGTAATCCCAATTGTAGTGATGTCCATGGTTATTTCACTTTGCAGGTTAATTAGTTGTCCACTTAGGCTTTGATCTACACTCAAAGGCTCTATGTCCATACTTATTGCAATTGTATGGGTGACCTTCAAATTTTGGTGTCTTGATAGTCCTAGTCCTGTAGTTATGTGCTTGATGTCCTTAAATTTTGCACTTGTTACAATAATTTACATTCTTAGGTTTGTCATGTTGATGGGCATTCTTACTTTTGCATACATTAGAGGTGTGTCCCTTTTTACCATAGAAATGACAGATAGGTTTAGCATTCTTATCTTTGTTACTCCTTTCTTCTGTAGTCTTGGATGACTCTCCTTGCTCAGTGCTAATGTAACCAAGTCTTGAAGTGTCATTGCTTGCCCTTAGTGATTTTAGTAGCTACTCAAAGTACTTGATTGCCTTTGTTGGCACTCAAAATTGCCTTCCCGATTTTGAGCACCATTGAAATAATCAAGCCCTTAAACGCTTTTAAAATGCATATGTGCCTAGTTGTACCCGACTGTCCATTCGAGACCCCTAAGGTGTTTAATGCTTCTAGAACCTTCCATTCAGCCTGCCTACCTGTTCCACATGGTCAAATCATCATTCTGAGCTTTTTGGAAAAGTCCTATTTTGAACAATTGTCAATCTTGCTTTTTCACCCAAGTGTCAAACAATGACAAGAGGATGTGTTTGTCAATGAATATCTCACACCCAAAAATGTGTCATGACTTGCCACTTTGAGATTATCTAGTTTCCATACCCAAGAACCTATGTCTCAGATTTCGAGTCGTTTTGAGTATGTTTGAATAGGTTTTGAATCCTTTAAAGTTGGTTAGTTACTATTTTCATGCTTTTGCACTTTGCACCTAATTCTGGGAAGCCCTTTTTGACGTGAAAAAACTTTTGACCAGTTGACCCAAATGAGAAAATTCCTTTTTTTTTGTATTATAGAAATCAGAGAATTGTTATGTTCCAAGTTTCAGCTTATGAAAAATCCATTTGGTTAGTTTTCAAGCGTGATTCCAAACGCAATTTATAAGTTTTAACTGGTGTCAGTAATTGCAGATTGATTATAACCCCTGTTTGGGATGTCATATCTCCTGATCTATGATAGGTGTGATCAAATGGTTGGTTTCCCTATGTTCTATACTAAAAATACTACAAGTGTGCCAATTTTTAGAACTTGACTAATCCGATTTCACACTTTACCAGGGTCCTTCCATTCACAAAAAATGTTTCATGTTCATGTTTTTAATCTGAAAATTTTGAGTAGCCTACTTTGAACGTCCGCCATTTGCGCCCAGTTATTTTTTGTGAGCCCAAATTATAGATTCATATTCTCCTCATGACAGAGAATCAATGCCCCAGTTTTCATCTTCCCAAGTGTTCATTTGTCCAGTTTTCCAAGCCAATTCCAAACCTAGTTTGTGGTTTTCTGACGTGTTTGCTTGCAAGTGAATCCAAAAAGGAAACTTTGACGGTCAATATCTTTTGACCTCAAACTTGTCATGAGATGAGATTTGATAGGCTGAAAGTACGTGGAACAAAGATTCAGTGTGCTATTTTCAAAGACAAGTCAATTGTTTGGGTGAGTTTTTTAAGGCCAGACAATTGACCTCCTAGCACAAACTGACGGTTTGCAAAAGATGATAAAATGAGTTATTAATGATAGAGAAGTGTTTGAATTTGTTTCAACTTGGTATCAGATTTTCTATGGATCAATTTGAGGAAACAGTCGTCCGAAAATGAAATTTTTTGGTCAGATGCACTTTTAGGCCTGACTAATGCCATTTGCATGAATAATCAATTGTAGTAAATTTTGAAAAGGAGATATTAACTGGTCATCATCTGGTGTTGAGGTTTGTTTATCAAAGAGAGATTTAAACTAGAAGAAGTTGATGGGATACTGCCACCTACTCTCTTAAAATTATCATGTGGAAAGTTTTAAAGAGTGGTTAGTTCTTTAACTATGGCTTTTAAGGTCATGCAATGCATTGTGTGAACAATGCACCCACCACTCGCACATCACCGCTAGCATGTAAAAATATAGCAAATCAAATCAACAGAAGTGTCAACATAGAGGAGTGCAAAGATCACACATGGACACATAGTCAGTAAGAAAGTCATCTAAGAAATTTAACATGTTTTTGGAGATCCTCATCTAGATACCTCAAGGAAAAGCTTGCATAACTATATGAGGATGAACATAAATGGTGAAAAGCTGCTTAGACACTGAGTGGAATTGACCTAGATTCCAGAATTAGAGATCTTGATGACACATGCAAGTTATCAAAGTGTGTTCAAATTGTTTGATCCAATGACATAGTATGGTTTTCGTCCAAGCCAAAAACATAGTCAAAGTGTGAAGGAAGTTGGCCAAGACACAAGCTACAATAGGGAATGAAGGTGACACCGCACTTTTTTTTTTAAAAAGAACATGCCAATAACATGAAGCTGCTGACAAAGGATGAGAAGGCCACTATATGATAAAGAAGCCTGAGAAAAGCAAGAGGGAGGTACCCTGCAAAAATAAATGTGCTATTATAAATAGAGTTGCAGAATTAGACGCTAAGACATTCAAATGAGAAAGCCACCCACGTTTTGATATAAAGACTAGGTAGTAGCAAAATGGAACAAAATGTGGCTTGCATAAAAGGGAATTCATGCACAGTAAGTAACAAGCTGCTCACATTGTAAATGAACAAGCTCACGCTAGAAATGGGAGCCGCATTTTCAAAGAGCCTTCACATTTTTGAAAGAGCAAGCCCACGCATTGTCAGTTTTCCCGGAGAGGAAGCAGTTTGCTACTAGTCCCTTCCACAATCAGACTCATTTATTTACCCTAGCTATAAAGTCTTAACCAGTGGCTCATTATCTCATTGGTCTCTCGCTTTTGATCGATCCACTGGCAGAAGGGATGGATTGCTTGCCTCTGCCTATCGAGGTGGTTCACCCACTGGGCTATCGATTAATGCCCACCTAAAAAAAAAAAGGGGGATACTGGTTACTGTATCCTTCAATGAGATTGGTCAAGACCCCAGATGCTGGAGCAGCTAAGACATAGCATTGTAAATGGAATCCACGCCATTGCAGAGGAGGTCCACATGCTAGTAAATGTGAATAATTACCCACACAGAGAAAATCATGTATAATAGGCATGGAAAATAGAGGACCATGTTTTAGGAAGGATTACAATAGCAAGATATACATGCTAAAGATAGGAAGAAGCATGAAGCCAGTAGCTCCACGTAGGTCAGAGGTTTTTAAGAGAAAACAAAGAACGTCCACTCCCAGTAAAGTGAAGCCATGCCAAAGAGGAGTCTACGCAAAACAGTAAGGAAGAGAAGGCGCCAGTGAATGCCAAATAGAGTACACTTAGGAAAAAGCAATCCATGCCATGAGCAAGGTGCGAGAAAGAATATGTCAAACTGTTATATCCCACATGTCTTGTGTGGATTGCATCTTTGACATTTAAATACATTTTCACATGGTAAGTGTAACGTCTAAGACAAGAGCTCTTTTGAAGAGACAAGCACCCAGGCGAATGGGGCCCATGGACGTCATGGAGATAAAGTAATTTTAAACAAACATGCAATTAAAAATTGATGATGTTAACACAGTTTGAGGCAGCTGAAAAATCCAAGAATCTGGTATCTCACTACTTCACCAGCCAAAAAATCTTGGCAACTCTGGCTAGTGAGATAGCGAGGTCGTCAAAAAATCTCCAAAATTTGGCAAGAGTTAGAATGAAAAGTGGGTCCCACCCAAAGACAACAGCTAATCGGATGGTGACAAGTGGTAGCAACAGAGTGACTAGGTAATGATGTGGCAAGTGAATGTTAGGAGCGCACCAGATTGCGCCACATGGAAGATGTGACAGTTCGTGTTACCTCGCTAACCAAAGTTGCTCACTAGTTAAGCATGGTGAAGTAGCGAGGAGACGACACATGGCAGATGATGCAGATTAGGTGTCCAATCAGAATGCACCACGTGGCATTGGTCAAACCTAGAGTTGACTCAAATTTGGAAGGGCTAGGAAAAATAAAGTGATTTTAAAATTTTCATTTTAAAATTATTTTTCCAAAAAACTGACGTGACATACAGGGTCTTCTAAATTGAAATTTTTATTTCCTAAAGTTTAAATTTTAAGCTTTTTGAAATTATTTTAAACACATACCTGAACAATCTTAACCAAAGGGGTGTTTTTCAAATCAAGATTCTGGGCATTTCTGGAAGGCAAAGTATGCCTTATCATATACCGTCGGAATCATGAAAGTCTGAATTTTCTAATTTTGAGATTAGTTTTTTGTACAAGTATCAGTCAATTTGAGCTACACAAGGTTTTCCATCAGGTACCTGAATTGCAACTATATTCAGACCATGAAGTTTAGTTTTGAATTTTTGTCAAGATAATGACCTAGATATGCATAAAAGATGGTAATAATGTAGTTGGGGTTGAATTGGTTACATTAAAATTAGTAAAAACTCATAATTTCACCAGAATTGCATAAGGTTTCAGATATTTTAGATGCAAAAGGATTTCATCATTAGGCAGAGATATTTCAAAGCAGTTGCAATGTAATGATGAAATAGAAAATCAAATCAGATGGAAGAAAGAGGTTAGAGAGAGTCTTTTCTGTTGCAAGAGATGAAATTCTAAGGGGACACATGTCGATTGTATGTTAAATTAGGGAATTCATCTTCATCCTATATTATTCTTTCTTTTTTCCATTATATTGGTTCCAGTTTCTGGGAAGAAAAAATTCATTGCTGTGATACCATTAGGGATTCCAGTTTTTGTACTATGAGACCATTGGTTCCAGTATTTTGACATGTTTCCATGATTGTGACACCATTTTCTTCAGTAGAACTCTCATGTGAATAGCATTGTAGAGATAATATAGATAGTTTTGAGATATTAGGTTGTTTCATGTTTTAATTTTATGCATCTAAATGTATAGTTTCAAGGAAATGAATACATGTGAGAAACAATTTCTGTAAGTCTTATGTAGTTTGGAACAAAGATTTGAGACCCATTTGCATCCCTTTCAGGTTGTATTTTTGATGTATTTTGCTGTTGGACCAAAGGGCCAAGTAAATGCTCGATATGTTTAAACAAGGTTATTGGTTGTTCGAGAAGGATATTTTGTGAGAATGAGACCTAAATGAACACTGATGTCTGAGTCACAAGGTGGTTGGATAGATCTGATGTCTGGGTATATGAGATACGTCCTGATGTCATAGATGTATGTTTTGAATTCATGGAATTGCCCAATGGATTAGGCACTAATCAGTTATGGGATCACTGGTTATACTGTTGCATTTTTGAGGTTTTGTTGGATTAACATCTTTAATCAAAAGAATTTCCCTTTCATGTTGAAGAGCTAAAATGGTCAAACCCTCACTCAGCTTGTGCATTTCATAGATTTTCATTCAGCTATTGTAGATCTCTGTTATTGCATTAAGTCTTTAGGAGATGTAAGGGGTTTCAATCTGCTTATTAGATTTAGGGATATGCTTTGTACTGGTATGGTATCAATTGAATCTCAAGTCTACCCACCTAGGTTTTGCAGAGCCTGAAGAAGAAGAAGGGTCTAGCTTTATAGTTGGCCTGGTGTTTGAAGTGATATGTTGATGATGGGAGTTAGCTACCCCTAGATGCATCAGTTTCTCATTGGGATAATTGAAAACCTTCTAGCATTTTCAAACTCCAACAAAATGGCGACTCTGGTGGGGACTGTATTGAATCAGATTTAAGACAAACCTTGAGAATTTGAAAAGAAAAGATTCAATACAGTAGGAGAAGTGCATTAAAAAGTTTCAATAGTAAGTTCTCTGATGTTCTTTCCAGTTTTCTTACTCCAAATCATGCACCCCAGTAAGTTTTATCCATTTATAGCAGTATTTTTCAAAGTTGAATACAGATTGTGTTGCTAAGAATGTTCATCTTCAATCATGTCAACCGGTTGTTATTTTTAGAATATTGTTGTAATTTAGAGTCAGAATTGGTGAAAGATGTTTTCTCTCTTTTAAATGTTTTTAAAAGTTTTGCAAATTTTTCAAGTTGAATTTTCAATTCAGATCTGTAGTGTTATGAATCATGTTTAAAATATTTCTCACAATAGTGATTGGCAACTCTATCTAAAGGATCTCTGAATCATTGTAGATCAGTAATGTATAAATTGTTTTCAAGAGTTTTCAGTTGAATCAAGCAGATCTGAAAGTTAGATGAATTTGCAAGCAAGAAGAGAGATCTATTATAAGTTTCTGACAAATAAGTTTGGAAGTGTTGTTTGATCTGTTGTCGCAAGAATTTGTAATGATAAAGATGAATCATAGCTATCATTTCATTTCTCACTTCAATGAGATGGTGACTCTATAAGGTTATGATCAATGGTGTAAAGAATTCAGATTAGCTCCAGGCCAATTAGAAGATCAGTAGTTTCATGCAGCAACACTTGAGGTATTTTATGCTTTCATATGATTTCATTTCAATGAAAGTGAGTTCCACATATGTGTTCTCCATCAAGTGAAGTTTTAGCACTAAGAAGAGGAGAATGATTTGATAAGTTTTATGCACTTCATTAGAACAAGTTTCAATTGTTGTTTTAAAGTTGTGAAGTATATTTGAAGTGTTCATTTGGTAGAGGGTTGTGAAGATCTGCTACAAGTTATGTATTCTGAAAGTATTTAATGATGAATGAGTCTTGAGTTGAAGAATGTCAAGTTTCATCTCATCTAGTATGCAGCCTATTAGTGAAGTTCCTAGATCCATCTCTACTAGGAGGTATATGCCATTGAATTTTAATGGTACTCATGGTTTTCCAAATATTATGCCTAATGATCTCAAAAAGTATTTATCTAAGTTTAGTGGAAACCATGAAAATTCAGCCAATCATCATGTTCAGTTGTTTATTGACTTAGTTGGTGATTTTGAAATTGCTCATGAAGACATTTAGATGAAATTATTTGTTCAAAATTTAGAGGATGATGCTAGGGACTAGTTTCCGTTCCTACCAGCATGTTCAATTTCATCCTGCGATGAATTAATGTCAACCTTCATGATGCAGTTCAGGGAAAGAGTAAGCATCTCTGATTATTTTGATAAGTTTTTGAAAATTCAAATCAGGAATGGTGAGTTAGTTCCTAAATTTAATATCAGATTTGCAAAGATTTTGAGTGAATTTCTTGAAAGTTACAAGCCGGATGATCAAATGTGTTTAGTGGTTTATCTCGATGCATTTGATAGGAAGATGAACTATTTGATGAGAGATAAAGAACCCAAGACTTTGCATCAAGCATTCATGACAGCTATAGAGATTGAGAATAACATAAAATATGGCTTAACCCGGAGTCACTTCTCTAGAAATATTGGCTAGCAATATGAGGTGCAAAGCACAAGTCAATGTCATAAGGAGTGTTTGATTTCAGATCAGCAAATAAGCGCTCCTGCTGTTGTAAATAGTTTTGTTGAAGCCTTAGAAATAAAAGCATGTGAACATGAAATCTCTCTTTTGCAAAAAAGAAATGATTCCATTCATGCTGAAGTGAATGCACATGTTTATGGTATTACAACAACGAATGATAGAATTGATTCACTTGATGAGTCATCCATGCAAGATATAAATCCGGCCATTCATTTTCCCATTGATAATTTGCATTATGTTGAAAACATAATGAATTAGGAAGAGGAAAGGTAGGCATCTCAGTATGAGGAGGAAGAAACCAGAAGTGATCTATCAAGTGATAAAGGTGAAATTTCTGATCCGACATGTCATGGAAAGATGACACAATATAAAGAATGTAAATCATATGTATCTTAGTCATAGTCAGAAGAACTAAGCTCATATGTTGATAATATTTCAGTGGTAGAGATGCATTCTCTTGACCAACATGATAGGCAAGAAATGAATTATCTCATTGAGAGATTGCATCATGTTGAGAATGTTATTAAATTTGAAGTTGAAAGACAATCATATCAATGTGAGTATGATAAAGCTGAGAGTCATCTTTCAAGTGATAATGAAGTTGCTAATCCAATATATTATCAAGAGGTGTCATATGAAGCTGATGATGAGAGTTATTACTCAAGTCAAGAAGAGGATAGTGCTAGTGTGTGTCTGTCTTCATGTGAATCAGGTGTAGACTGGGAAGAAGAGAGCAATGATGGAAGTGAGTGTTCTCTTGCTAGTAAAGGTACAAATACTATTTCTAAATCTGAAAGTGAGTTTCCATTTCATAATTTTGTAAATCAGTTTGAGATTGAAAGTTATGAAGAAAATGTGTCTACACAATATGAAGACAAAGAGGTTATCCATAGAGACATATTAGCTAATTGTATAGAAGAGTGTCTTGAGGATGAGTGCAGTGATGATCAGTACATGATTGATCCTAAGATTAATGCATTAGCACCTATTGGTAATATAAATGATGATTTTCTTGCAAGACATTGTAATCACCTATATGGAGACAATGAAAGTAACTTTGATTTGTATTCTACATGCTTCGTTGACAGAGTGGATGTTGAGTCTTCATATGATTCTGATTTTTCTTCTTCATATGCTGAAAGTGTCCATGAAAGTGATGTTAGAAATGGTTTTAAAGTTTTCACCAATCCGTTATATGGTGAGGAGTTTGATGTTGATCAGCACATCACTTGTCCTAATGTCTACAAAGGTGCTTTGCATGGAATTATCAATCCTCTTTTTGAAGAACACATGGACAATTCAGATTTAGTTGAAAATGAGTTTGATGATGATACCTTGTCTTACTGTTGTAAGAGATCAAAATGTTCTTCTTCTGAGTTTGATAGTGAAACTAATGATTATATAGCATCTGAGGAGGTAAATGACAAGGTGTTTGACGAAGTTATTTTTGAAAATCATTATGCACCTTGCAATGAGATTTATGATGAACTCTCTGATGTGAAAACTAATCTATTTTCTGATTGTGAAGAACCATTTGAAGATTATGGATTAGTTTCAGATTATGATGTGGATGACATATGTGAATATCAGACAGATTGTTCATTTGATTCCTATCCGGTTATGCAAAGGGATACACATTTTGAAGGTATGAGTGGTCTTTTTGCCCAAGTTGAATATGAAGCCTTCATATTCGAAAATGATAGCATGTATGAGTCATTAAATGAAGAGAGTTTTCAGTTTCAGTTTGATATGTTTAAGCATGCTGATCAGTATCTTCATAATGAGCTAACAGTTGAAGATGAAGTAAGTTTTTATATGCATTATGAAAGTAAGAGTGATAATTTTCTTTTGCCAAGTGATTTGTTATATGATGATAATATGATTGGTGAAACTGATAGGAGAAGAAAATTCAGTTTACCGCATAAAAGTTCGGATGAGAATCATGTTTACGACAGAGATAAACAATTTTGCTGAAGTTTGGTGGCTCGGGGCCATCGTGTGTACATAGTCTTGGTAGTTGTAGTTGTTTCCTTGCTTTCAAAAAGATGTTCGAGAAGAGTTTTGAAGTTTTTGGGAATGGTCTACTTCCTCTAGAGATCTAAATCCTTGCCATGTCCACAAGGGACATGCATCCCCAGACAGAGCCACTATTCGCGCTCAAAATTGCCTTCCCGATTTTGAGCACCATTGAAATAATCAAGCCCTTAAACGCTTTTAAAATGCATATGTGCCTAGTTGTACCTGGCTGTCCATTTGAGACCCCTAAGGTTTTTAACACTTCTAGCACCTTCCATTCAACTTGCCTAACTGTTCCATATGCTCAAATCATCATTCTGAGCTTTTCGGCGAAGTCCTGTTTTGAACAATTGTCAATCTTGCTTTTTCACCCAAGTGTCAAACACCGACAGAAGGCTGTGTTTGTCAATGAATATCTCGCACCCAGAAATGTGTCATGACTTGCCACTTTGATATTATCATACCTAGGAACCTATGTTTCAGATTTTGAGTCATTTCGAGTTCGTTTGAATAGGTTTTGAATCCTTTAAAATTGGTCAGTTACTGTTTTCATGCTTTTGCACTTTGCACCTAATTCTAGGAAGCCCTGTTTGACGTGAGATAACTTTTGACTAGTCTACCCAAATGAGAAAATTCCTTTTCCATTGTATTATAGACATCAGAGACTTGTTATGTTCCAAGTTTCAACTTATGATGAATCTGTTTGGTTAGTTTTCAAGCGTGATTCCAAACACAATTTATAAGTTTTAACTGGTGTCAGTAATTGTAGATTGATTATAACCCCTGTTCAGGATGTCATATCTCCTGATTTGTGATAGGTGTGATCAAATGGTTGGTTTCCCTATGTTCTATACTAAAACTAATACAAGTGTGCCAATTTTTAGAACTTGACTAATCCGTTTTCACACTTTACCAGGCTCCTTCCATTCGCAAAAAATGTTTTATGTCCATGTTTTTAATCTGAAAATTCTGAGTAGCCTACTTTTAATGTCCACCATTTGCGCCCATTTATTCATCATGAGCCCAAATTGCAGATTCATATTGTCCTCATGATAGAGAATCAATTTCCCAATTTTTGTCTTCCCAAGTGTTCATTTGTCCAATTTTCCAAGCCAATTCCAAACACAGTTTGTGGTTTTCTAACGTGTTTGCTTGCAGGTGAATCCAAAAAGGAAACTTTGATGGTCAATATATTTTGACCTCAAACTCGTCATGAGATGAGATTCGACAGGCTGAAAGTACCTGGAATAGAGATTTGGTGTGCCAGTTTTTAGAGACAAGTCAGTTGTTCGGGTGAGTTTTTTAAGGCCAGAACATTGACCTCCTGGCGCAAACTGACGGTTTGCAAAAGATGATAAAATGAGTTATTAATGATAGAGAAGTGTTCAAATTTGTTTCAACTTGGTATCAAATTTTCTATGGATCAATTTGAGGAAACAGTTGTCCAAAAATGAAATTTTTTTAGTCAGATGCACTTTCAGGCCCGACTAATGCCATTTGCATGAATAATCAATTGTAGTAAATTTTGAAAAGGAGATATTAACTGGTCATCATCTGGTGTTGAGGTTTGTTTGTCAAAGAGAGATTTAAACTAGAAGAAGTTGATGGGATATTGCCACCTGCTCTCTTAAAATTATCATGTGGAAAGTTTTAAAGAGTGGTTAGTTCTTTAACTATGGCTTTTAAGGTCATGCAATGCATTGTGTGAACAATGCACCCACCACTCGCATATCACCACCATGTAAAAATATAGCAACTCAAATCAGCAGAAGTGTCAACATAGAGGAGTGCAAAGATCACACATGGACACATAGTCAGTAAGAAAGTCATCTCAAAAATTTAACATGTTTCTGGAGATCCTCATCTAGATACCTCAAGGAAAAGCTTGTAGAACTATATGAGGATGAACATAAATGGTGAAAAGCTGCTTAGACAATGAGTGGGATTGACCTAGATTCTATAATTAGAGATCTTGATGACACATGCAAGTTATCAAAGTGTGTTCAGATTGTTTGATCCAATGACATAGTATGGTTTTTGTCCAAGCCAAAAATGCAGTCAAAGTGTGAAGGAAGCTGGCCAAGACACAAGCTACAGTAGGGAATGAAGGTGATGCCACACATTTTTTTTTTAAAAGAACATGCCAATAACATGAAGTTGCTAACAAAGGATGAGAAGGCCACTATATGATAAAGAAGCCTGAGAAAAGCAAGAGGGAGGTACCCTGCAAAAATAAATGTGCTATTATAAATAGAGCTGCAGATTTAGAAGCTAAGACATTCAAATGAGAAAGCCACCCATGTTCTGATATAAAGACCAAGCGGTAGCAAAGTGGAACAAAATGTGGCTTGCGTAAAAGGGAATTCATGCACAGTAAGTAACAGGCTGCTCACATTGTAAATGAACAAGCTCACGCTAGAAATGGGAGCCGCGTTTTCAAAGAGCCTTCACGTTTTTGAAAGAGCAACCCCACGCATTGTCAATTTTCCCGGAGAGGAAGCAGTTTGCTACCAGTGCCTTCCACAACCGGAATCATTTATTTACCCTAGCTATAAAGCCTTAACCAGTGGCTCATAATCTGATTGGTCTCTCACTTCTGATCGATCCACTGGCAGAAGGGACAGCTTGCTTGCCTCTGCCTATCGAGGTGGTTCACTCACCGAGCTATCGGTTAATGCCTGCCTAAAAAAAAAATAGGGGCTACTGGTTGCTATATCCTCCAATGAGATTGGTCAAGACCTCGGATACTGGAACAATTGAGACATAGCATTGTAAATGTAATCCACGACATTGCAGAGGAGGTCCACATGCTAGTAAATGTGAATAATTACCCACATAGAGCAAATCATGTATAATAGGCGTGGAAAATAGAGGACCATGTTTTAGGAAGGATTGTAGTAGCAAGATATACATGCTAAAGATAGGAAGAAGCATGAAGCCAGTAGCTCCATGCAGGTCAGAGGTTTTACAGAGAAAACAAAGAACGTCCACTTCCAGGAAAGCAAAGCTACGTCAAAGAGGAGTCTGCACCAAACAGTAAGGAAGAGAAGACGCCAGTGAATGCCAAATAGAGTACACTCAAGAAAAAGCAATTCATGCCATGAGAAAGGTGCGGGAAAGAGTATGTCAAACTGTTATATTCCACATCTCCTGTGTGGATTCTGTCTTTGACATTTAAATACATTTTCACATGGTAAGTGTAATGTCTAAGACAAGAGCTCTTTTGAAGAGACAAGTGCCTAGGCACATGGGGCCCGTGGACATCATGGAGATAAAGAAATTTTAAACAAACACACAATTAAAAATCGATGACATCAACATAGTTTGAGGCAACCAAAAAATCCAAGAATTCGGCATCTCGCTACCTCACTAGTCAAAAAATCTTGGCAAGTCTGGCTAGCAAGATAGCGAGGTCACCAGAAAATCTCCAAAATCCAGCAAGAGTTAGAATGCAAAGTGGGTCCTGCCCAAAGACAACAGCTAATCGGATGGTGACAAGTGGTAGCAATAGAGTGACTAGGTAATGATGTGGCGAGTGAATGTTAGGAGCACACCAGATTGCGCCACGTGGAAGATTTGATGGTTCGCGTTACCTCGCTAACCAAAGTTGCTCACCAGTTAAGCATAGAAAAGTAACGAGGAGATGACACATGGCAGATGATGCAGATCAGGTGTCCAATCAAAATGTGCCATGTGGCATTGGTCAAACCTAGAGCTGACTCGAATTTGGAAGGGCTAGGAAAAATAAAATGATTTTAAAATTTTCATTTTAAAATTATTTTGCCAACAAACTGATGTGACATGCAGGGTATTTTAAATTGAAATTTTTATTTCCTAAAGTTTAAAGTTTAAACTTTTTGAAATTATTTTAAACACAGACGTGAACAATCTTAACCAGAGGAGTGTTTTTCAAATCAAGATTCTGGGCATTTCTGGAAGGCAAAGTATGCCTTATCATATATCGTCAGAATTGTGAAAGTCTAAATTTTCCCATTCTAAGATTATTTTTTGCACAGGTATCAGTCAGTTTGAGCTACATGAGGTTTTCCATCAGGTACCTGAATCGTAACTATATTTAGACCACGAAGTTCAATTTTGATTTTTTGTCAAGATAATGACCTGCATATGCTTAAAAGATGGTAATAATGTAGTTGGGGTTGAATTGGTTACATTAAAATTAGTAAAAACTCATAATTTCACCATAATTGAATAATGTTTTAGATATTTTAGATACAAAAGGATTTCATCATTAGGCAGAGATATTTCAAAGTAGTTGCAATGTAATAATGAAACAAAAAATCAAATCAGATGGAAGAAAGAGGTTAGAGAGAGTCTTTTCTGTTGCAAGAGATGAAATTCTAAGGGGACACATGTCGATTGTAGGTTTAATCCAGAAATTCATCTTCATCCTATATTATTCTTTCTTTTTTCCATTATATTGGTTCCAGTTTCTGGGAAGAAAAAGTTCATTGCTGTGATACCATTAGGGATTCCATTTTTTGCACTGTGAGACCATTGGTTCCAGTATTTTGACATGTTTCCATGACTGTGACACCATTTTCTTCAGCAAAATTCTCATGTGAATAGCATTGTAGAGATAATATAGATAGTTTTGAGATATTAGGTTGTTTCATGTTTTAATTTTATGCATCTGAATGTATAGTTTCAAGGAAATGAATACATGTGAGCAACAATTTCACTAGTTTTGTTCTGGTTCTTTTCTCCTGTCTTAGCAATCTGTATGTCTTATGTAGTTTGGAACAAAGATTTGAGACCCATTTGCATCCCTTTCAAGTTGTATGTTTGATGTATTTTGCTATTGGACCAAAGGGCCAAGTAAATGCTTGATATGTTTAAACAAGGTTACTGGTTGTTTGAGAAGGATATTTTGTGAGAATGAGACCTGAATGAACACTAATGTCTGAATCACAAGGTGGTTGGATAGATCTGATGTTTGGGTATATGAGATACGTCCTGATGTCACAGATGTATGTTTTGAATTCGTGGAATTACCCAATGGATTAGGCACTGATTAGTTAAGGGATCACTGGTTATACTATTGCATTTTTGAGGTTTTGTTGGATCAACATCTTTAATCAAAAGAATTTCCCTTTCATGTTGAAGAGCTAAAACGGTCAAACCCTCACTCAGCTTGTGCATTTCATAGATTTTCATTCAGCTATTGTAGATCTCTGTTATTGCATTAAGTCTTTAGGAAGTGTAAGGGGTTTCAATCTGCTTATTAGATTCAGGGATATGTTTTGCACTGGTACGGTATCAATTGAATCTCAGGTCTACCCGCTTAGGTTTTGCAGAGCCTAAAGAAGAAGAAGGGTCTAGCCTTATAGTTGGCTCGGTGTTTGAAGTGATATGTTGATGATGGGAGTTAGCTGCCCCTAGATGCATCAGTTTCTCATTGGGATAATTGAAAACCTTCTAGCATTTTCAAACTCCAACAGCCTCATTAGGTTTTTTGAAGCTTTCTGTAATCTCCTTCTCTCTTTTTAGGTCATTTTGTAATTGTTTATTTTGCATCTTTAGTGTAGAGATCTCAATGTCTTTTATATTCAACTCATGATGTGCATTCATCATTTTCTTTAAGGTGTCTAGCTACATGTTGGAAATTCTTTCAAACTCAATTATCTTTTCCTGTAGTCTATTGGTAAGATTTCTCTTATCATCTTCTATCATGGCTTTTTCTTCAATGGCTATTTTCTTCTATTCAGTCACTTCACAAAGCATTATGGCTTGTGATTCTTGTTCAAGCATGAGTATTCTGATTTCTTCTGCTTGAGCTCTATTCTTTTCCATTAGATCTATTATTGCTGCATCAAACTCTTTGGAATATCCATTTGAAAATAGATTTGAGGTATCAATCTCCTTGTACTATGTGTCATTCTCAACTATGGCAATCTCTTTTCGAAAATAGATTTGAGGTGTCAATCTCCTTGTACTATGTGTCATTCTCAGCTATGGCAATCTCTTTTCTTCTCTTTAAGGATTTTTTTTGTTCTCCTCTAGCTTCTTCCAAGGAATATAAAGCAAGTTGTATGTTAATTGCCTGATTTTCTCTAATCTTCCCCAATTTGTAGACTTCCATTTTTAGATCTTTTCTCCAAGCTATAAGGCTCCTCCTTGAGAGAACTTAGCTCTGATACCAATTATTGGAATTAACAACTAGGAAAATTTAATTCTGAGAGGGGGGGTGAATCAAAAGTAACTAACTTTAACCCTTTTTAAATTCTTTTAATTGAAATTATGAACTGCATCCAATCCATCTAATGAACTTGAAAGTAAAGACATGCATGAAAATAGACAACATACAAATTTGGTAGCCTAGAAACCCTCCAAAAATGAGAAGGTAAAACTCGGGTGGGGATGACACTCACAAAATATCACTACAAAAATGTGTAACTATTCAAGGTTACAATGTTTGACCACTTCCAATGGTCTACCCTATGAAAGGCATGTCCTGTTAAAGACTTTACACTCTGTTAAAAGTGACCTGGTTAAAGGATTTCACTACCCTACTAAAAGTAGGCCTAGTTAAAGGACTTTTGTACATTCACTTGGAATGCCACCCTATTAAAGGATTTACAAATGGTTGCTAGGCTAACCTAAGTCCATAGGATTTTTATTATCTAATACAATTGTTAGAGAGTATTAGAAAGTCTTTAACTTGATAGCTTTGAAATCTCCAATTGCTCATTCTAGATCCTTGTTTTTATGTAACTGACCTAACCCTTGCTTGATTTGATATGTCACTCTTTGAAGTTTTGATACTTTGTTCTTGATCAACTAAATGTTGAAATGCTACTCTATTCTTCTAAGTCTTTTCACACTTCCCTCTAAATCTTACTATAGTTCACCCATACACTTTTCTCTCACACACATACAAGGGGTTTCATCCGTCTTTCAAAGATTTTGAAGACTTAAGGTTAAGTATGAATCTATGATCCATATTCATTCTTCATTTCCCACTTAAATCATGCACTTTTCTTATTGGTTACATGTCTTCTCCATTTTTCTTATTGGTTTCATGTTGATTGCATAGGTAATGCAAAAGATTCATTCTTATCTTTAATATCCTTCAAGATTCTTCTATGTCGGCTCAAAAATGGTTTACATAGGTGTTTTTGTGATTACAAACAACTATGTTCAATCTATGTTACTTTGCATTTGTTACCTCTGATTCTCAGTACTTGATAATTCTATTAGTCAGCACTTGTTGTAGTTCTTTCTGGCTTGACACTCGAACTTACTCAACATCTATAGTGGCATGACACCTTTACTTTCCTTGGCACTTGAACTTTACTCAACACCTATTGAATTCTCTTGCTTGGCATACATTGTAGCTCGACATCATTTTTAGAATTTGGTTAAGTGTGTTGACACTCAAATGTCAAAACCATTCTAAGCCTAACAGGAAAGCTCTAAATTTAGAACTAGTAATTAACTATTGATGCACCTCTAAATTCTTCAAAATCTTCTAGAACACCATTGGAAAAGTTCACCTACACACTTGGTGCATCTATGCACCAGTGCACCTGAAAAGTGGGTTCAAAAAATGCAAAATTTTACCAAGTGTCAAAATTGAAATTCTAGCTTCTGGGTTTTCTTCCCCTTTATCCTAGAGCTACATCTGGGTATTTGCCCTTGAATTTCTCAATGATCTTAGTAACTTTGGCTGCATCTAAAAAATCTAAGGCTTCATATTTTTCTTTCACATTCTACCTATAGTTTCCAACCTCAATATGAGTCTCTACAAAATCTCCTAATTTTACATCCAAGTCTAACAATGCTTCTTCTATTTTAAATGCTTGTTTAATGTCATCATCATTAGCAACCTCTTCAAAAAATTTCCAAAATTTCTTGACTACTACCTCTACAGCTAGTAACTTCTACCTGGAATTAACCTCCAAAATGTCTAAACTTGCATCAATATAATGCCTCTCTACTTTAAAAATTTTCTCTTAGGTTTGATCCTTGAGTTTTTGAATCTTTGCATGTAATGTCTCCATTACTTTATTATCATCTGCAATCTTTTCAATCCAATCATCAATCTTGTCTAACTCCTCAGCTATATACACTCTCATCAACATCTAATACCTTTGGCCTTTAATTTCTTGTAATGCCTACAAATCCTTGCCCCAAGTATGTTCTTCATCCATCAAATCAAAATCTTGATTCAAAATGGCCAAAAGCCTATTTTCATTTTCATGAATAATGTGCAATAACTTTAGATTTCGTTGAATGATTTGTACACCCTTTTCCTCAAAACTTTCTCTCCACAGCTAACAAGCTCTCAAAAATGGGTCTAACTATACCACACCCTTATCCCTCTTCTCTAGTGCTACATTCAAGGTTTCTTTAGGGTTTGTGGAATCGAAGGGACCAACAAATTTTCTTAGATATCCTTTTAGGATCTCATTTTTTCTTTGAAGTGTTATCAATTATGCCCCATCCTACTCTAAGCTCTTGAACACTTCTTTAATTCATGTTGTAACCATTAGCTTACCATTATTTCCAAGGTAGGTTTCACAAGCATAGCCTCTCTAATCTGATAATCTTGTGGAATCAATTCTTCAATATTTGAAGGTGAAGGAGGGATAATGAAGGCTAATTCTTGTGCATCTTTTGGGGTGATTCAGGCCTCCTTAGGACTTTGATCAATTCCATCCTTTCCTCTTCCTCTATTGTGAATTTGTGTTTCTTATTTCTTATTACATATTTCCTCAGCCACCTTGGGATATTCTCTAATAGATATTTTACATTTGAGGATGAAGGAGTTTTCTTAGCCTTACTTTTTCCCTTATCTCCCCTTTTTGGAGTCCTCTCCTTTTGTGTGAGATTTGTACTAGGAGTCTCTACATCTGTAGAGTCCACAATCCTTACCTTAGTGTATTGCAAAGGTTTTTCACTTATTTGCCCTTCCTCTAACACTTTCTTGATGGATGCTTTTTGTGGCTCTTCCTCTTTCTCTACCTAAACCTATTCTCTTTTGGCACTTGGAGGTAGAGGGGTAGCTGATCCCTTGTCTACACAAAATCTAAATTATACTGGGGATGATGGAACTACCTCAAGTCCTTCTAGTTTGGGTGCTAGCTGACTCCAATCCTCCTATTGAGGTTGATTGGTTGGAGTGTCTCTTATCTTATCCCCAACTAATTCAATACTGATGGGCATGAAATCAAAATATGACATTTGAAATACATCAGTGCCCTCCACATCCTTCTCATCTATCTACTATTGTATTTCATCTTTTGATGTTGTAGTCTAAATGGGCTACTCAGGAATAGATAGAGGTGTGATAATGGAGCTTCTTCTCCTTTTTGACTCCATAGCTCTTATAAGATGATTCCTCCAATTCATAGGTATATTTTCCTCTTCATTGTCATCATCTTCTTCTTCCACTTCTTCTAGAATAGGTTCAGGGACTAATGGGAAAGGAATCATTTTCCTAGTGATCTTTTGTCTCCTCTTTATAGATTCTTGATTTTTCTCTTCTTAGGCATGAAGGGGGAGGCTTGTACTTCTTATGAAGGAACTTCTTGTATTTCAATCTTAGCTTCTCCTTGGCCTTGCTTAGCTAGCAACACTTGAGGATCATTTTCAGCTTTTTGCAACTTCCACATTCTCTGATCCTTGCACATCTTCTTCTCTTATTTGTGGAGGTGCTTGGATTGCTTGGTCTTCTAGCTCAATTTGTTGAGAAGTCCTCTTCCTCTTTCCTTTACTTTACCTTTATGAGCCCTATAATACCCAACTCATTTATTTAGTTGGTGTACTGTCTTAGGTCTCACTAGTGACTGGGTTATAAATGTAGGCACCATGACCTTAGCTCCTCGACCTTTAGTTGGGTGGGCTTGAGCATGAAAGAAAACTATTTGAGGAATTGGATCAAGTTTGAAAATTATTTTGATCTAATCCTTTGTCAATTTGATGACATGCCTCAGCTTATGATTATTATCCGAGTTCTCTTCTTTGTCAATCTTGGCATTTATAATAGGTTTATCACAAATCTTGTCCCTATTAAACAATGGATCAATCAGATCCTCCATATATTGTGGCACAATCTTCAATGAAATCTTCATATTTAAAGATTTTTTTGCTAGATATAGAGTCATCCTACAATAATCCCTTATGTAGATATCATAGTCATGCATTGCATTCATCTAGTAATCCTCAATCAAATCGTCATACTCAAATGTCTTACCAACTAGATGTTTTACTCTTCCAATAATACCAAAGTAGGGATAAGGAGAATTATATTCTTCTAAGGGATATTGATCCCATTCACACTTAAAATATGGAATTTCTTGTCTTAGATACACACTGAATGGTCCTATAACAATAGGCCATACCCAGGTTATTTTATGTTGTCTTCATACTTTGTCATATGTAGACATTGAGTTATCAAGCAATCTCTAATAGTATAAGCCTATCACTAGGATACCTAGGAGCTTCTTAGGATTGATAGTTGTACCTACTACCCTCAAATATGTGAATTTTTAGTATTGGATGTAGTAGGCTCCAACTTCTTATATTTTAGCCATTGACTCTTTTGACATCCTCTTCACATAATCTCCTTTGATGAACTAGATAATTATGAATATGAAAGCATCATTTACTATCTTATACTCCTTGCTATTTTCTTGAAGCTTCTATTCTACTAGTTGAGGATATACTTTGTATGGCCATGCATTGGAATCTTGCATACTGCCCTTCTTATAAATCCTTGGATAATCTATTGCCCTTGCAGCTAACAAGTACACCAAGTATGATGTCATGTAGAATTTTCTATTTTTTCTTCACCACCACCAATTGCTCACCCAAGTTCTCACTAAGAATGGAAGCCAAATCAATTGGCATCTTTGTCGTCTTGATAGTCTCAATGAAATGGACCATCCATATGTTTAAATGTCTAGAATTGGGAAAAACCATGACTCTACTCAAGAGTATGATTAAATATCCAATATCTTCCTTCATATATCCTCTTGTCATGTTGACTTTGCCTTCTTTTTTCCCTAGAGTAGTTTGATTGATGAGGTATGGTGACTGCATGATTCTAGAAGCTTCATCAATATGCTCCCTATACCATCTCTCAGCTTGGTGATAAGTTAATCTGATAAATTGATCCATGCTTAGAAGATGGAACACCTTCTCTATATTGTTGGGTTGGAGATCTAGGGAAATCTCTCCAATTATGCTCTTCATGATGCTTTCTTCAAGAACATATTTCTTCACTAGTGTCATGACCAATTCTAAGGACTGTAATAAAACTAGATGTGATGTTGCATTAACTAGTCTAGAGTGAATCAGAGTGGGTATCATTGGTGATCTTTTTGTGGGTTTATTGCATAATGTCAGGAATGCACCCAAATCTGTGTGACCTAATTTGGTGTCCCAAATCTCTAAATAGTCTTAGAACATCTTGAAACTTGAATAGTATGAGACTTGGTACCATCTTTGTAGCAAGGGAGGATGATGAGGAAGCCATTGAATCTACATAAAAATGATGTTCATTAGTTTAGAGTTTGAAGAAAAAAGATTGAATCAAACCCTTAAACTGACACAAACAAAACCCTAAAAACCTAAATGTTTGAAAACACCTGAAAACCTAATTTTAACCCTCAAATGAAAAAAAAACAAAGAAAAGGCACACATGGTTTTCCTAGTACGTGTGCCTTCTACCATTTATAAATGTGGGGTGCACAACTACACACTTGATGGGGTGTGTTGATGCACACCCTATATGGACTTAGGCACCTTTTTTAATGTGTTTTTCTAAGGGTGTGTAGTAGCACACATAATTAGGTGTGCTACTATGAACACCAATTTGGAGATTTTATTTTCTTTTAAGTTTCAAGTTTTTTTGAAAAAAAATCTTTGATAGGAACAAAGGTGTACAGTAGAGCACCTTAACTCAAAGTTCTAACATTTCTTTTTGTGTGTTTTTTCATAGTTAGGGGAGAAAGAAGGTGCACTAGCAGAGGTGTGGCACTATGACGAGGAGAAATAAAGATAAGAAAATGAGTGAGGAGGGAGAAGGGTCCCTAGGTTTTATAGACCCAGGTCCTTGTGCACCACTTGGTGGTGTGCAACTACACTAATGTGAATCACCAAGTGGTGATGCTTTCTCCATACTTTGGTGCACTAGTTGACCTATTGAGCTACATTGGTCTACCTTTCTTTTTTGCAAAAAGACTTTGCCTCTAGAATACTTGGTTTTTGAGATCTAGGTTTTTGAGTTGATACCCAATCTTGAACAAAAATAATAGATAAAATCCTAAAAAGACTCATACCCCAAAAAAGGGCTCTAAAAGGCCAAAAAAAAGGAAAGTATGGGGTCCCAATTTCTAGTCAAAATTGGGCATGCATTGTGAAACCACAACATATTCAATGACTAAAGCATGACTAGACTTTCCTTGTTCTTGATGGATATGAGGAGAATTAGTAGTGTTGTTAGAAGAATCACCATCATTATCCATGGTACTGACATGTGGTACAAAGTCATCTAGTTCTATGAAGAATTTAGCAAGATCAATAGGAATTGGATAAGGATAAGTATCCTCATTTTCAACATCATCCTCATGGTCATTTGACTCAGCTTGTGACTCATGTTTAGATGAACTCTTAGTTTATAGTATAAATTTTGTAATCCTTAAATGGAAGGGAATCTTCTTGAAGCCTAGACTAGATGTATCTTGAGACCTTCTAGCTATCACTTTGACAAGATCAATTGGACCATTTTTGTTGCATCTAATCAGACCATTCCCCTTGTATCCAAATCATTTCATGAGTTTAAGACTTGGACCATACATTTCAGGAGTAATTTCATGAGACTCTTCTGTGAGGTCAACTAGAGTTTCCTCTTTGTATATCCATGTAGTAATTGCTCTATTTTGATCTTCCTCCTCTAGAGGCATAGTAGCTTTGAAAGAGGTACCATTGTATTTCAATTGAGATTTTAGGACAAAAGGTCTCTTCACTTTAGATTGTATTCCATAATAACAGGGAGACTTAGGAAGAGATGTCAAAGATAGAGCTAGTTCTATGTGGTATTCACCCATTCTAGTTTCTTTCAACTTGAGTGATTGTACAATTTTCTTTAGCCTATTATCATGATGGTCTATAGATTCCCTATTTTTAGGTACAAAGCTTTTAGAAAATTTTAGCATGTTACAAGTATACCTAGTACTTGCAAGTATGGTGATTTCAAAGCCATGCAATGAGAACTTTATGCATTGATGGTAAGTTAAAGGTACAAATCACATCTCATGTATCTATGGTTTCCATAGTAGGATTTTTTATGCTAAAAAAATATAAAGGACTTGACATGTGACATCTCTTTCTATAGGACCAACTCAAAGAAGTAGCACAAGAAAACATAAAGATTTAGGCTCAACTTTGTCATATGCCTTGATAGTTATCTTGTGATGATGATCAATGGACTCTTCAGAATAGCCTAATTGTCTGAGTAGAGTAGTAGAGAGAATGTTTAAATGAGCTCCATTATCAATGAGCACATGATGGACACATTTTTCATGTATCATGGCTTCAATATGTATCAATTGGTTATGCAAAGGACTCAATGAATTGTCATCTTCCTCAAAGAAGGACATATAGTAAGGTGAGGTTAGATGACCTACCATAGATTGGAACCTATCAAGATCAAGATCTTGGGGTAAATTTTCCTTAGTGAGGGCTTTGTTGAGGATCTTCCTATGACCAGCCAAGATTTTGAGCAATTCAAGGATCATTATTTGAGCACTTGTTCATTGTAATTGGTTGAGGATACTATAGCTAGTAGCCAAAAATAATGTTGTGACTTTTATAACTTTTCCAGATGGACTAGCAAGAGGTTTTTCTTTGTGTTGAACTCATGAGAAGAAGGTGTAGGACCTTTGACTACTATCTTGGAATGATAATGTGTAACAATGTTGGCACAAAAT
Source organism: Cupressus sempervirens (assembly GCA_028749045.1). Classification (NCBI taxonomy): domain Eukaryota; kingdom Viridiplantae; phylum Streptophyta; class Pinopsida; order Cupressales; family Cupressaceae; genus Cupressus; species Cupressus sempervirens. The sequence goes on along the minus strand of CM053790.1, from coordinate 310,583,609 downwards.
TGTGATGGTTCATTGTTAGATGTATTGGATGTAGGTCCCCTTAAGACAAATGATGTCTTAGGTTTAGTTTTGTTCTATTTTCCCTTGATGGTGATAATGTCAAAATACTCAAAATCCATTGGTTCAACCATGTGGACTATCTCATCATCATTAGAGTATGTATAGTTGATCTTGTTATGAGATTTTTCCTTTGAGTTTTCTCTTTTTTCATAAGATGGGAATGGTTCCTTGAAAATGTTGTGATCTGAGTTCTTGTTATGTCCATCCACAACAATGTCACCATCATTAATTGCTAATTTTGTGATCTTTTTTCTAGTGGTATTTGCAAAATGTAGTTTCATTCCACCATGGGGTTCATGGTTGTGGATCATAAGGATGAGATTTATCCAATGGAGAAATGAGCTTGTTTTATAGCAAGGTTTTATAGACCACATGTAGAGGTTCACCAATAGTTGTATATTATCATTTTTGGAATGTGACCCAAAATGAATTCTTTGGTTTTTTTCCAAATGTCTTGTTGTTAGAAGGAGGCTTATCAACATGTTTAGGTAATTTGAGATTGTCTATAAGATTGAATGCTACCTTAGTAGGTTTAGGAGTAGTGTTGTCAATGACCCCACCATGTACCACCTCTTAGTTCTTGTTCACATACTTAGATTTATCCTTATTAGAGGTTGATCCTTGTTTGGTGTCCTTTTGAAGGGTCATTTCACCCTTTTTGACCATGAATTCCTCTATTTGGATGGCTTGTGTGACCATGTCTTCAAAGATGCATGAACCTTGAAGTTGAACTTTATACCCAAAGTCAGCTAAAAGATTATAAATGAAGATTTAAATTTTTTCCATTTCAGGGATCTTTCATGAATATTTGGTGTAAATTTATCTCCATATCTAAAGTAATGTGAGGAAAGCTTCCCTAACTTTTTATTTAAGGTTACACATGTCTCGTATGTTAACTAGCTATTGTATGTTGTGGGAGTACTATTAAAAAAATAGGTTAGTGATCTTATTGAATGTTTTGATACTAGTAGACAAGCATGAAAATCATTCTATTGCTTGATCACCGAGAATTCATGGGAATAGACACATGGTATATATTTGATTATGCATTAATTCCATAGACAAGGCATTAAATTCTTACAAATGATCTTTGGGGGTTAGAAGTTTTGAAGTATTTATCATACTTGGGTAACTCAACTGCTATTGGAAAATGAGGTGTTTCTATACTCTTATCAAAAGGAAATGGACAAAGAGTGTCTAAGGTGTTTGTTTTTGTAGGTTTATCCTTATCATGCATCATTTGGGCTAACTATTCTTTCATGATCTTTAGTTATTTTTAAAACTTAGATGTTTTAGTTTCCTCTACAAGTGTAATGATTATTTTGACATTAAAGTGATGAGGTAGTTTGGCTCCCTCTTAAGCAAGTTTGAGAAAGTATTTCTCTTTCTCTTCATTAAAAAATATTTCCATGACTTTATAGAAGTGTTTATCCTTACAACCTCTTTCAATGTCTTTGGGAAGTATCACTTCATTTTCCTCATTCTCATTAGTAAAAGGTTCCTTATGTCTTTCATTCCTTTGGTGATCTTGTTCTCTACTATGTTCTCCATTTTCTGGGTCTTGATTAGCCATTTTAGGAATATGGTAAGTTTTAGTGTACCTTGGTTGAAAAGGTCTCATAAATAAGAACTCACTTTTTTTGTTTGTAGAAAAATGACCTTTTCTAGTTTTAGGATCCTCTTGATATAAGGGATCCCTAGTTGTAATTTTAAGGAAAACATTCTATGAACACGAGGGGATCTAATTGGTGAAGGAGATCATGAAGACTCCTCACTAGATCTACTAGATATAGATTGTGTATAAGATGAGAAGTAGCCTCTGCCATGATAATGAACCCTAGCTCTACCTCATCTAAGTCTATGGGGATAAAACATGATTTTGCTTCTTGTTACCACAATCAAAAAGGAAAAATCCTAGACAAGGACCACACTAGAAGATAGCCTCAAAAAGTGAGATAAGAGTATTGTATACTTAGGTATGAGTTGTCTAAGTAATGTCTAGAATAGCCAAGAGTTATGACTATCATGACAAAAAGTATGAAAAATACAAAAGGACATAATAAGATAAATAAGCGAGGAGACTAGTTCAGGTGTCGATCACAACTTTTCAACTAAGAAAGAGGTCACTATTTAACACTATTTGCAAATAGAGAAGTGATAAAATGTTGCAAAAAAAAATCAAACTTGGAGTGTAGATGAATCTAACACAAAAATTTGATAGTTTTAGGAAAAGATCTTGCATGAGGATTCAAAGAGAATTGCACAAGAAAGCACAATAAACTAAGCAAAGATGTAGAACAACAATTTTTGACCAGTTTTCTCACATGAGTTGATAGTTTGACAAAAAGATAGAATTTTGGCATTAGTAAATAGTGTTTGGTAGAATCTTATGTAGAGATTTTTAGATAGTCACATGAGTAACTATAGAGAATCCCACAAGGAAGTAGTCACAGGGATATTTGTCATGCAAAAATTTGCAGAACCAGGCATGAGAAAAGGGACAATAGAAGAGTTTTTAACTGAACTTGAAGAGATTTTTGAGGGTTTTAACAATTCTAGATAGAAGAATAATTGTTTTTACAAGTTTAAGGTAGATATTAGCATATTTTCCAAGTTTTGGACATCATTTTGGTTTCCAAATAGATAGTTGTTTTCAGACATGGGAAGCAAGTAGTAGTCATAAATAATCGAACAGGGGACAAAGCAACTTAGAGGGATGGGGGAGTCTTTTCCTTTTTATTTGTTTGATAGATTTGAACAAGTTTAAAGACTCATAAAAAGACAAGCTTTATCCCTATAACAAAAAATGGTAAAGAAAAACCTTTGTCTCACAACTTATGTGCATGCATTCACCACACACAATCATGTCACCCCACTAGAGGGTACCCATGTTTTTGGTGTATTCCAAGGACTCAATAACATATTCATTGAATTAATACCCTTGTGTTAGGGTTCAAGCATATATACCACCTTCCAACATCCAAGTACATGCCTATGATGAGTATCTATAGGAGAGATTCTTCCCCCTCCTTGAACAAAGATTATGTCCCTTTTTGCAAGTGAATTGGGTAAAAACTAACTATGAGGTTTTTACTTGGCTTCTATTCATATTAACTCCTGGTGGATTTGCAAACAAAGTTGAGGCTAGTAGCCCACACTATCATTTGTAACTGCACATACTTGACTAGCAAGACTAGGGCCAACATCAACCAATGTAGTATATAGAGCCTCTTCTTGATATGTGATATCAAAATGAAGAAGAGGGAATTAACACGTCTTTGGAGTCTTTCACTCAACAAAGATTCTTTATTATAGTGAGTTGGAATTTTTTATGAAAGGAGTGTGCTCATTTGGGTCATTCCTAGAAGTTGGATCACTTTGACAGGCCCTCTAAAGGTTGACTTAGACTAGTGGTTTAGATCTAAGGGTCCAAGTTTCTGATTTCCCTCAAAGAGGAAAGAGAATACTCCTCCACCTCATCACCTTACCCAAACACATAGAACATGTTCATTACCAAGCTAGCTTATCAATCCCAACTTTTCTTTTCTCAAGATTTTGATTTCCTAAAAGGAATTCATCATCCCTTCATAAAAAATACTCATATAAAAGAACCACTAACTTTCTTTGTACTATCTTTCAAAGGAATCTAGGTTTCTAATTTACTCTTGGGCATCACTTTCAAGTAGTAAAGAGCATACTCCCCAATTCTTTGGTCTAGAACCCTACAAAGCTCACAAATTCTATTAAGCTATGTGTAAGAAAGTAGTAAAGAAAACATGATATTTTAATGGATTTGAAAATATTCTTTGACATGCGTATCTTCAAAAAATGTCCTGCAATCAAATGATCAATACTATTTCAAGGGTTTGTAATAAGGTTTCTTTGACAAGCATCCTACAAACCATTGTTAAGCTATTGAAAATCAGGAATCAAAAATTATATTGCTTCAAAAAGAACTGTTAGTTAAACCATCATGATAAAATAGAATTTGAAAGCTGCATTTTGTAATTACTAATGTTGAATTTCATGTGAAATCCTACACAGGCCTGCATGAGAAAATGGTGTGCACTGTATGAGAAACCACACACTTATACACTTTTTCCAATGAAGAAGAGGAGTAAAGGTTGCAAAATCTTAATTTCTTTGCTCAAGAACAAGACTTTTTGTGCAAGAAATTGGAGTATTCTATAGGAGATAGTGACAAAACATTAAAATATTTAGATAGAGGAACATATGAGGCTAGAAGCTTGATTTCTCGACCTCACAATGGGTGCCAAAAATGTATGTGGGAAATGTGGGCCTCGATCTTCACACACACTTCAACATGATCATTATCTAAGAGATCATCCTAGAATAAACATGGGATTTTTCATCCAAGATGTCCAATAGTTTGATCTATTGCCTTCTAACTAGATTGATTATGTTATTGCTCTTAGACTAAGAAGCTAGCATCTAGACATCTGGAATGAAGGATTTATTTAAGCTAGATTATATGCAAATTTAAAGCTAAATGTATGCAATTAATCTAGAAATAAAAGAGAGAAAATTATACTAAATGTATGAATTTTAAAACTAGAATGAGTTTATTATGCTAAAAAAACAATGCTATGAAAGTAAATGCTTAAGTGATTAATTCAGTATAAGTGATTAATTCAACATAAGTTTGATACTCTCAATTGTCAACCTCTATAATGAGAAATTGAAGGCTTCTTAAATAGAATCATTGAATTGATCAATAATTGAGATCAATTTGAATGAACGATCAAGATTGGAAATTAGATTCAATTAGAGTGGAAACTTCCTTATGCGATGAAGTTAACTGATTCACTTTTGAGTGTGAGAAAGAGTTAACTAAGTTAATTCCATTTCCAATTCTAGTTCACTCAGAGTTTCCATTTCTAAAATGAAGAGAGAATTTGGATAGTATATTTAATTTAATAAAATTAAATATGACCTCATAAATACATAATCTTAATTAATTAAATAATTAAACTCAATAATTAAAATGAGGCTATATATATTATTAAATTAAATACATCTAATTCCCTTGTACATTAGCTAAAAAGGTAATTTTAATTCAATTAAAGTATGAAGACTTATAATTAAATTAAACTTAATTAATAGGTTTAATGTAGCTAATTTGAGTTAATACTTAGGAATCAAATAAAGAGTGTAATTAATGTAGATTAGGGATTTTCTGCATTTGACTCTTAGGTCAAGTAGTGATTATCAAAATCAAAATTGCCTAGTAAAATAGGACTTAGGATTGATTAAATAGACAAGAATTATTTTAGCATGGCAATGTGAAAATTTTGGGATATTACACTTCCAACCACAGAGTGTGAACAAAACTTCCCATTTGGCACCTTAATGGATAGACCTTAATTAAGAGTCATTGCCAGCACCCAATCTCTCTACAGCTTTGTCTACATCAATTAAGTTGTTTCAACATTTGTTGTGGGAGAGAGCTCAATAGAAATTGGAGAAACAAGAATTAAAGCATGTTATTAATTAGAAGAGTTTCCAGTTGAAACAAAGTGTAGATCAAAATCAAGTCCTAAAGAGAAGAATTGAGCATATCACAAGATTGATTCCTGAGTTATTGGGATGTAGGTCACCATTGCTAGTATATACTTTATTTCTTTAAAAAAATTTACAAATTATAAATTGAATAGAATTGTGGAAGGTCGCAATCCCTCTATCTCTGCCCCATATGAGTTTTATGATGCATTTCAATCTATTCCCATGGCTTTGAAAAATTTACTATGTGAGTTGTATCTCAATAATTTGGTAGTGCCTAATGACACTAAATGGAAACCAATCCATGTCATGGATACAAAATGAAATAAGAAAAGAACATCAAGCTACACCGTACAGAGAGAATGAAATGATAGCACCCTTCTTCATGAGATCACAAGTTCAACATTCTAGATGTACATATTTGGATTAGATTTCTATTTTGGGCAATGTTGTGGTTCCACAATGCACACCCCATTCCCTAGTAGGAATGGGGACCCCCTACTTTATTTTCAAATCCTAGGCTCACAATCTAGGATATGAGAAAATTATTAGGGTCTTATCTATTCCCCTTACCCGCATCTTAGGTCCTCACTGGGGAGCCCAATTTTAAAGGGATATGTTTTTTTGAAAAAGTCAAAAGTCAAAAAAAAAAAAAAATTTGTATACCAATGCACCTTATTTGCTACACAAGTGCACATCACACTTTGGTGATGCACTGATGCATAGCTCCATAACTATGTAGATATGCACCAATGCACCATCTTGCTTGTCTTCATTTTGATGCACCCCTAACCTACTTGTTTCTGCACTTCCTAATGTCATAGATCTGCATGACTTTTAATGTGTATCACTCACTTTGCGCCCATCGATCTCAATGCTGCACTAGGTCAGGTGTGATTCTTCCCATCATTTGACCTACAAACCATAATTGAGTGTGCATCAGTGCCCCTTTGTGGGTGCATAGGTGTGCATCTAATGTTAAGAAAAACATAATTATTTTTTCAAAAACAAGTAAAAACTCCAAACTAGGTGCGCAATAGTGCACCTCACTTGGTGTGCAAACTACACACCCAAACACAAAATCAAAAAATAATTGAAACATAAAAGGGTGCATAGTTTTGCACCTAATCAGGTGTGCTACTACATACCTCCCCATTTGCATTTTTGAAAAACATAAAACCTAAATGGGGTGCACACTTAGTGCACCTAGATAGGTGCACTAGGTGTGCACCCAAATTCAAAGCTTCAAGTGAAAAACACACAAAATCAAAGGGGGTGCATAGTTATGTACCTAGCTTGGTGTGCTACGGCACCCCCCCCCCCCCCAAAGCACCTAATCTAGTATGCAAGTCTATACATTATATTTTAATGTTTGTTTTAAGGAAAAAAGGATTAGGGGATAATGATAATTTTTCATGCATTTAACCTTTTAGATTTTATCATAACCTTCCCTTTCTTGGTTTTGAACTAATGGACATCTTCCTTTTGTAATGCAAATATAATGGCATCTTTATTTGGTGAGAAAATGGCACCAAAGCCTGTTGTATTCAAATTCCAAGATGTCCTGTCGAAGTCAAGATTCCAAAATATTTATTCTATGATTAAGGATATAGACTTGGGACACACTAAACTAGGAGAATTCTTAAGGATTTGCAACAAGCCCAAGAAGAGATTGGCTATGGTATCTGCATTAATCCAATCAGGGTTGGTGAATGCAATTTTGTAGCCAACCTTAGAGCTAATAATGACATTAGCACAACACTTTGTTCCTGAGGAAAAGGTGGTAAAGAGTGTAACTTGAGAAGTTGTCCTTGACCTCTAACCTGACAACATTGAGAGGTATTTCACCTCCCTAAGGTGGATCAGTTCATCAGACTCCCATATGAGGTAGTAGAAAGGTGGTCTAGAAAACACATAAGTGATGCAACTAAGATCATCCAATCCTCTTATCTTATTGCAAAGACTCCTCTAGGGAAGGGAACAAGAAAGGTGGATATGCCAAGGGATTATATGAAGGAAGATATTGGATACTCTATCATTCTTTTGAGTAGAGTGATGGGTTTGCCAAAAGCTAGACACTTGAATATTTTCATGGTAATTTTTTTGAGACTATCAAGATGGCAAGGATACCACTTAACTAGGCCACCCCATTGAGTGAAAACTTGTGTGAACAATTGGAAGCAATCAAGGACAAAAAGAAGTTCTACATGACTTCATATTTGGTATATCTATTAGCTACAAGTGCAAGAAACTATCCTGGACTATACAAGAGGGGTAGCATGCAAGATCCCAATGCTTGGTCGTACATCATCTACCCTCAATTGGTGAAGAAGAAGCTCCTAGGAAAAAGTAAAGAATACAGAATTGTGAATGATGCTTTTATATTTGCTATCATCTAATTCATAGAAAGAGACTATAAAAAATGATTATCTAATGATGCAGTAGCACAGATGAGAGCTCTTAGGGCCTATTACATTTAATTAAAAACATTCACATATCTAAGGGTAGCTAGTGCCACTATCAATCCAAAGAAGCTCGATAGATATCCTAGTGATAAACTTGTTCTACTAGAGATTGTACAAAAAATTGAGCTGGCATATGACAAAGTAAGGAAACAACATAGACCATGTTGGACATGGCCCCTGGTCATAAGACCATACAAAATTAAGTAGAAGCAAGACATTCCATCTTTTGAATGGGAATGGGATCAATATCTGCTAGAAGAATACAATTGTCCAAGGCCATGCTTTGATAATATTGGGAAGGTCCCAAGTTTGGTATGAAGGGAATTTTAGTATGAAGAGTCTATTAAGTATCATTAAATGAATGAAAGAAATGACTATGATGTCCATATCAGGGACTATTGTAGGATGACATTGTATCTAGCTAAAAAGGTTTTGAAGGTTCAGATTCCTAAGGAGATATTGAAGCAAGACTCAGGGGAACTCTTGGAGCCTCTATTCAACATAGATAAAATTGGGGAAAGGCCGATAAAGAATGTTGAGGTTGAAAAGAAAGAGAGTGATGATATAAATCATAGGGCAAGGCACATCATTAAGATGATGCTAGATTGGATCAAGAAATCATTTCAATTTGATCCAATAATTGACATAGTGGTTTTTCATGCATAAGCCCACCCAGAAAAAGGTAGAGGAAAGAAGGTTACTATTCCCACCTTTGTAGCCTAGTCAATGATAAGGTCAAAAACAATATACCAACTTGATTTCTCAATTGGATACTATCACCCTCCAAAGAGGAAAGGAAAGGGAAAAAGAAAGAGTAGTTCTCCTTAAAGGGCTAAAACAAAAGAGTGCCAAGCACAGACACCTCCATAGAAGCAAGAAGAAAATGTACAATGGTTAGAAGATACTAGAGCTACTCAAGTCCAAGAAGATCCTCAATTGCCACTAGTTGTGCCTAGCTAGATAGAGGGTGAAATCAATCAAGTCTCTTCTCCTCTGTAGACAAAATCAACATTCCCTTCTGCCTCCAAGAAATAGAAAAATATTAAGATCCACATGATGAAAAGGAAAAGGGTGATTAAAAGAATGGTTCCTTTCCCATCTATCCCATAACCTATTCCTAAGGGAGAAGAAGAAGAAGAGGAAGATGAGGACAAGGATGTGCCCATACAAAAAAGAACCCAACTAGCTAGAGCCACTGAAAGAGAAAGGAGGAAAATTTCCATAGTGATACCACCATCCACCCTAGAGGAACCTTTGGAAGTAACTTTTTTAGAAGATAAAGTAAAATAATGGGTGGATGAGCAATATTTGGAGGGTGATGATGTATTCAAAATGTTATATTTTGACTTCATGCCCATAGGAATGGAGTTGGTTGGGGATAACATCAAGAATACCCTGATAGGTGAACCCCAATAGGAGGATTGGATGTAGATGCTTCCAGAATCACAGGGCCCTAATCTTACTCCCTCATCCCCACTACAAGTCATAGTGGTGGATAAAGGCTCTATTAATCCTCTGCCTCCAACTTCTAAAGAAGAAAAAATTCAAAAGTAACCTTCAGAAGAGGACAAGCCACAACAAATGGCAACCAATAAAGTGTTGAAAGAGGGATAAATGATTGAATATTCTTAGCAAGCCTCCTAGGACATTGACATGAAAACTATAGGTTCCATAGAAATGCTGACTATAGAAGGAGAACCTTTGCAAAGAGAAAGAACTCTAGGGAGGAGTGATAAGGGAAAGGAGGTAGCTAGACATACTCCTTCATCCTTGAGAGGTGTCCCTTTAGTTGAATGAGTTCCAACGTGGTTGAGGAAGGAAATGATGAGAAATAGGAAACAATAACTCTATGCCAATGAAGAAGATCTAATTTAACTGGTCAAGTTCCTAAATATACTTGAGTCCCCATAAAAGGAAGCAAGAGCATTGGCATTTATCAACAACACTTAGGATCAAGATTTTTTTGTTCAAGTGGCTATACCTCCTCTTGATGCTGATGTAGAAAGCTTAGGCCCATGGGATTATCAACTCAGAGAGGTCATGCTTAGAAAGCCCATATTGGATACAACTAGGTTGATGGTTACCATTGGAATAAAGGAAGTTTTTAAAAGCATTGAATAGGAAGGGGCCGAGCTTAGAACTCTTCAAATGAAAAGCAAAATCCTAAGAGGATATTTAGCTAAGGTTGTTGGTCCCCTAGATCTTGGTCACCCTGAAGAGACTCTAAATGCTATACTTAGAGAAGGTAGAGGGGTACATTTGGACCCATTTTTGAAATCCTATCAGTAGTGGCTAGAAAGTTTTGAAGAAAAGGGTGTCTCAATCATTCAAGGGAATCTGAAGTTATTGCAAACTACGTAGGAGAATGTAAATAAGATGGTAGTGATTTTGAAGCAAGATTTTAGTATAATGGATGAAGTGTGGGGATGGAGCACAGATTTATAGGTTTTGCAAGCTATAAAAGGGTAAAGGTATAGGATTTTGATAGATGTATATCTAGTACCCCAAAATTGGCTCATTGCCATGATCACCAATTCTAGTCTATTCTAATTAATTCGAAAGTCCTACGTCACTAGGCAATTTTTATTCTAATATTCACTACTTGACTTAATTGTCCAATGCAGAAAAACCCTAATCTGCATCAATCATACTATTTATTTAATTCCTAAAGTATTGACTCATATTAGTCACATTAAACCTATTTGATTAAGATTTAATTTAATTCAAAGTATTTATACTTTAACTAAATTAAATTATATCCTAAGACTAATGTACTAGGGAATTAAATTATTTAATTTAATAATTATGCACACTTTAATTAATTAAATTAGATTATTCAATTAAATGAAAAAGGTATTTATGGGATCACATCTCACCTATTCAATTAAATAATATCCTCAAAATCCTCTCTTTAGTTCTAAATGGAAACTTTGAGTGAACTACTTCTCAAAATTGGAAATCAATCTAGTTAACTTTCTCTCACACTTATGAAAAGTTCAGTTAACTACTCATCACACTCAGCTTTGAAATAGTTCACTTCAGCTGCACAAAGAAGTTTCCATCTTAACTGAATCTTCTGTCTAATCCTAACCATTCATCAAGATTGATCCTAACCGTTGATCTATTTTTAGATTCTATTTAAGGGGCTCATAATTCCTCATTATGGGAGTTGAATTGAATTCATATTGAAACTCTGCTAGATTGTGCACTCACTTACTCTTTATTAGCATAAGCTTTCATTTCTTAGATTAAATATCATATAGCTTTAGTATTCATACATATGATCTAGTTTATTTTATATTTTCATTGAATAATTTCATACCTCATATAAAATAATTGCATTCAATATAGACTTAATTGCATTTAAACCCTTTGTTCTAGAATGGTTTGGTTGCTTGCACCTCAACTCAGAGAACATAAATAGGAAAAATCCTTCTAGATAGAAGGCAATGAGTCACACTATCAGACCTCTTGGATGAACTATCCCATGTTAATTCTAGGATGAATATGTAAGTAAGGACCATGTTGAAGTGTGTGTGTGGTTCAAAGGCCCACAAATTCACGTGTAAATTTCTAGCACCCACTTTGGGGCCTGAAAAATAGATTTGTAGCCTCATTTGCATGAATTTCTATCATTTTTTTATCACTATGGTTGTACTATTTTGTACACATTTTTGAATTCTCACATGAGAAATTTCATTCTTGCACAAAGATTAGAAGGTTTCGTGCAAATCTCTACACTTTCCCATCTGAAAAAGTACCCTATTGTGCAAGTCTTTGCATGGCAAATCATTTTCTCATGCAGGCCAGTGAAAGATCTCACAGCGTCCTATGCAAGATTTTGTGCAAAATTTTGAAACAACAAGGTTCATTTTGTCATTTTTAGCATGTTGTTCATTATCATTTACTAACATATTTTCCTTTGAAGCATTATTATTCTATTTTTCTAGTTTTTTGTAGCTTAATAGTTGTCTGTGGGATGTTTGATGAAGACTCCTTTATATAAACCATTCAAACATGAACTAACTATTTGTCTATAGGACGATTGTCAAAGATTAGATTTTAAAACCTATAAAAAAATGTTTTTTCTTTCCTGCTTTCAAAACATAGTCTAATTGGGGATTGTGAACTTCCTAAGGTGTAAGATAGAAGAATAGGGGATTATGCTCTTCACCACTTGGAGGTCATGACCAATGGTGAATCAGAAACCTAGATGCTTTTGAAAGATAGAATTTTGATGAAGGAAAGCAACTTAGTGGTTCTCTAGTGCTAATTCTTTTTTATGATGAGATCATAGTTTCCTTGCAAGGGAATCAAAATCTTTAGGAAGAATGAGTCTAGATTGATTAAGCTATGTCGATAAATTAATCTATTCTACGTGTTTGGGTGAGAAAGTAAGGTAGAGGAGTATGCTCTTTCCCCTTGAGGAAAATATATAACTTTGACCCTTGCATTTTAACCACCAATCCAAGTCAATCCTTTAGAGGGCCTGCCAAAGTGATCCAACCTTTGGGAATGATCCAAGTGAGCACACTCTTTTCACTAGAGATTCCAAATCACTATAATCAAGATGCTTTGTAGAGAAAAAGACTCCAAAGCTAGATTAATTTCTTTCCCTTGATTCTTGATATTGCTTATCAAGGGGAAGCTCTATTTTTTGCACTAGTCGGTGTTGGCCCCAGTCTTTTTAAGTAAGTGTATGCACTATTAGATGCTAGTGTGGGCTATTTTTCTCAACTCTACTTGTGGAGCCATCAAAAATTAATATGAATGAAAGCTAAGTAAAAATATTTTAGTTAGAAGCTACCCGGTTCACCTTTAAAAGGAGGCATAATCTTTGTACAAGGAGGGGGAAGAATCTCTCCTATAGAACTCACCATAGGCATGCTACTAGATATTGGAAGGTGGTATACACATGTGTCCCCTGTCACAAGGGTGCTCATTCAGTATATACTATTGAGTCCTTTGAATACACCAAAAACATAGGTACCCTCTAGGGGGTGACACAGCTATGTGAGGTGCACACATGTGTATAAGTTGTGGGACAAAGGTTTTGCATTCTCTACAATTTTTTATTTCTAGGGATAAAGCATGTTTGTTATCAAGTCCTAAACATGTCCAAACCTATCAAATCAAACTAAAAGTCAAGACTCCCCTATCCCTCTGAGTTGCTTTGCCCTCAATTGGATTGTATTCAACTATTGCTTACTTCTTGCATCCTATTGAAAACACTTTGTCTTGCTTTAAAATCCAACATCACTTTCACAAGTTTGAAAAATCAACTTGCATTCTATGTATTATCAATCAAACAAACCTACAATCTATTCATAAATGTTTAAAACTATTGAAAATCTCTTTGAAATCCAACTCTATTTTTAGTTTGGTCCTAAATTTTGCACACAGTCTTGCAACATTTTGTGTGAGTACTATTCACACAACCCAATCTAGATCTTCATGTGAGAACTTGCATATGCCCATGTGAGATCTTGTCTAGTGTCTTTATTGAACCTATCACTTCTTTGCATGACCTGGAGAACATCCTCACACAAGTTCAAATTGCTATTCTGAGATTTTTCATTCCTCGATGTACTTTCTTGTGCACTTCATAGAGGATCTTTGCATGAGACCTTGTTCTAAAACTATCAAATCAGCTTATTTGAGCAATCTATGTTCTACATCTAGTCTATTTCCTACATCAAGTTGTCCATTCTCTATCTGTAGATAGTCCAAAATAGTGGCATTTAGCTTAACTAAAGATTTGTGATCTATACTTTGACTAGTCTCATCTTTTAGTTATTTGATTCTCGTTCTTTAGTGCTTCTCATACTCCACATTATGATAGTCATAATCTTTGGTTACTTTAGCCTTCAAATTAGACTATTCATGCCTTAGTATACAACACTCTTATCTTGTCCTGTTGATGCTAAGTTCCAGTGTGGTCCTAGTTCAAGTTCTTGATTCTTGTCCTTGTCTATAACTATCACAACAAGAAGTGGCAATGTGGTTTATCCTCATATACTTAGGTGAGGTCATGCTAGGGGTCGTAATCATGGTAGAGGTCACCTTCCTTTTGATACATGGTCTATATCTAGTTTTTCTATTGATGCATCTTCATGATCTCCCTCACCTATCAAGGCACCTCGAGTCCAATGAAGATTCTCCATAAACTTGTGACAAACTAGGAACCCTTTGTATCAAGAGGACCCTGAGACTAGGAAAGGTTCCGTATCTCCAAATAAAATGTCTTACTTCCTTTTCAAAGGACCTTTTGAATCACAACATACTAAAACTAAACACATTCCTACAATGGCTAATCATGAACCTGAACATGGTAGCCACAACAGACATCAAGAACCTCTTAGGAATGAAAAAGAGAAAGACTACGACCAAGATGACAAATAGGAAGAGGTGGGAATACTTCTTGAAAACATAGAAAAATTCCAAAGAGACAAAAAAATTTAAAAGGTCATGGAAATCCTACTCAATGAAGAGAAAGAAAAGTACTTTCTCAAACTTTCTCAAGAGGGAGCTAAGTTACCTTCTCATTTCAATGTGGAAACCATTGTCATGCCTAAAGAGGAAATTGAGACTTCCAAACTCCAAAAAAAACTAAAGATCATGCAAGACCAACTTGCTTAGATGATGCATCAGAAAGAAAAACTTGCAAAAATGTACACATTAGATGCTCTTTGTCCATTTCCATTTGACAAGAGCATAAACATGCCTCCTTTCCCACAAGGAGTAGAACTACCTAAGTACGACAAGTACTTTGGCACCACTAATCCCCAAGATCACTTGTAGGAATTTGGTGCCTTGTCTATGGATTTTATACATTACCAAGGATATCTTATGTGTTTATTCCCTAAAGTCTAGGTGGTTAGGCATTGGAGTGGTTCATGCACTTGCCTCATGGCATCAAAACATTTGGTGAAATTGCTAACTTGTTTGTTTAGTAGTATTCTCATAAATTCAACATCCTATTAATATTCAAGATCTATGTAACCTTAAGTAGAAAGTTGAGGAACCTTTCCTCACATTCCTCTAGAGGTGGAGATAGTTATACACCAAATTATCATGCAAGATTCTATAAATGGAAAAGCTTGACATTTTTACTGATAATCTTCAACTTGATTTCAGGTATAGAGTCCAACTTCAAGGTCCATGTACCTTTGAAGACATGATCACATAGGCCATTCACATAGAGGAATTTATGGTCAAGAAGGGTGAACTCACTCTTCATAAGGACACAAAACAATGCTCCACTTCCAACAAGGAAAAAACCAAGTATGTCAACAAGAACTGAGAAATTGTACATGATGGGGTTTTTGAGAATGTCACTCCTAAACCTACTAAGGCATCCTTTAATCTGAAAAATAGCCTCAATGCTGCAAAAAATATTGAGAAACTTGTGCTTGACCACAAGAAATCTATAAACAAACCCAAAAATTCATGGGCCACATGTCCCAAACAAGAGTATACACCCCTGGGTGAAACTTTGGATGTGGTTTACAAAACATTGTTACAAAACAAGCTTATTTCACCACTGGATAGCCCTTGCACTTATGATCTGCAACCATGTCCACCATGGTGGAGTGAAATTGCATTCTATAAATACCACCAAAATAAGGGACACAAAACTAGTTACTACATAAACCTACATCACAAAGTTGAAGACATGATCAATGCTGATGACATTGTGGTAGATGGACATAACAAGAACTCGGATCACAAGGTGTTCAAAGAGCCTTTTCCAACTTATGAAAAAGGGGAGAGTTCAAAACCAAAAACTAATAACAAGGCCAACTATGTATACTCTAATGGTGACATTGTGATCAACATGGTTGAACCTATGGGTTTTCAATATTGTGACATCATCACCATTAAGGGCAAGCAAGATAATGATAAAACCAAGACACCATTTTTCTTGAGGGTCCCTACTTCCAACGTAATAAACAACACACCTTCACAACATTATGCTAATGTTATCACATGTTCTCACACCAATTTGGTGCTTAAAGACCCTGCACCTTCTACTCCTAATCCTAAATGGAATAAGGACAAAGAACTTGCTAGTCCTTTTGGAAAAGGAACAAAACTCACAATGAATGTAATAGCTACTAGCTATAGTGTTCTTGATCAATTGAAATGAACTAATGCTTGAATCTCCATATTTGAGCTACTTAAAATCTCACTTGCTCATAGGTAGATTCTAGAAAAAGCCCTCACTGAGGTGAATGTTCCTCAAGATGTTGATCTTGAGTGATTTCAATCTATGGTAGGTCACCTAACCTTACTTTATTTTATGTCCTTCTTTGAGGAGGATGATAACTCACTGAGTCACCTGCACAATCAACCTTTACACATTGAGGTCATGATACATCAGACACATGTTTGTTGGGTACTTATTGATAACAGGGCTAGACTAAACATTGTCTTTGCTACTTTGCTTAGACAATTGAATTACTTTGAGGACTCTATTTATCCTTGACACAAGATCACTATCAAAGCATATGATAAAGTTGAATGAAAGTCTCTAGGTCTTGTGGTCTTACCAATTCATGTCAATCCTATAAAAAGAGATGTCACATGTCAATTGCTCCAAATTCCCTTGGCTTATAAAATTCTACTAGGATGGCCATGGATACATAAAATGCATGTTGTGCCATCCACATACCACCAATGCATCAAATTCTTATTTCATGGCTCTAAGGTCGCTATTCCTACCAATACTAGCTATACCTATAATATGCTTAAAGCTACTAAAAATTTTGTCCCTACTAATAGAGAATCCATTGATTATCATAACAACATGCCAAAACAAATTGAAGAGTCATTCAAACTAAAAGAAACTAGCATTGGGAGAGTATCATATTGAACTAGTGATATCATTAACATCTCTTCCAGAGTCTCCTCATCATTATGGGAGACCCTCAAAGGCAAAGAAGCCATTTGTGCTGACACCTCAAACCAAGTATAATAGAACTTTTTTCAATGCTATAGTTCCCCTAGAGGATGAAATTGAAAATAGAGCCATTACTACATGGCTTTATAGAGAAGAGACTCTAGTAGACTTAATTGAGCAAGTTTGAGAGATCACTCTCGAGAAATATGGGCCTAGTCTTAGGCTCACGAAGCATTTTGGCTACAAGGGAACTAGCCATTTTGAGTGTAATAACAATAGCCTAATTGATCCTATCAAGGCAATAGCTTGAAGAAATAGTGATACAACCAATTTAGGCTTTAAGAAGGTTCCCTTCCATTTGGGAGCTAATAAATTCATAACATAACCTGAGAATTTACCTAGAAATGAGTCAAAAGCTGAGTCAAATACTCAAGAAGAACAATCTGATGATGAGGATCCCTATCCTTATCGTATCCCTTATGACCTCACTAAATTCTTTTCTAAGCCAGATGACTTTGTGCCATGTGTCAACACTATGGATGATACTAGTGATTCTTCTAAGGACAATACTGATCAACCCAAAGCTCATTTAGAAAAGGGAAAGTCTAGTCAGTCATTGCATATTAAGTACCTATGTAAGAATTCAGATGATGAAGGAAAGTATGTCCCTATCACCATTGGGAAGTTCTACAATCTCTCATCATGTAGCACTGATTCTAAGGAATATTTGTTCGACTCTCTTTCAGAAGTGACTACTAATAAAGACATTGACCAGGTTCATGTCTATGAAAACCAAATCAAAGTAGGTGAAATGTAAAGGGTTAGGTTAGATAGGTTTGATCCAATTAGTATCCTAGAGTCATCAATTGCCGGTATTAGTACTTAGAGGCATTCAAACACACTTATGGATGAAGTTTTTGTATGTCTCAAATTGCTGGTCCAAGCACTTAATGACTATACCATGAACACAATTGAACCCATCACTACACTTTCACTCACACATCCTGATCTTATAGACTAGAACTTTAATGCATCTAGTGAAGTCCCCACATTTTAGAATGACTATGCTCTTGCCTCCTTCCTAAACATTTTCGAACCTATAACGTCTTCCACTAGTGAGCTGAGCATCAACATGACTAAAGCTAGCATCAAATATCTCAGTCATACAATTAAAAAAAAAAATGTAAAAGATCTGATGGTCAAAACCACATTGTGGTAGTGCCAAAATCCAAAAAAGTAAAAACAAAAGATGTATCCAAGGGTGAAAACCTCTCTGAGGCACTCATGGATGAGATATTTGATGTGCTTCCAAGTCACTTTCAAGAGAGATCATTAGTGTTAATAGAGCCAACACAACCAATTAACTTGGGTATAGAAGAACATCCTCATATGATACATTTAGCACAGTCACTGTCCCCTAAAGAAAAGGAAGAGTTCATTTCCTTCTTCCAAGGGAAGAAGATAAATTTTTCTTAGACGTATTCTGACATGCCAGGACTAGATCTTGATCTTATCATGCATCACTTGTCCATTGCAATAGCCATCAAACTAGTTAAACAAAAACTTTAGAAAATGCATCCTCATGTTGCATTCCTCATCAAAATAGAATTGGAGAAGCTTCTAAAAGTTGGTTTCATCCACACAACTGATTATGCCAAATGGATGTCCAATATTGTCCTAGTCTCCAAACACAATAAATCTATCAAAGTTTGTACTGACTTCTAGGATCTCAACTTAGCATGTCCAAAGGATGATTTTTCACTTCCCATCATTGATATGATAGTAGACATGATAGTAGGCTATGAGATTTACTCACTAATGGATGGGTTTTCTAGTTACAATCAAATAAAAATTGCTCTAGAAGATCAAGAGAAAATTTCTTTTACATGTGCATGCGGAACCATTTGCTGGAACATAATGCTATTTGGCTTGAAAAATTGTGGTGTGACCTATTAGAGAGTATTAACTACAATCTTCCATTACATGATGCATAAGACCATGGAGGACTATGTGGATGATACCTTGGTCAAAAGCACAAAACATAATACTCATCTGTAAGATTTGGGACCCATCCTAGATAGCATAGAAAAATTTAGCCTTCAACTCAATCCTAAGAAATGCAAATTTGGTGTCACATTAGGAAAGTTGTTGGGATACATCATGTCTACAAAAGGAATTGAGGTGGATCTAGAGAAAGTTCAAGCAATTATGGATATGCCTCTACCTCGAAACATCAGCCAGATGAGAGGTCTAGAAGGAAGACTCCAATATATTTGCAAGTTTATCTCATAGTTGGTGGATAGATCACAATCCTTCACAAAGACTTTACATAAGGGTGTGAAATTCAACTAGAGTTAGGATTGTGAGGAAATCTTGACGTAGATCAAACAATATCATGCCAATCCACCAATCTTGATGCCTCCTACCTTTGGGAAGACATTAATTTTGTACATTTCAGCAACTAAAACATCTCTTGAAATTATATTAGCTCAAGAGGACAAAAATAACAAGGAAAGAGCTATTTACTACTTGAGTTGTACACTAATCTCCTATGAGAGAAACTATAGAATCATTGAGAAAGCTTTCTTAGTAGCCATCTTTTCTTCCTAGAAGTTGAGATGCTACATGCTTGCCTACACTACATGACTTGTAGCCAAAATAGATCCACTAAAGTACTTGCTTAGTAAGGCAGATCTCACAGGAAGATTGGCTAAATGGGTCATTATACTCAGTGAATTTGACATCAAATATGTTGAAAAAAAAGCCATCAAGGGACAAGTGATTGCAGATCAGCTAGCAGATGCACCTATGCAAAGTCTTCTCCTGATGAACATTGATTTACCTAATGAGTCAATTTTCACACTCACACACCAAACATGGGTTATGTTCTTTGATGGGTCCTTCACACAACAAGGATCTGGTGCTAGATTACTCTTCATAATGCCACAAAGATACTCATTTCCCAAAACATACAAGATTTTGTTTCCTTGTACAAAAAATATTTTTGAATATGAGGCTTTGATTAATGGCATGAAGATTACGACTGAATGGAGATTGGATTAGTTAGACATATTTGGAGACTCTTAGCTTGTAATGAACTAGGTTAATGATGTGTATCAAACAAAGGATGACAAATTAATTCCTTACAAATACATGGTTGATGACTTGAAGAAGTATTTTGCAAACATCACCTTCTAGCAAATTCCATGAGCAAATAATAAAGTGGTTGATGTTATGGCCACTTTAGCCTCCTTGCTATAGAAGCCTATAAATAATCCCTGACATGAGTTCTTGGTGGAAGAATTACACTACCTAGCCTACAAAACCCTTGATTCTAGGATGATTTGTTCTATTGTAGGACAAGACTCATCCTACTACCATCACAACTATTCCTATCTTTGTAATCAAACCATTCTGGAAGGTCAAAACTAGAATTAGAAACATTATCTTATCGATAATGCTTTGCAATATGTCATTATTATTGATGAATTGTATAGGAGAGGTCTTTATGGAACACTCCTTAGGTATTTAGAACTCAAAGAGTCCAAATGTGCATTAATTGATGTTCATGAGAGCATTTGTGGATCCCACTCAAATGGCTTGACACTAGCTCACAAACTCATTAGAGCTAGTTACTATTGGCCTAAAATGGAGCAAGAAGCTATCAAGTATGCTAGGTCCTGCAAGTAGTGTTAGCTCTAAGGGAATCTAATCCACACTGTAGCTAGAGAGTTGATTCCCTCTACTGCAATGTG
Organism: Cupressus sempervirens; assembly: GCA_028749045.1. Classification (NCBI taxonomy): domain Eukaryota; kingdom Viridiplantae; phylum Streptophyta; class Pinopsida; order Cupressales; family Cupressaceae; genus Cupressus; species Cupressus sempervirens. Next base: position 310,562,907 of record CM053790.1, on the reverse strand, counting down.
GCCATTTCAACAATGGGCCTTTGACTTGGTGGGTCAAATTCACCCAACCTCTTATAATGGACATAAGTTCATTATCACAACTACAGACTACTTCACAAAGTGGGTAGAGGTAGTACCTCTCATAGTCACCAATGGAAAAATTGTAGCTCTTTTTATCACAAACTACATCATCTATAGGTATGGTGTACCATCCTCAATCATTATTGAGAATGGAAGATAGTTCAAAAACAAAGACCTCAAGGAACTATGCAAATGATTCAAAATCACACAACATTGGTCTTCCATCTATTACCCCCAGGGTAATGGCCAGGCTGAGGCATCCAATAAGGCAATCCTCAAGATCCTCCATCACACAGTCAAAAAATCTAGGAGAGAATGGCACCCCTAAATTAATCCAACCTTGTGAGCATATAGGACAAGCATCTAGACTCGACTAGGTACAACATCCTTTTCTTTGCTTTATGGAGTGGATGTTGTGCTTCCAATAGAGATTGAGATCACTACCTTGAGAATCTCTATGAAAGTCCTTATTGCTAATGAAGGTTATAGGATAGCTTGTCTTCAAGAGCTAGTGCTACTAGATGAACATTGGCAAGTAGCATGTGATCATTTGCCAGCTTATCAATAGTGAATGTCAAGAAGCTACAATCAAAAATTTAGGCCACATGACTTCCAATTAGGTGATCTCATCCTTAGAGAGAGCCCTAAGAATCATCAACAAGTTCAAAAAGGAAAGTCTAAACCAAATTGGCTTGGTCCTTACATCATCATTGTAGTGTATGGATCTGGTGCTTACTAGCTTTCCATAGTCGAGGGAGAAGTACTCAAAGAACCTATCAACACTCTCCACTTGAAGCAGTTCTATAGTTGATCTGATCTCAGAAACTCTTTGTACATATCTATATGTCTTGAAAAAAATCCTAAAAATCAGAAAAAGTCCTAAAAAAAATCATTACCTTGATGAAAGCCTAGCAATAGGTGCCTTGGTAACACAAGAAAAGGAAAAAATACAAAAAAATTGAAAAAAAGAAAAGTTCCATTGGTGAAAACCTAGAAATAGGCATCATGATAGAAAAAAAATGAAAGCTTTGCCAAGAAGGTGAAAACCTGGTGAATAGGTGCCTCTTGTTCCGAATGCTCCATCTTGTAGTGCATCTTCTAGCTATCTGTATAGTTATTTTACTGCTTTTCCTAATTTCTGCTCATGTATCCATGGATTGAGTCTTGTCATGACTTCATGGCATTCCCCTTTAGTGTCATAGAATCTCTTTTGTGATAGTCACCAGTGGTCCTCACTGTGTTTGCCTACTATCACCAGTGACCCTCTTTTTGAGATTCTCCTCATGGAATCTATTTTGTGATAGTCACTAGTTGTTTTAACTACATCTACTTACTATCATTAGTGTCACTCTTTGACAACATTCTCCCCATAGAATCTTTTTTTGCAACAGTCACTAGTTGTTTCAGCTATGTCTGACTACTATTGCTTGGGTCACATTTTATGATTCTTTTATGAAATATTTCTCTTGCGTTAGTCACTACTCATTATAGCTATGTTTATCTATTGTCACTCAATTCTCTTTAGGTTCTTCATCTTGAAGATTCCACTTTGACCTTAGTCACCAGTCATTTTGACTAAATCTTCCTACTATTATTACCCTACTAAAGAGATTTCTTTCATTGATATTTTGGACATTGACACTTGACATCAATCCCACGACAAACATTGAACTCATAATGACATACTTGTTTGGATATACTAAGCATTTTTCTTTGTTTGTTTTATTTTTTCTTTATCATGACTCCTTGAGCAACTCGATGATGTCATTTCTAACTAAAGAAGTAATGACTGGGGGCATGATCTTTTTCTTTGCTTTTTGTCTATGGTTTAGTTCCAATTAGTTGACATATTCCAATAAGAGGGGTGTTGACTATAAGAGCCTCCATCTTGTATTGGATGGTTGGGTGTACCTCAACTCCTTTTATACAGATACATCAATAATGTTGGTTCTTCTCCTTATCTGTTGGAGTGAACTCTTCATGCTATAGTAAATACTGATACTTGTCCTGCTAAGTGAATGTATGGGTCACTGTGAGTATACCTAGCACACTTCTATCTCAAGTTACAAATGCAAGGGTCATTGCAGATGGAATACTTACTCAATACTTAGCATAAGATGGATCTCTCATGTGTTTGGTGTGTCTTCCATGCAAGCAACATTCTGGTCATCCTAATATTTATGTTTTGATGCTTATGTTAAATTGCTACAATAAAAGGGACAAATGTTCTGGTCATTCTAGATTCTTGTGCCTTGAATGCTTACATTTAATCCCAAAAAACTTACAACATATGTCCTATTCATATTCCCATGATTGCAATATCAATGGGAATTCTAGGACATATAGGATTTTTTCTATGCTCATTGATGACAATCGTTGAAGCCTAGTAACTAGACCTAGGGTTGCATCTAGTTTAAGGTTGCATCTAGCATAGTCTTGTACTGCATACTTCACTTGCATAAGCATATGATTTAATTGCAATCGTATTTCCACCCTTAATAATGGGAGATTGTGGATCTCTTCAAATGTATCAAGATTCTCCATAGTTACACAAGCATTTGGTTCTTTGTTTTGCATTCACGTGCTCCTCGAGGGGATACTTGTCACTATCAAGCAAAAACATACAACACTTCATGAGATATTAGTTCATTTCCATATGCATTGCATCCATACACTCATGTCATTTACATTACATAATCAAGTTGCATCACATCAAACATGCATCCATTACATCGTATTTCACATCTCATAAACATCATATAAACATCTCATGTACATCAAAGGGAAAAGACACTAACAATGACATGAACACAATATTACTTGGCTCAAAATCTCATATATATATATATATATATATATATATATATATATATATATATATATATATATATGTACATATATATACACACACACACACACACACACACACATATATATATATATATACACACACACACACACATATATATATATATATCTCAAAAAATGTGTCAATATAAAAATGAGTGCTACTCAAGTGCTATCGATCAAAAATTATAGAAAAAATGATGCTAACACACCAATCAATACATAAATAGAATCAAAATTGGTGCTAAGCCTATCATGTGACTAGTTGGGGCCCACACCATCACCTCTAGCAAGAGGAGGAGGAGGTGGTGGCATATCTAGTCTGGTAGAAGGATGTGCACCTCTAGACTTGTGAGCATACTATGAGAAATGAGGCACCTATTGAGCCTCATCAAGAACCATTATTGAGTAGGCTACAAAATAGTAGGCCACTCAGGGTATCTACAATCGGACCTCATCCTGCAACATCTCTACCCTCTACTTGGCAACTTGTACTTGATCCTATAACCTCTAGATCTCTTGATCTTTCTTGGAGATCTAAGCATCTCTCACTACCACCTATATCTGTAGCTCTCCAATCTACCAAGAGGCCTGGCAGATCTGATCTCTCTATCACTGCAGTGCATCTTGAGGTCCTATAGTAGGCTTCTCTTGCATCTCCTCATTAAGCATCTCAGGTGCTTGCTTTATGGGTGCCTACTCCTCCACCCTTGCCCTCTATCACCAACTTTGTTATCTATCACTGCCTCTAGCACCTAAGTCTAACCCCATCTACCATGGGGGAATTTGGACCTATCACACCCTTTGTCTCACCTATGGTTGTGGTCCCTATGGTAGACCCTATGTTGGACCTTTTGGATAATGTTATTGTGGTGGTTGCTACTGTTGTATAGGCCCCTATACTAGTGCCTATAGGGGAATCTATGCTGCTACCCCTAGGGGATCTGTGAAGCATGGGAAGGGTTGACTGATAAGATATGCTTGATATGCCAATGTCACCCTTGTAACTAATACCTCTAGAAGGTAATCCCACTATATCAAAACTAGGTTGCACACCTCAATCATAGATTTCTCTACATCTAGTCTTGCTAGCCATCCTTACGTCAGGTCCCAAGCCACCCTTGCATAGGTACAATACTCCTAGGAGACATCCTATGGCCTCCCATACTACCTCCACACTCGCATGATAGAAAAAATCTTGATGATTTTTGTGGTCCTTCCCACTAGTGATCATGAGTAGAATATCCAACCTAGCTCCCTAGGAGCATCATCCCAATTCTTTGTCTCTCATCGAGGCTACCATATGATGGAGACTAGGTCATTGAGATGGGCCCTCCAATGATCTATCTTACCTAGGCCAACCTAGGTAATATTCCCCCTATATCTACATATGTATGGCTCTGTAGGCTCACTGGCATCCTCAAAAATGGGTCATGTAATAGGGAGGTTCTCTCATGCCTAGATCTAAAGAACATAAACTCTGGTGACCATGCTCTTCCACTCATGATAAATGACCTCATGCATCTCATAGACCATATGTGCTAGTGTGTACTGGCCCAATTTGAATCACTCAAGAGAATCAAGCATACACTATAGCATGACCCCCTATCCACACTCTAGCCCATGTTGTCCTCTATTTGGCATCAAGAAGTAGCTAATGAATATGGCTAACACTAAAGCCAATCTGTGTATCAGTCCATAGGTGTGTATGAGCTCATCCCATGTAATGGCTCACCCAATCACTAACTATCTCTAGAAGATGGCACACAATGCCTCTATACCTATCCAGGGTATCGTGTCATAGACCACTTTTAGGCCATGGAAGGGGATCCATAATATCATGTATATGTCCTTAGGAGTAATCATCATCTCTCCTTGCACAAAGTGAAATGTGTTTGTTTCCTAATGGAAATGCTCAACCAAGGTAGTTAGCAAGCCATCATTCACCAACACTATTGGGATATAGCATAGAGAAGTGAGACCCAATCTATTGATATGGACCATGTCTATAGCATCTAGGCTCTACAACAGAGCTATATATGGTGAATAATATGGTCTAAATGTGACATCACTAAAGACCTCCCGCACACATGAATAATAACAATATGCAAATAGTCAGTACTCGCTCAAAAAGTCAAAATGATGATAAAATGAACAAAAAATTAAAGCTAAAACATAAAAAATACAAGTTTTCATTCTCATGTTGTGCCAAATTTTTGTGTAAAGATATATTTCCTCAAGCAAGATAGTGCATCTTTATACAAGAAATCAAGTCCTCACTCAAAGAAAGACTATCTTGCATGATATGTGATGATAACATGCACAAAGTTTGCCCAAATTTTGGTGCTTCTCATGTGAGATTGGTTATGGTATCTACATTAATTTGGTTAGGGTTGGTGAACGTAGCTTCGCACCCAACATTAGTGTAATCCTCAAAGCTAATAATGACACTAGCACAACACTTTGTTCCTAAGGAAATGGTGGTAAAGAGCATAACTAGAGAAGTTGTCCTTAACCTCTGACTCAACAACATTGAGAGGGTATTTTACCTCCCTAGGGTGGATCTATTCATCAGACTCACATATGAGGTAGTAGAAAGGTGGTATAGAGAACACCTAAGTGAGACAACCAAGATCATCTAGTGCTCTTATCTTATTGAGAAGACTCCTCTAGGGAAGGGAAAAAGAAAGGTGGATATGACAAGGGAGTATATGAAGGAAGATATTGGATAATCTATCATTCTTTTGAGTAGAGTGTTGGGTTTGCCAAAAGCTGGACACTTGAATATTTTCATGGTAAATTTTTTTGAGACTATCAAGATGGCAAGGATGCCACTTGACTAGGCCACCACATTGAGCAAAAACTTGTGTGAACAATTGGAAGCAGTCAAGGACAAGAAGAAGTTCTACATGACTTCATATTTGGTATATCTATTAGCTACAAGGGCAATAAACTATCCCAGACTATACAAGAGGGGTAGCATGCAAGATCCCAATGCTTGGTCATATATCATCTACCCTCAATTGGTGAAGAAGAAACTCCCAAGATAGAGTAAAGAATACATAATCATGAATGATGCATTCATATTTTCTATCATCTAATTCATAGAAGGAGACTATACAAAATGATTATCTAATGATGCATAGCAGAGATAAGAGTTGTCAAGGCCTATTACATTTAGCTCAAAACATTCACATATCTAAGGGAAGCTGGTGCCACTATCAATCCAAAGAAGCTACCTAGATATTCTAGTGATAGACTTGTCCTATTAGAGCTTGCATGAAAAATTGATCTGGCATATGAAAAAGTAAGGAAACAATGCAGACCGTGTTGGATATGGCCCCTAGTCATAAGACCATACGAAATCGAGTGGAAGCAAGACATTCTATCTTTTGAATGAGAATAAGATCAGTATCCCCTAGAGGAATATAATTTTCCAAGGCCATGCTTTGATAATATTGGGAATGTCCAAAGCCTAGTATGTAACAAATTTCAGCATGAAGAGGCTATTAAGAATCATTGAATGAATGAAAGAAATGAGTACAATGTCCATATCAAGGACTATTGTAGGATGACTTTGTATCTAGCTAAAAAGGTTTTGAAGGTTTAGATTCTTGGGGAGATATTGAAGCAAGACTCAGGGGAGCTCTTGAACCCTTTGTTCAACATAGATAAAATTGAGGAAAGGCCCCTAATGAATGCCAAGGTGGATAGGGATGAGAGTGATGATATAAATCATAGGGTGGGGTACATTGTTAAGATGATGCAAGATTGGATCAATAAACCATTTCAACTTGATCTAATAACTGACATAGTGGTTTTTCATGCATAAGCCCACCCAAACAAAGGTACAGGAAAGAAGTTTACTATTCCTACTTTTGTAGCCTAGTCAACAATAAGGCCAAAAAGATATACCAACTTGACCGCTCAGTTGGATACTGTCACCCTCTAGAGAGGAAAGGAAAGGGAAAAAGAAAGAGGAGTTCTCCTCAAAGGGCCAAAATAGAAGATGGTGAAGTACAAGAACCTCCTCAATAGTAGGAAGAAAATGTGCAAGGGTTAGAAGATACTGGAGCTACTCAAGTCTAGGAAGATCCTCAATTGCCACTAGTTGTGCCCAGCTAGATAGAGGGTGAAATCAAACAAGTCTCTCCTCCTCTACTAATAGAACCAATATCCCCATCTACCTCCAATAAATAGAAAAATATTAAGATCCACATGAAGAAAAGGCCAAGGGTGATTAAAAGAATTGTTCCTTTCCCATCTGTCCCAGAACTTATTCTCGAGGGAGAAAAAGAAGAATAGGAAGATGATGAGGAGGATGTGCCCATACAAAGAAGAACACAACTAGCTAGAGCCACAGAACAAGAAAGGAGGATAATTTCCATAGTGACACCACCATCCACCCTAGAGGAACCTTTAGAAGTAATTTCTTAGGAAGATGAAGTACAACAATGGGTGGATGAGCAAGATGTGGAGGGTGATGATGTATTCAAAATATTAGATTTTGACAACATGCCCATAGGAATAGAGTTGGTTGGGGATAAGATCAGGGATACCTCGATAGGTGAACCCTAATAGGAGGATTGGATGCAAATGTTGCTAGAATCATAGGGCCCTGATCTTACTCGCTCATCCCCACTAGAAGTCACGGTGGTGGATAAAGGCTCTGTTACTCCTTTGCCTCCAACTTTTGAAGAAGAAAAAGTTCAAAAGGAGCCTTCAAAAGAGGAGGAGCCACAAAAAATGGAAACCAATGAAGTTTTGAAAGAGCAAAAAATGGTTGAATATTCTTAGCAAGCCTCTTAAGACATTAAGGTGCAAACTATAGGTTCCACAAAAATGGAGACTGTAGAAGGAGAGCCTTTACAAAGAGAAAGAACCCCAAGGAGGAATAATAAGGGAAAGGAGGCAGTTGAACATACTCCTTCATCCTTGAGAGGTAACCCTTTAGTTGAATGAGTTCCAAGGTGGTTGAGGAAGGAAATGAGAGAAATAGGAAACCATAATTTTGTGCCAATGAAGAAGATATCATTGAATTGATCGAGGTCCTAAATAAACCTAAGTCCCCATCATAGGAAGCAAGAGCATTGGCATTGATCAACAACACTCAAGGTCAAGATTTGTTTGCTCAAGTGGCTATACCTTCTCCTGATGCAGATATAGAAAGCTTAGGCCCATGAGATTATCAAGTCAGAGAGGTCATGCTCGAAAATCCCACATTGGATACAACCAAGTTGATGGTCACCATGGGAATAAAGGAAGTTTTTAAAAGCATGGACTAGGAAGGGGCCAAACTTAGAACACTTCAAAGGAAAAATGAAATCCTAATAGGATATTTAGCTAAGGTTGTTGGTCCCCTAGATTTTGATCACCCTAAGGAGACTCTAAATGTTATTCTCAGAGAAGGTGGAGGCGTATATCTAGAACCATTTTTGAAATCATGTCAGAAATGGCTAGAAATTTTTGAAGAAAAGGGTGTCTTAATCATTTAAGGGAATCTGAAGTTACTAAGTACTATGTAGGAGAATATAAGTAAGATGGTAGCAATTTCGAAGGAAGATTTTAGTATAATGGATGAAGTTTAGGGATGGAGAAAGGATTATAGGTTTTGCAAGCTATAAAAGGGTAAAGGTATAGGATTTTGATAGATATATATGTAATACCCCAAAATTTTATCATCTCCATGATCACCAATTCTAGTCTATTATGATTAATTCTAAAGTCTTATGTCACTAGGCAATTCTTATTCTAATATTCGCTACTTGACTTAATTGTCAAATGCAGAAAAACCCTAATCTCCATCAATCATGCTATTTATTTAATTCCTAAAGTATTGACTCATATTAGTCACATTAAACCTGTTTGATTAAGATTTAATCTAATTCAAAGTATTTATACTTTAATTAAATTAAATTATATCTTAAGACTAATGTACTAGGAAATTAAATTATTTAATTTAATAATTGTGCCCACTTTAATTAATTGAATTAGATTATTAAATTAAATGGAAAAGTGATTTATGAGATCATATCTCACCTATTAAATTAAATAATATCCTCAAAATCCTCTCTTCAGTCCTAATGGAAACTTTGAGTGAACTACTTCTTGAAATTAGAATCAATCTAGTTAGCTTGCCCTCACACTTATGACAAGTTTAGTTAACTACTCATCACACTTAGATTTGAAATAGTTCACTTCATCTACATAAGGAAGTTTCCATCTTAAATAAATCTTCTATCTAATCCTAACCATTCATCAAGGTTGATCCTGACCATTGATCCATTTTTAGATTCTATTTAAGTGGCTCATAATTCCTCATTATGGGGGTTGAAGTGAATTTGTATCAAAACTCTATTTTATTGTGCTCTAACTTACTCATTATTAGCATCAACTTTCATTTCTTAGATCAAATATCATATAGCTTTATTATGCATACATATGATCTAGTTTATTTTATATGTTCTTAGAATAATTGCATACCTCATATAATTGCATTTAAACCCTTCACTCTAGAATGGCCTTGTTGCATGTACCTACTCTTTGAGAGCATAAATAGGAAAAATCTTTCTAGATAGAAGGCAATAGGTTGCACTATTAGACCTCTTGGGCAAACTATCCCATGTTCATTCCAGGATGAATCTATAGGCAAGGACCATGTTGAAGTGTGTGTGAGGTTCAAAGGCCCACAAATTCACACATATAGTATATATAGTGGAAGAATTAGATCTAATTGATGATTGGGTTGAGAAGATTGAAGATAGCAATAAAGTAAGGACACATTACATGCAGAGATCCATTAGCTCAAGGACCAAGCCCAACAGTGCATTTTGGAGGCAGAGAGACATTATAGTGATATGTGTTTAGAGACTTTTGAGGATGATGAACATGAGAGGTTAATACCCATAGAGGTAGTAGTGGAGAAATTCAAGAAGATTTTTGAAGAAGCTTCTAATGACGAGGACATCCGATAGGCTTTTAGAATAGAGTTAGCCTTATTAGAGTTGGATACCAAACTCAAGGATTTTGCTAAGACTCAAATTGAGGTAGACAACTATAGACAATAGGTCAAAGAAAAGTATGAGGCTTTAGATTTAATGTATGTGGAAATGGTTACTAAGATTATAGAGAAATTCAAGAGAAAACATCTAGACATAGCTTTGGGGTGAAGGAGAACAAAACCCAAAAGCTAGAATTTCAATTTTGACACTCAGTAAAATTTTGAGATTTTGGACCCTTTTGAGGTGCATAGGTGCATAGGCTTCCAAGTCTACTTTTACAAAGGTACAATGATAGTTAACTACTAGTTCCAAAAATAGAGCTTTCCATGCATTAGAAATGCATTATGATGAGAGTTTAACTCCGACAGATGCCCAGTGAAGGATCAACTTCCATTTTTGGCATTTCTAGACACATCCACTTTGACTAAAGGAATTCTTATTATTTCTCCTCTCATAAATTATTTTTTCTTGACATGTAAAGGCTCATACATCCAATTAATGAATAAAAAATGGGTGGAGTCCTACTAAACACCAATTAGATTGTTAATTTGTATATAATTAGTTTGTTAAATTAAATTAAAAGCATATTATTGCATGAAGATATCCCTCACTCTCAACACAAATTGAGGAGATGATTTCTTATAAATACTCTATTGTAATAAGTAATTGAGGCAGCCATTATTTTGTAATAAAATTATGCTTTTGGTGCTCTTATTTGGAGTGTAGTAATTCTTGCCTCAATGTCTCATATTTTTGTGGATGTATGTTCATGGAATGTGATTGAGCCAAAGGTTTATTGCTTTGTTTCTTGTTGTGTGGTTCATTCATTTTGGTGTTTGCTATGGTTTTACAAATTTTGCTAACGTATCTAGCTTGAGAAGAAATCATAAAATTTTACTTGCATAACTTTTCATCTCACATGAGTGCACTTTTCGTGGCCTTGCAATTTGATGAAGAATAAAACATCACATGATTACTAAGTTTCTCACCAAGATTATAAAAGTGGAATCGAGGAAGTGTTGCTCCTTCTTTCATTGGTTACCTACTGATTTCTTTGAAAGCTTAACTAATAGATGTGTTGTTTTTTGTAGCTTATGTCCATTAGGATTTTACTTTCATGTTATTTTCTTTAAAGTTATTATTATTTTCTTTACTAACCCCCTTGTTAATTTAGAAATTTATTTTATTTGCATTGTTAGATTGCAATTATAAAAAATAGAAAATATGAAAAGATAGTTCTTTTGTGTGTTTATTTTGAAGTAGCGAACAAATTCTTCATCTCATCTAAAATAAAATGAACCATGAAAGGCCTCCTCATGAACAATCATATTTATCTTCAACTAAATGGATTATAGTAGGTAGAAAGATCACCCAAAAACCTTGGAATTGATGCTCAAATTAACTTTTCAAGAGAGAAGTTTGAAATGATTCTTGTCATTTAGCATCATGCATAATGACAAGTCAACAAAAGTGGCACTAGAAGGAGGGCCATTTTTTAATTTTTGAAATAGAAAAAAAATCTACCAAAGTTTCAAAATTCTTCTTTTTTTGAAAGTTCAAAAAAATTTCTAAGTTTTTTAGGAATTCAAGTGCACTACTCCATATGTGCACTGCTCTATACATCTATAGATCCTCAGGTCCATAGGTCTGCAAGTTTGCAGGTCCGCAGGTGTACAAAACTTTGTGGTGCATTTCATTTTGTGAGAAAGTGTACTTCTCACTTTTCCCAAATTTGATGCAAACTAGAGGGTTTTGATCCAGAATCCCCATTCTAGCAAGCATTAAGATCTTTACCCACTACACACGAGTTTCTTGAGCTTACCCACTTCCACAAACCACACAATGATAAAGGAATACTTCGAATTCAACCACTTTCATTTGAACTTTCATCATCTTCTTCAACTCCACCTCCACTCCAACCACCTAGTGGACCACCACATATTCCAATAGTTCCACCTCAACAACCACCTTTAGGTCCACCAAATCCTTTGATGGCCTTCTTCGCAAACACTGTAGACTCACCTATAAACTTGAGAGGTGCACTTCATGACCTCCCCAAAAATCTCAAGAATTTTTGCCCAATGTTCATTTATAGAGAAACATGAATTGTCAAAGACCACACTAAAGTATTCAAATAAATTTGCAACCAAAAATAGATTGTGAATGAGGATGTTCTCCTTCATTTATTCCCCTAATATTTGGGAGAAGTTTCCTACAATTGGTATGTCAATTTACCACTAGGATGTACTAGAGATTGGGATACCTTTAAGAAATTGTTCCTAGAACAATTCAAAAAAATTGTCAACCTAGCAGCAATACATCAATAATTCATATCAATCAAAAGGGATCTAGCTGAGATAGTTTTGTGCTTCAATCATTGATTTCCTATGGAATATTTTAGATTGGAAACACCATATACTATACCAGTTGAAGAAACTATTCAGATGTATCTAAATGCCATGGAACCTCTTACTGCTATCTTTCTAAGAAGGCTTCCTACAAAAAATATCGATACATTAGAAAAGGTCTTTGCATAAGCAATAACCTTTGCTAAGCAAGCCAATCCTAATAGAGGAGGATTGATGCTTCTAGCCTAAGTTATCACATAAATGCCAACATACCCTATTAGAGTACCCATCGTTCCTAGTCAATTCATACCTATGAATCTAGTTTCATTACAATAGGCACCTACTTTATAGAATCCTTCTCTAACATATTCAAGGTATGAACCTCTAAAAGCTGCCTTCTTTGAGCAAAAGGTAGTAGTCCCAACTAAAGTAAAAAATAGATTTATTTCCAAATTTGGTTAGATGAAAAAGACTATGTCACAAATGAACAACAAATCGACTCATCTTAGGTTATCACAAGGATAGAATAACAACTTCCAAAGAATTAATGTTGTTCCTTACAACAACAATTATGGCCAAAATTACAATAGAAACTTCAATGGAAACAACAACAATGTAGGAAACAATAATGGAGGAAACAACTTTGATCCTCCTAATCAAAATAAGGGCTTCCAAAGATAGAACTGATAGTGGAACACCCATCTAAATAATGAAACTATTCCTATAGATAATAACAATAGTGACATTTAGTATGCAGATATCAATTAGTATGATGATTGTTAGAATGCATCTAACAATGATGGTTCATACTATAATGGAAATCAAGAGATGAATCAGAGCTCACATTAAATGACAATGCTCCTCCTCTACATTTTAATGCTATGCTATTAGAATCCTATGATTTTGGACAAAATGTAGAGGTGGAACAATTAGCCAATGAGGAGTTTTCATTCCAGTTTAGCTAAGAACCAGACCTTTAGCATGAAGAGATGTTTTCCTTTCGCAATGATAATTAAAATACATACAATCTTAGAAGTAGAAAGGAACCTCTAACAGATGGAATTCCCTCAAAACTACAACCAACTCCTCCTAATCCAAGGGCAAGCAAAAATCTGATGCTAGTTAAACCACCATCTAGAGGACAACACAATCAAAACCAAGTGAATGTACCAACAATATTGAAAAATCCTGCTTGGTCTACTAAAAAATACAATGTAGTGGAGGACTTGAAATGAACAAAGGCAAACATGTCCATGTTTGGCATGTTTCAAAACTATCCACAACAATGAGAGGTTCTCGTGAATACTCTAGATCATACAAAGACCTTCCACAATGTGAATACTACCCCTCAAAAGATGGTGTCACAACAAGTTAATGCTGCAAAGGCATTTCCCACTATACTTAAAGACAAGGTAGAGGTGCCCCCATTTTTACTTAGCATTATAATATATGGGAAGAATCTTCACAATTTCCTTATTGATTTAGGAGCTTCATGCAATGTCATGTCATTATCCATAGCACAAAAGTTAGGGGTCAGCCTTCAACCTACTAACTGAATAGTGATACAGTTGGACAAAATAGAGGTGAAAGTCATAGTTGTATTGAGGGATGTGTAGATATGATTAACAGTCAACCCAAAAATTCAAGATGCCATTGATATACATGTGGTTGATATTCTAGAGATTTATGGATTACTCCTTAGTAGAGAATGGATGAAGTTTCTAAGGGGATGGTTTTCCATAGATTTCACTTAGCTTTGGTTACCATGAAAGGGTCTGAACAATCAGATCAAAATAGATGTAGAGCCAAAGTTAAAAAAGATGATCACAAATTACAATGCTCCTAATGAGGTAGCCTTCTTAAAAATAGATTTAGGCTCCTATAAGGTGATGGTTTTGATACAACTTTGACCAGAAAACTAGATAATCAAGATATGGACTCCATGATTTCAATCTCGAAAGATGAGGTTGTAACACAATTCATAGACCATATGATGGCTAATTTACAATGTATAGGAGAAGAAGCTAGTCCGAATATCCTCCTCCTTCTAGGATTTTTTTGATTACATAAAGTTAGCATTCAGAGTTCGAATGTTCATCATGTCTAGAAGTAGTTGCTAAGGTGTTAACACAAATGGTGAGAGTAAAGAAATTTGATGAAACACAAAATAAACCTATAGGAAACCAAAGTCTTACAAAAACATCTAATGTTGTTGAAGAGATTGAAGGGGAAACTAAAGATCTAAATGCATCATATAGCAATACCTCTTCAGACAGTGGAGGTTTGTCTTCTCCTCCACCTAGAATTTTCAAAGTAAAAAGAAGAAGATGGTACATAAAAAGGTGAGGGATGGACTTCAATGGTCATTTTCCCTCTACCTAAAACTAAAGAAATTAAAGAACTGATAGAGGAAATTCAAGACAAACAAGAAAAGAACACACCTCTTCTATAAAGAATTGACAACAGTGAATCATCAAGTCTGCCTCCTAGAAAATTACAATGGGTTCCTAAGAAACAATCCTTTAAAGTTCAGGTAAAAGAAAAATTTAGGACAAATAAACATAAGGTTAGGAAACCCAAGGAAAGCCCAATTTGGATGCTTAACTTTGATGGTTCTAAATTTAAATCAGGAGTCAGTGCAGGTATTGACTTAATTGGTCCAAAAGGCAAGTCTTTCTATGCATCATATCAATTACAATTTAGATGTACTAACAATGTTATAGAATACAAAGCATTGATTTGAGGACATATCTTTGCACTAGAAAAAGGAGGTATACCTCTCATCATCAAAAGGGATTCTCAGTTGGTTATCCAACATGTAAAATCACTATATTCCTATAACGATAAGAGGTTGCTTGCCTATAGGAAAATGGTATGGGATCTACTAGAAAATTTTGAAGCTTTGGACATAAAGTCTATTCTAAGAAGGAAAAACATGTTAGTAGATGCCCTTGCTATGTTAGCAAGCATGTTATAACTAGTTGAAGGAACAAAGTTGAAATGATTTTTAGTTAGATTGGTTAGTACTCTATCTATTCTTGACAATATCACAAACTTCCATGTTTTTCAAGATTATCAACATATTCTAGAATTTATTATGTGTAGTGGCCACTTTAAAGGGCAAGAAATAGATGACACCCTAGACAACAAAACTAAGGATATCACAACTCAAGATGAAGATGGAATCTTGAACTTGAAAACTAACACTATTCCCATTGGGATGATTGAGTTGGAGTGCATTTTTTATCATGATGAATATGCATTTAGTAAAAGAACCACTAAAGAAAAAGGTACCAAGGAATGCAATTCATACAATTTAGGAACAGAGGATGATCCCAAGATGGTAAGGATTGGGAAAGCATGTAGTTTATAGAAAAGGGAAGACATGCTCAAATTGCTCACAAAATATAAGGACATCATTGCATAGAGCTATGAAGAACTAAAGACATATGGTCCTTTATTTAGTACACATGATATTCCACTTAAACCTGACACCAAACCTTTTTGACAAAGATAAAGACCCATCAATCCCAACCTCGAGCCTCTAATAATGAAGGAAGTCAAGATATTACTGGATGTAAAAATTAGTTTTCCGGTGCATCACTCTACATGGGTGGCTAATTTAGTTCCTATATGAAGGAAGATCAAAGAGATTCAACTTTACATAGATTTTTGCAATTTAAACTTGGGATCTCAGAAGGACAATTACCCATTGCCCTCACTGGATGAAGTCTTACAAATTATGAATGGTTCAAAAATGATGTCTTTCTTGGATGGATATTCATGCTATAATCAAGTAATGGTTGAAGAAGAAGATAGACTAAAGACTACCTTTATGACCAAATGGGGAACCTTCACCTACAAGAGAATGCCATTTGGATTGATTAATGTAGGGGCTGCAGTTAAATGGGCCACATATGAAGCTTTTAAGGGATTGATTAATAGATGTATAGCTACCTATATGGATGACTTGACTATCATTTAAAAAGATCAAACTACTCACATTGCCAATCTAAGATAGGTGTTCAATAGGTGTCATAAATATGGCATATCTCTCAATCACAAGAAGTGTTCATTTGGGGTCACTAAAGGAAAACTCCTTGGTCATGTCATTTCCAAAGCTAGCATCTATATTGATCTTGATAGAGTTGAATCCATTTTGAAGTTATCACCCCCCAATAGTCGAAAGGAACTCAAGTCTTTCTTTGGAAAGATAAATTTTGTTCAAAAATTCGTAAGCAGATTTGTAGAGATTGTGCATCCTCTTAATGATTTTCTCAAGAAGGAAGCTTAAACAAAATGGGTTTCTAAGGTAAAGAAATGATTTGAGGATATTAAGGTAGCCATTTCCATGGCTCCAGTATTGGTAAGCCCTAATTACAACCTTCCCTTTAAGATATATTCCTTTACTTCAGAGCATTTATGAGTTGCCTGCTGAGAAATGTTGAATTGAATTATTCTAACCTCAACAAATAGTCTTTTTCCTTGGTTAAAGTGGTAAAGAAGTTCTACCATTACATATTAAGGAGTAAGGTTTATGCTATTGCACCTAACCCAATAGTAAAGACATTTTTGATGCAAAATGAACTTGGTGAAAGGCGAGGTAAATGGATGGAATACTTCAAGAGTTTAATACTAAGATCTAACCTATGAAATTAGTCAAAGATCAAGGATTGTCAAGAATGATAGCTGATAAATAGATTGGCAATGAAAATAAATTTAAGTTAGAGAAAGAAATATATATTTAAGATTAGAAGAAAATGATAGTATCCCAAGTTGACATTGGCCAAGGTGTAGTAATGGATGTATGGTACCATGATATTGTTTACTAACTCCTACAGAATCAGTGCCCCAGTTGGATAAATAGTGCACAATGAAAAGGACTTAAAATGAAGTGTGAGTCATATATGTTGCAAGAAAACAATTTATACAAAATGAACTATGAAGAGATCTACTTAAAATGCTTAGGATGTGAAGAAGCAAAGGAATTCCTAGAACAATTTCACAACAAGTATGGTATAGGGCATGGTTTGGCAGAAGCGACGACTCATATGATTTTAAGATCAAGTTATTTTTGGCCAACAATATTCAAGGACACTTTTGAGCACATGCACTCTTGTCATGTTTGCCAAACTAGTTCCAATATAGAAAGGCACCTAACAATGCCTTTACAACTAGTATACAAAGTATGCCCCTTCACAAAGTGGGGGCTAGATTTTATTGGTCCAGTCAATCCACCATCATCAACTAGAAACACCTACATTATTACAACCACTAATTATTGTATGAGATGGATAGAAGTAGAAACTTTCAAAAATTACACTACCAAGTTTGTGATGGATTTCTTGGAGGAACACATTGTTACTAGATTTTGAATGTTCTTCACTCTAGTGTGCAATAATGGATCAGCTTTTGCATCAGTATTCTTGACTCAAAGGGTGTTTGAGAATCAAGTCATTATCAAGTTCTCCTTGAATTATTACCTATAAGAAAATAGGGTAACAAAATCTACTAACAAGAACTTGATCACATTAATAAGAGAGCTATTGAAGGAGAATCCTAAAGATTGGCATATGCAACTCAAATATGCTCTATGAACAGATCGAGTAAGGGTCAAGAACACTTTGGGGACTTCTCCATATTTTCTTGTTTATAGACAAGAACCAATATACCTACTTAACCTTAGGATTACTATTTTACAATTCATGAGTGGATATGCTAAAGATGCTGACAATGTACAAATCAGATTGATGAATCTTTTGGACATGGACAAAAAATGGACAGTTGTATTGGAGCACATCAAGCTATCGTCAAGAGATGGTTTAATAAGAGGGCCATGATAATATAATTTAAATTTTTTGACCTTGTTCTACTATGGGATAAGGTGAAAGAAAATTTGGGAAGCCACACCAAGTTTTAGCACTTGTGGATTGGTCCTTATCAAATTGCAAAAATTCTCAGAGAAAACACTTGTAGGCTCAATTCCTTATAGGAGAATTTCTTTTGTTGTCAATCAATGGGAAATTTCTGAAACATTATTTTGAAGCCTAAAAATATTTTTAAAATAAAATTAGTTAGATTTTATTTTTGCAAGTGTGTTTATTTTCTACAAGTGTGTTTGTTTTCAGTTGTGTATTTGCTTCCAATTGTGTGTTTTGTTTCAAACTTGTGTTAGTACATGGGGGTAAGGTGTAGTTGAGATTTTATCTCAAGATATTTTTCTAACTACTTTTTTGGTTTTGATCTTAGGAAGATGTATTTCTTTTTCAAAACATTTTGACAATTGTGTATCTTATAGAAATTGAGCAACAAATGTTCCTTTTAAAAATATGGGGACTGTCAGTCTTGAGTTCAAGATTCTAAACCAACGAGCTCTCAACACTTTGCAAACTTAAAAAATGATTGTCTCAAGTTTTTTCAAATTGAGGTTGAAGACAACAAGGTATGATTTAAACCCCAATTGGTTCAAATAGGAGGGGTCTTCTCAAAGGATTGCTAAGATCATTGTTTGCCGTGAGAGTTTCTAAAAATTTCTAAAAGAGGAACACAAGGGATGTTTACAAAAGATTAAATCCAAGAAATGAAACCAATGTCCTAACTACATAGTCTAAGTGTAGTTAGGATATAGAAAAATAAAATTAAAAAGATAAAAATAAAATAAAATAAAAGAACAATGTTAAGACTAAAGGACTCTAAAAGATCTGATATGGCAATAGATTCATTTTCAAAATGAAGTATCTTGTACTAAAACATTGCTTCATCAAATAGTGATACTATGAACTACATGGAGCAATTATTCAAACGTCGCTAGAAAATTAAAAGAAAGTGACACCCCGCTAAGAGCCCTCAAACTAATTCTCTCATCTGGTCAAGCAAGTGATCAATAAATATCCTTCATGAAGATTCTTAATGAATGAGCCAAGAGAGGTGGAAGATTGTTTCCCTATTGTTGGAAAAAATTGATAGATTACATCCTAAGATGTCAAAAGAAATGAATACATGGATCACACACTGAACGTGAAGGATTTAGATCTTGATTTTTTGACTATAAAGTCATTCAAATATGCTTGAAGTGTTTGGAATTCATTTGGTGTTTAACACACATCGAAAGAATGGTTGCTGATGAAGAAATGCCTTAGTCATTTCTTCCTTTTGTCAAGGCTATTTTTTGTGGTTCCACAATGAATTCCCCATTCCCTAGTAGGAATGGGGACCTCCTACTTTATTTTTAGATCCTAGACTCTCAATCTAGGATCTAGGAAAATTATTAAGGTCTTACCTAGTCCCCTTACTTGCATCATAGGTCCTCACTAGGGAGTCCAATTTTCAAGGGATATTTTTTTTTGCAAAAGTCAAAAGTAAAAAATAAAATAAAATTTGCATACCAGCACACCTAATCTGTTGTTCAAGTGTGCATCATAGTTTGGTGATGCATTGATGTGTAGCTCTGAAGCTGCACAAATGCATACTAGCACACCACCAAAGGTCGATGGGGCTATAAAAGCCCCCACCCCCTCCTTTACCCCACCTAGCTTGTCTTCATTTCACTATATTCCTAACACCATAGCTCCACATCACTTTTGGTGTGCATCACTCACTTTACGCCCTTTAATCTTAATGTTACACTAGATTAGGTGTGGTTCTTTTCACCATTTTACCTACAAACCACACTCGGGTGTGCATCAATTCCCCTCCATGGGTGCATAGGTGTGCATCTTATGTTAAGTAAAACATTAAAAAAAATTCAAGAAAAAGTGAAAACTTTAAACTAGGTGTGTAGTAGCACACCTTACATGGTGCATTGACTTCACACCCAAAACAAAATAAAAAAACAATTGAAACATAAAAGGGTGCACAGTTGTACACCAAATCAGTTGTGCTACTATGCACCTCTCCCTTTTCATATTTGAAAAATTAAAACCTAAATAGGGTACACACTTGTGCACCTATCTAGGTTTTCTAAGTGTGTACCCAAACTCAAAGCTTCAAGAAAAAAACACACAAAATCAAAGGGGGTACATAGTCACACACTTGGCTTGGTGCACTATTGTGCACCCTCTCAAAGCACCTAATCTGGTGTGCAAGTGTGTACCTTATATTTTAATGTTTGTTTTAAGGAAAAAAGGAATAGGGGACAATGATGGGTTTTTGTGCATTTAACCTTTTAGATTTTATTTAAACCTTCTCATTCTTGGTTTTGAACTAATGGACATCTTCATTTTGTCATGTAGATATAATGGCATCTTCATCTGACGATAAAATGGCACCAAAGCTTTTTGTATTCAAGGTTCAAGGTGTCTCATTGAAGTCAAGATTCCAAGATGATTATTTCAAGATTAAGGATACATACTTGGGACACACTAATTTGGGAGAATTCTTAAGGATTTATAACAAGCCCAAGGAGAGATAAACTATAGTATCTACATTAATTTGATTAGGGTTGGTGAATTTAGCTTCACACCTAGCATTAGTACAACCCTCAGAGCTAATAATGACACTAGCACAATACTTTGTTCCTAAGGAAAGGGTGGTAAAGAGTGTAATTGGAGAATTTGTCCTTAACCTCCGACCCGATAACATTTAGAGGGTATTTCATCTCCCTAGGGTAGATTAGTTCATCAAACTGACATATGAGGTAGTAGAAAGGTGGTATAGAGAACACCTATGTGAGGCAACTAAGATCATATAGTCCTCTTATCTTATTAAGAAGACTCCTCTAGGGAAGGTAACAGGAAAGGTGGATATGACAAGGGGGTATATGAAGAAAGATATCAGATACTCTATCATTCTTTTGAGTAGAGTGATGGGTTTTCCAATAGCTAGAGACTTGAATGTTTTCATGGTAAATTTTATTGACACTATCAAGATAGCAAGAATGCCACTTGACTAGGCCACCACAATGAGCAAGAACTTGTGTGAACAATTGGAGGTAGATAAGGACAAGAAGAAGTTCTACATGAATTCATATTTGGTATATCTATTAGTTGCAAGTGAAACAAACTATCCTAGATTATACAAGAGGGTCAGCATGTAGGATCTCAATGCTTGGTCATATATCATCTACCCTCAATTGGTGAAGAAGAAGCTCCCAAGATAGAGAAAAGAATACAAAATCATGAATGATGAATTCATATTTTCTATCATCTGATTCATAGAAGGAGACTATGCAAAACACTTATCTAATGATGTAGTAGCACAAATAATAGCTCTTAGGGCCTATTACATTTATTTCAAAACATTCACATATCTAAGAGTAGCTAGTGCCACTGTCAATCCAAAGAAGCTCCCTAGATATCCTAGTGATAGACTTGTCCTGTTGGAGATTGCATGACAAATTGACTTTGCATATGATAGAGTAAGGAAATAGCACAAACCATGTTGGAAATGGCCCCTAGTCTGCATAGGACTATACCAAGTTAAGTAGAAGCAAAACATTCCATCTTTTGAATGGGAATGTGATTAGTATCCCCCAAAGGAATACAATTATCCAAGGCAATTTTTTGATAATATCAAGAAGGTCCAAATTCTAGCAAGTAGGGAATTTCAGCATGAAGAGGCTATTGAGGATCATTGGATGAATGCAACAAAAAACTATAATGTTTGTATTAGGGACTATTGTAAGATGACTTTGTATCTAGTTGAAAAGGTTTTGAAGGTTTAGATTCTTAAGGAGATATTGAAGCAAGACTCAAGGGAGCTATTGGACCCTCTGTTCAACATAGATAAAATTGGGGAAAGGCACATAATGAATGTTGAGGTGGATAGGGAGGAGAGTGATGATATAAATCATAGGCTAAGGCACATCATTAGGATGATGTAGGATTAGATCAAGAAACCATTTCAACTTTATCTAATACCTAACACAATGGATTTTCACACACAATCCCACCAAGACAAAGGTAAAGGAAAGAAGGTTACTATTGCTACCTTTTTAGCCTAGCCACTAATAATCCCAAAAATAGTATACCAACATGACCACCTAGTTGGATACTATCATGCTTCAGAGAGGAAAGGAAAGGGAAAAAGAAACAGGAGTTCTCCTCAAAGGGCTATAATAGAAGAGGGTGAAGTGCAGGCACCTCCTTAGTAGTAGGAACAAAATGTGCAAGGGTTAGAAGATATTGGAGCTACTCAAGTCTAGGTAGATCCTCAATTGCCAATAGTTGTGCCCAGCCAAACAGGGGGGTGAAATCCAACAAGTCTCTCATCCTCCACAGATATAACCATCATCCCCTTCTTCCTCAAAGAAATAGAAAAAGATCAAGATCCACACAAAGAAATGGTAAAGGGTGATTAAAAGAATGGTTCCTTTCCCATTTGTCTCAAAACCAATTCTGGAGGGAGAAGAAGAAGTGGAAGATGAGGAGGAAGATGTGCCCATACAAAGAAGAGCCTAGCTAGCTAGATCCATAGAATAAGAAAGGAGGAGAAGTTCCACGAACACACCACCATCTACCCCAGAGGAACCTTTCGAAGTAACTTCTTCTAAATATGAAGTACAATAATGGGTGGATGAGTAAGATGTGGAGGGTGAGGATGTATTCAAAATTTTAGATTTTGACTTCATGCCCATATGAATGGAGTTGGTTGGAGATAAGATTAGGGATACCCTAATAGGTAAATCCTAATAGGAGGATTGGATGTAGATTCCACCAAAATCACAAGGCCCTAATCTTACTCTCTCATCCCCACTACAAGTCAGGATGGTGGATAAAGGCTCTGTTACTCCTCCACCTCCAACTTCCAAAGAAGAACAAGTTCAAAAGGAGCCTTCACAAGAGGAGGAGCCACAACAAATGGTAACTAATGAAGTTTCAAAAGAGGGAAAAATGGTTGAATATTATCAACAAGCCTCCCAAGACACCAAGGTGCAAACTATAGGTTCCATGGAAACAAAGACCACAAAAGGAGAGCCTTTGTAAAGAGAAAAAACTCTGAGGAGGAGTGATAAGGGAAAGGAGGTAGCTAAACATACTCCTTCATCCTTGAGAGGTGGGCCTTTATTTGAATGATTTCTAAGGTGGTTGAGGAAGGAAATGATGAGAAATAGGAAACCATAATTTTGTGCCAGCGAAGAAGATATCATTCAATTGGTTGAGGTCCTGAATAAGCTTGAGTCCCAATCACAGGAAGCAAGAGCATTTGCATTTATCAATAGAACTCACGGTCAAGATTTGTTCCCTTAAGTGGTTATCCCTCCTCCTAATGTAGATGTAGAAATCTTAGGCCCATATGATTATCAAATCAGAGAGGTCATGCTCAAAAAGAATGCATTGGATACGGCTAGGTTGATGGTGACCATTGGAATAAAGGCATATTTTAAAAGCATGGACCAAGAAGGGGCCAAACTTAGAACACTTTGAAGGAAAAACAAAATCCTAAGAGGATATTTAGCTGAAGTTGTTGGTCCCCTAGATCCTAGTCACCCCAAGGAGACTCTAAATGCTATACTCAGAGAAGGGAGGGGGTATATCTAGACCCATTTTTGAAAGCCTATTAGCAATGGTGGGAATGTTTTGAAGAAAAGGCTTTCTTAATCATCCAAGGCAATCTAAAGTTACTGCATGCTATGTAGGAGAATGTAAATAAGATAGTAGTAGTTTTGAAGTAGGATTTTAGTATAATGGATAAAGTTCATGCATGGAGCAAAGATTTACAAGTTTTGTAAGCTATAAAAGGGAAAAGGTTTAGGATTTTGATAGATGTATATATAGTAGAAGAATTAGATTTAATTGATGATTAGATTGAGAAGATTGTGGATACCAATAAATTAATAGAGAAATTACATGTGGAGATCCATCGGCTCAAGGACCAAGCCCAAGAGAAAATTTTTGAGGTAGAAGGACATTATAGTGATGCGTATCTAGAGATTTTTGAGGATGATGAATAGGTGAAGTTAATATCCATAGATGTAATAGTGGAGAAATTTAGGAAAATTTTTGAAGAAGCTTCTAATGATGAGGACATTCGGTAGACTTTTAGAATAGAGGAAGCCTTATTAGAGTTGGATAGAAAACTCAAGGACTTTGCTAAGACTTGAATTCAAGTAGACAACTATAGACAAGAGGTCAAAGACAAGTATGAGGCTTTAGATTTATTGGATACAACAGAGATTATTGAGATTATAGAGAAATTCAAGAGCAAATATCTAGACTTAGCTTTGGGATGAAGGAGAATGAAACCCATAAGCCAAAATTTCAATTTTGACACTCAGTAAAATTTTAAGATTTTGGACCCTTTTGAGGTGCACAAGTCCTTAGGTTTGTAGGTTCATTTTTCTAGAGGCATGCCAATTTTTAACTACCAATTCCAAAAATAGAGCTTTCCATGCATCAAAAATGCATTTTGAGAGTAGTTTAACTCTGACAGATGCCCAGTGAAGGATCAACTTCCATTTTTTTGCATTTATGGACACTTCCACTTCAATTGAAGGCTTTCTTATTCTTTATCCTCTCATAAATTCTTTTTTTTTGAAATGTAAGGGCTCATGCATCCAATTAATGAATATAAAATGGATGGAGTCCTACTAAGGACTAGTTAGATTGTTAGTTTGTATATAATTAGTTTGTTTTATTAAATTAAAAGAATATTATTACATGAAGATATCTCTCACTCTCACCACAAATTGAGGAGATGATTTCTTATAAATACTCCATTATAATATGTAATTGAGGTAGCCATTATTTTGCAATAAAATTATGCTTTTGGTGCTCGCATTTGGAGTGTAGTGATTCTTGCCTAAATGTGTGTTATTTTTGCCTAAATGTGTCTTATTTTTTTGGATGTATGTTCATGGAATTTGACTAAGACAAAGGTTTATTGCTTTGTTTCTAGTTTTCAAATCCATTAATTCTGGTGTTTGCTATGGTTTTATGAATTTTGCTAACATATCTAGCTCAAGAAGATATCGTCAAATTGTACCTACCTAACTTTTTGTCTTGCATGAGTGAACTTTCCATGGTCTTGTGATTTGATGAAGAGTGAAACATCATACAATTACTAAGTTTCTCATTGATGATTGCATCAGTGGGATTGAGGAAGCACTGCTCCTTTCATTGGTTACCTACCAATTTCTTTGAAAGCTTAACTTATAGACGTGTTATTTTTAGTAGCTTATGTCCATTAGGGTTTTACTTTCATGTTATTTTCTTTAAAGTTCTTGTTATTTTCTTTAATAACCCCCCTGTTAATTTAGGAATTCATTTTAGTTGCATTGTTAGATTGCATTCATAAAAAATAGAAAATACAAAAACATAGTTCTTTTGTGTGTTTATTTTGAAGCGGTCAACAGATTCTTCATCTCATCCAAAACCAAACAAACTAGCAAAGGCCTCCTCATGAACAATCATATTTATCATTAATAGAAAATATTCTAGTAGGTTGCAAGATCACCTAGAACCTTGGATCCTCATATTAGCTTTTCAAGAGAGGAGTTTAAAAGAATTCCTTTCATTTAGCATCATGCATAATGACAACTCAATAGGCAATCCTATAGGACTTGGTAAGGTGAGTATAGTTAGAGAATGGGCCTTTATAAACTAGGAACAACATTTATCTCAGAATGTTGAGTCAACAATAGTTGCCTCAAGGTAGTGATGGATTAGAATGCCACATGATCTAAAAATAAGAGAACCCCCCTCTCCACAAAACTTGAGTCTTGTTGCAATTAGGATTCCTTGGTATCTTGACTTGGGGAGAAATGAGTACAAATATTGGTTACCATTAAGGTATCAACCCCCCAATTCTCCTATAGCCACTACTAGTAACAAATGACAATGTAGAAGATCATGACATGACTGCTGAAGTTTGGCACTGGAAGAGGCTCAAGAAAAATTATGCTTACTTTGATTATGTGTAGAATGAGCTAGGTGAAAGGACACCTAGTGACTAGAGAGTGTAAGATTGCATCAAGAAGTTCATGATTATTGGTGACCAGAAATAGATGAGTTGCAAGGAATGATGAGCCTCCAGAAGGCCATTATTTTGAAAATCTTTTATCTTGTTTTTAGACAATTATCCTGCATAAACATTTTATGACACTATGGTGTAAGCAAAAGATCTTATGTTTTTATAAATATGTTAACTATATGTTAAGATATAAAGATTGAAGTATATATAGTTTGTATATTCTATATTTGCTTGAATCTATGAACTTCTATAGTTTAATGAAGGAATATTAAATTTTGATAAATGTTCTCTCATCCATGCTATGTTTGGGTAGATTCCTTCCTATAGCTATAGGATTTAAAAAGTGTGATAGTTTGAACATTATACTTTTTTTAACATTGATCATGAAATGAATATATATGTACGGGAAAGTTGTTGTGTTCAATGTTTTTTAGGTACTTTCTATGCATATTCAAATTCAGAATTTCAACGCTAAGTCAAAGCCAACCAAATTGATGAATCACTACAACAAGCACATTATTACATGATTCTCTTATGGTAGCACATGAATATATTTTCCTCAACCTATTATATTCTTGGAGGAGTGTAATCATAGTTAATGATATTTCTATTTTAAACTTTATGATTTTAATTGATCCTCATTGATGGAGTAATCTTAGAAATATGAAGCTATTATAGTTTTCCTTTAAATAATTCCTATTGTAGCTTTGAAAGAAGTTTCTACCGGGAACAAGATAGAATAGATTTTTAGCAGTGTGTAATCTTGTCTTCAAATGTAATCTCTTATCATGAATGAATAGAATAAAAAGTTAAAGTTTCCACCTTCTATTTTGACAATCTTTTCTGTTCACTCATCCAAGGGGGCCTACTTGGTGAGTGAATTGTTTTGTTAGAATAGATTTCATTTTATTGTTTGTTTCTTTGCAAGTTAGACTTATGTTTTTTTTGTGGCCATTGATAATAGAATCATTGAACTATTCCTACAGCATAGGTGCATAGATAGAATTATTGTTTGTAGCATTACTCTAATCTTAAAGAAAAGATGTTTCAGTTCCTAATTTAGTTTCCTTCAACATTTCTTTTCTATTTTAGTTGTAATGACTTAAAGAGGAATTAGAGCATATAATTAATAGCCATGCTTTCAAACTTCCACTCTTGGGTTGACAAAATAAAATGAAGTCAATATGTTATTCTTAAGAAAACACATGATTCTATCTAATCATAGAGTCAATGTGAAAGGATGCTCAATCCTTTGTTACTGAGGTATTTAGCTAACCTACCAATACTATAATAGGAGCTACTAAAATTATTGATGATGATACTATATTGAGAAAAGTATTGAGAACATTGCTACCCATATATGCTATTAGATTTTTTTTCATACAAGAACTAAGATGTATACCAAGTTCTAATTTGACTCTACAAGGTTTGGTAGGTAGGCTCACTACCTTTGAGCTCTTTAATTTTGATCATTTCAAACATAAAAATGTTGAATATGCTTTCACATCTAAGTTGTAAATAAAATAACCTAAGGAGAAGAATAAATAGGTTAAATATGTTTCTAGTGATAGTGACACATGAGGAGAATGTAGAACAACTTGAAGCACTTATAGTAAGGAGATTTCACAGAGGTAAAGGAAAATCTAGAAGTAAGTTACCTATCATGTGTTTTAATTGCAATGAGGTTGGTCATATTGTTGCTAGATGTCCAAAGAAGAAGAATTATAGAAGTGGAGATAAATATAAAAGTAAGAGAGATGAGGATAGTAAAGATTACAAGGACAAAGACAAGAAGTCTTGCTACATTGTAGAAGAGGAAACCAAAGATGGATCTAATGATCATGAAGATGAAGTGGTGTATGTTGCAATGAAGGATGATTCTAATGAGGATGAGTAAATTGCATTGGTTTTTTGTGTGAAAAAGAATGATAGATGGATCATTGATAGTGGATGTTCACATCACATGAATAGAGATAAAAGTAATTCATTCTTTTTGTTGATGACTACTCTAAAATGATGGGTGTTATGTGTCTTAGAGAGAAGTTAGAATCATTTGAGAAGTTCAAATGGTATTTGGCAAGAGTGGAGAAGGAAAAAAGGAAAAGAATGAAATTCTTGAGTACAGATAGAGGTGGTGAATTCATTTCCAATGAATTCAATAACTTTTTCATTGAAAGAGCAATCAAAAGATAGGTACCAACTCTTAAACCTCCGAAGTAGAATAGAATAGCTAAAAGAAGGAATAGATCTATCATGGATTGTGTAAGGACTCTAATGATTGAAAAAAATATTGCTATCATTTATATTTGAAGGAATCTATCATCACTATAGTTCATACCTTAAATTGAGTACAATTGAAGAACTCATTCAAAAACCCCTAAGTTATGGTATGGCTATAAACCTAATGTAAGTTACCTAAAAGTATTTGGAAGTAAATGTTACATCTTGAAATAATTTGGAAAAGGAAAATTTGATTTGAAGGGTGATGAAGGTATATTTTTAGGATATTCTTTCAAGAGCAAGGCATATAGATGTTTGAATTTTTCTACTCACAAAATCATAGAAAGTGCACATGTGAAAGTTGATGAGTTTTTATAAAGGACTGAAGAAGAGAGCAAAAAGGAACTAGAAGATTGTAGGAGATTTGTTTACATTGAACTTGATACATTGCTAGACACATCGATAAATCAAGAGACTTCTACTCTCAAGTCTTCCTCAGTCACCAAGTTGCAAGAAGTTCAAACTAAGTCATAGTGACCTAAGTCACATTCAGATGCTACTAAGTTAATGCCTACCAAGTTTGAGCATCCAAAACCTAAAATTGAAATTCAAGAGGATGACAATGAAATTCATTCAAAAGGAAAGGAACATGTATTGGCCAAGTATGTCAGAAGGCATCATACACCAAATCAAATTATTGAAGAAAAATTAGAAGGTACTATGACAAGAAGTAAGGTAAAAGGTATTTGTTTACTTGCTAATTTTGAACCTTGAAGTGTCAAAAATTTATTGGAAAATGAAAGTTGGATTGAGGCTATGAAAGAAGAAATAGAGCAAATAGAGAAGAACAAAACCTAAAATCTTGTACCTAGGCTTGAAGATAAAAATGTGATTGGAACTAAGTGGGTATTCAAGAATAAGTTGAATGAAGATGTTAAGGTTTAAAGAAAAAAAGCAAGATTGGTATGTAGAGGATATTTTCAAGAAGAAGGCATAGATTATGGTGTGACTTTTTCTCCTATTGTAAGATTGGAAGATATTAGGACCTTACTTGCATATACTACACATAAAGGATTTAAAGTATATCAAATGGATGTTAAATCTGCATTTCTCAATGGTATTCTTGATAAAGAAGTCTACATTGAACAACTTGAAGGTTTTGTTGATCCAGACAAAAAGGGAATGGTCTACAAATTACATAAAGCATTGTATGGTCTGAAACAAGCCCCTAGAGCATGGTATGAGAGATTGAATAACTACGTTATTCAGATTGGTTTCCAGAGAACTAATGATAATAGTAGTTTGTACATTACGAAAAGACTAGATAACAAGATTGTTTTGGCAGAAATATTTGTGAATGATACTTTGTTTATAGGGAATGATGATCAATGCAAAAAAAAATTAGAAAAAAATGAATAAAGAATTTGAAATGTCTATGTTTGGTGAGATTAAGTTCTTTGTTGGTCTTCAAATTTAGCAGAGCAAGAATGGTATCTACATCAATCAGTCTAAGTATATCAAGGAGATACTCAAGAAATTTGATATGGAAGATTCAAACCTAGTTGGAACCCTCATGTGTACTATACTAAAGCTTACCAAAGATGATTATTCAAAAGAGGTAGATTAGACCTTATATAGATTAATGATTGGAAAATTACAATATGCAGTTCATACAAGGCTTGATATTGCTCTTGTAGTTGGTATAGTGGCAACATTCCTGGCAAAACCAGAGAAAATCATATGTTGGCAATCAAAAGAATCTTGAGATACTTGAATGGTACTAAAGATTATGGCTTGTGGTATAAACTTAGAGGAAATTTGGACTTAAAAGTGTTTATTGATGCTGACTGGGCAGGAAAAATTGATGATAGAAAGAGTACAAGTGGTGGAGCATTCTTTCTTGGAAAAGCTTGGTATCTTGGACAAGCAAAAAGAGAAATTGCACATCCCAATCTAAAGCAGATGCAAAGTATGTTCCAGTAGTAGTGAACTATTCTACTATTGTTTGGTTTAAATAATTGTTGGAAGGCATGAAGGTTGAGATCAAAGAACCAGTTGTTATGTTTTGTGATAATACAAGTGCAATTAACATTTCAAAGAACCTAGTGATGCATTCAAAAACCAACCACATTGCTTAAAAATACCACTTTGTCAGAGAATTGGTGCAAGATATGAAAATTAGATTGGAATATGTCCATACAAAAGAATAGATTGTAGACATATTTACCAAGCCATTACCTAAGGATGCATTTTTTTTATCTAAGAGGTAAGTTAGGGGTCATTCCCCTATCTAAAGCTCACTAAAA
Organism: Cupressus sempervirens; assembly: GCA_028749045.1. NCBI lineage: Eukaryota > Viridiplantae > Streptophyta > Pinopsida > Cupressales > Cupressaceae > Cupressus > Cupressus sempervirens. The sequence continues at coordinate 310,532,217 of CM053790.1, read as the reverse complement.
TAAAGTTTTAGTGATGCATCAATAGGAACCAAGTTGAAGATCTATTAGTTGATCCAGCAATGTCAAGGGAACATTACATATGAATTAGTAATCAAGGTACATTGCTACTCATTTGGTATGTGTTGTCTTTGGCATGTGTTGTCAAAGAGGGAGATTTTAATATCATATCTTTCTAAAATTTGTTTGAGGGAGAGTTTGTTGTTTGAAATTAAGCTATGTAATTCCTTCACAGAGGGAGATTACAACATTAGAGAAGTTTATGGCATAAAATGTAAGAGGAAGAAAATTTTCTATCAAAGAAAGACTTGTTTTCAAATTTCATTGTCCTATGACATGTTGTGTTGCCATCAATGCCAAAAGGGGAGATTGTTGGATATGATTTTCTAATTGTGCATTGTATTTGATATTACACAAATGCCATATCAATTGGCAGACAGTGCTTACTGAGCTTAGTTGGTCAAAAAAGAAATTTTCTGTGTCTACCAAGCATTCTTGAAAATTACTTTGCATAGATAGTGTCTACCAAGCTCACTCGGGCATCGAAGGAAAACATGATAGAAAGTAGTGTTAACTAAGCTCTCATGGTTAACGAAGGAAACTTAGTGTTTACCAAGTTCACTTGGTTTCCAAAGGATTTTATAGGATTCACAGTGTTAACCGAGCTTGTATTGGTTAACACCAAAAATCATTTTAGGATCAGTATTTATCGAGTAGGGTCAGTTAATGAAGGATTTTTTTAATTTGAGAAATAAAGTTCAATTGTTTCAAGTATTGATTATAACTAACTAAGGTAGTGATTATTGGTAATTATAACTTGACAATTTGTATGGTATATATGAAAGGTCAAGTTGAGAATTCTAAATGGAATGAGTGAGTGTGCAAGTGTGTTGATTCTTTGAGAAGGAAAGTGTGAGTGAATTTCAAGGATGGTAAGATATCCTTGAGGAGCAACAAAGTTATATTCTACTTAGAAATTCAGTTGCATCTCATTCAAGTCATTTCATTTTTACTCTATTACCATTGTAGTACTAATTCTAAAATATTTTAATAGAGTTGGCTTAACAGTATTTCTAAATCCTCTAACAAGGTGATAGTTCTATTGAATTTCTCTAAAGACCTCTTGCAAGGCCACTCTTAATAGGCTGACTAAATACTCTAACAAGGTCACACCTAACAGTGTGTTTTGTAACCTTTAACTAGGTTGGCTCCTAACAGGGCTCACTTCAAAAGAGTGAAAATCAGTAGCTAGTTACTTGGTGGTTTTTCCCATATTGGGTTTCCATGTTAAATCTGGTGTCTCATGTGTTCATGTTATTTCTTTTATGGTTGCATGTTAATCATTGTGAATGTTTAAGATCAATAATAAGTATAACATACATTGTATTTATCAAGATAGAACAAATTCTATATGTTTACTGAGTGACAACAGTAACTAGTTTTATCAGACATCTAAGGGATCTATGGATTTTTTTTATGGTAATTGATTCACCCCACCTCTCAGTTACTCTATCTATATTTCCAACAAGGGCATTAATTTAAAAGAGTGAGGATTAATAGCATGTTACTGGTGGTTTTTTTCCAAATTAGGTTTCCATGTAAAATCATTGTGTCCAATATGTCATTGAATCTATTATATTTCATGATTACATTTATGTAAAGTTGTTTTGACAGTAACCTACAAAGTTTAATTATTTTATAATCTAATGGATGCATGCATGAAAATGTTTTATAGACATGGATTCACTAAGATGTGAATTTTTTTTTTGTATATCTAGACCTTGGATAACTGATTCACTCCCTCTCTTAGTTATTCTAAAAAATTCCAATAGAAATGTGTGCAATCTATCACCTGGTTGATGCAACATTTGATTGATATGATAAAATATCTTAGACAGAGATTGCTAAGTCTTTGAAGGAAATATAGTGGCAGTGGCCTTGTATGGGAAAGGATCTTAGAAATAGGGAGCCACATTCATCTCTTAACTTGATTTTGGCTAATAGAAGAGCTCCTTGGTATATAATGTTAGACACAGTTAGATAGAGTTCCTGGATTCCTCTTACCTTCTAGCCACTAATGCTTATTTCTCCTTTGTTAGCTAATGTTAAGAATATGAATGATTATGATATGGAAGAGGCAGTGAGAATATGGGAAAAGTACATAAACATGAAGGTCTTTTACTTGAGCTTTGTAGGAGGAGGTACAAAACATAAAACTATTATAGACTACAGAATGTTAGCTAGGGTAGAGAACTTCATATTTGTTGGAGGACCAACAAAAAGAAAAGTTGGGGGAAATGATGAAGCCAATCTAAGGCCTATTTAGTTCATATTTTTATATTCTTTACATAGTTAAGACTTGAGAACTTTATTAGTTTTTGATGAATTTATTTAGACTATTTATACTTATACTATTATATGTGTGCACTTTGATATTTCTAAGATTGGATTAATATGTATATATTATATGGTTACGTAGAATGAAATGATGTATCTTTCTATCTTGCATTAATTTAGTAGTTCTTCCTGTAGCCATGTGATAAGAGAAAATCTAATATGAGATAACTTATTATACATTTTATCTTGGGTATGTAATGTGATTTTTGCACACTAATCTTTTGTAGGAAAATGATGAGTCAGTAATGGAAGAACAAGTCAACATTAGAAGACAAAATTTTGATAAAGAAATGGTTTCTTATTGTGAGTTCATAATGATCCCATGACCTTTCAATTATTTTTTATTGTTATGAACTGTGTCAAAGTAGTTATCAATCATTATGGAATGGATCTAGAAGCCATGAACTCTTGAATTCATGTGCAAATTAAGTGTAACTTATTCCAATATTAAATAAATTTGTGTATAGTCAATCTTGTCACATCCCTAGCATTGGGGGATCCTAGATCTTAGGAGTTCTATTTTATGTTGATGTTATAAATAAGCTAGATTTTATATTCTTGAGTTTGGTTATTCCATGGGAACTCTTTTGTAATATAATAGTAGTGATAAATACAATTTTATTGTTTCAATATGTAATTATGATTTTCTCATGAATAAAATGATACTTATAGTTCTTAATCTCTAAATTGTTATTTATTCACTCTTCTATGGTGGTCCATCTAGGAGTTGAACATAGTTTATATCTAGGTAGGAATCAATCTTTCATTTACATAGAATAAAATTTTTTTAGAACTCTATTTCTCATGTAGCCATATGGTAATAGAATTTTTTGTTGTAATAAGTAAATATCTCAACTTCATTCCTATAGCCTCATTTATGAATACTGGGTTAGATTTCTATTTCATTTCCTATCCTAGTGTTTCTTTCAGCATTTTTTTTACAAGGTCTCAATGATATATTAGATTAATTAAAATATATACTTTGTGGGCATCATTTCAAGTTTACCTCCCTGGTCAAGAATTTAATGAGTTCAGTGTGTTATTCTAGAACATTACTTAGCTCTAATAAAATGTTGAGTCAATGTAAAGAGGATACCCAATCCTTAGATATAGAGTCATTATACTGACCAACTAGAGGCCCCTAAGTCAATCATGCAATTTTTTAAGGATTTTCCATTTATGACCAAGCTAAGGAAGAAATTATCAATATTCTCTATAAAAGTTGCAGATGAGTCATCCAAATATATTTAGGGTATCTGGGATATGAGTCCTTTATCTTTCTTTTCTTTTATTACAAGTGGTACCTCCTCCCCTAATTATGGCTCTCTTTCAACAACATTAATGTTTTCAATTCCCCCTAACTAAGAAAGGGATTTACTCTTATGTTCCTTTATCCTAAACATTTTAGGCAAGGGATCTTTGACAATAATCTAAGATAACATTAAAATCATGTCCATAGGGTCATAAGCAAGAGGTCTACATAGTTTACCCCTAGTTTCTTGCATTTGAATATTAGGCTCCTCCACTACTCTAACAACATCAAGAGTTGACTTCTTTTCTTCTATGATTTTCTTGATTGCCTCTTCACCTTGAGCTTGTAGTTTCTTCTTAGGTTCCCACTTCTTATCCTTACTATCCTTGATCTTGACTACCACTAGATTCTTTTGTTTATGGCCATCATTCATCTTATGGGTTATATCTTTGATGAAAATACCAGATGGTTTTCCACCAGTATTGATTACTATCCTATTCCTTTATATTGTATGTAATGTGAACTTGAGCCACCATCTCAACAATTATTTTACCAATTTCTTCTTTGGATGAATTCCTCAAATTCATATGTTCAACATTTGAAGTCATGTTACACATCCTATCATCATCTTGATCTTCATCATCTTAAAAGATTTGTTTGTGGTATAAATGGTGTATACTTGTCTAATTACTAACATAAACCTTAGATTCTTCTTGATCAAATTTGTCACCACTATCACATAAATTAACCATGTTGCATGCCACATCATCATGGCTCTTTTCTTCCTTCCCTTCATTAGACTATGTTTTTTGATGTGTAGAAAATGATTAGGCAATGGGTATAGCAATCTAGAGAATGAGGAGATTGGTAAATAATACACCAAGAAATTTCATCTATCATATTTATAAAACTCCTCTATAATGGATCTGGTGTGTTCTTTTCATTTGTGCCTTGTACCTTGTGTAGGATTAGCAATGGATTTCCATCCTTCTATTGTATATTATATGGATAGTTCTAAAATTTGGTTTTCCTATTATAATTGTTTTTGAAATGTTGTTTTCCAATAGTATTAGGCTTATTAGCATGGTTTAATGGAGGATTCAAATCCTTAAGTAGATTTAAGACCTGATACATTTTGTCATTCTCAAGCTTTTTAGTCATGAAAGGATTGTCACCTTCCCTTTTATTTCCTCTAGGGTTAAACAATTTGGGTTCATCTCTCCTCCAAGCTTACTAGATTCTCTTTTGTTATTCTCAATATTGACAACAATCTTGAAAGTGTCCCTTAATGTCCTAGGATCTTTATCTCTTATGTTATAGTCCATCTTTCTATCAAAGGTATTGAAATGCATAGTAAGACACACCTTCTCACCTAGTCTCATAACTTGAAATAATTTATATATTCCTTTCTTGAATCTCACATTAAAATCAAATCTTGACTCATTATGATTTTTATTAATGTTATTGTACTTATTCAACATGAAGCTTGCATTGATATTGTCCCCATATTTCTCCTTGAAGAGCTTTTCTAGATCATCCTGAGAACAATACTACCATCAGGCAATCTTCTAAACTAGTCTCTTGAAAATTCAATAAGTGAACACAAATAATTTCATAAAAACATCCTCATGCTCCACTTCATAATAATTTAACATATCAATGAAATTTTTGAGATGCTCTTCACCAATTATGGCATTATTTCCTGAGAATTTAGTAACCTTATCTCTTAAATCATTTGAGATAGGGTGGGGAAAATGAGGAATACCTAAAAAGGTCATTGGTTTTTATCTTTCCATCTAAATAGGCCTCTTCTAAAAACCTAATGCATTTGAATTATTAGGTCCACCTAATCAGGTTTGCATGAGAATTTGGATCTATTGAGATGTAGCTTATTGACTAGCTACAGTGGAAGAAGAAGTTGGTATTGACTGGGAAATTTTTGGGCTATTTACTAGAGGTCCACAAGTTGGAATAGAATGTATATCTTGTGTAATATAATTTGGCCAAGATGCTAAGCTAGATGTGGTTTTAAGGAAATGAATCTTCCTTCTTATATTTGTAGTTATGGTCTCATTTTCTACTTTTTCTAGCTCTTTAGCTAAATCTTCCCTCCCCTTGTTTTCCTTTTACATCTCCAAATCAATCTATGACATAATAGGCTCTTAGAGATAATTTGAGGCTCACTAATGTGTATACCCACAACCTTTTTTCTTTCTTTTATCAAGATTCTTCATGGTAAGATCTATGACATTTTCTTCTATAGGTTTATAGAGTTGGATTTGGGAAATTATAGGTCCTTCCTTCTATTTAGATGGCATTCCTAATCTTGGATTCTTGACTTTATCTCTCCCACATCTCCAAAGATGTATGAATGCAATGTAGAAGATTTTTCTTCTTACCTTTTCTTCTACTCTTTCATAGCTTTCATCCCTCTAATAAAAGCTTCTCTCTCTATGAGATAATTCATGATAATTACTTCCTTTTCCTTTTTCTGAATGAATGTGTTTGGCAATTCCTTAGAAAACTTCTTCCTTAATGTCTTAATCACTGACAATAATTTATCAAGGTCAAAAAAAGTAGTTTATGAACCTATTGGATCATCTAGATCTATTTGATTCCTTTCAATATATGGGACTTGACCTATGTTTGGAAGGTATTTTTATACCCCCACTTATGATTTACTTCTTTAGATGCATTGGGTCTCAAAGTGGTAACTAATATAGAAGAAATACTTTTATCCTGCAAGATTCTTTCTTTTGGTAATAGGGTATTGAACATTTCACCTAGACACTTAGTATTCTCATATTCATAATTTAACAATGAAGATTCTCTATCTACCACATGATGATATTAGGCATGGGTTGAGGTATTATCATGGGGTATCCATGCATGGATAGGATCACCTTTCTTCTTGGGTTGGTTTTTCCTACCTATATTAGGTAGTTTTATGTACAAAGCCACTTCTAGATTTGCCTTCATGTATGATCTTGTATTTTTCCTCCTATCTTTCATTTTAAACAACATTTAAAATATATAGCACTAGCTACAAATTTTTTTGACTATGTCACAAACCATTGAGAGGAAAAACTTTTAATATGGATAGAAGATAGAAAATAATATGAGAACATAATGTTTGACTACAAATCTAACACAAGAACTATCACAATGCACTTTTGTAAATAAAAACTTTGTCACATAGACAAGGAACTATTTGGATAGAACCCACATCACATACTTCCTATTGTATTGGAATTTCATAGATTCTCAAGGTTTTTCTATTAAAATAAACCAATATGTGATTGAAAAAAGAACAAATTATACTAGTGACTCCAATATTTTAACAATGATTTCTTCATAGTTCCCTAGTAGAGTCACCATTTTATTGGCTTCTAATCGGACAAAATTTTGACAACCTCTTATTGGATCATAATACCTATTGTTACAAAATTTTGCACCCATGTCCAAAGTTTTTACCTAAGGACAACTTTTTGAAACATGGAAACAACCTTCAAGTGTAGGACATGCACTTTGAGGCCAAATATTTGGAGAAGGCCAACTTCCTTACTATCAGGGTGCACCTTCTTGGTCTGACTTTTTCTGCAGTAAAAAATTTTCAGTTAAACCATAGAAAAGTCAGATGTTCTATGTCTAAGTGAAGTATAAGGTTTTGGATAAACCATCTATAAGAAATATTCGCCATGTAAGCCTTACATTCATCCCTATTCATAAATGGTCGGGCGCAAAATTTTCAAATTTTAAAAGGAAGCGAATATGCTTTCGTATTCCTTTTCCTCTCTCCCGGGTTACCTTTTTCCTCTTTGTCCCAACCGTCAGATCCGATTAGATCTACCGTTGGCGTTACCTCGCTATTGAAAGTTGCATGCTCATTAAGTATAGCGAGATAGCAAGTATTGAGCTTGTAAGCGGTGGGACCATGAAGTGAAGGTGCGGCGATCAGAGATTTTCTATTTAATTGCTTCATTGTGCAGGTACACTTTGCAATTCACCATAAAAAGGGGGAGAAGGACCCACTAGAATATTTGACATCAGAGCCAGAATGTTGATGTTTCCGGAAGTTCCGCCACTTCGCTATCGGAAAATTGAGGTGCTTCACCGTTAGCGAAGTAGCCAGGCCACGTGAAAATCTGAAAATGATGACATTGCATCTTGCTTGTATCATAATTACATTAGGTGGCATGACCTGTCATAAATACTATTGTCAGAATCAGTTTTAATTAACAGAAGTAATTACTGGGTACCCCCTTGCTTTTTCCGGCACGGAATCCTTTAAAGTGCTGAAGCTCGCTACCTCGCTATCGAAAAATTGAGGCGCTTCACCGTTAGCGAGTTAGCGAGGCCCCGTAAAATGGTAAAAGATCAGCAAGATCTATGATGACGTGTAATGGCAGGTGACTGTGATAAATTTTGACATGTGCCAGCTATGCAGAGATCCGATTCTCATTAATACCTACCTGACTAAATGTACAAGAAATCTGGAACATCAGCTTGAAGTAAATCAATGGAGCTTGCTATCTCGTTATGAAGAGTTGCAAGGAAGATAATTACAGTGACATAGCAAGATGGGCCCACCGCCTTCTTTCTTAAGAAGTCCTGTAGCGTATCTTTCGATCATTTCTTGGTCCGACCAACGGCTGTCGCCGCCTCGTTATGGCAAGGTGCCAGTTCTTTATGCATAACGAAGTAGCGACATGCTGACACGTGTTCTCCATCGTCAGTGGGTCTAAAGGTAAGCACCATCAAAAGAAGGAATTATGTACGTGGCAAGCTCTCATTGGGTAAAATAACTGACATGGCAAACATAACTCCTAGTTGTTCTCTTTGTACCGCATGATCGTAGGATCTTTGAAGATCAACGGCGCAGTTTTAAATAAAAAATGTAGTGCCACTCTTCGTATTAATTAGACAAGAAAGCTTCGTCCGTGAGAAAAAATAGAGTATAATACAGAGAGATTGCATCGGTTTCATTTCACGCGAGAAAAGATTGAAGCCATTCTTGTGCAGAAGCTATTACTGAAAGAAAAGCGTGCCAAGGTTGATAAGAAATTGTCAAGTTATCTGTTCGCTGAAATTTTGCAAGAATTCAAAGGAGAATTGAGACAGAATTCAAGTAAGTAAAACTGCCATCATCTTTGTGAGCTTATAAGTTTTAAAGAGGATAGTCCAAGATGCCTCCTAAGAAGGGATTTACAGGAGCAGTAAACTACCTGGATAGAAATGTGCATGATGATTTGCTTGAGTTACTTCTTGAGTCCACTGTAGAAATGGTGCAAGTTAAGAGGTTAACCTCACTCAATCCTCGGCTTAGGGTAGCTGATGGATTGTATGATAAGGGTAATTGGGTCCGGGATGCTCAAACTGCTCAAACTGGTTTGAGTTTATTCAAGAAATGGTTTGCAGAGAGAAAGTTATATGCCCCTCATGCCAACATTTGGAATTTTGATCTTGGGAAGCTTGTTGTCCCCAGTGTGTTTATGGATTTTGACCTACTTGAAGCCATAGCAAAAAACTATGACCAAGCCACTAAGGTAGTGAGGAGAATAGATGGTGAGGCTTTAGTTACCATCAGTCCCGAGGAGATTAGGAAGGTATTCAGTCTGGGACCCCTCACCATGTATCATGTGCCCATTAATCTGATAGATTTAGAAAAAGAATATATATCCAAGAGGGATGTAGTTAGACAGGGTGCATTGAAAGCCCACATAGGCCGAATTGGAGGCCTCCCAACCATAACATCATCTTCTAAAGAGCCCTTTAAGAAATCATGTTTTAATACCAGGGCAGTGGAGATATATAGGACCCTGTGCAGAGTCTTCGGAGAGGGCGAAGAAGACTTTATTCCGGTGAGCTTCATGTATATGATCACCCAAATCTCTTCTTTTGGTGTGGAAATAATTTTTGATTTTGCATCTTACTTGGCAAATGAGATTCATCATGGATTGGTGGGGATTGCATAGGGCAAGGTGGAAAAGGTTTGGGGTCAGTATTCCTTACTGATGCATATGTTTCTTTTTAAAGGGGCCACTTATTTTGGTAAAGAAATGGTTTTAAATAGAGAACAAGAAGGGGAAGCACTACCAGTCCAATTATGGAGTGCAGACATGACCTGGGAAGCAGAAAATGCTAGCTTCGTTAGATTTGATAGGCACTTTGCCTCCAAACTAAGGTGCCTCTTATTGAGTGACAATCCCAGAATCCCTAAGGCATTAATGCACCTTGTCAAGCCTATGGAAAAAACCCATAATCTAAAAGTGTCACATAATTGGGGAGATATTATCCCATATTCAGTCTCAACGGTCATCAGGGTCTATGGTTTCAAAGGAACACCCCATGTGTTACCCTATCAGGTACCCTTGAAGGTAGGGATAGCTGAATTTTTGTGGCAGTTGGGAGGAGTGGAGGAGGCCTTTTTGCACAAAAGGGGGACAGGATCAATTTTTCCTACTTGTACTATAGCCCACCAATTTGTGATAACTAAAGAAGGGTGGGCCTTTCTCCATAAATTTTTGGATCAATACAAAATGGCAGTGTCTCACTCTCGTTTTTGTGATACAGAAGGTTTCTTTAACTCTGCCCTTAGATTGAGAATCAAGCTACGTCCAGTTCAGCATGAATTCTATTTTCCAGAAGATGTAATAAGAAATGAATATTCTCTCCATGAGCAAGAAATAAAGAAAGAAAAATGGAGAGTCTATTCAAAAGTTTTGGAATTCATTAATTGTTTTGATAAAAATTTCAGTCCTCTTAGTAATGCTGCAAACAATGCAGATAAAGTACATAAGCTCATGAGTAATTTCTCTCAGATAATGGAGGTAATGAATGAGAAGAAACAACATTTTATTAATTCTTTTCCAGATAAAGCCAGAGAAATTATGAGAAAATTGGGTTTCACTCCCAACATTGGAGTAGGTCCACTGGTGGTATGGAAGAAAACAGGATATACTATTGTCCGACAGCAGGTGCCCATTGTGCATAAAGAAAAATAGATTGTTGGATCCACCAGCACTGTCCTAGAAGAAAGACCCCCTGAACCTTCCCCCAAAAGAAGGAGAATAATAAGGGAGGAAGAATCCCTTGATGAAAGTGGCTCACCTTCTCAAACCCCAATAAGAGTTGAGGAAGAACAACTCACCAATGAGCAATTTGAACAAATGGGGTCACAAGGAGAAATTTTTGTTACACAAGCAGAGATTGATGAAGGGAACCCTCAGGAAACCCCTGTACCAAGTTTTGAATTAACTACAGCAGATTTCAAAGGAAGGGAATTCGACCCTGTTTTGGAACAAGCCAGTCAGCATTTTTTGTCTGATAACAATTTTGTAAGATATAGGGCTTTCCATCATAGATGAGTTAAATAAAGAAAAGAATGGACTAGACTCTCTTGCACAGAAGTGGAGACAGAGGAATAATGATGTTACAATTGTTTGTATATCTGCAGTTCAAATGCCTTATCATCAGGTTGAAAGAATTTTTGATTTATTGAATCAATTAGATAATTTTGAAAATAAAAGAGATTCTTTACAGAGGAAATTGACACTCTGTTTTTCAAGATATCTTGCTAAAAAATTCACCCTATTTCCTTGTGCCTTAGAATCTGTTGATACAGTAAAGGAAAAGGACAAATGGAAAAAGGAAATGGATGAATTATTTGATAACAGAATAACAAACATCATCAGTGAGACTAGCTGTTGGTTTTGGGCAAAGACAAATGAAGAGCTGGTAAAAATACAACTGTATTATGCTGATATAAGAAAAGAATTCGATGAATTAGAAGAAAATGCCAATTCTTTAATAAAGATACAAAGAGAAACCCTAAGTTTTGATTGGCCAAATGATGATACTTTCAACAGATGGAAAGATCAGTTTAGTGAACAGATGTCAGGAGAAGATGACGAGGAAGATGTAAGAGTAATAGTTACTCTTGTAGTCAGCAATGATGACATAGAAAATCCCCAGGTTAAAGTGATTTTGCATGTAACAGAAGATGATACATCACTTGCACTCCTTATGGGTATGTACTCTGAAGATGAGGAATGATTGTGAGAGCAGATCATAACAACCAAGAAGCATAATAGAAAGGGACCCGCCAAGAAGTGTTGTTGTAATCAACCTTTCTGTTATTCTTGTTTTTTGTTTTTCAAAAGAAGGACACCTGTCACCTACTGTAGCCTGAAGCTTGTTGCATCTCACATTATTTAAGTGAGATCCCAAGGCTAAAGATGGGTCCGAATTTGGTTTTCACTAAGTGTTGTGCTTAGTTCTTTTTTGGTCCAAACATTTTTGGAAAGAAATTTATAGTATGCTTTTTCTGTCAAAATTTCTAAGATATGGATGAATGTAGAAAGAACTGTGCTTCTTCTCTGAAGGTTTTTCTGGGTCTTTTGTAAAGGATATATCATTTTCAAAAGAAATGAATACAAGTTATGAACTGTCCCCATATCTGTTCTTCTCTAAATTTTGTCTCCTTTTTAATACTGAGCTACCTTGATGTTGTGTGAGTAAAAGCTTATGCAATTGATTGCAATTTAGTAAGACTGTACATCCATTTGTTATTGCTGTTAATTCAATGGATTAAGTAAAGGCTTTGATGAATGTGATGAGGTTGCTTGGGTGTTAATAAGGATTTTTGAATGATAAATTCTGGTAAGAATTGCTGATTAAAATTCGTTGCAAGGCAACAAATTAGATCTAAGAATTTACTTGACTCTAAATTCCCAATGGATTAGGCACTGATCGAAAGTATTTCAGCCAAAAGAGAAGTATATTATAACTAGCTTTTTCAAAATACATCATAAAATCAATTTTCATTTATCTTTCCTGTAAGATTTTCAAAGTTGGCCAGCACTTGCCTGCCTAGATTGTTTTAGCTTCATTTAGCCATTGTTGTTGGAAACATCTGTAGAGCTATAGAAGATTTCTTGGCCATATCTGTTCAAGGGATGTGTTTATCAGTTATTTACCTATATGTTTAAGGATTTAGAGATGAGAATCAAAATGAAACTAAGGATAATTCTCATACAATTATTCCATCTTTGAACCATCCCCGGGTGCACCCTCCCTAGTTTTACAGAGCCAAAAGAGTAGAAAACTGTCTAAAGTTTTATTGAAGTTGGGTCCTAATACTTTGCATATGCAAGTGATAATGAGAATTGGCTATTCTTTAGGTTGTGTATGTACTGATATCTAGGTACTAAGCCTTTTTTCGCCTAGTAGTTTTAGTACTGTTAACATCAAAATAAAACACCAACAAAATGGCGACTCTGCTGGGGACTCATTAGTGTCAAAACTTGAGAATCTAAAGAAGATATAAACCCAAGTACCATTGCTACACACTGACACATCCAGCTTATCCGAGTGTCTTATCTAACAAGCAAGAGTTGCAATCTTACAACATCAGTGATTGATCTCTTTGTGCCGTATTTTTGTTCCCGCTCATGTATTGTTTTCTTTCTGTCAGTAAGGAGTGTTATTATATTTTCCCAAAAAAGGGTGGCGACTCAGTCAAGGTTTTGAAGCTAGTGCTTATTGTAACAAAAGGAGAATATGGCTGACAAGAGAAAAAACACAAGGGCTTACATGAGGACCAATCCCAATGTATCAATGTATACTGATTTACCCCAAGGTGGTAGGAAGAACCAAAATAAGAAAAGAATAGATCCAAATCCTACTTGGAAGCCTAGAGGTAATGCCTCTGTAAATTCCCATTATCAACCGATAATAGCAAGAGAATCATCTTCGCTTAGTTCTGAATCCAAAAATACAAGACTTTTAGGAGGTATTTTCAGTACCCCATTACCAGATCAGAGAGTTTTTCAAGATAAAGACGTATCTACTATGGGAATTGCTTCACCCAGACCAAGGCCTGTAGCAGATATAAATTGTAGGCTAGGATTCAGGAGTTCATCTGATAACCTTTTTAATCCCAGAGTAGCCCCATATATGGAACCGAACCTTATAGATCTAGATGATCCTGCTGATTCCGAGGCAACCTCTGCTGATTCTAAAGAAGTGCAATCTGAAATAGGATTTTTGAAGAAATGGATTGCTGAGGAAGAAGCTAAGCGCATCCGTCTTGAAAAGGAAAGGGAGCGAGCCACTTTGGATGCAATAATAGAAAGAGATAATTTGCTAAGAAGGATGGCTGCTTTGAAAGAGCAAAATAAAAAATTAGAAGAGAATACCCCCACTCTCCATCAGGACGTCTTAGGAAATATTGATAATCTAAGAGCTAAAGTTCAACAATAGGAAAAACTCCTAAATCAAAGACAAGAACCAATTATTGCTCAAGTTCAAGCTTATAAACCCATTCAAGTTAATCCAATAGAGCCCACTGGAACAGTTCCAGATAAAGGGAAAGGCAAGGCTATAGGAATCCAAATAAATGAGCCTCAAGCTATACCGAGCAAACCTATACAACCCTCCATATCAAAATTAGATCTAGAACTAGAGAAGGCTCGAAAGGAGAAGGAAGACCTTGCAAAAGAACTTGAGAAGGTTGAAAATGAAGCTCAGGCCACAGAAACCAGAAGGAAAATCCAATTCATAAAGTCTAATTCTGCATTGAATTCATGGCCTAGTTTGTCTATCCCACCTACAAATCCTGCACCAGTTAATGCTCCCATAATCCCGACTCAGAAAGCACCCCAATCTGCTCCTACCTCATCTTCCAATATTGGCACTCAAGTCCCATTTGTCCCACCACAGCTATCCCAAGCTGCTCTCCTAACTCAAGCTAATCCAGCTAGTACCTCTAATGCTCCTGGTTTCCAGAAGAAACCTATATACATCGAAAAATATAGACAAATATCATTTGCCGGTATTCCTGGTGCCCCCCATCCCATATCTTTTGATTTAAGGGATAAAGTGGTGAAGTTTTCTGGAAATAATGCTGTTACTGGTGAAGAACATTTGAGAATTTTCATTGACATGCTCAATGATTATGAAGTTGAACATGAGGACATGGTGATGAAATTATTTGTGCATTCACTCACATAGGATGCAAGGGATTGGTTCAGGAGGTTGCCTGATGATAGTATTACTTCATGGAGTGACTTGGAGAAATTGTTCAAGGAACAATATGGGGACAATACCAATGCAGGATTCATGTTGAATGAGTTCAACAATATCAAGAAGAATCCAAATGAATCCACATTTGATTTCAATGTGAGATTTCAGAAAGGGATGTACAAACTATTTCAATTTATGCGGTTAAATGAAGACGTCTGTCTTACAACCTATTTCAATGCCTTTGATAGCAAAATGGCCTACCAACTGAGAGATAAGGATCCAAAAACTCTGAGAGATGCCTATAGAGTTGCAGTGAATATAGAAAATAATAGAAAGGCCTCTGGAAAATTAGGGAGGAGGGATGATCCTAAGCTTTTCAACCCTAAGAGTAATAATAAAAGGGAAGGTGACAAAACTCCCATAGGAAAAAGGCCTGAAGAACCTACTATAGGCTATGTTTTAGAAATGCTTAAGAAAATGAATCCCACTAATTTCAATAAGACAAATGTTACTGAGAGAGCCCCTGTGAATAACAGCAATTTCAATAGACAACCTAGGATGTAGAATTACCCTTACACCACCCAATGGAAAGATGGTAAACCAGTTCCTAACCAGATCCAAAATATGAAAGATAAGGGTACCCCAGACCCCCTGCAAAGGAACACTGTAAATATGAATGATGATGTGCCTTGGTGCATTATATGCCAATCACCTCATTCTGCTGATTATTGTGTTGTTGCCTAGTCGTTCGCCCAAGCTCAAGGAGTGCAAGCAGAAGAAGAAACAGAAGAAAAAAACCATGATGATATAAGCTGCAATATGGCGAACACATCTGATGATTTGATAGATTCTGATTCAGAAGAACCTGAGAATGATGTTACCAGCTAGAGAATTGCTTACCAGTTACATCATCAGCAAATATTTTCAGATGATGAAAAGAATGATACAGATAAGGTATGCAATACATTTTCTGAAGTAGGTTTCACAAACCTAAGAATCCCCTCCAAGGAGGAAATTGATAGAATTACAGCCGAAATGATTTCACAAGTCCACAATAATTACAATTTGAGAAATAGAGCAATAAATAATGAGGCAGGAAGGCCATCTAGTATGTTCATCAAAGACACCACTCATAAGACAGATGATCAGCACAAGAAAGTTAGTATAGATGTGTCTAAGATCAAGGAGAACAAGGGTCAAAAATGGGAACCAAAAAGGAAGGTTCAATTTCAGAAAGGTGAAGCAACAAAGACTGTAGTACAACCAGAGAAATCAAAACCGGATGCTGTCAAGCTAAAAGTGATACCCACTACTCAAAAGACTCTGATTCCAGGTACTATTGTAAAACCTACTGTGGTTGAACCTATTGATATGATTGCCATGTTATCTCAAATTACTGTGAAAGTACCCTTGTCTGAGCTCTTTAGAATTGAAGAGCATAAAAATAAGGCTTTGTCATGGTTGGGTGGAATAGCAAACAACAATAGTATTGATAATCAAGTTGTAGCCCAACAGACCCCATTAATAATAGAGGACAATGGTATTATATCCCAGATTCCTCAGATGTTCTTAGATGATTCATCAGTTGTGTTCATACAAGATATTGATCCTTTTTTCCTTAGTTTAATCATAAAAGGGAAAACCTTGAAAAATTGTATGATAGATTCTAGAGCTTCCAACACTATAATGCCTTTTAAAGTAATGGAAGCCCTAGGATTGAAGGTGGATACTAAGCAAGGTAGATGTCGAGGGATGGATGCTAGAGAGGTTCCAGTAATAGGTACTATAAATGCCTTACCATTTAAACTGGCTGCATTTCCTGAGGTGGAATTAACCATGTCTGTCCTTGTAGTGGATATACCCCCACATTACGGGATGCTACTTTCCAGAAAATGGAGTGCCGCCATGGGGGGAAGCCTACAATGTGACCTTACTTATGCCACTTTCCATATAGGGGACAAAGCTATCAGGGTAAATAGGGAACCAAGGGTTAACCACATCTTAGGTGAAGAAATTGACAAAGATACCACCTATTTCCTAGACACGGGGATTAATGCTTTCAGGGATGAATTAATTATTCAGGAAGTGGAAAACTTACCTGATATCATTGAAAATGAGGTTGAATGTTGCATGAATTCACCAAAACTGTGGACAATGTTCTTTGATGGGGCTAGTTCTAAAGAGGGTGCAGGGGCAGGTGTAGTCTTTCTGTCCCCTGAAAATAACACCTTCAGGTATTCATTCACCTTGAAGTTTGCTTGCACAAATAACATTGCTGAATATGAAGCATTGCTGCTAGGTCTCAAAGTGGCCACACATCACAAAATTAAGAAATTGTGTGTCATAGGGGATTCTGAATTGATCATCTCTCAGATTAAAGGAACATACTCCTCAAAAAATAGGAGATTAAAACAATATAGAAACGCGGTCTGGGATCAAATAGAATTCTTTGATGCATTTGGGATCTCATGGAGAGATAGAACCCAGAATAAAATGGCTGATCTTCTGGCCAATGTAGCTATCAAACCAAAAGAAATATCATTTGCAGGAATCTCCCAGATTGAGATTCAAAATAGACCTTCTATACCTGACAACATTGACAATTGGCAGGTGTTTGAAGATGACAAAGATATCACAAATTTTTTGCTAAATGAAGACAAATACCATGGGCAGGCGATGGACTGCAATGGACTAATTGAAACCATAAATGGGAAGGAAACCATTTTTGGTCAAGAAATCATGCAATTAAAAACAAATAAGATGCCTAAGGGGTTGGTAGTCTTGGAGAACATTTTTGATAACCAAGACAGAGTAAGATCAGAAATAAAGGACCCCAAACCGCAGGAGCTAGAAGAAGTGAATTTGGGAACGAATGAAATCCCTAAAAAGGTTTACATCGGCCAAGATCTGCTAGTTCAAATCAGAAAAGCATTGATTGACCTACTTAGAAAGTACAGGCATGTTTTTGCTTGGTCATATGATGACCTTAAAGCTTATAGGGAGGACCTTTTCCAGCATGTCATACCATTGAAAGAAAATGTAAAACCCTTTAGGCAAAAGCAGAGGCCAATAAATCCCACCCTTGCCCCAAAAATGCAGGAAGAACTGACAAAACTGAGAGATGGTGGAATAATCAAACCAATTAGGCATTCCACTTGGGTTTCAAACCTTGTTCCTGTAAGAAAAAAGAATGGAGATATTAGGCTTTGTGTGGATTTTAGAAATCTAAACATTGCATCTCTAAAAGATAATTATGGCTTACCTAATATGGAAGCCATGTTGCAACAAGTGACCAGCTCTGAATTAATGTCAATGATGGATGGCTTTTCTGGATATAATCAAGTTCTGGTAAAAGAAAGTGAACAGTTCAAAATAGCCTTCACAACCCCTTGGGGAACGTATGTGTATGTGAGGATGCCTTTTGGCTTGATTAATGCAGGAGCTACTTTCCAAAGAGCCATGGATGTAGCATTTCATGAATATATTGACAAATTTATGGTTGTGTACCAGGATGATCTTACAGCGTATTCTAACAAGGCTGAAGATCACTGCAAACATTTGAAAATTTTTTTTATAAAAGCCCTGGAATATGGGGTATCCCTAAACCCAAAGAAATGCTCATTTGGGGTCACAGAAGGAAAGTTATTAGGACACATAGTGTCCAAGGATGGGGTAAAAATAGACCCAGAAAGGGTAATAGCTATTGATAAAGTTCCTAAACCTAAAAACGTGAAAGGTATACAGTCCTTTTTTGGCCAAGTTAATTTTTTGAGGAGGTTTGTTACAAATTTCGCTGAAATCAGTAGACCCATTTCAAAAATGCTCAAGAAAGGAGCTGTTATAAATTGGAATGGTGAACCTTCACAGGCATTCCAAGATATAAAGACTGCGATAAAAAATGCTCCAGTGTTGAAGACCCCAGATTATACAAAACCCATGCATATCTTTTCTTTTGCATCATTCCATACTGTGGCTGCAGTTTTATTACAGAAAAACCAAGAAGGGTATGAACAGCCTATTGCTTTTTTTAGCAAATCCCTGCAGCATGCTGAACTGAAGTATGAAATAAATGAAAAACAAGCATATGCTTTGGTAAAGGCTGTAAAAGCATTCAGAAGTTATTTGGTAGGTGCTACTATTATTGCCTTTGTACCTAGTGCTGCAGTTAAAGATATTTTCTCTTAGCAGGAAGTGTCAGGAAGGAGATGCAGATGGATCAATAGAATCCAAGAATTTAACATTGATATGCAGATAACTAAGTTAGTCAGAGGTCAAGGTTTGGCCAAACTTATGGCCGAAACTAACCTGGAAGCTAATCAGATAAACCTAGTAAATGATGATTTCAGAACTGATTTATGCGACATGGACCAGTGTGACTGGTACATTAATGTTATACATTATTTGCAACACATGGAAGTTCCTCCCCATCTGCCTAATAATGAAAAAAGGAATATTAAATTGCAAGCCATCAGGTATGTAATTGTTCAAAATAACTTATGGTGGAGAAACTTTGAAGGAGTTCTGTTGAAATGTGTTGACAGAGAAAGGGCAAAAGAGATTTTGAAAGAAATGCATGCTGGAGTATGTGGAGGACATTACATGGCCAAAACTACTGCGCATAAGATAATGAGAACTGGTTTCTGGTGGCCCACTTTGTTCAAAGATGCTCAAATTATGGTTAAAAAATGTGATCCTTGTCAAAGATTTGCTGGGAAGCTGAAATTCTCAGGAAATACTCCACTGAAGCCAGTTGAAACTAAAGCACCTTTTCAACAATGGGGTTTGGACTTCATAGGAGAAATTTTTCCCAAGTCCAGTACTGGCTATTCCTAGATTCTGGTTGCTACTGACTACTTTACAAAATGGGTAGAGGCTATCCCTACCAGAAATGCAACGAGTAAAGTAGTAAATAATTTCTTATTGAATAATATCATTTCCAGATTTGGATGTCCACAGAAAGTTGTCACAGATAATGCTATGTGTTTTAGGTCTAAGAAATTCATCAAGTTTTGTGATAAATATGGAATGACAAGAACAACGTCTGCCCCATATCATCCACAAGGGAATGGACAAGCTGAGTCCACAAATAAAAGTCTGTTGAAAATCATTAAGAGAACCTTGGATGATAATAAAAGGGCATGGGATTCCAAGTTACAGTTGGCAATATGGGCTGACAGAGTAACTGTAAAGAAGGCAATTGGGGTGGCTCCATTTGATTTAGTGTTTGGAATTCAAGCTAGAATGCCCCAGAAAAATTTGATGGGATTATACAATTACATCCAGTCATATGATGAAGATACTACTGATGAAATGAAAGAAAGAATGAATGAACTGGTAGGATTGACTGAAGCCAGAAGAGAAGCATCTCTGAGAAATAAAAAATTGTAGTTACAAGTCAAAACACTCTATGATAAAAGAACTGTAAACAAGAAATTTGAAAATGGAGACCTAATCTTAATGTGGAACGCCAGAATTGAAGATAAAGGAAAACATGGCAAATTTGATCCCATTTGGTTAGGCCCATATCTCATTGAGAATGCTTGGGGTGAAGATTCCTACATAATCAAAGATGTATTTGATAATATTCTTGAATTGCCAGTTCATGGACAGTTCTTGAAGAGGTATTTTTCTTGAAAAAATACTTAATTTCTTCCATGAACATTAGTTTTAGGTTTTCCTGGCATCCTATTTTCTGTAAATCCTTGTACAGTCTAAGTTTTTGTTTTTGTGTGTTGCTCTATGCTCTCTGAAGAAGTGTCATTTCCTGGATGTGTGGTCTACTCTCCCATAGATTCTGAATCCTTGCATAGACTCAAGTAGTCTATCATCCCCAGACAGAGCCACTGTTGGTCTGACTTTTTCTGCAGTAAAAAATTTTCAGTTAAACCATAGAAAAGTCAGATGTTCTATGTCTAAGTGAAGTATAAGGTTTTGGATAAACCATCTATAAGAAATATTCGCCATGTAAGCCTTACATTCATCCCTATTCATAAATGGTCATGCGCGAAATTTTCAAATTTTAAAAGGAAGCGAATATGCTTTCGTATTCCTTTTCCTCTCTCCCGGGTTACCTTTTTCCTCTTTGTCCCAACCGTCAGATCTGATTAGATCTACCACTGGCGTTACCTCGCTATTGAAAGTTGCATGCTCATTAAGTATAGCGAGATAGCGAGTATTGAGCTTGTAAGCGGTGGGACCATGAAGTGAAGGTGCGGCGATCGAAGATTTGCTATTTAATTGCTTCATTGTGCAGGTACACTTTGCAATTCGCCATAAAAAGGGGGAGAAGGACCCACTAGAATATCTGACATTAGAGCTGGAATGTTGATGTTTCCGAAAGTTCCGCCACTTCGCTATCAGAAAATTGAGGTGCTTCACCGTTAGCGAAGTAGCGAGGCCACGTGAAAATCTGAAAATGATGACATTGCATCTTGCTTGTATCATAATTACACCAGGTGGCATGACCTATCATAAATACTGTTACCAGAATCAGTTTTAATTAATAGAAGTAATTACTAGGTACCCCCTTGCTTTTTCTGGCACAGAATCCTTTAAAGTGCTGAAGCTCGCTACCTCGCTATCGAAAAATTGAGGTGCTTCACCGTTAGCGAGTTAGCGAGGCCCCGTAAAATGGTAAAAGATTGGCAAGATCTATGATGACGTGTAATGGCAGGTGACTGTGATAAATTTTGACATGTGCCAGCTATGCAGAGATCCGATTCTCATTAATACCTACCTGACTAAATGTACAAGAAATCTGGAACATCAGCTTGAAGTAAATCAACGGAGCTCGCTATCTCATTATGAAGAGTTGCAAGGAAGATAATTACAGCGACATAGCGAGATGGGCCCACCGCCTTCTTTCTTAAGAAGTCCTGTAGCGTATCTTTCGATCATTTCTTGGTCTGATCAACGGTTGTCGCCGCGTCGTTATGGCAAGGTGCTAGTTCTTTATGCATAACGAAGTAGTGACATGCTGACACGTGTTCTCCATCGTCAGTGGGTCTAAAGGTAAGCGCCATCAAAAGAAGGAATTATGTACGTGGAAAGCTCTCATTGGGTAAAATAACTGACATGGCAAACATAAATCCTAGTTGTTCTCTTTGTACTGCATGATCATAGGATCTTTGAAGATCAACGGCGCAGTTTTAAATAAAAAATGTAGTGCCACTCTCCGTATTAATTAGACAAGAAAGCTTCGTCCGTGAGAAAAAACAGAGTATAATACAGAGAGATTGCATCAGTTTCATTTCACGCGAGAAAAGATTGAAGCCATTCTTGTGCAGAAGCTATTACTGAAAGAAAAGCGTGCCAAGGTTGATAAGAAATTGTCAAGTTATCTGTTCGCTGAAATTTTGCAGGAATTCAAAGGAGAATTGAGACAGAATTCAAGTAAGTAAAACTGCCATCATCTTTGTGAGCTTATAAGTTTTAAAGAGGATAGTCCAAGATGCCTCCTAAGAAGGGATTTACAGGAGCAGTAAACTACCTGGATAGAAATGTGCATGATGATTTGCTTGAGTTACTTCCTGAGTCCACTGTAGAAACGGTGCAAGTTAAGAGGTTAACCTCACTCAATCCTCGGCTTAGGGTAGCTGATGGATTGTATGATAAGGGTAATTGGGTCCGGGATGCTCAAACTGCTCAAACTGGTTTGAGTTTATTCAAGAAATGGTTTGCAGAGAGAAAGTTATATGCCCCTCATGCCAACATTTGGAATTTTGATCTTGGGAAGCTTGTTGTCCCCAGCGTGTTTATGGATTTTGACCTGCTTGAAGCCATAGCAAAAAACTATGACCAAGCCACTAAGGTAGTGAGGAGAATAGATGGTGAGGCTTTAGTTACCATCAGTCCCGAGGAGATTAGCAAGGTATTCAATCTGGGACCCCTCACCATGTATCATGTGCCCATTAATCTGATAGATTTAGAAAAAGAATATATATCCAAGAGGGATGTAGTTAGACAGGGTGCATTGAAAGCCCACATAGGCCGAATTGGAGGCCTCCCAACCATAAAATCATCTTCTAAAGAGCCCTTTAAGAAATCATGTTTTAATACCAGGGCAGTGGAGATATATAGGACCCTGTGCAGAGTCTTCGGAGAGGGCGAAGAAGACTTTATTCCGGTGAGCTTCATGTATATGATCACCCAAATCTCTTCTTTTGGTGTGGAAATAATTTTTTATTTTGCATCTTACTTGGCAAATGAGATTCATCATGGATTGGTGGGGATTGCACAGGGCAAGGTGGAAAAGGTTTGGGGTCAGTATTCCTTACTGATGCATATGTTTCTTTTTAAAGGGGCCACTTATTTTGGTAAAGAAATGGTTTTAAATAGAGAACAAGAAGGGGAAGCACTACCAGTCCAATTATGGAGTGCAGACATGACCTGGGAAGCAGAAAATGCTAGCTTCGTTAGATTTGATAGGCACTTTGCCTCCAAACTAAGGTGCCTCTTATTGAGTGACAATCCCAGAATCCCTAAGGCATTAATGCACCTTGTCAGGCCTATGGACAAAACCCATAATCTAAAAGTGTCACATAATTGGGGAGATATTATCCCATATTCAGTCTCAACAGTCATCAGGGTCTATGGTTTCAAAGGAACACCCCATGTGTTACCCTATCAGGTACCCTTGAAGGTAGGGATAGCTGAATTTTTGTGGCAGTTGGGAGGAGTGGAGGAGGCCTTTTTGCACAAAAGGGGGACAGGATCAATTTTTCCTACTTGTACTATAGCCCACCAATTTGTGATAACTAAAGAAGGGTGGGCCTTTCTCCATAAATTTTTGGATCAATACAAAATGGCAGTGTCTCACTCTCATTTTTGTGATACAGAAGGTTTCTTTAACTCTGCCCTTAGATTGAGAATCAAGCTGCGTCCAGTTCAGCATGAATTCTATTTTCCAGAAGATGTAATAAGAAATGAATATTCTCTCCATGAGCAAGAAATAAAGAAAGAAAAATGGAGAGTCTATTCAAAAGTTTTGGAATTCATTAATTGGTTTGATAAAAATTTCAGTCCTCTTAGTAATGCTGCAAACAATGCAGATAAAGTACATAAGCTCATGAGTAATTTCTCTGAGATAATGGAGGTAATGAATGAGAAGAAACAACATTTTATTAATTCTTTTCCAAATAAAGCTAGAGAAATTATGAGAAAATTGGGTTTCACTCCCAAAATTGGAGTAGGTCCATTGGTGGTACGAAAGAAAACAGGATATACTATTGTCCGACAGCAGGTGCCCATTGTGCATAAAGAAAAACAGATTGTTGGATCCACCAGCACTGTCCTAGAAGAAAGACCCCCTAAACCTTCCCCCAAAAGAAGGAGAATAATAAGGGAGGAAGAATCCCCTGATGAAAGTGGCTCACCTTCTCAAACCCCAATAAGAGTTGAGGAAGAACAACTCACCAATGAGCAATTTGAACAAATGGGGTCACAAGGAGAAATTTTTGTTACACAAGCAGAGATTGATGAAGGGAACCCTCAGGAAACCCCTATACCAAGTTTTGAATTAACTACAGAAGATTTCAGAGGAAGGGAATTGGACCCTGTTTTGGAACAAGCCAGTCAGCATTTTTTGTCTGATAACAATTTTGTAAGATCTAGGGCTTTCCATCAGTTTGCGTGGAGAGTAAACATGCACATTTTTGAGCAAAGGTGCAATAATATGAGAGCAGAACATCCAGAAATGGATGAGACCTCCATTCAAAATCTAATAAAGGAACAAATGGTTCAAGAGTTCCAAAATATAACCCCTGATGAGGGAAGACAGATGGTAAAAAATGCTAATGTTTTATTATTGCCCAATTGGGACATTGCTGACGCATTAGTTTTTAATTCTGTTTCAAATAATTTAGGACTCTAGGATCCGAATAAAGAGGAATTCTTGGGTACAACATTCAGAAATGATCAAGCTGCCCTTGTTATGTGGTCCCTGAGAAGAAGATCCAGAGTTACTTCATCACAGCCTGATGACTCAGGATTGACAGGGAGTATCATTGTAAGAAGAGTTGCTGACACTTCAAATGTACAGGCAGCCCACATGAATGTGGATTATTCTAAATTTGCCCTGGCTACTACGGAAAGAGAAGAGAGGGAAATGATGGATATGCATAATAAATATGAAGTAGTGGTGGAAGCCTATAATCAAGAGGTAAAGAGGAGAATTGAGTTAGAAAATAGGATATCTCAATTGGAAAAGGTACTTGGAAAGAGAAAAGTGGGAGAATCCAGTACATTAAGAATTGCATATCCCCCACAGTCATCTGTGGGATTAACCCCTATTATTGAGATACCTGACACCCCTGAAAGATCCCAATTCTATACTGCAGAGGAGTTTGAAGCAGAAAAAATCAAATTACATGAGTGGCAGATAGAATTTAGAAATCAGCAGGAAGAGAAATGGAAGCAGGGTGTGACATACTTGAGGGATAAAATACAATGGTCAAATTTTTATGACCAGTTGACCAGGATTGTAACCCTCATAGATGAGTTAAATAAAGAAAAGAATGGACTAGACTCTCTTGCATAGAAGTGGAGATAGAGGAATAATGATGTTACAATTGTTTGTATATCTGCAGTTCAAATGCCTTATCATCAGGTTGAAAGAATTTTTGATTTATTGAATCAATTAGATAATTTTGAAAATAAAAGAGATTCTTTACAGAGGAAATTGACACTCTGTTTTTCAAGATATCTTGCTAAAAAATTCACCCTATTTCCTTGTGCCTTAGAATCTGTTGATACAGTAAACGAAAAGGACAAATGGAAAAAGGAAATGGATGAATTATTTGATAACAGAATAACAAACATCATCAGTGAGACTGGCTGTTGGTTTTGGGCAAAGACAAATGAAGAGCTGGTAAAAATACAACTGTATTATGCTGATATAAGAAAAGAATTCGATGAATTAGAAGAAAATGCCAATTCTTTAATAAAGATACAAAGAGAAACCCTAAGTTTTGATTGGCCAGATGATGATACTTTCAACAGATGGAAAGATCAGTTTAGTGAATAGATGTCAGGAGAAGATGACGAGGAAGATGTAAGAGTAATAGTTACTCTTGTAGTCAGCAATGATGACATAGAAAATCCCTAGGTTAAAGTGATTTTGCATGTAACAGAAGATGATACATCACTTGCAGACCTTATGGGTATGTACTCTGAAGATGAGGAATGATTGCGAGAGCAGATCATAACAACCAAGAAGCATAACAGAAAGGGACCCGCCAAGAAGTGTTGTTGTAATCAACCTTTCTGTTATTCTTGTTTTTTGTTTTTCAAAAGAAGGACACCTGTCACCTACTGTAGCCTGAAGCTTGTTGGATCTCACATTATTTAAGTGAGATCCCAAGGCTAAAGATGGGTCTGAATTTGGTTTTCACTAAGTGTTGTGCTTAGTTCTTTTTTGGTCCAAACATTTTTGGAAAGAAATTTATAGTATGCTTTTTCTGTCAAAATTTCTGAGATATGGATGAATGTAGAAAGAACTGTGCTTCTTCTCTGAAGGTTTTTCTGGGTCTTTTGTAAAGGATATATCATTTTCAAAGGAAATGAATACAAGTTATGAACTGTCCCCATATCTGTTCTTCTCTGAATTTTGTCTCCTTTTTAATACTGAGCTACCTTGATGTTGTGTGAGTAAAAGCTTATGCAATTGATTGCAATTTAGTAAGACTGTACATCCATTTGTTATTGTTGTTAATTCAATGGATTAAGTAAAGGCTTTGATGAATGTGATGAGGTTGCTTGGGTGTTAATAAGGATTTTTGAATGATAAATTCTGGTAAGAATTGCTGATTAAAATTCGTTGCAAGGCAACAAATTAGATCTAAGAATTTACTTGACTCTGAATTCCCAATGGATTAGGCACTGATCGAAAGTATTTCAGCCAAAAGAGAAGTATATTATAACTAGCTTTTTCAAAATACATCATAAAATCAATTTTCATTTATCTTTCCTGTAAGATTTTCAAAGTTGGCCAGCACTTGCCTGCCTAGATTGTTTTAGCTTCATTTAGCCATTGTTGTTGGAAACATCTGTAGAGCTATAGAAGATTTCTTGGCCATATCTGTTCAAGGGATGTGTTTATCAGTTATTTACCTATATGTTTAAGGATTTAGAGATGAGAATCAAAATGAAACTAAGGATAATTCTCATACAATTATTCCATCTTTGAACCATCCCCGGGTGCACCCGCCCTGGTTTTACAGAGCCAAAAGAGTAGAAAACCGTCTAAGGTTTTATTGAAGTTGGGTCCTAATACTTTGCATATGCAAGTGATAATGAGAATTGGCTATTCTTCAGGTTGTGTATGTACTGATATCTAGGTACTAAGCCTTTTGTCGCCTAGTAGTTTTAGTACTGTTAACATCAAAATAAAACACCAACACACCTAAACTACTACTTGAGAGGAAAAGGAAGAAAGAGAACTGAAATTAAAATATAGAAAGGGAAAGGGAGGTGATGCACCAAGATAGAATGGTGGTTAAAACTCTATCCACATATGCACAACACATCAATTAAAAGTTTAGAATACACTAGTCTTGACTCTATTCTATCTCAAAGAATCCACATGTAGGTTTGGAACTAGTTGAAGTGTTTAAAGGGAAGACATCTTCACTTATACAACAACCATCAATAGTTTGGACACGACATACAAACCTTGAAAATGAGAAAGAAACACCCACCAAAGGCAAGAGACATGAATGTTTGACAAATGGCAAGAAGAGGTAAGGAAGGAAAACTATTTCATTAATGATAGGAAACTAATTACATAACATAGTGTTGCTACAAAAATGTGGATAGAGAAGAGCCCAGAAAAAGTATTTACAACTACCTTTTAAAGAGCTCAGGCATAACTCTAATCAAACTCGAAGTTCAAACCCCAACCAAAGGTGGAGTCAACTTGTAGAGAGTAGCAATGAATGAATATCAAAACTAAATCTGATCATGAGATACAATCTACTATAGAAGTGATAGGAAGGGCAAAAAATAAATGCATTTAGCCATAAGAGATCAAAACCAAAAGATCTAATCATTACAATCATTAATGATGCATGGAGATGCATTAAGGACATGGAACAAGCTCCAAAATGTTAATTGAGCATTAAAGACCAATCCTTGCAATGTCCCATGACCACAATAAATAAATCTACACCAATATCAAAGAAAATGTGAGATGGAATAACATGCACATTAGCTCACCACAAAAATACAGAGTTTACCCGTGTGGAAAAAAATCTAATTTTCCCTGCAAAGATGTGAACCATCAATGTAGATCTTTATTCAAATATGGACAACTAAGATGTTGTAGAAATCTCCTTAATGAGTGAATAAAACCCAACTATAGATGCACATTTTCCTTTATAACCATAGATGGCTAAGATGCATTCAAAATACCCACAAGATGCTTCACAATCTAATGGCCATCATATTTTCACAAGAGACCCAAGTAATGATGCAAAAATATGACCACCATCTAATCAAAAGAAACCTAGCATAATAAGGATTCACCACATGGCATGCAATAGTTGGTTGGCATATTTCTTGAACATTTGGTTGAAGAGACAATAGAGATTTTGGTTAATGACAAATGCTATCCCTGATAGAAAATGTGTGTTAACCTACAACTTGGCACATGAAGAAAAAAAGATCCAACTTGACACATGAATAACCTGAGTTAACATGAGATGTTAACCCACAACTCAACATATGAAGGAAATGAACTAGCTTGGTATATGAAGAACCTAAGTTAACACAAGATGTTAACCTACAACATGGCACATGAAGGAAATGAACTAGCTCAACATATGAAGAACCCAAGTTAACATGAGACATTAACCTAACTAAGAATCATGTTAACCCACATCAAAAGAATTCAGCCCATTGAAGATCTCTTGAATTGATTACCAATGATGGCCTAAATGGGGCCCAAAATGGCCAACAATACCTAAGAGTTAGCTAGAGAACATAATGGGTATTCTAAGAAGCAAAATAAAAGGACCAACTAACAAGACTCTGGTGTCTTCTCCACTTTGAGTTCTACAAGATTCAAGTGGGTATACCTAGGAATTCAATCTGTTGCTATAAATAAGTATTTACTTATTACACTTACTTAAGTTTTACTTAGGTTAATGCATTATTTAATTATTTTGCATTATTTTATTATTATTTTAGGTGAGACACTTAGGAGTTTATGTACTCTCATTGAGTTACCCAACTCTAATTATGCACATGGTGTCTATAACATAGGAGTATGCATCATTCACTAATTTTTCATGTTGACAACATAGTTATCAACACTCCTCATTTAGCACATGTTGTCTACACCATTGATTTGCATGCTACACCATTGTAGGCTTATCATCACATCATCGCACTTAATCTCGTGCTTAATGGAGAATAATCCATATCTAGTGGACATGTGCCTAGTTGTATGACATATCATGATGCTGACTTCTATGCATTCTAGAAGCTCTCCTGAGGCCTTTATATTCAGGCACTCCTAGTGTACTCTTGAATCCAATTATTGAATGAATATCATCATTCTGATCATACTCTATCTATTTTGGTCTATTGTGTGCTTGTGTTGAGTTCTTTAGTTCTTGGGTGAATTCTGGCCTAAGACAAATTCTTACATGGTATAAGAGCCAAGGAGGATTCTCATCACATAGCTATTCAAGACCGTTCATGCTTCAGCACCTCGACACAAATTTGAAGGATCCATAGAAATTGGGAGCATCTAGAGCCAGATCTGACCTCATCGTTGCATCTGAAGTGTCGATTTAGTGAAGATTGACTATAAATTTTCCTATATTTGGTGAAAGTTGATCGTGAGGAAAAAAAAATTTTGCAAATCGAAACCCAGAAGCCCCAATTTGCAAATCGGGTATGATCATTTTCGGATCTAATTAATTCAATTTTCAAATCTGAATATTTTTCTTCTCTGCGATTAATTTCTGAATCTAGATATTTTTGGATTTATTTTTATAAATCAAGCAGAGAAATTTTTTTTGGCCAGATCCGGCTATCACACCTGGCTCAACTCTGTTATAGGTTCGGAAAAATTATTTTGTTATTGTAGGGATATTACATTTATGGACATTATTCACCCATGGGCCATACCTACTAAATCTACCCAAGCTTTCAAACAGTGTGATCTGTACTGAAAATACGGACTTCACCTCTGCCAAATCTAGCGAGAGGTCATAAATCATTGGTGACAACATTAATCACACAACTCTTCACATGTATTAACCTCTATTGGTGCTTCTATTTTAAGCATAGAGAAGTTCTAGACCCCATGCATCTGGGATTATAATCTCCAAAAACTTGACAATGGTAAAAGATTCACCTGCTGAATATTCTAGCATTTGTTCTAGCAGGTCTAAGGAATCTTGGCAACGTCAATCACATTCTGGCACCTGCTATTAAAATTGGCATTGTTAAACAACATTCTGGCAAAGAGCCACACCTGTACCCTGAGGAAATGTGGTGCCCTAGGGAAGCCTCCACATTTGCACACTATCGCCTACTAGGTCAGCACAAAACACACATCAGTAGTACTTGCAGTCTGAGTCATATCCTACTTGGCTATATTACTTTTGCACTATCAGCCTTATCTAGTCAGCATCAAATCTGTCACATCAACAGGTTGATTTAGCAATCGTACCCTAACCCAGCAAACACATGGCATTTCATACATCTTGTACATGATGATATCATCATGGTGTCACACTGATATCATCGAAGGCATGAGGAGATGCTGACATCATCATTTTTGGAGTTTAAAATTGATGCCCATCTAGATGTCAAAATAGGCCAAATTATAACTATTGTGATGGCCATATGATCATCAAATTTAACCTCATCTTTTGCCGATGCGACCCCTTTGCAAATTGATTTTGGTTTTTGCAGTTTGACTTGAAGAGGCCATAACTTGCACATCCAAACTCCAAATTAGGTGCAATTTTTTTTGAAATTGGGTAAAATTTTCTAAATTTTTAGTGGTGTAGCTAGTTTCTGGTTTTGGTGCACGGATTGTTCAAAAATTGTGCTTTTTGGTGACTATACCTGGATAATCTTACTTTTTGCAACTTCAAATGCTCCATACGAGCCACTAATACATTTGGTACCAAATTGCAATGGTAGTGCTGTTACAATTTTTTTGTCACAACCTTGTCATCATCACAATTGTGACAGTAGACCATTGCAATTATGACGACGACAAGGTTGTGACGAAAAAATTGCAATGGCACTACCATTGCAATTTGGTACCAAATGTATTATTGAGCACATCTAGAGTTGAAAACAGGTTTCATTTTTTTGAAAGTGCATATTTTTTCATCTAATTTCTAGATCTGGCATCAGATTGTAGTGTTGTGTGGACAAAATTGTTGCTTTCAACAATAGGGCCTTTCTTTGCTTTGTAATGCTTCAGAATTGTAGCACATTGTAGAGTTCCAAATTTGTACTCTATTAAGAGGTTGTAAAAAGAAAAATTAGAATTCCATAAAGGCCAAAATTGGCAAGTGGCCCATTGTAATCGCACTACTGATAAAGTGCCCAAAGCATCTATTTTGGGGGATTTCTTGATGTAGTGAAAAGGGGGGGTGTTCTTGGTGT
The DNA here is from genome assembly GCA_028749045.1 of Cupressus sempervirens. Classification (NCBI taxonomy): domain Eukaryota; kingdom Viridiplantae; phylum Streptophyta; class Pinopsida; order Cupressales; family Cupressaceae; genus Cupressus; species Cupressus sempervirens. The sequence continues at coordinate 310,500,914 of CM053790.1, read as the reverse complement.
TGTGTTCTCTCTTTTTTGCACTTTTCTTTCATTTTCTACATTATGGGGAACTTTAAGTTTCTTAAATTAACTCCTCATTACTATGCTTCATGGTCAATCAAAATGTTGTATCACTTAATGCACAATGGAGTTTCACAATATGTAGATGGTACTCTTCCTAAACCAACAGGTGATAATGTATCAATAAGTGAAATTTCAAAATGGGTAGCCATGGATAGGAAAGCCCTAGGTGATATATGTTTGGGGGTAGATGATAAAATCATGTAACAAATTAAGAAATGTACTACATCCAAGGAAGCATGGGATACCCTCGAAAGCCTTTATGGTATAGTGTCTGAAGAGGATGTGTTCAAAATAGAAGATGAGCTTGTTTCCTTAGATCCTAAATCATATGACTCAATACAGGACTTCATCATCAAGGTGAATGAATTAAGGACAAAGCTTACTAATTGTGAAAATTCTATCAAAGATGACAGACTGATCTATCTCATACATAAAAAATTTCCATCTGAATATTCCACATTTGTATCTTCTTTTAGCACATCAAAGAGTACCTTAGGGTCTGCCTACAAGAAAGTCAGTTTCGATGAATATGCTAAACTATTGGACGATGAAGAAAAGAAGTTGAAATCAATGGGGATTCTCAAATCACCTCAGTCCAAAGCATTGGTGTCTAATGAGGGTTCTCAACATTCAGCTGGACAGTCTTCAAATAAAGGAAAGGGTAAGAAGAAATGGAAGAGTAAATCTAAGGATGTAGAAAATACAACACCACAATCAAATCAACAAGGAAAGTCCTCAAATTCCAACAACAAAGGGGACAAGAATAAGGAGAAGAAGAAGTGTGCTTATTGCAAAAAATTAGGTCATGAACAGCATGAGTGTTATCTCAAAAAGATTGATAAATTGACCAACATCATGAAGAAACATAACGTTCCATTGCCTAATGCTTACAAGGATAAAGGATCTTCTTCAAATTCAAAGGGCAAAGGGCAAGCATTCATGGAAAATTCAAACTCTTCAAAAGAATGGATATTTGACTTAGGTGCCTCATATCACATGGGTTCTTCAAAGGAGGATTTTTCTTCAATGAAGTAGTACAAGGTATCATACATCTTCATGGGGAATGATAGGAAAATGGAAGTTGAAGGAAAAAGCAATTTGGAAATGGAAAATGGAGAGTTTCAAGAGGTTCTCTATGTTCCAAACCTAAGTTTGAATCTCCTATCAATCTACCAAGTCACTCACTTTGGAGATGGACATAGAGTTGAGTTCCTTCCAAACTCAGTAAAAGGGCACAGTCTTCAAGAAAATTCCTTGGTTGTAGTGGGGAAATTGAATGATCACAAGAGGTTGTACTCTTTCTCGCATTTTGTACCCAAGTCTTCTTCAAAGGCCTTGTTATCACAATCAAATTCAAACATGCAATTATGGCATGAGTGGTATGGTCATCTTGACTACCACTATCTTTAACAACTTTGCAAATACCACATGGTGAAAGGTCTACCTCAAATCAACTTTTCTAAGGGTGAATGTTCAAAAAATTTAGTGGATATGCATCTAGAGGGGAAGTTACAAAGAGGGAAGTCTTCAAGAGCAATTTGTGTTCTTCAAATGGTTCGCATGGTATTAGCAGGTCCTTTTGCATTAAGACAAGGTCGCTACATACTCACCTTAGTTGATGACTTTTCAAGGTTCACTTGGGTCTATTTTTTTTATAACAAGAATGAAGTGTTGGACACATTTCTAGCCTTCAAGACTCGTGTATAATAGAAATCCAAGAAAGCCATCAAAGCACTCCACATGGACAATGGAAGCATGGATGTGAACAAAAGACTTAAGGATTTTTGTGGACATGAGGGAATTGATCTTCAAGCTCCACTAGCATTTATTCCTCATAAGACAGATGTTGCAGCTTTAAGGATTAGAACTCTTAAGTCTATAGCAAGTTGCATGATTTAGGCCAAGTCTCTAGATCCATCATTAGAAGTCAAAGCAATCTCAAATGCCACTCACATTCTTAATCATTCTCCTCATCCAGCCTTAGATGGAAAAACTCCTTTTGAGGGATGGTACGATAGAAAACCTATTGTGACACACTTCAGAGTCTTCAATTGTCTTGCATGGGCAAAGAGATCTTATAGGGGATGCAAGGCACAATCATCTCAACCTTGTACTTTCATTGGTTATGAAGATGGTGTGAAGGCATATAGACGTCTAGATCTTGAGACACATCAGCTATTTATGGAGAAGGATGTATACTTTGAGGAAAGTTCTCCTAGCTTGTCCTCTACTCCTCTTCGCACATCATACAGTATGGATACTGAAAGTGATTTCAGTGATAGTGCTTCAACAGCTTCAGACACATGGAGTTCTATTGATAGATATAGTGAGAGGTCACTTCATTAGTTCAATCTACATGCATACATCGTGAGAGTGATAGGTCTAGAACAGCAAGGTACATCTAGTCTTCTAGATATAGGTTCAGTGATAGATTTGGGGGACAGTATTCATGATTTGCCTCTTCTTCTTGATGTAGAAGTTCCTTCTTTAGTTGTCATGAGGGTTCCATCTAACTCTCTTGTTCATTCTCTACATGATCAATCCTCCCAGGTTGAAGTGATTGTGGATACTTATGATCAGTAGTTGCAGCAAGGTTCTTCATCAGTTGCAGACACAGTCAGTTCTTTGGGACAAGTTCTTCAACTAGTTGAGCAGGTTTCAGAGACATCATTTATCCATGGGATTCTTTCCACACACAGTGGAAGCATCTCATTTTTACCCTTGGCATTGTTTCTTCCTAAGGGGAGGAACACCATTCTATAGTCTTGGATCAGCTTTTTCATCGGAGCAAACATTGTTCAACATTCTTCTTTGGGGGGAGCCCATCCTATCTCTCGACCTCTTCTTATTATTCTCTTATGTATATTGGATGTATGTAGTAATGGGGGGCTCCTAATTACTCCATCCATCCATGCATCCTTCCTTATCTCTCTTTTTGGGGGAGGGTTTTTCCCATGAGGTTTTCCCTCTTTCCCTGCTTTATGGGAGCTTGCATATCATTATGTACATGGGTACCTAACATGGCCTAGTAGCTAGGACCCATATTGCATTGCATCCTAGATTTTGTAAGCTTAAGGGCATTCCCCTAAGTTGCACTTAAGGGAGGGTGTTGGTGTAAATAAGTATTTACTTATTACACTTACTTAAGTTTTACTTAGGTTAATGCATTATTTAATTATTTTACATTATTTTATTATTATTTTAGGTGAGACACTTAGGAGTTTGTGTACTCTCATTGAGTTACACAACTCTAATTATGCACATGGTGTCTATAACATAGGAGTATGTATCATTCACTGAATTGTCATGTTGACAACACAGTTATCAGCACTCCTCATTTAGCACATGTTTTTTACACCACGGATTTGTGTGCTACACCATTGTAGGCTTATCCTCACATCATGATACTTAATCTCATGCTTAATGGAGGATAATCCATATCTGGTGGACATGTGCCTAGTTGTATGACATATCATGATGCTGACTTCTATGCATTCTAGAAGCTCTCCTGAGGCCTTTATAGTCAAGCACTCCTAGTGTACTCTTGAATCCAATTATTGAATAAATATCATCATTATGATCATACTCTATCTAGTTTGGTCTACTCTGTGCTTGTGTTGAGTTCTTTAGTTCTTGGGTGAATTCTGGCCTAAGCCAAATTCTTACACAATCTTTAATTCTTTAAAACTCAAAACTCAAAGATGAATTTCCTTATAGCAGATGATATAGCCTTAATTCTTCTAACTCTAAGACTTCAAAGAGATGAAAAATGTCTACTTAGTCAAACCCTAAGACTCCATGAATCAAGCATAGGCTGACGTTTCAAAACCTCAATAATGTAATACTAAAATGATTTTTGTATGAATTATTGCACCATATAAGATATTCCAAACTAGATCAACTTCAAGGATGACTAGTGCCTATCTATTGGGCTATAAAATCATAGGAATTGGACATCTACTTTTGGATCTATCTAAAAACTTTGTGAGAAGATTATCAATATTCATTTCTAGATCTCATACTTATCAAAATCTTAAACGAAAATTGTAAAGTTCTTCCAATTTACATTAAGCATTTACATAACCCATTAGATTATTAGAAAAAGTAAATTGAAATATAATACATAGTGAATTAAAACTAAGATTTAATGAACTTTTCTTATTAAATATTAGAGAATGGAATGAAGATAAAAAAATAGATAATATCTAGAAAGAATAGCCAACTTTCTGCATTTTATATTAACTTCTTTGAAATTGTATTCAATTTAATCACAATCCCTATCAAAAAAATAAATCTATTATACCAACAACTATTAAATTTTTTCATTCAAACTCTAGAACAAAATTATATAGTATACATGGACCACCTCAAAACATGAATAAGACTCTTTTGAGAATAAAAACCTTAGACCCTCACTCCGTATGATCTTGGAAATCCTTTTATAAAAAAAAGGATTGCAACAAGCTTTGGATGGGAGGACACATATTCAAAATCAAGATACCAAAACTTTTCCATATGAGAAAAAATAATTACAAAAAGAATGTTGGAGATAGCCAAAATTTGAATAGCTATCAGTATGGATTTTTAGGATCAACTCTATAATTTTTAATGAGAGAACACCCATAGTAGGTGAACCACAAAGATAAGGTTGTTAGAAATAATACTCTACCAAGATAATTGAGAGGGGGGATAAATCAATTATGCAATAATTAAAATATTTATCATACTTAAATAATCTTAACCATTCAATCAAAGTAAATAGAAATCATACTAAGATGCACATGCACAATTACACTAGATATGTTAACTGGGGAAACCCTTGATTTGAGGGAAAACCCTTGCGGGAATGATGCCCACAAGATGATGTAGTAATATAAATATTCCTTGTTAGTGGATGGACCCTGTAAGGAGTCTATTACAACATTTAGAACATAAGAATCCATGTTAGGAGACTTTGAATTCCTATTAGGAGATTCCAACCTTGTTAGTAGTTGTGCCAACCTTGTTACGATTTATGGAAGATAGAAGGACCCACTATCCAAATAGATTTTAAAGAAAGACCATTGAACTCACTTTTCAACCAATCTCTCAACTATTCCTTGCAGAATTATTGTTTATACTATACTTTAACTACTTCCCCTATCCTTTCAACTAGACCAATCACTGTTAGACTTTGTAGACTATGTCATGAACCTTGAGTCCAAATATGAAACCTTGGATCTCATAATAAAACCTCGACAACAAAGTTCTTTCCAACTTTTCTTTGCTATAATTATCTTTGCATTTTATTCTTCATGTTGCTTATAATCATTCACTTGCATCCCTTACATGATAAAGTAAAATGTCCTTCCTTTATACCAAATCCATAAAACAATTCCATGAGTCAACTATTACGCCTTCTCAATAAATTATAATAGGAACTCATTAAGAATACATTGCACTTAGTGATAACATTAATCTTTCACATTGTAACTTGAATAACTTTTAGTACATGTAACATTATGAAAAATGAGATTAGCCATGTCATCTCCAACATGTCTTATACACATCTTTAAATTTGACTTCTTCGAATAACAACTCTACTAAGAGATATAAAAAGTTTACCATAACATGCTTCTATAAGTTCTATCTTAGAATAGTCTTCCCCAAACCTTGCATAACTTCTTCCAAACTTCATATATTATGCTTCTAAGGTTAGCTACATATACTAGACACTTTGTAGTATCTCTCTTTAACCTCACTAGTGAAAGTACTCAATGATCTGTCCATACCAACATGATCTTTCTAATGTTCTTCTGTCAGATACCACAGAAAATTGCTATGTTGACATCAATGACAAACACAATCATGAATGTTATATATCATCATGATAATGATCTAATCATATTTCTAAAATACTCCCCCATAGAAGTTTCATTAGCATTCATGCTTCCAACAATCTCCTATTGGTAGCATTAATGTTGATGATATATGGAGGAGTATTGTAGAAAAATGATTAGATAATTATGATAATGATATGCTACATTCATGATTATGTTTGTCATTGATGTCAAATATAACAATTTTTTGTGGTATCTGACAGAAGAACAATGAAAAGATCAAGTTGGTATGAATAGATATTTGAGCATTTACACTAAACAAGGTTAAACAGAGATAATACTAAGTGTCTAGTATATGTAGCTAACCTTGAAAGAAAAATATATTAAGTCTAGAAGAAGTTATTCAAGTTTCAATGAAGACTATTTTGAGATAAAGTTTACAAAGGCATATTTTGGTAAACTTTTTATATCTCTTCGTAGAGTTCTTATTCTAAGAAGCCAAATTTAAAGATGTAAAGAAGACATTCTACAGATGACATAGCTAAGCTCACTCATCATAATGTTACGTGTACAAAAGTCATTCAAGTTTCAAGGTGGAAGATTAATGTTATCACTAAGTGTAATGTGTCTTTAATGTGGTCCTATAATAATTAATTAAGAAGGTGTAATAGATGACTCAAGAAATTGTTGTATGGATTAATTATAAAGGAAGGACATTTTCCATTATCATGTATGGATGAAAGAGAATGATTATTAGCAGCACAAGGAGTGGAATGTGAAGATAAGAAGAGTAGAGAAAAGGTGAAGGAAACTTTGATGTTGAGATTTTGTTATGTGATCCAAAGTTTTATACTTGGATCTGAGGTTCATGATTTTTTCTACAAGGTCTAAAAATGATTGGTCTAGTTGAGAGGATAGGGTAAAGAAGTTAAAGTATAGTACATAAAATTATTCTACAAGGAATAGTTGAAAGATCAATTGGATAGTGAGTCATTTTGTCTTCTACAACTCCTAATAGGGTTGGAATCTTCTAAAAAGGATTCAAAGTTTCCTAACAGGGACTCATATGTACTAAATGTTATAATAGAATTCTAATAGGGTCCATCCTCTAAAAAGGATTATTTATATTAGTACATCATCTTGTGGGCATCATTCCCACTAGGGTTTTCCTTTTGATCAAGAGTTTCCCTAGTTAACATATTTAGTGTAAATGTGTATGTGCATATTTGTATCATTTTTTTTTAATTTGGTTGAATAGTTAAGATTATTTAAGGTGGATAAATATTTTAATTATTGGATAAATGATTCACCTCCCCCTCTCAATTATCTTGGTGGACTATTATTTATAACAAGTGTTATCAAAGCTTGGTCATAGGTTTGAATATCCTTGGGTAACGATGAGGGGGGAATTGTTGGACTAACTACCAGCCTTCCCCATTGGGATTCATGACATAGCTTAACTACCTCATGTGTTCTATAAGTCTAGTGATTGTATTGGGCTTTAACAGGGTCAATCTTTTGGTGCAACAACAACTCTACCTTGTAAAATCTCCCCCTTTGGCATTAATGGCAACATAGATGAAAAACATCTAGTTCCAACAATGCCAACTACAAAATATTGCTAACCATTCTTTTCAAATCATCTTCATCAATCATTCTCCCCCATTGATATACCTTAATGTGCTCTATATCATGTTTCAATCTCTCCCTTAAAGTACTCTATATCAAATTGTTTTTCTATGCTCAAAATTGTTTTGATCAAACTATTTTTCATCTTGTAACTTCTCCCCCATTGACATCAATGTCAAAAGTTTTAGCAACTATCAATCTTTGCAATAACATCCAACAAGAGTCCTATATGACTCTATCCATAATAGATACTCCCCCATACATGAAGCATCAGCATTTAGTCCAAATATGATGCAAGAGCATCTTGGGTTGCATTGTTATCCTACTCATTTTTTTGTTCATTCTTCAAGTTGGTGCTTAGTAGTTCCTTCATGTGCCTAGGAGTCCTTCATATGCCTAGTAGTTCCTTCATGTGCCTAGCGATTCTTCATGTGCCTAGTAGTCCTTTATGTGCCTAGCAATTCCTCCATGTGCCTAGCAATCCTTGATGTGCCTAGTAGTGCTTGATGTGTTTAGTAGTCCTTCATGTGGCTAACAATCCTTCATGTGCCTAGTAGTCCTTCATGTGCCTAATAGTTCCTTTATGTGCCTAGTGCTCCTTCATGTGCCTAGTAGTTCCTTCATGTGCCTAGTAGTCCTTCATGTGTAGTTCCTTCACGTGCCTAGCAGTCCTTCATGTGCCTAGTAGTTCCTTCATGCACCTAGCAATTCCTTCATGTGCCTAGCAGTCCCTTCATGTGCCTAGCAATCCTTCATGTGCCTAGTAGTTCCTTCATGTGCCTAGTAATCCTTCATGTGCCTAGTAGTTCCTTCATGTGCCTAGTGATCCTTCATGTGCCAAGTTACCCAGTGTATGCCAAGTGACTCTTCATGTGCCAAGTTACCCAGTGTATACCAAGTGTTTCTTTACGTGTCAAGTTACCCAATGTATGCCAAGTGTTACTAGTTGGACATGATTTCTATGAATTGACTTACAAGATTTATTTTTGATCATGGCATTTATGTTAAGATATTTTCTTGGGATGTGTCCAAACCATTGTTGGGTTGGCCCTCCTCTTATGTAATGTTCTAGAATAATTTGTAAGTAGTTTTGGCAAGTATATGTAGAGTGTTTAGGCTTAGAGTCAGGCAAGTTTTTGGGGAGTACATTGGAGAGTAGAACTAAACGTGTGAATTTGCAGTTGGATCTTTGAATGTGAATGTATTTGTAATTGGCCATAACCTAGAAGGCCTTACAACTAGGTATGTATGAAGATATTTTAATGAATAAATAAAAGTATTTCACTCTTCTTCCTCCTTTGTTTTTTGTTCCTTGTGTTTGCTTCTGTTGTGTTAACTCTTGCAGGTTGGTTTAGATAGTTGGGTGAGCCTTTGGCCCTAGTTATTCACCCCTTTGCTTGCATCAAAATAAATAATACTACTATGTTACATTGGACTAATACACTCTTGTATCATCTACTATAATGTAGGAAAGGGCATAAACCCTAACATACCTCACAAACACTCAAAAGACTCTTTGGGAAGAGGCTTAGTGAAAATATCTGCAATCTCCTCTTTGGTGCTTACATACTCCAATATAATTTTATTTTTTCAACTTTCTCTCTCAACGTGTGATACTTGATAGAAATGTGCTTAGTCTTAGAATGCAATAGTGGATTCTTAGACATATTCATTGTGCTCATGTTATCACAATGTATGACAATAGGTTCACTGAATTCTATCCTTATCTTCTTTAGCATCTAATTCATTTAAACAACTTAATTACAATTATTTATTGCTACAACATATTCTACTTATGTTCTACTTTGTGAGGTACAATCCTACTTTTTCCTTAGCCAAGAAACAAATCTTCCTCCAAGAAAGAAAGCTCCACCACTAATGCTCTTTCTGTCATCCATATTGCCTATCCAATAAGAATTAGTATAAGCATATAAAGTGAAATTATTAGATCTATCACACCACAATCCAACTAGTGTTCCCTTTAGATATCTATATATCCTTTTAACTATTGCATAATGTGCTTCTCTAGGATTAGCTTGAAATATTGAAACAATTCCAATTGCATTTTCTATATCTAGCCTTGTTTGAGTTACATATTTCAAACCTCTAATCATAGATCTATACTTCTTCTACTCAATAGTAGGTGTCTCATCCTTTTTAGATAACTTTTGTCTAGTTACCATAGGTGTTCCAACTAGTTTACATGTTTCAAAACCAAACCTTTTTAGTAAATCATTCAAATACTTAGTCTTAGAAATAAAGATTCCTTCTTTGTCTTGTACAATCTATAATCCTAGGAAGTATTTCATCTCTCCTATTATACTCATTTCAAATTCCTTCTACATTTCTTCTATAAACTTGTCACTTTCATCATCATCTCCTCCAAATATTACTAAATCATCAATCCATCATCTATTTCTTTCTAGTATAGATTACTACCTACTATACCTTTGCTAAATCCAAGCTTTTTAAAATGCTTTTCCAACCTTGCATACCAAGTTTTGGGTGCTTGCTTCAAACCATACAATTCTTTCTCTAATCTACATACTATGTCCTTATCAGCTATTAAAAGTAAAACTTTCATGGTGTTCTATGTATACCTCTTTTTCAAGTTCTCCATTTAGAAATTCTACCTTGACATCCATTTCATACACCTTGAATTTCTTATGTGCTACATAGGCTAAGAATAACCTTACTACTTCTATTCTTTCCACAAGAGCATAGGTTTCATCATAGTCTATTCCTTCTTGCTATGAGTAACCTTTACATACCAATCTTGCTTTATTCCTTACAACTTACCTTGTTCATTCATCTTATTCATGAATAACCATTTTTTTCCTATCACATTCTTGTCTACTAGTTTGGGGACCAATTCTCATGTCTCATTCTTCACTATCTAATCCAATTATTTTTTCATATCTTTCTTCCAATAGTCATCTCTACATGCTTCATCTATATTGTTTGGCTCAAGTTGAGATATTGAATATAGTTCTTCAATGATTCTACTTTTTATCATCACACCTTTATCTGTACTTCTAATGATCTTCTCGAGTGGATGATTCTTTTTCACATTCTTACCGAAAGTAAGAGTTCTTATCTCAACTCTTAGTTTTTTTGAAGGTTTTGAGCTTTGTTCAAGCCTTTTCTCTCCTTCATTCTAAAAATCATTGTTAGTCTCAAAGAATACTTCATCATTCCTTGGTTTAGTAACAAAATTCTCATCATAAGAATTGTAATCAACTACTCATTCTTGTATCCTAAATTTCTCATCAACTCTTACATTTGCACTCTCAAAAATAGTCTTCATTCTTAGATTATAGCATCTATAAGCTCTACCTTTCAATAAATAAGCAAGAAACATACCTTCATCACTTCTACCATCAAACTTACTAACATCATCATCTCTTTTGATATAAAATTTTCTACCAAAAATTCTAAAATACTTAATTGTAGGTGACTGACCAAACCATAGTTCAAAAGGGGTCTAGTTTGTGTCTTTCCTAACTTGCACTCTATTCATAATGTAAACTATTGTATTCACAGCTTCTCTCCAAAACATCTTGGATACATCATTCTTAGCTAACATAGCTTTTTTTGCTTTTATTACTGACCTATTCCTTCTTTCTACAATGACACTTTGTTCAAGGGTTCTTAGAGTTGATAACTATCTTTTTATTCCATTAGCTTCACAAAATATGTTAAACTCATTTGAACTAAACTCTCCTCCTCTAACTGATCTTAAGAATTTAAACTTAATGCCTGATTCATTCTCAACTCTATTCTTGAATATCTTGAACTTATCAAATACCTCAAATTTTTCTTTAAGAAATGCAACTCACATCATTCTAGAAAAATCATGAAGTACCTTTCACTATAGTATCATTTCATCTTCAAAGGACCATTAAGATCTATTTGTACAATCTCCTATTTTCTATAGTAGTAAACTTTTTGCTGGGAAAAGAAGGTTTGGTATGCTTTATCAATACACACTCCTTTAAAATTCTATTAGTAGGTTGAACATTGTTTGGCAAATCTCTAACTGCCACCATACTACTAGTTTTCACAACGTTGTCAAAGTTTATATGAAAAAATCTAGTATACCATAACCAACAGTCATCTACCTTTGCAACCAAACATGTCATTTCAATAGGATTTAGCTTAAATAAATTACCTCTAGATCTGGTTCATATTCCAATTACCTTTCTTTATCTCTGATCATGCATGTCTTCTCTCTAAATCGTAACTGATAACCTTTATCCACTAATTGTCCAACACTCAAAAGATTGTCCTTCAAACCATCAACAAAATATACATCATGTGTGTTAGTTTTACCATCAAGACTTATAGATCCAATACCTTTAACATGGCATGCTACATTATTTCCAACTCTAACAATGCCTCCATCATGACTTTTGAAGTCAATAAACTTTTTCATATCACTAGTCATATGATGTGAACAACCACTATCAATTATCTAATTAGATTTCTTTTTAACCTGTGATACCAAAGCTATTTTCTTTGGACTTTCTTCTTTAATTGCTACAAATCATATTTCATCATCACTAGCACTTACTACTTGTTCATCAAAATCATCTTCTTCATTTGCATATAGACACTCTCTATTTCTTCTAGGTTTGAACTTTTCTTTATAATTTTTCTCAACTTTTAGGACACTTAGATGCATAATGGAAAAACTCATTACGAGTCCAACATTAAAAAAAATTCTTACCATCCTTTTCTCTTCTTACCAGAAGGGATATTCCTTCTTTTATCTTTCTATCCTCATCAAATCTTCTACTATTAGAAAAGTCTCCTCTAGCACTTGTGCTCCTTGACAAGCTAGGTCGAATATTTAGGAACTGAAAGTTGTTTCTTTTCTAGTCAATTCTATGGACTATCTAAGCTCATTATCAACTGCTTCAAGTCTCCTAAGTAATGTCTCCTTTGTGAAATATTTGGTATAAGATATCAACAACTATATCATTTGAACTACTTACTTAAATGGTGGAATTAAACTCTTCAATATCTTCCAGATCACCTCATCATCTTCTTTGGTTCCTCCTTGAGATCTAATACCTATTGTAATTTCTAATATCCCACCTACATATTTTCTTATAGATTCATCTTCCATCATTTTAGTATCTTGAAATGCACAAATCCAACTTTTTCACCTCAATTTCTTAGAATGTTTATCACCTTCAAAACTATTTTCTAAAGCTTTCCAAATCATATGAGAAGTATCAAGTGATTTTACTTGGTTGTACTCAATTTTAGGAAGTGTAGACAATAGTTCTTCTCTAGCTCTCATGTCACACATGAAAAGTTCTCTCTCTTCTTTGGTACAAGTTTTCAAAAAATTTCAGCAATGATTGTCTTTTCTAATTTTGTCAAGATCTAATATCTTGGACTCATACACAATAGACATGTCTTCAACTTTTCCTTCTAGCTATCATAATTTGTTCCATTTAACCTCAGACTATCCTTTATAAATATGTTCACCATGGATCTCCCAAAGTTGTTAAAATTTATTTTCAAGGACCTAATGCTCTAATACTAATTGTTAGAAACAATAATCCACCAAGATAATTGAGTTGGGGGGCAGGGGGAGGGTGGTGGGTGTGAATCAGTTATCCAATAATTAAAACATTTATCATCCTTAAATAATCTTAACCATTCAATAAAATTAAATAGAAGCCATACCAAGATGCACATACATAATTACACTAGATATGTTAACTAGGTAAACTCTTGATCAAGGGGAAAACCCCAATGGGAATGATGCCCACAAGATGATGTACTAATATAAAAATTTATTTTTAGTGGATGGACCCTACTAGGAGTCTATTATGACATTTAGTACATATGAGTCCCTGTTAGGAGACTTTGAACCCTATTGGAAGATTCCAATCCTATTAGGATTTGTGCCAACCTTGTTAGGAGTTATGGAAGATAGAAGGACCCACTATCCAAACAGCTTCTAGGGAAAGACCATTGAGCTCCCTATCCAACTAATCTCTCAACTATTCTTTTTAGAGTAATTGTATGTACTATACCTTAACATCTTTCCTCTATCTTCTCAACTAGACCAATCACTTTAAGACCATATAGACTAGGTCATGAACTTCAGATACAAATATCAAAACTTGAATCTCACAATAAAACCTTTGTAATGAAGTTCTTTCCAACTTTGATCTACTTTTCTTATCTTCAAATTCTATGCGTTGTGTTTCTTATAATCATTTTCTTGAATCCTTTACATGATAAAGGAAAATGTCCTTCCTTTATACCAAATCCATAAAACAATTCCATGAGTCAGTTGTTACACCTTCTCAATTAATTATAATAGGACCTCATTAAGAACATGTTACACTTAGCCATAACATTAATATTTCACCTTGTAACTTGAATAAACTTCCATACATGTAAAATTGTGATGAGTGAGCTTAGCCACATCATCTCCAACATTTCTTCTACACATCTTTAACTTCAGCTTCTTAGAATACTGACTCTACCAAGAGATATAAACAAGTTTACTAGAACATGATTCTATAAACTCTATCTCATAATAATCTTTACTGAAACTTGCATAAATTCTTCCATACTTCATATATTATGCTTTCAAGCTTAGCTACATATACTAGACACTTTTTAGTATCTCCCTTTAACCTCACTAGTGAAATTACTCAACAATTTGTTCTTACCAACTTGATCTTTCCATTGTTCTTCTATCAAATACCATAGAAAACTACGATGTTGACATCAATGATAAACATAGTCATGAATGTAATATATCATCATGATAATGATTTGATCATATTTCTACAATACTCCCCCATAGAAGTATTATTAACATTCATGCTTCCAACAAAAGATTCTCTATTAGATAGTTTTCCTCCCTCTTCATGTTCTTTGACTTTTCTCTGCATGTTTAGTTGCTATCTCTAGATGGAATTTCCTTTACATTAGCTATGACCTCTAAGATAGTAATATATGATTATGCATCTATCCATGTCGCTCCCCTAAGTATATTTAGTTCATTTAGGCATTTATTTCATTTTGCATTGGTTAAAGCTCAAACCTCTGCAACTATTTTGTTCATGTATGCCTCCAGCTTGTATAATAGATCAACAATATCTAAAAGTGTTACAATGTTAGTTTCCCCATTGTTGTAGGTAACAAACCTTTCATGTTTCAAAATACTATCAAAATATTCTAACCACTCTTTTCATTCCTTAAAAATTTTCTTATCATCAATAATTTTAGGTATGAAGGCACGTGTCCCATTGACAATGGCCTTCATTTAATTTTTTATTTATTGAAACTTGGAAAAAAAGAATGCATTTAATTCTTTTACTCTACTTACCATTTTCCTTGTGGAAATAATGGTTTCCTTGGGAAATTCTTTTTTTGGGGGAAAACTTGGGACCAACTGGTCAAAGAATGAAATATATGGACCCCACTTAGTGAACAAGGGAGAAAGAATGGATAGTGCCTCTATACATTGGTGTTCTACTCCTTGCAATGCAATATATAAGAAGCCTATTTAGGAAAACTTGTTTTATGTGAGAGCATGCTCTCCATTGTTCTAATCTCTATTTCTTTTCCATCTTCTAGCTCATCCACCTCCATCTATTGATCTATACCCACATTTTTTGTATCAACATCATTTTAGGTCTCCTAATCTTTGACCTCTATGATAGGTTTGGTTATAGTTATCAAAAGTCATTACCTCATTCTCAAGGGTAGCCTTTCTCTGCTCTAGAACATATATTTTCTTTAGTTCTTCCTCATATTTTTTCCTAGTTTCAATGGATATGATATAAGTTTGATATTGTTTCTCTTCTAGAATATCCATTTTTCTCTTCCCTATGAGTGATATAGTGTTTGTTTGATTGTGAAATTGGTCACATGAAGTAGTAGTGAAATCCTACAATATCACATTTCCTTGTAGTTAGTCTCTTACTTCCATCAGAGTTGGCTTGTTAGAATCAGGCACCATGCTCCATACTTCATTGTCTTGTAGTCAACATTGAATCCAGACCCCTACAAATCTCTTGCAATATTTATCTCCTCAAATGAGATAGATTTATCGTGTCTTCTTATCTAATCTAGCATGAAAGATGATTTGAGTTGCCACCCACAAAAAAGTAACATCCCACTTCTTTGCATTAGCTCTTTGGCCTCATCAATAGTGAGAGTTTTACTATTTCAGTCACACTCTTGGAGTTTCAACCCTAGTTTAGCTACTTTATCTTATGACTCTCCTTGTTTTAGTTGGAGAGTGAGTTCATTCTATTTAATTTTGAACAAGAATTATTTTAACTCTCTTGAATTCATGAAGTCATCATCCTTCATAAATTCTTGAGCTTGGATTATCCTTTCATCCAATATCCTTGTTTGAAGCTCAAGCTTATTAGTGAATCATTCATTTTGGCTTGCCTGCCTTATTAGAAAGTTATCCCTAATGTAATCACAATATTTTTTCTCCCTTGCTAGGATTTGAAATTCCTTTTCCCTTTCATTGTCTAGGATCTCTATCATTTTTTGCTTCTTTCTTCCACCTTGGGCACATGATGAACTTTCTGTCTCATCATCTTCAATATTAATCTTTATTAAATCATCACATTGTGGAGATATAGGTGTTGCTCTATCTCTTATTTCAAGAGGGAATTAAGACATTATGGCATCAAAATTGTTTAGGAATTTATTATATCTATCTAGGTAGCTCTCCTCATGTTAGAAACCTTTAAAGGAGAGATCTTCTTTTTTCATCTCCTCTTCTACCCTCATGAGCTCTATCCATTTTAAGGTCATGTCTTTGTAGTCCTCTATCTCTAGGTAGTTCATAATGACATCCTCCTCCCAATAGGGTTTGCTATTGGGTAGAGTGTACTTCCTCATTTTCTTCAAGGCATGCCTAATAATTTCATTAGGATCATAGGTCCTAGAAGGAGAAGTAGGCAATAAGAATTCACTCATGAATCCATCTAATTCCTTAGTTGCATCTTTTCGTATGACAAAATCTCCTATTTTGACATTTCTACGAACAAAAGAACCCATTTTTTATTGCAAGCCCTAGGTATTCCCTATTCATCACTATTAGTTTCCAAAAAAATTCTATTGTCCCCATGCTTTATAGAATGTATCTAGGAAAAACATGAGAGGGTTGGGGGCATCCATAAACCCTTATTTAAGAAAAATTATCCAAAAGGAAAGTAATTGCCTAGTCATGTCCTAACCTCCTATTTTCATTAGGGTATCTAGAGCATCTAATTAGCATCCTACACCCCCCTAGGGACCCTTTATGTTATATTAGCTATCATACTAGTAATTGGAAAAAAAAAATCATTATAAAAAGTAACAGAATTGGAGTAATGGTAAAACCTCTACCATAACCTTGTACACCACTATGCTGGCAAGTTTTCTCCATTCTCTTTCATCCCTTTAATGAGATTAGGACTGATGTTCCCTATATTTTTGTAGAAGATGATGTGCATCAACAAAAAATAACTATGGAATTTGAAATTCTCCATCTCTCCCCTCTGAGTAGTTGTAATTTCATTGTGCTTGGAATTTATAATGTGGGTCACAAAGTCATACCCTACATTATGGTACAAATCTTGAATGTCTAGGGTCATGATATAAATTTTTCTAGGAGCATTCATTGTGCCATCTATTCCAATCACCTTATCTACCCCAAGCACAATGTACTAGAAGTATTTGTTGAAAAATTCTAGGGGCATGAAGTCTCCTACCTTCTTTGGGAGGTCACCCTTTTCTTTGTGGACTTAGCAATATGTCTTTGCGTAACCCTTCCAGTGATGAAATTATTCTAATTCTTGAATGTCTCATTCATCTTCTCTATCTCAATGGGCTTTGTCATTGTTCCTTCAATGTCAAAAACTTCAATGAATGTTTCTTTATCCAAGGTGAAGAGTAGACTCATATCCTTCCTATGAAACCCATGAGTTGTAGGATTGTAGGATTTTATCAAAGCCTTCACCAAGTCTACATCCACTATCACCTCTAGCATGATTAAATTTGCCAAGTTTCTAATCTAAGGGTTGAAAATTGGTGGTTTCTCAAACCTATTGTTGTATAAATACCATAACAACTTATTTCCATTAGTCTCTGGCATAGTTGCATCTCTACAAAAATTGTATGTATCTTTGAAAATGTGTGAATTTATGCTTTGGGCATGGTATGATCTTGGTAGAAAGTAAACCCACGCCCTAGCATATAAGCTTGCTAACTTAGTCTTTGGTTGTTCAACACCTTGAGCAGCCTCTTCTACGTTGACCTATGTTATCAACTTTCCCTCTTCTTGTGTCATTTTTGTCTAAATTTGATTTCTCCAAATATTTCTTCTTTTATTACTTAATTCTTTGAAAGTAACTTCATGCTCAAATCTCTTTTGTCTTTAAAAATTTTTCAATCTTGTAATTAGAAATCAATTGCATCACCTTTTAATAGAAATTAAGCATATATAAATCATTAATGGTGTCTTTAAGTCAACATGCATGAGAAACTTTGAAAACTCAAAAAGTGTCACAATCTGGATTTACAACACTTGTACTACTACCTTTCAAAATATTTTTTGCACTTTTTCATATAGCACCCATCTTTTTGGAAATCATGAGGTTATAGCAGTTATTTTACTATTAAATTCTTATGTTGTGACCACTAGACAACTAGTAACTATTATCTACATCACAAGGCTTATCTAGTAGTTCTTATTTCTTCTTGTGACTATACAAAGCCCTTGGTCACAACATTGCGGCTTATCTTTATGATGAACCCTATATCCTTGTGATCGAGTGAGAAAATATTGTTCTTAAGAACTTCATCACTACTTAGTGATCTATGCTTTAACTTATGCCCTTAACCATATGATTGAACAACCACATAAATTATTTTCATCCCTTGACTATGTTGCATGATCACTTATTAATATTAGTACTAGCACTTAAGGCTTGCGACTATTCAAAACCTATTAAATTTGGGTGATCTCTTAATCACTTCCTTTATTTCCCTTTATCATTCTAACTACATGACCATGTGATCATTGGATTCTTATAAACTCTTAACAATTTCACTACTTTGTAACTCCCTTTTTACCATAAAGTTTTAACTTTGTGACCATGTGACTAACATTCATGCACACACTGTGACTTCTTTCTTTAATGATGTTACTATGCAATCCAATAAAGTTATACACAAAACTAATAGCCTCACTAGTTTGCAAGCATTCATTTAATTATTTCATTAAGATATGAGACTATATGATCAAAGAGATCACCAAGTCACAACTTCACCTTTTTCTTTATCTTCTAACCATGAAAATATGTGATCAAATATTATTTCAATTACCTACATTGAGAGTTTCACACCATTTTGGCTATCTGATATTATTGTATCTTCATGCCTTTGACCATGTGATCAAAGCTAGTTGATGAGTTGCTCCATTACTTTGACTATATGAACCTTAGGCTGTCAAATGGCAACTAGCATTTCTATAACCTTACTCACTCTATCACACCATGATTTTCATGTTAAACATAAGCACTTCCTTTCAAATGCCTCCATGTGTTATATCCGTGTGCTCTTAATAGAGTTACAACTTCAATTCTAACTTCACTCTTTAACTATGCAACCCTTCAATCAGGTGCTTACAAACCGCATCACTCCTTCACTATCTAAAAAGGCCATTGGCAATAAACTTATGTGACTTGGTGAACAATGATAATTTAAGTATGTCACACTGTCATGCCATAAAATATTATGAGTTTTAACCATGTAGCAACCATGCAATTACCTTGATCACATTGTTGCACCTTGAATTTTTTGAAGTCTTTTAAGAGCATGAAACAAATTTAATATAATAAGGGTTTTGATCATGATAAACATGAGGATAAGATCTATATGTGGGAAATTTGGGCCTCTCGCTTCACACACACTTCAAAATGATCATTATATGTGAAATCATCCCAGAATGAACATTGAGTCCTTCACCTAAAACTATTTGGTAAATTAATTTGCTGCCATCTAAGTAGAAGGATTATGCTATTTCTCTTAGAATGAGAAGCTAGCAACCAGACCTCTAGTACAAAAGATTTGATTAAACTATGTGAGAATGAAAATTAATCTATATGAAATGCATATTAAGCTAAGAAATAAAAGAGCATATTGTTCTATATGAATGCATTTTAAGCTAATAGGATATTAATATACTAGAAAATGTGAAAGCTATGAAAGTATGAGCGAGTGAATATTCCAGCATTAATTTGATGCAAATTCAATTCAACCTCTATAATGAGAAATTGAAGGCCTCTTAAATAGCATTCTAGAAATCAATCAATGGTTGAGATCAATTGGAATGAATGGTCAAGATTGAAGATGAGATTTAGTCAGGATGGGAAATTCCCTATGTAGGTAAGGTTGACTAACTTAGATCCTGAGTATGATGGAGAGTTAACTAAGTTTCACCTGAGTGTGAGAACAAGTTAACTAGGTCAAATCCATTTTGAGAGATAGATTACTCAAAATTCCCATTCCTAAACTTAAGAGAAGATTTGAAAAGAATATTTAATTTAATAAAATAGGATATGACCTCATAAATGCATATTTTTAATTAATTGAATAATTAAACCCAATAATTAAAATAAGGACATTATCTCATTAAATTAAATACATTTAATTCCTTTGCACATTAGTTAAAGAGATAAGATTAATTTAATCAAAGTATGGAGATTTACAATTAAATAAAATTTTAATTAGTAGGTTCAATATAGCTAATTTGAGTCAATACTTAGGAATTAAATAAAGAGTGTGATTAATGGAGAGTAGGGTTTTTTGCATCTAACATTTAGGTCGAGTAGTGATAATCAAAATTAGAATTGCCTAGTAAAATAGGACTTAGGAATGATTGAATAGACTAGAATTGGTTAACATGGAAATGTGCCAATTTTGGGGTATTACATTTGCCCCTATTTGAATGAATGTGTAAGTAGCATGTTCAATTCAAAGAAATCTAAAGTATGATGCATAGATTAAAAAATGAGATTGGTTCTAAAATTGATGATATGAAAACCAATTGATAAGCTTTTAAAGGATGTCTCTAGAATAAAGCTTAACCTTAGGGGATCTAGATAGAACACCTAGATACCAAGATTGATAGGTTTTTAAAGATTATCTCTAGAATGAAGCTTAACCTTAGGGGATCTAGATAGAACACCTAGATACCAAGATTGATAACATAAACATTGTCAAACTTCATAGAATTGTTCCCAGAATGAGACTCAGTTCTCAAGAGTTGGGGTTTAGATTGTCTTGATACCAATTTAATAGAAGATGGAAAGATTAATCACAATTCATAGAATTATCATTAGAACAAGGCTTAATCCTCAGGCATTAGGGTTTAGACTATCTTAATACCTGTCCATTAAATAGTGATTGAAAGAAAGAGTCTAGAATTATCCCTAGAATGAGGCTTAATTCTCAGAAAAAGTTAGGATTATCTCCAAAATGGAACCTAATTTCCAAAGTCTAGATAGAACACCTGAATACTAGTCCATTTTCATGTCCCCTTTTCAAATAATTAAAAATAATAATCTTTAAGGTAGGCAGGCCCAAAACGGTGAAGTTTCAACAAAAGGGGATAATCTTTGGAAGAAAATGGACTAATAAATGAAAATTATTATTAAAATATATTTTATTAACCCCTCTTGGACGTGAGTTAGGGTTATGCCCTCTTTTAAGGGGTTTGGAGGCATTTTGGGCTCATGCTAGAACTTGATTTTCGCTCATTTCTTTGTTGTTCTTCAGAGGCTGCCAAACCTGTGGAGAAGGAGACCCAAGAATGGGATTTTGTAGGTTTCTAGAAAGGCTAAGGATGGGAGTTTGAATAAATTCCATATGCATGCTCATGCAGAGTTTGCCTTTGTGTTGAACAGTGCAGATTTATGGTTTTCAGGTGTGTTTTTTGTAAGAGTTTGGTGTTCCCGGTTGAGTATTTCATATCATTTTGGGTTGATACTATATATCAGACATTAAGATGTTAAAATAGAGCTGAATATATTTATTTAGCTATGATTATACTTCTATGATAGATTATTAGTGTTTTTGTGGTGTTTTCGGCTATTTTGTGTTGTTTTCAGGAGCTCGATGAGCATTGTTTTTGTCCTCTTTTTGGGAGTTGTTGTGTAAGTGTTATATAGATCTAAAAATGTAATTTTGTAGGCTATTATGCTTCTGAAATTACTATAAAAATTTCCACTTTCAGATCTATTAATAATATGTGAAGCTGTGAAGTTTTTGGCACTATTTCTGGCATACCCAATTTGGGGTTTATTAAGAAATTGGTGGATCTTTGAAATATTAGTTGTTTAATCTTGAAGATATGATTAGAGGCTTGAAATATAATATAAAATTAGAAAATTTAAATTTTAGTGGTATCAAAGCTATGATCTTTCTAGCCTAAGGGTTTGTAGAAGTTTGCATGTTAGTTTTGAGAACTACCCAAATCTTGCATGTCATAATTTATGGTTGCATGTTGCTTCTAATCAGCTGCATGTCAAAATTTATGGTTGCATGCTACTTCTAATCATTTGCATGTTAGTTCTTGGTGAATTTAGTTGTTGCATGTTTCTTCTAATCAGCTACATGTCAAAATCTATGGTTGCATGCTACTTCTAATCATTTGCATGTTAGTTCTTGGTGAATTTGGTGGTTGCATGTTCCTTCTAATCAGCTGCATGTCAAAATCTATGGTTGCATGCTACTTCTAATCATTTGCATGTTAGTTCTTGGTGTTTGAAAAAGTTATAACCTATTGGGGTTGCACTCTACTTTATCCAGAATGGACAGGTATAGTATAGAGTCTCAAAGGACATGATCTTGGACAATTGATATCCAGAGTCAGAATAGTAAAAAGGATGGTTATTTAGACATTCAAGATAAAATTAGGAAAATAAGCCATGACATGTCTGAACAGTTGGTTGAGCACCATCATATGATGAATGACATGTTGTCTGACCTAGCTAAGGTGGATAAGTTGACTAGATTTCTATTTGGCAGATTTTCTCACAGGGCAGATGACGCAATTACCAAGAACTTGCATGAGGAGTTTAAGAAACTAGCTTATAGCCAGGAAAAGGTCTTAGATTATACTCTACCACAGGAGGTAGTAGGTTTAGATGATGATTATGAGGATGTTGTTGTGCATGATGGTGAGATACCTGATAGAGATGAGAAAACATTAAGCATTCATGACTTTGCTGAGAAAGAGTACTAGGCACAGTTAGATGCTTCATCACATGAGGTCGAGGCTAGTAGTACTTGACATGATTTGTCTAGCCAGCCGAAAGTGAACAAAGATAGTATTTTGACTTCATTATCTCATCATGATAGGTATGTGGAGTTAGTTGGTATTGGTCATATTACTCAGGTGAGGAGTTTGTTTGAGTTACTAGCTAATTCTAGTTTACGGATATGGACTCGAGATTGTTATATTGGCATTTGGGATTCAGTTGACTGGAGATCTTTAACACTTTTTGGTAGCAGTGTTTGTTTGGGTGCTATCATGGATTTGATTAGCAGATTGTACAGTGTTTTCTTTTCTTGTGCTAGTAGCTTGTTTGATGTTGGTATTAGTTTTTATACATCAGTGTTGGGCTTTGTTCATGTATCCAGTCGACCATACTTACTGGAATGTGTTGATGATCTTTCATATTTGGTAGTGTGTACAAATGAGTCCCAAGATCATATTGGCATTGATGACATCCAAGAGGATGCAGTGGGCAGTTTTGAAGACTTAATTTCCTTGGTAGTTTCTTTTGGTACAAAGGAGTTGGATAGTAGTGCTATAGTTTTTGATACTTCGTATGTTGATATGAGCTTTGGATTTGATTTACAAGATATGTATGGTAATACTCTAGAGACTAGTAACTTTGAGGATATTCCTTTAGATAGTGTTTCAGAGGAGGTTTGTAGGAGATAGTCTAGATAGTGCCATCATGTATCTAATCAGTTCAGAGTTAGTGAGTGAGACATTGCTATCACTTGCCAGTATTTCAATGCTCCTCATCAGTTGTTAGCAGTTTATGGATGGGGTTCTCCTACTAGTGATGAGCGGGAAGGAAATTATCTTTCCTTGATAGAGATCCACTCTTTATGGGAGGCTATTCAGATTTTGAGATAGAATTATATGCAGTTGGTAGCTAACAGAGATTATCTTATGGAGTGGGGGAGTACAACATATGACGCATTATTGGCCAAGGAAGATAAGGTGAGTGATCTTACTCAGCAACTCAAAGTGACTTCTGAGATTCTTGAGAGTACACAGTTGGCTTTCAAGGAGTCATAGTTTCATTTGGATAAGGTGATCATGGAGTTAGAGCAGCTATAGTCTTTACCAGATTCTATACAGTCACAAGTTGTGGTGTCTGGTGATCCAAGGATGTCTATGGTCAAGATTGTCAAAGACAGTAGAGATGGGGATGCATCTATCCTTGATACTAACATTGGTATATTGGGTTTGTCCCCACTATAGTCAGGTTTAGTTGAGTTGGGTGTTGCAGCAGATTGTTTTGGTATGCCTGACATGGTGGTGGCCTCTAGTACTGATGGCACGAAGACTAGAGATGTTGTATCAAAGATCATTTGTGATGTTGGTGAGCCGATAGTTGGCATGGTTCTTGCTAGTAATACTACTCCCTTGGTGATGTCTTCGGAGGTAGTAGTCAGTTCTAACTTGGTTAGTGATTGATTGCAGTTAGTTACATCTGGATTGCAGTCTGAGCCACTAACTAAGATTGGTGCATTCTATCGGCATTACACTATGAGGTATGCTCATCAATTTACCTTTGATGACCATGTTGATGAGATGATGATATAGAGATTTACTTTGGTTCCTAGTGCTTGTCATTAGTTATGGGACAGTTTGACACCTTGGGATGAGAGTTGTGATGGGCATGACATGGCGATAGGTTTTGCAGTTGATAGCTTGATAATACATGACTTAAAGCAGGAGTTTGGGAGTCATTCTTTAGCGGTTGTGGTTATTGATTCTACTCCTTTGGCTATGACATCTCCTGACATAGTTGGTGATCGGTCAAATTGGGTTGTATCACTTGTTCATGGTGAGTTGTTGACTAAGGTTGGTTTTTTTAATCAACATTATACTACAGGGTATGTACATCAGTTAGCATTTGATCCTTGTGTTGAGGAGTTGATGGCAGACAAATTTGGTTTGGGTTCCATTTCTTGTTGTTTATCTTGTGATGGCTTTTCACCATTAGCAGTGCATGGGAGTTATGGTTATGAGATAGTGGCCAGTGATCTACAGAGTTGTGTTGACTATAGGAGTTGTACAGTGTGTGGATTCAACATACTTGGTATAGTTTCATTCGAGAGTGTTCACCATTGTTGCAGAGTTGGATTGTACATTCCGTATAGGCCAGTGAGATGTGTTGATGGTATTTACCGTGTTGGCGGCTTAATTTGTCCACTTTACTTGGGTTTTGATGTTTTAAGAGTTTGTGTCTCGTGCGTTCATGACTATGGAAGTTGTGATTTTGGAGTTTGGTTGAGCTGTAATTGTCAGTTTGATTATGGATTCCTCTTGGTTATATTGCAGAGGATATTGCAGGAGCCTATGTTAATTGATAGTAGTATAGTTCATGACTACATTTGGGATCTAGGCAGATTGATTGGTTTATTATTCAGCCATTTCCTAAGGACAAGAAATATTTGGAAGGGGAGGACTTGTCATGTCCCCTTTTCAAATAATTAAAAATAACAATCTTTGCTAAGGCAGGCAGGCCCAAAAAGGTGAAGTTTCAACAAAAGGGGATAATCTTTGGAAGTGAATGGACTAATAAATGAAAATTATTATTAAACTATATTTTATTAACCCCTCTTGGATGTGAGTTAGGGTTATGCCCTCTTTTAAGGGGTTTGGAGGCATTTTGGGCTCATGCCAGAACTTGATTTTCGTTGATTTCTTTATTGTTCTTCAGAGGCTTCCAAACCTGTGGATAAGGAGACACAAGAATGAGAGTTTTCAGGTTTCTAGGAATGCTAAGGATAAGAGTTTGAATCCATTCCATGTGCATGCTCATGCAGAGTTTGCCTTTGTACTGAACAATGCAGATTTGTGGTTTTCCGGTGTGTTTTTTGTAAGAGTTTCGTGTTCCCTATTGAGTATTTCATATCAGTTTGGGTTGCTTCTGTATATTAGACATTAAGATGTTAAAATAGATCTGAATATATCTATTTATCTATGATTATACTTTTGTGATAGATTATTAGTGTTTTTGTGGTGTTTTCGGCTATTTTGTGTTGTTTTCAAGAGCTCAATGAGCATTGTTTTTGTCCTCCGTTTGGGAGCTGTTGTGTAAATATTATACAGATCTGGAAATTTCATTTTGTAGGCTATTATTCTGCTGAAATTTATATAAAAATTTCCACTTTCAGATCTATTAATAATATGTGAAGCTATGAAGTTTTTGGCACTATTTCCGGCATACTCGATTTGGGGTTTATTGAGAAATTGGTGGATCTTTGAAATATTAGTTGTTTGATCTTAAAGATCTGATTAGAGGCTTGAAATATCATATAAAATCAGTAAAGGGACATTTTTTTTTATTAAAGATAACAAGATCCAATCATGAGTCATACAATCATCCCCAGAATGAGGCTTGATCCTCAAGATTTAGTGTTTAGACTGTCCTGATACTTGTCCATCAAACTTTGATAAGGACTATTATAAGATTGATTAGTTGATCAAGAGATAAGAAAAATGAAATAGATGCCAAATAGAAGGGAACAAGATGCCCCTAGTGATCAAGACATAAGATTTAGATTGAGTTGAAATTCAGATACAATGATGTAATCATCTTGCCCCTCCGGAGTGAAATCAAGAGGTAACACACCAGAATAGTTATATAGAGCAGTAGATTCAAAGATACTAAAGAAATCTAAGATTCAAAAGAATTTAGAACATATCAAAAGAGTCTAAAGAACATTTGGAGTCAATTTGGAGTGATTCCAAGGTCCAAAAGAATAAGTTTGACCAAAGTTGACTAGAGTTGACTAGAGTTGACATTTTCTAGAATTTGTTGGAAAAGTTGAAGAAAGTGTGATTTCAAAAGATTCCAAGATGCAAAAAGTATAAGAAAAATTGGACTACACAATAATTTGATTGGGGTAGTCTCAACATTTTAAAATGTGATCTAAAGTTATTTAAGTGTGTTAGATTTTGAATTTCATCCCAAAAAATGGATTTAGAGTAGCCAAATTAGCCAAGGGGTTGATTTTCATGCCAATCAAAGCACTTTGAAAAAGTAGGTCAAAACCTATATAAGGACCCAAAGGGTCATTTTCAAATCATTTGTGCTTTTGTCTTTTGTGGAGAAGAGAGCTCTAAGGAGAAAATGGTGGTCCCTTTGCATTCACACTGATTTGAGCACTCCTAATGACATAGTCAACTTGCAGATTATGGATATCTGGTGAGTCATCTATAACTTTGCTTTGCATTTTTATTTTCACATTTTTTGAGTTTTTTTTAATCATTTTTTAGGCATTTTAAAAAATTTTGTGTCAGTCCTCGAAAGAGGATGTCTCTCCTTGCATGGGCCCAATCACCTTTTGCATGAAGAAGTACTAGGCAAGTAGTTCTTCACCTGGTGTAATGGGTTTCTTTACATGGGAGATGTTGGAAATATGGAAGGAGTGATTAAGAGGGGGGGTAAATTAGTTACCACTAAAATAATTCCTAGATCCCTTAGATTTCAACAATAAATTTAGAATAAGAAAAATGATTACTATTGTTACCTAGTAAATACATAGAAAATGATGTAACTCGATAAATGTAGAGTGTGAATTACTTTTAGTATATCTCAAGACATTAATAATAATTAATTTTCAAGAATAAGAGAAATAACATGAACACATGAGACACCAGGATTTAATGTGGAAACTCAATTTGGGAAAAATCACCAATGTAACTAGTTATTGTTTTTCACTCTTCTGAAGTGAGCCCTGTTAGGAGCCAACCTTGTTAAAGGTTTCAAAACATGTTGTTAGGTGTGAGCCTATTAGGGGATTTAAACAACCTACTAGGAATGTCCTTGTAAGAGTTCTTAAAAAAATTCAATGGAATTACTACCTTGTTAGAGGATTTACAACTAGCTATTAAACCAACTCTATTAAGAGATTTTAGATCACTACTACAATGGTTAGAGAGTAACAATGAAATGACCTAATTTTGATACAACTAAATTGCTGAATCTAGATCTCTTTTCTAATTAGACTTGATCCTTCCTAATTGAATATTATTTTTCTACACCACAAGGATACCTGCTTATCCTTCAGGTTCACTCACTCTCTCTCTCTCTCTCTCTCTCTCTCTCTCTCTCTCTCTCTCTCTCTCTCTCTCTCTCTTTTCTTCTCAATTCAATCAACACACTTGCACACTCTAGAAATATCAACTTCACCTTTTATTTATACCTTCTAGATTGTTAAGTCAACCCAAATTCAAATTACAATAACTAATATTCATCATCATAGTTGGCTAGAATCAATATAAAAAGTAATTAAGCTTCATATGGCAAAACAAGAAAAATCCTTCATAAGCGAACCTTGCTCAGTAGAAACTAACTTTGAATGATTCTCTATGTTAACCAACAGAGGCTCGATTAACACTAAAAACTTGCAGAAATCCTTTGGCAACCAAGTGAACTTGGTGAATAGTAACTTTATCCAACGTTCCCTTCATTAACTGAGTGAGCTTGGTTAACACTCTTTTCTTTCTCAATTCTTTTGATGCTGAGTGAGCTTGGTAGACACTATCATCTATTTAGAGTAAACGAGTGAATTCTTAGTAGATAAGGAAAACTATCTTTACTGACCAAGTGAGCTCAGTAAGCATTTTCTGCTAATTGATATGACATTTTTGTAATATCAAATACAACACACAATTAATCAATTGTATCCAACAATCTCCCTCTTTGGCATTGATGACAACACAACATGTTATAGCATAATGAAATTTTGAGAACAAGATTCATTTTCACAGAAAGTTTCTCCCTCTTTGATTTTACACAAGAACTTCTTCTTTATGTTGTATTCTTTCTTTGCATACCTTCTTTTAAAACTTCTCCCTCTACAAAATTTTAGAAAGATAAAGATATGATAGTAAACATCTCTCTCTTTGACAACACATGCCAAAGATAGCACATGCCAAATTTGTATCACTGTACCTTTAGTACTAATTCATATGCAATATTCTCTTGATTATGTTGCATCAACTAATTGATGTTTAGCTTGGTTCTAGCTGATTCATCACTAAACTTTATTTAGTGAGCCTCAAATAGGGAAATGACTCCTAGCTTACCTCTTAGATACAAGAATGCATTTTTAGGTAATGGCTTGGTGAATATGTCTACAATTTTTTCTTTTGTATGGACATATTCCAATCTAACTTCTTTTTCCTACACCAGTTCTTTGACAAAGTGATAGTTTATATGAATATTCTTTGTTTTTTAATGCATCACTGGGTTCTTTGATATGTTAATTGCACTGGTGCTATCGCAATACATGACTATTGGCTCTTTGATTTCAACCTTAATTCCTTCTAGCAATTATTTGAACCAAACAATGTTAGAACAATTCACTACTACTACTACATACTCTACTTCTACTATAGATTGGGATGTGTAGTTTTTCTTCTTGTTTGTCCAAGATACCAACCTTTTTCCAAGAAGGAAAGCTCCACCATTGGTGCTTTTTCTATCATTAAGATTTCCTATCAAATTTGCATCAATGAATACCTTTAGGTATAGGTTTCTTCCAAGTTTGTACCATAATCCATAGTCCTTAGTACCTTTCAGATAACTTAAATTTATTTTGATTGCCATCATGTGATTTTCTCTAGGTTTAGCTAAGAATCTTGCCACTATCTCAACTACTAAGGCAATATCAAGTCTTGTGTGAACTACAGACTATTCTTTTCCAATCATTGATCTATATAAGGTCTGATCTATTTCTTTAGTCATCATCTTTGGTAAGCTTGAGTCTAGTACACATAGGGTTACCAACTAGTTTTGAATCTTCCATACCAAACTTCTTGGGTATCTCTTTTACATACTTGGATTGGGTGATATAGATACCATTTTTGTTCTATTGTATCTACAATCCAACAAAGAATTTTATTTCACCAAACATGGATATCTCAAACTCTTTGTTTATTTGTTCTAAAAATGCTTTGCATATGTCATTATTTCTTATAAATAGAGTATCATCAACAAATATCTCTACTAATACAATTTTTTTATTTGGTCCTTCCTTGATGTACAAACTACTATTATCATTTGTTCTCTAAAAACCAATTTTTATCAAGTAGTTATGTAGTCTTTCATACTAGGCTCTAGGAGCTTGTTTGAGACTATATAGTGATTCATGTAATTTGCAAACCATATCGCTTTTGTCAGGATCAACAAAACCTTCTAGTTGTTCAATGTACACTTCTTCATCAAAAATTTCATTAAAAAATGTAGATTTAGCATCCATTTGATATACTTTGAATCCTTCCTAAAACCTTTTAATCTTGTAATAGGGGCAAAAGTCTCACCATAATCAATTCCTTCTTCTTGAGAATAGCCTTTACACACTAATCTAGCTTTATCTCTTGATACTTATCCATCTCCATTCAGCTTATTTCTGAATACCCATTTTGTTCCAATCATGTTTTTATCTTTAGGCATAGGAACAAGAGTCCAAATTTTTTTCTTTTCTATCTATTCTATTTCTTCATTCATTGCCTTGATCCAACTTTCATTTTCTATAGCATCCTTAACACTTCTAGGTTCAAAATCAGCAAGTAAACATGTACTTTTTAATTTGTTTCTTGTCATTGTACCTTCTAATTTATCTCTAATAATATGATCAGGTGCATGATGCCTTCTGACATACTTGGCCAATACAAGTTCTTTTCCTTTTGAATGAATTACACTGTCTTCATTTTGAATTTCAATTTCAAGCTTAGGTCATTCAAACTCAGTAGGTATTGACTTGGTAGCTTTATAATATGACTCGGGTCCTTGTGACTTAGTTTGTACTTCTTACAACTCGATAGCTATGGAAGACTCAAGAGGTGAAGTCTCCTTATTGTTAGATATGCCTAGCAATATATCAGGTTCGAAGCAAACAAATCTTTTGTAATCTTTTGGTTCTCTTTGGCTTTTTTCTTCAATTTTTTTTGCAAACTCATCAATTCTCATATGCACTTTCTATGATTTTATGAGTAAAAAAATTCAAACATTTATATGTCTTACTTTTGTAGGAATATCCTAAGAATATACCTTCATCACCTTTCACATCAAACTTGCATTTTCTAGATTCTTTCAAGATATAACATTTACTGCCAAATACTTTTATATAACTTACATTGGGTTTGTAGCCATACCATAATTCATAGGGAGTTTTATGTGAGTCCTTCAATTGTACTCAGTTCAAAGTATGAACTGTAGTGCTAATAGCTTCCTTCCAATATTTGAAAGCAACATTCTTTTCAATCATTAGAGTCCTTGCACAATCCATAATGGACCTATTTCTTCTTTTAGCTATTCCATTCTACTTAGGAGTGCAAGGGGTTGATACTTGCCTTTTGATTTCTCTTTCACTACAAAAATTATTGAATTCGTTGGAGATGAATTCACCACCTCTATTTGATCTTAAGCATTTCAATCATTTTCCTATTTCTTTTTCT
The DNA here is from genome assembly GCA_028749045.1 of Cupressus sempervirens. Lineage (NCBI taxonomy): Eukaryota > Viridiplantae > Streptophyta > Pinopsida > Cupressales > Cupressaceae > Cupressus > Cupressus sempervirens. Next base: position 310,469,636 of record CM053790.1, on the reverse strand, counting down.
ACTCTTGCTAGATACCATTTGAATTTATTAAATGCTTCTGAATTTTCTCTAAGATACATAATAGTCATTGTTTTAGAATAGTAATCAACAAAAAGAATGAAAAAAATTTCTCCACTATAAATTTTTATTCTAGTGGGTCCACATAAGTTAGTATGCACAATTTCCAAGATGTCTTCAAATTGATAGTTTTTGCTCTTAAAACTAGTCTTTACCATTTTGTCAATCTAACAATTTTTGCATCAACCAACATTTGGTTTCTTCAAACTAGGAATACCTCTTACTTTTCTGAATTTTCTTATCTTGACTATATTATCAAAGTTTACATGACATAGTCTTTTGTGCCATAACAAACTTTCTTCCATTTGAGCAATAAAACATGAGCAATCACCAAGATCAAGATAAAATAGCTTACCTCTTGTTTGTTTTCTTGATCCAATCAGATTTCTTTTGTCATCTAGTAGTCTTGCCTTAGCATGCATTAATTCTACCTTGAATCCAATTTTTATTAGTTGTGCTACACTTAGTAGGTTATGTTTCATTCATTCAAACCAATAGGCATTGTCACATAAAAGTTCATTGGTTAATGAGATTCAATCTTTTTCTTTTATGCAACAAGGTTCATTATTCCCAAACCTTACACTACCTCCATCATAGTGCTCAAAGTTTTCAAATTTTATTTTGTCCCTAGTCATATGATGTGAACATCCACTATCTATGATCCATGTGTCATTTTTACTAACATGAAAGATAAGTGTCATCTTATCTTCTTCTTCATTAGATTCATCTTTTACAATAATGTACACTATTTCATCTTCACTGTTATCAAAATCTTTAGCCATAAAAGAGGTCTTCTTACCTTTTTTTTTGAAGGATTTGTGACTTTTGGATTCCTTCTTGCCTTTATACTTATGGCCCTTCTTCTCATCTTTTCTTTCTCTATTTGGGCACCTAGTAGCAATATGACCAATTTCTTAACATGAAAAGTAGATTAAAAGAACTTTACCTTTATACTTTTCTCTACCTCTAGAATATTTCTTTGTAAGTAAAGTTTCAACAACTTCAAGATCACTATCAAAAATTTCCTCTATTTCTTCTTCTCTTTTTGGCTGAATGTCCTTTATTTTCTTGCCTTTTTCTTTGAGTGAAAGTTTGGCTTCATATGTAGACTTAACATTTTTGAAAGCTGGAACATAACTGTGAAAGTTGTTTAGCTCAAAGGCTATCAACCCTCCTACCAAGGCATCCAAACATAACTTGTGATTTGGATCACATCTCTTTTCTTGAATAGTAGATAATATAATTGCATATATAGGAAGCGATGTTCTAAGAACTTTACTTACAATACTTTCTTCCTTGATTTCTCCTCTAGAAGCTCTAATTGCACTAACACTAGATTTGATTTTTTCCACATAGTTGGAAACATTTTCATCTTCTCTCATTCTCATTTGATCAAACTGTCCTCTAAGGCTTCCTAATAATTTAGCTCTCCTTACATTGTCATCACCACCATAGATGTCCTTTAGCTTGTTTCACATATCAAAAGTAGTTTTGTAGTCTTTGATCTCATCAAATTCATCATAGCTGAGAGCAGATGCAATATCAATCATCATGATGTTATGGTTCCTTTTCTTAGAAAGATCTCCAATAGATAATGTACTAGTAGGATTTTTTTATTCTTTATAAAGATATTTGTAGCCTAAATCACTAACAATTTCAAGATGAAGTTGCATGAGTCCTTGCCAAGCTGAAAATTTGTCTCTATTTAGCTTTGGAATCTCTCTCTTGTAAGACATCTTGATCTTTAGCTTAGGTACTTGAAACCTTTCTTACAAGCACTAAAAGATCTAATACCAATTTTTGGAAATATGGAAGGACTAACTAAGGGTGGGGTGAATTAGTTACCACTAAAATAAATCCTAGATCCCTTAGATGTCAACAATAAATTTAGACTGAGAAAATTGATTACTATTGTTACTCGGTAAACACATAGAAAATGTTGTAACTTGGTAAATGAAAAGTGTGAATTAATTTTAGTAGATCTTAAAACATTAACAATAATTAATTTTCAAGCATAAGAGAAATAACATGAACACATGAGACACTAGGATTTAATGTGGAAAAACCAATTTGGGGAAAAACCACGAATGTAACTAGTTACTAATTTTCACTCTTCTAAAGTGAGCCCTATTAGGATACAACCCTATTAAAGGTTTCAAAATACACTATTAGATGTGACCCTATTAGGGGATTTAATCAGCCTGTTAGGAATGGCCTTGTAAGAGGTCTTAATAAAATTCAATGGAATTGCCACCTTGTTAGAGGATTTACAACTGGTTGTTAAACCAACTCTGTTAAGATATTTTAGATCATTTCTACAATGGTTAGAGAGTAAAAATGAAATAACTTGATTGTGATGCAACTAAACTACTAAATCTAGATCTCTTTTCTACTTAGACTTGATCCTTCCTAATCGAATGTTACCTTTTTGCTCCACAAGGATGCCTACTTATCCTTCAAGTTCACTCTCTCTCTTTTCTTCTCAATTCATTCAACACACTTGCACCCTCTAGAAATCTCAACTGGACCTTTAATTTATACCTTCTAGATGTATGAGATCATTTACCATGAGAGGAAGAGCATGGCCAATGGGGTCTATGTTCTTCAGATGTAGGCATGGGAGCATTTTCTTGTGATGAGTCTTATTTTTGTGGATGAGTGATAGCCCATGGAGCCCTACATATGTAGGTATAGAAGCCAGTTGACCTTAAAAAATCTTGAGAAGACTAAGCAATGGAGAGGTTGGTTGGATTACTTGGTAGTAGTAGTATGGTGGTCATGGAGAGAGATAGAGGGTTGGGATGATGTATCTCAAGAGCTAGGGCACATGTTAACCTCTCAACCACTAATAGGTTGATCTATATAGATTGTTGAGAGAATTCCTCTAACATGGGTGTGGTATAGTATAGTCAACCATAGGACATATTGCAAGAGTATTTCTCATATGCATGACTCACAATAGATATGGACCATGGGTGGTCCTCGAGATTAGACCTAGGTGGGTCGATGATTGATGTGCATAACTTATTTGTGGCAAAGTGGGATTACCTAGTAGTAGTGGCAGATGGGGGGATGACTCCCACATATTAGGCCTACTTTGTGAGTCATCCCTTCACTTCATTGATAGATCCAGTGGGGATGGCTACACCCATACAACTAGTAGAGGCACCATAGGCACCATCATAGTAGCCCTAGTAGGAGGGAGTTAGGCATAGGACATGCTAGATGTAGATTCCTCCTTAGTAGATGAGAGTAGATTTAGGTGCTAGAGGTAGTGGTATGGGTCAAATGTGACCTCAAGGCAAGATGAGTTCCCTAGGACCCATTGGAGGAGAGACCCAAAGACCAAAGATAGAGGTAGTGTAACCAGCTGAGTAGCTAGCTAAGTAGGGTGAGGGTGATGAGGAGATGCAAGACTAGTCTACTATAGGGGACCAAGGTAGAGATATCCTAGTACAAACCTAGGATGCCCTAAGGAGGTCAAGAGATAGAGTGTGGACAACATAGTGGCAGCTAGGAGATTTTCATTTACAAGTTGTTGTGAGGGATACTTAAAGAGTAGAGTGGGATCAAGAGATCCATGATTTATAGGGGTAGCTAGAGCTAGTAGCTTGGAGATTAGATTAGTAGTAGGATGAGATCTGGTTGCACTTAGCTAGGGTAGCCTATTATTTTGTAGCATATGTAGCAGTAGTGCCCGATGAGGCTAAGTAGCTGCCTTAATTTTTCCAATATGCACAAGAGTCAGGGGGAGCATGACCTCCAGTGCGACCTAATATACCTCCTCCTCCTCCTCCTCCTCCTCCTCTTTCTCTACCACCAATAGGTGGTGAGGGGGAAGAAAAAAGATTATTATGCTCCAATTTTGGTCTAGCTATGTATTGATTGGTGTGTCAGTGCCATTTTGTACCATTTTTGAGATTGAAAACACTTGAGTAGCATCCATTTTTGCATCAATGTACACTTTTTACTTGATATATCTATACACACGTACACACATGAGATTTTTTTTATTCAAATACCATTTGCACTTGTCATCTTTTTGTCTTTTTAGTTTGCCATACATGAGATGTTTATGCTTACAATTATGAATGAAAAGTTGATGTGATGTATGAAAATAGTGTAGATGATATTTTTGATGTAATTATGTATGAAATGCATACTCCGAATCAATTAACATCTCATACAGTGTTCCAAGTCTATTGATAGTGATAGGTATTCCATGAAGATCGAGAGGATGAACCAAAGAACTGAACACTTGTGCAGCCTTGCAAAAGCATGATACCTTGAAGAAGCCAACAATCTCTCATCACAATGGATGCAAGTAGATAAAAAATTGAACTATGTGCCTATGTAATGCAACCCTATACTAGATGCAACCATAGGCTAGATGCAACCCTAGGTCTGGTTACCAAGCTTTGATAATTATCATCACTTAGCATTTAGCTAAATAACACATTTCATACAATTCCTACTAACATTGCAATCATAAAAATATGAATATGACACATGTTCTAATATTTTTAAGATTAAATGTAAGCTGAGGCACAAGAAGCCAAAATGACCATAATATTTTTCCCTTTTAATGTAGCAAGCAAACATAAGCATCATAGCATAAACACTAGGATGACCAAAAACTTTCTTGTGTATAGACACATCAAACACATAAGAGATCCTTCTTATGCTAAGTAATTAGTAAGTATTTAGTCCACAATGACCCCTGCATTTGTAACCTAAGACAAAAGTGAGCTAGGCATACTCATAGTGACCCATATGTTCACTTAGTAGGATGAGTATCAATATTTACTATAGCATAGAGAATTCACTCAAACAAGAAAGGAAAAGAACTAACCTCAATGAAGAGTCTATATAAAAGGATTCAAGGTAAACACAACCATCTAATACAAGATAGAGGCTCCTATAGTGGACACCCCTTTTATATAGACATTTAAGATCATTGGAACTAGACCATCAAATAGAAAGCAAAGAAAGGATCATGCCCCTAGTCCTTGCTTCTTTAGTCAAAGGTAACATCTGTAGACACCTAAAAATCCTTTAAAAAATAAACTATTTTTATTTTTTGAAAAAATCCCTGATGACATCATCATTTATTAATTAATTATTTAATTAATTAATTAATTAATTTTTATGCCATTAAATCCCTTTATCTTAATTAAAAATATTTAATTAAGGAATCCCTCCCAAAAATGTTTAAATCTTATTTAAACATTATTTCCTTATTTATTAATTATTTAATTAATAAATTGACCAAAAATCCTAAAATAAATAAATTTTTTTTTTTTTGCCCAAAACTTGGCCAATTTCCTTAAGACCACTAACCTCTTCCAAAATCTTCTAATCCTTCTTTAATTTTGATTAAAGGCTAATCCCATCATTTCCTACCCCTAATCCCAACTCAAAATATTTAATTAAGATTAAATATTAATCCTCATGTTTATTAAAAAAGTTTTAATAAATATCTCCTCAACCCAAACCCTTGAAATAAATAAAACTTTATTTATTTCCTAAAAATCTAATTTATCCTCATCCTAAGAAGTTCTAGACTCTTCTAGAAAGTCTTCATCCTCATCCTAGGAAATTCTAGACTATTCTAGAAAGTCTTTATCCTCATCCAAAGTCTAGACTCTTCTAGAAGATGTCTTTAAACCTAATCGTAATCCCCTCCTAACCTTGTCACATTCCCTAAACATGGGTTAAGACTTGCTAAGTCAAGCCAAAGTTAACAAATATCTCCTCCTTCACCCACCCTCATTAATTGCAATCCACTTGCCATCCACTTGCCTAGTCCTAAGCCATCTCTAATCCATCCTCTAATCATTTGCACAAGCCTAAACAAGCTTAAAACCTTCCTAATCAAGTCCAAGTCGAAATTGCTCTCATCACCCTCAAAATATCTCAACCATAAAACTTTATGAAGTCCACTAGGTCATAAATGACTCTTACAAGCCCTTTTATTGCTCTTACAAGTCATTATGAGGGTCTTTATGAAGATTTTATCACTTGAGCCTCCTTTTTTGACTCATCCTTCCCCTTTCCTCCATCCTCTCACCATGTGACATGTGTCACTCTTTGATTGGCTATAAGGAAGCACAATCCATGTGCTCTCCTCTCATGCAATCTAAGCCCTCCATGATCTTTTTCCCATCCTTGCATCTTAGCCCTCAATCCCTCAAGCCTCTTGCCTATAAATTGGATCCTTCCCCTTTGCAAAAAAACACAATCCATGAAGTAAATTCATAATTCCATTTTGAAAAGCCATTTTACATCAAAACCATACACTCACACCCAAATTCCAACTCCATTTGAAGCCCTTTTTGAAGCATAAGCTTGAGCATACATCCTATCTATTTAGACAAAGCTACTCAACAAGAGAGCTTCTTATTGAGAGAGTCCATTAATGGCTCATATTCTCAATTGAGAGCTCATCTTAGTCTATGTTAAAGTTTATGAATTTTATTTAGTTTGTAGAAGCTTTATTTAAATTTGGTTTCTATTAGCATACTAACATTGCTCATATACATTTTGGCATGCCCGATGGGACCCCGCATGGGTCATCTTCATTAGCTTTTTTAGTCAAATTTTGTATGTCATTTGCTTATTTTGGCTAATTTTTCTTGTTTTTGTGATTGGTAGGATTGTATAAATTGGTTTTGTAGGTCCACATGAGCATGAAGAAGACAAAGGAACTCATAATCTATCTCATAGTGTTTGCAGATTTTTCAAGCTTATAGGTGGACAAAGAACTTGGAATTCTTCTTCCTTTTCTTGTCTATATTCTTCTTATTCCATCTACTTATTCTTCTTCTTCTTGTGGGAGATCTTGGCCATTTTTTTTTAAGGAAGCAAAATCATACACACTTCTTTTTAGTGCTTAAAATGAACCCCCAAATCATACTTAAATCCATTAAAAAATTAAAAATTTGAAAAAAAAGAAAAAATCTTTTAACAAGTGAAACTAAACCAATCTAGTCATTTGCATCCTTGCAACATCAAGGTTTAAGATGCATTCATGCAAAGTTAGGAACACTTCATTTTTGGGAATTCAAAAAGAACTTCAAGTTTCCATTTCAAAAGGTTCAAAATCAACACTAAGTGCACACTAAAATCTAAATCAAACTCAAAGCATCAATCAAGGATAAAATGAACCTCGTTTGAAAATATTTTAAAGTTCTTTTAAAAATCTCATGAAAACTAAGAGTCCTAAAACTTTTGTTATTTGTTCCAAACAAATGTCTTGTTGTAAAATCTTGAATGTTTCTTAGGTTTTTCATGCATCAAAACAATCTAGGAATATCATTTTTGGGCTTAAAACATGCAAACTAGAACACAAAATCTTGAATGAAAAGCAAAGTCCAAAGAGTCATTTTCACTTTTGAGTCCAAAACAATCTTGAATGATCTAAGGTTAAAACAAAGCACTTCAAAGTTCTTAAAGCAACACACAAAATCTCAATCTTGAATGCTCAAAGGAAAAAACTTGAATGTTTAATCACTTGTCTTTGAATGCATGTTGCTAAAATCACTCTTGAGTGCCATGGATTAAAATCAAAGTTTGTTTTTTTATGAATGCATGATTAAAACAAAAAATCCAATCTTGAATGCCATAGATCAAATAATCATCTTTTGGAGCATAAAAAGAATCTAAATTTTTGTAATCTTTTAAGTTATAAAAACAAATAAAAATGCTTTGAGTGAGTTTGTCATTGGACTCACCCTCTTTAATCACCCATCAATTTAACCATTGGTTACAATCTCAGTGCCATCTATAGGGATGGGTCCACCTAAGAGGGTGTTAATTACTCCACGCAAATCAAACTCCACTCACTTGGGTTTTTAGTGGTTTTTCTAAGTTAGAAAATTCTTTGAATGCGCATTAGTCTTGCTAACACTTCATTTGGGCATAAAAATTGGACAAATCTTGATGTGGAGGGCCTCCAGGTGTGCACTTGAAATCAAATCTCACACACCTTTGTTTTGGGCTTAGAATAAACTCACACTCAATCTCGAATGCCTTAAAGAAAAATCAATCGATACTTGACGTGGAGGGCCTCCGGGCACACGGGTTTACCTTCTTGTTGACCCTAACTCTTCTTCTTGTTTGCATTCTTCAATCAATTTTATTTTTGTCAACGCTTCAAAGTTGGAATAAAAATTGTATCTTAAACATGAGTGCTTGCAAAGTCTAGATCAGAAAACTTAAGCATCAGTTGGTAAAAGAACAAGCGTATTTTTTAGACCAAGATCATCCAAGTCTTCTCTCCCCTTGTCTTCTTTCGAGGCCATCTTGGGTGCATAAAATTAGGATCCAAAATCTTGTCTTAGCTTTTTAGGAGGCCTGCTTGGGGATTTCATCACCCCTTGGGACGACCTCAACTCCAGCATTCCGACGGAGTATAAAGATCGGGAGGTGAATCCAAAGACACCTCTCTTGGGATCAAAATTTTGTCACTCGGGCTAAGCCTCAAGGAACTTTATACCCTTGAGAAATGAAAGAGGAGAAGTGGTTTACCACTCCTCTCGGTTGTGTGACATCTTTTTGGTTTCATCTATGGATTTGGGCCTCACGTACCTTGCGTATATCGAGGACTCCCTAGCTATAACAAATGTCATCCTTGTAGAAAGCTTCCTAGGATGTTGGTTTGTTTGACATGCTTACTGAAAAATTTTGTCTGCTTGTTTGTTCATAGCTTTTGAATGAATGTTTGCCAATTTTGGTCGAAATCCTAGAAAAGTAGAAATCTCCCAGCTCAAGGCATACTTAGCGTAGTCACTGCCTTATCAAAAAATTATCCAAGATCCCTCGATGCAACTGAATCTATCTAGTTCTTTGCCTTAAAATAATCCCAAATCCAAAGTCCATCCAAATCATCCCCCTAGCCAGCTAGCAACCCAATCCAAAATCACCCAAGCCTTTAAAGAGTTGTTTTCACTTTGCCAAAATTTGCTATCCAATCAATCTATCCTACCAATCAACCAATCTCACCAAGGTTATCCCTCTGACAGAGCATTGTCTAGGGTAATCTAGCTTTGTCACTTGCATCCCTCATCACCTTGAGCTAAAGGTTGGGATCCACAAGTGGTCAATCTCGTGTCATGCCCATAGGATCATTAGTCTATCCTCAAGTTGACATAGCCACCACCAAATCTAGCGCATAGGAAAGCAAAACTCTCACCTTTTGACAACATGCTCTTGAAGTCTTCCACCCACAAGAAAGCCAAAAATCTCCAGCCAATCCTCCTTAGGTCTGTCATACAGCTTTGACTCTCCCTAGAAAATTTTTCATCAGCCAATCCAAAATCTGTGCTTAATCCAAATCCAACCCTGAGCTTTCATGTTCATCCATACGCAAGACCCCATCCCCATCAAACTCATCATCAAAGTATGAAGTACCAATCCTATCATGATGTGTTTGGTCGCATTGTCCTTGCTCTCGCCACCTCCTATTCCAATGATGATGAAAATCTTGTTGACTATGATGGGTATATTGAAAGCCTTAGAAACATTCCCCCAAGCGTCCCCCAAAATTCAAGATTTATTCCAAACTATCTAGTCATGCCATCCGATATTCCAGCTTCCCCTCCATCACCCCATCAACCAAGCTTCCAAACTTCCATCCCCATCACACTAGCTATTCCTGTCAATCCACCTCCACCTTCGACACACGAGTCTCCAAGGAATCTCCTAGAGGAAATACAAGAAAAATCACCTCCAACAGTTGATAAGCCATGTCATCTAATCCAACCATGTGAAGTAGTCAGTGATGAAGCTTCCCCATCTATAATATCACCTCCATCTCCCATAGCTATCATCCCCATACCATCCATCAAATTGCTTAAAATCCTTCCACTTCCCGCAAGCATCAAAATCCCACCACCAGTCAAATCCCTCCAAATCCTATCCACATTGCCTCCAAGCATTTCCCAAATCTCTCGTAATGACCCTTATGCATCCATCTTCTACTCACCCATCTCCACTACTGAATCTCCCATCTATCCATCCGCTGCCTTTGAAGAATCCATCCCTTCACCTCCTATCGCACCATCCACTCCACACCAATCCTATCAAGATCCTACCCAAAAGCATGTTGACATCCCCCAAAGCATAAATGAAGATATCATCGTACCATCTCTTCCATCCATAGTGCAGTCACCATCTCCTCCATCTCCAAAACCTTGAGCCATATCTCCTCCACTACAAGATATCTTGTCATCCCACCAGCTACATCAAGATCCTATCCTTCCATCTCCCCCGCTCCATGCTTCCATCTTACCACCTATCCAAGCTATTCCACCATCTATAATCTACCCTCTTGGTTCACTTACATTCATCCACAGTGGCCCTCTCTCAGCAGAAGAATTAAGAACAATATCTCCCCATTGGAATACACCTAATAAATCACTTCTACCATTTTTTGCAAGCAAAAATTTTCCTCAGCTTGTTCAAATGCTCAATTGATGGCATTATCAAGGTCAAGGTTTAGGACCACAAGAGAAAGGAATTAGAGAGCCTATTATTTCACAAAAAAATCTAGGATTTCATGGTCTTGGATATGTATCCAAAGGCTCACCATCTAAAGGTGTTGGTACACCACACCCCCAAACCAAGCCTATCTCCAAGCCCACCATGCCAGCCTCCCATCACTCCTTCAAGAAATCTTATGTCATCCCCCCTCCACTATCTTTACAACCCAAAACAACCTACCATATCCCCCCTTCATCTGCTAAATCCATTTTGGGTCCCTATGTCCCAAAATCTACCATCCTCCATCCTCCTATTAGCCATCATAAAAATCCTATTCCATCCATTCCTATGCAAGATCAACAAAGGCACATATCAGGGCACATCATCCATCATCATCCCCCTACATGCTCTTTCATATCCTCTCCATCTCAAAAAGCTTCTCCTAACCATCTTACCAAAGCTTACCACAGCAATGTGAATGCCAACTTCAAAATGCATAAAGCTAAAAATCTACATCCTAGGCAATCATATGTCTATTCTAAAAGACATACTCCAAAAAGGAAAAATCCAATCAGAGAATGCAAAACAATGCAAAAGCCTATGAAAAGAAAATCCAAAACCATGTGGATCCCCAAGAGAAAAGTTGAAACCCAATGCATAATGGCATCCACCATTGCTAATCCCCCATCTAGTGACTCATGTCCCCCATCTCCTAACTCCATCTTGGGTGCCTATATCCCCAAGCACCCTTCCACAAATCCTCCATCACGCCCGCATCTACCATCTATCCCCCATATGCTCTTTTCACACTCGTCCCAACATGTGCCAATGTTTCTCTTGCAAGCATCCCCATCTCATGCTCCTTTCCAGAATTTTCATCCCTCCATCTCCTACCATCAATCCCATCTAATCCGATCTATTGCATAAATCACACATCCGGTGTACCAACAACTAGCAACAAAATTGAACATTCCAACAACTAGTGAAAAATCCCAAAAAAGCCAAAATAGCTGAAGCAAGCCAAAATCATTCCAGCTAAGTCCAAAGTCAAAAAGTCAAAAAAAAAGTAAAGAAAAATAAAGCGTCCACTGGTGAAAACTTGGCAATTCAAGCACCTTGGACAAGTACCATGATGAAAACTTGGCAAACAAGCGTCATGCGTAATCCCGCCATCCCCAGCTTAGCCTATCACCCTCATGCTTTTGGTCATCTCTTGACATCCAACTCCATCTTCCAATATATCCACCTATCCTCCATCCTCTAGCTTCCATCTCACACCATCCACTAATCTTATGCATCTTCAGCCAATCATCTCAGCTATCATCCATCTCCCTAGCCCCTTCAGGTTTTTCCATCCTAGCTTCAATCCTATCACATCCATCATAAGACCTCCTTCTGCATGTTATCTTTTGATTGGGGACACTATATTCCTTGGAGATCTTGTCTTGTCCATCCTCCCTTGTCATTGGTATCTAGCTCTAGGCTATCCTCATGCAAACCCAATGTCATCTCTTTATATCCATCATAATCCTAGCTATCTACCACCCTATCCGGCCATCTCATCCTGCTCCTCTAGCTATCCTTGGTCACAAAATCTCTCATCATCATTGGATGCATCCTGCTAAATCCATATCTTTCGCTATCACCCCACACTTAGCTCTCGCATCTTGCACAACATCGAACCATCCTGCTATCCTATCATCCTGAGCTTTTGCCTGCTTGTAACTATCTTGGTTAGCTCACTTGTAAATATCTTGGTCTATCAGCTTGTACATCCTCTTTAGCTTAGTACCATTGTATCTATCTAGCTTTCATGTCAGTTTTTCCTTGCTTAGCATCTTGCACACATCGTACAACCCTTGGTTAGCTATTCCAATGCATCCTTTAGCTAGATCTCCTGTCACCAAAGTGCTATCCTTCTTAGTTCAGCTTGCCAGATGCATCACCCATCCAGATTCATCAGCTTAGGTGCTCTTCGATAGATCCTTGTAGGATATAGCTTTCCTCATGTCTAATCTTGGTCCATTAGTACCTCATCCTACCCATCTCGTTGGCAAACGGTTCTCTTTTGGATTTTCACTTTCTTTTGATTTGGAATCTTCCCTTTTGGGTCTTGAAATATCTTTTCCAAGCAATCTTTTTGTTTCCTCCTCAAGGTTGCCACGATCTTCCATATCATAGTATGCTACGAATGGGGCAATCTGAGTGTAAGGTCTTGATCAAGTCTTTTATTTATTTTTCTTTTCTGCTTGTGGGTTACCCAGTATCGGTTCCACACTGCTCCCTCTTGGAATCATGTGTGATGTTGGGGCAATCCTTGCATGTTTGTTTTGAGTCAGTTCGTCAGTCCTCTGGATAGTTGGTGAAAAGGCCTTGATGTTCTTGGTAACCTTGGCAATTAACCAACAATCCTATAGCAAATCTAGTGCTCAACTACATGGTGGTACTTCTCTTTGAAGTATCCCCCCGCTCAAAAAGCTTCAATGGTTTTCCTTCATCTCCATTATCCCCCATCCATATCCAACATCCATCTCTCCTACCCCAGCTTATGGATTAGTATCTCTTTGAATCACTCATCACTCTTAGCTTTAGGGATCCACAATCCTAGTCTTAGGGATCCACCAATCCAAATCAATCCACCAAGCCTCATCTTTCGAGATCCACAATCCTAGTCCTAGTGATCTCCGAAACCCATCTTCTGCCAATTTGACTCTTTGAAATCCTATTGCATCAGCTTTATAATCCCCTCATCCATCTCCCCATCCTGGATTCCATTTTATAGCGCTCCGCTCCTTCATCCTCTGCAATCCCTGAGATCTTGAGCTTGCTTTCTCTTATGCCTCTGATTCTCCCTTTATCATTCTTCCGTAGTGAGAGTTTCAGCTAACTAAACCTCTTCTCTTAAGCCAATCTGAGTCTTCTTGCTCATCTCGTATTCTTGTATTTTTCAAGAAGCCACCAAGCCTTGCTTTCTCTCCCCGTTGCCTTCTTGAGGGGGCATCTCACAGTCCATTCTCTCCTCTTCTGCTCTAGCCTTGGGCATCTTATTTTTTTATCTTTGATGTCATGCCACTTGCGGCATAACATCAAAGAGGGGCAAAATGTAGACACCTAAAAATCTTTTAAAAAATAAACTATTTTTATTTTTTGAAAAAATCCCTGATGACATCATCATTTATTAATTAATTATTTAATTAATTAATTAATTAATTTTTATGCCATTAAATCCCTTTATCTTAATTAAAAATATTTAATTAAGGAATCCCTCCCAAAAATGTTTAAATCTTATTTAAACATTATTTCCTTATTTATTAATTATTTAATTAATAAATTGACCAAAAATCCTAAAATAAATAAAAATTTATTTTTTGCCCAAAACTTGGCCAATTTCCTTAAGACCACTAACCTCTTCCAAAATCTTCTAATCCTTCTTTAATTTTGATTAAAGGCTAATCCCATCATTTCCTACCCCTAATCCCAACTCAAAATATTTAATTAAGATTAAATATTAATCCTCATGTTTATTAAAAAAGTTTTAATAAATATCTCCTCAACCCAAACCCTTGAAATAAATAAAACTTTATTTATTTCCTAAAAATCTAATTTATCCTCATCCTAAGAAGTTCTAGACTCTTCTAGAAAGTCTTCATCCTCATCCTAGGAAATTCTAGACTATTCTAGAAATTCTTTATCCTCATCCAAAGTCTAGACTCTTCTAGAAGATGTCTTTAAACCTAATCGTAATCCCCTCCTAACCTTGTCACATTCCCTAAACATGGGTTAAGACTTGCTAAGTCAAGCCAAAGTTAACAAATATCTCCTCCTTCACCCACCCTCATTAATTGCAATCCACTTGCCATCCACTTGCCTAGTCCTAAGCCATCTCTAATCCATCCTCTAATCATTTGCACAAGCCTAAACAAGCTTAAAACCTTCCTAATCAAGTCCAAGTCGAAATTGCTCTCATCACCCTCAAAATATCTCAACCATAAAACTTTATGAAGTCCACTAGGTCATAAATGACTCTTACAAGCCCTTTTATTGCTCTTACAAGTCATTATGACGGTCTTTATGAAGATTTTATCCCTTGAGCCTCCTTTTTTGACTCATCCTTCCCCTTTCCTCCATCCTCTCACCATGTGACATGTGTCACTCCTTGATTGGCTGTAAGGAAGCACAATCCATGTGCTCTCCTCTCATGCAATCTAAGCCCTCCATAAGCTTTTTCCCATCCTTGCATCTTAGCCCTCAATCCCTCAAGCCTCTTGCCTATAAATTGGATCCTTCCCCTTTGCAAAAAAACACAATCCATGAAGTAAAGTTATAATGCTATTTTGAGAGCCAAATCCATACTAAAGCCATCTATCCACACCAAAAATCCACAATCATCCATTGAAGCCTTTAGAAGCATATTGAACATACATCCTATCCATTTAGATAAAGCCACTCAACAAGAGAGCTTCTTATTGAGAGAGTCCATTAATGGCTCATATTCTCAATTGAGAGTTCATCTTAGTCTATCTTGAAGTTTATGAATTTTGTTTAGTTTGTAGAAGATTTATTTAAATTTGGTTTCTATTAGCATACTAACATTGCTCATATACAACATCATCAAGTTGTTCAAGGAAACATGATAAAGTGAAAGAAAAAGAAAAAAAGGAAAGCTTAGCATAGAGAAACAAGTTCATCATTTTGAGTTTAGCTTTTGTGTTATAGGATTGATGTCAAGTGTCAATGTTTAGAACATGTATGAAAGAAATCTCTTCAATAGGGTGATAATAGTAGAGAGACATATTTAGGACAACTGGTTACTAAAGTCAAAGAGGAATCTTTAGTAAGAAAAACTTTACTAGGAAACTAAGTGATAGTAGATAGATGTAGTCAAAAAAATTGTTGACTAATGCAAGAGAGATTTTCCATGAGAGGAATCTCTAAAGTGACACTAGCAATAGTAGGAAAACATAGTTAGAACATTTTGTGACTATCATAAGAGATCTTTCATGAAAGTATATCTAAAGTGACACAAGTGATAGTAGGTAGATGCAGTTAGAACAATTAGTGACTATCACAAGAGATTCCTATGACACTGTAGGGTCTTGCCCCCAAGTTATGACAAGATTCAATCCATGGATACATGAGCAAAAGCAGCAAACTAAAGCGGGAAAGAAACTATATAGGAAGCTAGAAGATGCATTACAAGATATAGAATTTGAAACAAGAGGTGCCTATTTACCAAGTTTTCATTTTCTTGATAGAGATTTTTTTTTCTACCATGATGCTTGTTTGCTAGCTTTTCATCAATGACACTTTTTTTTCTTTTTTCAATTTTTTTTGTATTTTTCTCTTTTTCTCTTCTTTTGTATTTTTTTATTTTTGATTTTTTTTGGTTTTACCAAGGTGGCTATTGCTAGGTTTTCACCAAGGTAATGATTTTTTTAGGACTTTTTTGAAAAATTTAGAACATTTTTAGGACCTTTAGATATATACAAAGATCTTTTGGAACCAAATCAACTATAGAACCACTTTAGATGGAGAGAGTTGATAGGATCCTTGAGCACCTCTCCCTTGGTTGTAGAAAGTTGGTGGGCCCCAAACCCAAACACTGTAGTGACTATGTATGGACCAAGCTAGTTGGGTTCAAACTTCCCTTTTGTACCTATTTTTGCTAATTCTTATGGTTTTCTATGAGGACAAGATCACTCAGTTAGAAGTCACACGTCTTAACTTTCTTATTGTAGCTTCTAGACATATGTTGCTGATAAGCTCAAAAATGATCACATGCCACTTGGTGATATTTATCTAATAATTTTAGCTCTTGAAAATTAGATATTCTATAGTCATCATCAGTAATGAGGCCTTTCATGGAGATATTTTCAAATTAGGAATCTTGACCTCAATGGGAAGTATAGCATCCGCTCCATATACTAAGGCAAAAGGCATTGTACTCATTAGAGTTCTGATATTTGTTCTGTAAGCCCATAAAACTAGATTAATCTAAAGGTTTCAGTCCCTTCTATATTTGTTAATTGTGTTATGAAAGGTCTTAAGGATTGCCTTGTTGGATGCCTCTTCTAGACCATTACCCTGGGGGTAATAGATTGAAGACAAATGTTGCGTAATTCTAAACTTTTTGCATAACTCCTTAATATCCTTATTTTTAAACTATCCTCGATTGTCAATAATAATGGAGGAAGATACACCATACTTGCATATGATGTAATTCATGATGAATAGAGCTATAGTTTTTCCATTTTCTATATAGATAGGGACTACCTCTACCCACTTAGTGAAGTAATCTATAGCAATAATAATGAACTTGTGTCCATTTGAAGAAGATGGGTGAATCTAACCCAAAAGATCAAAGACCCATTGTTGGAATGGCCATAACATGATAGATGGAATTAGCTCCCTAGCTAGAGCATGAATTAGATTCTCATGGAGCTGGCATTGTTTGTAGGACTTGGCATATTTGATTGCCTCTTGCTCCATTTTGGCCAATAGTAACCAGCTATAATAATTTTATGAGCTAGTGTCAAGCCATTAGAGTGAGATGTGAAAATGCACTCATGGATGTTTATTAATGTGTGTTTGGACTCATCAAGTTCCAGAAACCTAAGGAGTGTTTTATCGAGACCTCTCCTAAACAATTTCTCAACAATAGAATGGATCATCTAAGATTCATGGGAATTATAGGTAGGGTAGAGTAATGTTTCCACTAGGAACTTATGTTGAAGATCATTCTCTGGCATCTATAACATGGAAGCAAGAGTAGCCATGCATCAACCACTTTGTTGCCTACCTGAGGAACTTTTTTGGAAAGTGATATGAGCAAATTATTTCTTTAGATCATCCACCATGCATTTATAAGGGATCAATTTCTCATCATTTGTCTAGTATACATGATTGACTTGGTTGATTATGAGCTGGGAGTCAACAAAGACGTTTAACTCATCCACTCTCCATTCAACTGCAATCTTCATGCCATTAATGAGAGCTTCATATTTTGCAATATTGTTTGTACAACGAAACAAAATCTTGTACACCTTAGGCAATGAATACCTCTATGGTGTTATGAATAGTAACCCAACATTGGATCTTTGTTGTGTGAAGGAACCATCAAAGAACATCACCCAAGTTTGTTGACTAAGCATTATAATGGATTCATTAGGAAAATCAATGTTTAGTGGAAGAAGAATCTATATTGGTTCCTCTACTTATTGATCAATAATTGCTTGTCCTTTGATAGCCTTTTGTTCAGCGAATGTCAAACTTTCTCAAGATTATGACCCACTTAACCAACCTTCCTTTTAGGGTTGCCTTGCTGAGTAAGTACTTTAGTGGATCAATTTTAGAAACTAGTCACATAGTATGGTAAACATGTAGTGTCTCAAGTTTTGGGAAGCAAAGATGATTTCCAAGCAAGCCTTCTCAATGATGCTATAATTCATTTCAAGGGAGATTAGTGTGCAACTTAGATAGTAAATAACTTGTTCCTTGTTATTATTGTCTTCTTGAGCTAGAAAGATACTCAAAGATGTCTCTATTGCTGAGATGTACAAAATAAGAAGCTTCTAGTAGATAGAGAGCATCAACATTGGTGGATTAGCAAGGATTTCTTTATCTATATTAAGCTCTAATCAAAATCTTGACTCCAGTTATATTTCACACCTTTATGTAGAGTCCTCATAAATTGTTGTGACCTATCCACCAGTTGTGAGATGAATCTACAAATGGATTGAAGTCTTCCTTGTAAGCCCCTCGTTTGACTGATATTATGGGGTGGGGGAATGCCCATGATTGCTTGAACTTTCTTTGGATCAACCTTGATTCCTTTTTTAAACACAATGTAGCCAAGTAGTTTTCTAGATGTTATGCCAAATGCACGTTTCTTGGGGTTGAGTCTTAGACTAAATTTCTCCATGCAATCCAAGATAGGTCTCGAATCTTAAAGGTGAGTGTTGCATTTTTTTGTCTTAACTAGAGTGTCATCCACATAGTCTTCCATTTTTTTATGCATCATGTCATGAAAAATTGTAGTGACTACTCTCTAATACATGGAACTAGCATTTTCAAGACCAAACGGCATCATGTTCCAACAAAAAGTTCCCCATGCACAAGTGAAAGCAATCTTTTTTTAATCTTATGGTGTAATTTTAAACTGATTATAACTAGAAAATTTGTCCATGAGTGAGTACATCTCATATCTTGCTATCATTTCCACTATCATATCAATGTTAGAGAGTGGAGAATCATCCTTTGGACATGCCAAGTTCAGATCTTATAAATTTGAACAAACTCTGATAGATTTGTCACGCTTAGAGATGAGAATAATGTTGCAAATCCATTCAGAATAATCAATAGAATGGATGAAACCAACTTTCAAAATGTTTTTAAGTTTAGCTTTGACAAGTAATGCAACATGAAGATGCATTTTCCTAATTTTATGTTTTACTAGTTTAACCCCTGACACAATAGACAAGTGATGCATTATGAGATTATGATCTAATCCTGGCATGTCTGAGTATGTCCACATAAATTTTATCTTTTTCTCTTGGAAGAAGGAAATGAAATCCTCTTTTTCTTCTAGAGATAGTGACTCTACAAGATACATCATGTGAGGATGCTCCTCTATTCCCAAGTTGATTGGTTGTGTTGTTTCTATCAACACAGATGATATTTCCTAAAAATGACTAGGAAGTGCATCAAATATCTCATCCGTAGGTGCCTTAGAGAGGTTTTCACCCTTGGATATGTCCTTTATTTTTACTATTTTAGGTTCTAACACTGCCACAATGTGGTTTTCACCATTAGACCTTTTATTTCTTTTATTTTTTATTGTATGACTAAGATATTTGATGTCAACTTTAGTCATATTGATTCTTTATTCACTAGTGGAAGACATTACTGATTTGATAACATTTAGTTAATAAGAAAGATAATAGTCATTGTAGAATGTGAGGACTTCACTAGATGCATTGGAATTCTAGTCTATGAGCTCAGGATAGGTAAGTTAAAGAGATGTGGTGGATGTTAGAAATAATAGTCCACCAAGATAACTGAGAGGGGGGGTAAATTAGTTATCCAACAATTAAAACATTTATCTTCTTTAAACAAACTTAACCATTCAACCAAAGTAAACAACAACCATAAAGATGCACATAAACAATTACACCAAATATTTTGACTAGGGAAACCCTTGATCAGAGGAAAAACCCTAGTCGGAATGATGCCCCATAAGATGATGTACTAATATAAATACTCCTTGTTAGAGGATAGACCCTGTTAAGAGTCTATTACAACATTTAATACAAAGACTCCCTATTAGGAGACTTTGAATCCCTATTAGGAGATTCCAACCCTATTAGGAGTTGTGGAAGACAACTGAACCCACCGTCCAAATAGCTTTAGGATCAGATCAATGAACTCATTGTCCAATTGATCTTGGTACTATTTGTTTCAGAATAATAGATGTGAAACAAGCTTTTACTTCTTCCTCTATCTAGTACATTAGACTTCTTCTCCTTTAGACCATGTAATTAGATTTGGAACTCTATACTTAGTAACAATAACCCTAATGGTTGCTTACATGCATTGATAAGTCACTCCACTTTTGTAGCACTCTACTGCTCAATAATTTGCAAGTCTCATCTACTCTCTATATATTAAATATGGAAAACATCTTTCCTTTATACTATGCTTAATAATAAATCCTTGAGTTGGCTTCCCACTTAATTATAATACATTAATTAAATGAATATACATTTATTTAATATTTTTGGCTCACAATTATAAACAAACTTTCACATGTGTGACTTTCATACATGCACACTCTCTAACATCATCAATGACTAGTATACTATCTCCAGTTAACTGTGTAACATTTCACTACAATTGTGATGAACTACAACAATCACACAATAGGAACTACTTTCCTAGTACTTTGTTTCCATACAATTCTTTGTAGATCAATCATATCTTCCATACACTATCAAATTAGGTTTTTCTCACTTACCCTTGTAACAAAGGCATATTGTACTATGTGTTGGAGGTTTCACATTAATAGATAAGTAATATATTGTTCTTAATACAAAAATCATAGTATTCTACTTTATCAGTCTTTACAAACTTATTACTATGTTGTCATCAATGAAAAACATAGTCATGAATACATCATATCAATATTTTATAATGCTCCCCAATAGCATCAGCATTTATGCTAACAATATCCCTCTTTGGCATTGATGACAACATAGGTGAAAAACATCTAAGTTCCAAGAATACCAAATATACATCTTCTTCATCATCAAATTCTACTTTCTTCCCAATTGAACAACATAGAATGTTTTTCATGTCAGTCTCTCCCCCATTTACATCAATGTCAAAGGTAATACACAAATGGTTCAATTTTTCAAAGATACAATAATTTACTGGCATGACCATAAGTTAGTTTGATGCTTTATAAATTTTCTATATAAATCCATAAACAACTCAAGTGTCTAGAGACACTATTGCATATCAATTACCAATTACCAAGAGTCCTTTGTTGACTTTGTTCATCATAGATACTCCCCCATTGAGGAAGCATCAACATTCTATCTAGCCTAACAATTGTGCTTTGTTCCTTGGACAGATGCACTTTTGCATCTTCTATTCTAAAGTAGGTAGTGGCATAACCCAAGCATACCTCTTAGGTACTCAAATGTATCCTTTTGTAAAGCATTTTTGAAAATATCTACAATTTTTTACTTAGTGTCAATGTACTCCAGTTTGGTTTCTTTCTGTACAACTTTCTCTCTGAACACATGATACTTTCTAGAGATGTGCTTAGTTTTAGAATGCAAAACAAGATTCTTAGACATGCTTACTACACTTGTGTTATCATAGGAAATGATAATAGGTTCTTTGAATGTAATTCCAATATCCTTCATCATTTTCTTCATCCATATGACTTGATTATAGTTGTGTGTAGCTGCAACATATTCTGCCTTTGTTGTACTCTGTGAAGTGTAATCTTGTTTCTTGTTAAGCCAAAAAACTAGTATTCCACTAAGAAAGAATGCTCCTCCATTGATTCTTTTTCTATTATTCTTATCTCCAACCCAATCAGCAATAGTATAAGTTCAAAGAGTGAAATCTTTACTTCTATCATACCAAATGCCATAATTAGATGTCCCTTTCAGATATTTGAATATCCTTTTTACTATTGCATAGTGATATTCTTTAGGTTTGGCCTAAAATCTTGCAACAAATTTAACAACATTAGCTATATCTAGTCTACTAGTTAGATATTTCAATCCTCTAATCATAGATCTATAGTTCTTTTTCTCAACAAAAGGTGTCTCATCCTTGCTTGATAACTCGTGACCAGTTACCATAGGAGTTCCAACAAGTTTATAATTTTCTAGTCCAAATCTTTTTGGAATTCTTTCAAATGCTTGATCTGAGAAATAAAGATACCTTCTTTATTTTTAAAAATTTGTAATCCTAAGAAAAAATTTGATTTCTCCTTTCATATTCATCTCAAATTCATTGTTCATATCTTCTAAGAATTTTTTATTGGCTTCATTGTTTCCTACAAAAATAATATCATCAATAAATAAAATGATTATCAACAAACCATTTTCTATTTTTTTAGGTACAAGTTTTTGTCTATTGTTCCTTTATAAAATCCAAGCTTTGCTAAGTATTTATCTAACCTTGCATACCAAATTCTAGGTGCTTGCTTTGATCCATACAAGGCTTTCTTTAATCTGCAAACCATATCCTTCTTTTTTGTTAAAGAAAAACCTATTGGCTTCTCAATATAAACTTCTTCTTCAAGTTCTCCATTCAAAAATTTTGACTTAACATCCATCTAATATACCTTGAATTTTTTATTTGTTACATATGCCAAGAACATTCTGACTACTTCCATTCTTGCTAGAGGTGCATATGGTTCCTCATACTCTATTCCTTCTTATTGAGAGTAGTCTTTGCATACTAGTCTTTCTTTGTTTTTTATTACTTCTCCTTCTTCATTCATTTTGTTTATGAATAACCACTTTGTGCCAATCAAATTTTTGTCCTTAGTTCTAGGAACTAGTTCCCATGTCTCATTCTTTATTATCTATTTGAGTTCTTCCTCCATTTCTTTCATCCAATGATCATCCTTGATTGCTTCATCTACACTGTTTGGTTCTACTTGAGATATTAGGCATAGTTCTTCATTGATTCTACTTCTTTCCATTACTTTCTTTACTTCATATTATTTGATTAGTAGGATGATTTCTTATTATATTCTTATTTGGGGTAGGAGTTACTACTTCAACTCTTATTCCTAGTACATCATTTTATTCTTCTATTATTTCTTCAGTTTGCACATTATTTTGCAAGTTATTGTTAGTCTTGAGAAATAATTCATTACATCTATTAGTCATCCCACAATAATTATCTTCATTACAATTATAATCCATCATCTTCTCTTTGGTGCCAAAATTCTCATCTGTTCTCACATTTGTGCACTCTACTACAATTTTCGTTCTATAGTTGAAACATTTGTAAGCTTTACTTTTTAATGAATAGCTAAGAAACATACCTTCATCATTCCTTCATACTTATGATAATAATTGTATTATAAACTTACCAAAATCATCATCTCTTTTGATGTAACATTTGCTTCCAAATATTCTAAAATGTTTGAGTAATGGTGAGTATCCAAATCATAATTCATAAGGTTTTTTCTTCATACCTTTTCTAATATGTACTCGGTTTAGAGTGTATACTATTGTATTGACTTCTTCTCTCCAAAATGTCTTCAGTACATCATTCTTGAATAATAGATATTTTTGCTTCAATAATTGATTTATTTCTTCTTTCAACAATCCCATTCTACTTAGGTGAATGAGGTGAAGATAGTTGTCTCCTGATTCCATGCTTTTCACATTTGATATTGAATTCTCTAGAAGTGAATTCTCCTCCTCTATCAGATCTTAAGCTCTTGATTTTAACTCCAGATTCATTCTCTACTCTATTTTGAATATCCTAAATTTCTCAAATGCTTCTGATTTTTCTTTAAGAAAAGATACCTACATTATTCTGGTGAAGTCATCAACAAAAATCATAAAATACCTTTCTCTATAAAATCCTCTTGTTCTTGAAGGACCACTTAAATCTGTATGGACCAATTCTAGCTTCTGTGTAGTGCCAAACTACTTGCTAGAAAAAGAAACTTTCTTTTGCTTAGCCAAGATACATTCCTTACAAATAATATTAGTGGACTTAGTGATCTTAGGTAAATCTCTCATAGCAAGTGTATTACCAGCTTTCACAATGTTATGAAAGTTTATCTTACAAAATCTTTTGTGCCATAAACAACTATTGTCAACTTTAGCTACTAAACATGTTATTTCATTGGAGTTTAACTAAAATATGTTGTGGTGTCCACAACACATGCCCTATTCTTTGCTAGGAATGGGGACCCTGTACTTTTTTTTACTACCAGACTCACAAGTTTCAGAGTTGGGAGAAGAAAATTCATTTGAAAGTTTGAGTCCTAGAGTCAAAAAACTAAAAAATAGAAAAAATAGAAAAGTCAAAATAAAAAAGACATTAGAAAACTCAAAAAATTTGAAATAAAAGTTTCAAAAAAAAAATTAAAGAAAGGAAGAAAAAAGTGCGCACCACAAAGCACTGTGTGCACATGCACCAAGGTGTGGTCATGTGCACCATGACATGTTGTGATGTGCATGCACTAAGGTGTGGCTACACACACCATGATGTGCCACACACACACATGCCAAAGCATGGCCATGCATGCCATGATGTGTTGTGCATGTGCGAAGGCACAACTGTGCACACCATGATGTGCCAAGGTGTGGTTGTGGGTGTGTGCATCAAAGCATAGTCATGCATAGCACAAGTGTCATGACATGTTGTATGCGTACCACAAGTGCCATGAGAATGCCATGACATGTTGTGTACATGCCATGAAGCACCACAAGCATGCCATATCATGTTGTGCACACACCTTAAAGCATCGCATTGTGCACCATGCCTCCTGTTCACCTCCCATGCACTGTACAACTAGTTTTTAGGGTTTTTGTTCTAATGTCATTAGGGTGTATCTTAATTAAGTTTTTTTTTATCTCTACTTACTAATATGTGCTTCATTGTGTAGGTAAAGATGGCATCAACTTGTCAGGGTCATAACTTTTGACCTATAGCTTGAAATTCATAATTGTTTACACTGTTGGAAAGAAGATCTAAAGATCTAATTTCAATCCCTAAAATAGTGAGCCTTTGGCTGCCCAATTTTAGGGACCGATGAAGGTTTTGACTTGAAATTTTGAGTAGAAGACCTCTAAAAAAGCCATTTAAAAATGCCTAGAAATATTTGAGAAAAAATATGAAAAAATTTCAAAGATTTGATCATTTAGATCACTTGGTTTCTTGCTAGGAAGGATAGGGTAGTTGGAGAGAAGAGAAAGGTCAAAGATATAGAGGTTGGACACATGAAGTGGAATAGGTTCCTCATCTTATGCAGCTACTAATGGCAAGATTCAATGCAAGTGCCTTGGGATTTTAGATTTAAGAAGTACAAGTAGTCCAAGTTTATGGAAGTGATTGGCTATAAAGAGGGTATAAATCATCAAAAATGGAAAAAATATATATACAAAAAGTGATCTAAAACCCCATTTGAGAAAAACCCAAAAACCATTTTCAAAATTAACAACTTTGATTTTTTGGTGATTTGAGCTATCGTAGGTCTGCAGGTTTGTAGCTCCCCATGTCTATAGCTCCACAACTCCATAGCTCTACATTTTCATGTAGCTCCATAGGTCCATAGCTCTGCAATTCATAGGAGCACTGATAGTTGACTACCAGTTCCAAAAATAGCACTTTCCATGCATTGAGAGCACATTTTCATAGCAAGTTAACTCTAACACATGCCTAGTAAAGGGGCAACTTCTATTTTTAGTGTCTCCATGCACTTCCACTTTGACTGATAGCTTCCTCCTACTCTCTCTCTCATGCTTTCATTTTTTTGACATGTAAAGGGCTCATGCATCCAAATAATGGGCAAAATATGGATGGAGTCCTTCTAAGCACCAGATTAGTTGATAGTCTGTAAATATTTAGTTTATTTTTATTGTTAAAAGCATTTTATTGCATGAAAGATATATCTCACTCTCCACACAAACTGAGGAGATGATTTCTTATAAATAACCCATTGTAAAACGTAACAAAGGCCGCCACTATTATGCAATAAAATTATGCTTTTGGTGCTAGCATTTAGAGTGTAGTTATTCTTGCCTAAATGTGTCATTTTTTTGTGGATTTTATTCATGAGATTTTGATTGAGCCAAAGGTTTATTGTGTTGTTTCTGGTTGTGCAATCTTTTAGTTCTAGTGTTTGCTATAGATATATGAATTCTGGTGACATAATGAGCTTGAGAAGAGATCACCCGATTGTGTCTACATAGCTTTTTGTATCACATGAGTGCACTTTTCATGGCCTTGTCATTTGATGAAGAATGAAATATCATTTGATTTGTTAAAGTTTCTCATTGACAATTGCATCAGTGGATTCTAGGAAGCACTGCTCCTATTTTCATTAGTTTCCTACCAATTTCTTTGCAAGTTTAACTCGTAGCGTGGTGTGTTTTGTAGCTTATATCCATTTAGGAATTTCAATTTCAAGTCATTTGATTTCATGTTATTTTCTTTCAATTTTTTTATTTGCTTTGCTAACCCCCTATTAGAATAGGACCTCATAGTAGCTGCATTGTTAGAGTTGCATTCATTGAAAAATAGAAAATAGAAAAATATTGTTCTCTTTTGGTGTGATATTTTGAGATACCAAAATTTTTTATTTTGATCCTGAGATAAAAAGAGTTTTTAGAACTAAAAAAGTCCTCCTTGTGAACACTCACATTTATGTTCTACTAAGCAGATTTTGGTACGTCACAAGACAAATATTAGACCTTAGAGTAGATCTTTAAAAAGATTTTCTTTTCAAGAGAGGAATTACGCAATGGATTCCTGTTGTTGACCTTGTGCAAAATGAATGCCCAAAAAAATACATTATATTTCTTGTGCCAATACCAAGCAATCTTCCTTCCTTGTCTTTGATGATACATGCATCATTACCAAACTTTAATTGGAAATCCTTTTCCATAAGTTTTCCAACACTTAACAACTTATGTTTTAGTCCATCAACAAAGTACACATCATTAATATTTTTTTTACCATCAAGTGTGATGGATCCAATTCCTATAATGTGACTAGCTACATTGTTCCCTACTTTGACAATCCCTCCATCATAGCTTTTTAATTTGACAAATTTTCTTATATCACTAGTTATGTGATGTGAAAAACCACTATCAATGATCCAATCTTTCCTTTCAACTCATGAAATCATCACACTCTCTTCTCTAATTTATTTTCCAAGATCATCCTCCCTTATAGCTACAAATCCCAATTCATCTACATTTTTTCTTTGATTAGATTCTTCTTCTTCTTCTTTATTGGCATATAAGTGATTCCTAGGTCTTCAAGGTTTAAATCATCCCTTATACTTCCTTTCTCTTTTAGGACACTTAGATGCATAATTACCATATTAATTACACATCCAACACTTAAAAATGTTCTTACCATCATTTTCTCTTTCCACAAGAAGAGCCACTCCTTCTTTGATCTTTTCCTCAATAGACTTGTTGCTTCAAGCAATGTCTCCCTATGCTTTTGTGTTATTTTCTAGACTAGGTTTAATATTTAATGCACTAGATGTTGTCTCAACTTTTGCTAATTCTCTAGATTGTTTCAGATCAAATTCTATAGCTTCCAATATACCAAGCAATGTTTCTTTGGTGAAATTATTAGTATAGAGTATTACCAACTGAATCATCTATGTTACTATCTTGAAAGGTGGTGTCAAACTTTTCAAGATCTTTCATATTACTTCATCATCTAATTTCTTTCCACCATGAGATGTGATTCTTGCAACAATGTTAGATATTTTTCCAATGTAGCTTCTGACAGATTCATTTCCATCATTTTAGCATCTTGAAATGCATAATGCAAATTTTGTAATCTAACTCTTTTTGAATGTGTATCACCCTCATAATTATCTTCTAAAGTTTTATAAATTTCATGAGATGTTTTGAGTATTTTTACCTAACTATTTTCACTTTTAGGTAGAGCTAACAATATTACTTCTCTTGCCCTTATGTTGCACATAAATACTTCTCTCTACTCCTTGGTTCAACTTTCAAGATTTTCTTCTTCCACAATATTCTTAGATGCCTTGGGTACAAGCCAATATCCTAGACCAATGCACAAAAGATGAGTCTTCATCTTATCCTTCTAGCTATCATAATTGGGGCCATCAAATCTCAAACTTTCCTTTTTTAACATATTCACCATAGATCTCCTTAGGTTTTTAAACCCTTTCCTCAAGGACTTGATTTTTTGATACCAATTGTTAGAAAGAATAGTCCACCAAGATAACTAAGAGTGGGGGATGAATCAATTATCCAACAATTAAAATATTTATATTCTTTAAATAAACTTAAACATTCAACCAAAGCAAACAACAACCATAAAGATGAACATAAATAATTACACCAGATATGTTGACTAGGTAAACCCTTGATTAGAGGGAAAAACTTGGTGGGAATGATGCCCGCAAGATCATGTACTAATATAAATATTCCTTCTTAGAGGATGGACCCTATTAGGAGCCTATTACAACATTTATTACAAAGAGTCCCTATTAAGAGACTTTGAATCCCTATTAGGAGATTCCAAACCTATAAGGAGTTGTGCCAACCGTGTTAGGAGTTGTGGATGATAGCTAAACCCATTGTTTAAATAGCTTCAGGATTAGATCAATGAACCCACTATCCAATTGACCTTAGTACTATTTCTTTTAAAGTAATAGATGCAAAACAAGTTTTTACTTCTTTCTCTATCCAGTATGTCAGACTTGTTCTCCTTTAGACCATGCAATCAGATCTGGAACTCTGTACTCAGTAACAATAATCCTTAAGGTCACATACACACATTGGTAAGTCACTCTACTTCCATAGTGCTCTACTACTCAATAATTCACAAGTCTCATCTACTCTCTTTATATTAAACATAGAAAACATCTTTCCTTTATACCATGCTCAACAATAAATGCTTGAGTTAGTTTCCCACTTAATTATATTACATTAATTAAATGAATATACATTTAATTAATTTTTTTAACTCACAATTATAAACAAACTTTCACATGTGCAACTTTTGTACATGCACACTCTCTGATGTCATCAATGGCCAATATACTATCTCTAGTTAACTGCACAACCTTTCACTACATTTGTGATGAACTACAACAATCACACAATAGGAACTATTTTCCTAATACTTTATTTCCATACAATTCTCTGAAGATCAATCATATCTACCATACACTATCAAATTAGGTTCTACACACTTACCGTTGTAACAAATACATATTGTAGTATGCACTAGAGACTACATATTAACAAATAAGTAATATATTGTTCTCAATACAAAAATCAGAGTCAGTTGCTCTGTCAGTCTTCACAAACTTATTACTATGTTGTCATTAACAATGAACACAATCATGAATACATGCTATCAATTTTATACAATGCTCCCCCATAGCATCAACATTCATGCTAACACTGAGTTCAATTGTGTTCATGGTATAATCATTAAATTCTTGGACAAGCAATTCAAGACCTAGAGCAGCTTCGTACACAAGTGTGTTTGAATATCTTTAAGTGTGCTAACATCATTAATTAAAGACTCAAGGACACTAGTTGGATGAGACCCATTCAACCTAACCCTAGATGATTCACCTATATCAAGGAATTTTTCATAGACATGAACTTGATCTATTTCTTCTTCTATAGTTGCATCTGAGAGAGAGTCAAATTCATACTCTTGAGAATCTGTACTACATGGAGACAAACTATAGAATTCAACAATAGTGATAGGCATGAATTCGCCTTCATCATTTGGGTTTTTACAAAGTTACTCAATACTTAAATCATGACTAGATTCTCTTTGTTCTTGTTGGATATAGGGAGAATCAATAGTGTCATCGAAAGAATAACTATCACCATCTATAGTACTAACATGTGGTACAAAGTCATTTGGTTCTCCAAAGAATTTAGCCAAATTATTAAGAATTGGATAAGGATCCTCATCATCAGCATTATCTTCATGGTCATCAAACTTAGCTTGTGACTCATGTTTAGATGAATCCTCAGGTTCTAGTATAAATATGTTAATCCCTAGATGGAAGAGAATCTTCTTGAAGCCTAGACTAGATGTATATCAATTCCTCCTAGCAATCGCTTTGACAAGATCAATTAGACCATTTTTTTTGCATCCAATAGGACTTGTCCCCTTGTAGCCAAAGTGTGTCATGAGTTTAAGACCGGTACCATACTTTTTAGGAGTAATTTCATGGGACTTTTGTATGACGTCAACTGGAGTTTCGTCTTTGTAGATCTATGTAGCAATGGCTTTGTTTTCACTTTCCTCCTTGAGAGGGATAGTAGCTTTGAAAAAGGTACCATTGTACTTAGTTTGAGGTGTCTACAAAAAAGGTCTCTTCACTTTAGATTGTCTCACATAATAATAAGGGGACTTAGGAAGAAATATCAAAGATAGAACTAGTTCTATGTGATATTCACCCATTCTACTTTCTTTCAGCTTGAGTGACTATTCGGTTTGCTTCATCTTGTTATAATGATGGTATAGATTCACTATTATTAGGTACAAAGCTTTTAACAAATTTCAACATATTACATGTATAGCTAGTACTTATAGGTATGCTGACCTCAGAACCATAAAATGGGAATTTTACATATTGATGGTAAGTGGAAGGCATAGCTTGCATCTCATGTGTCCATGGTCTTCCTAGTAGTATGTTGTAAGCTAAGGGAATATCAAGGACCTAACAAGTGACATCCCTTTCTATAGGACCAATGCAAAGAGGCAACACCACAAGACCTAAATATTTTTTCTTGAATTTTTCATATGCTTTGATAGTTATCTTGCAATAGGGATCAATGGACTTCTTAGAATAGTCCAATTGTCTGAGAAAAGCAATAGATACAATGCTTAAACCAGCTCCATTATTGATGAGTACAAAACTAACATGTTTCTACTATACCATGATCTCAATGTGTAGAGGTTGATTATGTGGATGAATTAATTAATTATCATCTTCCTTAGAGAAAGACATATAGTAAGGTGAGTTCAAATGACCTACCATAGATTGGAACCTCTCAAGGTCAAGATCTTGAGGTATGTTCGCCTCAGCGAGGGCTTTGTCAAGAATCTTCCTATGACAAGGCAAGATTTTGAGTAGTTCAAAGATCATGATTTGAGCATTAGTTTGTTGTAATTGATCAAGGATACTATAGCTAGTAGCCATAGAAGTTGTTGTAAGTTTTGTTCCTTTGCTAGATGGACTAGGAAGAGGTTTGTCTTTGTGTTGTTCTAGCTCCAAAGTAGAAGGCATGGGGCCTTTATAATGCAGGAGCATCCAGAGGTATAAGGGCAATCCTGTGTCACCCAAAAAAATGTAGTTAGACTTAGTTTCTGTTTCATGTGTTTTCATTTTTGGATATCCATTTGGGTCAAATAAAGGTTCCAACTCTCATAGTTCCACTATTAGTGTTCTAGGTTAGAGTTTTAATCACCTTGGGATATGTGTAAATGTAAAAAAAATAGGAGTATGTAATTGAGCCATCATTTTGATGAACTAGAAGTTGTAAATTGGTAAGATGATTGTAATTATAATTTAAAGCATTCTAGAAAAAGAATCATGTCAAAAGGCCCTATAGTTTGAAAGTTATCGCAGTTTTTCAATTTTTGGAGACCTCCTAAGAATGCTTCAAAGTCAAGTTAGGGGCATTAAATAACCTCAAATAGGGCCAAAAAATGGGGGATGAGCATAGCTGGTCCATAGGGCTATAGAACACTTTGAGAGCTTTTCAAAAATGTAAATGGTTTGTCAATCAGAGCTACAGTTCAAAAGTTATGCCTCCCAAAAGTTTTATTACCATTTCTGGATTCTTCTAATTTTGCACCAACTTATAACGCGACTTCTAGAGCCTTCTACTTGGTTGGTGGATGCCAAATATCACTTTCTATAATGTACTCCTAATCCTTAACCCTCTAGGGTCTATTTAAGAACATTTTTGGCATTGTAAAAGGCAGTTCAAAGTGGAGTTTGAGAGAAGGTACTGGGAGAATAATTTATCTCTAGATTTATGCTATTGTAAGCCCATAGGGCATGTTTTGAAGTCTATTTTCTCTATACTGAATGTATTAGCATATTTACATAGTTAATAAATTTTTCCCTTTCTTTTTTTGTCCATTCTATGCTTGGGTTGTGTCCCCATCAAGTGGTATCAGAGCTAGTTTTCCTAAGTGTGTAAACAGAGCATCGACTGTGAGGTAGTTTGCACCAAGACTATGTGGTTGTGAGTTTGAATTGAGAAGATGCCTCCATGAAGAGAGTGTGGTGGAAGGTCCAGAGCTATTAATCTTGAGGAGGTTAGAGCCCTCCAAAGGTAGGTTCAAGCATTGCAGGAGGAGCTCCGTAGAGGAACAAATGTTGCTACAGGTGACGAAAGTGAGGATGACAATGAAGAAGAAGAAATCAGACCAAAAGGTGAAGTTGACAAGGAAGTTCTAAATTAGGCAGAGGAGAGGCTTTTTAAAGCCATTACTAAGTTTGGGAAAATACCTACAATTGATGTGGGTGTATTTTCAAGAAATCTAAAACTAGATGAGTTGATCGGTTGGATTAATGAACTGGAAGAGTACTTTGAGTATGAGGATATCAGGGATCCAGATAGGGTTAAGTTTGCAAAGGCCAAACTGAAAGTACATGCCAAAATTTGGTGGTAAGAGGTTCAATTGGAAATAAATAGAAGAGGAAAGGAGAAGATCACAAGGTGGGATTGCATGGTGGACAAACTAAAGAAGTAGTTCATTCTTGTTGACGACGAGCTTGATTTGTTTAAGAAGATGCATGGGTTAAGGCAAGTAGGAAAATTAGTCCAAGAATATATAGAGTATTTTTATCAAATTTTGATTAGATCAGGGCATGTAGAAGAAAATAAGGAGAAGGTTGCTCGTTATATCAGTGGGTTGCGACCTAGCATCCAAGAGGAATTAAGTCTGGTAAGAATGACCAGCGTTGAAGAGGCATACCAATTTTCCCTATGAGTTGAAGAAAAGCTAAATAAAAGGTTTGAAGGGAGACAAAGAGGTCATGGTCAAGGAGGAAGGGTTAGTGGTAGGTCATTTGGAAGCCGAAATGAAACCCAAAAGAAAAATGAAGATGTGGGTACTAGCAGGAACCAGAGGAA
This sequence comes from Cupressus sempervirens, assembly GCA_028749045.1. Lineage (NCBI taxonomy): Eukaryota > Viridiplantae > Streptophyta > Pinopsida > Cupressales > Cupressaceae > Cupressus > Cupressus sempervirens. The sequence continues at coordinate 310,436,709 of CM053790.1, read as the reverse complement.
TAAGGGTTTGAACTGCTCCCATGATCAAGACTTTAGAAATCAGATAGGAAGAGGTAGAGGATGTAGAAAAGGAAGAGGAGGCTTCTGTGGTACCTATTTCCATTGCAATGAAAAAGTTAATTGTGCCTTTGAATGCCCTAAATGACAAGGAAGGATAGATAGGAGAGCTAAGGGTCGGGCTAGGGTTGCTCATGTGGATGAGGATGCAAAAAGAGGAGAGACTTTAGTAAATGAAAGGGTCCTACTAAGTGGTGAGATTGAACTAGGACAAAGGAGGAGTTTATTCTATACCAGGTGCAAGTGTGAGGATAAATGTTGTGATGTGATCATTGATGGTGGTAGCTCTGATAACTTAGTATCAAAGGAGATGGTCTCTAAGCTGAAGCTCAAGAGAGAGAAACACCCCCAGCCCTATCGGATTGCTTTGGTGAAAGATGATCATAAGGTCCTAGTAAGTGAACAATGTTTAGTGAAGTTTGAAATTAGGAGTTTCCATGATGAAGTTCTCTATGATGTTATTCCAATGGATGTTTTCCATCTATTGTTGGGTAGACCATGGTAGTTTGATAGGCATGCAGTACATGATGGTCATGCAAACACATACTCTCTAACAAAGGATGGAGTTCGCCACAAACTGAAGCCCATAAAAAAGGAAGGTGAAAAGGTATGTAGCAGTGCTAGGTATTGTCTTGTTGATGGAAGGAAGTTTTTAGATGGCATGAAACATCAACATATGTGCTATGCTTTGATCCTTAGGAAAGATAAAGAAGGTAGTAGTGAAATACCACTTGAAGTTTTAGATTTACTAGGTGAATTTGGAGATATCATCTCTAATAATGTTCCAGAAGGATTTCCACTGATAAGGAAAATCAATCATCAGATAGATTTGATCCCAGGAACTAGTTTTCCTAACAAGGCTGCTCATAGGATGACTCCTACTGAAATTGAGGAGCTAAATAGATAGATTCAGGAGCTATTGAGGAATGGGTTGATTTGGGAGAGCCTGAGTCCATGTGCAGTACCTGTAGTATTGGCACCAAAGAAGGATGGAGAGTGGAGAATGTGTACGAACTCTCGAGCTATAAATAGGATAACCATCAAGTATCGGTTTCATTTGCCAAGAATGGATGATCTTATGGATTACTTGAGTGGAGCTCAGTACTTCACAAAGATAGATATCAAGAGTGGCTATCATCAGATATGGATATGAGAAGGAGATGACTGGAAAACAACCTTCAAGACCAAGGAGGGTCTTTATGAGTGGTTAGTCATGCCCTTTGGATTGACGAATGCCCCAAGCACCTTCATGCGGTTTATGAATGAGGTACTTAAGAATTTCTTGGGAAAAATTGTTATTATTTATTTGGATGATATTTTAATTTTCAGCAAGACTTTGGAAGAACATTTATTGCATATTTGTAGTGTTCTTGAGAGGTTGAGTGAAGAGAAACTATTAATTAATTTGAAGAAGTGTATCTTTGCAAAAAGGGAGTTAGTCTACTTGGGGTTTGTTATATCACCTGAAGGTCTCAAAATGGATCTAGAGAAGGTAAAAGCCATCTTGGAATGGCCTACTACAAGGTCTTCTACTGAGGTAAGATCATTTCATGGTTTGGTTAGTTTTTACAGAAAGTTCATTAAGAATTTCAGTGGCATATGTGCACCCTTGACTGACACAATAAGAGGGGATAAAAAAGAGTTCAAATGGGCTGCGAAAACTACAAGAAGTTTTGAATTGTTCAAGAAGAAGGTGACAAAACAACCTGTGTTGGCACTTCCAAATTTTAGAAAGGTGTTCCAGGTGGATTGTGATGCTAGTGGCAATGTTATTAGGGTTGTATTAAGCCAAGAAGGTAAGCCTATTGCATATTTTAGTGAAAAATTGAAAGATACGAAGAAGAAGTATTCTATTTATGATCAAGAGTTCTATGCAATAGTTCAAGCCTTAAAGAAATTGAGGCATTATTTATTGCCAAAGTAATTTGTTTTGTATATTGATCATCAGGAATTACAGTACCTAAATAGCTAAGGTAAATTGAATCAGAGGCATATGAAGTGAGTAGAGTTCTTGTAGAGCTATACATTTGTGTTGAAGCATAAAAGTGGAAAATCAAATAGGATTGCAGATGCACTAAGTAGGAGACAATTGTTTCTTACAGTAATGCAAGTTGAAGTAATTGGGTTTGCTAAACTCAAGAATTTGTACCTTGAGGATCCTGATTTTGTTGAAGCATGGAAAGCTTGTAAAGAACCTATTGTTGTAGACAGAACTAAGTGGTTAGACTATCTGATTTAGGATGGTATGTTATTCAAGGGCAGTCAATTGTGCATTCCAAGGAGTTCCATGAGGGAAAATATAATTAAGGAGAAACATAGTGGAGGGATGGCATGACATTTTGGTCAAGATAACAACATTTCTATACTTAGGGAACATTATTTTTGGCCTTAGATTTCATAGGATGTGAAGAAGTTTGTATAGAATTGACAGATTTGTTAGGTGGTCAAGGGATTTAGTCACAATACTAGACTATATTAGCCATTGCCTATTCCATCAAAGCCATGGGAGGACATAAGTATGGACTTTGTTCTTGGATTTTTGAGGACACAAAGAGGTAATGACTTAGTATTTGTGGTGGTTGATAGGTTCTCCAAAATGGCACATTTCATTTCATGCCACAAAACTCATGATGTTGTCCATATTGAAGACTTGTTTTTCAGAGAGGTGGTAAGACTACATGGTCTCCCAAGGAGTATAGTTTCTAATAGAGATACTAAATTTGTGGGGTATTTCTAGAGAATGTTGTGGAAGAAGTTGAAAATAGACTTGAAATTTAGTTCCACAAGTCATTTGTGCAAACTAACGGCCAAACAGAAGTGGTAAATAGAAGTCTGGGCAATTTGATAAGATTTTTAGTTGGGGATAAGCCCAAGGGGTGGGACTTGATTCTACCACAAGCAGAGTTTGCTTACAATAACTCTATACTAGTAAATCACCATTCCAAATTGTATATGGAAGTAGCCCAAGGATTGCACCAAAATTGAGGGAGATAGAGCAAGGGGAGAGGAAAAATGTTGAAGCTGAAGAATTTACTGAACGTATCAAACATCTATAGTAGGAGCTTTAGGCACACATTACCAAGATGAATCAAGAGTATAAAGCTAGGGCTGATCAAAGGAGAAGACATAAGGAATTCAACTAGGGGATCTAGTCATGGTACACTTACAAAAAGAAAGATTTCCAGCCGGTACTTACAACAAGCTGAAAATGAAGAAATTTGGCCCCTACAAAATTTTGAAGAAACATAACTCAGGTGCATATGAGGTGGAGTTGCCAGATGGTATTCACATTCCTCTTATTTTCAACATTGCAGACTTAACAGAGTATCATGATGATGGTGCAGATGAGGAGCCGATGTTAGAGCTATGTCCAATTCTTGCTTCTAAGAAGGAGGAGATAGAAGACATTCTAGATCATCGTGTGGGTAGGAGCACCAGAAATAGGCAGTATGAAGAGTATTTGGTCAAGTGGAAAGGATATCTGATAGAGGACTCAACTTGGATATTAGCAGCTGAGGTTTCCCATTTGGGATTTCCTCTACCATTCATAAAGTGACAGGGTCACTTTTCAATCTACCCTGGGTGTCTGATGCAGGAGCATCTAGAGGTATAAGGGCAATCCTGTGTCACCCAAAAAAATGTACTTAGACTTAGTTTTTGTTTCATGTGTTTTCATTTTTGGATACCCATTTAAGTCAAATAAAGGTTCCAACTCTCATAGTTCCACTATTAGTGTTCTGGGTTAGAGTTTTTAATCACCTTGGGATATGTGTAAATGCCAAAAAAATAGGAGTACATAATTGAGCCATCATTTTGGTCAACTAGAAGTTTTAAATTTTTCAAATGATTGTAATTATAATATAGAGTATTCCAAAAAAATAATTAGGTCAAAAGGCCCCACGGTTTGAAATTTATCACAGTTTTTCAGTTTTTGGAGACCTCGTAAGAATGCTTCAAAGTCAAGTTAGGGGCATTAAATGACCTTAAATAGGGCTTAAAAATGGGAGACAAGCATAGATTTTCCATAGGGCTATAGAACGCTTCGAGATCTTTTCAAAAATGTAAACGGTTCATCAATCGGAGCTACGGTTCAAAAGTTATGCCTCCCAGAATTTTGATTACCATTTCTGGATTCTTTTAGTTTTGCGCTGACTTCTAACACAGCTTTTGGAGCCTTCTACTTGGTCGGTGGATGCCAACTAGCACTTTCTAGAATGTATTCCTAATCCTTAACCCTCTAGGGTCTATTTAAGAACATTTTCTAGCATTGTAAAAGGCAGTTCAGAGTGGAGTTTGAGAGAAGGTACTGGGAGAAGAATTTATCTCCAGATTTATCCTATTGTAAGCCCATAGGAAATTTTTTGAAGTCTATTTTCTCTGTACTGAATGTATTAGCATATTTATATAGTTAATAAAATTTTCCCTTTCCTATTGTGTCCATTCTATGCTTGGGTTGTGTCCCCATCACTTTGAGTACCAACTTAGCACACAATGTGTAACATCATTGGCACAAGATTGTGATGGTTAGTTGTCAGATGTATTGGAAGCAGGGCCCCTTAAGACAAATGGTGTCTTAGGTTTAGTTTTTTTTTGTTTTCCTTTGATGGTGATAACATCACAATACTCAACATCCATGGATTCAACCATGTGGGCTATCTCATCATCATCATTAGAATACATATAGTTGATCTTGTTATGAGATTTCTATTTTGAGTTTTTTTCTTTTTCATAACATGGGAATGGATCCTTGTGATAGATTTTCTTGTTATGTCACCACAATAATGTCACCATCATCAATTATATGCTAGACTTTTTGATGCAAGTTGATGCAATTGTTGGTTTTGTGACCTTTGTTATGGTGATATTCGCAAAATGAAATTTTGTTCCACCATCATGGTCATGGTTGTAGATCATAAGGATGAGAGTTATCTAATGTAGAAATGAGCTTTTTTTGTAGCAAGGTCTTGTAGACCACATCCAAAGGTTCACCAAGAGGTGATATTCTTGTTTTGGGTGTGTAACCCAAGATGTGTTCTCAATTTGTTTCCAAATGTCTTGTTTTTAGAAGGAGGTTTCTCAACATTCTTGGATGCTTTGAGATTTTTTATAAGAATCAAAGCTACCTTAGCAAGTTTAGGAGTAATCTTGTCAACAACTCCATCATGCAATACGTCTCAATTTTTGTTCACATAATTGGATTTGTCCTTATTAGAGGTGGATCCTTGTTTACTGTCCTTTTGAATTCACCCTTTTTTACCATGAATTCCTTGATATGGATAGCTTGTGTGACCATGTCTTCAAAGGTGTATGGACCTTGAAGTTGAACTTTGTACCAAAAATTAGGTAGGAGATTATCAGTGAAGATGTCAAGATTTTCCATTTCAAGAATCTTTCACAAATATTTGGTGTAAATTTGTCTCCATGTCTAAAGAAATGTGAGGAAGGGTTCTCCAACTTTATGTTTAAGGCTACACAAGTCTTGTATGTTAACTTGGTGTTGTATGTTGTGGGAGTACTATTGGACAATTAGGTTAGTAATCTCATTGAGTGTTTTGATGCTAGTAGGAAAGTGTGAAAACCACTCCATAGCCTTACCACCTAGACTTGTTGGGAATAGACGCATGATATATGTCTAGTTATGCATGAATTCCATTAACAAGCCATTGAATTCTCACAAATGATCTTGTGGATTAGAAGTTCCAAAGTATTTATTGTACTTAGGTAACTCGACTCCTCTTATGAAAGGTGTATCTATACTCTTATCAAAAGGAAATGGAAAAAGAGGGTCTAAGGTTTATGTTTTTATAGGTTTGTATTTATCACACATCATTTGGGCTAACTATTCTTGCATGATCTTTAGTTGTTCTTGCAATTTGGACATTTTAGTTTCCTCTTCAAGTGTAATGATAGTTTCAATGTTAAAGTGATGAGGTAGCTTAGCTCCCTCTTGATCAAGTTTGAGCAAACATTTCTCTTTCTCTTCGTTAACCAAGATTTCCATGACTTTCTAGAAGTTTTTGTCCTTATGAAAATTTTCAATATGTTCAGGAAGTATTTCTACCTCTTCCTCATTCTCATCAGTAAAAGGTTCCTTATGTCATTCATTCCTATGTTGATCTTGGTCTCTACTATGTTCTCCATGTTCTAGTTCTTGATCAACCATTATAGGAATGTGATAAGTTTTAGTGTATGTTGGTTGCAAAGGTCCCTTGAATAAGAATTCAACTGTATTGTTTGAATACATATGACCTTTGCTAGTTTTAGGATCCTTTGGATACAAGGGGTTCTTGGTTTTTTGTAAGTTTATGGAAAATGTTCTCTTAACATGAGGTGATCTGATAGGTGAAAGAGATCATGAAGACACCTCACTAGATGAAATAGAGATAGACCCTATATAAACTAAGAAGAAACCTTTTCCATGATTATGACCACTAGCTCTACCTCATCTAAATCTAAGGGGATAAAACAAATTTTTAATTCTTCTTGCCATAATCATAGACAAGGACAAAAAACAAAAAGCTAGACAAGGACCACACTAGAACATAGTCTCAAAAAGTGAGATAAGAGTGTTTATACCTAGGTACAAGTTCTCTAATTAATGGATAGAATACCAAAAGATTATGAATATCATGACACAAATTATGACAAACATGAAAGGACAAGGAAAAAATAATTAAGAGGGGAGACTACTCCATGTGTAGATCACAAGTTGTAAACCAAGCAAGAAGTCATTGTTTGACACTATTTGTAGACATAGAATTGGTAAAGTGTTACAGATATAGATCATACTTAGAGTGCAAAAGCTCTAACAGAAAGTTTGACAGTTTTGAGGAGAAGATTCAATGTGAGGATTCCCAGAGAACCACATGAAAAAGCATAAAGAACTAGGCAAAGATTTAGAATAGAAAATTTTGGACAGTTTTCTTGCGCGAGGACTTGCACAAACCCACGTGAGGAGTTGAAAAATTTACAAAAGGATAGAGTCTTGACATGAAAAATAGTGTTTCTACAAGATCTCATGTGGAGATTTATAGGGAGTCATGTGAGGAGTTGGATAGAGCTATGTAAGGAAGTACTGATAAAGCATTTTCTCATGCACATTTTTGCAGAATTGGGCACTAGAAAGAGGACCAAATTTACAAGTTTGACTAGATTTGAAGAGATTTTTCAAGTTTCAGATGGTTTTGGATAGATTTTTTATTGTGTTCATAGATTTCAGATAGATAGCAAGATGGTTTTCAAGTTTTGGACAGCATTGTGGTTTTCAAAAAGATAGTTTTTTGTGAAATAGACATAGGAAGCAAGTAGTAGTCACAAACAATCCAACCAAGGACAAAGCAACTCAGGTAGATGAGGGAGTCTTGACCTTTAGTTTGTTTGACAGGTTTGGAAAAGTTTAAGACTCAAAAAAGACACTCTCTATCCTTAAAACCAAAAATGGTAGAGAAGGCAAAACCTTTTTCTTACAACTTATGTGCATGCGCTCACCTCACATAGTCCTATCACCCCACTAGAGGATGCTCATGTTTTTGGTGTATTCTAAGGGCTCAATAATATATACTCTAAATGAAAACTTTTGGCAAGGTTCAAGTGCATATACCACCTTCTAATGCCTAGGCGCATGCCTATGGTGAGTATCTATAGGAGAGGTTCTTCCCCCTCCTTGCACAAAGATTATGCCCCCTTTTAGAGATGAACTAAGTAGTAACTAGCTAAGAGGTTTTTACTTATTTTCACAAGTGAAGTTGAGGCCAGTAGCTCACACCACCATCTATAAGAGCACACACTTGAGTAGCAAGACTATCACTGGTGTTAGCTAGTCCAGTTTATAGAGCCTCTTCTTGATATAGAATATTAGAATAAAGAAGAGAAATTAATATGGATTTGGAGTATTTCTCTCCATAAAGATTCTTTATTATAGTGGGTTGGAATCTTTGGAAAAATGAGTGTGCTCACTTGGGTCATTCTCAGAGGTTGGATTGCTTTGGCAGGCTCTCTAAGGGTTGACTTGGACTAGTGGTTTAGATCTAAGGGTCCAAGTTTCTAATTTCCCTCAAGGGGAAAGAGCATACTCCTCTACCTCATCACCCTACCCAAACACACAAGAAATGTTAATCACTGAGTTAGCTTAATTGGTCCAGACTTGTCCTTTCTCAAGATTTTGATTGCCTAAAAGGAAATCATCATCCCTTTATAGAAAAGACTCATACTAGAGAACTATAAACGTTCTTGCCTCTCTCGTGTGTTTTCTTTTAGAGGCTTCTACTTTTTTGATTTACTTTTGGGCATCACTTCCAAGTAGTAAAGAGAATAATCCCCTATTCCCCTATCTTGCACCCTACAAAGCTCACAAGCCCTATTTATACTATGTGTGAAAAGAAATAAAAGAAGACATGATACTTAAGTGAGTTTGAAATGAGTCTTCAACATGTGTATCTTTGACAAGCATCCTGTAATCACACAAATAGAACATGTTTCAAGCGTTTTAATAAAGGTGTCTTTGACAAGCATCCTGTAAACCATTTTCAAGTTGTTTGAAAACTAGAAACCATAAAGAAAATGCTTCAAAGAACACTATTAGTCAAAAACATAATGATAAAATTGAATTCTAAATACTACCTTTTGTATGTGTTGATGCAAAATTTTGCATGAAATCCTACATAGGCCCATGTAAGAAAATAATGTGTACCGCACAAGAGACCACACATTTATACACTTTTTTGCATGGGGAAGTGGAATGAAAGGGGGAAAATCTTTAGTTCTTTGCATGAAAATGAGATTTCTCACACAAAAATCTAGAAAATTGTATGAACATTAGTGATAGAGTAATTAAAAATGTAGGAAAAATAAATAAATGAGGCCAAAAAACTTGATTTCTCAGCGACACAATAGGCACTAGAAATGTATGCAAGAAATGTGGGCCTTTCTCTTCACACACACTTCAACATAATCATTATATGTAAAATCATCATAGAATGAACATTGAGTTATTCACTCAAAACTATTCAGTAAATCAATTTATTGCCTTCTAAGTAGAAGGATTATGTTATTCCTCTTAGAATGACAAGCTAGCAACTAGACCTCTAGTATAAAGGATTTGATTAAACTATGTGAGAATACAAATTAATCTATATGAAATGCATATTAAGCTAAGAAATGAAAGAGCATATTATCCTATATGATTGCATTTTAAGCTAATATGATATTAATATACTAGAAAGTGTGAAAGCTATGAAAGTATGAGCAAGTGAGTGAGTATTTCAGCATTAATTCGATGCAAATTCAATTAAACCTTTGTAACAAGGAATGGAAGGCCTCTTAAACTATAATGCTACACTAAAACAAAAATAATAAATAGGAAACCAAGAACAAGCATAATGAACGAAAGATTTTTTTTAAATTTATTTATTCAACTTTTACAAGAATAAGAACAATGATTGATTCACTCTCAATACGTAAACCTCAAAATAGAAGAAGATATCATCCAAATAAATTTCCATAATGATGTTAACACATAAAGAGTTTAGTACAATAATGAAGTACAATATCATTCTTAAACGCCTATGTCCAACATATGGACCCTACAAGTAACAAATTCTATTTCAAGAAGTAACTTCAACAGTCATCCTTAGCTACTTGTTAATCAACTTGAAACACCTACACACACACAAAAATGCAACACAACACAAAGAGGGATCAATACACACTGAGTTGAAAAGGGTAGTCCGCCTGCATACATGTTAGAATATATACAAAATTATAATGTAGATATCTGAACCAAATAACATAGTGCAATTCTAAAATTAATATGCAAGAAGTAACCATCTTCTTAACAATGCAAAATTAAACTCGCACTAAGAATAACCAAAATGAATCATATATATACTGAGGTGTCATCACTATGGTGCTAAGATACTGCATTCGTATATGGTAAGCTCATAGACAACACATAGTGGGATTCTCTATGGCACTCATGAAATGACGTAATAGAGACTTGCCTTGTTCTCCATACTTAACCTTACTGGTTTAAGTCATAGGTAAGGCCAATTATCTTTTGTATGTAGTTAACCCACCCAATTCATCTTAAAACTATCACTGAATTAATTAACTAAATAGGATAATTCGATATTCAGCCACCTCAATATACATTCATTACGGCTATTCTTAAAATACACATTAAACAGATATTCTAAGAATGCACATGTAACGAATAACAAGTCAATTTTCACATGATATTACATTCTTCATCTTTTGAAAATCTCATCTTCTACTGCCAAATTTGAAAGTAAACTTAGGTTATTTTAACAACAAAAATAAATACTACAATATTATGATATCGTAAATATGACTAAACTATTACATCAGTTTAATGATATTTACCAGTCGTAGTACTATACTACTTATTACTACTATTATAATAAACTAAACTTATCCTTCAAATTGACCAAGATAATTAAAACAATGCACATATGATATTCTTGCTTTAAATGACATATCATCAAACATATATAATAAATCTATCTTTTCTATTGAAAACAATTTCCAATTCAATAATGGATAGAAAAACATCATTAGAATAATAGATTCCAATTCATATACATAATTTTCATTTCAAAAGCATAATATAAATACCATTGGCATATCTAAAATGCTTCAAAAAAAAAATTAAAAAAATCATGTCTAACAATTCCCTACAGTGTTCAATTAACTAAATTTTTCGAGCTCTATTGATGTTTTTTTTTTTAAACAAAAAGAACATAATCGATGATACCAAGTGTTCATACAAACTCATTTCCAAATCGCCAATTGCAAGTTTTGACCCATGGATAACATACTCAATATTTAGATTCTCTATAATACTAATAGACAAAATATGACAAAAAATAACCTATTACCAATTTACGCAACCTCATGTAACTGTTATAAAGGAATTCGAACCATACTACAATGTTCAGATAGTGTATTGGCTATTATTCTTGGAAATTTTCAAACATTTCAATAACCATAAAAGATGCTATGCTTATAAAATGTAAATTCAACATTGTTTTGGTTTCATACTAATTGTTCAACAAAATACCTTTGCCTTCAACTACGGTCATGAACCCATACTTTAAAGAAAACCCATGACTGAGGCTGAGCCACTCACATATTTACTGCAAAATACCAAGTGAGCTTGAGATATGGGTTCTCACAGAGCTCGTCTCTATGGGAGCCCAAATACATATTTGTTTTTTTCACAATAGCCAGCAAGCTAACTGTCGCAACCATGTGTTTCTTACAGGGCTCAACTCAGTGGAAAACACATGTTTGGGGCAAATCCCAATTCAAAAAACACTATCCATAATGATATCTCTTCTCTTCACATTCAAGTATGGATACACATAGAGCCAAGCGATGCACATAGAGCCAAGCTCCACATGAATCCATTCTTGAGTGTCAAGTACATAATATATATTAAAAAAAATTGATAACCATTTGCAACATGCTAATAGATATCACAATACAATTGTAAATAGAGAGAGAGTAGGGTAAGAAATTTCCCCTATGGGAATACTAAAGATGGAAAATGCTCTGCAATTTAGCTATTTTCCAAAGCCCCAAAATTCAAGTCAAAACTGGTAACAATCTCCACACAGCTTACGCATATAACTCACAAATGACTTCACAATGGAGTGAAGTAGAAGAACCCAACAATAACAACAGACAACTGTTGATGAGTAACTCCATCGTGCTTAACCACATATGCAAGTTTCCCCTTCCAAAAAAACCCTTCATTATGCTGATACCTCAGCAACAAGATCACAGATGTTAAACAAAACAGAGCAATGCGGCCAAGTTTCCAGCCCAAATTTTGCAAAAAACCCAACTCACAACAAGAAATGGCCAACCCAACCTTAAGTGCCATAATTCCTCATAAACAAGCATTCAATAGACATCAAGTATCACAGAGCTGTGTATTCGGCAGTGCCAAAACCACCGCCATGAATTTGGCTTTCAAAACAATGAATATGTTCCCTCTTTCATGGCATTCGATACCCATTTAGGGTTGCATGTCATTTAAGAATATATTAAACCCCTCTTTCATAACATATGCATAATATATACCTACTACAAGTTGTAAAATTCATATAAGTTATGTAATCAAAACCAACCTAAGGTTTTATGAGATAAAAAGTATCTAAACCCTTCACATCATATGTCTATATGCTATATGGAAAACAAATCTAATGCAATAATTCCATCCCTTCTCAATCACATATATGAAAATACAATGACAAGTTCCATATACATACAACATATTAACATACAAATGTATTTGAAATGTCAAGTTAACATACAATATATAACAGAATGTATTTTATAATGATTTTGAAACATAATAAACATAATTGATACCCAATCAACATGCAATTATTTATATGCCAGTTTCAAATCTTAAAATCCTAAATCACCTTCACTACTACCAACATAGTTTAAAATAGAAAATACGTTCAGCATAAGTCTTGTGTTTCAAAGGACAATAATATAAGCAAGTTCTACAGAAGTAAAAACATATCAACTAAAAGGAACTTATAACAACAAGGTCCTAATATGCAGAAAAACCTGAAGTAGTGGTCAGGCATGACACCCTCCCCCACTAGGATTTGACTTTCTCCTGGAAGTCAGTAAACAAGAATGGATGAGCTGCTCTCATCATTTTAGTGTCCTCCCAGGTAGTAGATGTTTCATCATTAGGGTCCCATTGGACCTTTACCTACCTTATTTCTCTCCCTCTTAAACTCATAGTTCTGATTTGTGTGATCTGCACTGGTTCCAGCATGATTTGACCATCCATAATCTACAATTTTTTCCAATCAAGCACGTAAGCAATATCAGGTATATACTTACACAAAACTAAAACATGAAATACATTATGAATGCATGAAAGACTCGGTGGAAAGGAAATTTTATAGGCAACATGTCCAATCTGTTCCAAAATTTCAAACGGACCCATGAATCGAGGTTCTAACTTGGATCCCTTTCCATAACGAATTGGACTCTTACGTGGTCTTACCCAGAGAAACACTTTATCACCCACCAAGAATTGATGGTCAATTCTATGCTTATTAGCATATTTCTTCTATCTATCCTGAGCAGTAATAAGGTGCTCTCTGATCCTTTTAACCTGCTGCTCCAAATCTTGCAACATATCAGGTCCTAAAAGAGTCCTGTCCTCCAAATTATCCCAACTAAGAGGTGTCCTACAAGGTCTACCATACAATGCTTGAAAGTCTGCCATACCTATGGAACTATGATATCCAATAAGTGTAGATACTCCTCCCATTTATTCTATCTATCCATTACGTACATCCTAAGCATGTCTTACAGAATCTGGTTGACATGTTCAGTTTGTCCATCTATCTCTGGGTGATAAGCTAAACTGAAATTTACCTGAGTACCTAACTCTCACTGCATGGATCTCCAAAGAGAAGAAGTAAACACTGGATCCCTATTAGAAATAATCTTTTTAGGAATACCATGTAACTTAACTACTTGCTCCATATATATCTTGGGAACCATTGTTGCATTATAGGATGATCTAACTGGGATAAAGTGGGCAACCTTTGAAAATCAGTCCACTACCACCATAATAGTGTCATGCCTATGAGCTATAATAGGAAATCCAGTAATAAAATCTATAGAAATGGTGTCCCATTTCCATTTTGGAATATTATGTGGCTACAATAATCCCACAGGGTGCTAATGTTCAGCCTTAACCCGCTGACATTCCAAGCATCGAGCCACAAAATTTGCTATGTCTCTCTTCATTCTAGGCCAATAGTAATGCTACTTAAGGTTAGCATGCATTTTCTTGACACCCAGGTGAGCTGAATACGGTGCTTTATGGTCCTCAAACAAAACCAGATTTCTCAAATCACCTAACTCAAGAACGTATACACTCCCTCTAAACAGTAGTAAACCTTCAAAATTTATTGAATACCCCTCAAAATGCCCTTCCAAGATGCTACCACTGTCAATAATAGCCTTAAAATCCTGAAACCAATGATCTGCAGAAACGTTTTTAAAAATCTTATCCTTAAGATCCACTGTTAGGATCAAAGAAGATAATTCATGTCACCTTCTGCTAAGTGCATCAGCAACCACATTCTCCTTCCCTTGCACATAACTAATCTCAAAGTCATACTCACACAGGAACTCCATCCATCTTCACTGCCTACCATTGAGGTCTGGTTGTGTGAAAAGATATTGAAGGCTTCGGTGATTAGTATGTAACTCAAATCGTTGACCCAAAAGAAAATGTCGCCACTTGGTCAAAGCATGCATAATCACCGCAAGTTCAAGATCATGAGTAGGGTAATTCACCTCATGAATCTTTAGCTTTTTGGACTCATAAGCTATAATATGTCCTTCTTGCATCAACACTGCCCCTATGCCATCCAAAGATGCATCAGTACAAACCATGAACTCCTTAGCTAAATCAGGGACTGCTAGAACTGGTGCACTGGTCAAACTTTCCTAAAGTTTCTGAAATGCTTTCTTGCATTCCTCTATCCACACAAATCTCTTCCCTTTTCTCTGAAGAGATGTGATAGGATGCGCTATTCTGGAAAAGTTTGACACAAATTTGTGGTAATAGTTTGCTAAGCCCATGAAACTTTGAACCTCGAACACATTCGCAGGTGCTAGCCAATCTACAATAGCCCAAATTTTGGATGGATCTACAAAAATTCCATCCCCTAAAATGATATGACCTAAGTAACAAATCTCCAATTTGAAAAATTCACACTTCATAGGATTGGCATACAGTTTGTTCCCATGAAGGCATTCCAAAGCTTGCTCTAAATGTTGGTCGTGCTCCTCAGCAGTGTTAGAATACACCAGAATATCATCCAGAAAAACCACTACAAACTTGTTTAGGAAATTTCTAAAAAAACCATTCATTAGGCTCATAAAGACAGAAGGTGCATTTGTTAATTCAAAAGGTACTACTGTGAATTCGTAGTGCCCATACCTGGTGCGAAAAGTTGTCTTATGAATATCAGCTTCCTGAATTCTAAGTTGATGATACCCAAATTTTAGATCAATCTTCTAAAAGACTTGGGCACCCTTGACATGATCAAACAAGTCATCAATTCTAGGCAAAGGATACCTTTTCTTAATAGTGACCTTGTTTAACTATCTATAGTCTATGCAAAGTCTTAAGGAATTGTCTTTCTTCTTGAAAAAGATTACCAAAGCACCCCGAGGTGATACACTAGGATGAATCAAACCTTTCTCCAAAAGCTCCTCCAACTAAAATTTAAGTTCAAATAGATCTTGAGTTGTCATTCTATATGGAGTCTTGGAAATTGGTTCCATTCTTGGTACTAAATCGATTCAAAAATCAATTTCTCTTCTCAGAGGTATTCCAGGAATCTCCTCAACAAAAACATCTGAAAAACTCTGCAAGACTGGATGATCGAGAGAAGAACCTTTAACCATGGAATCTTCTAAGTCATTTACCAATATGACAAACAAACTATAGCCTTTTCGAGCACACCTTTCCAATTGCTTGGCAAAAATTATTTGCAAAGAGATGGGTCTCTTGATTCTAGAAATAACCCTAGCTGATCCAACATCATCCAAACAAGTAATTGTCTTATCTTTGCAATCCATAATAGCTTGATGTTGTTCTAACCAATCCATCCCCAAAACTATTTCATATGATCCTAAAGGTATAACCCTAAGGTTTTCTGAAGTAGTAAAAGGTTCATTTGAATGTTACAGTTAGGAGCAACAATATCAGCATTTACCCTAGAACCTGATGCTAACTCCACTTTCCATCTATTCCTTGCCCTAACCATAGGAATTCCACTATATGCAACTAAAGTAGAAGAAATAAATGAGTTTGTAGCTCTAGAGTCAAATAAGATAGATACTTTCATACCTTGAGTATTACCCTAAGCTTCAATAACCTTGTTCTGGTGTTTGGCTTGCTTCTAATCTAGGGTAGCAAAAACATGGTGGCTCCTAGTAGAATCACCAACTGTCACTTCAGACCTAGTTGGATGAGGTCCAACCTTTAGCTTGTCCCAGTTAGGACACTAAGATTGGTAATGACCTATCTGACCACAATGATAACACTCAACAGATTTCCTAAATCCCATGTTTTGACTAGAAGGACTAGGAGATGGATTATTACTCTGCACACTCTGAGGTGGTTGAGATGGTCTAGGCCATTCTAAACCCTTGGAGTTCTTATCAAACTTCCTCTTCTTGAATTTCCCAACTAAAAATACTGATTTTGAAGTATTTTGAGGAGGCTTTTGATTCTTACTAAAATTTGGGGTAGGTAGATCCATGCTAGTTTTGTATGAAGTCCCATGATAGCTAGACTTCATCTCAATCAGCTTTGCTCACTCTGAAGCTTCCTGCATAGACATAGGTCTGAAAGTTCTCACTTCCTCCCTGATCTTTGATGAAATGTTGTATCATGGCCTTATCATTTTTTGCCCAACCAAAATTTTTTTTAATGGCATAGAACCTATGTTCATAAGCTTCCACTGTAGATCCAAACTGCATAATCTGAAAGAACTCCTCTGCACAGGCTTGATGCTAATATTTAGACATGAACCTCTCCTTGAAACACTCTACAAAGAGCTCCCAAGTAACTAAAGAGATATCAATGCCAAGCTTCTCCAACTCCTATTCCCACCACAAGGAATTGAATCCCCTCAAATGCATAACTATCCATCTTACTTTCATGTTACTCAAGTAACGGTGTAAGATAAAGTACCACTCAATATTCAGTAGCCAAGCTTCTACTACTATACCCTACTCTGTACCATAAAATAATGGCCCTTTCACCTTGGAAAGATCATTGAGTTGAGCTCTTGCCACTGGATAATTCTCTATAGGAAGGTTAATACCCTACAAAATAGGTATCCTAACATTCACTCCCCCACTAGGAATCTGGTTGTTAGTCTCAATATTTTTGAGATGTTCCAATATCTATTTAAGTACCATAGCTTGATCTGCCTGGTTATCCTGGTTGTTTCCAACCCCAGCATTCTGATCAAATTGATCATCCCCAACAATTCTTTGGTGCCTAAGACCTCTACCACAACCCCTGCCCCTGCCTCTGCCTCTGCCAGCAAAGTTATCCTCAGGAATGCCACGTCCTTGAGCTCCTCTAGTGATAGGAGGCATGATAGAAATAAAAACATATCAACTAAAAGGAACTTATAACAACAAGGTCCTAATATGCAAAAAAACCTAAGTAGTGGTCGGGCATGACATAAATAACATTTTAGAAATCAATCAATGGTTGAGATCAATTGGAATGAACGATTGAGATTGAAGATAAGATTTAGTCAGGATGGAAAATTCCCTATGTAGGTAAGGTTAACTAACTCAGATCTTAAGTGTGATGGAGAGTTAATTGAGTTTCACCTAAGTATGAGAACAAGCTAACTAGGTCAATTCCATTTTGAGAGATAGATTACTCACAATTCCCATTCTTGAATTGAAGAGAAGATTTGAAAAGAATATTTAATCTAAAATAGGATATGACCTCATAAATGCATATTTTTAATTAATTGAATAATTAAACCCAATAATTAAAATAAGGACATTATCTCATTAAATTAAATACATTTAATTCCTTTGCACATTAGCTAAAGAGATAAGATTAATTTAATCAAAGTATGAAGACCTATAATTAAATTAAACTTTAATTAGTAGGTTTAATGTAGCTAATTTGAGTTTATAGTTAGGAATTAAATAAAGAGTGTGATTAATGTAGATTAGGGTTTTCTACATTTGACACTTAGGTCAAGTAGCAATAATTAGAATCAAAATTACCTAGTAAAATAGGACTTAGGAATGATTGAGTAGACTAGAAATTGTTAACATGGCAATGTACCAATTTTGGGGTATTACAAGATCTAGAGTTTTCTAGTGAAATATGTTACACATAAAAATTGCATGCCCTAACTACATAGAATGAACACTAGATTTTCACAACATATTTTTAGGATTTCAACAAGGTGAAAATACGAGCCAAAATAAGTGAAAATAAAAAAGATGTGAGTTCTTAAAAAGATAAAAATAGTGAAAGTGAATGGTTAAGTGCTACATCAAGGTAGTTAGGGGTAACATATTAGTCCTAGAAGTGAAGTATCAATGAGCATAGAAATAAAAGGGTGTGACTTTGCAAGTCTTAAATGGATTGAGAGATAGACTATTACAAAGGAGCAATACGAGTTAAGAAAATAGCTAAGGGTTACACTGAAACTTTCAAATTGAAAAGTCACACTAAGCCTACATGGAAGAGATAGGTGGGGTCTAGCCAATGATTTAATGACATTAATAATAGGAGAAAACTAACATCCAGTTATAAAAATGTTGCAAAATATTTGATGAAATAATTTTAGTAATTTTGAAAGGAACTCATGCATGCATAATTTTAATGCCATAACTATTGGAAAGCTTTTAAAAGAACTATTAAATGGTTCATAATTATTGTCATTGTAAATTAATTTCAAAGCTAAAGGAGAAGAGAATTTAGTGAAAATTGAAAAAGTGAGTGTTTGAATTCAAAATGGAAGAGAAAGGTTCTCCAAAAGCTAGAGTAGAAGTAGAAGAGGTTTTAGTGTCTTCTAGTCAAGCTAAGCAAAAGAAACTTATCCCTTATGTAGAGATTAGAATATTTAGCTGGCTTGTCAAATGCATAGGGAGAAAATTAACATGAATTAAGGGATCTATACTCATTTTGTAGAGATTCTATAGTTCTAGGAATAAATGGGAGTAAATTATTATGGTTTTTCTATGGCAATAGAGTAAAATAGCCTCCTGCCTACAACCCATGGGAAAGAAATTTGGGAAAATTAATCATACTTAAAGTGTTTATTGATGTGGACCTAGTCAAAGCTATACTAAAAGGTTATAATCATGTTACCCATTCATTTCAAAAGAGGGACATGAGCATATTATGTCAACAAGACATAGATACTTTCGAAGGGATTTGGACTCTAGGGACCAATAGGTCTTGAAAGTGATTTGGAAAAGTTTGAGAATATGTTTGAGTCATACAAGATTTTCTTCATTAGTAATGTTATGAAGATATATATCCCAAGGAGTAAGAAATAAATGGGGGAAATCCCCATGAAGTTTGATAGGCTCATACCACTAGAATTTTTCTATAGATACTTTCAATAAATAGTTTTTGGTATGAAAAAGGTGGTAGGTGTTGATGTAACAATGAATGTATCTATTGCATACTATGTGATGACCATAAATAAATAGGACTAGGACACCAATGTGGGGCATGAATATGTGAAACACATAATTTATGTGATTCATAATGAAATAATGCCTACACAAGAGGGAAATTTCAGAAATTTCAAGTTCCATCATTACTCTTTACTGATGCATTTGATATTATATACAAACATTGATCACATCAACTAGGATTTCATGGAGTAGACCGAGGGGATGGGAGAAACACTCCTATTATAGTTATGGACTAGGGTATGGAACAAATTTAATCCTTATTATAATTATGTTTCATTCTATAATGACTTTTGTTTTTTCCTATAATGAATATGTTAGTATCTGATATAGAAAGAGTCCCAAGAGTGGTGAGAAAATTGCTTAGGCCCAACTTATGTTTTGATAAATTCAAATTAAATCATAATTTGGTGGACATTTTCTTGTTTGGAAATATCACTATAATGAGGGTATATGGGTGCTCACAACCCCCTTGCCAATATTTTACCTAGATTTGTGCCTAAGAGATTAGGGATTGTGGAATTGTTTTGGAAATTCATTTTAATGTATAAGGAGCATTTATGCCAAGCTAGGAGAAAGGAAACCTTTATGTGGAGGAGTTTCAAGATAGGAGACTTCACAACTAGGAAAGAATCCATAGATGAATTTGATGCATACCTAAGATATTATAACTATTAGAATAGGGTTGTCATTGCACAAAAATATTGATCTATCAATTCCCAATACAACCACTCAACTTATACTACACATGAGGTGGTTAAGCTCTTTTTATGAATCCTGAGGGGAGCACTAAACACATTTCTAACAATCTCCCCTTCAAAATTGTTGACAATTTCCTAATAGTGATATGTAATTTTTGTCATTAATGGAAATAGATGATGTACATGTTGATAGGAAACCTCAAAAACAAAGATACTTAGTGTTTGGTTATCAAAAAATTACCTAAGTATAGAATTTGGTTTACAGTAGTGTATTGTTTTATTTATAACATGTTAGAGATGTCATATTATGACAAGAAAAGTTACATGGAGAAAGTATACATGTTGGTGATGACATGTATAACCTTGGAAGTTTGTATAGACTGTATAGAATAGAGATAATCATGTTTTGATGAAGTAGGATAGGAGAATTGAAGGAAAAAAAAATTTTGGTTTCAAAATAGTTACTTGTCCAATTAGGGTTGACATCCTAGATGTTTACTCTAACTTGGGAAAGTGAATTGTGGTCTTCGCTAACCCAATAGTAATTTGTGTAAAGGCATGATATTTATCCAAAGGACTTGTTGCAATAAGAAGTATGTGAACTTGTATGTGATTGTAAAGATTTCAAAGTGAGAAAAATTTTGTAAAGTGATATGTGAAAAGTTTTGTATGAACTATCTGGTGATTCGAGATTGAGCTAAAGATCAAAGATCAAACAAGGAATGAAAATTATAGTAAATTACTTGTTTGAGTAGTGAGCTCTTCTTGTAGTTGAAATTTCATGTTTGGGTAGTGGGCTCATCTTGCATACATTATTCTACAACTCCTAACATGGTTGGAATCTCCTAAGACGGATTCAAAGTCTCCTAATAGAGATTGCTATACTAAATTTTCTCATTAACTCCTAATAGGATTTTTCCTCTAACAAGGAACATATATATCAGTATATTATCTAGTGGGTATCATCCCCACCGGGGTTTTCCCTTGGCCAAGGTTTCCCTAGTTAAAAATATATAGTGTTATGAGTTATCTTTGTGCATTATTATTGTTACTATTCAACATTACTTTATTACTTTGTTATGCATGGTTTAAAGTAAATAATAATATCTAGTTGGTAGCTAATTCATCCCCTGCCCCAACCCCCCCCCATTTCTAAATACTGGCATCAAAGCATTACATCCTTGAAGAAAAAATTTAATAATTTTGGGAGATCCATGATGAACATTTTTAGAGAAGATAGTCCTACATATGAATAAAGAAATTTTGACACACAAGTAATGGAAATTCTTAGTAAAGAGTAGAGTATTGAGTTTAGAGATCCAAAATCCTTCTATTGTATTCAAGGGAATAGTAGCACAAGCAAAGATAGATCCAAATCTGATGAAGACATAAATATAAAGGAAGGTATTGATCTGATTACAAAGAGAGAACCTAAAGGTATGAAATTTTTTTTTTGTTGGACATGTAAAGAGTTTGGTCATTTTTCAAGTAAATTTCCTAAGACATTGAGAAAATCTAAGAAGAATCTACTTTCTGATAAAGTTGAGGAATTTAGAGAAACTATGGAAAGATCCTTGAAAGACTATGTTAATGAGTCTAGATTTGTTAATGGAAAGAATCTCTCAAAAGAAATGGCTTTGGTGACTATTATGGAAAGTGGAAATGTGAGAATTGATGAGAAATTCATAGTACAAGAGAGAATATTTGATTATAATTCAGATGATGATGATTACTAAGCCAAGGAATAATGAGGTATTTCTTGAGACTAACAATGATTTGCAGAATGAAGGAGAGAAAAGGAAAGAACAAAGCTTAGAATCTTTAGTAGAGACAAGAGTTGAGATAACAACTCCTACTTTAGGAAAGATAAAGATAAATAATCACCCATTCAAATAGATCATCAAAAAAAATGACAAAGGTGTGATGCCAAGAAGAAGAGTTAATGAAGAACTATGCTTGAAATCTCAAGTAGAACCTAAGAATGTAGATGAAGCATGCAAAGTTGACTATTGGAAGCAAGCTATGAAAGAGGAATTGGATTAGATAGTAAAGAATGAGATATTGGAATTTGTCCCTAGGCTAGAAAATAAGAATGTAATAGGAACCAAATGGGTATTCAAAAATAAGATGAATGAGCAAGAAGTTGTAAGAAACAAAGAAAGATTGGTATGTAAAGGTTACTTACAGAAAGAAGGAATAGACTATGAGGAGACTTATGCTCCAATGGCTAGAAGAGTAGCTATAAGATTATTGTTAGCCTATGTAGCACAGAAGAAATTCAAAGTATATCAGATGGATGTCAAGTTAGCATTTCTAAATGGAGAACTTGAAGAAGAGGTATACAATGAGTAGCTTGAAGGATGTCCTTTGATTGATGACAAGGATAGTATGTAGACTAAGAAAATAATTGTATGGATTGAAGAAAGCACAAAAAACTTGGTATGCAAGGTTGGACAAGCATTTGATGTTTCCTTGATATAGCAAAGGTATGGCAGATAGTATTCTATATTGGAAAGAAATTGATGATGGTTTGATGATTTTAGTAATATTTGTTGATGATATTATATTTGGAGGAAATGATGGAGTAAGAAGTTTGCAAAAGAGATGAAGAATGAATTTGAAATGAGTATGATAGGAGAAATGAAATATTTCCTAGGATTGTAGATACTACAAAATAAAGAAGGAATCTTTATTTCTTAGATTAAGTACTTGAAGAATTTACTGAAAAGGTTTGGTTTGGAAACATATAAACCTATTGGAACACCAATGGTAATTGGATACAAGTTATTTGCTAAGGATGAGACACATACTATTGAGTAGAAGAAGTATAGATCTATGATTAGAGGTTTATAAGATATGACTCACACAATGCCAGATATGGAAAATGCAATTGGAATTGTTGCAAGATTCTAGGTTGATCCCATAGAAGAACATTATGCAGTAGTGAATGGGATATTTAGATATCTAAAGGGAACATCTAAGTTTCAATTATGGTATGATAGATCTAATGATTTTACTTTGAGTGCTTATATTGGCGCAAATTGGGTAGACCATATTTATGACAGAAAGAGCACTAGTGGAGTAGCTTTCTTTCTTGGAGGAAGATTGGTTTCTTGGTTAGGAAAGAAGTAGGATTGTACATCTCAAAGTATAGTAGAAGAAAAGTATGTTGTAGTAGCAAATAATTGAAATTATGTTATTTGGATGAAGCAGATGTCGAAGAGTATAAGGATAGAAATAAGTGAACCTATTGTTATACATTGTGACAACACAAGCACAGTAAATATGTCTAAGAATCTAGTATTGTATTTGAGGACTAAGCACATTTCTATTAAGTATCATATGTCAAGAGAAAAAGTTACAGAAAAGGAAATTATAATGGAGTATGTAAGCACTAAATAGAAGATTGTATGCTTGGGGCTATTCCCCTTCCTACATCAAAGTAAGAAGATGAAAGAGGGCATCAGTCTTGGGTGAAAAAGCACCATTGTTTATATGGAATGGATGTTGATGCTTCCTATATGGTGTAGTATATGTGATGGAAAAACTCATTTAAGTTTCTTGTTGATGTTTTTTTGAAAAGTTTCTTTTGACACTCTAGCTAGTATGTATCAGTTGTTGTAGAGTTTGATGCAGAGATGTTGGTTGCAAAAACCTTTGATATTGATGTCAATAGGGGAGAGATTGGCATGAAAAACATTATGCTAAGAAGATATTTGGCATGAGCATGGGGGAGAATTTTGGCATAAATTTGAAATAATATTTCCATACATAGCACATTGAGGTATATCAATGGGAGTATGATTGATGAAGAAGATATAAAGACTGTTTGTCTTTTGTTGGTATTCTTGGAACTAGATTTTTTTCATCTATGTTGCCATCAATGCCCAAGGGGGAGATTGTTAGAATATTGGCAAGATTGGAGAGATCGGTTTTGATGATGATATGTTACATTCATGACTAAGTTTGTCATTGATGTCAACATAGCATGTTTGATGTCTTCTATGGTATTTGAAAGCAAAACAACAAAAAGATTAAGTTGGTATAGATGGCTAGTTGAGCATGATAACCACTCGAGGTTATGGTAGATAGTTTGGAGTATTTAGTATATGTAGTTAACATCAAAAGTAGAAAGGATAAGTCTAAAAGAAGTTGGGTAAGCTTTGGTGATATATGTTTTGAGATAGAGTTTATAGAGGCATGTTCTAGTAAACTTGTTATATCTCTTAGTAGAGTTGATATCTTGAGGATCAAGGTTGAGGACATGAAGAAGACATGTTCTAAGGCTAGAATGATAGAGAGTGAATCTGAGGTCATGAGAAAAATTATGAAACAAGGTGTACTAAACATAAAACCCTTTTAAATTTTAATTGTTAAGAGATCTTCAAAATAGAGCATTCCATATGTAGCAGTGTCTAATGTTTAGCCCAATGAACATAAGTGTAAGGACCCTTTCCTAGTACCCCATTTATAAAACTTAATAACACAAATATGATTAGAGCTAGGAAGAGTAAGGTGGTGATATGTCATGTTTCTATCTCTTGAGTATATAATGTAAATTATATATTATTACCATACATTTTATGATAGAATGATGGTAAGAAGGTTTAAGGACAAAAGTATGTCATGACATTTTCCTTATCAATATTGAACTTGAGATCTTATTAAGACTAACATATGTATTTTAGTTATGGTTGTACTAAGAATCCTATTAAAAAAGAAGAAGAAGATTAGATTGATAAGCTAAGACCTATGGGATAAAGACTTGAGATGTCATAACCTAGAAACTATGTCGATGGGTTCATGATATTTTATGGCCTATTAGGAAACTGAATTATGAAAAGATCAATCAACACCCACCCTTATGAATATTAATAATCATAGATGAAAATTATTATCAAATGGGATAAGAGTCTACATGGTAGAACTCAGTATGATATATTACAATAATCCAATTATTGTGCAAGTAGTATTAGGTGGATATGTTGATATTCATAAGGATAGATTTTACGGCCTAATAAAATGTAATGGATTTATTCTATGATAGATTTTGAAACTATGAGACATGACTATGCAAACATCCTATTTACCTAACAAAATTGATACATCTTATAATGTACTATCTCATAATGATAACGGGACAATGTTAGCAATCAAACTATATTTAAGTGAATGGAAGGATATGATTTTTAATGTTTACATTTTGATGATTTTGACCTAAAATATGTGTTTAGAACTAATTTTCATGTTGAATGACTTAATAGTATAGATTCAACATTTTTTCATTATGATAGGAAATGGATTATGATGTAGTTTAGTATGTTAGTTGATCATTTGATTGGATATTAATTTTGATATGCAGATTATGATATTTTGATGCTTTAAATGCTTAATATGAAAATGATTAGAAAATGAAATTTTATTAAGATGTTATGGTGAGTTATTTAATATGAAGTTATCATGCAGTTATATACATGCATTTTATATTTATTTTTTCATTGGGCTACTGATGTTCAAATTAGTGTGCAAGCAATTGAACCATGGAATTATTTGGGGGAAACAAGGTCCAAACTTATGTGAACATGGTTTAGCCAAGAAAAATCTTGGAAGATTCAAAAGCCTCATTGTGATGTGTTTTATTTTGTAAATGTACGCTTGTGTGTGTGTGTGTGGTGAATTTAAATTCATGAGTAAGTGGGGGAATGTCATTGTGACGTGTAATGTGTTTTAATGTGTCACTTGACACTTGTAGTTGTTTATGTGTTGATGACATGTCACCTAGGGTTCTGGTCATGGTTATACTTAACCTTAAACTAATTATCTTTCATATGATTAACTAAATCCACTTGGAGAAAGGATAGGATGGGCCACAATCAAGGAAAACTCGAATTCAAACTTGACAAGGATTTTAGAGGGTCAATAGGTGGTGCCAAAGTGTCATTTTTGTGAAAATGAGCTACCCATATATTAGCATAACATGTTAGGGGCCTAAATTTGACCATTTTATTGCTTAGTTAGCATAGGGGACCCCTTAACCAATGTATTCTAGCACCAAATCTAAAATTGAGTTGTCCCATTAGTTCAACCCCATCTTTTCTCTTAGTTAAAAGTAACAAATTTGGTAGGGACAAAGTTCTAAGAGATAGTGGCTTGATATTTTTTTCCAAAAGGAGGTAGTGGGAGAGTCTTTTCTTACTGGTCTTGGACAAACTAGTGGGGTGTTTACCCACTCTCTAAGTTTAGAAACAATTAGGGTTTGGAGAGGAAGCTAAGGAAATGGAGAGCTCTTCAACAACTTTCCTTGCCATTATCTTGGACAAAGGTTGGTGCCCATTCCATGATCCTCATTGCACTTTTTTTCATTGTGTAGAATACTTGTTCATATTGTGAATGAAAATTTTTAATGTATGTGGTGTTGTATTTGTTGTTATGTGTGAATGTTGTGATGATTTTCTCTTGCTTTTTCTCTTAATTTTGTGTATGTAATGGTGTATGGGTGTGAAGGCTTCACTCACCCTTCAGAGGGAAGAGATGCCTTGGGTGAAGGGGTTAGTTGGGCTTAACATTGAAGCTGAGAGATTTTCCTCTTGGAGAGTGTTTTTTTGTTCATGGAGTATGGGCTTGATTGAAGCCATATGCATTGTTTGTTATAGGAGGTATAAGTGCATTTTGATAGCCTTGAAGAGGAATTTATATTATGGGAGGTATAAGTTTATTAATGTGATGAGGAGGATGTATTTAATAGCCTTGAAGAGGCATCATGCAATTATAGATGTATATGTGTATATAGATATGGCATTCTCCTCTTTGGAGAGCCCACCTTCACCCACTATTTCATGATTCCAATGGTGAATCATTATGTTAAACCTTGAAGGGTTGAAAATGTATTGTGATATTATGTTTTGTATGCATTGTGAAATGTTGAGTGCAACCTCATTTGAGCCTTGTTTCCCCTACTCAGTGGGTGGCTTCTAAGAAGCCTAGGATGGGAGGTGAGCCTCCATGGTTCATGTTTGAAATATTGTGCAGGTTTTGTGCTCTTGGATCCATGAAGAAAATAGGGTTATCCCTTCAATTGATGAAGCAAGAAAGGATATGACACTTATACAATGTATCTAGAAGGATGAAATATTCCTCCATTTTTTAGCATTATATTTGCAAAGTTAAAACCCCCATTGTTGTTTTGTGTATTGTATTGTGCAAGAAAGATCATCATGTCATGTACATTATTTTGAATAAGGATTTATGAAAGAATTTATTTTTTATCATTAGCACGATAAGATTTAATGTTATGCATTTAGTTGCATTGATATAGAATGATAGATCTATCATAGTAGCCATAAATGAGGTAAAAAGAGTTTAATTGTAAAGGATAGTCATTACCTTTGATGTTCAAGGAGTGAATATGTAAATGATAGATTTATTTCACATTGATTTATGAAAAAAAAAAGATGTGTTTCATATATTTCTCATATAGAGAATATTTATTGCATTATTCAATGGTAGATGTAACTTAAAACTCCATCATACATAGAAGACTTAAGCTATTATTTTCAAGTAGATTTGGAATCCAAATGCACTTTGATGTGTTAAACTATTTCAAACAAATATTGCTAATTAGATCCATCAAAAACTAGATAAGCGCATTAAATTTTTGAAATTACATCATTATCATTCTTAGATCCACAATATAATAGTTACATAAGGGGGCAAAAAAACAAGAAGAAAATAAATAGATAGCGTAGAGTAAATGTGAACAATTTAAAAAAAAAAAAAACTCATGTTGTAGATGCCCATTCTATCTCTCTAGATTTTGTATGGGACTAGAGAGAAATAGCACATAGTTAGTTTATTATTATAGAGCATTATAATAATAGAGAGAATATTCCTAGAGATCCTCTAGATTTTAATATAATAATAATAATAATGATTTCCATGTAAAAAAAGGGAGAGGCATCCCCAAATTTTAAATGAACCTTAGAATCAAATGAACCTATGAGTAGAACTCAAAATCAAAAGTCACTTTTTTTAAAAAAGAAAAGGGCTGCATGTAGTTGTTTTAAGACCTATCTCTAATATACCTATCACTTAACTAAAGTGAAAATAATATGTATATATAATATGAAAAACACATTAAAAAAGGCAAGACCCAACTAGGAAGTTGACATTTCCCTCATCTATCACATCCTGACACTAGCTTCCCTACAAAATCATTGCCCAAGTACCAAGCTAGCCTAGGTGCCCATCTTGGGTCATGAGCCTTAGACTATAGGAGTGAATTTTGGAGGATCACGTGTCTCATGGGAGTATTAAGTCAAATTTGAGTTAGAGGCTTATTTTGGGGAATGCTTTGGTAAGTTAAGTTAGTAATGGGGACTAGGAAACAAAGGAAAAAATATGGGCTTGAAAGTGTATATCATTTAGAAAATAGATTTTCTTAAAATTTTGTGTATGGGTTTGAGAATTATGGTAAGATTTATGTGGAGCTTAGATGGACTAGTAGTTTAGGGAATAAGAAGATTAGTAGTTTAGAATTAAAAAAAAGGTATAGTAGTTTAAGTTATTACAATGATTACTTTTAGGATGGTAAAAAAATACATATAAAAAAAGAGAATTTGAATTTAGGTGATTATAACCATATATATGTATGTATGTATGTATTTATGTATGTATGTATGTATGCATACATATATATATATACATACATATATATATATATATATATATATATATATATATATATATATGTCTACATATATATATATATATGTCTACATATATATATATATATATACATATATATATAGATATATATGTTATGTATATACATATTTATGTATACATATAGATATATATATATATATACATATATATGTATATGCATATACATATATATATACATATGTATATATATGTATATATGTATGTATATATATACATATACACACACATATATATATACATACACATATATATATATATATATATATATATATGTATCTATATATATGTATCTATATATATATACATACATATATATACATACATATATATATACATATGTATATCTATATTTATATATATACATAGATATATATATACATATATATATATATATACATATACATATACATATACATATATACATATACATATATATATACATATATATATATATATACATATATACATATATATATGTACATATATATATATATGTATATATATATATATGTACATATATATATATGTATATATATATATATATGTACATATATATATATATATGTGTACATATATATATATATGTGTGTGTACATATATACATATATATATATATATATATATATATATATATATATATATATATATATATATACATACATATGTCTATATATATATCTCTATATGTATACATATATATATCTGAGAAATTTACACATGGGAATCAATACTTTTGCTAGAAATTAGAAGATAGTAATGTTAGGTAAGAAAAGGGGTAGGAATAGTAAATTTGCTTAGGATTATTATGTGATGTAGGAAATACTTAGGAATTTATTCTTATTATTTTTATGTATTATTTTGAATATCAAGAGAATATAGTTAGTGATAGTTCAGGGCTAAATAAACTAATGTATAGTATTTCAGTTTGGAAGAACATCATGTAATAGAGATTTGGTATAGGGAAATTGAAAATTAGGAACTAGCAAAGTATTTAAATTTCTTTTAGGTTATTTTGGATAAGAGTAATTAAGTTATGTAAAGACATGCATATAATTATTTTGGCATGATGTTAAGTGCATCATAATTCCATTGTTAGTTAAAGGTAAATAGTAGTTGGAAGTTGGACATAAGGCTACATAAATATGTACTCTTAATAATGATAAGGGTTAGATAATTACTATGGTTGAAAATGAAATAAAATTGAATGCTAAAAATGAGACATGTATTAAGGGAAGGGGGGAAATTATCAAGGGGTAGATTATGAGTAATGAATAACTCAGGGATCGGAACCAAGTTGTAATTAAGCACATCATGTAAGTTAGTGAACTAATGATCGATGACCTAATCATAATGCATAACATCAAAACATTTACATCTATATTAAGTGTATAATTAAACATAGTCCTACCCTACTATAGAGTTTAGACTTATATTGATTTAGATGCTTTGTTACAAAAATTAGTAATTGTAATACATAATAACATAGCAGGTTTATGGTTTGATTTCCATTATTCAAGTAATTATGATGTTAAATTAACAAAGCTACCTTCCTGATTCCAATGATAAATAAATGAGATAAAACCTCCATAGCACTAGTAAAGATCACATCAATTTAAGAATTGAAATTATGTTGCCACCTTATAATCATAACTAATAGGTATTCCCAACTTTTAGTCTTCTATAGCCTAGGATAGTAATGTTTGGTTCCTTATGTTATATCCTAAATGGTACCTCGCAGGAAGAAAATTTAAAAAAATTGTAGTTGTGTTTTACCCTAAAATTTTGGGCATAACAATAAGAGAAAATCAGAATGATTAGTTGAAGCTATGACTACGAAGGCAAAGAGAGTTAAAAAGATGGCTATAGGGCTTGGAAAGAGGCAAAAAGAAATGTTGACAAATGAATCTAGTGATGATGAAGAGGTTGAGGAATAGGAAACCAAACAAGTAGAAAAGGTGACTCCACCTAGACAAGGAGTAGGCAAAGCTTGGAAACCTTGAAAGTTGAAGATTGAGAAGATAAAAACAACAATTGCTAATGAGGAAAAATTTGTTTAGATGAACAAGTTTTATGATCTATATAATAATTTCAAGAATGATTAGATTGATATATCTACTATAAGACATATCATTATAAATGACCTTAGTATGAAGGATATCAAAGGAATAGTGAACCAAAAAGTCTATTAGAGACTCATAGAGAAGAAGACTCTTGGAAGGGAAGAAGACCTTGAACTTTGGAAGTCTATGCTAAGGACAATTTGCAAGACTGATGATGAAGACGAGATTAAGAGATTGTTGAATCACCTCACTCCATACTTAAGAAACAAGTTGAGGCCATTCTTATTTATGGTTGGTGAGAAGGATAAATTGAGAAAGGAGACTACAAAATATATCAATCAAATGTTGTTAGAGTCATAGACAACATCTTCTCCAGCTCCTAGAACCTCAAAAGTATCACTAAGTGGTGATGCTATGAAGATTGATAAAACTAATGTTACTCTTAACATTAATGATACCAATAGATTTGGTGGTTCTAAATCAAATGTACTGGATACTAAAGATGTTGAAGAAAAGTTGAAACAAATTGAAGAAGAGAAGAGGCTTATAGAAGTTGAAAAGAAGAAGAATGAGGAAGCCAAGCAGTAATTGCTTGAGGAATATAGAAGAAGAAAGGAAGATGAAGATAAGAGAAGGATTGCAAAAGAAGCAATGAAAAAGAAAATTGAGGAAGAAGAGAGGAAAAGGTTAGAAGAGAATAAATAAAGAGAGGAAAAGGAAAGAAAAGAAGAGGACAAGAGGAAAACTAAAGAAGCAGCAAAGAAACAAAGGGAGGATGAGACTAAACCATCTAGCTCATCTACTCTGCTCTCTCTTGCAATTTTATCTACTAATGATGATGATCAAACTGATCTAATCTCATTCTTATCCAAACTTTTATAGAATAAAAAGAAAGTTAAAATTTTGTGGAGATCATTAATGGAAGTGACTAATAGACTACACAAGATTTGACAATACAACATACTAAGTCAGATCCCAAATAGAGAGCACAAGTAGTGCTAAAGTCTAACGATGAAGAGTTTACTAAATTTCTAAATTTTGCAGAGGTGAAGGGTAAATTTTCCCATGATGCTAACCTATTTAGCACCATTTTCCATAACATTAAGAATGACTTAGTCAATCTTGAATCATGCAATAAAAGAACTTCAAAAATTTCATTAGGAAGGGAAAGCTTTGTATGATAAGTGTACCTTATCATAGAAATTGACTAAAGATTTGGACAGTCAGATAGAGGCAAAGATGAATGAGTTAGAAGTTTTATATAGCCTAATCCAACACCCATCTAGCAAATTTGATGATATTGAGAGTCAATTTGCCAATGTTCATAGCTAGATCAGGAAACTAGAACTTTTGAAAGAGATGATATTGAAGAGAACATCTAATTTTAGAGAATCCATTGCTCTAAAGTTATCATTTGTTGAGAAGAAGCTAGAAGAATGTATCAAGGCCAAGGACACATATACAAAATTTTTGTATTTAGATATCAATGCAGTTGAGATTGCATCATATGCATTATGTGAAATTCTCACATCACCTGAATCTAGCAAAGAGACATGGAACAAAGGTATGGACAGTCTAAAGACTATTTTTGATTATTGTATGAAGATTATTTTAGCATAAAGGGAAGACAATAGTTTTAGCAATTTTGACAGTTTTGGATTGTATCTTGACATTTTGACCTTTGTATTGATGTCACAGTGGGACAGATGCATGTGAAAATTGTATACATTTCATTTTGGGGAAAGATACAAAGGAGAGAGATACATGTAGAGATTGTAAAGTATAAAGTTTATTTTAATGGGGAGCATAAGTAAAAATTTAACTATTAGATATAAAGTGTTATTTACTATTGTTTTTGTCACTTAGCCAAATTTCCCTATTTTGTTGTCATCAATGCCAAAGGGGGAGGTTGTTGACAATTGGCTAATAGTGATATGTAATTTTTGTCATTAATAGAAACACATGATGTACATGTTGATTGGAAACCTTGAAAATAAAGATACTTAGCATTTGGTTATCAAAAAAATTTCTAAGTATAGAATTTGGTTTACAGCAATGTATTGTTTTGTTTATAACATGTTGCACATGTCATATTATGACAAGTGAAGTTACATGAAGATAGTATACATGTTGATGATGATTTTTATAACCTTAAAATTTTGGACAAACTATAAAAAACAAAGATAATCATATTTCATGAAGCAGGATAGCAGAATTGAAGGGAATAATTGTTTTGGTTACAAAACAATTACTTGTCCAATTATAGCCGACATCCTAAATGTTTACTCTAACTTGAAAATTTGAATTGTGGTCTTAGTTGACCCAGAAGTCATCTTTGTAAAGGCAAGATATTTAGGCAAAGGACTTCTTGCAATAAGAAGTGTGTGAACTTGTATGTGATTGTAAAGAT
Source organism: Cupressus sempervirens (assembly GCA_028749045.1). Taxonomy (NCBI): domain Eukaryota; kingdom Viridiplantae; phylum Streptophyta; class Pinopsida; order Cupressales; family Cupressaceae; genus Cupressus; species Cupressus sempervirens. The sequence continues at coordinate 310,403,485 of CM053790.1, read as the reverse complement.
TGTGAAATGAGCAAACTTTTGTGAAAGCAATATATGTGAAGTTTTGTATGAACTATCTGGTGATACAAGATCAAGCTAAAGATTAGAGATTAGACAAGGAAGGAAAATAATAATAAATTACTTATTTTAGTAGTGAGATTTTCTTGTAGTTGAAATTGCATATTTGGGATGTGGGCTCATCTTGCATGCATTATTCTACAACTCCTAATAGGGTTGGAATCTCCTAACAAGGATTCAAAGTTTACTAACAGGGACTGCAATACTAAATTTTCTCATTGACATATAATAGGTTCCATCCTCTAATAAGGAACATATACATCAGTATATTATCTAGTGAGTATCATCCCCATTGGGGTTTTACCTTGGACAGGGTTTCACTAGTTAACAAAATATGGTGTTATGAGTTATCTTTGTGCATTGTTACTATTATTTTTTAGCATTACTTTATTATTTTGTTATGCATGGTTTAAAGTAAGTAATAATATCTAGTTGGCAACTAATGTTTGTAGATTACTAATTCACTCCCCCCCTTCTCAATAATCCCTATTTCTAACAAGCATTACTCGAGGGTCTAAGAGTTCAAACCTATGACCAAGCTCTAATACAACTTGTTAGAATGGGGTTGTTGTTGCACTAAAAGACTAATCTATCAATGCCCAATACAACCATTCAACTTATAGTACATAGGAGGTGGTTAAGCCCTTGTCACAAATATCAAGGGGAGTGCTAAACAAATTTCTAATAATAAATTTCCATTGTCATTTTCTAGAACCTATGATCCTGCAGATGTAGTCAAGAAACCACTAAGAAATATGAGAGGTTATAAAATTTCTCAAATAAATAGTTGTGGGAGGAAGATGTCATAAGAAAATATTTGTTTGAAGATATTTGTAAAGATAGAACTCATAAATGGAAGGATATAATAAGAGCTAAATATGAGATGAGGATAATAGACCCCTTTTTCAAGGTTTTCACTATGAGGAAAAATATTTACACAGATTCAAAAAGTGTGTCACAAATTACCAAGAAATTATGTCCCAAGTTCCTGATGAAGTCCAGAGACAAGAAGAAGAGATGTTGAACCCCATTTCCCCTAAGCCTAATGTGTTCCTTGAAGAGCAAGATGATGAAGTAGATGAGGGTCCATTAGAAACATCAACATAGACTAAGGGGAGGAGGAAAAATTAAAAGTTGATATTGATGCTAGAGAGTTGATCAAGAAGAGTGAAATGCTATTGCTACCTAACTGGGATTTAATTTCTTCTTTCATGCTTGACCAAATTAGAAAATAAGAAAGATCAATATTGTTTGAGGAATTTGGACCAATAGAATTATAGAGAGGGTCTAGGTATACATATATGCACAAACTATAGGATTTCAAAGAATTTCCCCATAATCTAATAAGATAAGATTGATTGATGTAAGAAACACACCTTCGAGGAGTTCTATTTTCTAGAGCATGCAATCGATTTCTAGTGGAGAAGCCTTGGGATTATTAATTGTGGTTTTAGCACTAAGGATAAAATAAAAACAAATTAAAGACCACTTAGCTCATAATTTTATAGACTATGTTTCTACCATGAAATGTTATGAGGTAGAATTGAAAAGGAATTATGTAAGGGAATAAAGGATTCGAGAATTGGAAAAGGAAATAAAGACTTTGAAGAGTACTACTAGACCATTAACTAAGATGTTTGATAAAGAGGTCTAAATAGAAGGAGAAGAATTAGTACTTATTATGGTAACAAACCATTCTACAAGCATGGATATTGATGCAAAGAATTCAAATAGACCTTGAAGTGAAAGTAATGAAAGGCATCTTGTATCATAGAATAAGTGTAATAAAAAAAAATCTCATAATTTCCGAACTATATTTATTTCCTTACAAGGTGTTGACCACCAATGCTCTGAGGCTCTCTCTTTATTAACTCCTTTGTTTAGTTAATGGGGCCCTTACTCCTAGTCTCTTGATAAAATAATATATGTGATGACTCTAAAGAAAGAGTTACTACAGGAGATTATTGGTGGTGCTAAAAAGATTCTTTGTAGAGTTAGGAGTTATATGGCTTTTCCACAAGTGGGATGCAATTGATATAAAAAAAAGTGAAAGTCATTGCTAATGGTAAGCATGATTTCTTATCTCCTATTCTGAATGTTGATATGAAGCTAAGAGAGTCAAAATAATGGTTTGCATCTTTTGATGACATTCTAAATAATGAAAGGATTTTGACATATTTCAATAGAGATGTAGATGTATCAGTTCTATATGAGATTGTTGAAACATTGTATAAAGTAGAAATGGATATGAATTGTTGGAATATTCAAATAGGAAGAATGCTTCTAAGAGGTGAGGGTGAATCAAAAGTATTGTATTTTGACCATTAAAACTTTTTAACTGAAAGTAGATTGCATGCATATGAACATATCAAACAATTATGAGAAACACATAAGCATCACCACATAACACTTAAGATTTGGTAACCCAAAAACCCTCCAAAAATAAGAAGGTAAAACTGGGGTGGGGATGATACCCACAAAATCACTACAGTAATAACATTTAACCACTTCTAATGGTCTGCCCTGTTAAAGGCCTGCCCTATTAAAGGCTTTACACTATATCAATAATGACCTGGTTAAAGGATTTGCAAACACTTTACATGAAGTGTCACCCTATTAAAGGATTTAATCACCTATTTAAAGGATCTATAAAATAGTTGTTAAGCTAACCTATCACCATAGGGTTTTTCATTCTAATACAATTGCTAGAGAGTATTAGGTACAATAAACCTAATAGCTTACAATCCTTCATTTGCTGAATATAGGCACTTGATCTACTTTCTCTAATCTTGATCCTCTGAGATCTTATACTCTTTTCTCTGAAATAGTGTTCCTTCCACACCCTCGTACATCCACTTCTTTTTTCAATGAGATTTTTTCTTCCTTATAAATACATTCAAAGACTTAGGGTTAGGTATGGATTTACGATCCATATTGAATCTTTGCTTCCCACTCATTCCTTGCACTTTTCTTATTGGTTGCATGCCTTCTCCATTTTTCTTATTGGCTACACGTAGATTGCATAGAAAATACAAAATATTCAATCTTACCTTTTGGTAGCTACATGCTTGAAATATTTAAATTTTTCTCCAAGCTCAATATCTTTTGGCGTGTCTCCTGTGTGAAGTATGAAAAGTCACACAACTTTTTGTACAATGAGAATATGTTCTCAAGTACCTTTTTCACTTTGTCTATTAGCTTTTCCAATTCAACGTAGGAGAGTGTAATTTGACTTGATACTTACTCATTTGCTTTTCCCTGGAATTTCCTTTCAGACCATTCTATAAGTTTTGCATTTGTCTCTTGGTCTTAATTTGTCCCCTGGTCAACAATATTTGATAATTTCTCCATGATATGCTTTGACTCATCTGGTGACTGCAAACTGAAGGCATCCATAAAGATGTCCTTAATCTCATGTAGTGTTTGCTTTTGTTTATACTCCTTCCTGAGTATCTCTTATCTCTTTCTCCTATTCAGCGCTTCCTGCACCTCGTTGATTTGATCAATGGTTATTGTTTTTGAGTCATAGCCTGGTATAACTATCTCCTCATCTAATTTAGGGTCTCCATAGTGAAGTACCCTTGCAAATTTTTTAGTACTAGATCCTAGTGCAAATATTTGCAATGACTGTTGTGAAGGAGTTCCCGAGGTAGGCAAATTTATCAATGTTTGTATTGCCTCTTGCTCTTTAAGGGTTTCCTCTATTTTCTCCATGATCAATTATGGTAATCTTAGGAAGTGCACCTTTTTTTTGTGCTATAGGATCAGATGTAATAGTCTGTCTTGTTTGTTTTATTTCTTTTTCTACATCTACACTCGACTTTTGTATTGTGGTGTCAACTATGCCTGATGAAATAACTGTGGGCATTTGAGGTTGACCACTAGTAGCTATAGAGATGATGGAAGGTGGTTCTTTTGGATTCACCTTATCTCTAACTATGCTTTCTAATAGTTTTTTTAATTCATCCATACTGGCCAATACTAGATCTATACACAATTTTGCTTGCTGCGTCAATTGGTCAAGGATTCTTTTGAGGTCTTCTGCAGTTAATGGATTGATGTTCTGACCAGAAGTATTAGGAACATCTTTTATAATTATAGTTTCTGTAGGTGTGATGGGTACATGAGGAGGGCTAGAGGGTGGAAATTGTGTGTCTTGCACACTCTAGTCTGGTTGCTACTCTTGCTCAGCTATTGTTGTTACATCTTGTTTTTGTGTCTCTTCCTTCTCTCCATCTTTCTTTTCTTCTTCTTGTTTCTCTACTACTATCTTCTCTTCTCTCCTTTTTCTTCTCTCTTCTAGTCGAGTAGTAGCTTCTTCCTTGTATTCTTCTTCAAGAAAATCTTCAATCTTTTTGTACAAGTTTTTCCATGATCTTATTGTTCTCTGAACAATTTCTTCCATCTTGTTTTGGAGAATGAAGAATGCCATGTACTTAGGTGTAAACCTAGTATTATTCCTTTTAACTTCTTTCTTTATTTGTTCCTTAGTCAAATCAATCAATACGCTTGCTAGGGTTGATTCCTTCATCTCCTTCTCCATTTTCAAACAAAAATGCCATCTGTCTTCTACAATTTTAGACAGTTCTTTTGGCAATTATCCATTTAGTTCAAGAGGAGTGTACTTGAACTGTACCATCATTCCATAAACTATTTCCTCTATCCTATTCTATTCTTCTTTAGTAAACATATTGAAATCAATTTTATTTAATTAAATCACCATTTCCAATCTTTTTACATAAAGTGTCAACTGAAAAATGGCTTACCTTTTCAGATTGATCTTCTTCATCAGTATCAAGTTGAGCCACATATCTTCTTCTTTTTCTTGGCTTGTCCTATGTTTCCCTGATTGATTTCTTCTTTGTAGCTTCCTCTTTAGCCTTTTTAGTGAAGGCCCTTGTTGCAGCTCGGGTTGTTGGCTTTTGAGGTGATGGCATGGTAGATTTCTTTGGTTTTTGCTGAGTTGGAGGTTTTTCTGTTGCCTTTCTTTTCTTTGACTCAGCTTTAGTTGGTGCTTCCTTGGCTTCTTCTTCCTCTGCACCTTCCTCCTTGTCTTCACCTAGGCCTTGGGTCAATTCCATTGGGCCTTGTTCTTGTTCATCTTCATCATCATCATTGTCATCTTTTTCTTCTTTTTCTTTAGCCTCAATTCCTTCGCCAAATTTCTTTTTAATCTTCTTCAACAATTTGTCTTTCTTCTTTAATGTGGAGGTAGTCTTTAACTCCATATTTGTCTTTGATCTTACCACATCATAAGTTCCAAAGTGTGGAGCACTTTTATCTATCTCTTCTACCAATAATGCAATTATTGCTACAGAAGCTTCATCAACATTGATTTCATATCCAAATGGCCTTATCCATCTCACCCTTGGAATTATTGCTTGAATATAGGTAAAATCAATGTCAAATAAGAAGCACAAATCATTAGTATGTTTTTCCACTAAGGAAACTGGTATTCTTGATCTTTGCTTCATGGATTTTTTGAAATCCTCAAAATAACTTGTCATCAGGGTATCAAAATTTTCTCCCATCTATTCTATATATTCATTGATTTGGGCAATGATAGTTCTATCATTCCTCCATGTAACTTTATCAAAAGAGGGAAACTCATTCTGAACATAAAAGAATATACAAACTAGAATTGCTCCAAATTTGCATTGAGCACCCTTTATCCTTCTTATGGCAACTAGGTTTTCAGTAATCTATTATAGTTGCAGTTCTACAAGATCATAAGTATGAACCTCTTTCACCAATTTGTAGCCTACATCTAGTGCAATACATGGCACACTGTTGAGTCTACTAGATTGATGGAATTTATAGGCAATGACTCTAATAGAAAACTCAACTAGAGGGTCTTGAATGGTGTGAATTGTCATTTCTCTTTTATTTTACTAAGCACGAGTGTTCTTTTCAATAACCTCCTTCGATTCACTTCTCAAGGTTTTGAACTGATCTAGGGTAGGGTACCCAGTTACCCTATGTATGATTCCTTTGGTTAATTTGATGGGAATATCTTCCAACCAGAGACTTCCACCATGAATTTTTCTTAACACAAGTTTAACCCATTCTGTCTTGAATACAGTGGAAAAGCTCAAAACTCAGGTCAAACCCTTTTTTTCAATAATTTTCAATTCATCTTTTAAGACTCTGTCTATGCACAATTTCTCATAGGCTTGCCTTATCTCCATATCTCCTAGGGCTCCTATCTTACAATTGTAGTATCTTCTCACATCTTGAACCATTACAACTTTTGGGGGAATTTGGGAGAGAGCTCCGACTGGGTCATTTTTGTATGCAACTTTAGGAATGGGATGAAAATCAAGTTGCTTGACCTCATTGGACACTAACTGAACTTCAAATGACTCTTTGTCCTCAATTTTCTTGGAACTTGATGCCATTTATGCAAAATAGGGTTTCTTTTTCTTTTTTTTTTACGAAATATGAAACTACGTAGCTTGGTACAAATGAAAATACCTCAAGATCAATGAAAATGAGTTGAGAGATGTTGCAATCTACTTGAAATGCTAAATTCTCTACTATGAAGTCACTCTGCTCTCTTTCTCTTCTTTTCTTCTTGATCATGATGAGGAAAACTAATTGGAATTGCAATAATATACCCTATTTTCATCACATTAAATGCTCAACTGCCAACTCAACTTCTTATGGATTTTAACATTACTCAACTTGCACTACATTTTCACTTAACTTAGCTTGCATTGGAGTTAACCAAATTGGCATCAGTTATCAACTTGGCCACTATTAGGAACTCGACATGTGTTGGAGTTTAACTCGGCATCTAAAGACAACTTGACAACATCATTTAGATTTTGTCTTGACATCTTGTCTCATGCAGATTTATACTTTGCATTCCTTCTTTTTCTTGGGATTGATGTGTGGTATAACTTTTTATATCAATCCCATATACTTCTCATTCTTAGTTTGATGAAGTGTGATCATTTGACCCATTGGGTGAAGTGATCCCTCCACTTGATATGTTGCACTCATCTTTCTTTTTCCAAGTCTTATTCATTTGCCCCCTTATCTTTTCGACATCAATCTTTTATTTTTCCTTATTTTCTTCAGTCTTGGGTGCCTTTGACCTTGTAGGATAGTTTCTATTGGTATGACCAGTTTTCAGACAACTGAAACATGTGGTTTGATTCAACCATCTTTTATAGTTCCCTTTGAAATGTGTTCTTATGTAGTTCTGTGGTATATGTTCATATTCTTGACAATAATGATAGCTATACCTGGTGTTGTAATCCCAATGATAGTGACTTTCATTTCTTTTTAATTTTGTTAGTTGATTTGATGTCTAGATAGGCCTTGATCTGCATTCAAATGTTCATGTCCATACTTCTTGCAATTATAACAATGTCCATCAAATCTTTGAGTCCTTGTGACATTGGATCTGCAATCTTGTGTCATATGTCCTTGCATGTTGCACTTGTGATAGTAACTCTTTCTCTTGGGTGTATTTGGCTGATTGAATCTCCTACTCCTGCAAACATTAGTAGTATGCCCCTTCTTATTATAGTAATGACAAATGAGTTTTGAATTCTTACATATTTCATCTTTTTGCTCAACACTCTTTGATGATTCTCCAACTTCAGTGCTATTGTATCCAAGTCCTGAAGTATCATGGGTGGATCTTAGGGATTTCAGCAATAGTTCAAAATACTTGATGGCTTCACTTGACTTGTTGAGATTCTCTGCTACCTCTTTTTTTCTGTTTAATTCATTCTATAGTTGTTCATTCTGCATCTTCAAAGTAGAGATCTCAATATCTTTCATATTGAGTTCATGATGAAGGTTCATCATTTGGGCAAGTGTATCCATCTGCATGTTTGATATCCTTGTTAATTTAGTACATTTTTCTTCAAGTCTGTTTGCAAGATTTCTTTTGTCATTTTCAATCATGACTTTATCCTCAACTGCTCTTTTCTTTTGTTCAGTGATTTCACATAACATTATGGCCTATGATTCATGTTCCATCTTGAGAGATCTTATATCTTCTACTTGGACTTTTTTTTTCTTCATCAGTTCTACTATTGTTGCATCAAACTCTTTGGTGTCTCCATTGACACATAGTTTTGTGGTATCAATCTCCTTGTAGTTTATATCATTTTCAGCTATGGCTATATCCTTCCTTCTCTTCAAGGATTTTTTCAATTTCTCCCTTGCTTCCTCTACTTTGTGTAGAGCCAGTTGCACATCAATCACTTGATTGTCAATAATCTTCCCAAGTTTGAAGACTTCCATCTTTAGATCTTTTTCTCCAAGTTGTTAGACTTCTTCTTGTGAGAAACTAGGCTCTGATACCAATTGTTGGAATATTCAAAAAGGAAGAATGCTTCTGAGAGGGGGGCATCAATCAGAAGTACTATATTTTGACCATTAAAACTTTTTAACTGAAAGTAGATTGCATGCATATGAACATATCAATCAATTATGAGAAACACATAAACATCACCACATAGCACTTAAGATTTGGTAACCCAGAAACCCTCTAGAAATAAGAAGGTAAAATTGGGGTGGGGATGATACCCACAAAATAATTGCAGTAATAATAGTTAACCACTTCTAAATGGTCTACCCTGTTAAAGGCTTTACACTGTATTGATAGTGACCTGGTTAAAAGATTTACAAACACTTTACATGAAGTGTCACCCTGTTAAAGGATTTAATCACCTATTTAAAGGATCTACAAAATAGCTGCTAAGCTAACCTATCACCATAGGGTTTTTCATTCTAATACAATTTCTAGAGAGTATTAGGTACAATAAACCTGATAGCTTACAATCCTTTGTTTGCTGAATACAGTCACTTGATCTGCTTTCTCTGATTGTGATCCTCTGAGATCTGATACTCTTTTCTCTAAAATAGTGTTCCTTCCACACCCTTGTACATCCACTTCTTTTTTCAATGAGATTTCATCTTCCTTATAAAGACATTCGAAGACTTAGGGTTAGGTATGGATCTACAATCCATATTGAATCTTTGCTTCCCACTCATTCCTTGCACTTTTCTTATTGGTTGCATGCCTTCTCCATTTTTCTTATTGGCTGCATGTAGATTGCACAGAAAATAAAAAATATTTGATCTTATCATTTAATCCTTCAAAAATTTTCATATGTTGGCCATGAAAATAGTTTACATATGAATCAATGAAATTACAAACTTGTATGTACATTCTATGTTACTCAACACTTGCTGATTCTAGATGCTCAGCATTAATATCAAACTGGCTTACTCAGCTCCTGTTGCATTTTTGTATTTCTAAGCATCATCTGTGACTTGGCATTTAAATATCACTTGGCACTTGTATCATGCTCAGCACCTAAACTCATTCGACACTTGAACTTTACTTGGCACCTGATCTTCACTCGGCACCTTAAGGCTACTCGGCACCTGAAGTCTTTCCTGACTTGACTCATGTTGTAGCTCCGCATACATGGTGTACTTAGCTCCAATATAGAAAGTGGTTAAGTGTATTGGCACTCAAGTGTAAAAAATCATTAAGAGGTTAACAATGAATAAAATTTTCATTGAAATAAAATCTATAATCAATGCTAGGTGGATCAATAACTTAAATCAACTAAATATAGTTAGGAATGCAACATGACTAGACATAGAAACAAATATCACCATTTAGGATACCACTACAGAAATTGAGGTATTGCCAGTTGGAGATAGTTAAAGCATGGAATGGGAATTGATATGGAGAGCCAATAGAAGAAGGACAATCATCAAAATAGGATATCTTAATTTTTTGGTTCACCCACTATGGATATACCTAAATCTAAAATAGGGAGATGATCCTAAACATCTTGTTGGAAATTATGATTGAGACAATTATTATGTTGTCATTGATGTAAAACCTAATTGTTAAGATATTTTTCTATCTAATTTGAGTGTCATATCTAGATTATTGATGCAGAGGATTTGACAATGTTGACATAAAAAAAGAACCTAGAGGAAAGGTTGAGTAATGAGAGGAAACTACAATGGGAACTTGATTAGTTAGAAGTTAACAAGATAAGGTGATTATTTAATCAAGCTACAAGAAAAGATGATAGTTGCATTGAAGCCTTGAAGAAGTGATCAAAGAATGACTAAAATGATGAGTGATGCTAGTGTTAATCGAGTGCTAAAATGTGTCAAACAAATGTAGTGCCAAGTGAGCATCAATATTGATTGAGTGTTAGTTTATGTGTCAAACAAGAATGCTAGTAGTGACTAAGTAATCCAATGATGAGCAAGCATCAAAATATAGTATTGACTAGTGGACAACATTTGATGAATTATGAGGAAATCATGATTTCCAACTGATACAATTAATTTCTTGGAATATGTAAAATGTGTGAAAGATAAGGATGGATGACCTGAAGAATTTAATTTGAGGGAAACTATGTTTGAGTATTTCTATGCATGTATTCAAAGAAAATTTTGGAGAAGGTTCTAGTAGAGGAAAGAGTAGACAAAAGTATGGAGGGGTTTTATGAATTTCACCTCAACCTAAGATCTATGGTGGTGTTTAAGTGACCAAATATTAGAATTACCTATTTAAGGAGAAACAAGGACTCACCTAATATAGGTTGGAGAAGTTTTTGATGCTCTTGATTATTTAAATTCAGAAGGAGGCTAAGAAGAGTTGTGAATATGTGAAGAGTGATTGTTTGAAGGAGTGCCAAGTAGACCAGAGATAGAGATGACAATGGAGGCTAGTCAATAGGTCAATATGTAAGCTAAACTATGAACTATATTTACAAAGTGAGTTATATTATTTAGATCCAAAGCTATTTTTACCTTCTAACCATTCTATCATTATTGAAATCCTTTAATCAAGGTTGACCTAATAGTCCATTGTAAATCCTTTAATCAAGCTAGTATTCTAATGGAATGTTCTAAAGTACTCTAACAAGGCCATTTTAATATGTTTATTAAATATTTTAACAAGGTCACATTTAGAAGTGTGTTTTATAGTCTTAAATTGGGTTGGCTCCTAACAGAGCTCACCTCAAAAGAGTGAAATGATTGGTGACATGTTACTAGTGATTTTTTCCAAATTGGGTTTCTACATTAAATCCTAGTGTCAACTTGTGTAGATGCCATTTGTGATGTTTTACTATTAATGTTTTACATTCTACAAGTTGGATAAGTATTAGGACAGTGGACTACAATTTTATGTTGTTGATTTTTTAGTATAGACGTCAAGCTAATGGTTTCTTAGATCTGAAGTAGTTGAAGTGTTTAATTATTCAATTGGTACAACTAGACCTTGGATAATTGATTCACCTCCCAAATCAATTATTCTAAATATTCTAACAATTGGTGCTTGTAGAGAAAATTTTGAAGGTACTTGAAGCTAAAGATCAAGATGTACAAAAAGGAGGTGCCAAATCTCAACAAAGAGAACTTCCCTGCATGGAAGTGTTTGATGAAGTTGCATCTAGCTAGAAATGGAGATGGTGCAATATATTATATTGAAAATGCATATGTGGAAACAACAATAGTTATTCTAACAACTCAATAGATAAAAGAGAAGCAATAACATAATTAGCATATGTTGGAGATTACATCAGCCCTTAGCTATGCCAAGTTTCATGACATAAAAGACTACAAAACTACTAAGGAAATGTGGGATACACTATATACCATCTATGGAGGTGGAAAAAACATTTTGAGAGAAAAATTAGAAAGCTTGAGAGGTAGGTTTGATTAAATGAGAATGAAGGAAGGTAATAATATTGTCCAGTATTGTGGAAGAATCAAATAGTTTGTAAATGTTATAAGAGGAGAAAATGGAAGATTGATGATGAAATTATGATCAACAAGGTATTGAGAACTCTACTTCCTATTTATGATATTAAAGTGTTTACAATACAGGAATAGAGATGTACCCCTGACAACAACCTAACCTTGGAAGGTGTAATTGGTAGGATTACTTCTTTTGAGATGTCAAATTTTGATAATTTCACTCCTACTTCTATTGAATATGATTACAAATTATAGTTCATATTTGTAAGAGAGGAAAAGGAAAATGTGTGACTAGTAACAATGATGCTTCTAATGATGAGCTTGATGAGAATGAAGCACTGATAGCAAAGAGACTTTCTAAAAGCAAGGGAGAATACAAAGGTAAATTTCCTATGAAAAAAATTCATGTAACATAGTTGGTCATATTACTACAAGATATCCTAATAGTGGAGAAAAAGATTAAAAAAAGGGAAAGAAAGTACAAAGGAAGAAGAGATGATTGAGACAATAGGAGAAACAAGGACTACAAAGATAAAGGTATTAAATCTTGTTGCATTGCTGAAGAATAAATTGATAATGATTCTAAAAGTAATGATGAAGAATTTTTCTATGCTTCCATGAAAGAAGAATTTGATGAAGATGAGTAAATTACATTAAATTCATATCTAAGTAAAGGTGATAGGTGGATAATTGATCATGGCTATTCACATCACATGACTAGTGATAAAAAAAAAATTTAAACCATAGAACCACACAACAGTAGTTGTGTTAAGTTTGGTGATGATGAACTATGTCTTATGAAAGGTAAAGGATCAATACAATTGATTGATAAGATCAAGTGTGATAATGTTTATTGGGTTGAAGGTGTAGATACTAAAAAATGGTTTGCATCTACTATTTATCACATTTTCATACTAACACCTCCCATTTTCTCATTTCACTAATTCTAATCTTGTAGCCAAACTTGATCATCATTTGAACATAGTATTATATGTTCTTCATCATTCGTATCCCTTTCAAATCAACTACAGATCATTTCATAATCGATTCCTATTTTATCTAAACTATTTAGAATTCACTCTAAATTATTTCAACATTATCATAATCTCATCTAATTAACCCTAAAAAATTTTAATATCATTATAATCCTTTCAAATCAATCCAAATCCATCCCAAATCAACCCTAAACCATTCCAAAACAATCCTAATCAATCATCACTTATCCAATCCTAGGCATTGGTCTATCCCTCAATGCCTTGCCAATCTATAAATCCTATAGAATCTGGCCTTAATTAGCATTGTCATGTCCCTTGATGCTAGGTCTATCTATCATTTTTATCATTTGATCATTGACCTTTTTGGGTCCCTCAGTGTTAGATCATGGCCTTATCCAATCAATCTAACACCATTAATGATTTTTTTTATGTTATTATGATCAATCATATATATCAACTTTGATCCTATGGCATTTACAATGCCCCCATTAAATGGCATATGTCCTTGACATGTTATCAATCCTAGTCACTCAATAAATTTGATCATGGCTTTGATCTACCCACCATTATCCTATTCAATATACATAATTATCTTATTTCATCAAAATGTTAATCCTACCTTTATTTCATTGAATTGGTCAGCTATTTACTAATTCATCCTATAGGATTAGACAACCCATAATCTATTCCCATATCATTTCAATCATTTTGATCTTGCTTTACTTATTATTCTTATTATCTAATATTCTTAATAAATTAATATTTATTAATTAATTAGTCCATCCTTGTAAACTATGGGAATTCTCAATTTCCTATGTCCTATTTTCCTATTTCTAATTTTTAATTTACTAATTTCTATTTGTCTAGAGTTATGAATTTTTTATTCAAATATTCCACCCAGTCTTGACACATGACCATAATGCACCATAGATCCTCTATCTACACTTACCTAATATGTGTCATATTTGGCATAAATTATTCCTTACACATGACTATAATAAGCCACATTAATCATAAATTCTTGTCTACGAGTGGCTTTGATGTGTCATAAGCTTGTCATAGATTCTCTTCCAATTTTAGCTATGTTGACTTGTAGGTGTCATAGAATCCTATGTTTGGCATATCGTGTCATATTTTTCATAGGTATTCTAAGGAGTATTGAACCAAGTTGTACACTTGAATTGAAAAATGTCCATCTCCTCATTCATGTTGAACCTCTTGAATTTTAGCTATAAATTGAGCCATCTTGCACTCATTTTCTAATGAATAACCCATTATGCCTAAACCACACTTCTAGTATTCTTGATAGAATCCATCTCATCGGTTTTTAATTATCCTCTTGCTTTCAATTTTTTTCACTCTAAGGAATTGGAGCTACATCTACAATGGAGAAGAAAGAAGGAAATGGAAATTACAACTAAAAAGGGAGTTTTGTTGTTTTCAATCTCCTTATTTCAATGATTTTCATGGTAGATTAGAATAGATTAGTATATGTATTAGAGTTTGTGTTTTCTCATAGTATGCTATACCACCTATTTTCTAGTCCTACAATTGGTGAAACCAATGTGAATCATGCTTACTAACTTGTGTTTTCTTTTTTTGTACTTGAAGGTGCAAGGAGGGAGCTCATCTGGAGGAGTATAATGCTTGTTTGTTTGTTGTGATAATAACTACTCTAATTAGAAGGTCTAGTAACAAGATTTTTTCCATTTTTTATGGATTTTTGTAGCTCTCTATCCTAGGTGTGCACTTGGTACTATCAGGGTACACTTAAGTCCCCTAGGCAATTATTTTAGGTGCTTAGGACCCAAAACCATCTATGTATGTTGCTCTAATATGACCAATTGTTCCCTCAAATGACCAAGTGTGCACTTGTGGGCCTCAACTACACCATGGGAATAGTTGGTACTTTTAGAGTGCACTTAATAACCCTAGTTTAGATTTTATATATTGTAGGTGTCATTTTGACTCTCAATCACCCTTTTTGGTTTTTAGGCCCCCAACTACACCCCTAAAATACCAACTACACCTTTCTAAGCCCCAAGTTCACCAAGGGCACACTTGGGAAGTGACCCCATGTCTTTTAATGTCTAAATTTTAGTTTTCTATCACCTAGGTAACCAACTAAGCCCTTCTAGACCCTAACTACATTATTTGTACACTTGGTACTATCTAGGTGCACTTGGGATCATTTTGAGATATTTGTAGCCTTACCTGGTGCAATTGGTAATATCATTGTATAGTTGGTTCATAGAAAGGTCAACTTTGAGTCTCAATCTATATTTAGGGTTTCATTTTGATTTTAGAACTTAGAATAGAATTTTTTGGTGTTAGTGATGATCTATTTGCAACATGTGTCATTCATTGGGAGAAGACTAATAATTTGAAAAATACTAATTTTTTTGGTGCAACATGATAGATGAAGACCCTATGTGATTTTTAAAACTATGGGTGTGTCTTTTATTAGATTAGCAAACACTTGGTTTTGGTGCTTTAAAATGAACTTTCTATTCTAATTGGTGTCTCTACATTTTTTAGAACCCAAAGAGTTTCATAGGCATATCTTGTAACACCCCATTCAGGAACCAAAAAGAAATAAACCTAATATGTTAAAAAAAAATTGAGCTATTTTTTTAAATTTTAAACAATATGAAAGGAACAATAATGAAAAAGCAATATATACATACACATCAAGAACATGTAATCAATTACAAATACAGTTTCAATTCCTTAAGGGTTCCTTCACATTGAGTCACATTTAATAAAGTTTTATTAATAAGTTTAAGTCTTAATTACAATGTCCATAATCATAAAATTAATAAACACATACATACTCATATAAGCAAATGCATAAGTACAACTAATAATATGAAAGCACATCTAATAAATAACATCCACTACACATGTCATAGGGTATGTGAAAATAGATACAAGTACATCAATATACAATACAATATCCCATAGGATCTCAAAACACATGATATATAGATACATAAACTGAATAGAATTCTTCAAGATAAGAGGAAGAATGATAATGGTACCATTGTATCAAGGAGCATCCAACAAATGTCAATCTATGGGGAACCCAAATGGTAAGAATGTACTACCTGTTGACCACATGGTCACCTAATCAGGCTCCCACACTATGTAGGATATATAATGTATGATCAACACATAGATAATGTTATCATTAAATAATCCTAGGCAAGGAATCCTAATAGCCAAACTACTTCAAGTGTAATAAAAACTACTCAAGAGGAAGAGATAAACAAAAGCAAAAGGACACTCATTCCAATACTAACATATCATACCAAGTCAACATAAAAATTCCAATATCAAAAATATACGACCACCTCAAAATCAATGTCAAGTGTCACAGGCACAATGACCAAAAGATAACAACTGTCATGAATAAAAGTAAACTACCAATCACTAACTCTAACAATTAAAATAGATCACCAATGAATATTTGATCATTCATTAATAAAAGTCAATTGTTAACAATAAATTACATCTAAGATCAATGATTAACAACTCACAATAAATACACCACCAAAAGTAATATTAAACAAGTACACCACTAGAGGCAAATATAAAAAAATCATGAAGGAAACTTGGGCTACATACTATGGAGTGCCATCACATGAGCCAACTCTAAGATTACCCTAGCATTCTCTCAAGTCCCTAGCCCCCTAGTGGCTCTTTTTAGAACTAGAATACCCTCTCATGAAGATGAGAAAACTAGTCATACCTTTCAAGGTATCATCTGCATTTCATCCTTAGTCTACACAAGCACTCAAGGCATGGACGAGGAAATTTTTTTAACTTATCTTTTTAATGTATCTCAAGGAAAAGGGCTAGGCAAGATATTTTAATTACCATATTATCACTTGTTACACAACTTACAATGAGTTACCCTAGCAACCACTTTGGGCCCCAACCCCCATTGCAAGCCACTCCCATAGACATGCACCTAGACTACCTTCCCAAAAATCACAAACCACAATAGTGTCTCATACAACAAAAAGTAATATTGATTGAATTTGGTTCCTTAACAAGCAACCCAAAAATAATATTGGTTCTCAAAACCCATGTTCTCATAAATGCTCAATAGCATAAAGCTCATAAAGCATAAATCTCAATTCAAGTAATAAAGGTCATCATGACATCCAGTCAAATAATCATTAAAAAAATCTCAAAAATGCCTCTAGTGCACATCCTAACTTGGCCAACTAAACAACCCATAAAGAAAAACTATCAAGAAAATAAACATCACAAGACTATAATTAAAAATATTAAAAAACACATAGTATTCAGCCACATAATTTAATTTCACCAATTTCACTTGTTTAGTTTGGGTCATAAGAATGTGTTTAGAAATAAAGTAAGAATATATGTGTTGATATAAATTGTTATTCTCATATACTTATTTAAAATAATAAGTATCTAAATATCCAATCTTTTTGTACATATAAAATATCATGCAATATTATCATACTATTAATTTAAATAATCTTAAATTATAAATGATTTAATTAATAACATAAATGTATATTATTAGATTAAATACTAATATCAATTTCATTTCTAAAATATTAATTTGAATTCTATTTAAGTCCTATATTAAAATTTACTTTTCCTTTAATACATAATGCAACTAGAGATAAAATTATAAATTTAATTTAATTATTTATAATTTCTCTCATAACGTCAAATATTAACTAACTAAATGATTATAAAGTGAACTCTACCACAACTTCTCTTAAAATATAATAAAATTTTAAATATTTATTTAATAACTTCCCTCTTGCATTAATAATTATAAAATCATTTATGTGCAACTAAGAGTTTAATTAAACTTAAATAATCACTAATAGTAACTTAAATAAGCTAAGGAGGAAGCATTAAAGGTGGAAGCAGAGACTAAGGAAGGGACTGAGGCATTGGAGGAACGGTATGTTAAATTGGAAAAGAGGGTTAAAACTTCGGAGTAAGGATTATTTACCTTCCCCAAATTTAGCCTCAAAGTCACACATGTTGCAGCCAACACCCTTCAGTTGTTGGCACTGGAAAAGGAGGACACGGGGATGGATATGGAGGACCACAAGTTGCTCTTCAAGTTCCTTGCTGATGACTAGGCCCAGATCCTGTTGGACATGAAGGGGAAGGGGGAAAAAGAAAATTAAGTTTTTTAGTTTACTGGGATCCTTGGATCCAAGACTTATGTTTTACTGTTGGTTAAGGTTTTGCTGGTATACAACTGTTATTAAGACTCAGGTTGGCTTGTTATGCCAATTTTGGTTATGTTGAACTTTCGTAGTTTTCTAGTTATCTCTATTTGGTTTTAGCTTAGTTGCTCTTAAACTCTATTAGTTTTTGTAGATATTTAAAACTATGTTGATGTTTAGTAAGTATTTGGTCTACTGGTGGTTTCTGTTGGTAATGTGCTAGTTACCAACTTTTTGCTTGTATGGGTCGACCCCCTTGTTTTGGTCGCTTTTAATTTCAAAAACATTCACTTTATAACTAAATGGATAATATTTATTTCATTTAGAAATTAACAAATTATTATTATTATTTTTAAATAAATAATGTGAAAATTATTAGTAAAAATAGAAGGTAAGTATAGTATGGTTATATGCATGTGAAAATAAACATGCTAAAAATAGAAACTAAGTATAGTATTGTTACATGCATGTGAAAATAAATATGGTAAAAATAAAAAGTTAAGTATAGTATGGTTACATGCATGTGAAAACAAATATGCTAAATAGAAAACTAAGTATAGTATGCTTGCATGGTTTGAGAGATCAAAGACATGCAAAAATACTAATTGCATATTTATTTTTATTTTATAAAAATATAAATTAAATTTTAGATTTATTTATTTAAAAAATAATAATTTCTAAATTTCTAAATAAAATAAATATTATCCATTTAGTTATAAAGTGAATGTTACTATTAGTGATTATTTAGGGTTTGGAGGAAGAGGATAAGGAGCTCTACAACAACTTTCATTTTCCATTGCTTGGAGTAAGGTCGGTAACCATGATCCATGATGTTCTTCTTGCATTTTAGATTTGATATGGTGTTTCTTCATCACATTATAGATTTGATATGGTGTAGATGTGGTTTTGTGAAGAGTTTTGTTGTATATGGGTTGAATGTGAGAATTTTTATGTGATTTCTTCCTTGAATCTTCTTTTGTTCATGTTGTTCCATGTGTAAAATGGGTGTGAAGCATCACTCACCCTTGGGAGGGAAGAGATACTTGGGTGAAGGGGTTATTTGAGCTCACCCATGTAGTTGAAAAACTCTCCCATGTGTGGAGATGATTCTTGATGTGTTTAAATGGAGTATGAACTTTATGTTTACTTGCATTCTTGGGAGGTATAAGGAGGTGAATGAAGAGGGAAGATATTGTTAAGCCTTGAAAGGGCATGTTACTTATGGGAATATGTGAATATATGGGAATCATGGATTTTAAATTCTTCTGTTGGAGAGAGCCCACCTTTACCCTATATCTTGGTTCTATTGTTAAATCTATGTGGAAGCCTTGGGATGGGTTGTATTGTATAGTGTTGAGATGTGTTATAATGGTTATGCATGATATATGAGCTTGAAGGTGTGCAATTATTTGTGCCTTATTTCCCTAAGCTCGGTGGGTGGCCTCCTTGAGGCCTAGGATGGGAGGTGAGCCTCCATGGTTCCCCATTTTTGTCTATCTTTCTTTTGTAGGATTTACTTGATAATTTTTGGAAACTTGGAGCTCTTATAATCCTTTCCTTGGCATGAAAGAAGAAGACACTATTGTATTTGCATTAAACAGAGGGCAATTCCATCTTGTTATGTGATCATGTTGTATTGAAAAAGTGTTACCTTGTTCTATTCATTTGTCAATAGAGGAGTTGGGAGACATCTAACCATTGTGAGAAAGTATTTCCATTGTGAAAATTTTGATATATTGATTTCACCACCTTATGTGCATGTTTGATGAATGTGTTGTATGTGAGCTTGAGAGGGACATGAAAGAAAATTTTGTTGGATTATAATTGTAGTTTCATTTTATTGAATATGAATGCATTGAAGAAAAGGATTAAGTGTCATTGTAGACATTAGAAATATGAATAGAAGATTTTCATATTGTTATTATTATTCCCTCAAGCCTCATATGAATAATTTAGATGTATTTGTGTTCAATCTTGAATCACATTAAGTGTAGATTATGTTTCTAATTGATAATTAAATTGTAGTCATGATGGGGACATCAACAATAAAATTGGAGCAATTGAAGTTCTTGAATAACATGCAAAAGATTGTATTGTGACTCATATATAAAAGTATTTGCAATTTAAGTTTAATAGTAATAGGGTAGTTGTCAAGTAGCAACTATAGATACACTATATGGAATAACCATTGAATTACATAATACAATGTTCAATTATATTAGCTTTGATATAAGTATTTGTAGAGGAAATTGTGAAGAAGACTAGGAAATAAACTCAACTTAGAAACAAGTGTCTATAGATGCATATTTATTCTCTAGAAAATGTATGAGCAAAATCAAATAAAGTCTCTTACCAATACAGTTCAATAAAATAATATACCCTAAATAAGATATTAATATATTGGAAATTATGAGTTAGAAATGAATAAATTTTTCAACTACCCCCCACCCATTAATAAGTTGTCAGACTTGAGTTATGGCATCCTAAGATCATGACATGACCTTGTAAATATATATATATTATATATATATATATATATATATATATATATATATATATATATATATATATATATATATATATATATATATATATATATATATATATATATATATATATATATATATATATATATATATATATCTTCATTTTCGGTACCCAAATCCTACTGAGGCATCACCTTGATATTATGGTGAAGCAAGGAAAAGTAAATATGCAATGAAAGTGGTTGGGGTTTCCCCCTCAAGGTGGTCATACCCCTTGGTATATGTGATCACAAGTAATAAACAAAATATGGTTCTATTGCAAACTTGACACAGGTCAACCTCTGTCTCTAGTTACTTGTTGTAGGAGATGTAAAAAGGTATGTGTGCTTGGGATTTTCCCCATCTTCCACACCTAGGGAGAAGTAAGCATGAACTTGGGGAAATGGTCCAAGTGTAAATGGAAGCCTAAGTTGAACTCCTTGAATTGCAAGCTACATTTGATGTGACAACCCACTTGGTGCCCTAGAAGAATGTGCCCTTTGTCATCCACCTTGGAAAGAACAAAAGGGTACATGAGTATGGAGGAAGGGGAGATTTTGTAAAAAGGGAAAATGCATATTACTAAGGAGGACAAAATTTAAGGGATTGTGTGGAGTAAACTTTTAATTATTAGGATTAGGATAAAGTGGTGTTTGGGCTTAGTGTAATTGAGGTTTATGTCATAATTGAGAAATGAAAGGAGACCTAGATTATGTTGTGATTAGTAGTAATATTTAGGAGTAATGTTATTGCATAAGATTATGATAATTCCTTTATGCATTTGATAGTCATTATTCTTTTTTTTATTGTATTCATGATATAGTAATTAAAATAATTTTAGAATAATAATGATGATAGATAATTAAAATGAAACAAGTATAGAGTGATAAATATAATAATTTTAAAATAATAATAAAAATAATAGAAAAAATAAAATTAAATAAATAAAGGGATATGTATGACAACTACACTTGAGATGAGTGCCCTAGTAAATAATTGACATGATATCAAGACTTTGTATACAAAACCATAATGTGAAAGGATGTAAAACTTACATGACCCATTTTTGCCTCTAGGAAAAATTATGAATGTATCGTAATGGAAAACCAAAAAAGATGATAAACATGAATTATAGATTTCTATCTCTGTTCCATTTGATAAAGTATATCTTTTGCACATAGATATAGGTGTATTATCCATTGTTGTACCTTTCAAAAAAAAAATCCGGTTGTGTTTTTCCTCATGAATTTAGGACATGACATTCTGTTATGAGAGCTAGGTTATGAAACATTGGGAATTAATGGGTCCATGAATGAATGTAGAATTTAAATGTTACCTTCAGAAGAGTAGAACTTCAATGAACTAATCTTTCAAGCATCTTCTATGAGGGAGTCAACTAAAACTATAACACCCTTATTATTCTTGACTTATTGATAAAATAACCTTTGAATACAAATTTTTAAATGACCTTTAATCATATTATATAAATTATTTTAAATGATACTAACCAATATAATTCCCCCAGAACTAGGTAAATTTGTTCATCATTGTAATAATATGAATTTCATTGGAAAATTAATACTAAAATAAAATAATGAACCTTAATAATACATTCACCAAACCCTTCTCTCACTACTTATAGATTTAGTACAAGCCATTGTCATAAAATTAATGTAAATAAGAACTTACATATTAATCTAAATAGTTATATAGATAGTATCAATGAGCTACCATTTTTATTATTTCAAAGGTGAACAATGATCTTTCATTAGTGGCATTCTCAACTTCAAGATAAGACATAGATCTTATTTTTACCCCTTAATTGTATCAACACTTTTAAAATATAATATATCTTATTACAGAATAAATGTTATTCAATTCTTTTCTAATTATTGATAAATATATAATATTTAGTAAGATACTAATACTAATTTTATTAATACCTTTTTTACCTCTAATATTTCTAGATGAAGGATTTTTTCTAATGCACTACTTATATATTTATAGTAAGAAAAAAAAAATGAAATCAACAATAAACAAAAAATTGAATTTCTATTTAAAAGATTAAATTTATTTTACTCTATTATATATATATATATATAACCTTTTTTTTTTAATTGATTTCCTAAATAATTGTCATGATTAATTAAAGAAAATAAGAATAAACTATACTTTTTTGCTTCTAACTAACATTAGCTAAACTTGTATTTATTTATTCATTTCATTGATAAAGGAATTCTAGTTTAATAGTATGTGTCAAAATGTCCCTATACACATTTCACATTGTCACTGCATGTAAGAGAGTTTAGTGACCATAGATTGAACTAGAATGGAGGATTTGTAAAGAAAATAAATGCAAGATTTATCTAAAGTTTTCTATGGAAGTAAATGAATCTAAATTAGATGAAATAAAAATTTAATCTAAGAGTTCAATAAGAAAACATTTAAGCTAGAACATGCATGCAATTTAACAACTAAAACAAAAATATTGAATGAGAATGCAACAAAGCTTTTGAATGCACAAATGTGGAGTACTCAAACTGACAGAGTTTCTTTACTCACAAATTGCATCCTCTAAAATGAGAGACATAAGTTCCCAATTTATAGAGAAATCCAAAATAAATAAAAGGTATGAGAGCAATGTTTTTGGATTAGATTGTGTGAGTTTTTTGAGCATCAACATTTTGGATCATACTACATGATCCATCATCAGGATGAGAGAATGCTAAAATGGAAATTTCTCATCCTAATGATGGATCATGTAGTATGATTTGAAACATTGATGCTCAAAAAGCTCACACAATCTAATCTAGAAACATTGCTCTCATACTAAATGGATTGTGGAAATCTGATAATGTTAAATAAAAGGTGTATATCAATTAGATGAATGGTGGAGATTGAAAAAGTGTTCATTTTGAAATGGAAATTTCCATTTGAAAGAGATTTAATTGATTGGTTTCCTTGTTCTTTTCAAATTCACTCAATGTTTCCATTGTTTTTACTCAAAAAGAGATCTTGGAGATTTTGTTAAAATTGTGTCTCATATTGTGAATATTTAAATGCAAATAATAAATATGTGTAGACATTTAATTCAAATAATTAATAAATTCATTTGCCATGTAATTTTAGAAAATGTAAAATTAATTTAATCAAAGTATTAAAAAAATTTAATTAAATTAATTGATTTAGTGGGTTTAATAGCCAAGATGTCAATATTCATCAATTTATCATTTTTTCAAGTGATTAATGTAGATTAATGATTTTCTACAATTGATATTTAAATCAAGGAGAGTAAATTAGGACTAGAAATGCCTAATAAATTAAAACTTTGTTGATCATTTGAAAGATTAGAAGCAAATTAGTTTCTGAGACCAATTTCTGGGTATTACAAATATACGAGTAGAAGGTATAATATCGATTATATGTAATAGAATATATATATTATCATCCAATTTAGCATTATTCCTATAACTAAATAACATTAACTATTTATGATTAATTGTATATCTATGACAATTATAATTGATTATCATTAATAATAATAATGTTGAAGGGTCATGGTGTCGTAAAAGTATAGCATCTAAATTAGTGCAAAAAATGATAATAGTTGAAGGGCATATAACAATATCAAAACATGATGAAGTGAACTATATAGAGTGATATCCTAGATTTGAATACAAGTGTAATATTAAGATTTGTCACAATGTAGATAGAAGTGAAAATTGACCTCAAAATGATTGAAATTAAGGTGGTGCACCTGATATATATAGAAGAGGAATTATCATCTTCTTACAGGGGCTACAATACTGAAAAATAATCCATTCAAGATGGTGGTATAGTCAAATTTATAAGTGTTAAGGTGTGATATTCCTATATTAGATATAGGATGTGATTGATAGTTGGATTCCTTACTATGATTGTTACTTATCACACCATCGTATAGAACTCTTTACTTTAAGTAGATATTATTCACTTAGGAGTCATGATCTCAATGTACATGTTGAATAATATGGATATCTTACATTGTGAAAATGGAAAATTGTATAATGTACAATGATAAATATGGATAATTACTTATTCAAGCACATCCATTTGGATATAATTCAAATTGGGAATCTAGGCTTCTAAAAGAACTTAAATGATACTTTATAGATACAATGCTTACCCTCAAGGATAGGATGTTAAATGGAATAATTGATAAGGATATTCCTATGCCAAGGTCATGTAAGGATATGTTCCCTTCTAAGATCAACTATAAGTAGAGTCTAGTTTCGACAATGGGAACCAAACCCATTCTGTTTCAACATGTGCAATAAATGGCCACCTTGTGTAAGATGTATTAGTGCACCCAATTAAACCATGATCTATGGATGAAGCACTTAGAGAAATAGGGGATATGAGACTTCTTACTAAGCCATCAGTTCTATAAAACAACAATTTCTCTTCTTCTCCATTAGGGAACCTTGGTATGGCCACACCATTCTTGTGGAATTGTTATTCAATGTGAAATTTTGTTAGTCCTTTGTTCAAATTTTGCATTTATAAAAAATTTATTTTTCTTTCCAACAATTTGACACTTATCATTTTGCTAGATTTCTTGATATTGGTCACATTGTGCCTTAGGGACATGTCTTATTTTAATTGTGATTTACCAATGTGGCCACATCTACATGTTATTTTCTTGTAAAATTGATCTTTTTATCTTAAGTTACTTATGAGGCATTTTCTTATGGATTAGGTTGCCAAGAATAATGTATTTAAATGACCATACCAAGGAGGATCATTGAAAAATCATCTAGAAAATTAGTACACTATTAAACCTTCATGTTATATACATTGCAAAGCTACTAGGAAAGATTCCTAAGATGCCACCCCTTCCTATATCATAAATATGAAAAAATGGTCAAATTTCTTGAAAACTTTATTAGCACAAGCATGGATTGTATCTTATACTTGTTAAAATTATAGGAACACATTATGTTGAGAAACTTAAGCAAGGGCATAAACAATTTATCAGTTAGACCCTAGTAAGGTAAAGAGTGGTTTATTAGCACCCATAAGTAGAAGACTTAGGTTGGGTTGAACTTTTTAAATGTAGCATAGATAAGATCATAATACTTGCACCTTTTTTATTAACTCCAGGAGGAGGTTCATGCCTAGTGGGGGAGGATGTGAGGCCTCACCCAATCTGTCATTGTATAGATGACATGATTGCATTATGATACTTCTAATTTGATGTTTTGATATATTTTTGAGACTATAGGGTTATGTTATATTAATATCTACATATTGATGAACCACACTTATGTCTGCACATTAAGACCTAAATAATATAAGTAATGATGTCATTCATGTACTAACCCTTTTCAATTGCCTTGATAGAAGCTGAATTGTAGAAATGTTTGTAATGAAATGTTAAGTGGAGGTATGTTACTTGCTATTGATATTTGAGATTTGGATATTTTGACATTATTCAAGACTTAGGAGGACCATGGCTTATTTTACCTATTGATTTTGATGCTTACAATAGTATTCTACATCTATAATATGTATTATACACCTAATATTTTGAATGGAATGATCAAACACATATGGATGCAACTTTATCACATGATAAAATTATATTATGATATGATGATTACTATAATTTGTGATTTAATGTAATATGAATTTTTTTGGAGGTTTAATGATTAAATGTTTTATAAGAAAATGATGGGGAATAGGAAGTTAATTATGAAATGTGTTATATGTGAATTGTAGAATAAGAAAATTATTATGTATGTTTACTTCATATGTATTTTATATGTGACTTTTCATTGGACTACTAATACTCAAGTTTAATGTGCAAGAAAGGAACCATGGAATCATAATGGGGAAACAAGGTATAAGCACGTGTTCATATGACACTGCCAAGGTGAATCTTTAGAACATTCGTAAAACTCATTGTGATGTTTTTATTTTGTAAACATGAGATATATGTGTGTAGTATGTATTTCATGAATAGATTCAAAACATGTCATGTGTGATGTACAGTGAATTTGTGTGTGTCACTTGACACTTGTACTTGTTGTGTGAAATGACATGTTCTATGAAGATGGATCATGTGGCCACCTTATCTCAAGTTAATTCCTTAATTAAGAGTTAGACTTAATTGCCTTCATTTAATAAGGGAAACAAAGGTTACTGCATAAGAAAATTTGAAATTTGACTTTACCTAGCATTGTTAGGGCCAAAAAGTAGCTCTAAGGTGAATTTGTGATGAAAATAAACCCTACTTTAAGGTAGGGTGATAATAGTGACCACTAGGGTACCTAGAAGACCTAGGACACCCCAAAAAAAATGCATTTTATATTGACTCCAAAAATGGAATTCATATATAGAGGCATGGCCAAATTAGAAATCCACTTAGCCACTCTCTAACTTTAGAGACATTTAGGGTTTGGAGGAAGAGGATAAGGAGCACTACAAAAACTTTCATTTTCCATTGCTTGGAGTAAGGTTGGTACCCATGATCCATGATGTTCTTCTTGCATTGTAGATTTGATATGGTGTTTCTTCCTCAGATTGTAGATTTGATATGGTGTAGATGTGGTTTTGTGAAGAGTTTTGTTGTATGTGGGTTGAATGTGAAAAGTTTTATGTGATTTCTTCCTTGAATATTGTTTTTTTCATGTTATTCCTTGTGTAAAATGGGTGTTAAGCATCACTCACCATTGGGAGTGAAGAGATACTTGGATGAAAGGATTAGTTGGGCTCACCCATGTAGTTGAGAAACTCTCCCACGTGTGGAGATGAATCTTGATCTATTTAAATGGAGTATGGACTTTATGTTTACTTGCATTCTTGGGAGGTATAAGGAGCTGAATGAAGAGTGAAGGTATTATTAAGCCTTGAAAGGGCATGTTACTTATGTGAATATGTGAATATATAGGAATCATGGATTTGAAATTCTTCTCACAGAGAGAGCCCACCTTCACCTTATATCTTGGTTCTATTGTTGAATCTATGTGCAAGCCTTGGAAAGGGTTGTATTGTGTAGTGTTGAGATGCATTATAATAGTTATGCATGATATGTGAGCTTGAAGGTGTGAAACTGTTTGTGCCTTTTTTTCCCAAGCTTGGTGGGTAGCCTTCTTGAGGCCTAGGATGGGAGGTGAGCCTCCATGGTTCCCCATTTTTGTCTCTTTCTTTTGTAGGATTTACTTGATAATTTTTTGAAACTTGGAGCTCTTATAATCCTTTCCTTGACATGGAAGAAGAAGACACTATTGTATTTGCATTAAATAGAGGGCAATTCCATCTTGTTATGTGATCATGTTGTATTGCAAAAGTGTTACCTTGTTCTATTCATTTGTCAATAGAGGGGTTGGGAGACATCTAAGCATTGTGAGAAATTATTTCCATTGTGCAAATTTTGATATATTGATTTCACCACCTTATGTGCATGTTTGATGAATGTGTTGTATGTGAGCTTGAGAGGGACATGAAAGAAAATTCTTTTGGATTATAATTGTAGTTTAATTTTATTGAATATGAATGCATTGAAGAAAAGGATTAATTTTCATCATAGACATTAGAAAGATGAATAGGAGATTATCATATTGTTATTCTTATTCCCTCAAGTCTCATATGAATAATTTAGATGCATTTCTATTCAATCTTGAATCCCATTGAGTGTAGATTATGTTTCTAATTGATAATTAAATTGTAGTAATGATGGAGATATCAACAACAAAATTGCAGCAATTGAAGTTCTTGAATAACATGCAAAAGATTGTATTGTGACTCATATATAAAAGTATTTCCAATTTAATTTTTATAGTAATAGGTTAGTTGTCATGTATCAACTATAGATTCACTATATGGAATAAGCATTGAATTATATAATAAAATGCTCAATTATAGTAGCTTTGATATAAGTATCCATAGAGGAAATTGTGAAGAAGACTAGGCAATAAGCTCAACTTAGAAACAAGTTCCTATAGATGCATATTTATTCTCTAGAAAATGTATGAGAAAAATCAAATAAAGTCTCTTGCCAATACAGTTCAATAAAATAATCTACCCTAAATAAGATATTAATATATTAGAAATTATAAGTTAGAAATGAATAAATTTTACCACCCCCCCCCCCCATTAATAAGTTGTTAGACTCAAATTATGGTGTCCTTAGATCATGATAGGACCTTGTAAATATATATCTTTTACCAAACTTCATTTTTGGTACCCAAATCCTACCTAGGTATCACCTTGATATTATAGTCAAGCAAGGAAAAGTAAACATGCAATGAAAGTGGGTGGGGTTCCCCCCCCAAGGTTTTCATACCCCTTGGTATATGTGGGCACAAGTAATAAACAAAATATGGTTTTATTGCAGACCTAACACAAGTCAATCTCTTTCTCTAGTTGCTTATTATAGGAGATGTAAAAAGTATGTGTGCTTTGGATTTTCCTCATCTTCCATGCCTAGGGAGAAGTAAACATGAACTTGGGGAAATGGTCCAAGTATAAATAGAGGCCAAGTTGAACTCCTTGAATTGCAAGCTACCTTTGATGTGACAACCCACTTGGTGCCCTAGAAGAATGTGCCCTTTGTCATCCACCTTGGAAATAACAAAAGAGTGAAGGGGAGATTTTGTAAAAAGGGAAAATATATGTTACTAAGGAGGAAAAATTTTAAGGGATTGTGTGGAGTAAAGTTTTAATTATTAGGATTAGCATAAAGTGGTGTTTGGGCTTAGTGTAATTGAGTTTGATGTCATAATTTGTGATCAAGGTTAGTGCACTAAAAAAAGGGGGTAAAAAATAGGAATCTAGGAGAAGGTACTTGTGAGTAAGACTCTGTTAGGTGTTGCTAACCTTAAATTAATTATCATTGCATTTTAATTTTTTTTGTGTGATGAAAGGAGAACTAGATTATGTTGTGGTTAGTGGTAATATTTAAGAGTAATGATATTGCATAAGATTATGATAATTCCTTTACGGGTTTGATACTCATTATTCTTTTTTGTATTGTATTGATATAGTAATTAAAATAATTTTAGAATAATAATGATGATAGATAATTAAAATGAAATTAATAATTTTAAAATATAATAAAAATAATAGAAAAAATAAAATTAAATAAATAAAAGGATATGTATGACAACTACACTTGAGATGAGTGCCTTGGTAAACAATTGACATGATATCAGGACTCCATATACAAAACTATAATATGAAAGGATGTAAAACATATATGACCCATTTTTGCGTCTAGGAAAAATTATGAATGTATCGCAATGGAACACCAACAAATACAATGAACATGAATTATAGATTTCTATCTCTGTTCCATTTGATAAATTATATCTTCTACACATAGATACAAGTGTATTATCCATTGTTGTACCTTTCAAAAAAATAAAAAATCAGTTGTGCTTTGCCTCATGAATTTAGGTCATTACATTTTCTTTGTGGGTTCTTTAGCTGGCCAAGTTAGGATGTGCACTAGAGACATTTTGAAGATTTATTTTATGATTATTTGATTGAATGTCATGATGAACTTTATTATTTGAATTGAGATTTATGTTTTATGAGCTTTATGCTATTGAGCATTTATGAGAACTTGGGTTTTGAGAGCCAATATTATTTTTAGGTTTCCTATTAAGGAGCCAAATTCAACCAATATAACTTTTGTTGGTATGAGACACTATTGTAGTTTGTGACTTTTAGCAAGAAAGTCTAGGTACATCTCTATGGGAGTGGCTTGCAATGGGGATCGGGGCCCAAAGTGGCTACCAGGGTAACTCATTGTAAGTTGTGTAACAAGTGATAACATATTAATTAAAATATCTTTCCTAGCTCTTTTTCCTTGAGATACATTAAAAGGATAAGTTAGAGATTTTTCCTCATCCATGCCTTGAGTGCTTGTATAGACTGAGGATGAGATGGAGATGATACCTTGAGAGGTATGACTAGTTTCCTCAACTTCATGAAAGGGTATTCTAGTTCCACATAGAGTCACTAGGGGATGGGTTCCTAAGAGACTACCTCGATGACCTTAGAGTTGGCTCATGTGATGGCACTCCATAGTATGTAGCCTAAGTCTCCTTCATGTTTTTTAATATTTGCCTCTTGTGGTCTACTTGTTGGATATTACTTTTGGTGTTGTATTTATTGTGAGTTGTTACTCATTGATTGGATGTCATTTATTATTGAAATTTGACTTTTATTAATGAATGACTAGTTATTCATTGGTGGTGTACTTTTATTGTTGGAATTAGTGATTGTTAGTTTACTTTTATTGATGACAATTATTATCTATTTTTCATTGTTCTTGTGATACTTGGCATTGATTTCAAAGTGATTATGTATATTTGGTCTTGGTATTTGTATGTTGACTTGGTATGATATGTTAGTATCTGAATGAGTGTCCTTTTGATTTTGATTATCTCTTCTTCTTAATTAGTTTATGTTACCCTTGAGGTAGTTTTGGCTATCAAGATTCCTTGCCTAGGATTATTTTATGATTGTATTATCTATTTGTCAAACGTACATTATTTCTCTTGCATAGTGGGAGTGGGAGCCTGATTAGGTGACCACATGGTTGGGAGGTAGTGTATTCTTACCATTTGGGTCTCCCTCAGATTGATAGATATTGGATGCTCCTTGATTTAGTGGTACCATTATCATTCATCCTCTTATCTTGAAGACTTCTATTCATTTGATGTATCTATGTATCATGTGTTTTGAGATCCTATAGGATATTATATTGTCTATTGATGTACTTGTATCTATTTTTACATACCCTGTGACATGTGCAATGGATGTTATTTATTAGATGTGCTTTCATATTATTAGTATTACTTATACATTTTCTTATATGAGTATGTATGTCTTTATTCATTTTATGATTACGGACATTGTAATTGAAACTTAAACTTATTGATAAAACTTCATTAAATGTGACTCAAAGTGAAGGAACCCTTAAGGAATTGAAATTGTATTTGTAATTGATTACGTGTTCTTGATGTGTATTTATATATTGCTTTTGTATTATTGTTACATTGATGTTGTCTAAACTTTAAAAAAAAATAGTTCAATAAATTTTGTAACATATTAGGTTTATTTCTTTTGGGTTCCTGAGAAAGGTGTTACATATCCTCACCCCTAACCATTCATGGATCTTAAGTGTAACAGAAATATATGCAATTTCTTTTAGAGAAGCCTCCCTTGGAATCAAGACTCACTACTTGGTGCATCCCAAGTGTCAACTTAAAAGTGGTAATGGGCCAACACCAAGACTACAATCCAACTGCTATAAAAATACACAATACAGTTAATGCCCTACCGATGGTATTATTGGGTGATAGCTCTCCTCCAATACCCTTGTGGTGTTTTAAACTTGAGTTCTTAGGGTTGGGAGACCTTTTGAGGAAGTTTATTATCCACTTATTGAATAGAGTGATTAAACTAAACATCATGTCTTAGTTTCCAAAGTCCTTTTTATCAATTGACTTAATGGGTCACCCATGCCTTTGAAGACATCCCACAATATCATCATCCTTAGTAGAGGTAAAAATCCCTTGGGAGGTGATGACCCTTAGAAAGTGGATCTTGGTAGCCCTTAGAAGTGAGCACACTGTAAGGGGGACTTATGGTGCCAAGATCCTAGGTTTTCCACTCTAGATAAAGCACAAATGAACTTAAGTTCAAGTGGGAATTCAATGGATACAATCCTAAAGCCTAGTGTGTTATGTGTCTTTTAAGTTTAACAAAAACTAATCTTGTCTATTATGTCTTGTGTACGTGCATAACATTATTCAAGATAATTGCAAATTTACAAACTCTCACCAAACACATTTGAACCTTTGACACTCTCAAACATAAACATTGTCAAAATATTGAGAATATTTTGTCAAAGCCTTGAGAAAATTTCAAACATGTAAACTTGTGGCATTGGGAGTCCTTCACATGATTTAAAGTTCATCTTTGTATAGCACACTCTGCCATTTTCCATCTTTTGATCCTCATACATGCATCTTTTATTCCTCATTTTGCATTCCTTAGTCCTCATAGATAATTCATTAGGCTTCATATTTCATCCCTTAGTCCTCACCTTGCATCTCATAGTCTTCACCTTTTAACCCTTATTCTTCATCTTGCATCGCCCAACATGTGTTCTTGCATGTCCTAGCCTTTATGTACCATACCCTAGTCCTCATTTTCCATGCCCTAGCCCTTAATTTGCATCCACATTTTTATCATAAAATTATCCTCATTCAACTCATTTTCTAGCATAGCAGTTTGAAACCCATTCAACCTTAGATTTTAAAAAATATATCCCTCTTTACCAAGTGTGCCCCTAAACTACCAGTTGTGCCCTTCTAGGCCCCAACTACACCATAGGCATAGATGGCACTATCTGGGCACAATTAATGTTCTCTAAGCACACTTGGTTGATAGAACATTGCATTTTGACCTCTAAATTACACTATTAGACCCTAAACTTGCCCCTAGATACCTACATAGCTCCTCATTCTGATCAAGTCCTAAACCTCATTTTTACCCCATAGGATCTTTGAATTTTGCATAACCACCTCACATAGCCCTAATTTTCATCCCTTTATAGACCAAATTTTGAACATAGAACCTATTTAAACTTAGTTAAAAATTAGAAACAAGTATGATTATTAGAGTATCTCCTTATGTGGATGGATGAAGGGTCTTGACCTTGGTCTTTTTGTCATCTTTTTAATCATTTTCTTTTTTTATCAAATTATATGTATGTCTTGATGGGTTTGACCTAGTCCTTTATATCAACTTCATCTTTTTAATTTTCTCTCTTTTAGTCAAGATCCAAAGTCCATCTTCATAAGTTTAAACTCTTAAAATTGTTATTTTCCAAAGGTTTACTCCTAAGTTCAAACCTTGCATACTTGTCATAACCTTAGCAGATCTTTAGTCTCCCTAAGACATCAGTTTGATTAAAATCCTAGTTTTCATTCCAAAACCATAGCATTTCCTCCAAGTATCAAGATCCTCTTATGTCCCACAAACATTTTCAATAATCAACTTTTCCAAGTCCTTAATCATTTTTCAAACCCAACACTTTTCATAATCCCACCTCTATATCTTGCATGTCCTAAACATTCTTATCAACTCTAGCATATCCCTTTATATATTCAAATCTTAGTTTCATATGTCAATCCTTAAACTCCTTTCCACAAATCCAAAGTTTAAGGTCCAAAATAATCTGCATTTTGCATACCTTAGGATCATCTTCATATCACTTAGTTGAAAGTCTAAAACATCACTTGTATTTGCACTTATGCATCATCCCGTTGGGGATTTTCACTTTGAATACCATAAACCTATGTCATTTTGCACTTCTACAACCTGTATAACATACCTAAACCCCAAAAATCCCCCAAAAAAGTCATATCTTGCACATCCCCCTTTCAAATTACCAAGTTTCAACCTATTTTACCAAGTGCTCACCTTTTTTAACAAGTGCACACCTCATGGGGGCACTTGGTACTTTCAAGGCACATTTGGTAACTTGGGAATTCATTTTAGGTTCTAGAGCCCCAAATTGCATCTCTATAACTTGCATTGCCTTTCCAAACACTAGAAAACACATAGAGCATGTACATACTTTGCATTTCTCTGACCCAAACACCTCATTTACCAATTACACCCTTCTAGTTTCCAAGTGCACACCCCAGGAGTGCACTTTTTACTATTTGGGTGACTTCGTACTTTAGGTGCACACTTGGGAGACAAAAATTCCATTCCAAAACCCCCTATTGTATATGCATACTTGGCTATCATACGAACTCTCATAAGGACACAGTTAGTTAAAAGACCAGAAGACCTATATCAACCAATATTTTTTCAAGAACAAATACAGCCAACAACTCATCCAAGACAAAAAAAAAACCACACAACCTCAATGAACTTTTGACCCAAGCCAAAAAAAAGTTTCACAACTATTACAAGTGGACCTTCTAAGCATGTATCCTCTAGGAAGTGATAATAACATAGGCATTCTTTGACCCATGATAAAACAAGAATTTGCAACAATAATTCTTTGACTCAAACACCACAAATAATTCACAAACATCTTTTGTTTAACCACAAGGTTTGGAGTCCAACATGACACACACTTAACATGAAGTTACCTCTTTTAATAAAATGAAAATGACACTCTCAACATCATATGATCAATTACTTGAATCCCACATGCTCCTTATTGAAATCTTGCAAAAGAAACTAGACAAGGAATCTAAAAAACTTCAAAAGCAAATGGAATCCATTACAAAAAGAGTGTATGACATGGATAAACTTTATAACTATCTAGTAAAAAAAAATTGTGACACTCACATAAAATGTCTCATGGATAGATCACAAATTCCAAAACTTATTTCACAACTCATATAGGTAAAGAAAAAATTCAACCAAACAATTCTCAATGAAGACCTTGAATATGATCAACCCAATCATATTTCAAATCATTTCTCATCTTCCTCAAATGACACAAGCAACATAGTTTCTCCACAAAACACTTCAACAATGTGTGGAACAACCCAATGTGGGCCACCCCCTAACTCTAAATAAATCTTTATTCCATTTATCTTAAGTGATTTTCCAACAACATTACAATTGTGTATGCAAAGAATTAAACCAACACTGAGTCCAAAAATAATTTGGCTTTTAGCAACATTTGATCAACAATAGTTTATGTCCACAAACCCAATAAGATTGTCTCAAAAAATTACAAACTCAAACATGTCAACTTTTTCACATTAAGAAAACACGATCAATGAAATTCCTTTTAAGGAGAATCTTCAACCAAATAAACCTGAATAACATAAAAACATGAACTCAACAATGCCAACAAGATCAAACAAGCAACGTAAATCCAAATCATATACTTCAAGGAAAATCTTTCAAAATTTATTTAAAAAGGATAACAATTCCCCCTTGTTTATCAATGGGTCATCCCAAAACATTCACATGGATGCAATACATATATCCACTCAATAAATGAACCTTCAAAAAACATCCATGTCTCCCTCTACTCCTTCATCACCCAAATCTTCACAACAACATTTTCCTTCATCACTCTCAAGTTTTATTTCCAATAATGAAACCCCTTCAGGGCTATCCATAGAACAACTATAAACTACTCCCATCCTTGACATAACCCCATTTCATGATTCCCAAACACCAAAACAAAACATCAACCCCTTTATAGAGTTTCCTATACATATTGAAATGCATACCCCATGACAAGAGGATGATTCAAAGAGCCTCATATTTGACCAAGACCTCATTTCCTTTGAACCTCACAATAACCCCATCATACAAGATTATCCATTTCCCCTTGACCTTTGATTTACTAAGAAATATCAAGATAACCCTACCATATTTCTATTGCAAGAATGAATGCTAATGATATTCCTATAGGGGATTATTGTAGATGTGTTACTATGATGATATGTTACATTCATGGTTGAGTTTGTCATTGATGTCAACATAGCAATTTTTTATGGTATCTAATAGAAGAAGAGCGAAAAGATCAATTTGGTACAGATGGCTAGTTGAGTATTATAACCATTCGAGGTTATGGGAGATACATCTAGGTATCTGGTATATATAATTAAGGTCAAAAGAAGAAATGATAAGTCTGGAAGAAGTTAGGTAAGTTTTGGTGATGTCTATTCTCAGATAGAGTTTATAGAGGCACGTTCTAGTAAACTAGTTATATCTATTAGTAGAGTTGGTATTCTAAGAATTCAGGTTGAGGAGATGTAGAAGACATGTTGGTGATTACATGGCTAAGTTCATGCATCATAATATTGTGTTTATTAAAATTTATTCAAGTTGCAAGGTGGAAGATTAATGTTATCACTAACTGTAATGTGTTCTTAATGTGGTCCTATAATAATTAATTGAGAAGGTCTAACAGCTGACTAAAGGAATTTTTTTGTGAAATCAGTATAAAGGAAGGACATTTTCCTCTATCTAGTATGAATGAATTTGTACAAAATAATACTGAGGTGAAGTATTTGTAAGTAGTAGAATAGAGAAGAGGTTTTTCTGAGTGATCCAAGCTTTGATATTTGGATCCAAGGTTCATGACCTGGTCTACAAGGTCTAATAGTGATTGGTTCAGTTGAAAGAACAAAGGAAAGAAAATAATAGTAAATTACTTGTTTGAGCAATGAGCTCTTCTTGTAGTTGAAATTTCATGTTTGGGATGTGGGCTCTTGTTCCATACATTTTACTACAATGCCTAATAGGGTTGGCACAACTCTTAATAGGGTTGGAATCTCCTAATAGGTATTCAAAGTCTCTTAACAGGTACTCTATGTACTAAATTTTGTAATAAACTCCTAATAGGGTCCATCCTCTAACAAGGACTATTTATATTAGAAAATAATCTTGTTGGCATCATTCCCACCCAAGTTTTCCCTCTGATCAAGGGTTTCTCGAGTCAATATATCTGGTATAATTGTCTATGTGCATCTTACTATGGTTGTTGTTTATTTTGGTTGAATGGATAAGTTTCTTTAAAGAAGATATATGTATTAATTGTTGGAAAACTAATTGACCTCCCCCCCTTAGTTGTCTTGATGGATTATTTTTTCTAATAATTGGTATTAGAGCATCAAGTCTTTGAAGATAAAGTTTAACAACTTTGGGAGATCCATGGAAAGCATGTTTAGGAAAGACAATTTGAAGTTTGATGCAACAAATTATGATATCTGGAAGGAAAAGATGAAAACACATCTATTTTTTATGAGTCTAATATATTGAATATTGACAAAATCAATAAAGAAAATCATTTCTAAAAAGGATTTGGAAAATTTTATCAAGCATAAAAAGAATTCTTATTATGTGCGACATGAGAGCTAGAGAAGCAATGTTGACTACACTTCCTAAACTTGAATATAATAAGGTAAAATCACTTGCTACTTCACATTTGATTTGGAAAGCTTTGGAAACTAGTTTTGAAGGTGATGCACATTCTAAGAAGTTGAGGCTACAAAGTTGGATTTGTGAATTTCAATATGCTAAAATGATGGAAGATGAATCTATAAGAACATATATAGGAAGGATATCAAAAATTACTGCAGGTATCAAATCTCAAGGAGAAACCAAAGAAGATGATGGAGTTATATGGAAGATATTGAAGACTCTATCACCACCATTTAAGTTAGTAGTTCAGATGATGTAGTTGTTGATATCTTGTACCAAAGATTTCAGAGAGGAGTCATTGCTTGGAAGACTTGAAGTAATTGACAATGAACTCAGATAATCTAGAGAATTGACTAGAATAGAGACAGGTTTTAGTGCCTTGAATATTCAACCTAGTTTATCAAGGAGCACGAGTATTAGAGGAGATTTTGGTAGCAGCAACAGATCTAAGGAAGATAGATAGATTAAAGAAGGAATAGCCCTTTTGGTAAGAAGAGAAAAAGATGGTAAGAAAATATTTAAATGTTGGATTTGTGATGAATATGGTCATTATGCATCTAAATTTCCTAAAGGAGAGAAGTATAAGAGAAATTAAAAAGTTATAAGAAAAAGAGAGCGTTTGTATGTAAATGAAGAGAATCTTTTGATGAACAAGTAGTAAGTGCTAGTGATGATGAAATTCTAGAGAAAGTAGCTCTGGTGTCACATGTTGAGAAGAAATCTAATTGAAAAATTGATAGTGGTTGTTCACATCATATGATTGGCGATATGAACAAGTTTTTTGACTTCAAAAGTCAGGAAGGAGGCATTGTCAAAGTTTGAAACAATGTGGCATGCTAGGTTAAAGGTATTAGATCTACAACTCTTGATTGTAAAACTAACATTGAGGATCTATATTTTGTTGATGGTTTAAAACACAAGCTTTTGAGTGTTGGACAACTAGTAGACAAAAGTTATCAATTACAGTTCATAGAGAAAACATGCATGATTAGACATAAAGATGGAAAGGTAATTAGAATAGGAACTAGATCTAGAGGTAATGTATTTCAGTTGAATCCTTCTAAAATGACATGTTTGGTTGCAAAGGTAGATGACAATTAGTTATGGCATAAGAGATTTTATCATTTAAACTTTGACAATATTATGAAGACTAGTAGTATGTTTGTTGTTAGAGATTTTCCTAAGATTGTAAAGCCTACTAACATAATTTGCAAGGAATGTATGTTGGCAAAGCATAACAAAAGTTATTTTCCCTACAAGAAGTTTACTATTATAGTAAAATTGGAGATTATACACACAAATATTAGCGGTCCTACAAATACTAAATGATTCTATGGTGAAAGGTATTTTATGATTCTAGCTTATGACTTTTCTATAATGATGTGTGTTGAATTTCTTAAAGAGAAATATGAGATATTTGATAAGTTTAAGATATCCAAGAATAGAGTTGATAATGAATCTAGTATGAAGATTAAATGTTTAAAATTATATAGAGGAGGAGAATTTACTTCAAATGAGTTTAACATGTTTTGTGAATAAAATGGAATCAAAAGATAGTTAACCACTTTGAGAACCCCTAAACAAAATTGCATTGTAGATAGAAAGAATAGGTTAGTAACAAAAGCTACAAGAGCTATGTTAGCTAAGAATGATGTATCCAAGACATAATGAAGAGAAGCTATGAGTATAGCAATCTACACCATGAATAGAGTACAAGTCAGGAAAGACACAAACAAGACCCCTTATGAACTATAGTTTAGTCACTCAACTACAGTTAAGTACTACAAACTTTTTTGGGAGTAAGTGTTATATCAAAAGAGGCAATGATATTGGTAAGTTTGATGCTAGAAGTGATGAAGGTATGTTTCTTGGTTATTCATTGGAAAGAAAGCCCTATAGATGTTATAATCAAAGAAATAAGACTATTATGGAAGGTGTAAATGTGAGAATTGATGAGAAAATTAGGATACAAGAGAGAATAGTTCATTACAATTTAGATGATGATGTTATTACTAAGCCAAGAAATGATGAAGTATTTCTTGAGACTAGCAATGATTTGCAGAATGAAGGAGAGCCAAGGCAGTAAAAAGGCTCAAAACCTTCAATAGAGCCAAGAGTTGAGATAGAAACTCCTACTTTTGGAAGGAATATGATAAAGAATCACCCATTTGAGTAGATCATTGAAAGTAAAGATAAAGTTGTAATGAAAAGAAGTAGAGTCAATGAAGAACTATATTTGATATCTCAAGTTGAACCTAAGAATTAGATGAAGCATGCAAAGATGATTATTGGAAACAAGCTATGAAAGAGGAATTGGATCAAATAGTAAAGAATGAGACATGGGAATTGGTCCCCAAACTAGTAGACAAGAATGTGATAGGAACTAAATGGGTATTCAAGAACAAGATGAATGAACAAGGAGAAGTTGTAAGGAATAAAGCAAG
Source organism: Cupressus sempervirens (assembly GCA_028749045.1). NCBI lineage: Eukaryota > Viridiplantae > Streptophyta > Pinopsida > Cupressales > Cupressaceae > Cupressus > Cupressus sempervirens. The sequence continues at coordinate 310,363,508 of CM053790.1, read as the reverse complement.
ATTGGTATGTAACGGTTACTCACAACAAGAAGGAATATAATATGGTGAGACCTATGCTCTAGTGGCTAGAATAAAAGTAGTAAGATTATTCTTAGCCTATGTAGCACAGAAGCAATTCAAAGTATATCAAATGGATGTCAAGTCAACATTTCTAAATGGAGAATTTGAAGAAGAACTGTACATTGAATAGCCTAAAAGATGTCCTTTGACTAATGACAAGGACATAGTATGCAGGCTGAAGAAAGCATTATATGGCTTGAAAAAAGCACCGAGAACCTGGTATACGAGGTTGGAGAAGAATTTGACAAAGCTTGGATATAGTAAAGGTAAGGTAAATAGTAATCTATATTGGAAAGAAAGTGATGATGGTTTGATGATTTTGGTAATATATGTTCATGATATCATATTTGTAGGAAATGATGAGGAAAGTGAGAAATTTATAGAAGAGATGAAGAAAGAACTTGAAATGAGTATGATTGGAGAGATGAAATATTTTTTTGGATTGCAAATTGTAAAGAATAAGGAATATTTATTTCCTCAACCTAAGTACTTGAAGGATTTAATGAAAATGTTTCATTTGGAAACATGTAAACCTATTGGAACATCTATGGTAACTAGACACAAGTTATCTACAAAGGATGAGACATCTACTATTGAGAAGAAGAAGTATAGATCTATGATTGGAGGTTTGCAATATCTAACTCACACAAGGCCAAATATAGCAAATGAAGTTGGAATTTTTGCAAGATTCCAGGCTGATCAAAGAGAAGCACATTATGTAGTAGTTAAAAGAATATCTAGATATATGACGGGAACATTAGAGTTTAGATGATGGTATGATAGATCTAGTTATTTTACTCTAAGTGATTACACTAATGTTGATTGGGAAAGTAGTATGGATAAAATAAAGAGCACTAGAGGTGGAGCCTTCATTCTTGGAGGAAGATTGGTTTCTGGGCTGAGCAAGAAGTAGGATTGTACATCACAAAGTATAGCAAAAGCAATATATGTTGAAGCAGTAAACAATTGCAATCAACTTTTTTAGATGAAGTAGATGTTGAAGGATATAAGGATAGAAATCACTGAACCTATTTTTAGACATTGTGACAACACAAGCATGATAAATATGTCTAATAATTTAGTTTTGCATTCGATGAATAAGTACATCTCTATTACATATCACATGTTGAGAGAGAAAGTTGTAGATAAAAAAATTGGATTGGAGTATGTGAGCACTAAAGAGAAGATTGCAAATATATTCACTAAGCCTCTTCCCAAAGAGACTTTTGAGTATTTGTGAGCTATGCTTGGGTTTATACCCCTTCCTACATCAGAGTAGAAGAGGAAAGAATACATCAATCTAGTGTAACAGAGCACCATTGTTTGTCTGGACTGAATGCTATGATGGATAGAATCATCTAAGACTCTTGTTTGATATTGTTTTGAATGGTTTCTTTTGATACTTGAGCTAAGTAAAAATCAATTGTTGCAGATTGTGATGCAGTGAGGTTGGTTACTAAAACCTTTGACATTGATGTCAATGGGGGAGAATTTTAGCATGAAAAACATGTTGGGGAGAAGTATTGCATTATGAGAAGATACTTATGGGAAAAACATAATGAGGAGAAGTTCAACATGAGTATAGTATGTTTAGAAGAAGTACAACATGGAATGATGGGCTTGACAAAAAGCATATTGAGTTATATTAATGGGGGAGAATGATTGATGAAGAAGACTTTAAAAGTAAGATGAACAATATTTTTGTTGGTATTATTGGAACTAGATGTTTTTCATCTATGTTACCATCAATGCCAAAGGGGGAGATTGTTGCAAGCATGAATACTAATGACATTCCTATGGGGAAGTATTGTAGATATGATACTATGATGGTATATTACATTCATGAATGTGTTTTGTCATTGATGTCAATATAGCAGTTTTTTGTGGTATTTGACAAAAGAATAGTAGAAAGATCAAGTTGGTACAAATGGCTAGTTGAGTATTATAAAAATTTGACATTATTGGAGATACATCTGGGTATCTGGTACATACAGTTAATTTTGGAAGAAGAAATGATAAGTCTGAAAGACGTTATGTAAGTTTTGGTGATGTTTTTTTTGAGATAAAGTTTATTGAGGCATGTTTTGGTAAACTAGTTATATCTCTTAACAGAGTTATTATTTTGAGAATTGAGGTTGATTAAATGTAGAAGACATGTTTTTGATGATGTGGCTAAGTTCATTCATCATAATATTGCATGAAAAGTTATTCAAGTTGTAAGGTGGAATATTAATGTTATCACTAAGTGTAAGGTGTTCTTGATGTGGTCCTATAATAATTAATTGAGAAGGTCTCACAGCTAACTTAGGGAATTTTTTTGTGGACTTAGTATAAAGGAAGGATATTTTAATTTATCTAGTATGTATGAATTTTTATAGAATGATACCGATGAGAAGTAATTGTAAGTAGTAGATCACATCAAAGCAGAAGTGAAGTAAACTTCATTATTGAGGTTTTGTTGAGCAATCTAAGGTTTGATATTTGGATCTAAGGTTCTTGACCTATTCTACAAGGTTTGATAGTGATTGGTTCGATTGATAGAATAAAGGAAAAAATAACATAATAGTAAATAACTTGTTTGAGTAGTGAGCTCTTCTTTTAGTTGAAATTGCATGTTTGGGCAGTGGACTCTTCTTGCATACATTGTACAACAACTCCTAATAGAGTTAGAATCTCCTAATAGGGATTCAAAGTCTTCTAATAGGGTCCATCCTCTAATAAGAAAAATTTATATTAGTAGATCATCTTGTGGGCATCATTCCCACTAGGATTTTCCCTCTGATAAAGGGTTTCCCTAGTCAACATATTTGGTGTAATTGTCTATGTGCATCTTACTATGGTTGTTTTTTTATTTTGGTTGAAATGTTAAGTTTATTTAAAGAAGATTAATGTATTAATTTTTGGTTAACTAATTCAACCCCATCGCACACCACCCCCGCTCAATTATTTTGGTGGACTATTATTTCTAATAATTTCATAATGATCTCAATCCAAGTCAAGATTAAAGTATCCCTTTGCTCCTAGATCCTCCAAAATATCACATCATTCCTTTATGTCTCCCAAATTATCCCATTCCCCCTCTATATTCTCCTCAAGATCCTTTCATCCCTCCAAATCCTCCACAAGATCCTATTCTACTAGATGATCATATTAATGTTCCTATCCCATTAATGGATCCTATTATTCTTACTAATCCCTCTAATAGTTTTTTAAAAAAATTGCAAAATGTTCATGAACCCCTTCCACTTCAAATCTTTTTCCCTAGTTCTATCAAGTCTAGTCAAATTATTGATCCTTTCACTTTTGTTATACCATATACACCTAAACATGGACTCACATCTAGTAGCAAGTATCCCAATGGTCAAAAGATTTATCGATTCAAAGGGTCCAATAATAAAGATCAAATTACATCAAAACCATTTCATATCAAAGAAAATTCTAAAGGTCATGACCTTGGTCCTAAAGCCCACTCTTATGATTTTATTATCCCTTTCAAACCTAAATCCGAACCTATACCTCCTCCTTCACCCATTCCATCCATTTTAGATATGTTGGTCTGTTTCTTAGAAATTGAGTTTTTACCATTAAGTGGGGTTCCTTCAAAGTTCAATTTCTTCATATATGCCTTGCTTAAGGTAAACCCTAGTAATTAGGGATTTTAAGGAAAAACCCTAAGTAAAACCACTAGGATGTGCTAAATTTTCTTATTTCATGTTACCATTTTGTTTTATTTAAAAAGAGGGGACCTTTTCCATGAGACATGTTTGTAAATACTAAGGTCTTATCACTATAAGTCTTGATCAAATCCCTTTTTTATTTTAAAAGGGCAAGTTCTTTCACCCTAAGTCTTCTAAAAATAAGGGTTTGTATTCATCAAAGGGGACCTAAGTATTTTTTCCTAGGAAAAGTCTTACCATGATTCCTTGCACTCAACCTTTTTAGTATTTTAAAATGGTGATCATTATAATATTCCTGGCACTATCTTTCAAAATACGTGATAAATGATGGGTTCAAAAATAAATAGTCCATGTGTCAGCACTAGATCAAATTCCCAAGATATTGCTATCACAAGATCATGTAATGTGGACTTGGTAGGACCAAACATCTTTTATATTAAGTTCAGAGTCTTGGGTAGATCAATGGTTGTTACCATAGCACAAAATGTCATCCTCTCTATGGAGTTACAACATGATGTTGACATAGATCCCACTAATGCCCCCCATGTAGTTGTTAGCATGAATCTTGATGATACTACATTTGGGGAGTATGATAAGAATTGGAGAGTATTGAGATGTTACATTAATGACTATATTTGTCATTGATGTCAACATAGTATGGTTTCTCTAAAGAATGGTTGGGTAGTAGATAGAGACCTTGATGGTATAGAAAAATGGTTTGATTGTCTAGTAATGTACATTTATAGACATGTTTGGCATAGTATCCTGATGACATGGTAAGTGTGTAGAGTCTGAATCAAGGATGTACAAAAGTTGTGCTTGATTTACAAAGAGCAATTCTAAGATAGAGTATTGGGAAAGTAGTTCCTAATGTTTGTTTTCTAGATTACATCTAAGATGTAGTGAGAAGATGTGCAATCAGGAAATGATAGAGGATAGTCAATTGATGATTTCAACAAGTGCACAAGCCCTAATATCACGTGTGAAGTTTTTATACAGTGTGATCCCATAGTACTATTGTAATTTTAATTAACTAATTATACTATTATAATAAATTTGGAAACTCAAGGCCAACTAAAGGAATTATAAAGAAGATATGGTATAAATAAAATATATTTTCCTTGACTATAAAGGGTATCTATTGTTGTAAGAAGTTTGAAGTATGAGAAGAAGAAAAGTGCTTACTAAATGCATGTAAGTAATCCAAGGGATTATTGGATGTGAGATTTGTGATTTGGTTACAAGATTAGAAGGAGAAAAATAATTTCTTGATAGGAAAAAGAAAGAGGAAGGAATAGTATAGTACAAATCTATTATTTTGTAGGGAATAATATAGAGATCATTTAGACAATCGGTTCATTAGTCTTGCCCTTGAAACTATTTGGATAGTGGGTCTAGCTGTCTTCTACAACTCCTAATAGGGTTGGCACAACTATTAATAGGGTTAGAATCTGCTAATAGGGATTCAAAGTCTCCTAACTAGGACTCATATGTACTAAATGTATTTATAGACTTCTGACAAGGTCCATCCTCTAATAAGGAACAGTTATATTAGTACATCATCTTGTGGGTACCATCCCCACCAAGGTTTTCCCTCTGATCAAGAGTTTCCCTAGTTAACATATCTGGTGTTATTGTCTATAAATATCTTGTTGTGGTTTCATTTTATATTACTCATATGGTTAAGTTTTTTTAAGGTTGATAATTATGATAATAGTTGGATAATTGATTCACCACCCCACCCCTCGATCTTAGTTATATTAGTGGACTATATATTCCAACAATTGGTATTAGAGCATTAGGTCCTTGAAGGATAAGATTAATAGTTGTGGGAGATCAATGGAAAATATTTTCAAATAGGATAGTCCTATATTTCATCAGGCCAACTGTGACAGTTGGAAGGAGAAGATCAAGACTCATCTATTGTGCATGGGTCCATAATATTGGATCTTGATAAAAAGTAAGAAGAAAATAACTGAAGAAGAAAATCTAGAAGGATGCAGTGAAAATGAAAGAGAACTATTCATGTGTAACATGAGAGAAAGAGAAGCTCAACTAACAACTTTTCTAGGGAATGATTACAATCAGGTAAAGTCACTTGAAACATCAAATGAAATTTGGAAAGTATTAGGACCTACTTTTGAACGGGATGATCATACAAAGAGAATGAGATTACAGAATTGGATATGTGCATGTCAAGATGCTAAAATGATGGAACATGAATTTGTAAGAAGTTATATTGGAAAAATATCAGAAATTGTTGCAAGAATTTGGTCTCATTGTGAAATGGTGTTTGGAAGATTATATGGTGAAAGGTATATTATGATTTTTGTTGATGATTCCACTAGAATGATGTATATGGCATTTCTTAAAGAGAAATCTGAAGATTTTGAGAAGTTTAAGGTATTTAAGAATAGAGTTAAGAATGAATTTGCTATTAAGATAAAGTGTTTGAGATTTGATAGAGCAGGAGAATTTACCTCTAGAGAGTTTAACATATTTTGTGAAGAGCATGGAATCAAAAGGTACCTATCTTCACCTAGAACACTTGAAAAAATGGGATTTTTGAAAGGAGAAATAAGTCAATAATAGAAGCAGCAAGAGTGATCTTGTTTGAGATTGATGTTTCTAAGACATTTTGGAGAGAAGTAGTCAATATAGAGGTATACACTCTAAACAAAGTATAGATTAGAAAAGGTATGAACAAGACACCTTATGACCTATGGTTTTTCCATTCATCATCAATTAAGCATTTAAAAATATTTAGGAGCAAATTTTATATCAAGAGAGATGATGATATTGGTAATTTTGATCCAAGAAGTGATGAAGGTATGTTTCCTAGTTATTGATTGAAAAACAAGGCATATAGATTGATGGAGACACAACCCAACAATCGAATAGACACAATAGAAAGGGGGAATTATATTAACTGAGAAAATAAGCTCATACAAACAGTGCAGAGAAAATAAACTTCAAAACATGCCCTACGGGCTTACAATAGCATAAATCTGGAGAATATTTCTCCTTTTAGCACCTCCTCTCAAGCTCCAATCCGAACTGCCTTTTACAATGCCATCCGAACTGCCTTTTACAATGCCAAAAATCTCCTTAAATAGACCTTAGAGGGTTAAGGACTAGGAGTACATTCTAGAAAGTGCTAGTAGGCATCCACCGACAAAATAGAAGGTTCCAGAAGCCGCGTTAGAAGTCGGTGCAAATCTAGAAGAATCCAGAAACGGTAGCCGAACTTCCGAGAGGCATAACTTTTGAACCGTAGCTCCGATTGACGAACCGTTTACATTTTCGGAAAGCTCTCGAAATGCTCTATAGCTCTATGGACCAGATTTTCTCATCCCCCATTTTTTGACCCTTTTTGAGGTCATTTAATGCCCCAAACCTGACTTTGAAGCATTCTTAGGAGGTCTCCAAAACTCAAAAAATTGCAATAACTTTCAAACCGTGGGGCCTTTTGACCTGATTCTTTTTCTGGAATGCTCTAAATCTCAATTACATTCATCTGGCCAAGTCACACATTCTAGGTCACCAAAATGAAGGCCAAATTGCATGCTCCTTATTTTTTGGGATTTTCAAATGCACTGATAGTTGAACTATGAGAGTTGGAACCTTTATTTGAGCCAAATGGGTATCCAAAAATGTAAAGACATGAAATAGAAACTAAGTCTAGGTACATTTTTTTTTGGTGACACAGGATTGCCCTTATACCTCTGGATGCTCCTACATCAGACACCCAGGGTAGATTGAAAAGTGACCCTGTCACTTTATGGATGGTAGAGGAAATCCCAAATGGGAAACCTTAGCTGCTAAAATCCAATTTGAGTCCTCAATCGACCGTCCTTTCCATTTGACCAAATACTCTTCATACTGCCTGTTTCTGGTACTCCTACCCATACGATGATCTAGAATGTCTTCTATCTCCTCCTTCTTAGAAGTAGGAATTGGACATGGCTCTAAAACCAGCTCCTCTTTTGCACCATCATCATAATACTCTATTAAATCTGCAATGTTGAAAATGGGAGAAATGTGAATACCATCTGGCAACTCCGCCTCATATGCATTTCCTGAGTTATGTTTCTTCAAAATTTTGCAGGGGCCAAATTTCTTCATTTTCAGCTTGATGTAAGTACCAACTGGAAATATTTCTTTTCGTAAGTGCACCATGACTAGATCCCCTACTTGGAATTCCTTATGTCTTCTCCTTGCATCAGCCTTAGCTTTATACTCTTGATTCATCTTGATAATGTGTGCTTGAACCTCCTCATGTAGATGCTTGATGTGTTCAACAAATTCCTCAGCTTGAGCACTTGTTCTCTCCCCTTGTTCTATCTTCCTCAATTCTGGTGCAGTCCTTGGGCTATTTCCATATACAATTTGAAATGGTGATTTTCCAGTACTCCTATTTACAGAGTTATTATAAGCAAACTCTGCCTATGGTAGAATCAAATCCCATCCCTTGGGCTTATCTCCAACTAAACATCTCAGCAAATTGCCCAGACTTCTATTTACCACTTCTGTTTGGCCATCAGTCTGTGGGTGATGCGTGGAACTAAATTTCAAGTCTTTTCTCAACTTCTTCCACAATGTCCTCTAGAAATACCCCACAAATTTAGTATCTCGGTCAAAAACTATACTCCTTGGAAGACCATGTAGTCTTACCACCTCTTTGAAAAACAAGTCTGCAATATGGACAGCATCATGAGTTTTGTGGCATGGAATGAACTGTGCCATTTTGGAGAACCTATCAACCACCACGAATACTGAGTCATTACCCCTTTGTGTCCTTGGCAATCCAAGAACAAAATCCATACTTATGTCCTCCCATGGCCTTGATGGAATAGGCAATGGCTGATATAGGCCAGTATTGTGACTAAACCCCTTGGCAACTTGACAAACCTGGCAACTCTGTACAAACTTCTTCACATCCTGTGTAATTTGAGGCCAAAAATAATGTTCTCTAAGAATGGAAATGGTCTTATCCCAACCAAAATGTCCTACCATCCCTCCACTGTGTTTCTCCTTAATCAAATTTTCCCTCATGGAACTCCTTGGAATGCACAATTGACTACCTTTGAACAACATGCCATCCTGAATCAAATAGTCTAACCACTTGGTTCTATCTATAGCAACAGGTTCTTTACAAGCTTTCCATGCTTTAGAAAAATCAGGATCCTCAGGGTACAAATTCTTGAGTTCATCAAACCCAACTACTTCAACCTGCATTATTGTAAGCAACAACTATCTCCTACTTAATGCATCTGCAACCCTATTAGATTTTCCACTTCTATGCTTCAACACAAATGTATAACTCTGCAAGAATTCTACCCACTTCATATGTCTTTGATTCAATTTACCTTGGCTATTTAGGTACTGTAATGCCTGATGATCAGTATACAAAAAAAATTCCTTTGGCAATAAATAATGCCTCCATTTCTTTAAGGCTTGAACTATTGCATAGAACTCTTGATCATAAACAAAATACTTCTTCTTTGCATCATTCAATTTTTCACTAAAATATGCAATAGGCTTACCTTCTTGGCTTAATACCGCCCCAATAGCGCTACCACTAGCATCACAATCCACCTAGAATAGTTTTCTAAAATCTGGAAGTGCCAACACAGGTTGTTTTGTCACCTTCTTCTTCAGCAATTCAAAACTTCGCGCAATTGTTGCAGTCCATTTGAACTCTTTTCTATCCCCTCTTATTGTATCAGTTAGGGGTGCACATATGCCACTGAAATTCTTAATAAACTTCCTGTAAAAACTAACCAGACCATGAAATGATCTTACCTCAGTAGCAGACTTGGGAGTAGGCCATTCCAAGATGGCTTTTACCTTCTCTGGATCCATTTTGAGACCTTCAGGTGATATAACAAATCCCAAATAGACTAACTCCCTTTTTGCAAAGACACACTTCTTTAGATTAATTAACAGTTTCTCTTCCCTTAGCCTTTCAAGGACACTACAAATATGCAGTAAATGTTCTTCCAAAGTATTGCTGAAAATTAAAATATCATCCAAATAGACAATAAAAATTTTTCCCAAGAACTTCTTAAGTACCTTATTCATGAGCCGCATGAAGGTGCTTGGGGCGTTCGTCAATCCAAAGGGCATGACTAACCACTCATAAAGACCCTCCTTGGTCTTGAAGGCTCTTTTCCACTCATCTCCTTCTCAAATCTATATTTGATGATAGCCACTCTTCAGATCTATCTTTGTGAAGTACTGAGCTCCACTCAAGCAGTCCATAAGATCATCCATCCTTGGTAAAGGAAATCGGTACTTGATGGTTATCCTATTTATAGCTCAAGAATCTGTACACATCCTCCACTCTCCATCCTTCTTTGGTGCAAGTACTGCAAGTATTGCACATGGACTCAGGCTCTCTTGAATCAAGCCCTTCCTCAACAGCTCCTGAACCTGTCTATTTAGCTCCTCTGTTTCAGTAGGAGTCATCCTGTGAGCAGCCTTGTTAGGAAAACTAGCTCTTGGAATCAAATCTATTTGATGACTAATTTGCCTTACTGGTGGCAATCCATCTGGAACATTATCAGAGATAATATCTCCAAATTCTCCTAGTAAATCTGAAACTTCAAATGGTATTTCACTACTACCTTCTTTATCTTTCCTATGAATCAAAGCATAGCACATACGCTGATGTTTCATGCCATCTAAAAACTTCCTTCCTTCAACAAGAAAAATCCTAGCACTGCTACATACCTTTTCACCTTCCTTTTTCATGGGCTTCAATTTGTGGCAAACTCCATCCTTTGTCAGAGAGTATGTGTTTGCATGTCCATCATGTATTGGATGTCTATCAAACTGCCATGGTCTACCCAACAATAGATGGAAAACATCCATCAAAATGACATCACAAAGAACTTCATCATGGTAACTCCCAATTTTGAATTTTACTAAACATTTTTCACTTACCAGGATCTTATGATCATCTTTTACCCAAGAAATTCGATAGGGCTAGGGATGTTTCTCCCTCTTGAGCTTCAGCTTAGAGACCATCTCTTTTGATACCAAGTTATCAGTGCTACCACCATCAATGATCACATCACAACATTTATCCTCACACTTGCATCTAGTACGGAACAAACTCCTCCATTGTCCTGGTTCATTTTCACCGCTTAGTAGGACCCTTTCATTTACCAAGGTCTCTCCTCTTTCTGCATCCTCTGAATGTGATGATTGTGCATCCTCATCCACATGAGCAACCCTAGCTTGGCCCTCAGCTCTCCTATCTATCCTTCCTTGTCATTGAGGGAATTCAAAGGCACGATGACCTTCTTCATTGTAATGGAAATAGGTACCACGGAAGCTTCCTCTTCCTTGTCCACGTCTTCTACCTCTTCCTCTTTGATTTCCAAAGTCTTGATCATGGGAGCGGTTGAAACCCTCATTCCTCTGGTTCCTGCTAGTACCCTCATCTTCATTTTTCTTTTGAGTTTCATTGTGGCCTCCAGATGATCTACCACTTCCCCTTCCTTTTTGACTGCACCCTCTTTGTCTTCCTTCAAACCTTTTACTCAGCTTCTCTTCAACTCGTAAGGAAAACTGGTATGCTTCTTCAATGCTGGTCATTCTTACCAGACTTAATTCCTCCTAGATGCTAGGTCGCAACCCACTGATATAACGAGCAACCTTCTCCTTATTTTCTTCTGCATGCCCTGCTCTAATCAGGAGTCGATGAAACTCCTCTGTATATTCTTGGACTGATCTTCCTGCTTGCTTTAACCCATGCATCTTCTTAAACAGATCAAGCTCGTAGTCCACAGGAATGAACTGCTTCTTCAATTTTTCCACCATGCGATCCCATCTTGTGATCTTCTACTTTCCTCTTCTAAGTCTTTCCAGTTGAACCTCTTGCCACCAGATTTTGGCATGGCCTTTCAGTTTGGCCTTTGCAAACTTAACCCTATCTGGGTCCCTTATATCCTCATACTCAAAGTATTCTTCCAGTTCATTGATCCAATCCATCAACTCATCTGGCTTCAAATTTCTCGAAAATATACCCACTTCAATTGTAGGTCTTTTCCCAAACCTAGTAATGGCCCTAAAAAGCCTTTCCTCTATAGGATTCAGAACTTCCTTGTCAACTTCCATTACTTCCTCTTCATTTTCATCCTCACTATTGTCATCTATGGCAATATTTGCTCCTCTACGAAGCTCCTCTTGCAATGCTTGTACCTGTCTCTGGAGGGCTCTAACCTCCTCAAGATCAATAGCTCTGGCCCTTCTGCCATGCTCTCTTCATGGAGGCATCTTCTAACTTGAACCCACAACCACACAGTCCTGGTGCAAACTGCCTCATAGTCGGCGCTCTGTCTACACACTCAGGAAAACCCGCTCTGATACCACTTGATGGAGACACAACCCAACAATCAAATAGACACAATAGAAAGGTGGAATTATATTAACTGAGAAAATAAGCTCGTACAAATAGTGCAGAGAAAATAAACTTCAAAACATGCCCTATGGGCTTACAATAGCATAAATCTGGAGAATATTTCTCCTTTTAGCACCTCCTCTCAAGCTCCAATCCGAACTGCCTTTTACAATGCCAAAAATTGCCTTAAATACACCTCGAAGGGTTAAGGACTAGGAGTTCATTCCAGAAAGTGCTAGTTGGCATCCACCGACAAAATAGAAGGTTCCAGAAGCCACGTTAGAAGTCGGTGCAAATCTTGAAAAATCCAGAAACGGTAGCCGAACTTTCGGGAGGCATAACTTTTGAACCGTAGCTTCGATTGACAAACCGTTTACATTTTTGGAAAGCTCTTAAAGTGCTCTATAGCCCTATGGACCAGCTTCACTCGTCCCCCATTTTTTGACCCTTTTTGAGGTCATTTAATGCCCCAAACCTGACTTTGAAGCATTCTTAGGAGGTCTCCAAAACTCAAAAAATTGCAATAACTTTCAAACCGTGGGGCCTTTTGACCTGATTCTTTTTGGTGACACAGGATTACCCTTATACCTCTAAATTCTCCTACATCAGACACCCAGGGTAGATTGAAAAGTGACCCTGTCACTTTATGGATGGTAGAGGAAATCCCAAATGGGAAACCTCAGCTGCTGAAATCCAAGTTGAGTCCTCGATCGGCCGTCCTTTCCATTTGACCAAATACTCTTCATACTGCCTGTTTTTGGTACTCCTACCCACACGATGATCTAGAATGTCTTCTATCTCCTCCTTCTTAGAAGCAGGAATTGGATATGGCTCTAAAACCAGCTCCTCTTTTGCACCATCATCATGATACTCTGTTAAATCTGTAATGTTGAAAATGGGAGAAATGTGAATACCATCTGCCAGCTCCACCTCATATGCATTTCCTGAGTTATGTTTCTTCAAAATTTTGCAGGGGCCAAATTTCTTCATTTTCAGCTTGTTGTAAGTACCAACTGGAAATATTTCTTTTCGTAAGTGCACCATGACTAGATCCCCTACTTGGAATTCCTTATGTCTTCTCCTTGCATCAGCCTTAGCTTTATACTCTTGATTCATCTTGATAATGTGTGCTTGAACCTCCTCATGTAGATGCTTGATGTGTTCAACAAATTCCTCAGCTTGAGCACTTGTTCTCTCCCCTTGTTCTATCTTCCTCAATTCTGGTGCAGTCCTTGGCCTATTTCCATATACAATTTGAAATGGTGATTTTCTAGTACTCCTATTTACAGAGTTATTATAAGCAAACTCTGCCTGTGGTAGAATCAAATCCCATCCCTTGGGCTTATCTCCAACTAAACATCTCAGCAAATTGCCCAGACTTCTATTTACCACTTCTGTTTGGCCATCAGTCTGTGGGTGATGCGTGGAACTGAATTTCAAGTATTTTCTCAACTTCTTCCACAATGTGCTCCAGAAATACCCCACAAATTTAGTATCTCGGTCAGAAACTATACTCCTTGGAAGACCATGTAGTCTTACCACCTCTTTGAAAAATAAGTCTGCAATATGGACAACATCATGAGTTTTGTGGCATGGAATGAAATGTGCCATTTTGGAGAACCTATCAACCACCACGAATACTGAGTCATTACCCCTTTGTGTCCTTGGCAATCCAAGAACAAAATCCATACTTATGTCCTCCCATGGCCTTGATGGAATAGGCAATGGCTGATATAGGCCAGTATTGTGACTAAACCCCTTGGCAACTTGACAAACCTGGCAACTCTGTACAAACTTCATCACATCCTGTGTAATTTGAGGCCAAAAATAATGTTCTCTAAGAATGGAAATGGTCTTATCCTGACCAAAATGTCCTGCCATCCCTCCACTATGTTTCTCCTTAATCAAATTTTCCCTCATGGAACTCCTTGGAATGCACAATTGACTACCTTTGAATAACATGCCATCCTAAATCAAATAGTCTAACCACTTGGTTCTATCTATAGCAATAGGTTCTTTACAAGCTTCCCATGCTTCAGCAAAATTAGGATCCTCGGGGTACAAATTCTTGAGTTCATCAAACCCAACTACTTCAACCTGCATTGTTGTAAGCAACAACTGTCTCCTACTTAATGCATCTGCAACCCTGTTAGATTTTCCACTTCTATGCTTCAACACAAATGTATAACTCTGCAAGAATTCTACCCACTTCATATGCCTCTGATTCAATTTACCTTGGCTATTTAGGTATTGTAATGCCTGATGATCAGTATACAAAAAAAATTCTTTTGGCAATAAATAATGCCTCCATTTCTTTAAGGCTTGAACTATTGCATAGAACTCTTGATCATAAACAAAATACTTCTTCTTTGCATCATTCAATTTTTCACTAAAATATGCAATAGGCTTACCTTTTTGGCTTAATACCGCCCCAATAGTGCTACCACTAGCATCACAATCCACCTGGAATAGTTTTCTAAAATTTGGAAGTGCCAACACAGGCTGTTCTATCACCTTCTTCTTCAGCAATTCAAAACTTCTCGCAGCTGTTGCAGTCCATTTGAACTCTTTTCTATCCCCTCTTATTGTATCAGTTAGGGGTGCACATATGCCACTGAAATTCTTAATAAACTTCCTGTAAAAACTAACCAAACCATGAAATGATCTTACCTCAGGAGCAGACCTGGGATTAGGCCATTCCAAGATGGCTTTTACCTTCTCTAGATCCATTTTGAGACCTTTAGGTGATATAACAAATCCCAAATAGACTAACTCCCTTTTTGCAAAGACACACTTCTTTAGATTAATTAACAGTTTCTCTTCCCTTAGCCTTTCAAGGACACTACGAATATGCAGTAAATGTTCTTCCAAAGTCTTGCTGAAAATTAAAATATCATCGAAATAGACAATAACAAATTTTCCCAAGAACTTCTTAAGTACCTCATTCATGAGCCTCATGAATATGCTTGGGGCATTCGTCAATCCAAAGGGCATGACTAACCACTCATAAAGACCCTCCTTGGTCTTGAAGGCTATTTTCCACTCATCTCCTTCTCAAATCCATATCTGATGATAGCCACTCTTCAGATCTATCTTTGTGAAGTACTGAGCTCAACTCAAGCAGTCCATAAGATCATCCATCCTTGGTAAAGGAAATCGGTAATTGATGGTTATCCTATTTATAGCTCAAGAATCTGTACACATCCTCCACTCTCCATCCTTCTTTGGTGCAAGTACTATAGGTACTGCACATGGACTCAGGCTCTCTTGAATCAAGCCCTTCCTCAACAGCTCCTGGACTTGTCTATTTAGCTCCTCTGTTTCAGTAGGAGTCATCCTGTGAGCAGCCTTGTTAGGCAAACTAGCTCCTGGAATCAGATCTATTTGATGACTGATTTGCCTTACTGGTGGCAATCCATCTGGAACATTATCAGAGATAATATCTCCAAATTATCCTAGTAAATTTGAAACTTCAAATGGTATTTCACTACTACCTTCTTTATCTTTCCTAGGAATCAAAGCATAGCACATACGCTAATGTTTCATGCCATCTAAAAACTTCCTTCCTTCAACAAGACAAATCCTAGCACTACTACATACCTTTTCACCTTCCTTTTTCATGGGCTTCAATTTGTGGTGAACTCCATCCTTTGTCAGAGAGTATGTGTTTGCATGTCCATCATGTATTGCATGTCTATCAAACTGCCATGGTCTACCCAACAATAGATGGCAAACATACATCGAAATAACATCACAAAGAACTTCGTCATGGTAACTCCCAATTTTGAATTTTACTAAATATTTTTCACTTACCAGGACCTTATGATCATCTTTTACCCAAGAAATCCGATAGGGCTGGGGATGTTTCTCCCTCTTGAGCTTCAACTTAGAGACCATCTCTTTTGATACCAAGTTATCAGTGCTACCACCATCAATGATCACATCACAACATTTATCCTCACACTTGCATCTGGTACGAAACAAACTCCTCCGTTGTCCTCGTTCATTTTCACCGCTTAGTAGGACCCTTTCATTTACCAAGGTCTCTCCTCTTTCTGCATCCTCTGATTATGATGATTGTGCATCCTCATCCACATGAGCAACCCTAGCTTGGCCTGCAGCTCTCCTATCTGTCCTTCCTTGTCGTTGAGGGAATTCAAAGTCGCGATGACCTTCTTCATTGCAATGGAAATAGGTACCACGGAAGCCTCCTCTTCCTTGTCCACATCCTCTACCTCCTCCTCTTTGATTTCCAAAGTCTTGATCATGGGAGTGGTTGAAACCCTCATTCCTCTGGTTCCTGCTAGTACCCTCATCTTCATTTTTCTTTTGAGTTTCATTGTGGCCTCCAGATGATCTACCACTTCCCCTTCCTCCTTGACCGCACCCTCTTTGTCTTCCTTCAAACCTTTTACTCAGCTTCTCTTCAACTCGTAAGGCAAATTGGTATGCTTCTTCAATGCTGGTCTTTCTTTCTAGACTTAATTCCTCCTGGATGCTAGGTTGCAACCCACTGATATAATGAGCAACCTTCTCCTTATTTGCTTCTGCATGCCCTACTCTAATCAGGAGTCAGTAAAACTCCTCTGTATATTCTTGGACTGGTCTTCCTTCTTGCTTTAACCCATGCATCTTCTTAAACAGATCAAGCTCGTAGTCCACAGGAATGAACAACTTCTTCAATTTGTCCACCATGCAATCCCATCTTGTGATCTTCTCCTTCCCTCTTCTAAGTCTTTCCAGTTGAACCTCTTGCCACCAGATTTTGGCATGGCCTTTCAGTTTGGCCTTTGCAAACTTAACCCTATCTGGGTCCCTTATATCCTCATACTCAAAGTATTCTTCCAGTTCATTGATCCAATTGATCAACTCATCTGGTTTCAAATTTCTCAAAAATATACCCACTTCAATTGTAGGTCTTTTCCCAAACCTAGTAATGGCCCTAAAAAGCCTTTCCTCTACAGGATTTAGAACTTCCCCATCAACTTCCATTACTTCCTCTTCATTTTCATCCTCACTATTGTCATCTACGGCAATATTTGCTCCTCTACAAAGCTCCTCTTCCAATGGTTTAACTTGTCTCTGGAGGGCTCTAACCTCCTCAGGATCAATAGCTCTATCCCTTCCACCACGCTCTCTTTGTGGAGGCATCTTCTAACTCGAACCCACAACCACATAGTCCTGGTGCAAACTGCCTCATAGTCGGCGCTCTGTCTACACACTCAGGAAAACCCGCTCTGATACCACTTGATGAAGACACAACCCAACAATTGAATAGAAACAATAGAAAGGGGGAATTATATTAACTAAGAAAATAAGCTCGTACAAATAGTGCAGAGAAAATAAACTTCAAAACATGCCCTACGGGCTTACAATAGCATAAATCTGGAGAATATTTCTCCTTTTAGCACCTCCTCTCAAGCTCCAATCCGAACTGCCTTTTACAATGCCAAAAATCTTCTTAAATAGACCCCAAAGGGTTAAGGACTAGGAGTACATTCTAGAAAGTGCTAGTAGGCATCCACCGACAAAATAGAAGTTTCTAGAAGCCGAGTTAGAAGTCAGTGCAAATCTAGAAGAATCCAGAAACGGTAGCCGAACTTCCGGGATGCATAACTTTTGAACCGTAGCTCCGATTGACAAACCGTTTAAATTTTCAGAAAGCTCTCAAAGCACTCTATAGCCCTATGAACCAGCTTCACTCGTCCCCCATTTTTTGACCCTTTTCGAGGTCATTTAATGCCCCAAACTTGACTTTGAAGCATTCTTAGGAGGTCTCCAAAACTCAAAAAATTGCAATAACTTTCAAACCGTGGGGCCTTTTGACTTGATTCTTTTTCTGGAATGCTCTAAATCTCAATTACATTCATCTGGCCAAGTCACACCTTCTAGGTCACCAAAATGATGGCCAAATTACATGCTCCTATTTTTTCGAGATTTTCAAATGCACTCATAGTTGAACTATGAGAGTTGGAACCTTTATTTGAGCCAAATGGGTATCCAAAAATGTAAAGACATGAAACAGAAACTAAGTCTAGGTACTTTTTTTTTTTGGTGACACAGGATTGCCCTTATACCTCTGGATGCTCCTGCATCATAGATGTTTTAACTATAGAACTAAGACAATAACGTGCAAATGAAAAGATTTTTGAAAAGCTTGTAAGTAGGAAATGATGGTAGATTATAATTTTTATAAAGAAGAAGATAATTTTGGAATTGTTAGATAGAATGTTGAAGTTTTGTTAGATAGAATGTTGAAGTTTTCTTTGAGACTAGCAATGATTTAAAAAATGATGTCCTAACTATTGAGAAAAGAGGAGAGCAAAGATCTAGACCTAGAGAAGAGATAAGAATTGAGATGTCAACTCCCACCCCTAGAAGGAATTTGACAAAGAACAAACATCCTAGGTGGATAATTGGAAGCAAAGACAAAGATGTGATGACAATGAGTAGAGTAAATGAGGAGATATTTTTGATATCTCAAGTTGAGCCTAAGAGTGAATATTAAGCATGTAAATATGATCATTGGATTGAAGTGATGAAAAATAATTAGATTAGACTGTGAAGAATGATACATGAGAGTTAGTTCCTAGACCTAAAGACAAGAATGTGATAGAAACCAAATGGGTATTTAGAAATAAGATGAATGAGCAAGGTGAAGTTGTAAGGAACAAGAGTAGACTTGTATGTAAGGGATATTCATAGCAAGAAGGCATACCCTATGAGGATACATATGCACCTATAGCCAAAATATTAATAAGGAATTTTTTGGCTTATGCAGCGAGTAAGAAGTTCAAGTTTTATTAGATGGATGTTAAATCAGCCTTTCTGAATTGAAAAATTGAAGGAGAGGTATACATTCATAAGCCTAAAGGTTTTCCTTTATCAAAAGAAAAATGCATGGTATGTAGACTAAATTAAGCTTTACATTGTCTAAAGAAAGCACCTAGAACATGCTATGCAAGGTTGGATAGTTATTTGCAAAATATTGAATTTGCTAAAGGTATGGTAGACAATAACTTGTATTTGAAAGAAGTTGAAAATGGTTTTCTAATTATTGTAATATTTTTTGATGACGTCATTTTTGGAGGTAATGATCAAGCAAGTGATACATTTTCTAAAGAGATAAAGATTGAGTTTTAAATGAGCATGATAGGAGAAATGAATTTTTTCTTAGGATTGCAAATTTTACAGAATAGTGATGGTATTTTTATTTCACAAGTTAAGTACTTGAATGATTTGTTGAAATGGTTTGGTTTGGAAAGTTGTAAACCTATTGGGACACCTATCATAACTGGTCACAATTTATCCAACAAAGATGAGACACTTGTAGTAGAGAAGAAGAAGTAAAGATCCATGATTGGAAGTTTGCAGTATTTGACTCACACTAGACCACATATAGAAAATGTAGTTGAGATTCTAGCTAGATTTCAAGCTGATCCTAAGCAATATCATTTTGCAACAATGAAGAGAATATTTAGATTTTTACAAGGGGCATCTGACTATGGAATTTGGTGTGACAGATTGAGTGATTTCACTCTATGTGCATATACTGATGTAGATTAGATAGGTAATATGGATAACAAAAAGAGCACCAGTGGTATTGCTAAGGAAGAGTATGTTTTAGTAGAAAATAATTGAAATTAAGTTATGTGGATGAAGCAATTGCTAAAGGATATCAGAATTGAGTTTTAAGAACTTATTATCATTTACTATGATAACACAAGTACGATGAGTATGTCTAAGAATCATGTATTGCATTATAAGACTAAACATATATCTATTAAGTATCATGTGTTGAGAGAGAAAGTAGCAAAAAAGGAGATCATATTGGATTATATGAGTATTAAAGATCATATTGAAGATATCTTTATGAAGCCTTTGCCTAAAGTTAGTTTTGAGTACTTGAGAGGTATGCTTGGGGTTATGCCCCTACCTACTTCTAAGTAGATGATGCAAAGAGTGCATCAATCTAGTGGTATAGAGCACTGTTGTTAGCTTGGAATAATTGTTGATGCTTCCCATATGATGGAGTATCTATATTGATTTGAGTCATTAACGATTCTTGGTATTTGATATTAAATAGTGTGTTTGGGCACTCGAGTAGGTTGATGACTTGGTGCAACATATTAGCAATTGGTATTTAATGATTGGTATGTTGTAACATTGAGATTAAGGTCTTTGACATTGATATAAATGGGGGAGAGTATGCATGAGAAATGAATATGCATGTGAAGAACTCCTATGGCAATGGGGGAGAAATATCTCCTAGAGAGATTTAGCAAGATTCATGAAAGGAAGTAGGAATATGCACCTGACATATTATGAATTGTTTAGTGTGAAATAAAAAATTGATGTCTAGGAAGGAGGAGTATTCACCTCTTGTGGACTATTATTTTGAGATTATTTTTAGAGTGTGAATAGCTAATGTTGGTCCTAAAATCCAAAGGATTTAGAACTTTCTTGATAGAGAGGATTTGAGAAGATGATAACAACAGTAGCAGTAGAGTATTACTTGGTATTCTTAGAACTTAGATGTTTTTCATCTATGTTTTCATCAATGTCAAATGGGTAGATTGTTAGCATGACTATTGATGATACTAAATTGGGGGAGTATCCTAAGCATTGGAGAGTATAGACATATTGCATTCATGACTAGTTTTTTCATTGATGTCAACATATAATGGTTTCTATAAAGACTAGCTGAGTGGTAGACAGAGATATTGATTCTATGGAAAATGATTTGATTGTCTAGTAATGCATAGTTATAGACATGTTTAACATAGTGTCTCAATGATGTGGTTAAGTGTGTAGAGTCTGAGTTGAAGACGTATAGAAGTTGTACCTAATTTACAATGAGCAATTCTGAGATAGAGTATGGAGAAATCAATTCTTGATGTTTGTTTGCTAGATTACATCTATGATATAGTGAGAAGATGTGTAGACACTCAGTGAAAGATGACAGTTAGTTGATGATGTTAGTGAGTGTGCAAGCCCTACTATCACATGTGTGAAGTTTTGTATAGATTGTGAGCCAATATAATTATTATAATTATAATTAATTAATTATCTTATTATAATTAATTAATTATCTTATTATAATTAATTAAGAAAGCCTCAAGGTTTACTCAAGGAATTATTATGAAGATTTGGTATAAAAGAAAGATGTTTTCCTTGATTGTAAATAGTATCCATTATTGCAAGAAGTGCAAAGTGCAAAAAGAAGCAGAGTGCTTACTAAATGTGTGTAAGTGATCCAAGATATTATTGGATGCAAGATTTGTGATTGGGTTACAAGATCAGAAGGAGAAGTCTAGTTGATAGGATAGAGAAAGAGGAATGAAAAATACAATACAATTCTATTATTCTACAAGGAATAATATAGAGATCATTTGGATAGTGGGTTCTGTTGGGACTAAAAATTGCATGGTCAATTTTGAGTACCATTGAGAAATTGAGCCCCATAAATGCTTTTTCATGTATATGTACTTGGCTATACCTTTGAATCCCGTCAGGTGTTTTATGTTTCTAACACCTTCCATTCAGCATGTCCACATGTTCGATGAAGTTAAACTGTCATTCTGAGCCAATTCGTGAAGACCCATTTTGAGCAAATTGCTGAATCTGCATTTCCACCTATCTCAAACAACGACAGGAGGTTGTGTTTGCAATTGAATATCTCACACCCAGTAATGTTTCATGACATGTCACTTTGGGAGTGTTTAGTGTCCATACCTGACAGCCTATGTTTTAGATTTTGAGTCTGTTTGCCTAGGTTTTGAATCCCTCAAAGTTGGTTAATTATCAATGTCATCCTGATATGAAATGTTCAAAATTTTGGGAAGCCTTGTTTGACCTGTAATAATTTTTGACCAATTGATCAAAATGGTAGAATTCATTTTTCATTGCATTTTAGATGTTAGAGACTTATTATGTTTCAAGTTTTAGCTTATGACGAATCCGTTTGATCAGTTTTTGAATGTGATTCCAAACATAATTTCTAACTTTTCACTAGTGTCAGCATTTGCAGATTTGTCAAAACCCCTGTTTGTGACATTATAACTTCTAATCCATGATAGATGAGACCAAATGGATTGTACCACTATTCTTTACTCTAAAAATTCTTCAAGTGTACCAATTTTCAAGTCATGAAAAATCCGTCTGCACACTTTTCCAGGTCAATTCCATTTGCAAAAAATTATTTTATGTCATTGTTTCCAGTCTATGAAATCTGAGTAGCCCACTTTGATAACTTTTCAAATGCATACTATTATTTTTCATGAGCCTAAATTGCAAATTTATACTCTCCTCATGATAGAGAACCAATGCCTCAATTTTTGTCTTCCCAAGTGTCAGTTTACCCAATTTCTAAAGCCAATTCTAAACCCAATTTAGTGTTTTCTAACATGTTTTCTTGCAGGAAGTTCTGAAAGGTCAACTTTGATAGTGAATATCTTTTTACCCTAAATTTTTCATAAGACAAGATTTGACATGGTACAAGTATGTAGAATAAAGATTCAATGTACCAAATTTTATAGCTCAATCAAGTGTTCTGGTCCATTTTTAAGGCCAGACAACGGACCTCCTGGCATTAAATTAGTAGTTTGTGAATCAGAGGTAAAATGGTTTTCAGTTGATTAGTCGATGATCAAACTTGCTTCTAATCAGTACCAAATGGTTAATGGATCAATTCTTTAGTTCAGTCATCGAAAATGAAAATTTTTTAGCCAGACCCAATTTGGGGCCCAGCTAATTGCATCAAACTAATTAGATATGGGAAAGGAAGATGTTAAAAAGATGTAATCATTCTTTCAATGTTGATGTTTCTATTTGTGAACATAATCGTGAAGAGTTTTCAAGCAAGAATCAAAGTCATAGTCTTAAGATGCTTGAAATATTTGTCATCACTATATCCATCAATTAGTGTTCTTCCTTCAATTTTGGCAATGTGGATTCAATCTTTCTTTCTTATTCTATGTATATAGAGACACTTTCTGGAGTACTTTTTGGTGCCCTTGTCTCAGGGGTTTAGGTTGCCAATAGTTGGAGGGTGATTTACAAATAGGAGAAGCAAAATAAAGCCAAGTGACCCATTTTTGACCCTCTGTTTGCATGCATTCATCGACAGGAAGGGGAGGTTTTCCTCTTCATCACCAATTGAAAGAAAGTTGCCACTCAGTAGCTGACAAGGAACATGCCCACTCCAGTCAAAGGAAGTCAACTTCATAATTTGAAGGAGATCATGCCATGAAGCTACGACATGATTGAAAGATACCTATGCTAAAGACAAGGTCTGCAATCTTAGGAGAAAAAGCTTATTGCTAAGATAAGAAGCCACCAACTTGGAGTGAACAAAGGAGCTACATCTCACAGGGAAAAATAAAGAAATCTCACACAGTCAACAAACAAAAAGCAGGTCCATGTCAGGTAGGAGAGCTCTTTGATGCTGGAAGAGTTTTGCATGAGAAGGTATAGAGGACATCACTGCATCAAAAAGGCAACCCACATAGTTGAGATGAATAGGCATTTTCATAAAAAAGTCAATGGCAAGACACATGAGCAACAAAGGTAAATAGCAGGGGATCCACTTAGGAAGCCATCCATGTGTGCAGGCAATTAGAATGTCATCGATGTGTATTGACCTAGCTATAGGGGAGTATAGTATTGCAAAGAAAGCCACACATAGAAATAAAGAACATCAGCAATAGCCCATGACATGTAAAAGGGAATTAAGACTGCACTCCATTTTTGCATATTTTAACAAGCATTAAAGCCATTTGTTCCAAAATAATTCTAAATTTTGAGCAGGAAAGGGGTGTTAGATAGTTTAGATCTTGAGGATCTAGCTATAAGTCTTAAGGATTTCAATCCCAATAGCAAAGATGGTAATGGTATTAGCAATGTCAATGACCAAGTGCCCAGGGTTAAATTGTACAGACACTTTGGGGGAAGCAACCCTAAATCCAAATGGATAGTCTCTGATAACCTTGTCACCATCTAGTTTGGTCATAAGGGAGACCAAGAAGAAGAGGAGGAGGATATGTGCAACTGAGGGAATTGGTAGCTTTGAATGGTATAATAAGATATGATGGATTTTTAAAGCTATGTGGTGAACCAAACCATAGATAGAATGCATAAAAACCCACAAAAGGGTTATCCCACATTGCTTGTGGGGAAGTGATTTTAGGCATTTATATACAATTCCACACAATGTACTAAGTGTCCTGTGACAAGTGCTTTTTGTAAAGAAAAAGAATGCTTTCGTGTGGGCATGTGTGGGACCTGATGTGGAAAGAGAGTTGGTGGGTCATTCAAACCATAATTTTGAACCATTGAAAACATGCACAGACATGGTCCCAAAAATAGAGATGCACAAGGAGGCTGCCACATGTCAAGATCAAGGGTTGGCATATTCCTACTTGATCAAAGTGCTCGATAGTTAAATAATGTGGAATTGTAGGTGTGTGACACATGGAGTTGGTCCCGACTGGTAGTTATGTGGTAGAAACATGCAAGTTTAGGTGAGATGCATCCAGATGATGACACGTGGCAAGATCGATGGTCTATGCAATACCACAAGATGAAATGTATCTAGATGATGACATGTGGCAAGATCGACAATCTGCATAATATCACAAGATGAAGATACAAGGCCATTAACAAATGCAAGATTGCGAGCTGCTGATACATGTAAGTGGGCCCCACTCTGATGATGATGTGGTAGGTGTGCAGAAATGAATGAATCATAGAGCAACACATGGCGAAGGGGTGATCAAACCTGGTTGACCCCAAAATTAAGAGATAGGGAGTAATTTAAAAATAATAAAAAATATTATATTTTTATTGTTTCTCACAAGGATGTGCATGTTGAGATTTTAAATGAAAATAGGATTTTAATCTAAAGTTAAAACTTTAGATTAATTTGAATTTTTTAGAATTTAAAATTTAAAGGATATGCAGACCTGAGCTTTGTAATAGAGGGGCATTTTTCAAATTGTCTTTTTGGAGGTTTCTAGGAGGCTAACATAGCGATATTATATATTGCTGAAAATCTAAGAAGATGAACTTTCTGACTATGGAGTTCATTTCTACACAAGAATTCATGAGTTTGAGTTATAGCCAAAAATGTGAAAGTTGAGGCCTTCTCAATGGAATGAGCTAAAATTGAAAATGTAGTTATAGAATCAGTAACAAATAGTGAAAATGCAATTGGGGTAAGAATTTAAATACTTTCAAGTTAGTTGAAATGGGTTTTTACTAGCATTTTCATGAGGCAGATCAGATATTTTGATAAACGAAAGTTTTCATCATTTTAGCAAAGATATTTCAAGTTTGTTACAAGGTAAAGATAAAACAGAATCAGATAAGATGGGTGGAAAGAGGAAAGAGGTTTTGCAACTAAAAAAGAATGAATTCCAAATGCACACATGTCATTCTGAAATCAGATCTGGGAATTCATCTGGTCTATATATTTCTTTCTTTCTTTCATTGTAAGGGTTGGAAAATATTGGAAAGTTTCTCTGGAATGAAGGCATTTAGTAGAACTGGCCCTGGAATTGATGAACTCTAAATGGAAGATTTGGGATGTGCTAGTTCCAGACTATGAAGCTTTTGCTTTGGCTATGATACCCTCTTCCCATTCCATCAATTTCTCATTCTCGCCATTTTCTTTCTTGTATGATAGCATTTGTTCACTGTATAGCCTGGTTTATTAGGTTCGTTGTGAGTTAATTTCATGCATTTTTATGTATTATTTCAAGGAAATCAATACAAGGAATAGCAAGTGTTTAGTTTCATTTTAAATCTTATCTCTTTTCTTAGTTGATTTATGATGTTTTATGGTCTTTGAACAAAGAGCCTAGATCATAAGTGCAGTCCCGTAAGGCTTTATGTTGATTCATTGTTGCTTGTAATTCAAGGAATTATGTAAATGCTTCAAAAATTCAATAGTGTTGCAGGTTTATTGAGGAGGATATCAAATAAGAATCAGATTTAAGTTGAACATTGATGTCTATTTACAAGGTGAATGGATAGATCATATATCTAAATATATGAATAAGTATCAGATATCCAAAATGAATGAGGGAGATTCGTGAATTGCCCAATGGATGAGGCACTAATCTGTTACAGGATCATAATTTTTTTGTTGATACCTAGTTTTCATTCACTTTCTGTACCCACATAAAATCAAATCAAAATTCAAATCATCTTTACATTTTATGTTGAAGAACCTAAATGTGATGCCCTCACTCAGCTTGTGCATTTCATAGAGTTGTAATTTTCTACTACACTTATTTGTTACTACATTGGTTATTAGGAGAAATAAGGGCTTTTATCTGCTTTTTATAGATTCAATAATATGTTTTGCATTGGTACAATATTAATTGGATCTGAGGTTCACCCACCTAGGTTTTGTAGAGCCTGAAGTGAAGAAGCAGTTATGCCTTATAGTTGGCCCAAGACTGCAGTCAGGTATATCAGTCATAGGAATTTGGAAGCCTTAGATGCATTGGTCTGGTTTCTTGGTTATTTTCAAAACTATTAAATCAAGAGCCAACAAAATGGTGACTCTAATGTGGAGTCTATGAAAGAATTCATTGATAAGGAGTTGGAAATCTTTGATAAATTGTGCATATTAAGTTTTGTATGCAAGGTTTCTTGCACCCCAGTAAGTTTTATCCCTTTATGGCAGTATGTTGTGAGACTTGGATTTAAATTGTGTTTTATGAATGCCATAAGTTTGTATTCAATTAGCTTAGTCTCTACAAGTGTTGTTATAAAGTTTTAGAGGCAAAGGATTGATCAATATCTTGTTCTATTTTCAAAATATTTAAGGATCTACAAGTTTATTTCATTTTGGAAGTTTGGTTCAGAATTAGATCAGTAATAATTTGTGTTTCAATCTTTTCTCACAATTGCAAGTGACGAGTCTATCTCTGCAACCAGTAGCATTTAATTGTATGTGTATTTTGGTGAGGGCTTTCAGCACATTCTTGGGAAGATCTAAATTCATTGTTGAAATTTTTCTTTGAAAAGAGAAGTGTAGTTCTAGTCTGATGATGTTGAAATAGTTGTGTTTTAGCTCTATATAGAGGTTTCAATTTCAAGATAAATCTAAAGAGGGTTTCTTCTACCTACTATTGTTTCAAATCAGTTTGTAGTTCTTTTTAAATCTAATGCAATTCATGTCTCATTTAATGTGAGTGGCAACTCAAAGTTAATCTCTATACCAGTGTAGTTCTATGCATGAATTGTGATTAGTTGTTACAGGAGAAGAACAGATTTGAAGAGGTTGAAACATCTAAATGGTTGCAAGATTTTTGGTGTGTTGATTCAAAAGGTTTAGTAAGGATTTGATAAAACTTTGGGTCTGCTATTGTAAATGGTAGGGAAAGAACTTTCAACCATTTAAATCTTGAGGCTTTCTCACTTTCATGTCTTCTCAATTCATGAAAGTTGAATGGTAGAAATGGTTGCCTCCATTTAGTGGTTTTAGCACTAAGAAAAAGAGGTAGGAGTTTTAATAGTTTATAAGATGGATTGAGAGTTTAGGTCTAGAAATGATGTGTCGACTTTTGAAAATATTCATGCAAATATTGCTAGATTGAAAAGAAAGATTCATAACAAGACTGTCATAATGATAAGAAATAAAATTGGTGATATTAAGGGTCTTAGTGGATTTCAAATTTATATGAAGTTCAAATAAATAGTTATGAATCTTGACAAATTTTTTAGACTTGAGGATTCTTCATGGCTAGTGGTACTCTTAGATATTTTTCTACCACATTCGGTTGATTGGCCAGCCAAGATAAGATTAGATAAGATTTATGAAATCCAAGATTTTATTATAGAAATTGAAAGTTCTTGGAATGCTAATGAATTTGATGTTAACGAATGTAATGAGTCCATTGAAAATGATGTCAAGGATGAAGAGTCTCAGTTTTATGAATTAGAGGATAGTAATCAGTAGTTTGATAATATGCATAATGTGGATTCATCTTTTTATGATGATAAGTATAAAGAAGAAGAAAGGTGTAACAATAGTAGTAGTCCTTCTTCTAGTGATGAATGTAAATGTTCTAAGATATCGGTTGTTGAGGTGTTGTCTAAGGAAGAAGATTTATGTGATGATCAAAGTTCTAATTTTTTAGAATATATTACTAATGAGCCTTTTGTTACAAATGTGTCAAGTTATCTAGATAATGATCACAGCCAAGGAGAAGAAACTAGGAATGAGGTCTTGTTAAGTGTTGAGGAGATTTTTGATTTGTTGGCTCATGATTTTGAGAGGTATGCTAATCTATTTAAGGATACTTGCGTTGTGCCACATTTTGCATTTCCATATGGTGAAGTCATTTCTCCTAAATTTGATGTTGAAGAAGATGTAGTTTCAGAATATGCTCTATCAAGTTTGGGAGGTGTATGTGATGGTAATCCATACATCAATACACATGACGACTTGTATGTTGAGAATGAAGATATAGAGATAAGGTTTGTTGTTGGTTCATGGTTTTCTTGTTTTCATAAGGCTGAGATACACTCAAATTGCTCATTTGATAAGGAAAGTAATACTAATGAAGTGGTTTATTCAAATGAGTTATTTGAGGAAGAAATTGATACGGATCAGCATATTGTGAACATGCAATTTCATGATGATTCTTTTGATTTAGTATCTAATCATTTGTTGGACTTTGAAGAAAATGTAGTATATGTTTAGTCTAATATATGGGGTTCTAGTGTTGTAAATGAGGAGAAATCAGATTTTTTATTCTCTTCACACCAGGAGGCACAAGGTGAGTTACAATTTGACTCATGTAAATTGTTGAATGAAGTAGAATACCAAGATTTTGTGTTTTTGGTTGAAGGAATCCATGAATTAGTTAGTGGTGATCAGTTTTAGTATGACATTAGTTGTTATGGTCGCCTTGATTCATATTTTCATAGTGAGCAAGATGAAGTATGTCTAGTTTTTATATGCACTATGGAAGTGATGATAGTAGTGTTTTTTTAACCTAACAATGTGATTGAAAATGATAATATGTTGGGTGAAACAAATGTGAATAAGAATTTTAGTGTATGAAAGAGGTAAGAAGTTTTGAAAACTTTTTGGTGGCTTGAGCCCATCACTTGTACATAGTAGTGTAGTTGTTTCCCTATTTTCCATAAAGTTGTTTGAGAGAAGTTTTTTAGTTTAGGTGTGTTGTCTACTTCTCCTAGAGATTTGAATCCTTTCAATAATCACAAGGGACATGCATCCCTAAAAAAAGCCACTGTTGGGACTAAAAATTATATGGTCAATTTTGAGGACCATTGAGAAATTGAGCCCCATAAATGCTTTTTCATGCACATGTACCTGGCTGTACCTTTGAACCCTGTGAGGTGTTTAATGTTTCTAAAACCTTCCATTTAGCATGTCCACATTTTCCATGAAGTTAAACTATCATTCTGAGCCAATCTGTGAAGCCCCATTTTGAAAAAATTGCCAAATCTGCATTTGCACCTAAGTGTCAAACAACAACAGGACACTATGTTTACAATTGAATATCTCACACCCAGTAATGTTTGATGACATGCCACGTTGGGAGTGTTTAGTTTCCATAACTAAGAGCCTATGTTTTATATTTTGAGTCATTTTTAGTCCGTTTGGTTGATTTTGAATCCCTCAAATTTGGTCAGCTATCAATGTTATGCTGATATCAAATGTTAAGAATTCTGGGAAGCCTTGTTTGACCTGTAATAACTTTTGACCAGTTGACCAAAATGCTAAAATTTATTTTTCATTGGATTGTAGATGTCAGAGACTTGTTATGTTTTAAGTTTTAGCTTATGACGAATCCATTTGATCAATTTTTGAATGTGATTCCAAATGCAATTTCTAACTTTTCAATGGTGTCGGCATTTGCAGATTTGTCAGAAAACCTATTCATGAAATTATAACCCAATATATATGATAGGTGAGACCGAATGGATTTTACCACTATGTTGTACTCTAAAAATTCTTCAAGTGTGCCAATTTTCAAGTCATGATGAATCCGTCTGCACACTTTTTCAGGTCAATTCCATTCGCAAAAAAATGTTTTATGTCATTGTTTCCAGTCTGTGAAATTCGAGTAGCCCACTTTGACTGCTTCCCAAATGCATCTTGTTATTCATCATGAGCCTAAATTGCTAATTTATACTCTCCTCATGACAAGGAACCAATGCCCCAGTTTTAGTCTTCCCAAGTGTCAATTTACCCAGTTTCTGAACCCAATTTAATGTTTTCTGACATGTTTTCTTGCAGGAAGTTTTGAAAGGTCAACTTTGATAGAGAATATATTTTGACCTTGAATTCATCATGAGATGAGGTTCAACATGGTATAAGTATACAGAAAAGAGATTCTATGTGCCAGATTTTAGTGCTCGATCAGGTGTTCTGGTCAGTTTTTAAGGCCAATCAATGGACCTCCTAGCATTAAATTGGTAGTTTGCAGATCAGTGGTAAAATGCTTTTCAGTTGATTAATTGATGATCAAACTTGTTTCTAATCAGTGCCAAATTGTTAATGGATCAGTTTTGTAGTTTAGTCATTAGAAAACAAAATAAAATTTAGCCGGACCCACTTTGGGGCCCGACTAATTGCATCAGACTGATTACATATGGGAAAGGAAGATGTTAAAAAGATGTAATCATTCTTTCAATGTTGATGTTTCTATCTATGAACATAATCTTGAAGAGTTTTCAAGCAAGAATCAAAGTAATTGTCTTAAGATGCTTGAAATATTTATTGTCACTATATCCATCAATTAGTGATCTTCCTTCAATTTTTAGAACAAAAAATAATATGAAGATACATCAAGACTTCTTTGGTGATGTGGATTCAATCTTTCTTTCTTATTTTATGTATGTAGAGACATTGTCTAGAGTACTTGTTGGTGCCTTTGCCTCAGGGGTTTACGTTGCCAAGAGCTAGAGGGCGATTTACAAATAGGAGAAGCAACATAAAGCCAGGTGACCCATTTTTGACCCTTTGTCTAAATGCATTCATCAGTAGGAAGGTGAGGTTTTCCTCTTCATCATCAATTGAAAGAAAGTTGCTAGTCGGAAGAAGACAAGGGAGCACACCCACACCAGTCAAAGAAATTCGGCTTCATAATTTGAAGGAGATCATGCCATGAAGCTGTGGCATGATTGAAACATGTATGCACTAAAGATAAGCTCTACAATCTTAGGAGAAAAATGAACAGAGGAGCAACATCTCACAGGCAAAAATGAAGTAACCTCACATAGTCAACAAACAAAGAGTAGGTCCACGTGAGGCAAGAGAGCTGTCTAACACTGGAAGAGTTTTGCATGAGAAGGAATAGAGGACATTGCTGCATCAAAAAGGCAACCCATGCAGTTGAGATGAATAGG
Organism: Cupressus sempervirens; assembly: GCA_028749045.1. Taxonomy (NCBI): domain Eukaryota; kingdom Viridiplantae; phylum Streptophyta; class Pinopsida; order Cupressales; family Cupressaceae; genus Cupressus; species Cupressus sempervirens. The sequence continues at coordinate 310,331,966 of CM053790.1, read as the reverse complement.
CGTTTGCATAAACAAGGCAATGGGAATACACGTGAGCAACAAAGGTAAATAGCAAGGGATCCACTTAGGAAGCCATCCACATGCACAGGCAATTAGAATGTCACCCATGTGTATTGACCCAGCCCCAAGGGAGTATAGTATTGCAAAGAAAGCCACACACAAACATAGAGAACATCAACAACAACACACGGCATGTAAAAGGGAAATAAGACTGCACTCCATTTTCACATATTTTAACAAGTGTTAAATCCATTTGTCCTGAAATAGTTCTAAATTTTGAGCAAGAAAGGGGTGTTAGATAGTTCAGATTCTAAGGATCTAGCTGCAAGTCTCAAGGATTTCAATCCCAATAGAAAAGATGGTAATGGTATTAGTAATGTGAATGACCAAGGGCCCAAGGTTAAATTATATAGGCACATTGGGGGAAGCACCCCTAAATCCCGATGGGTAGTCTCTGATAACCTTGTTGCCATCTTGTTTTTTCATAAGGGAGACCAAGAAGAAGAGGAGGATGACATGTGCAACTAAGGGAATTGGCAGCTTTGAATGGTATAATAAGATATGATAGATTTTGTAAGCTGTGCAGTGAACTAGACCATACATAGTATCTGTGAAAACCCACAAAAGGGTTATCCCACATTGCTTGTGGGGAAATGATTTTAGACATTTATATACAATTCCACATGATGCGCTAAGTGTCCTATGACAAGAACTTTTTGTAAAGACAAAGCATTCTTTCGCATGGTCATGTGTGGGACCTGATGTGAAAAGATAGTTGGTAGGACATTCAAACCATAATTTTCAACCAACGAATGTGTGCACCAACATGGTGCCAAAAATAAAGATGCACTAGGAGGTTGCCATGTGTCAAGATCAAGGGCTAGCACATTCTCACTTCATCAAAGTGCTCAATGGTTAAATAATGTGGAATAGTGGGTGTTTCACATGTGGAGAGAGTCCTGACTGGCAGTGATGTGGCAGAAATATGCAGGTTCAGGTGAGATGTATCTAGATGATGATACGTGGCAAGATTGACGATCTATGCAATATTGCAAGATGAAATGTATCCAGATGATGACATATGGCAAGATTGATGGTCTACACAATACTGCAAGATGGAGATGCAAGGCCATTAACAAATGTGATATTAAGGGCTACTGACACATGTCAGTGGGCCTCAATCTAATGATGACATGGTAGGTGTGCAAAAATGAACAAATCATAGAGTTCCACGTGGAAAAGGGGTTGTCAAACCTCATTGACCCTGAAATTAAGGGATACGGAGTAATTTGAAAATAATAATAAATGTTATATTTTTATTGTTTATCACAAGGATGTGCACATTGAGATTTTAAATGCAAAAAAGATTTTAATCTAAAGTTAAAAATTTAGATTAATTTGAATTTTTCATAATTTAAAATGGAAAGGATATGCAGATCTGAGCTTTGTAACAGAGGGGTATTTTTCAAATTGACATTTTGGATGTTTTTTAGAGGCTAACATAGCAATATTATATATCACTGGAATCATGAGAAGACAAACTTTTTACTATGGAGTTCATTTCTACACAGGAATTCATGGGTTTGAGTTATAGCCAGAAATGTGAAAGTTGAGGCCTTCTCAGTGGAATGAGCTAAAATTGAAAATGCAATTACAGAATCCGTAATAGATAGTGAAAACACAGTTGGGGTAAGAATTTAAATACTTCCAAGTCAATTGAATTAGGTTTTTACTAGCATTTTCATGAGGTAGATTAGATATTTTGACAAAAAAAAGTTTTCATCATGTCAACAAAGATATTTCAAGTTTTTTACAAGGTAATGATAAAACAAAATCAGATTAGATGGGTGGAAAGAGGAAAGAGGATTTGCAACTGAAAAAGATTGAATTCCAAGTGGACACACATCATTCTAAAATCAGATCTAGGAATTCATCTGGTCTATATCTTTCTTTATTTCTTTTATTCATTGTAAGGGTTGGAAAATATTGGAAAGTTTCTCTGGAATGAAGGCATTTAGTAGAACTAGCCCTAGAATTGATGAACTCTAAATGGAAGATCTAGGATGTGCTGGTTCTAGACCATGGAGCTTTTGCTTTGGCTATGATACCCCCTTCCCATCCCATTAGTTTCTCATTCCTACCATTTTCTCTCTTGTATGACAACATTTGTTCACTGTATAGTCTAGTTTATTAGGTTCTTTGTGAGTTAATTTCATGCATTTGTATGCATTGTTTCAAGGATATCAATACAAGGAATGGCAAGTGTTTAGTTTCAGTTTAAATCTTGTCTCCTTTATCAGTTGATCTATGATGTTTTATGGTCTTTGAACAAAGAGCTTAGATCATAAGTGCAATCCCTTAAGGCTTTATGTTGCTTCATTGTTGCTTGTAATTCAAGGAATTATGTAAATGCTTCAAACATTCAGTAGGCTTGTAGGTTTATTGAGGATATCAGGTAAGAATGAGATTTAAGTTAAACATTGATGTCTATTTACAAGGTGAATGGATAGATCATATATCTGAATATATGAATAAGTATAAAATATCCAAAATGCATGAGGGAGATTCATGAATTGCCCAATGGATGAGGTACGGATCTGTTACAGGATCATAAGTTTGTTGTTCATACCTAGTTTTCATCTGCTTTCCCCACCCACATAAAATCAAATCAAAATTCAAATCATCTTTACATTTTATGTTGAAGAACCCAAATGTGATGCCCTCACTCAGCTTGTGCATTTCATAGAGTTGTAATTTTCTACTACACTTCTTTGTTACTGCATAGGTTATTAGGAGAAATAAGGGATTTTATCTACTTTGACTAGATTCGGGAATATTTTTTGCACTAGTACCATATTAATTAGATTTGAGGTTCCCCCACCTAGGTTTTGCAAAGCTTGAAGTGAAGAAGGAGTTATGCCTTATAGTTCACCCAAGACTGCAGTCAAGTGTATCTGTCATAGGAATTTACTAGCCTTAGATGCATTGGACTAGTTTCTTGGTTATTTTCAAAACTGTTAAATTAGGAGCCAACAAGTTCATTGGTCTTGCCCTTGAAGCTATTTGGGGAAGTAGTCTAGTTGTCTTTCACAACTCCTAATTGGGTTGTCACAACTCCTAACAGCGTTGGAATCTCCTAATAGGGATTCAAAGTCTCCTAACAGGGATTCAAAGTCTCCTAACAGGGACTCATATGTTCTAAATGTATTCATAAAATCCTAATAGGGTCCATCCTCAAACAAGGAACATTTATAGTAGTACATCATTTAGTGGGTACCCTCCTCACCAGGCTTTCCCTCTAATCAAGGGTTTCCCTAGTTAACATATATCCGGTGTTATTGTGTATGAGTATCTTGTTGTAGTTTTAGTTTATATTTCTCATATGCTTAAGTTTGTTTAAGGTAAATAATTATAATAATAGTTGGATAATTGATTCATCCCCCCCCCTCCCCCACCCTCTTAGTTATATTAGTGGATTATATATTCCTATAGTAGTAGATATAAAAAAGAGGATCTTTAGCCAACGTCAACTTAATATTTTTCATTTTTCTCATAGCAATGAAGCAAGATGATAAAATGTAGAGCCATCCCCAAGGTTGAAGTTTCCCAGTGAGACTATTTCTAGTCATAATTAGATTTATATGATTTTTCCATGTGTATTTGTGTTAATAAGAAATGATGAACCAATAGTATGAGCTATAAAGTTGGAATACAAGATGATGTCATGTGGACCAAGGTAGGATTTTTTTTAATTGTCATTGTTGACCTTTATTCCAATGATTCTATAGTGTCTTGGCATTTCAAAATTCTAAATGGGATGTGGTGAGAAAGTGAGGTAGTGACACATGTAATATTCCTAATCCAATTTATTAGTGGGACATGATTACTCAGCTAAGACCTTATCAGTGATTGGCCCACATGGACCATGTAAGCTAAGATGACATCATTTAGTATCCACACCCATATTTTAGATGAACGAGATCTGTTGGCTCATGTTTCTTTCCTAAAGGATTTTTTTATCATAACATAGAAGCAAGATGCTTCCATATGTCCCATCCATTGTAGGATACATGCACTACAACGTAAGAGAAGAATAATGCACATACTATAAATCAATGGTTGGGACTTATTTTGTTGAAAAAAATTTGTTAATTGTGTATTATATTTGATGTTACACAAAATATCATATATTTTTCCATCAGTGTTAACCGAGTTCGCTCGAGCATCAAAGAGAAGTTCGTAGAAGTTGAGTGTTAACCAAGCTCACTCAATTAATGAAGAAAAAGTTGGATGGAACCAGTGTTAACTAAGCTCACTTGGTTACCAAAGGAATTTTTGTGAAGATGTAGTGTTAACCAAGTTGACCTTTTTAACATATGAAAATCATTTCTAAGTTAGTATCTACTAAGCAAAGTTGGTTAATGAAGGATTTTCTTGTTTTGGCATATAAAGTTTATTGGATTTGTTTGTTGGTTCTAGTCAACCAAGGAGATGAATATTAATTATTCTAAGTTGTATTCAAATTGACATGAAAATGTGTAAGGTATAGATAAAAGGTCAAGTTGAGGGTTTAATGTGTGTAAGTGAATAAAAGAATACAAGATTCTTAGAGGAAATGAATTAGAAGGGTAAGTAGAATATCCTTGCGGAGCTGCAAAGATACATTCAATCAGGAAGGATCAAGTATACAAGATAGAATTGAGATTTGTAATTTGAAATTCAATCAAGAATCATAAATTAGGTCATCTCATTATTATTCTCTAACCATTGTAGCAGTGATCAAAATCTCTTAACACATTTGGCTTAACAACTATTTGTAAATCCTCTAACAAGGTTGCATTTCGAGATTGAAGTGTCTAAATACCTCTAACAAGGCCACTCCTAGTAGGGTGACTAAATCCTCTAACAAGGTCACACCTAATAGTGTGTTTTGTAACCTTTAAAAGGGTTGAATCCTAACAAGGCTCACTTTAGAAGAGTGAAAATCAATAATTAGTTATAGTTGGTAGTTTTTCCAAAATTGTGTTTTCATGTTAAATCTTAGTGTCACTTGTTTTCATGCTATTTCTTTTATGTGTATGAAACTAAGTGAAGGTTAATAAAAAAAAAAATCTTAATATTTGCATGTTAAGAATTTTCCAAGTTACAATAGATTTTTAGTATTAATCAAGTGCCTATGTGTGTACTGAGCATCAATATTTTTAGTAAATTTTATGGTATGTACATAGATCTAAGGAATCTAGGATTTTTTTTAGTTTAACTGGTTCACCCCTCCCCTCTTAGTTACTCTTATATTTCCAAAAATTGCTATTAGAGCTTCTTGGTGCTTGTAGAGAAGTTTTCAAGGACCTATGTTAAAGATTATGATGTCTTACAGAAGAGAGATTCCCAAGCTGAACAAAGATAACTTGTAGCATGGCAAGAAATTATGAAGTTTCACTTGGAAACCACCAAGTATATAGGTTTGAAATAGTTGGAAAATTCTTACAAGGCTCCTATTGGAATACTGACTATGGAGGAGATTGTTGAAAAGAAAAATCATAACATCATAATGATTGACATTGCATCAGCTCTTAACTATGTTGAATTTAATGAGGTTAGAGTACGTGCTACTTCTCATGACATGTAGACCAAACTAAAGGATGTCTATGGAGGTGATGATAACATAAAAAGAGCCAAGAAAAAAAAAGTTGAGAGGTCAGTTTGATTAGATGAAAATGAGAGAGGATGAAAACATTGAAAAATATGTTGAGAGAATCAAAGCTAGTGTCACTGCTATCAAAGCGTCTGTAGAAACAATTGAAGATGTCATAGTGGTAAGCAAGGTACTCAAAACTCTTCTTCCTATCTATGCAAGTAGAGTGTCTTCTATTCAAGAGATGAGATGTGATTTGAATAATTAGATAACTTTGGATGATCTATTTGGAAAATTAACCGCATTTGAACTTGATAAATATGATAATTATACTCCTAGCTCTAGCAATCTTGAGTCTACATTTGAAGCCAATGTATCACTAAAGAAGAAATCCAAAAATTATAAAAGAAAACAATCTAAGAGTAAAGAGAAAGACAATTTTGATAGTGGTCTTGAAGCCATTGAAGCATTGCTTGCAAGAAGGTATCCCTAAGGCAAAGGAAAATATAAAGGAAAAAACCCTTTAATCTATTTCTCCTATGAAGAAGGTGGACACATTGCTACAAGATGTCCAAATAGAGAAGAAAAAGATTAAAAAAAGAACAAGTAAAAAGGCAAGAAGGATTTCAAGAACTTCAAGGGTTACAAAGACCAGGGTAGGAAATCTTGTTTTATGGCAAAAGATTCAGATAGTAGTGAAGATGATGAAATGGTATATATTGTTGTAAAAGATGAGGTTGATGATGAAGGAGATAAAATGGAACTTATCTCTCATGTTAGTGAAAATTATAAATGGATTATTAATAGTGGTTTCTCACATCATATGACTTGTGACGAAACAAATTTTTAACATATGGAACATTATGATGGTGGAAGTGTGAGATTTGGAAACAATAAACCATGTTGCATAAAGGGAAAAGGTTGTATCTCAATAACCAATGAACTTAGATGTGATAATGCTTATTAGGTTAAAGGACTAAAGCATAATCTAGTGAGTGTGGCATAGTTGAATAACATTGGATTCAAGGTAGAATTCATGAATGGGAAATCCAAGTTGGTGGATTGGAAAAGGAAATCTGGTTGAATTTGGTAAACAAACCAAAGGTAATCTAGTCTACCTAGATCTCATTAAAAGTTCATGTTTCATTTCTTAAGTAGAAGAAACCTGGTTATGGCATAAAAGGTTATGTCATGAAAAATTTGATAATCTAATAAAGATAAATTAAAACAAAAGTGTGAGAGGTATTCCTAACTTGAGGAAACCTAATATGAGCCTATGCAAAAATTATCAAATTCATAAGATAGGAAAGACAATTTTCAAAAACAAGGACTATCATTCTGAAGAAGACTTGGAGCTAGTTCATACAAACTTATGTTGACCTATTGGAATAGAAAGATATAGTGGAGATAAGTATTTTATTCTTATTGTTGATGATTATTCTAGAATTATGAATATAATGTATCTGAAAGAAAATTCTGAACCATTTCAAAATTTTAAGTGGTATAGGAGCCATCAAAATATAGCTCCCAGAGTGATTGTTCTTCTATCAAACAGAGGTGTTCATATGGAAATTCCATGATGAGTGGGTGATGTGAAACTAAGGGTGCATTATCCAAGTGATCTACAATAGCCTGGCCTTTGATGGCCTTTTTGTCCACATATTGAATGTCAAACTCACTGAGAAGCATAACCCATTTTGCAAGGTGTCTAGTGAGTACTGTGTGAGAGAGCATATATTTCAATGGATCAATTCTTGATATCAGTTGCATACTATGAATAAACATTTAATGACATAGCTTCTAGGTGGAAAACAACACTACTAAGCATGCCTTCTCCATTGGCATGTAGTTGAGCTCATAGTCCACTAATGTTCGGCTGATGTAATAAATAGTTCTTTCCTTTCTGGCATCATCAAGTTGTGCTAGAAGAGCACCTGATACTAAGGGAGTAGTTGTGATGTACAATATCAGTAGGTGCCTTGTAACTAGAGGAACTAAAATAGGTAGATTAGCTAATTATTTCTTGATAAGATCCAAATTGCATTGGCAAGCTAGGTCCCATCTAAAATTTTGATCTTTCTTAAGCAAGTGAGTGAAAGATTGACACTTATCAGCAAGCTGAGAAATAAACTACTAGAATAATTAGAGTTTTCCTTGCAAAGAATGAAGGAGCCTAATTGTCTTAGGAGGAGCCATATCGATGATGGATATGACCTTCTTAGGGTCAATCTCAATACCACGTTGTGACACAATGAAGCCTAGGAGCTTGCTTTAAGTAACACTGAAGACACAATTCTTTGGAATTAGCATGAGACAATATTCTGCCAGTCGATTGAACACTTCCTCAAGGTGAGATAAGTGATCCAAAGCATTTAGAGACTTGACTAGAATATCATCCACATCATCCTCAAGTATCTTGTGGATTAAGTCATGGAAGAAGATCGCCATCACATGTTGATAGGTTGCCCTAGCATTCTTTAACCCAAATGGCATCATGGTGTAGAAGAATGTACCCCAAGGTGTAGTAAATGTCATTTTTTGCTGATCTTCTTCTACAATATGAATTTGATTATACCCAGAAAAACCATCCATTAGTGACAAGAGTTCATGACCTATGGTGAGATCCATAATCATGTCGATATTTGGTAGTGGAAAGTCATCTTTTGGAGAAGCTTTATTAAGATCCTTAAAATTGGTGTAAATCTTGATATCACCAGAGGGCTTGGTAATAGGTATCATGTTAAAAATCCATTCATAATAATCTATTGGTTGAAATATTTTTGCCTCTAACAACTTTTCTAGCTCTACTTTGACTAATAAAGCCACCTTGGGGTGCATTTTTTGAAGTTTCTACTTGATAGGCTTAGGCCCTAGATCCACTGCCAGATGGTGTAGGACTACTCTAGGGTCCAACCCCAACATGTCCTGATATGACCATGCAAAGCAGCCCACATTTTTGCAGAGAACCTAAATAAGAAGATCTGCTTGTTTAGGTGGTAGAGAGGTTGCGATGTATGTGATATGTGGTATCTTTGTCAACCTGATATGTGGTATCTCACCACAAAAGGAATCAAACCAAGAATGGTAGGCTCCTAACGGTATAACATCATGATGCAATGGATTTGTCCTTGATTTAAGATATATATGCTCACAAGTTTATGCTTAAGCTTCAGATGGATGGATAGAGTGAATGAAGCAAGGTTTCAACAATGGATTCATGGAGTGATTCCAACATTATAATGGTATTTAGGTAGTTTATGAGCTCTCATAATAGCATTATAACTTTGCATGGAAGGTGGATGATTTTAGTGAAGAGAGAGGGTTCAATTTATAGGCCAAGGGTTGAAGGAATGGATGGTCAAGATGTCAAGATGATGAGATGGTGAGGGAGGGTCAGGATGCACTCAAAAGGGAGCATAAGGATTGTGCTAGTTTAGCACCAATAGGGAGGTGACAAGTTTCACAAGGAGAATGCATGTGAGAGGATAGGAAATGGGTTGGTGAAAGGCTTGATGAGGGCAGTTGAGTATGTAAGAGTCATGTAAGAAATGTAAATGAGGATGGGAGAGGTGTAAGAGATGTGTAAGGGTCATTTATGTTGGAGGGTGAGGGGAGAAGATATTTGTTGACTTTGGCTTGGGTTAGCAAGTCTTAACCCATGTTTATGATTGTGCACATGATTAGAAGAGGATTTAGGATTAGCTTAGAAGGAGGGTTAAGTGTGAGTGATTTAGCTTTGATGGGATGGGTTAGTTATGTGGTTAAATGAGTTTAGTATGGGTGAATCGGTTGGATTAGGGGTTAGGATAGGGTTTACGGAGGCTTTTAGAATTTTAGGTATTTTATTAAATGATTTATTCAATAAAATGGGAGTATAGAATTAAATTGAATAGATTTAATGATTTATTCAATTTAATAGGGGAAGAGGGATTTAATTGATAAATTTATTATGGGTGATCATTTGATTTTATCAATTGGACTATAGTTAATTAAATAAATTAATTAACTAGGGGATGATGATTAATTAATTAAATAGTAAATATTCAATCAATAATGTCTTAGGAGATGCCTAAATAGGATTACTTATTGATGTAATCAGATTAAGGTGTCTACATTTTGCCCCTCTTTGACATAGTGTTGAAACAACATTTTTTCAAAGAAGTTCCAATATAAATGATGGGAAGAAGACTTTTTGAAGCAACATGGTTGCCCCAATCTCGATTAGAAAGAGAAAATAGATTATATGATGCCCCCTCAACAAGATGATGGAGAAACAAAAAGTGGCACGATGATGTCTTGATAAAAAATTAGGAAGCTAGCAAGGGCTAGGAAGGCATGGAAGAGGGGAAAACAAACAAAAGAAGATGAAAATGGTAAAAAAGCCAAGGGGTGGGGAAAACCTAGATTGTTGGATGACCTACAAGGGTATCTAGGGCACTTGGGGGGGTTATAAGTGGCTAAAAGGGAGCTAGAAGGGGTCATTTTCATTCAGATTAAGGAGGAGATATTGTTGGTTAGGAGCTCTGCATTGGAGATTACAATGGCAAGTATTGGGCAACTAGATCACTGAGTAGACATAGTCCGACAAGTATAAGTATGAGGGATGCCTGATTAATCAGTAGGGTCTAAAACCTCCTTGTAATTTTTTTGTATGTATCTTTTAGTGCATTCCCACGAAAGTGGAAATGCAATCCTGTAGGCACAGGTCTGGTAGGAACATGAGCAGGATCAGTAGGATTGCAATCCCATGAAAGTAGCATTGTCCATTATTTTTTTGAGGGTTCAAACATTTTTTTTGTGGGAGAGCAATACTACAATGGGAGATTATGCAACAACAAGGTTAGTTCAGTGGGATCATGTCCCTGCCAAAAGGAACGCGAGTCAGGTTGCGGGAATACGAGCCCATGATCGAAGGGTTATCAAAGATGAAAAGTGGGAATGGGGGAAAGTGTGAGAACACAATCCCACAAGATCAAGGATTAGCGAGATCACCAAGTGTAGCTACTGCAAGAATGTGCTAGTAGGATCAAGGTCAAAAGGTCAAGGCGTTTATCCAAAGTCAACATCGCAATCCCACCGAAAGATATATCTACAGAACGTGAGATTTTTATGCTACGGGATTGCTAGTTAGTTGTTGAATAGGATAAGGTCCAAGCAATGATCTTTCCTAAATATATTTATCTAGGAACATGATTTTGTAGGCTTTGTGGGAATGCATTTTCACAAGAATGAGGGTTTGGCTAAAAAAGGCAAAAAAAGCTAGGGCTGAGTAAAGGGAGGGTGGGAGGATAAAAATGTGAGATAGAAAATTAATGTTTGGATTAGTTTTGGTGGTGTGCAGTGGTCATTGGATGTGTCAGTGTCACAGGAGTGATGAGCAGTAGTGTTGCACGTTGTAGAGACACTAACACCTACTAACTATGTGAAGATCAAGGCAAGCAGACTAGGCTACCTAGTGAGGTTGCCCCATACCTGGACAGAGATGTTTATGGGCACAGGGTTATACAAGAGATGGTATAGTGAGATAGCAAATTTCCACTTACCAACTAGGAAGATAACTATGATGTTGGAGGATGTCTATTGCATATTTAGACTGTCAGTATGGGGATGCCAATCATGGCATCTAGAGAGATGACAATAGAGGTGGTCATACAGAGACTCATGGGGCCTAAAGTTGGGTATAGGATTTGGTGGGGATAGTTTGCACTAGATGAGCATCTAGATCATGTGGCAGCAAAGAGGTAATTTTATTTCTATGTGCTAGGGATTGTTTCGGGGTACATTGCCCTAGATATAGGTGGTACAAGGGTTACATTGGCATTGATTATAGTGGTGATGTAGATTTTGGATGCAGGACACCTAGTTGCATGGGGTTCTCTAATGTTAGCCAAGTTGTACTAGGACCTTCATCAAATAGTGTACTAGGGTGGTAGTTGATAGGGGAGGAGTATTGGGTTTCCTACATAGTTACAGGTATGGGCTTGGGAGCATATTACAGTGCTCAAGCCATTGGGGCACAAAGATAGGTAGCCAAAGGAGCTAGTGGCTTAAAAGCTAGGCCAAGCCATTGAAATACCACCACACAAATTCAGAAGACTACTAGAGAGTTCACATCGATGAGATAGTGATAGTGGTGTGAAGGCCACACATGGGCCTAGGACCATGGGCAGAGGAGGGAGAGCAGCTCCCATACACTATTTTCCCATGTTTTGTGTTCGAGAGGTGGGAGTACATAGTAGAGTAGTATAGGCCAAACAAGGTACTATGATAGTGTCAATGGCAACAGGTGGCATTAGGGGATCCACACTAGTATCAATGGGTCACAATCGAGCTAGTGCTAATGTACAGGCCAGCCCTACACCAAGACAAATTGTTGAGGGCATGGCTAGAGCTAGAGCCATAGTAGTGGGATTGGTTTGGGGGTTGGGAGATGAAAGCTCCACCAAGGATTACCATGATGGATGGGTGTGTTTGAGGCTAGTGGGGAGAGCACAGGGTACGAGGTCGGCAGTGGTGGTGGGTGAGCTAGCCTAACCCGCCCAACAAGGGTGGTATGTTGCTAGAGGGTTACGACAGTGAGTAGTAGCTATTGCACAGGAGGAGGAGCCTTCCTGACAGTGGAGGAGGGTTGGGGGAGAGGAGAGGAGAGCTTGGCCAGAGAGAAGATGAGAGGATGAGACATAGGAGAGAAGAGGAGAGGAGGCACAAGGGCCATAGAAGGCAGTAGGGGGAGATGCAAGGGGATTTTCTATCGAGGGAGGAGATGATGGAGTGACACGCATAGTGATGATCTAACTACTTTGTGATACATAGCAAGAGAGAGATCAGCTCCATGTAGAGTAGGATCAATTTAGACAAGAGTGGGATATAGCCCAAGGGCAAGCAGATAGGGTGGGTGTGGAGGTGAGGAGGCTACAGATGGAGTTGGGCCAGGTGGAGGGGAGGTTGGATAAAATGACTCTGGAGTGATAGGTGGTGTAGGTGAAACTAGCCACCCTCCAGTAGGAGAAAGATAGGTTGGTGGTGGAGGTGGTGACCTTATAGGCACAGGTGGTAGTGGGAGGGGATCTAGATGAGCTATGGAGACTCCAGGTAGAGATGGAAGATTTGAGGGAGAGGGTTGGGTTCTACCGGGGGAGGTAGCATGTTGTAGTCCCAGCATCACAGATTGAGCACTACAGGTGACCGACTTAGTCAAGGACAGTAGGTACCCACACAAGGATGTAGGGAGGAGGGGATAGTGGATGGAGCACTAGGGGAGAGCACACATGAGTCCCAGTGCATAGGGAAAAATTAAAGGGCAAGGTCGAGCTAGTGGTAGAGGAGGAGGGAGGAGGTAGAGAGATCTAGGACAAAGGGAGGACTTATGAGGCCACCACCTCCACCATCAGTAGCACTAGGGGTCGAGAGAGGGGCAAATGAGGAGACTAATGATGCAGAATGGATTGACCATCGATGAGCATGTCATTTTTGGGATAATGAGTATTTTGTACATATTAGCTTTTTAAGATACATGGAGATTTTGTGCGGGCTCAAACTCGTTTGTATGATATGGACATTATACACTGATGGACTATTATTATTTCATTCTTCCATTGATATATAGATATGATAATTCTTGTGAGATGTGTGTTATGGAGTATTGATGTTGTGTATACTGTTTGATATGCATTGGATAGGAAAGATGTGATGTTTTGATGATATTGTTGATGATTGGTGATGCAGGATGGATTATGTGTTGAGATTTTATGATTGTGCTGACAGTTTTTGATGCAAGATGTGATATGTTCTACAATTTTATGATTGTGCTGACAATTTTTAATGCACGATGTGCTATGTGCTACAATTTGGATATATGATGTGAGATGTTTTTGATGTGAGTTTGTTATGATGATGAGGATATGATGCAATTGATTCTAGCTATGAGTTGGCAGATGTGATGTGCTATATGTTGATAGGATTTGCTTTATGATTGTTTAGATGCAACACAAGACATATTATGATGTGATCCCAAATGATGTGATTCGCTTTATGATAGATATGATGTGAGATGTGGTGATGTTTATCCTTAATGATATGATTTATTCTTATGATATTTTAGATGTGATTTGAGATGTTTATGATGTGATCCCTAGTGATAGGATGTACTTTGTGATATGTGTTTGATGTGATTTCTATTGAAGTGTTTTACTTTATGATATATGATATGATGTGTTGTTTTATGATGATAAAAATAAACTAAAGAAGAAAAGATAAAGGAATCACCAATAAATGATTTAAACAAAAAGATTTATGATATTGAAAATGAACAATTAAGTGATAGATGTGAATGCTAGCGAAATAATGAGCCTACAATGTTAAGGTGAAGCTTTTAATGAAATGATGAACAAACATGCTAATTAATGAAAATCTAATGATACACTACAATGTATAAGATGAATCCTATTTAAAATGATGAATGTAAAATGTAATCAAATGGTGACCTTAGGATGAAATCCAATTTAAGTGTTGAACATGAAATGCTAATGAAAGGATGCCCTGATAATAAAATTTAATTTAAATGGTGAATACAAAATGTTAATGACAGGATGAACTAAGGATGAAATGAAAATAACAAGGATGAACCCTAATCTAATGATGAACTGAGGATGTTTTAAAATTTAGAAAAACAAAAGGAGGGGTTGGTAGATGTATGATATGTTAAAAATAGCTACAAGCTAGAAAGACATATATGCACCGTTATGATAAGAAAATACTATGATACTTGATGATATGATAATAGGATAAAAACTAGGATAGTATAACATAGTGGAGCCTAGGAGATACAAGATAAATTATGATGATAGAAATAGGATAACTAATGCTAGACTTATGATAATAAGCTAAGATATAAAAAAAAGTGATCATAAGAGATGCTAACTCTAAGGAGAATGATGTTAGAAAATAAGTGACCAAAAAACTTGCACGCAGGATGATAATAGAGATTAGAACTAGGATAGTGACTTTATGATAGGGATCACATCATGTTAAGGTTTGATGATTTGGAATCGAACGATCCTAATGGTGGAAAAAGTGAAAGTTCAAGGGAGATAAGTGATGTCAAGGACAAAAATACCAGGGGTGCTATAAACAAATGTGAGGTGTAGGGGAAGCTAGAGCTTGGGGTATTGTGTGAGGAAGTACCACTATGTAGTTTGAGCACTTTGTTTGATCTAGGATTGTTAGGCATCTGCCAAGGTTACAAAGAATGTCAAGGCCTTTTCCTAACATTCCATAGGACTAACTCAAACAAGTATTCAAGGATTTCCCTAGCATCACACATGATCCCTAGAGAGATCAGTGTAGGAATGATCTTGGGTGATCCACAAGCAAACGCGATTACCTAAGTGCATCATGTTTTATTGAAGGATGGAAACATGTTTGAAATATGAAAGGATAATATTAGACTGACTCTCAAGTAGAAAAAGAGTGTGATCAAAACCAATCTCCTATGTTGCCCTAGTCAAAACACACCATGATATGAAAGGATCATGGTGATCTTGAGGAGGAAACAATGAAAGATACATGGAAATGATCAACCAAAATATACAACAAAACTAAAGATTCAGAAAAGTGTGAAAAAGTAACCTTTTTCTGAAGAGACCAACTAATGAGCTACTAATGGGCTAGGGACACAAGACGTCTCCACAAGACTTGGATAGTATGTACAAGTATGACTATTCAAGGACATGGGAACTTGAGACTAGATAACAAAACATAGTAGTAGGTATATATATGATGGGGGAAAGCTCAGGATGAGGAGATAGCATTGCTATCATACATGGGTTTGTTAGGTGGGGTTATCTAAAGTGCAATTTATGTACAAGGATCAAGATATTGCTGCATTTACATGGGTATGGTACATGGGAGACAAGGGTTAGTGTAAGGATGTGATACAGAAAGTTCTATAGACTAAATATGATACATATAGTAACATACAAGGATGAAAAGTACATGATAGGATATATGAGGTAGGATAAAATAGAATACATTAGGTATGATACATGGGATGCTCTTAAATAGGAGTAAAGTGGGATGCTGCAAAGTGCAAGGTGCTGGAGCAGGATGCTATGAAGCATGGCAAGTAGTAAAACAATAAGGAACACCTTGGAAAAGTGGGGAGATGAGTGATATAATATGGAGGGATGATGTATGTGTGCATGTCTATGATAGATAATGGAAAATTTGTAGTACACTTGGTGCCTATTTTCTAGGTTTTCACCAGGGACCTATCCAAGGCACTTGAATTGCCAAGTTTTCACCATTAGACACTTTATTTTTCTTTGCCTATTTTGGATTTGCAAATTCTTCCCTTAGGCATAGAATTTATTGAGGTGAATAATGTTGGTAGGATCATGCAGGACTTCACCTTCAAGGGTAGATAGCGGATAGGCTCCTAAGCCAAAAGCTGTCATGACCACATAAGGACCAAGTCATGTGGGCTCGAACTTGCCTTTCTTTTCTCTGTTATCTTGAACCTTCATATTCTCTTTAAGGATCATGTCACCTTCCTGAAAAGTATACAGATGGACTTTCCTATTGAAATTGTACTTGAGGTGACTTTGATAGACCATGAGGTGGTCATAGGCCTATTACCTTTTTTCATCAAGTAGATCAAGCTAGGTAAGTCAAGCCACTCTATACTCTTTATCAAATATCTAACCTCATAGAGAAATCCAGAGCAATGGGAGTTCAACCTCAATAGGTAGGAATACTTCAACACCATAGACCAAGGAGTATGGAGTTGTACTAGTGGTTATATGGAATGAAGTGCAATATGCCCATAGCTTGGGATTAATTTGCAAACGCTAATGATGGTCAGAGTCATTGACAACTTTCTTGAGGATTCTAAGCAAGGTTTTATTAGTTATCTTCACCTGACCATTACCTTGTGGGAAATATAGGCTAGAAAAGTGGTGATGGATATGAAGGGAAGCGCACAGTTCCTCCATATTTAGGTTTTCAAAATTTCTCCCATGATCTATGAAAATGGTGGTTGGGATGCCAAACTGACATATGATATGATATAGGATAAATTTGGACACCTGAACTACCGTAGAAGTAAGAAGGGGAACTACTTTGACCCACTTAGTGAAATAGTCAATAGCAATGATTATCCACTTGTGCCCTTCTAGAGAAAGTGGTACAATAAAACCAACAAGATCAAACCCCCAACAGGAAAAAGGCCATGGTGGTGCAATGGGTTGCAAGTCCCATGCTAGAGCTCAGATCAAATTAGCATGTTGTTGACAAGGTAAACATCGTTACAAAAATTCACATGCATCATATTCTAGAGTAGGCCAATAGTATCTAGGCTGAAGGATCTACTTTGTTAGCACCATCCCACTCGTGTGAGCACCACAAAGTCCAATGTGTACCTCTTTGAGAACCATCATAACCTCATTTTGATCTAAACATTGAGAGAGAGTATCATGATAACCATGATGATATAGGGTTTGGGCAATGATAGTGTAACGGGAAGCTCTACAAATAAGGTTTTGGCATTGGGTTCATGTGAGGTGAGGAGATATGATACCATTTACTAGGTAAGCATGAATTTCCTAGTACCATTGAGATTGGGGACCAACCAAGATACATACCCATGTTGATTCATCATTCTCATATGCAAGTTCATGCAACTATTCAACTAAGAGTTCATATTTTGTAGCTTTACATAGCATTTCCAAGAGAGAACCAATAGTATCCATGGCATCAGTTACCTTATTATGGAGTCTAGGTACCAGTATGAACTAGATTTGAGTAAAATGCTCCTTTAATTTATCAATCAAATCTTTGTAAGGTAGTAGCTTGTCATCCTTGATCTGATATTCATTCAATTCTTGTTTGATGATAAGCTAAGAATCACCATAGACCTAAAGCTCCATGATATTCCATTCAATGGAAATTTTGAGTCCTGCAACAAGGGCCTCATACTCTACAATGTAATTGGTACACTAAAATTGTAGCTTGAAAGATTTAGGAATATAATCACCTTGAGGTGTAACCAAGAGTATGCCTGCACTAGAGCCATGAGATGTATAGGAGGCATCAAAATATAGATTCCAGAGTGATTGTTCTTCTATCAAACACAGGTGTTCATCTAGAAATTCCATGATGAGTGGGTGATCTACAACTAAGGGTGCATTTGCCAAGTGATCTATAATAGCCTAGCCTTTTATGGCCTTTCTATCAACATATTGAATGTCAAACTCACTAAGAAGCATAACCCATTTTGCCAGGCATTCAATGAGTATTGTGTGAAAGAGCATATATTTCAATGGATAAATATTTGATATTAGTTGCATAGTATGACTCAACATGTAATGGAATAGCTTCTAGGTGGAAAACACCACTGCTAAGCATGCCTTCTCCATTGGCATGTAGTTTAGCTCATAGTTGACTAATGTTTGGCTGATTTAATAAATATCTCTTTCCTTTCCTGCATCGTCAAGTTATGCTAGAAGAGCACCTAATGCCATGGAAGTAGTTGTGATGTACAATATGAGTAGGTGCCTTGCAACTAGAGGAACCAAAATACGCAGATTAGCTTTGTATTGCTTGATGAGCTTAAAATTGCATTGGCCAGCTGGGTCCCATCTGAAATTCTGATCTTTCTTAACCAGGTGAATGAAAGGTTAACACTTATCAACAAGCTGAGAAATAAACTGCTAGACTGATTGGGGTTTTCCTTGCAAGAATGAAGGTGCCTAAGTGTCTTAGGAGGAGCCATATCCATGATGGCTTTTAACTTCTTAGGTTCAATCTCGATACCATGTTGTGACACAATGAAGCCTAGGAGCTTGCTTGAAGTAACACTAAAGACACACTTCTTTGGATTCAACATGAGACAATATTCTGCTAGTTGACTGAACATTTCCTCAAGGTGAGATAAGTGATCCAAAGCATTGAGAGACTTGAATAGAATATCATCCACATAATCCTCAAGTATCTTGTGGATTAGGTCATGGAAGATGACCATCATTGCAAGTTGATAGGTTTCCCTGAAATTCTTTAACCTAAATGGCATCATGGTGTAGTAGAATGTACCCCAAGGTGTAGTAAATGTCATTTTATGTTGATCTTCTTCTGCAATATGAATCTAATTATACCCAAAGAAACCATCCATTAGTGACAAGAGTTCATGACCTATTGTGAGATCCAAAATCATGTCAATATTTGGTAGTGGAAAGTCATCTTTTGGACAAGCTTTATTAAGATACCTAAAATTGATGCAAATATTGATATCACCAGAGGGCTTGGTAATAGGTACCATGTTATAAATTCATTCAGAATAATCTATTGGTCAAACGATTTTTTTTTTTCTAGCTCTACTTTGACTAATAAAGCCACCTTGGGGTGCATTTTTTGAAGTTTATGCTTGACAAGCTTGGCCTCTGGATACACTATCATATGGTGTATGACTAGCTTGGGGTCCAACCCTAGCATGTCCTAATATGACCATGCAAAGAAGCCCACATTTTTGTGGAGAACCTCAACAAGAAGATCTACTTGTTTAGGTGGTAGAGAGGCTGCGATGTATGTGATATGTGGTATCTTTGTCAAGCTGATATTTATAGGCCAAGTTTCTTTTGTCAAAACTGAAGATATAGGAGGTTGATGCTCTAGTGGGGGGAGGATGAAATCTCCATCTTCAGATGCCTTTGAGAGATTTTCACCATTACATATGTCCTTTATTTTTGTTTCATTTTTTGAGTCACTCAATGGTACTCCAGAGGAGTTTTCACCATGGGATGTTTTTCATTTTTCTTTTTTCTTTTTTGTTTCTTTTTGAGTTTCATTTCTATGACTAGAGATTCCCCCCTCCCCGAAGTAACCTACAAGTTCTACCTTGTAGACATATGCCAATGGTGGTGGCAGCCATTTATGTGGAATTTCTACCCCCATGAATTTAAGGAGTGCATGCTCATTAGAGAACTCACCAACATGAATGACACTTGGTTGGTCCCAATCTATGAGTTTGGGGTGAGCGAAGGGGAGGTCTATGAGATTCAAGGATAATTGGCAGAGCATAGAGGCTCCAAGAATTATTTTGTCAAGGGAAATATCATTGTAAGCTTTCTTTTCAACTTCCTCAGGGATGTCTTTGACCTCAATGAGAGTTTTTTGGATGTTTGTAAAGGCATGGATTTCCATTGTAGTGCCCCCAATTGCAAGGAGTCCATAGTCCATATCCCAAGCCTTTGGTTTTTTAGCCTTGGTGTGCTTCTATAGGCTATCTCATACCTAATTCCTAGTGGCCTAAATGACCTCCTTGATAATCCCATTGCTCTATGGCAAGGTGATGTGACCAGGGATATTTCTGTTTAAACTGATCAAGAAGTGCTTCACTTTTAGGAGGTGGCTCTTTGTATAGCCATGTGTTAATGTCTAGTGTGTTTTATGCTCCATCAAGGATACCTTTGGTGACAAATGTGGTAGGGCCTAGCTAGTGGAGTCGAGAGGTGGTTTCTAGTATAGGCCCTTGATGTGTTGGGCATCCTTGAGTAGGTGGATCATGTGGTAGAGCAATGATAAAAAAAGAATATGTGAGACTATACTCACCAACACCCTAGTAGTTGATCTAAATTGTGGAAAGACTGGGGGATAAAATGGTGTCCAGATCATGGTAGGTTAGCTGTGGTAGTGCCAATTTTGATCCTAGGACAGTGATTGGTGTATGAAGCTTCAATTGCATTACAATAAGAAAAAGGTTCAAGATCTGCATGGATGGTTATCTCAGTATCATTATGTAGGAATTTGATGCACTAATGATATGTGGATGGAACAGCCTTCATGGTGTGAATCCATGGATGATCGAGGAGGATGTTATATGGAAGGTTAAGATCAACTATGTGACAGAGTGTTTCTTGAGTGGCTAGGTTGACTCTGATAGGGAGTAAGATGGTTCCTTCAATAGTACTCTCCAAATTGTCATATGTTTTTATGGCCATCACCTCATTGATGATATCTACTTCAATATATCCTGCATGTTTGATGAACTTTAGAGTACATAGGTTTAGAGATGATCCATTATCTATCATGAGACATTTAACTACAAAGTGAGAAACCATGATAGCAATGCAAAGTGGGAGGATGTGATTGGGTTTAACTGCTAGGATATTAGTGGTTTTGAAGGATAAGGCCCATGAGGCTGAAAGATGGCCAACCAAGTTATGAAACTTAGTGGCATTTATGTAAGAGGGGATGTGTGACTCACATAGAGTACTGTCAAGGATCTCTTGATAAAGTGTTCTTGTCTGTAAGAGATCTAGGATGGAAATATGGGCTGACATGTTTCCAAGGTGTTCCAAGATGTTATACTATGGCCCTAGTGAAGGTGATTCTGATGGAGATGCTCGATATTGAGGTGCTCATGCTAATGGTGGTCTAATTTTTGTAGATACAAGTGGACCAGCTATATTGAGTTACATCTGATCGGTAGCAACTACACACCAAGTGTTTGGGCCTTTGATATTTATGACATTGACCAATAGTTCAACTTTTGATATGCAACCAATTAAGCTACCATAGTCTAAGTATGTTGAGATATAATTTTGAGATGTATGTCAGTTGTCACCTTACCCAAAACATTGTTAGGTTTGTTGATAGGAGAGTTTGCAGGTGCCTTTCTTGGGTTCATGTTATGAGGAGGGAAAGAATTTTGATACATCACTAATCCTAAATTAGGTGAGGGATGTGTCCCCAATATGATCTCTTTCCAGTCAACAAGGTCTTGTACATAATCCTTAAGTTGCATGCATTTAAGGGTAGTGTGCCCTTTGACACGATGGAATTTGCAATATGTGTTATCTTTGTACCAAGATGCTTTAGATTGATTAGGCTCAAAGGGTTGCATTTGTGGATACCGAACAAGGTTATCTTTGGCTAATTTTCCAAAGATTGCACCAAGAGGTTCCCCCAATTGGGTGTATGTCCATGGTTGCCTCTCAACACGGGGTTTACTACCTGCTGACAGTGTGATAGCATTAGTTGATCACCTAGTTTAGTAGTGTAAAATGAATGCTAGATATTAAGGAAAACATTAACAAAACTAAGTAAGCAAACACTTAAGATAGGACCTATTGTTATCACCACAAAAGGAATCAAACCAAGAATGGTAGGGTCCTAATGGTATAACATCATGATGCAATGGATTTGTCCCTGATTTAAGATATGTATGCTCACAAGTTTATGCTCAATATTTAGATGGAAGGATGGAGTGAATGAAGGAAGGTTTCAAAAATGGATTCATGGAGTGATTTTGACATTATAATGGTATTTTGATAGTTTATGAGCTCTCAAAATAGTATTATAACTTTGCATGGAAGGTAGATGATTTTAGTGAAGGGAGAGGGTTCAATATATAGACCAAGGGTTGAAAGAATGGATGGTCAAGATGTCAAGATGATGAGGTAGTGAGGGAGGGTCAAGATGCACTCAAAAGGGAGCATAAGGATTGTGCTAGTTTAGCAACAATGGGGAGGTGACAACTGTCACAAAGAGAATGAATGTGAGAGGATAAGAAATGGGATGGTGAAAGGCTTGATGAGGGCAGTTGAGTATGTAAGAGTCATGTAAGAGATGTAAATGAGGATGGAAGAGGTGTAAGAGATGTGTAAGGGTCATTTATGTTGGAGGGTGAGGGGAGAAGATATTTGTTGACTTTGTCTTAGGTTAGCAAGTCTTAACCCATGTTTATGATTATGCACATTATTAGAAGAGGATTTAGGATTAGCTTAGAAGGGAGGTTAAGGGTGAGTGATTTAGCTTTGATGGGATGGGTTAGTTAGGTGGTTAAATGAGTTTAGTATGGGTGAATGGGTTGGATTAGGGGTTAGGATAGGGTTTAGGGAGGCTTTTAAGATTTTTGATATTTTATTAAATGATTTATTCAATAAAATGGGAGTATGGAATTAAATTGAATTGATTTGATGATTTATTCAATTTAATAAGGGAAGAGAGATTTAATTGATAAATTGATTTTGGGTGATCATTTGATTTTATCAATTGGACTATAGTTAATTAAATAAATTAATTAACTAAGGGATGATGATTAATTAATTAAATAGTAAATATTCAATCAATAATGTCTTAGGAGATGACTAAATATGATTACTTATTGATGTAATCAAATTTAGGTGTCTACATTTTGCCCCTCTTTGACATAGTGTTAAAACAACATTATTTTAGAAAAGTTCAAATATAAATGATGTGAAGAAGACTTTTTGAAGCAACACAATTGCCCCAATCTCAATTAAAAAGAGAGAATAGATTATATGATGCCCCCTCAAAAAGGCAACAGGCAAAGAAAAAGTGGCACGATGACATCTTCACAAAAAAGTAGGAAGCTAACAAGGGCCCAGGAGGCACGGAAGAGGGAAAAATAGACAAAAGAAGATGAAAGGGAAAAACTAGATTGCTAGATGACCTATAAGGGTAGCTAGGGCACCTGGGGGTCTTATAACTGGCTAAAAGTTAGCTAGGAGAGGTCATTTTCATTCAGATTGAGGAGAAGATATTGTTGGTTAGGAGCTCTACATTGGAGATTACGATGGAAAGTATTGGGTGACTACATCATCGAGCGAACATAGTGCAATGAGTACGAGTACAAGGGACACCTGATCAATCATTAGGGTCTAAAACATCTTTGTAATTTTTTTGTATGTATTTTTTAGTGCATTCCTGTGAAAGTGGAAATGCAATCCCGCGGGCATGGGTTTGGTAGGAAAGTGAGCAAGATCAGCGGGATCACAATCCCATGAAAGTAGTGTCATCCATTTTTTTTGGGGGGTTCAAACAGTTTTTTTGCGAGAGAGCAATCTTGCAATGGGAGATTATGTGGGAATGGGGTTAGGTTGGTGGGATCGCGTCCCTGCCAAAAGGAATGCAAGTTAAGTCGCAAGAATGCGAGCCCATGATCAAAGGGTTATCAAAGTGAGAAAGTGGAAATGGGGGTAAAGTGTGAAAACATGATCCCATGGGATCAAGGATTAGTGAGATCACCAGGTGTAGGTACTGCAGGAATGCGCTAGCAAGGTCAGGGTTAAAAGATCAAGGGGTTTGGCCAATGTCAACATTGCAATCTCGCCAGAAGATATATCTGTAGAATGTGAGATTTTTATGCTATGAGAAAGCTAGCCACAGGATAGCTAGTCAGTTTTTGAATAAGATAAGATCCAAGCAAGGATCCTTCCTAAATATATTTCTATGAGAACATGATTTTTTAGGCTTCACGGGAACGTGTTTTCACAAGAATGAGGGTTTAGCTAAAAAATGCAAAAAAAGCTAGGGTTGAGGAAAGGGAGGGTGGGAGGATAAAAAAGTAAGATATAAAACTAATGTTTTGATTGGTTTTGGTGGTGTGTAGTGGTCATTGGATGCATTAGTGTCACAGGAGCAATGAGTAGTAGTGTTGCATGCTAGAGAGGCACTGATGCCAACTGACTAGGCATTGATCGAGGCGAGTAGATTGGGCTGCCTGGTGAGGTTGCCCCATACCTAGACAGACATGCCAATGGTCATAGGATTGTATGAGAGATGGTATAGTGAGACAACGACTTTCCACTTATCGACTGGGAAGATGACTATGACATTGGAGGATGTCTATCACATATTCAGACTATTAGTATGGGGGATGCTAGAAATGGTGACCAAAGAGATAACAACATAGGTGGCCATACAAAGACTAATGGGGCCTAGAGTCAAGTACAAGATCTAGCAGGGATAGTTTGCACTAGATGAGCATCTGGATCATGTGGTAGTAGAGAGGAAAATTTATTTCTATGTGCTAGGGCTGGTTTTGGGTTACTTTACCCCTGATACTAGCTCCACTAGGGAGTACCATGATGCATGGGTGCGTCTGAGACTGGTGGGGAGAGCATAGCATACAAGGTCGACAGTGGTGGTGGGTGAGCTAGCTTGAGCAGCCCGACAGGGGCAGTATATTGCTAGAGGGTTGCAGCAATGGACAATAGCTATTGCACAAGATGAGGAGCCTACCTGACAAAGGAGGAGGTTGGGGGGGGAGGAGAGGAGAGCTTGACTAGAGAGAAGAGGAGAGTACAAGGTAGAGGAGATGAGAGGAGACTAGGCATAGGGGCCATAGAGGGTAGCAAGGTGAGATGTAGGGGGATCGTCTATCGAGGGAGGAGATGACATAGTTGTAGCCCGGTATGCCTCACTAGAGCAAGCACACACACTGATGAGCTAGCTACTTCATGATACACAGTAAGAGAGAGAGAGAGAGAGAGAGAGAGAGAGAGAGAGAGAGAGAGAGAGAGAGAGAGAGAGAGAGAGAGAGAGATTAGCTCTGTGTAGAGCAAGATCAGTTTAGATAGGATCAGGATATAGCCTAGGGGCAAGCAAACAAGGTAGGTGTGGAGATGGGGAGGCTATAGATGGAGGTGGGTTGGGTGGAGGGGAGGTTTGATTCCATGACTCTAGAGTGGTAGGTGGTGTAGGTGAGACTAGATACCCTCTAGTAAGAGTGAGATAGGCTGGTGGTGGAGGTGGCGACCTTACAGGCGCAGGTGATAGTGGAAGGGGGTCTGGATGAGCTAGGGAGACTCTAGGTGGAGATGGAGAATTTGAGGGAGTGGGTTGGATTCTACCACAGGAGGTATGATGCCATAGTGTCAGCATCATAGATTAAGCACTATAGGTGACTAACTCAGTTAGGGATAGTAGGTACCCACATAGGGATGTAGGGAGGAGGGGATAGTGGATGGAGCATTGGGGGGAGAGTACAGGCGGGTCCTAGCACATAGGGCACAATCAAAGGGTGGGGTCAAGCTAGTGGCAAGGGAGGAGGGAGGAAGCAAAGAGCTTTGAGATAGGGGGAGGAGTGATGAAGCCACCATCTCTACCACCACCACCACTAGGGGTTGAGAGAGGGGTAGAGGAGGAGACCATTGACATGGAGATGATGGATTGACCATCGATGAGTAGGTCATTTTGGGATACTAAGCATTTTGTACATATCAACTTTTTGAGATATATGGAGATTTTGTGTGGGCTCAGACCCATTTGTATGATATGGAAATTGTACACTAATGGATTGTTATTCTTTCATTCTTTCATTGATATATAGATCTAATGATTCTGGTGAGATATGTGTTATGGACTGATGTTATTATGTATAGTATTTGATATGTGTTGGATAGGCAGGATGTGATGTTTTGATGATATTGTTGATGATTGGTGATGTAGGATGGATTATGTGTTGAGATTTTATGATTGTGCTGACAGTTTTTGATGCAAGATGTGATATGTGCTATGATTTGGATATATAATGTTAGATGTTTTTTATATGAGTATGTTATGATGATGAGGATATGATGTGATTGATTCTAGTTATGAGTTTGCAGATGTGATGTGGTATATGTTGATAGGATTTTCTTTATGATTGTTTAGATGCCATGTAAGAAATTTTATGATGTGATCCTGAATGATGTGATTTTCTTTATGATAGATATGATGTGAGATGAGGTGATGTTTATCCTTAATGATATGATTTATTCTTATGATATTTTAGATGTGATGTGAGATGTTTATGATGTGATCCCAGTGATAGATTGTACTTTGTGATATACATTTGATGTGATTTCTGTTGATGTCTTTTACTTTATGATATACGATGTGATGTGTTGTTTTATGATGATAAAAATAAACTAAATGAGAAAAGATAAAGGACTTACCAATAAATGATAGATGTGAATGCTAGCGAAATAATGAGCCTACAATGTTAATGTGAAGCTTTTAATGAAATGATGAATGAACATGCTAATTAATGAAAATCTAATGATACACTACAATGTATAAAATGAATCCTATTTAAAATGATGAACGTCAAATGTAATCAAATGGTGACCTTAGGATGAAATCCAATTTAAATGTTGAACATGAATGGGTAATGAAAGGATGCCCTGATAATGAAATTTATCATAGATAGTGGGACCCAAGCTTGATATAGAAGATCATGGAGAGACTAGTGTAACAAGATCTAAATCCAAAATACTCATGTTAGAAAGATATTTTAGAAGGCACCATTCACCCAATCAAATCATTGGAGACAAGTTAGCTGGTACAATAACAAGAAAAAAATTGAAAGGTACACGTTTTCTTACTAAATTTAAACCTAGATTAGTAAAAGATGCTTTGGATAATGAGATTTGGATTGAAGTTATGAATGAAGACATAGAAAAAATAGAGAGAAATGAGGTTTGGACTATTGTTTCTAGACCCAAGGATAAAAATGTAATTGGCACAAAGTGGGTTCTAAAAAATAAGTCGAATGAAGATGGAGAATTTTCTAGAAATAAAGCAAGGTTAGTATGCAAAGGTTATTCTCAAGAAGACGGTATTGATTATGTTGAAAATTTTCTCCTATTGCAATATTAGAATGTGTTAGAACTTTACTTGCTTATTTTTCACATAGAGGATTTAAATTTTATCAAATGGATGTATAATCTACATTCTTGAATGGAATTCTTGAAGAGGAAGTTTACATAGAACAAATTGAAGGTTTTGTGGATCCTAGCAAAAAGGATATGGTATGTAAATTACACAAAGAATTGTATGGTATCAAGAAAGCACGCAGAGCTTGGTATGAAAGACTTCATAACTATTTGATAAAGATTGCTTTTCAAAGAAAAAATGATAACAATAGCCTGTATATCAAAGAAGCACTAGAAAAGAATATTGTGTTGGTAAAAATCTTTGTGGATGAAACATCATTTAATGCAAATTATGACTTATGCAAAGATTTTTCATAATAGGTGAGTAGAGAATTTGAGATGTCCATATTTGGAGAGATAAAATTATTTGTTGGATTATAGATTCAATAGAAGAAAGATGGTATCTACATTACTCAAACCAAATATATCAAAGAGATACTATGGAAGTTTGGAATGGAGGATTCAAGACTAGTTGGAACACCTATTTCTACTAGACATAAGCTTTCCAAAAATGATGATTCCAAGGAGGTATATTAGACTACATATAGATCAATGATTGGGAAATTGCAATATGTAGTGCATACAAGGCTTGAAATTGCATTAGTAGTTGGTATGTTGGCAAGATTCTTAGCAAATCCTAAAGAAAAAAATATGATGGAAATCAAGAGAATCATGAGGTATCTGAAAGGTACTAAAGACTATGTATTATGGTAGAAAAAAGGAGGCAATTTGAATTCAAAAGCATTCACATATGTTGATTGGGTAGGAACTATTGATTATAGGAAGAGCACCAATGGTAGAGCATTTTTTCTTGGTAAAAGACTAGTGTCTTAGACAAGTTTGAATTCAAAAGCATTCACAAATGTTGATTGGGTAGGAACTGTTGATTATGGGAAGAGCACCAATGGTGGAGCATTCTTTCTTGGTAAAAGACTAGTGTCTTGGACAAGTAAAAGAAGAATTGAATTTTTTGGTATATGGCAGAAGTAGAATATGTGGCAGCAGTAGTTAATTTCTCCAAAAAAATTTGGTTCAAGCAAATGTTGGCAATTATGAAGGTAGAAATCAAGGATCTAGTGGTTATCTTCTGTGATAATACTAGTGCAATTAATATATCAAAGAATCCTATGATGCATAACAAGACCAAACACATTGCAATAAAACATCATTTTCTAAGAGAATTGATGCAAGATAAAGAGGTAAGATCAGATTATGTGAATACCAAAGAACAAATTGTAGACATATTCACCAAGCCATTACCTAAGGATGTTATTTTGTATCTAAGAGGTAAGTTTAAAGTTATTCCCCTATTTGAAGCTTGCTAAAATCAATTTTAGTGATGAATCAACCAGAGCATGTTGAAGATTAGACAGTTGATGCAGTATTGAAAAGGGCATATTGCATATGAATTAGCAAATTAGGTACTTTAATATTCATTTAATATTGTCTATGTCATGAGATGTTAAAGAAGGAGAGTTTGTTGTCATATCTCATAGAAATTTTATAAAGAGGGAGAATATATATTTCACAAAATTTTTATAAAGAAGAATAATTTATAGAGATGTCAAAGAGGAAGAACTTAGTCTGATATCAAAGAGATAGAGTTTGTTGATAGAGGGAGAAACTAAAGGTAGAGGGATATCATACTTATAAAAGGAGTTCTTAAAGATGGGAATTAGAATGAAACTAAGGATAGTTTGCTTAATTTATTTTTCTTCAAAAAATTCATTGTATTATGACATGTGGTGTTGCCATCAATGACAAAGAGGGAGATTGTTGAAAACAATTGGTTAATTGTGTATTGTCTTTGATGTTATACAAAATTCCATAGCTTTTCTAGTCAATGTCAACCAAGTTCACTGAGGCATCAAAGAGAAGTTTGCAGAAGTTGAGTGTTATCTGAGCTCACTTGGTTAATAAAGGAAAAATTAGATGGAACTACTATTAGGCAAGCTCACTTAGTTACCAAAGGAAATTTATGAAGATGTGGTATTAATAAATTTTACTTGTTTAACATAGGAAAATCATTTATGAGTTAGTGTCTACCAAGCAGAGTCTACTAACAAACAATTTTCTTGTTTTGACATATTGACTTTATTGGATTTGTTTGTTGGTTCTAACTGACTGAGGAGATGAATATTAATTATTCTAAGTTGTATTCAAGCTGACTTGACAATGTGTAAGGTATAAATAAAAGGTCAAGTTCAGCATTGGATGTGTGCAAGTTAATAAAAGAATAGAATATGCTTAGAGGAAGTGAATTAGAAGGATAAGCAGAATATCCTTATGGAGCTACAAAGTTACTTTCAATCAAGAAGAATCAAGAATACAAGCTACAATTGAGATCTATAATTAGCAATTCAGTTGCATCAAAAATTAGGTCATCTCATTGTTATCCTCTAACCATTGTAGCAATGATCAAAATCTCTTGACAAAGTTGGCTTAATAGCTATTTGTAAATCCTCTAACAAGGTGGTATTTCTAGATTGAATTATCTAAATACCTCTAAGAATACCACTCCTAGCAAGGTGATTAAATCCTCTAACAGGGTCACACCTAATAGTATTTTGTAACCTTTAATAGGGTTAGCTCCTAATAGGAATCACTTCAAAAGAGTGAAAATTAGTAACTAGGATTAATTGGTGGTTTTTCCCAATTGAGGTATCCATGTAAAATCTTGATGTCACTTGTCTTCATGCTATTCCTTTTATGTGTATGTAATTACGTAAAGTAATGTTAATCACATAAAATATCTTAAGATTTTCATGTTATACATTTGCCAAGTTATAGTAGATTTTTAGTATTAACTAAGTGCCTATGTGTTTATCAAGCATCAATATTTTTAGTGAAGTTTATGTTATTTACTAACTTCTAAGGGATCTAGGATTTATTTTAATGGCAACCAATTCATCCCTCCCCTCTTAGTTACATCTCTTAATTTTCCAACAATTTGCATGATGAAGATCAACCATCCATTTGTTTGGAGAGGAGTGGGTAGATCAATGGTCTACATGTTCATGCAAAACATTAGTAGTTGTATGGTGATGTAGTGAGATGCTTCAACATGTCCTACACACCTAGAGGGTGTTGAATTTTAAAAGGGACTGACATAGTCACTTTTTTGGCATGCTATTGGTTGAAATTAGGTCCCAAGAGCTTAGTAGGATAGTCAATGAAGGTCAAAAGAGTTTGTAGTTGTCTGATTTAGACATGAAGCATAATCAATGGGTGATTTTCAAACTTTAAGTATAGAGCCCAAGGGGTGAGTTTTTCAGTATTACAAATAGATAGCTAATTCACACAAGCTCGCAATGAATGCTAAGAGAACATATTTTAAAGGAATATCACCTCACACAGTTGTCACCAAATTGTGAAGGAGAAATTGTAGAGCTTGATGATTTTTAGAATTGGACTTGAAGTGCTTGGAGAATTACATTTTAAACATGTAAGTGGCATAAAATCCCTTACATTTTTCAAGTTGATGATTGTAATTACTTGGTTTTATTTATTG
Source organism: Cupressus sempervirens (assembly GCA_028749045.1). Lineage (NCBI taxonomy): Eukaryota > Viridiplantae > Streptophyta > Pinopsida > Cupressales > Cupressaceae > Cupressus > Cupressus sempervirens. Next base: position 310,301,326 of record CM053790.1, on the reverse strand, counting down.
ATATAAATTGCAAGCCCTAGTTAGTATTTCTCAAACCCTTGAAAAATCCCTAATTGAAGGAACTATATTACCCTTAGAAGATGCCTTGAAAAAGTATTTAGGAAAATTCAACTATGAAGATAGAAGGCTCCAAGATGATTTCAAAAAAAAATTACCTCTATCAAAGGAGGGCAAATAAGCTATCAAAGGTTGGAAAACATTGAAAATTTTAGTATACCCAAGTTTGAAGGATACGTATGGAAATTTATGTGAGAAAAACATATCTAAGAAGGGCTTATAAATATTCAAATGGTGGTATGGAAAAGATAATGTAAGAGTCCCACTTAGTAATGTGTGGCAATATGACAGGCAAATTGGTGATGCCTACTATCTGCCCAAATGTTGACCTATCATTAGCATTGGTAGATAGATATGATCCTCCATCTAATGAAAGTAGGGATACAAAGGGAGCCATCTTGCTAAGAACAATTTTTGACTCAATCAAAAAAGCCTTTGGTCTTCACCCTACTAAAGATATAACTAATTTCATAGATTTCTATATATTTTAAGAGGTTCTATATAGGGTTGGAAAGGATGTGAAATAGAATATGATAAAAAAAATTCTAAAAGAAGTGGATGGATTCAAATAGTCTTCCTTGTTCATTTCATACATAATAGGAAATTATGAACACTAAAATGATATTTTGTTCAACACCCACACTACTCTATACCAAGTGTTAGGATTGGAAAATAGAAGAAAATTTAGCAAGACAATAATGTGGATGTCCTTGGGAATACAAAAGTATGGATACCTTATGATTTATGATTTTCCAAGGTATTTAGAGAGAAACATTAATCGGGGATTGACAATTTTTAAAAAGGGACAATCTATTGATTATAAATGGTATTCATTGTTGATTCATATGCTCTTTTTTCATAATAAAGATTATTTTATGAAAGAGATAGACTTATAATTTCAAAGGGATGGGGAGAAACTACCTATTCATCTGTACTCCACCATTTTGTCAATGGATTGGGAAGGCTCATGTTTTCTATTATTTGAAAACCACTTTGCAAATATTTTGAGGAGAATAATTTTATAGGTAATTGATAGATTTCCTAGCCCTTAAAATTTTTCTTGAGGCCTATTGACTCTAATTTTTTACCAAATATGGGTCATCAATGGGGAGACATTTCTTTTTATCCCTTTACCATGTCAACAAAGTGTTTGGTTTTCCTAGAATTCCTTTTGTGCTTCCAAAATATGTTTTATTAAGAATTGGTTTCTTGGAGATCTTGAGTCAGATTGCAATGTTGCAAGATACTAATTTACCTCAAGGAAAAAAGGGTACATTCTTCAAAGACCTAAAAAAATTTCACCACTTTTCTATCATGAAAGTTTGAAGGAATAATTTGATTCAATTATTGAGACATTTCAATATAAGTGTAAGTTCTAAAAGGATGAATGACATTGAGGGTTTTTATGAGAGATTGATGTGTAAGATCAACAAGGCACAAAGGGGAAAACATTATTTTGACTAACTTGAGGACATCATAAGTAATGAAGAGGAAGCTATAATGCCAAATAATCAAGAGAGAAGATTGGGAGAAAAGCCTATAGACCCTAAGATAGTTTAAATCCTAGATACGAAAGCAATAATGCCAAATGATCTAGAGAGAATATCCCCATGACCTAAATCCCCCAAACCACCTCCTATAGTTACTCCATGTGAAGAATAATATGAATACGTACATAAAGAGAAAGAGGAAGAGATTCATAAAGAGGAACCTCTATTAGGAGAATTAAATTTTCCTTATGGTCATGATGATGATGAAGAAGAAGAGGAGTATATATGTTCCTAAATGTTATTGGAGAAGAGCTCTAAGTTCCTAGGGTGTTATTTTTAGACACTACCATTTAGGAGATAAAGGGGTTGTTTCCAAGAGAGCTTAGAACAGAGTCCTATAAGTTGATGTCTCTGATGATGAGTTTTTCAAAGCAATCCCCTTCAAACAATTGTTATGGCAGCATTTCAAGGAGGATTGTCATAAGACTATAAGGGAAAAGAGGAGACAAAATCTAGATTATGATATTGGGAAATAGGTAGAGAGAGAAATGATGATAAAATTTGATGCCATCACTCTAGACAAAGGAATAAAGCTTATAAATGAATCTTGGATATAGTTATTGCTCAACCTAAACATAGAAAATTTCATTTATTTTGATTCTATCATGAAAGACATGAGATTCAAGAAGCCCAAAAAAGGAGCATAAATGTCTACTTATAGTATGTACTACAATGAAGACTTAATTGTGATGGTCACTTGGCCTTTTTCTTCTCCCCATCTAGGTCAGACTAGTGGTGAAGATAATGGAATCAAGAGTAATGTGGTTTTATACAAGGTTGAAGATGCTAATGTTACCCAATCCACCATAAAATTAAAAGAACACATGACATATGTTCATAGCATTGTAGGAGAAGCTAAAAATAAATATGAACAACTACAAGGTAAGAACAATCATGTTTATGCCTCATATGAACAAAAAAATAAGTTGAATGATGACTTGCAAGACAAGATATATTCATTGGAAAAGAGAACTACATAATAAGAAACAAAAATAGCATCTAGTAAGGAGGCTACTACTTTAGGATAGTTTACAATGGTTCCTTTTGCTGCAACAAATTTGTTAGTACCTCCTACGCCAACTTCATCAAAAAAGGTGAAGGTTGATGATGTGTTAATTAAGGAGGTCATAGACCTTTAGATGTAATTAGAAAGAAAGAAAAGTGACTCTAATTATAATAAGCAAGGATAGTTATGATTGCACTTATGGTTTTTTTTTGAAAGAATTAACTCACAAGTTGTTTAGAATTCATGAAGTTTGTAAAATTCTCTATTTAGCCTTTAGCAAAATGGAATTTTTTAGCAAACTAGTAAAACCTACATATGAGAAATGGATTAGGAGTTTGGAAAAGATAAGGAAAATTGAGCTTTGTGTGAGAGTTGATCTTGGTCCTCATCCCAATGCTATGGCTACTATGAAATTAGTTAAAACTCTGAAGAATTTTTTAGTTTTACAAGAGGTAATTGACAATAAAATGATGGAGCTAAAGGACCATATGGAAAGTTTTGAAGACACTTTGGTCCCACCAATTTTGAATAATAACAAAAACATAAAATATTTTACTAACTAGAGGGCTAAGGCCATAACTAAAATGAATATTTTAGTTAAGAAGATAGCGAAAGATGTGAACATGTCCTTGTTTCAAGAATTCATGACCAAACTAATTAATTCACAAGAATCCTATGAAAATTTTGAAAAAGAAGTTACCCAAGCCATAGTTAAATATAGTCCCTACAAATAGGTGGCAGATCAAATCTTTGGACATACATGGCTATCAAATGATGAGTGGGAGAAGAAGTACATACCATCAAATCTAGAAGATTTCCCACCAACAAACCAATAGCATGAGGATATCTAGAGAAAAGAGAAAATGTCAAGAAAGGGATAGGGGATCATGTGACTTCTTAACTGTCATGTCAACTTGTTACGAGGTTATTCTTGTTGTAAGTATTTTTTTAAAGTTGATGTTTCATACCATATAGTGACATGTATAGAAATCTCTATGTCTGAAGCTTGTTGTAACTCACCCTATATAAGTGACTTCCCAAAGCTAGAAAAGGGTCCAAATTTTCATTTATTGGAATGAATGTGTATTATAATGCTTTGAGTAAGTCAAGAACTATATAGTTCTGTGTTCCAAGAATGTCATTAATAGAAGTTCAAGAGATAATTTCTTGAATCTACCTAAGTCTTCTTATGAATTGAGACAAAAAATTGTATATTTTCAATGGAGATAATAAAAATAAATTTATTGGTTGGTTACTTGATCTAGATCTTGTCTCTTCTTTCATTACTTTGAATTTTTCTAAAATTTGGTGACAAAGTCAGTTAAATTTCATTTATATTTCATTTTGAGTTATATCTTGATTCATATTTTGTTGATAATCTAATGGATTATGTAAATGCTTAATACGAGTTAAAAGGAAATTGAGAGTTTCTAGAAGAAGATTTGATAAGAAATGAGATATAGATTAAGTATGGTTTTCCTTTTCACCAAGTGATAGGATATATCGGATGCATGTGTCAAGTTTTTGTGAGAAGTATCCCAAATGGATAAAACACTGATCATATTTTAAGACTTGATGAATTGTGGAGGAATTATCTATTACAAAATTTATTAATCAATATTTTAAATTATAGTATTATAGGTTTAAAGAGTAAGCCTACACTTGATTCAATATTTTAAAGGTAAGGAGGATTATCCATCTCTTATTCCCTTTTTAATTGTGTGAATTAGAAGAATTAAAGGCATTTATCTGCTAAATGGGAATTTATGTTGCACAGTGTTAGTGCAAAGAAAATCATAAATTCTTAGGCATACTTGCCTAAATTTTGTAGAGTTCAAAGTGAAGAGGACTTAAGAAGTCTTACTAGTTGGTCCTATTTATTTACTTTTGGGAGACCCTTTATGGCTCTTTTCACTAACTCCTAGGTTTTCCTTTGTATTTTCAAAAGGTATTTTAAATCCTATAAAATTGGGAGAAAACAAAATAGTGACTCTACTGGGGAGACGCATGACATGGGTTTTATTTCAAAAGGTGATATGTTATTTTTCAAAGTAAGTGTCTTGTCCTTGTGATAGAGTATATTCTTTAGTGTAGAAAAGGTCACCAACTTCTAGCTCCTTTATGTTTAGAGAATTTCTTCTCCCAAAAAGTATCATGATAGTGAATTATATTTTCTATTGGGTCTGTTGGGACTCAACATTAAAGCCCCAATTTTGAGTACCATTGAGAAAATCAAACCCTATAAGTCCTTTTGATGCATATGTACCTGGTTGTACCTATGAGGCCTAAGAGGTGTTTAATGTTTCTAACACCTTGCCTACAATTTATCGATGTGTTTCATGATGATAAACTATTATTCTGAGTCATTCTGTGAAGTGCCATTTTGAGCAATTTCTAAATCTGCATTTTTTCCCAAAGTGTCAAACAGGGACGAGAGCCCTTGTTTGCAATTGAATATCTTGCACCTAGTAATGTTTCATAACTCACCACTTTGGGAGTATTTATTTTCCATACAAGAGAAACTATGTTTTATATTTCAAGTCATTTCAAATCCATTTGACTAGGTTTTGAATCTCTCAAAGTTGGTCATTTATTGTTGTCATAATGATGTGATTTCTTTTCAATTCTAGGTCATTTTTGACTTGTCATAACTTTGACCCAGTTAACCCAAATGAGATAATTATTTGTGTGTTTCATTTTAGAGGTTAGAGACTTACTATGTTTCAATTTTGATCTTATGCCAAATCTATTTGATAAGTTTTTGAATGTGATTCCAAATGCAATTTATGATGGTTTACTAGTGTCAAGAAAGGCAGATTGGTTGGTACCCCTATTCGTGATGTCATATCTGTAAATCTGTGATACGAGAATCAAATGGTTTGTACCACTATGTTCTCCTCTAAAAATACTTCAACTTTGCCAATTTTTAAATCTTGACAAATCTGTCTACACACTTTCCCATGTCCATTCCATTTGCAAAAAATGCTTTTCTGCCATTGTTTCCAAGATACAAATTTTGAGTAGCTCATTTTGACTATTCGCCAAATGCATCTTGTTATTCTTCATCAGCCCAAATCACAGATGTATAATCTCCTCATGATAGTGAACCAATGCCCCAGTTTTTGTGCCCCCAAGTGTTAGTTTGCCTTGTTTTTAAAGCTGAAACAAAATGTGATTTATTATTTTCTGACATTTTTATTTACAAGCAGTTCTGAAAGGGTAACTTCGATAGTCAATATCTTTTCACTAAGAACTCATCATGAGACAAAATTTGATAGAGTAAGAGATTGTGGAATAAAGAATTAGTTTGTATGGTTTCAGAGCCTGGTTACATGTTTGGGTCAGTTTTTAAAGCTGGTCAAAGGACCTCCTGGCACAAAGTTGACAGTTCATGGATAAGATGTCAAATGAGTTATAAATGGATTGCTTAGTGGTCAAACCTGATTCTAATTAGTATGACAGGTTCAATGGATCAATTTTGAACATCAACTATTCGAAAACAAAACAAAAAATAGCCAAACCCACTTTGGGGCCCGGCTAGTTCCATCAAATTGATAAGCTATTGGGAAGTGAAATTTTTTCAAAGATGTTTTAATGATTATGATCATTAAATTTTTGTGATAGGAAAGTGGATAAAATGGATCAAACTATTTAAAGTAAAAAGAAGAAAAATGACTCGCAAAAGTTTTGATAAAAACAAATTTGAATGAGGCAAAAGGCTACAGTCTATGGAAAAATTACAGAGCTTCAAAAATAATCTTAACATGAAATCTTAATAGGCTATTACATTGAGATTTTGTCTTGTTGTGAATGTAGGGACCAATTGCTTATGTTAAAGGGTATTGTAATGAATTACAATTCTATTTTCCAAAGCTCTCAACTTAAGGCAAGTTGGAGTATGCATGTTTGGAAGATGGTTGGTTATAGTGAGTGGGAGCCTAAATGCTTGATTCTATATGAGAAAAGATCAGCTACAACTTTAAACTGAATGGGATTAAAATTTTACAAATACAAGACATATTATCTAGATCATTTTTTCATTAATTGATGGCTTTATAGTGAAAAGATGAAAGAGAAACTAGAGGAAACCAACAAGAATGAATGGCCAGTTAACAAGATAGCCTAATCACTAGAAATCAATTATTTTTTGATTAAATGTGAATCACTATCCAATTTTGAAGGAACAAAACTATCAGAGAGTTTGCGTGATAGGGATATCATCAAACTTGGTTACATACTTGGTTGGGAAGTTACATCTCTTCTTTTAACTAAATCTATTTGAAGACAAGCTAAATACTCCTCTATTTTATTTTAAAGATTTGGTTTACTAGCCATGTTGACCACGCTACTGAGTATGCAACCTCCACTATGCAAGGAAAATCATGAGTTTTGTATTCAAGTGAGTGGAAAAATGATGGGATTTCTCTATGCCTCCCTTTGCATAACTACTTTTGGTGTAGGAGGGATGAAATCAAACATTTCAGGATTGGGGTCAGACTAGTTTGACAATGAGAACCCAAAGGAGGCACCACGGGTCAAAGATAAAGAAGCCTTTCTCAAGGCATACATAACCATGGTTGGAAAGGATTGAGGGATACACATTCAATGAAGATATGGTAAATTGAATTAGCTAGAAGAAGTAGCTATGAATGGCATGAATAGTGATTGAAAGCCTTTGAAGGCTACTACCTCCCACAACCTTCTCCTGCCATGAAATGGAATAAAAGCTATTTTTTGACATAAATATAGAGGACATGTTAAAGTGTTTCTACTACTTATAAAGTAGAAACCACATTACAAATAAGGCCTAACATAAATGTGAAGAGGAGGCGCCTATGCTCACTTGATAAAACTCAACACTTCATCTGAATGATACATTTTACAAACTTGCAAGGAATTATGTCCACGTCAGATTTCATCCTCTTTTTCACACCTCATCAACTGACATAATTGTGGGTAAACAAACTCCATGAGTATCCATGACATCTTTAAGATTAATGATGTTAGTTTGGAAAGGGAATTAAAGAAACCACCCTAGAAAATTGCCTACATATGGACCTCCTCGAACAATTTTTTAAATAGATGGTTTTATTTTCATATAGCAAATCCATAGTCCACATTAAATCACTTGATTTATGTTTCTCCATGCTACCATCCTAGTTTTAATGACTCTAAAAGGCTTCATCAAAACCATAATAATAGAGAAACTAGTTGCTTTAGAATTTTCTAAAGCCACCGAGTGAAGAAGAGATGAGATTTTTAAACTATGGATGTTGTACAGAAAGTAGTTTCAAAAAAATTTATCCCACATTGCCTATGATTAGGCTTTCCTATGTATTTAAATACCCCAACACTCAATAACTAAGTGTCTCAAAGACGTAAAGGCTTTTGAAGCCTCAACCATGCATGTGGATTCCAGTCAGAGGAAAGAAGAGTAATGTTTTGACCAAACACGCATGCCAGAGAGATGCTAACATACTGAAATGACATGAAACCTAAGAGTGAATCTTGAAGTGACACATGGTAGTTGACTAAACTTGATCTAATGCACTAGATGGTGACACATGGTGGATCTAATGGTGGTCACTATGTCACCAAAGGAAAGATGCTCAAACATTAAGTATGCTACAGAGTGACCAGCTGAGGTGGCACTAATAATGTGGAAATTGGTTGAGGTGGTGATGATTTGGCACTATGATGTGGCAAGCTGAGGTGGACCATTCACTAGATGATGAGGTGGTGAAAGGGGACACATGTCACATGGTTGCTATGTCATGATGACATGCCACAATGCTGACTCATTATGTGACATAATGACCAGTGATGTGGCATCCACATGGCAGATGTGTTAGAAAACATCTGGCCAATCAGGAATTAACATGTAGCAGGGTTGGTTAAACATCTTTTCAACGAATGAAATTTGAGAGGAAAATTTAAGGTGGCAAAAATTTATTTTTTATTTCTTCTCAAAAATCAGGTGCATGTTCATTTTTAAATAAATTTTTCATTATTCTATAGTTTTTAACTTTAGAAAAAGTAAAAAAAATTGCAATAATGCTATGAAACACATAGTTGGAGCTTGAAAATTCCAATGGCTATTAAAGGGGCAATTTTTGTCCAAAATATGCACTCCAATATACTATTGGAACTAGGAGGAGATGAATTTTCCAAATATGGACTTAGATTTTGCACAAATGTTCAGTGGTTCACTCTATAAGTAGATTTTTATTTTTGGGGCATTCTCAACAGAATGGGTAGATTTCATCATAAGCATCAAAATTGGTTAGGGGGAAGATGTAAAAGCTTGTTGAAGCTTGAATGTGGAGAAAAGTGATTCTAATAAGTTTATTTTGCCTCTAGATATCATTTAACTATTTTTTTGCTTTTGCCTTAATTTCAAATCTAGCATCAAAATCAGTTATCCTTTCCATCAAATATCTTAGATATTTTATGCTTTTGGAGGCCAAATGATAGAGGATTTGAGATGCAATTACAAAGAGAGAGTATAAAGATGTTTTGCATCTACAAATGGAGTTTTTCCAAGTTGACACATGTCAACCAGAGAACAGATCCAAGAATTCATCCTCTTCTATATCTTTCTTTCTCTCATTCATCGTAAGGGTTCCAATTTTTCACTGTGAGACCATTGTAGGTTGGAAAGAGATTGGAAGGTTTAGGAGTTGGAAATTGGAGCAAAAATGGTTTCTAGAATTGATGAAATCTAAATGGATAGTATATGGGATGTGTTGGTTCTAGACCATGAAGCTTTTCTTTGGCTGTGATACCCTCTTCCCATCCCATCAGTTTCTCATTCCTACCATTTTCTCTCTTGTGTGATAGCATATGTTTATTGTAAGGAAACTTGGCAACAAAGAATATAACCATTTCCACATAACCCATAATAGATCTTAAATAAATACAAAATTAAAATCCACATGCAAGAGAATAGACAACATACCCACAAAATTGTGACACAAGATATACCCTGGGAAACCCTCATTGAGAAAAAAACCTAGCCTCCAAAAGCATCCATCACCATGTATTATTCAGCAAAAAATACCATTGCAATACAACCATGGAAGCCTTCATGGCCATAGCCACAACCAAGCAAACAATGTGAACAAGCATGAATCCACACATCCCATGTCATGCTTCCAACCTTCACAAATGCTCCCTTGGCTAACTTTCAAGCCTTGTCCCGCTCAACTCTTGCCTTTCTCACTCTTACCCTACAACAACTACCCTTGTGGCTGCTTATATAGTAGCAAGTCCCACAAAACTACTAAGTGGTATTACATAAACCATGTGCTAAAACCATGTGCTACCTAACCCATTGACCCCACATTTAATATTGGGCATTTAATTTTTTTCCCCAATATTAAATAATTACATGAAATATTATCACAATGTTACAATACAACTCATCAAGAATACTCCATGAGAATCTTTACATGTTGCACGTCCATCTAGGTGGAACATTACATGATAAAATAAAATGATAAAATATAACAAAATTATGCAATTTGTGCAACACCCATTATCTCAACAATCTCCCACTTGTTGTATACATTGCATAGGGTCAATTCATAGCCACATAAATGAGCAAGGGAACAATCCCTCCCAGCACATCCACCATCATGGATCAAACTATACCAAGTGCTCCATCTTGGTACCTGCAACAAAAATTAAAGTATCCAACATCTCAAACATGAATGATCTCACCTCCTATTATGCCACTACCACTGGACATACATAGAAGCCATCCAAAGAGAAATCCACCCAACCTGTCACATTAGAAGATCATAAAATCCTATACCAACTAAAATTCCAAGCACAAAAAACCTAATCCAAAAGTAATCACATGTACCTGTAGTTGTCAAAATATCTATAGCTGAAATAACACCCACAACAAAGTGCCAACCCATCCAACTATCCATACCTCAAACGTATAACAAGTGAATCTCATATCACCAACTTATCCAATCTGCAACCTACAATCACAAGCCTCAAGAGAAATACCTACCACATATATACCAAAAAGATCCCATTGCAAAAGATAATGTCAAATCTATAACCAATCCACTCACAACATCTCAAAGAAGTGAATCCATGTAACATCAAAGACATCCACAATACATAAACTGATATCCTGCAAGAACAACTCTTATAACAAGTCTCCAATAGTCTCCCAAATTCTCCACAATCAATAGAGGAAAGAGATAAAAGAATAACCATGTCATCTCTCACATGACATACATGAGAACAAACTAGTGATCACAATCTCTAACCAATCTCAAATCCAATGTAAGTGAAACTGAACATCCAGGAAGATAACCAAGACTAGAGCAACCATGCAAATCATAACCTGTATCATTTCCTTCTGCATACGCCTCTAGATGTAAATTGTGCAAGTATGATCTCCTCTATAAAACCCCAAAAAGAAGCCTTAACAACACGCAAACCATACCACATAACTAATTATGGATGTAAGCCTCTCACAAGAAGATCAAACTCATTAACCATTCCTAAACCAAGGAATATGCCCAATATAAAACCATTTGCCAAACTCAACCAGCATAACAACATATGCACATGGAGATAACCAATGCTAAACCATCTCTAAAATGAACCCTCTAGAACTAACTCATGTATCATAGCTCAAGATCCATATCCATGAAAGACAAGCATAAATATAATGCACCTAAGAAAAAACAATGGGCTATACCTCTCAAGTAGAAAACCACTGAGTAGACCAAGATTGGGGAATGAGAATGCTCATCAAGATACCCAAGTCTCCAACCAAGACTCATCTAAGAACAATCTCCTCTCAAGTCCATATCAGGTGACTACCCCTCAGACTTTCTATTGAAACCATCAACCATCCCAACAAATACTTCTCTAATCCAAGAGAAATCAACATCACTACCATCTCTAAGTATCCATGAGCACTTGTAAGCAATCAATCCATGCCAACTCCAAATGCAAAATAGCAATATCATGAAGTATCCAGGTCATGATCAGTGTACTCAATACCAAGAAACTAAACCAAGATCAATGTCAAAGTTCCAACCATGGCCTCAGGAACATAAACATGACAACATGATCTAACCATATCAACTAAAGAGATAACATAGTTTATATGAACATACCATAACATGTCACAACTCTAAATGTATATCAAGAGTATACCATGACATAATAATGAAACCATCCTCATACAAAGGATAACATGCCAAATAAAAGAATAAACCACACCTTTGCCAAGAACCCTATGAGTCCTCAAGATGCAACCATCTCCACACACCATGAAGAAAACCATCTCCACATACCATGAAGAACCATCTCCACACACTATAAAGATAACCAAGAACTCCATGAGTCCTCAAGATCTAACCATCTTCACACACCATGAAGATAACAAGTGCACCATGCAAATGTCAAAGATGCTTCTACAGCAATGAGATCTAAGACAAACCTCCAACATCTGCAAACACTCAATAAATATATCAATGCCAACAACTCCCACTTAACCATGGTACCAAGTCACCTATGGCATCATTAAATCTATCTCCTACATGAAGATCCAAACCAAACCAAGAATTAATCCTGCACTGTCACCTCATTACTATCACAAGCTTCCACCAAGCCATGTATCTAAGCTATCCATGACATCATGATGAAAAAATTCATCTTCTAACTATGAGAATCAACCAAGGCATCAATCCATCAAATAAATCAAAGTGCACATCATGAGCTCCTCAAAGGAAACCAAATAACCATGATCCTCAACCAAGAAGATATACCACCATAACTAAATCAAAAAATCCAAGCTAAAGAACATGAAGGATGTGCCTGTATAACCAATCATGTCATGTCAAAATCCATGGCACCATGATCACATCCATGAATCGAGCATCTGTCTCTCAAAGTGTCCAACCTATCAGCATAAAATAGTCAACCACAATCCTCCACCATGACTACCTGGTAACAACATCTCATCCCTTCTACATGAAGATAAAATCATAAAATCATATGACTTAGGGCATAGACAACCCAAATCCAAGCCACCAATCTAAATATGCATCAATAATGAAAGATCAATGGGCAAAGACAACCCATAACCAAGCTATAAATGCAACCTATAAGTATAGACCGCTTACAACATTGCACAACTTGTAGATCCAATAAGTCATCATACATATCCAAACCAAAAAACTCTTTCATTTCCTCTAAACATGGCCAAACTAGGGCATATTACATATCAAAATTTATGGAAATGTCAACCCAAATCCAATGGTGAGGTTTGCATTTACCCAAGAGGCCATTTCTACATGCTACCCCCAAAACCCTCATTTTAAATGAAACATCTGAAAAAATCCTTTTGTCCAAAAAATGTTCACATGCCCAAATCTTTTAACATCCCATCATAACAGCAAACTCAAAACCCTCAGATCTACAATAAATCATTCATATATCTTGCCCTTTTCTTTTATCCTCTCATGCATTCCCATGGATTCAATCTAGGGTTACAATAATAAAATCATAGCTCTGATACCACTTGTAAGAAAACTTGGCAATAAAGAATATAACCATTTCCACATAACCTACAGTAGATCTTAAATAAATATGGAATTAAAATTCATATGCAAGAGAATAGACAACATACCCACAAAATTATGACAGAAGATATACCCTAGGAAACCCTCATTGAGGAGAAAACCCAACCTCTAAAAGCATCCATCACCATGTATTGTTCAGCAAAAAATACCATTACAATACAACCATGGAAGCCTTCATGGCCATAGCCACAACCGAGCAAACAATATGAACAAGCATGAATCCACACATCCCATGCCATGCTTCCAACCTTCACAAATGCTCCCTTGGCTAACCTATCAAGCCTTGTCCCACTCAAATCTTGCCTTTCTCACTCTTACTCTACAACAACTACCCTTGTGGCTTCTTATATAGTAGCAAGTCCCACAAAACTACTAAGTGGTATTACATAAACCATGTGCTAAAACCATTTGCTACCTAACCCACTGACCCCACATTTAATATTGGGCATTTAATTCTTTTCCCCAATATTAAATAATTACATGAAATATTATCACAATGTTACAATACAACTCATCAAGAATATTCCATGAGAATCTTTACATGTTTCACGTCCATCTAGGTGGAACATTACATGATAAAATAAAATAATAAAATAAAACAATATTATGCAATGTGTGCAACACCCATTATCTCAACATTTATTGTATAGTCTAGTTTATTAGGTATTTTGTGAGCCAATTTCATGTATTTTCATGTATTATTTCAATAAAATCAATACAAAGAACAAAAAGTGTTGAGTTTTATTTTAGATCTTATCTCCTTTATCAGTGGTTTGCAATGTTTTATGATCTTTGAACAAGCAGTCTAGAACAAAGTTGCAGTCTCTTAAGGTTGTATGTTGTTTTATTATTGCTTATAATTCAATGAGTTATGTAAATGCTTTAGGGAAATCAATAGGGTTGCAGCTTTATTGAGGAGGATATTTTATGTTTGAAGACCTAGAATAGGATGCCCTCACTCAACGTATGAATTGCACTGTCTTCCACTTAGCTATTGTAATCTATGTTATTGCATGAGTCAATAGGAGAAATAAGGGTTTCATTTGCTATTGATAAGTTCAAATTATATGTTTAATTGCACTGGTACCATATAAGTGAACCTGAGGTACACCCACCTAGGTTTTGTAGAGCCTAAAGTATAAGAAGGGTCTAGCCTTATAGTTGGCCTGGTGTCTGAAAGGATATGTTAAAGATAGGGAAGTAGTTACCTCTAGATGTATCTTGTTCTCATTGGGGTAGTTTGAAACTAGTGGTGTTTCAAAACACCATCAAAATGGAAACTCTACTAGGGAATGTATTGAAACTGAAAGGTAGACAAACCTTCAGAATTTGAAAAAATAAGATTCAATATAGTGGAAGAAGTGCATGAAAAACTTGTAGCAGTAAGTTATCTAATGTTCTCTTTAGTTTCTTACTCTGAATCATGCACCATGTTGAAGTTTTATCCATTTGCAATAGTAGCTTTGAGGTTGAGTGTAAATTGTATTATTAAGAGTGTTCATCTTCAATCAATTCAAACAAATTTTTGTTTTGAAAGTGCTATTGTGAAATCAAAATCAAGAATGAACATAAGTTTGTGTTCCCTTTCGAGTTTGTAAATCTACAAGAGTGGTTTGATGGCCTACATTTCTCCTACATATGAAGGTATGGTTCAGATTTGTCAAGTGACAAATTATGTTTTATTTCTCACAAAGTGTGAGTGGCAACTCTCAATATCTACACCAATTTGTTCTTAGTTGATTTCATTGCAATATTTTGAAGGACTTTTACTTGTATGGGTGGATCTGAAGCTTTTGATAGTCTATTGAAAAGGAAGTTCTAAATTCTTGATAATTTTTTGAAGTATTGTTTGCAATTTTCTATTATAAAAAAAGTGAAATATAAAAAGTAAATCACAACAGTGATTTCTTTATCCTCTCTCAAGGAGGTGGTGGCTCTACAAGGTTTTATCAATCGTGTGAAAGATTTTTAGTATGTACCCATGTCAAAAAAAAAAATCAAAATTCTTGCATCAACACATGAGGTACTTTTTAATTTCATGTTTCTCTTTCATGAAAGTCAATATTAAAAATGGTTGCCTTTATTCAGTAATTTTTAGCACTAGAAGGAAGAGGTAGAAGTTAAAATTTATGATGGAGTCAGATCTTAGATTTGAGATTAGTTTGCCAAGTTCTAAAATTTTAGAGGCTATAAGTAACAACATTGTTATGTTAAATAAACTGATCTATAAAAAGATTGGCAATGTTATAAGAATTGAAGTATGAATTACTCAAGGTCTAAATGTCAAACAATGTTATCTAAGACTTAAATTAGTAATTTGCAATATTCCTTTTCATTCTAGACTTGAGGAATCTTCCCTACCTAATGTTTTCCTAGATGTTTTAGTGCCTAATTCAGTTAATTAGCTAGCACCTATAAGATTACAAAGGGTTTTGCAAGTTGAAAGATTCATTGAGGAGATGGAAAGTGATGATTATAGAGTACGTGATATATCTCCTAATGATAATAATAGGTGTGTTGAAAGTCAAGGTAGCAATGAATATAATGAATCCATAAAGAGAGAGTAATTGTCTTCTAAATGTGAAGAGGGGGATTCAAATGTTAATGAATTGGATAATTACAATCAACATAAGGAAGATGGATATGAAAGTGAAAGTAAACTTTGTTACAGTGAATATGAAGTTGAAGAAAGTTATAACAACAGCGCAGGTAGTGCTTGCAATGATAAGAAAAAATATTATAATAATTCTAATTTTTTGGATTTTTATAGTAATGATTTTTTTGTTGTGAATTCTTCATTTTATCTGGCTAATAATTGCAGCTAGGAGAAGATTTGTGAGGCAGTCTTCTTGAGCCCTGATGAAATTTCAGCTTTGTTGGCTCATGATTTTGAAAGGCATGTAAGTGTTTCTAAGGATGCTCATATTTTCCATCATACTATTTATTCATTCAATCAAGTTACTTACCCAAAGTTCAATGTAGAAAGAGATATAGAATCCATACAATCTTTATCAGATTTTGGAGGTGTATATGATAGTACCTCAAATGTCTTTGGACATGACAACTTGTTGAATATGGGGGATGTTAGTGAAGGGAAGTTTGATATTATTTTAGATTCTTTTCATGTTGATTTTTCTAAAATCTATTTTAATGTTTCATGTGATGAAGAGGAAAATAGTAAAAGTTGTCAATCCGAATATGGATTTTCTTTATGTGTTGATAATTCTTGCAGAGATAAGTTCATGGTTCATTTTAACTTTTTTTAGATAAAGAAAATGATTGTGATTAGCATAGTTTAGATTGGTACTTTCAAAATAAGTTTTCATGCTTGGTGACTAATAAGTTGTTTGAATATGAAGAGATTTTAGTAAAAGGTAAATTTGATTTAATAAATAACATGACTACAAGTAGGTAGTGATCAAATTTCACATACTCTTCTTATCCAAATACATAAGGTGAGTTGCAAAATTTTAACATATGCAACTTGCTGAATAAGGTAGAATATGAATCATTTGTGTTTTTGGTTGATAGCATGCATCAATCATAAGTTCATGATAGTTCTCAGTTTGATTTTCATATTCAAGAGTATGCTGATATACATTTTCATGGCAATATGAAGAAAGTATGTCTAGTTTTTATATGCACTACGAAAGTGATGATGAGAATTTTGTTTTTCCTAACAAAGTGATTGAAAGTGTTGGTGTGTTGGGTGAAATAAAGGAGAATGAGAATTTTAGTTTACCTCAAGAAAATGTCAATGAGAATTAGGTGTATGATAGAGGTAAGGATTTTTGAAAACTTTCCAGTGGGTTGGGGCCATTGTTTGTACATAATAGGAGTAGATTTCCTTTCTTTCAATAAAGTTATTTGAGAGAAGTTTTTTTTGTCAAATGTGTGGTCTACTTCTTCCAGAGATATAAATACTTTCCATGCCTACAAGGGACATGCATCCCTAGATAGAGTTTCTATTGGGACTCAAAATTGAAACCCCAATTTTGAGTACCATTGAGAAAAGCAAGCCCTATAACTGCTTTTGATGCATACATATGCAGTTGTACCTATGAGGCCTAAGAGGTGTTTAATGTTTCTAACACCTTGCATTTAGTATGTCTATGTGTTCCATGATGATAAACTATCATTTTGAGTCATTTCGTGAAGTCTAATTTTGAGCAATTTCTAAACCTACATTTTTGCCCAAGTGTCAAATAGCAATAGGAGCCCTTGTTTGCAATTGAATATCTTGCACCTAGTAATGTTTTATGACTCACCACTTTGGGAGTGTTTAGTGTCCATACCAAAGAACCTATTTTTCAAATTTTGAGTTGTTTTGAATCCATTTGACTAGGTTTTGAATCCCTCAAATTTGATCATTTATTGTTGTCATGGTAATGCAATTTGTTCTAAATTCTAAGAGGCCCTATTTGACTTGTTATAACTTTGACCGAGTTAACCAAAATGAGATAATTCTTTTTTCTTGCATTTTATAAGTGAGAGACTTACTATGTTTCAATTTTGAGCTTATGAAAAATCTACATGATAAGTTTTTGAATGCGATTCCAAATGCAATTTATGATATTTTACTGGTGTCAAGAAAGGCAGATCGGTCAGTACCCCAGTTTGTGATGTCATGTCTCTGAATCTATGATAGGTGAGATCAAATGGATTGTACAACTATTTTATCCTCTAAAAATACTTCAAGTGTGCCAAATTTTAAATCTTGACAAATCTGTCTGCACACTTTCCCAAGTCCATTCCATTAGCAAAAAATGCTTTTCTGCCATTGTTTCCAAGATAAAAATTCTTAGTAGCTCACTTTGAGCACTCTCCAAATGCATCATGTTATTCATCATGATCCCAAATCATATATTTAAACTCTCCTCATGACATTGAATCAACACCCTGGTTTGCATGCCCCCAAGTGTAAGTTTGCCTTGTTTTGAAAGCCGAAACAGAATGTGATTTATTATTTTCTGACATTTTAATTTGCAAGCAGTTTTGAAAGGGTAACTTTGACATTCAATATCTTTTGACTGAGAATTTTTCATGAAACATATTTGATAGGGTAAGAGATTACAAAACAAAGAATTAGTTTCTATGGTTTCGGAGCCCAATCAAATGTTTGGGTCAATTTTTAAAGTCGGTCAAAGGACCTCCTAGCACAAAGTTGATAATTCATGATTTAGATGTGAAATGAGCTTCAAATGGATTATTCAGTGGTCAAACTTGGTTCTAATCAGTATGATAGGTTCAATGGATCAGCTTTGAAAATCAGTTGTTCGAAAATAAATAGAAAACTAGCTAGACCCACTTTGGGGCTCGACTAGTTCCATTAAATTGATAAGATATTGGGAAATAAAATTTCTCAAAAGATGTTTTAATGATTATGATCATTAAATGTTTTTGATAGGAAATTGGATAAAATGGATCAAATTATTTAAAGTAAAAAGAAGAAAAATGGCTTGCAAAAGTTTTAATAAAAACAAATTTGAATGAGGGAAAAGGCTACAATGTGTGGCAAAATTACAGAGCTTTAAGAAAAATCTTAACGTGAAATCTTAATAGCCTATTGCATTGAGATTTTTTCTTGTCTTGAATTTATGGAGGAACTACTTGTGTTGAAGGGTATTGTAATGAATTAAAATGCTCTTTTCCAAAGCTCTGAATTTAAGGCAAGTTGGAGTATGCTTGTTTGGAAGATGGTTCGTTATAGTTAGCAAGAGCCTGAATGCTTGATTCTATATAAGGAAAGATCGGCTACAACTTTAAAGAGAATGGGATTAAAATTTTACAACTACAAGGCATATTATCTGGATTGATTTTTCTTAAATTGATGGCTTTATAGTAAAAAGATGGAAGAGAAATCAAAGGAAACCAACTTGAATACTAGTTAACAAGACAACCTAACCACTGAAAATTGATAATTTTTCTAATTAAATGTGAATCATTGTCAAATTTTGAGGGAACAAAGCTATCAGAGAGTTTTCATGATAGGCATATCATCAAACCTGGTTACATACTTGGTTGGGAAGTTACATCTCTTATTTTACCTAATCTTTTTGAAGATGAGCTGAATGCTCCACTATTTTATTTTAAGGATTTGGTTTACTGGCCATGTTGACCTCACTACTGAATATACAACCTTTTCCATGCAAGGAAAATCACAATTTTTTTATTCAAGTGAGTGGAAAAATGATGGGCTTTCTATATTCCTTCCTTTACATAACTACTTTTGGTGTAGGAGGGGTGACATCCAACATTTCAAGATTGGGGTTCGACCAATTTGACAATGAGAACCCAAAGGATGCACCATAGGTCAAAGATAAAGAAGCCTTTCTAAAGCCATATGTAACCATGGTTGGAGAGGATCGAGGGATACACATTCAGTGAAGATATGGTAAATCAAACTAGCTGGGGGGACTAGCTATGAATGGCGTGAATAGTGATTGAAAGCCTTTGAAGGCTATTGCTGTCCACAACCTTCTCCCACCATGAAATGAAATAAAAGCTAATTTTTAACATAAATATAGAGGACACATTAAAGTATTGATACCTCTTATAAAGTAGATACCACTTTGCAGATAAGGCATGATATAGATGTGAAGAGGGGCCACCTTTACTCACTTGATAAAACTCAGCACTTGATCTCAGTGATGCATTTTACAAACTTGCAAGGAATTATGTCAACATCAAATTTCATCCTCCTTTTCCCACCTCATCGACTGAAATCATTGTGGGAAACCATCTCTACGATATACATGACATCTTCAATATTAATGATGTTAGTTTGGAAAGGGAATTAAAGAAACCACCCTAGAAAATTACCTACATATGGAGCTCCCTAGATGTTTTTTTGAATAGATGGTTTTATTTTCATATAGAAAATCCACAACCCACATTAAATCACTTGATTTATGTGTCTCCATGCTACCATCCTACTCATAATGACTCTAAAAGGCTTCATCAGAAGCATTAATAACAGATAAACTAGTTGCTTTAGAATTTTCTAAAGCCACCAAGTGAAGAAGAGATGAGATTTTTAAACTGTGGGCATTGTACAAAAAGTAGGTTCAAAAATATTTATCCCACGTCACCTGTGATTAGGCTTTCCTATGTATTTAAATACCCCAACACTCAATAACTATCTTAAAGATACAAAGGCTTTTGAAGCGTCAACCATGTGCATGGGTCCCAGCTAAAGGAAAGAAGAGTAAAGTTTTGACCAAACATGCATGCCAGAGAGATGTTGAGATCATTAAATGACATGGAACCTGAGAGTGAATCTTGAAGCAACACATGGTAGTTGACTAAAATTGATTTGATGCACCAGATGGTGACACATGGTAGATCTAATGGTGGTTGTTGTTTCGCCATAGGAAAGATGCTTGAATGTTAAGTGTGTGACATAGTGACCAACTAAGGTGGCACTGATGACATGGCACTATGATGTGGCAAGCTAAGGTGGACCAATCACTAGATGTTGAGTGGACGAAAGGTGACATGTTTCACATGGTCGCTATGTCACGATGACATGACACAATGCTAACTCATCATGTGACATAGTGACTAGTGATGTGGCAACCATGTGGTAGATGTGTCAGCAAAAATCTAGCCAATCGAGAATTGACATGTGGCAAGGTCAATCAAACATCTTTGACACGAATGGAATTTGAGAGAAAAATTTAAGGAGGCAAAAAATTATTTTTTAATTCCTTCTCAGAAATCATGTGCAGGTTCACTTTTAAATAAATTTTGCATTATTCTATAGATTTTAATTTTAGAAAAAGTAAAAATTCTTGCAATAATGTTGTGAAACACATAGTTGAAGCTTGAAAATTCAAATGGCTATTAGAAGGGAAATTTTTGTCTAAAATATGCACTCCAACATACCATTGGAAATGGGAGGTGATGGATTTTGTAGTTATAGAGTCAAATTTTGCACAGATGTTTAGCGGTTCACTCTATAACCAGATTTGTATTTTAGGGGCATTCTCAGTAGAACAAGCAGATTTCATCATTAAGCATCAAAATTGGTTAGGGGGCAGATACAAAACCTTGTTGAATCCTAATGTGGAGAAAAGTGATTATGATAAGTTTATTTTTCCACTAGAGATCATTTAACTGATTTTTTTCTTTTGCCTTGATTTTAGGTCTAGCATCAAAACTAGTTATCCTTTCCATCAAATATCTAAGATATTTTATGCTTTCAATAGTACATTTGACTCAAATTTTTGACCAAAACTTTTGACCATCTGATAATTTGGGGTCAATTTGGTCAAATTGTGGTGAGTTTTGTTAAAGATGAGCTTGTGTTGGTCAAAATTTCAACCAACACTTGTGTTGGTCAAAATTTCAACCAACACAGGCTCATCTTTAACCAAAAATTGAAAAAAGTTATGTTTTCCGCCCTAAGTTTATTGTTACGCAACCTAGAAGACTCGTGCACTAAACCATTTTCTACCACTATGATTTGTGGCCAAGAGTACATGGCAAAAGGGTTTAACAGAGTTAGCACCAGTAGGATTTGACATCTTGGGTTCTTTGGTGGTTGATTGTATCAGAGGAGAGCTCGTGAATGCTTCCAACTTTATCCATTAAAAGAGATTTCAGAAAGAAGGTGGCGTGAAAGGATCAAATAATAGCTAGAAACATTGAAGAGTCTCCTTCCCAGAGTTACAAAGGTGAGTTGAAGTTTTTTTTTATAGATTGACATTTCTTGCCTTGTTTTGAATATATTTATATGCACCCTATACAATGCTTGCCTTTTTTTGGACTAGACATTTCTCATTTGCTTTGTTCCCTAACTGGAGTTTTCAAACTAGTTCTTATAACAAGCTCCTAAGATATTCATAAATACTAGCAATCCAAAAGCAAGGCAAAAAAATTCGATGAGTCAAAAAATAGAACACAAAACTATCAAAATTTAATCAATGGACTCCTGCAGTTTGATCCCTAACACAATCCAAATTAATTTCTTGAAGTTCAATCCACTCCTACAATGTCCAAGCACATTTCTCTATCAACATTAGCCAAGTTGCTCTAGGGATCAACACACTGATTGCTTGTTATTTCAAGTTTGGCAGAGAAAAGCGAGGCAATCAAATATTACATTACATGCTTGAAAGGAACATACCTCTTGATATGTGCACTTACAGCTTATTTTAGGTCATTGTAGAGCTGGCTGGCTAGAAGAAGCAGTCATACTCTTAAACTAACTAATTCTAAATGGTCTGGCTGTAAAAAACTTTATGTATAATATCATTATTACTGGACACTGCAGGGTTGCCTACACAAGTGTTGCATTCAAACTATTTGATAAAATGGTAAAGAGTGGTCTTTTGCCTCATGTGATTACTTATACTACTCTTACAATGGGGGTTATGTAAGGAAGGTAATATTTAGGAGGTACATTTTCTTTTGAGGGAAATTTTTGGAGAAGGTTTGATTCATGACAAAACTGTACACGGTGTATTGATTGATGAACATCTCAAGAATGGTAATGTAGAACAAGCTATTAAACTATGGGCACAAATGGACAAGAAAGAAATTCCACCTGATGTTATTGCTTACACTCCTTTTATGAACAAGCTTTGCAAGATAAGCTACATAAAGCAGGCACATAGATTCCTTACGAAATGGTAAATCAACATATTTTTCCTAACAATTTTACTTATAGCTCATTGATTGATGGACATTGGGCTAGAAAAGGAAATGATTAAAAATTGCGCTTGTGCCTAATGTCATTATTTTTAATACTCTCATTAATGGATTTTGTAAACAAGAAATGATAAGTACAACAAATCAGCTTTGTACCCTCATACCAAGCAATGGCTTGTCCCCTAATATTTTTACCTACAATATTTTAATTAATGCTCACTATAAGGCAGCTGATATGAAGCGAGCTTTGGAGATCATGAACATGATATCATGTAGTGGTTGTACTCCTGATGTTATTACCTACAATACTTTGATAAATGGTCTTTGCATTACAAAAATGACTCAGCTAGCTTTTAATCTCTTAAGAGAATTGTTTCCACAAGATTTTCTCCAGAAACATTCACTTTCAGTACAATTTTGGATGAGCTCTGCAAGGATTCCCTTGGTCTGGTTGTTACTTTGTTAGAAAAACTTTTTTAAATGGGTTTTGTCTCAGATACGGTGTCCTATAGTACACTACTTAATCATTTTTGTAGCCTTGGAATGCTGAATTAGGCTATGATGTGGCTAGGTAAACTTATGAAAATATTTTTTATTCACAATGCTATTACATATGAGATATTGGACAATGTTCACTTTGGTGGGAAATGGTCTACCAATAATCCAAAAAATGTCACTAGAGAAGGATATCTTTTTCATTGTGTAATGTAGTCAATGAGTAATAAATCAAAGAGCCAAGAAGGCACTCAAATGCCATTTGTAAGTCTTAATGAGAATCTAGACAGTGTAATAAGCATAACTGATATTTATTCTAAGGCTATACAAGACAGATGATAAGAGGCATCAACATAATTTAAAGAGTGATGACTGGAATGATTCGACTTGTAACTGGCTGATGGTAAGCTATAGAAGTGGTCTCTTTTGCAAAGAAAAATTAGAGGTAGATGAATTCTTCAATAGTTGGCCAACTATAAAATATAAAACATTAGAGCCCCATGAAACAATTAAAATTAATGATCAAACTTGCTCTTTGCTCATAGATTGAAGACACAGATATAATCTTGAATAGATGATGAAGCATAGTGCCAAAATTATGGGTAAGTCCTCTTAGTCTATTGGTCAAAAGTTAAATTTTAGAGTCCAGACAAAACCTTGTCTTCCTTTAAGAAAGTTCTAATTTCAGCTCCACAATTTTATGCTTATTTTAGCGCACTATTCTATACAAAAATTTATGACAAAGATATACCAAATTAAATAATTTCAAAAAGTGTTAAGGTCAAGAAGAAAGTATCCCTTCTTAAACAATAGGCTATTGGTAAAATTTTTCCTAAAACAAGAACACTATTGTTTCCTCTGGAACCATAAGTTGAGCAATGCACAAAGGTGAGTTTAAAAAAATAATTCTTCATCTCTTCTAAATCCATTAAGGTGGATTCTTTTCAAGGAATATTTATATGTTTCAGCATTACATGCATATGGGGCACTAGTGTTTCTTAGGTGATCAGGTAACCTGATAATTGAAGTGAACCAATATTCAACCACATTTAGTAGAACATGCTTCAGAATTATGTTAATCTATCCTTCTAGCACTGAAATGCCTATGTATTCCCACAAGATCATTGCAGCATGTTTAACTCAGTGTTTTGATAAAATTTAAGAATTTTAATTATAATTTGTCTTCTTGACAGTTGTATAGCTTATAAACATATTAATTACAATTATCAAATATTTGAGCATGTGTTAATTATTTCTAGAGTTGATCAATAGATGAGCATGCTGAAGGTTTGATCAATAGTCCAGAGAGACACACTTAAGATAAATAGGATTTGTGGCATGCCATTGTAATGGAGGATAGAATTTTGCTACTCTATACAATCTAGCATATGATATGTACTACATCAATGTCCTTGTGGTGTAGCCCTATTTTATCTTTAATTGTCCAAAAGATAAGCAATGAATGGAGCCTATAGCTAAAGTTGGTGTTTGGAAATACAAAATATATTCTCACACCTAGGGATGGCTGGTAACAATAGAAAATTGCAACTCCTCCATTCCAATAAAAAATGACATAATGTATATAGAGTTTGCTTTCATTTCCCATAATTCCATGCATTTTTTACCACAAGAAATGAATCTAGACTCCATTCTTTTGAAACTGCTTGGGTTTGTCCAGTGACCAGCAAAGTAGAAAATAATAAGTATTAACCCAACAAAACTAATCAAGAATAAACACATGTGAGGCCTCACCCCAACCCTTCATAGCCTTAGTTATTACTTTATCTTTTTTATACTCATGATTCGAGATGTCGAGACATTATCGGATGCTTAGAACATATCATATTATTTCATGTTGTGTGATGTTATTTTCAAATATTTGATGTCCTTCATTTAATGTTTTATGTATATATATGTCGATGAATTAAGTAAAAGGTAGGATTAACATTTTGGTTTAAGATATTTTAAATGGTTAAGAATTGAATAGGATGAGAGGAACCTTGATTTTTGTTATAGATGGATGTTTTAATTTAGGTGATTCCTGATATGTATATATATGCATATGTACATGTGATTTTTGGGACTAATAATGTGTGCAATGAGTGTGCAGATATTTTAGCTGAAGAAACTAATGGAGGAACAGAACTAATCCCTATGTGTTAATTTTGGAAACCTTGTTGTTCATAATTCAATTATTGTACTGTGAGATGTATGTATTTTATTTTTGTGTTCAGTGAATGTTAATGTTCGTAACTATGTTCTTTTAGTGTCACTTGACACTTGTGAATTGTTTGTGCTCCTTAGCGTGCTAGTTAGGGTTAGGTGTGTAACCCATGGACCTAAGTCAGTTTAAGTTAATTTTAGTTTGCTAATTGGTTCTTAATTTAGTTTAGTCATCCTTAATCCAATTTAGTGCTTAATCTGCTTTTTAGAGTTGTTATTTGGTCCCTTTTATTTCCTAGATTTTTGTTTGGCTCTAAACCTTTTTCCTAAGGCTTTAAAACATGGAATAATTATACCCAAAGGGTATGGGTATGGGCTAGGGGTCTTTTCCAACCCCTAAGCCCCTTTTGTTGACTTTTGAGGCCACTCAAAAAGTCCCTTTTTGCCTTTGTGCGAAAATTACATGTGGTTATCATGAGTTGTCTTACCCCACCTCCTTTTAGGGCTTAACCATAGTGTGGGTTGAGTTAGGAGTTTCTAGAATTGTTAGTTGGTGGGAGAAGTTATTGATCCTTTTGGGTGGTTGAGTTTGAGGCTTATTTAGAGGTCTTTCTTGAACTAGTGGAGGTTGTTACCCAATCTCTACATTTAGAGAGGAGTTATTGAAGATTGAGGCAAGGAGAACGAAACTCTACTCAAACTTGTTCATTTCCATTACCTCTTTGTGAAGGTTGGAATTCTCATCTCCCTTGTTCAGTTTCCATGTTTGTTTCATGCTTATGCTACCTTGTTGTTGTTTCAATGTTTGTATGTTTGTGGGTATGTTGGGAAGCTTTGAAAACCATGTTATTTTTGGATGCTTTCCTTTCATGTTTATGTTTGCAATTTTGAGATTTTTCCTACATGGGTGTTTTGGTATTACTCAACCTTGGAAAGGGCAGAAGTGACCAATTTTGGGAAAGGTCTATTTAGTCAGACTCCAACTAGTGTAGAGTCTCTTCTCAGGATGAGAAGAGGGAGAAAGGGTAGGGTGTTATGGGCCCCTACCTGTCAGCACAAACCTTGTATGATTATGGTATGTTGAAATGGAAGAACGGAAGTTCTTGGTATATAGCCTCGATTGGGCATTTGTTTGGTGTTGTGCTTGACTTCTCCTAGTTGGAAGAATCAACCTTTCCCTAGTTTTGATTCATTGTGAATCCCTTTGTGAAAACTTTGTATGAGTATGCATGTTTAAATTGTTTCTTGGACATGCTTGTTATCACCTGATCAGATTTTGTTTCCTCCACGGTTCGTAGAAAAGTGTTGCTGAATTGGGTATGGAACCCTCATTAAGGGTCATGAAGGAAATTTCATTTAGGTGTTGTAATTTAGGATTGAAATCCTATGAAATTTGTATCTCAAAACTTTGTTGGTTTGGCAACGAAGTTGGGTTTTCTTCTTGATTCTTTCCCGGCTGAGCCTTTGAATCAAGTTGGCCAATAAAATTAGTGTTTGAGTATAATTGGTTATCATGTGATTTAATCGTGATTTAAATTTAGATGGATGTGCATCAAAAATAGGATGGAAATAATGATGTTAACTTAATTTGGCAAAATTTCAAGTTTTCTTATATGATGGAAACGAAAATTCTATTATGAATGAAAGACTAGTTTTTGTGATTAAATGGGTTAAAACAATTCTTGCATTATGGTTAAAATGGATAATTCAAATTCAATGTAATGGTAATGTTGTTTGCAGTGTTTCGAATATAAGTGTATAGAGGTGAAGAGTTAATTTTTTTTATCATAGAGAATGAATTTTTGAGATAATGAATTTGCAATTTGGCTCATAGTCATGTGATGAATATTATTCTGAATGATAAGATACTTGAAAATTTGTGAGCTATATACATAAGGTATCTCCAATTTTCTAAATCCATGGATGAGCATAGTTAGATCTCTTTCATATAACTCCTTATGTTTTGTTAGTGTTGAGGCTATTAGCCAAATGGAGAAAAGAAAAAGATCATTAGCAACCTTGTATGTTTTAAGTCAGTAAGTTTAGTTTTGGTTAAAGGTTGTTAGTTTAGTTTAGTATCATGATAATTTTAAATTTAAGATAGTTTAGATTTATTTTAAATTTAACTTAGTATTAGACTCGCTTAATTTTTAAGTTAGTAGAAACTTAATGTTAGTTTAGTTGTTAATTGTTTTTAAAGGTTTCAAAATTTAATATATATTTAGTAGTTTTAGTTTAAGATAGTAAAGTTTTATTAATGAAATTTGGTTTGATTTTGATTTATTCAATGTTAGATATATTATTAATGTTATTTTAGAATAAATCTTAAATTTTAAATGTATTTAGATGTTGTTAATAACTTGGAGTTAGTATGTTTTGTTTGTGTAAAGTTTTTATATTAAGATAGCTAAATTAATCAATAGTTTTCATTATAAGTGTTTTGATTTCAAAGTAAATTCAGGTATTAGTTTTAAATTAAATAAAGTTTTTAACCAATAAGTTATTAACAATTTGTTTGTTTTATCATTGTATATATATATCATATTATGTGTTTGTGGCAAATATTTAATAACTTTATTTAAAAATAATAATAATTGTGTGTTTTTGCCCTCGTAGTTTGGGCATGACAACACAATTATGTACAGAATATCAAGACCACATACTCTAACTACTAAATGTAAAATAACTCAAATTTCAATCAATATGATTGTGGATGTTCACCATTGCATAGTTGTACAGTCAAAATTGGTCAGCGTTCAATTGCTTCTAGTTGAAAAACACAACATCCAACCATACAAACTAGTTTGGATGGGTTTAAATAGCCTTCCTAAACCTTCCCCAAACTGAATTCTGGGAGTGGGTGACTAATTGGTAAAATATTGAACCAAGTTACAAAAGTTTCACATAAAGTTGTCAAACTTGCAACTTGACAACTTTTCAATTTCTTGACAACTTTTGGAAATGTTTGGTTCCTTTCAGCCTAGGTGTGTAGAACCTTACCAAATGGTTCCCCAATCTCACATGAGTCTAGACTCTATTCCAAGCTATTCTAGGCCTTGGATCATAGACTATACTCCTAGAGACAATTGGACCCATTGACAACTTTTTACCTAGGGAATGCAACTTTACATCTTTTTCCACAACTTTTGAATTTTGACTTAGAAAACATGCCAAGATGCACTTGGATATCACTTTGAGATTTCATTTATCTATTATTAGATACCATGGCCCATCAAAGAGCCAAACATAAAAAAAATTCAATAGGACCTTGACATGTCCTAGAGTGCTGAAAGCAAAAAGTATAGCAGATAAAACAGAGTGGGTTAGCAAAATTAGGACCTTATTCAACCTTCAAAAGGCATATCAATAGAAGGACCATTATGATTGTTGTCTTGATCTTATCCATTATTCTATACTAGGTGTTTTTTTTGGTAGAAGGGTGGTACTGCACATTTTGTAAACATCTACACCTTCTAGAAATTATAGGATCATTTTAGTTACATTTGAAAACATTAATCAAGAAAAACCATATGTGCAGATATAAACATTAATCACAACATGTCCAATTTAGAAGCATTTTTCTACGTTTAGTTTATCCTCATCCTCTTTTTATTAGTATTGTTGCATTTATTTTATGCATCTTCATTAATCTTAGCACTTGTGCAAGTAGCCATTACGAATGATAAATGATTGATCTACATTTAAGTCTCTTAAATGAATTGTTAGTAAACATAAAAATTAAAACTATCCTATCAAATGAATCATAGTTTTGTCCAATTATATATTATTTCCAAGTTTAGCAACCCATAATTATTAAATTCCATGTACTCTTTTGTAGTGGTACAAGCCATCCTCATAAATTAGATATGATCTTACCCAAGCATTCAAGAAAAATATGCATGATCTTCATCATTAGCTTTCTCAGGGCTCCGAACATCTACCAACCAAATTGTGAAAGTTGTCTCACAAAATATATCATGAATGGATATAGTTGTTACCTTTGTTCTTTTGGAGATCGAGTCAAAATTGACTATTATAATTGACACTATTCATTCAAAACATTGACATGTGAAGTCACAACTAAGCTCAACTGATTCAACTTTCATAATTCTTTTCTAGCTCTATCTAGTGTGTGTTTGTGTAAGCTATCTGAGAATTAATGTGACTAGAAGAAAGATATTCATGTCTTTCTCAAGATTGCTACATACAAAATTCACAATTTTTGAGATCTGTGTGTGTGTGTGTGTGTGTGTGTGTGTGTGTGTGTGTGTGTGTGTGTGTGTGTGTGTGTGTGATAGCTATCCCAGACTTGATATGGCCAAAGATATTCATGTCTTTCTCAAGAGTGCCATGTACAAAACACCAACTTTTGAGCTTTCATGTTCATTCTAATGTCTTTTCTCTTTGACACTATCTATTTAATTGTAAACAATTCATCCCTATATAGCTTGTTTCGATTCTCTCAATCTAGAGGGTTTTCCCATGGAAATATCTTGGGATCCAAATTATTGATGAAGTTTGGGGATGACGTGACATGAATAGTGGATGTATATTATTTTGAATTTTACATGTGCGATCCGATAGATTTTATTACAGGCATTTCTAAATCTCTGTTTCAGCATAAAGAATGGTGAAAAAACTTGCAATGACTTTGACATCCCTCTTTGTTATCTAGCGATGGAAAAAATAGGAACCATTCTTAATGAGATTTACAAATTGAACCAAGAATAGTCCAAGTGTCTATAGGTGGCTGCTATGAGTAGACTATGCAAATTCAGCTTTGTTTCCTTCCTTTTGGCGATGTTCGGTCCAAGTTTGCATTAATGTAGAATACTACATAGGTAGTGACTGATTGTTATCACTGAGACACATGTTACTATAATTTTTAGCACTAATCATGACACACAACCCTACATGCCTGTCTTTCAAATAATATAAATGGAAGATGCAATTTTTTCTTTCATAATAATCATTTTTAGTTACTTAAATAAGCTTCCCTAGTAGAGTTAGGGATGATTTCGTCCTCCTCATTTTTACACAATGCTGATGTCTTCCTTGCTTCCTTCAGATCTGTTCTTGCCATCTTTTCTGAACAAAATTATTTTGGGTTTGAGAGAAGATTAGTATTGTGCAACATATGGAAGTTTTCATTTTTTTGTCATGTGAGGTTATTTGAGCTTCTTGTTCAACCTTTTTGTTGATCCCTTTCCTTGGTATCCTTATGAATGATAAAAATCTCTACTTTTGGAATCCAAAAAAGATGGGGGAGCTCATTTGAAGGGCTTCCTTCCCTTGCTATTCACTATTTAATGCAAAACATTAGTTGGGTGGTGAAGTTAGAGGGTGGATAACTTTTCCCTAGAGTATGAGGACCCTTTTGCCTAGGAGGCAGTTCTTGTCATTTTTTCTGAACAAACTTATTCTAGGTTTGAGGGGAGATTAGTATTGTGCAACTTATGGAAATTTTCACTTTTTGTCTTCTGAGGTCATTTTAAGCTTCTTGTTCAACCTTTTTGTTGATCCCTTGCCTTGGCATCCTTATTAATGATGAAAAAATTTTGCTTTTGGAATCCAAAGATGGGGGAGCACGTTTGAAGGGCTTCCTTCCCTTGCTTTCCACTATTTAATGTAAAACATTAGGTTGCATGGTGAAGTTAGAGGGTGGATAACTTTCCCCTAGAGTCTAACACTTTTTCCAAGTTGGTTGTTATGTAGGGGGTTGTACCTTGGAAGTAATAAAAGGTGATAACAACCTTGAGCAAGAGTATCACCCTTATTTCAATATCTTTTAAGAGGGAAAATTTGTTAGCCAAAAATATATTGACAATATCATTGTGTAAAGAATCATTTCCATAAAAGTGTAAAGAACTAGTATTTCTAGATAGGATTGTAAAGCTGTTGCAAAGGATTGCTAACTTGAATCATTATGCCATAACGGAGTGTCTAGCTGTATTGAGAATTCACTTGAAATAAGAATCCAGTGAAGACAAAAAAAAATTTTGATTTCTATTTTGAAATGCTTTATGTTCAATTTTTTCGGAAGAGTAAATGTTATTTGCATCCATGCCTTAGGAGGATGGTAACAAATATGCCTCTACAACTATGGAGAACCATGAGAATACATAGTTTTACTTTACCAAAGAACTCTGCTTTGTTGCATGTTAATAAAGGTCTTGATTCCTAGATACTCCAGATACTACTTTAATTCACCATAGCCTCTCCAACCAATAGAAATGGTTAAGTTTATCATAGTGCCTATGTGGAAATATCATGGTGCCTAAGTGGCATAGTAATTGTAATTTGCGCCAGTCACTTCCTGGAAACTTTACAATACAGATCTTTACTAACATTTAAGTATACTATATGTTGATCTCTTGTGATTATAAAGGCTTTTGGTCTTTTTCAAAAGTTCCCCAAAGGATACAAAAATTGTTTTGTAATTGGAACCTTTAAACTTCTAAATCAAGTAATGGAAAAATGAGATTGACTATTTATGTCTGTTTATCCATTGTGTAATTTTATATGGAGTATTAGGTTTTCTTGATTATCTAGCAAGCACCACAAAACTTTTTAATGAATCAATGTCTTTGAATAAATGAATTAATGATGGTACTTTTGATTCTCTAGCTCTAGCTAAATCAAGTTCTAAAAACTCAAAAAAGGCAAATGGTCCTAATGCTGTAGCTATAAGTCTTACATTCAAAATCAACAACAAGGTTTCATACAAAATAGTACTAAAAGGTGTGTGTCTTTTTGGGGTTCAAGTTTCAAACTGCAAGTGCACATATTTGTATATTAAATTGGCACCTTCTATGCTCAAATGGTTGCTGATCTTTGTTTCATGGCTTTCTATTCCAACACATAGTGCAATTGCGTTGAAAGCAGAAAGTATAGCAGATAAAATAGAGTGGGTTAGCAAAATTAGGACCTTATTCAACCTTCAAAATGTGTATCAATAGAAGGACCAATATTATTGTTCTCTTGATCTTATCCATTATTCTATACTAGGTGTATTTTTTTGGTAGAAGGGTGGTACTGCACATTTTGCAAACATCTACGCCTTCTAGAAATTATAGGATCATTTTAGTTACATTTGAAAACATTAATCAAGAAAAATCATATGTGCAGATATAAACATTAATCACAACATGTCCAATTTATTTGCAGATATAATTTCCTATGAAGAAAGACCACGGCTGACAATATGAATGTTGAACAAAATGAGACAATGGCTGCATTGTGGGCTCAGTTCTGAAGAAAACCTAATAAATTTTATTGTCCTTGCAAGAAGTGTACAGGCTTAAAGACTTGAAGAATTCTAATCACAATAGCCCAGAGTCATTGTAGGCAACATGGTCATGTTGAAGCGGGCCATGATTTTCATCCATTGCTGAATGTGGATCTCCTACTGGAGGAACATGGAGGTGTGAATATCCAAGCTAAGGATAACACTCTCATGGAAGAAGATGATAATGTTGTAGAGGACATGATTGAAGAAGATGGTATTGGGGTAGGTGATGAAGAGGCTCATAATGATGGTAATAGTGAATCTGATAATGATGATGAAGATGGTCTTGATATACCTTTACTTGAGAAGGCACATGAGCCCTTATTTGAAGGCTCCCAAACAACTCTACTCTCGGCTATAGTGTTGTTGGTGAACTTAAAGGTTATGAATGGCATATCCAATGTAGAAATGTCATGTATGCTAAGGTATGTCATTTTTGTCATCTTCAATGTTAGCATACAATTACTATTCATTATATTAACAATGCATATTTGTTTTTGTAGGTTGATTAGTGAGTTTTTGTTACCACCATCAAACATTTTTTCTCATTCGTACCGAGAATTATCTAACATTATGGATCATATTGGAATGAAGTATCAAACAATACATGCATGTCCCAATGATCACATTCTATATCATAAACAATATGAATTTGCAGCAGAATGCCCTGATTGTCATAGTAGTAGATATCAGTCAGATCAAATAATAATAAAAGTGCCTCACAAGGTTCTTCGGTACATTCCCATTATTCCACGTCTTCAACGGTTATTCAGGTGTGCTACCTTGGCACAATTTATGGATTACCATGCATGCAATAGAAGTCAAGATGACATTATGTGAATGTCTACCGATGTTTTGCATTTAAAGAGATAGAAGAAACATGGTCACACTTTAAAGATAAACCTCATAATTTGAAGCTTTCATTGGCAGTGGACGGTGTCAATCCATATGGAGATATAAGATCTGTTTACTTAGTGTGGCCTATTTTTTTTATTAATAATAACATTCCTGCTTGGATGTTCATAAAGAGGGAGCACATAATGTTGTCAATGATTGTGCCAGGTATTTTTATCATTTTATAGTTATCTAAATTAATTTATAAATAGTGCATGAAAATGGTCATAATAATAATGTAATTTTTATGTTCATTCAATTGCTAGGTAAATACCAAGTGAAAGATATGAACGTGTATATTGAGCCCCTAATTGATGAGTTGTTCAAGTTATGTAATGGCATCACTATGTATGACATCTCTAGACCGATAGGACATTGACAATTTCAATTCCATGCAATGCTTGTATGGACAATACATGATGCCCTTGGGTTAACTCATTTTTGTGGTATGTTATATTGTTAATATCACATATTTTTGGTCTATTATAGTGCTTACACATTACTATCAAATGTTTAAATTGTGCATGATAATTGTACATGATCCACTTCTACATGATCTTGTAGGTCTTCAAACAAAGGAAAAATTCGCATGTCCGGTTTGTGGTCCGAAGATGAAATCTTGTCATTCGAGAACTTTAAGAAAGCAAGTGTTTGATGAGTCTAGACACTTTCTCCACAATAATCATAGGTATCGAATTGTCGAAAAACATCTTTTCAATGGGAAAGAAGAGACATCATCAAGGCCATGAAGAATGACACCTCATTTATGAAAGTTGGAATATGATCGACTAAATTGTCAAGGTAATATCCAATTTATCGTCCGAAGTTTAAAATTTGTATTTTGATATTGTCTTATATTTACTAACATTGTAATTGATGCTTGTGAAGGTCATCAAGGCATCAATGACCAACTTTCTAGAGGAATGAAAATTTATCCTACTCAATTTAGTAGGTTACCATACTATAAGGATCTCCCAATTGTGCATTTGTTTGATGCTATGCATATTGGAAAGAATGTAATAGAGACACTATGTAAAATGTTGGATAGAAGGTGTGATAGAGAACAAATTGCCAAAATTTGTACCAACATTCATGAATCCAATCATGCACTAAAAGCTTTCATTGAATCAAATAGCAATGGAGACTGCATAAATACAAGCGCCCTTCCTTGGTTATTAATGGAGCAACAGAGTGATGCATTAAAAGAAGTCATAAAAAAAACAAAATTTTCAACAAGATTTGCTGCAAATATAAGCACTCTTCTATCAAAGAAAGGTGATTTTGGGCCTGGGATGAAAACACATGATTGGCATACCTTCGTCAAGGTAAGTCATGTTCTCCATTTATAGTATATTGGTAAGATTGAATGTAATACCTATTGAATTATTTAATAATATATTGAAATAATAATTTTTAATGATTGCAGTTCGTCCTATCTCTATCCCTTCCACAATAGTTTGACAACAGTATTAAACAAGTTATATATGATCTTGGAAAATACATGAGGTTAGAAGTGTTTTTTCTTAGATTTGTAGCTTTCTCTTAAATCTATTGTATAATTTTATTTGAAATCTCATTTATGTGGTTTTGTGTGTTGAATCTCTTTTAGGTGGTTATCATCTAAAGAAATTGACAAAAAAGATATAAAATATTGGAAGAGAAAAATTCCATAGCTTATGTGTGAAATGCAAAATTGTTTACCTCCAAACTTTTTCACTGCTCAAGAATACTACCTCATACATCAAGTTGAGGAGATTGAATTGTGTGGACCTATACAAGCTAGATCAATGTGGATGGTTGAGAGGCACTTGAAATTTATGAAGGGCTTGATTCAACAAAGAGCATGTCCTGAGGGTTCTATGATAGAGGGATATATGATATACCAGACCATGGTGTACATTACTGAATATCTTCCAAAGTTTACAACAAATATCTATGTAGATCGCATTTGGGATCCCAACTCTAATGACAAATTCGAAGGGTAGTACCTGAGGTGGAAAGGTAGATTGAGGAGGGTGAGAGGTAATTATTAGTTTTTTTTTTTTTTTTTTAGTTTAATAATTATTATTCATCATCAATATATATAAGTTGTTTCTAACTAGTGTAATTGTCTTCTTTATAGTTGGTCGTGAGTGGGATGCACTACACTTGTATATTGCAAACAATCTTGATTGCATGACAGTATGGATTGACCAGTCTCAAGAAAATGGTTGCTCATTAACATGGGATGGTGTTGTATCGTTGGTTAAAGAAGCTCACCATAATAGAGATCCCAATGTTACACAAATGGTACTTGATCTAATATATGGCTTAAGAGGTACAAAGATACGCATAAGATTAGTAATCATCACACATAAGTTTAATATCAACTCACAGATCGATGCAAATAATCTTGACATGTTTGAATAATTGCAAGTCAAACACCACAAAGCTATGTACTACCATGGCTATAAATTCCGCACAAAAAAGCCACATGAAATGAAGAAAACATGTGATTCTGGGATAAGTGTTGTCTTTGCAGTCACCAATATTTCATCTAGAATAGACATACATCCTCAACGATCTAAAAATCAATACTATGGCATTTTGGATGATATACTTAAGTGTGACTTTAATTCATTCAAAATAGTTCTATTTTTCATCAAATGGTTCAGGTTACGACTGAATTGAAATGATCCTCATAGGACTGTTATTGAACATGATAGTGGATTTACTATGATTAATACGAGGTCATTTGAGCTAGTCGGAGATGAGCCCTATGTTCTTCCAAACCAGTGTAGCAAGTGTTTTATTTTGGTGTTCCACAAAAACCAGGTTGGTCATTTGTTGTTAGACATGACCCAAGAGGAAGGCCAATAAAGTATAATGTGATCGAAGAAGAAGAAATTGAAGAAGTAGAAGAGGAAGTAAATGATTATCAGGAACAATAGTTACCCAGTGGTGAAGATGAAGGAGATGGTGATGATTTTGGTCATGCTGATGATAATGGTGATAATGATGATGATGATGTTGATGATGATCATGATCATGGCAATGATGGTCATGATGATGATGGTGATGAAGATGATGATGATGGCGATGAAGATGGTGATGATGGTGAAGAAGATGGTGGTGGTGACGACAATGATCAAAGTGACAAGTACGATGATGGTTATGATGATGATGATGATGACATGGATGAAGATCATGATGATCAATGAAATGTCCAACTAGGATTAATGTCAACTATGATGGGGTCTTGTACAACCAAACTTTTCTTTCTAAACCATATGTGCACATATAAACATTAAGTAGAACATGTCAAATTTTTTTTAGATATACATATTAGTTACACTAAATTTTTAACTTAAGACAAATAATTTACATATACAATCTACTTTATTATTAATATTTGTTTTTGATAAGTCTATTATTTTAATTTCACTGTTGATTTCTAAGAGTTACTAATTTTTTTCATAGGGTGATATGGATGCACCATCTCAGACACCTTCAGTAGAGGTAAACATTAAATATTGTAAATTTTAATGTTAATATAGAAACAAATTTCATATTATTATGTTCTTTTCTTTATAGCTTTGGAGTTGTTTTGATGAAATTTTACTGATATTTAATGTCACAAATGATAGGAAAAAGCTAGAATGATCGCTGATCAAATGCGATCTAAAATACGGGCTTCATATCTACATAACATCGCCCTTAGTATTGACCCTGTGTTCATCACCTAGAAAATCAAGAAAAGATACATTGATGAACTTGTTAATATTATCATCGAGGGTGAAAAAAGTGAGGAGAAAGAGGCACTAAGAACAGAATTGGGCCGTAGAATCCAATCTTTGCAGGTAAGCAGTAATTTGACTAAAGCAATAATAGAAGTTCAATAGATATGAATATTTTATACTATCTTATGGATCTTGATCTCTAATTTTATGTGTACTTGTATGGACATTTGTGCCATTTGTGGCATCACATGGTGAATGTGGTGATGGTCATTGTGCACAACCTTCGTGTAAGTAGCACTTTGTTTGTTTTCATCAACATTATAACACTTAATTTTTTTTTGTGGACATTTCTAACTAGTATCCCATTTGATCTTTATCCATTGCAAATGTCTTTGCTAATAATATTGTATTCCTCAACTCATGATGACATGCAGACTCCTCCTTCGGTTGTCGGTCCACTATTACCTAGTGCATTGTCGGCAACAAGGGCCATGCAAACATCCTCATCTATGCCCACTAGAACTGGTAAAACCTTGTTTTGCTATATTTTGTAATGTATTTGTACAAGTTGATGAACAAAAAAGTATCATATCAATGCTTAAATGATGTCTACAAAAGCCTATATACACACAAACACATGCATACATACATACATACGTATATTGTACTACATAGGCAAGATTTTGTGCTACTTTTTGAATTAATGTTTCAGATTCACATGGAAAAAACATTCTAACCTTTGAATCCAAAAGTAAACTGAAACATCATTTAAAAAATATATTTTAATTTTGTCTTTTATGTTTCTCTACGATGTATGTGCATAGATACTTTTATATTCTTGAACTCTCACTGTGATAACAGACCATGGACCATTAAAAGCTATCCTAAACATAGATGATTAAAAATCACACATTATCTTATCATAAACATAAACAATAATATATCATGAATTCTAAAAATATGGTATCTTTAATACACTACTTGATTATCCTGAATTAAATCCTTAATGGAATGCGATGAAAAAACATTTTTGCTAGTCAATTTCTTGAATTTGATTATATCCATAAGTATGCTTTAATTCATTTGGTGTCTACTTTAATTGTCATGATGTTTCAGTTGATAGACCAGTAGAGAGCAGTGCTCCTAAAGTTGATCCATTTCCTAGAGCAATTCGTGTGATTAGTACTAGTTCATATGAAGGGACATTATTGCTAAATAATAAAACTATGTTTCCGTTAAAAGAACGAAAGCTTCTAGGTGCTTTAAAATTATTTTTATTTAAAGTGTAAATTTAATTTATTTTTATATTACTCATTTTAGACTGATAAATCCTTTATGTTTTTGTAGGTAATAATGTTTTCTTTCAACATCTTTTTCATATGACATTG
The DNA here is from genome assembly GCA_028749045.1 of Cupressus sempervirens. NCBI lineage: Eukaryota > Viridiplantae > Streptophyta > Pinopsida > Cupressales > Cupressaceae > Cupressus > Cupressus sempervirens. The sequence goes on along the minus strand of CM053790.1, from coordinate 310,262,493 downwards.
AGACTATTCGGACCCACCATACATAAAAGGTACATAGTTTCATATCATTTCTACATAATTTTTCTTTTCTTTCATTTACTATAATATATTAAAGCTATTGATCTAACAATCTATTTGTTTTTGAAAAGGTGGAATTTACAAACCGTGCAATTAAAAAATCAGCTCATTGCATCTTTTGACGAGAAATTCGGAAAAGACATGTTTGACAATGGCCTACTTCTCAAAAGAGCAGCAAAGCATATAAAGACTATGAGGGATCAATATAGAAGGGCTCTTAAGGATAACCCAAAGTACGACCATCCAGCTATGATTCCACCAATGGAGTGGAATGAAATAGTAGAAGATGCAAAGGAGAAAAGGCTATGTGAAGATAGAGGTAATGAAGCAGCACAAGGCAAAAAGAGGTATGTCATGATAGTATTAAGTACATTATAATCATGCACTAATTACTCATATTTGTAAATATATAATCTAAGATGTTTGAAATTTTTCATAGATTGCAAGACACATCCGTGGCTACAAAAGCGAGACTAGAAAAGTTTGGCCAACACAAACTTGGCTCTGGTGGCTATATGAATCTCCAGTCTCGAGTTGTAAGTAGGAACAATGATATGAAATGAAAAAATTTAATATAATGTTGCAAAAAATTTTGTTTAGTGAAACCATACATGCAAAATTGATGATATTAAGCAAAAAATACAGGGCACAGAATTCAATGTGGAGGTCGCAGATGAAGATAGAAAACTTGCCTTTAAGGAAGGCTATAAATTCGTGGTTGCACACCTACGCGAAGAATCTATAAGCCTTGCTCAAGAATCTAGTTCACCAAATGATATCTCACATGTAAATTGGTTAGATGAAAAGTAAATGAAATTGAATAGTTGATCCTTTTCTTTTTTGGTATTAATTTTGAATGTAAATTGACTACATAACAATGTGCATAACATTTTATTGTAGCCTTCATATCCTACCACAGAACCTGCTCGTGGCGAAGGTCATAATGTGCATTATAGTAATGGAGGTATTAATTTTCTATTGGAAATTAGCTATGCAATCAGAAATATGAAACGTTCTCCTTCCATTTATTGTCCAAGCATGGTCTTATCTAAACATATATTCTATGCTCATTGTGCAGATCTTTTAGAAAATTTATTGTTTAAAGACTACAACCTCTTCAAACTTTTCTCCAAGTGAGGGTTCCATGCTAATAAAAATATAATAAAAGACCACTTATTAGCATCCTCAAGTATATGCATCTCAAATGACATGAGAGACTTGACTTCCCAGTCTTTAAGATGTGTGTATCTTTATACTTTATAGTTGTTGGGAGTCTTTTTGAATATACACCATCTAAGTTCAAATATTGGTCATAGTTGAAAGAGGATTACAGACTGTAATCGCTATGAAGCAAATGGTAACAAAAATATAACATGATTTCAGGAAAACTATTATCTCTCCTTACTATCTACTATTTTTCTGATTTGGGTTAAGTAATATTGGAAAGAAGCAATGATCATACTCAAGATTATGTGTTGTTTTAGCAAAGGATTCTCCCAAGTTTACAATACAGATGTGAACAAAATGACATAGTTGATTTGGTTGCAAGACCTTGTTGAATTTACCCTAAGAGCACCTTCACAGAGGAAGATTGTTTGAATTATTTTAGGTAGGAAGATTCTTCTGCAATCTAAGCTAAATGAAGAGCTTCTATTAGTAGTTTTCAATTAGAAAAATTAGGTTTTGATGATGAATAGGTGCATTAAGTGTAACTTTTTTGATTGCAAGAGTTATGGTCCTGTACATTATATGACAATACCCTGCCAGGAGAAGGCCAAAAATATTTTGATTGATTGTGGTTGTAGATTAAATTACTGCATATCAAACACAAAGTATTGATATTAATTTGTGAGCCATTACCACCAGGTCTTTAGATCGTTGAGGCTATTTTAATGTATGATTTGAAAATCCATAACTATAGTTTTCATCACTGGAAGGTGTCTCTGTGTTGCTACTCAATTCCATTGCAGTGTACATGAGATTTTGTTTGTTTGAGCTGAGACTTTTCTCTTGGATATTTGTTTTTTATTAAATCATAGTAGTTTGCATTTCTTGTATTATGTATTTAGGGTATTCTTGAGCAATGAGAACTAGGTTTATAGATTGGCAAGGTAATTTATTATATGATTTGGAACATTCACATAGTTTTGTTCTTATTTCTCTAACACTACTTTAAAGATTATCTCTGGTTGCTGAAACATATTCATTATTTTAAAACAAGGATCTTTAAGCTTTTGATCAGTAGTTGATAATGATTTCCAACTCTGTACTTTGATAAATCATTTGTTCTAACAAATCTCATAGAGTAAATATTGTGATATTGCTATCGTGACTTAACTGTGTAGTATTTGAGTCAAATTTATTGACTCATATTTCATGTGCAGTGCTCAAAATGAATCCATCACTCATGATAATATTTTTTTGAATATTTCAGAGCATGTTGAACATCATGTCGAAGGAGTGGAACTTGTTCCAAGTGTTCAACATGTTGACGTGGCGGCGGATCAAAATGTTAATGTACATGATGTGGCATTGTTAGATAAGAAAAATGCATGTTATGTTGTACTAGTACTTAATTATAGATTGGTAACAGTTAAAAAAAGAAAAAGAGTATGCCAATTTATCCCATTCACTTGTTCTTGCAACAGAGCCCCCTTTAGTGTAGCAGCCTCCTACTCCTGCAAAGAGAAGGAGCCATCATAATTTGACATTACATGTGCTAGAAGAGGAGGAGAATGATGCAGATATGGATGCTCTTATGAGCACTTTTCTTAAGAGAGCTTAGAAAAACAAAAAGAAGAAATGATGTTTTAAAAATCTTCTTTCATAAACCTTGTTGGATAATGAAAGAACTTTGTGTTAAGTAATTATGTATGAATGATGTGTATTACTACTAATTTTTATCTTATGTTAACGAATATTGTTATGTCTTAATGAAGTCTTGATTGGTGTTGTGTATTAATGAATTTTATATCATATTAATGAATGTTATGTGATTGTATTGATTGAATGTTATGGTTCATAAATGGATGAATGAATCAATGAAGTATGTAATTAGATGATAATGGGTACTTTAGATTGATGTTAGGGGGAGGGGGGTGAGGCTAGACAAGCTTCCACCTTCACATGGTTGGCCTTGTTAAGTAGAGAATATTATAGTATTCTTGAAACCAAGTGAAGCTCAAACTAACATAAAATGGACACATCGCATGTGGTAGGTCTAAAATGATCCACGACTACTGCTGCCCATAACATGAATTTGTGAAATATATTTTGATATCACCAATTTCAACACTCATATTCGAAGCATAGGAGTGGCCTATAGTCTTAGCATGAATTTTGAGTAATGCCTCAGTCCAGATTGCCTCATAAGTGGTTGGAAGAAGCTTGCATGAGTCTAAGACTATGAACTCTCCCCGCCTTGGCCAAGAAGAACTTGCCAACTCTCTATTATTATGGCAAACTATAGAGTGGTATGGCTGGTCCACAACCAACCAATAAGTTCACAATTAAAGGAATGAGCCTTCCTTCATCAAGGATTTCCAAGCAATGATCTCAAATGTACCAATTTGATCAATGCTCCAATCCTTATTGAGAATCTTGTCCCAATCAATCTCTAGATGAAACAAGGACACAAAGTGACTAGTCAAAGGGTGAATAACACCTAAACGTCTAAAACTTTCATCCTTATATAATCCAAGGTCACTCCAGTGAATCCCAACCAATTTCATTACTTCTTGTTGAGAAATCCCAACATTGACACCCAATCGAGATTAATCCCCAAGACCAATGCATCACATGAAGAAACTACATTCCCAAGTGCCATAACAAGCACAATGTCCTTTTAGTCTATGATGTAGAGGTAGTGTGTGGTATCCATCTTCTTCATATGAGATAGAAAATCCATTCATTTAGCAACAACTCTTTACTCCAATGTCCCCTCAAGGACGTACCTTCTAGGCTACCCCAAGTGCACTTAGAGTTTCCCAAACACCATAACTTCTTCCAAGGCTTCAACCTTCATTCTTCCTTTGTGAATAATCTCCTCATGGAATTTCCACCATGTTCCATCCATCCATTCATTTTGGACAACTAATCTCTTACCCAACATTCATATCTAGCCTTAAAGCTAGTAGCCCTCACCAGTCACTAATTTGCATTTCTCTCCAATAGTTCCCAAACAACTACAAAAACTAAAACCTGATTAAGATACCCTTTTGGGATCTATACATCCTCCTTAAGTTTCAATATCAACCCTTTTGGACCATACCCAAGATCTAATACCCCTAGCCTATCCACACTAGGCCTAATTCTCCAATTTTACACAGCAACCCACAACTCCACTGAACCCTACGATTCCAAAGGGTGAAATAGTCCTTCTAGGGGTTGAGAAACAATAGATTTTCAATATTTTAAGGTTCTACCCTTTACACAACACATTTTCCACCAAACCCTTGGTTTTGGTGTCACTAACCTAGGGCTTGTTCAACAGGACCTCTAACCATATCACCATAACAAAATAATTGCATAAACACTTCATAACTGATCCCCCCATATGCATTTGATCACCAAACATCTTCAATCCTGAAGTAAATTACTTTTAATATGACTAGTGTCTATATTGGTATGTACGGAATAGTATAGAAATTGTATGGACAACCAAGAATTGAATAAAATATCTAAGTTTTCTTTCACATTTGAAGCATATTTTGGTGGTGTATTATTTCATTCATGTTTGGAAAGTTTTATTAAGAGACTTTGAATGATATTTAATACATTTATTAACAGGTTTAAATCTTTATTGCTGCTGTCATGCTGAAAGTCACAGTTTTGCCTAGTTTAACATGAAGAAATGAGGGTTCCTTCCAATGTGTACTCTTAACTACTTCTTGGGATGAAACCCATAGAACTAACATGCCCAAATAACCCCTAATATGCAAGAAAAGTGAAGATTTTCAGGTTATTGTGAAAGAAATGCAAAGTTGAGTGTTGGAAGGACTAATTTGGGTACCCAAATGAGTGCTAGGTGTTATGCAGCCGTACATTTGGCATAACAAGGTATACTTTTTATTTGATATTCTTTGAAGAAATGATGTGTGGATGGTGAATCCTAAGTTTTAGATCTTGGAAGTGTGTGCTTGACCTAGATTGGTGATACCCTTGATTTTGAGGGTTTGAAGGCTTGAATTTGGGAATTTCATATCAAAAGTCCTCGTAGGATGAAATTGATGATGGATTTGTCTAATTAGGTACAAAATATGATGAATCTATGAATTTGGTGGAGTTGGGATAAGTATATCGCATAGTTTCTTTGTAAAACCTCATGTTTTACCCTTGAAAAATAGTGACAATCATGATTTTTGGCATATTTTTCCAAAGGAGTCTATATTAAGTTTTGAGTATTCTATAGAACTCCCAAAAGGGTATCTGAAAAGCCTATTTATTTTCTTGGTGTTTTGCAAAGTTTAAGAGAAAAATCAAGAAAACAGCGTCTGTTGATCGAAAGAAGAGAATAGCCTAGTAAAGGGGAAAAGTGTCAAAATGGTTTATATTGTATTTGAGTTTTTGGGTTTTTCTCTATTAATATTTGGGATCGTGTTCTATGATCTATCATTAGGATGACAAAAGAGAAAACAAGAATGATATAAGTCAATTCTTTCTACTGTTGTTTAAAATATGACATATTTTATTGTTTTGCTTCTATATTTTATTGGATGATTTTGTTTGTAAGAACATTTCAGATTACACTCCATGAACCATCATCAAGATGAGAGTGATCAGAAACATTGATGCAAACAAAAAACTCATAGTGAAATTCAAACGCAAAACAATAATTGTAATAGATAGTGGAAATCTAATCTATCTCATACATAGTATATTACTTAGTTGAAAAAGAACATTTCAAGATAGTGTCACAAGGAATATAAGTATAGAAACTCGAAAGAAGTATCAAAGAAGTGTGATTCACTACAACTATTAAGGAGGATGATATATTTTTAGTATCTTAAAGATTTTAACAAAATAGATACCAATACTTGATCTATCAACTTTCCACAATCCATAGGTATAGTACAAATACTTGTAAATTAATTGTACAATTTTTTACATCAATGGTTCTAATCATGCTCATGTTCTATCTCTTTTGATGGTCATGTTCTATCATGATCACACACTTGTTGATTCTTCTATCTCTTTTGATGATGAAGTCCATATTCGATCAATTTGATGATATTGACAAGTTCATCATTCACAATGATAAATAGTGGCATCTCTTTGCTTTCCTCTACCCAAGCATTTTTATCAAATTTAACAAATCTAACATTCTTGAGCACCATGTTGACACTTTTGTTAGATGGGAAAACTTTTTTCAGAGACAAGGGTAGATTCGTTTTCCCCTTTACTAGGCAACTGCTTTTCTAATTGTTTATTCTAATTAGTATAATAAATTTATTAACAAGGTAATGTGTTATACTAACAATTAACAATTAGAAGTAAGTGGCAAGAGATATTTGTAATTAAAATATGTATGCTCTTTCTCAAAATTCTAATCTTCTATATAGATACTTTCTGCATACATAGTTTGAAGATGCAAATGATGATGCTACAATACTCTTCTTCTAAAATATTGAATGTGATTTGCCAATAGTCTTGCAAGGTCTTCCTACTACTACAAAATCTAGATTTAGAAATACATCTCTTGTTTTATTGTTCATGAAGTAGAAGCACTATCTTGAGCTAAAATCTATGATTTGGCTTTGGGTAACCTTTTAACTCCTTGAAAACAAATCACAAAAACTAACAGAAACTTCATCCACCATGTTGACATATCTTCTTCGCCACGCTTTCCTTGCACAAACAAGGGCAAACAATCCCCAAAATCCAGCAGCAAAGGAAGCCAAACAGCTAACATACCAATACCAGGGATCCTCTGTTCCTTCTTCGCGTTCATCATTCTCATTTATTTTAGACATGTAGAAAATTTGTTGGATGGAAAAACTTTTGTTAGAGACAAGGGTAGATTTGTCTAATAGATACATTTATAGATTCACTAAAATAGGTTTAGAACTTTTCAGACCAGTACCAATGCCAAAGGCAAAGCCAAATTATGTACCCTTTGCCAGCAATTTCTATGCTAGTGGAAAAATGGGAGCTAATCAAAATGTGGTCTTATTGAAAGCTATAAACCATGGGATATGCACAAAATGGAGTTTTTAGAAGGGCTTTGGAAACTTCAAAGTAGATTCAAATTTGCAGGAGGTAAAGGAAGAAGAAATATTAGATGGATCAATACATAAACCTCACTAATCACATAATAAGAAGTTGATGAATATTGAATGTATGAGTTCATCACAGGGGATAAATCAAAATCTACTTGAGTAGCAATTTTAGAGAAGAGAAAGAAACACTTGGCATTACAACCAGCCATTAACTGTCGCCTCACAATCTTGTTTTGTTGCCACATTATATTCATTCTTCATTCTTGATAATGACTTTTCATCAGACCATATTTCCCAATTGGGCATTTAGGAAACTTTTGTGTACTCTCCACCACAAATTATTTATGGTGACTTGAGATTGAGAAAATAAGGATAAGAGGGTAACATTTTTTCACAGTGATAGCTTTTGGATATAACTGCTTATGAATTATTATTATTATTGAAAGTTTTTAATAGCATAGAGTGACTTATCATTACGAAAGAATAATCAGTGTGTGATTTCAAAAGGTTCTCGTTAAAATTCATATATAACTAGCACTTGCACCAAAAGGAGGTGCAAGGAGATGGCGATAGATGTTTGATTTGAAAGCATAGCTAAAGCTTTATATAATAAAACTAAGTTTATAAAAGTATAGATCTACAAAAACATATAATTATAGAAATTAATCTTGTACATAACATCATATAATAGTGTTTTGTGTTTTTTGTACCTCTTTAAAAAGCTTAGCATTCAATCTTCTCTATATTCTATGAACTTGTAATAGGTAGATTTTTAATTCCAGATTCCAACATAAAATTCTCCTCTTAAAATTTGAGAGGAAATCCTCTACTGCCAAGAGACAGGTCCAACATTTCCATAGAGCAATTCAGCACTTGGAGTTATTTAGCATAGTGTCATGTTTTCATGGGAACATAGTAACTCAAAGGAAAGAAATTCTTCAATTCAAGTACTCAATTTGGAATAGAAAATCCTTCAGACCCATGATAAAAATAAAGTACAATCATAAAATCCCATTCTCCAAATCCCCAAACAATTTCTCTACTTTTACATTGTGCAACAAATCTAATAATCTCAAGTAGGCTTGGCAATTGGGATTTCTTCAACTATGTGGAGATCTCCATCGAGACAAGTAGCACAAGTTTTTTCCATCCACCCAACACAGTCATATTTTGTGTTTGCACTTAACAAACGGGCAGCACAAATCCTACCAGCCACATATGCAAGAACTCCCAAGATTGTTATAAATACATAGATGCACACCTTTGAATAACATCCTTATGTACACATCAATGATTATCATAAAGATTATGTGTCAATAGATCAATGGCTAATACTTCATGCTTATATATTATGATCCAAATATAACCTTAAACTCCATTTACAAATCCTTTTTACTATCCATAAATCATATTTGTATATTATTCTCCAAATCTATCCTAGAACTCTATTGACAGGTTGTCCTTCTATCCATAAATTGGAAGTTAACATTCCCTTGAATTTTTACTCTTAGAAATAAGATTGAAATTATATGACCTAGTCACATACTCATTGTCAATAGATGTCTCAATGCTAAGAGAACTGAAAAGTGCATTGGGATCTCTATTTAATTTTCACAGTATATGTTTCATTTTTCTAAATGGATGTATTGTATCATATTTAATTTTCACTATTTTAAGGAATATTTTAATCCATTCCATGTGGGTGTTGCAGGAAGCATATATTTTGAAAGTTGGTGAAGGTGCTGCTGCTAGGTGCCTAAGCAGATTTGTGGGCATGGATGTTCCTCCACCAATTGGGTCTGACATGGTATGTTGTGCCATGTAATTTTTCCTTTTCTATTTGCAAACATAGATTTAGAGTAAGTTTTTGTAAACATTGATTTTTTTTTGGATTCTCGGAGATATTTTCATGATTGCATACCATACAGTTTTTTATTATGGGAATTTAAGAGTAGGCTTTGTTAGGCAGAAGCTTCCTAACAATGCACATATATTTTGTCTACTGTGAACAATTAGTGCAATATTGCGTATAGGAAAACCATGCACATTAACTCATCATTGTGAACCTCTCTAAATTGTCTTTTATTGCTTTGATGCCTTCTTGTGTGGACTATTTAAGTATCTGGTGTCTTATTATATGCAGTTTCTTCTATGATGTTACTATTGTAATCTAATATATGTATAGCAAACAACAGTGTAAACTCTGTTGAGGAAAGTGTCAAGATGTATTAGACTGGATATACAATACGTTTCAAGAAAAGAAAGGAAGAAGAGGCCAGATTTTAGAATTTCTTTTACAATAGGTGTCTTGTTCTTCAAACTTATACATAGGTTCTTCAATTTGTGCTTGTGTCTGTCCACTGTTCGATTTAACTAAAGCACACAATCACTTTATGATTATTCATGAGGGCAAGCATCATTTTAAGAAGGCCCGCTACATTGATTTTTGGAGTAAGACGAGAATCTTAGAGAAGCCTAAGAAACAGAGATGTCAAGAAATGAACATACATGAATAGACATGAACATACTGTGCCACACATCATCATACTATACCTTTTAATCAACTTTGTCATGATATTGTTATTACTACTAGGCAGACTTAACTGGTAAATAGTAATATCCAACATTGTAGTTTGTAGAAATTATAAGTAATAAAGAAGCTCAAGGTAATTGAAATTGTAACCCAAAGTTTGCAAGAAAAACATGCCATCAGAAAACTAGCAAAAAGACAAGCTAGACGACTAAAATTATTAAGATCAAAAAGACTAGAAGCAACTACAAGCAGGAGATGTAGAAGAGGTACCAAAAGCCATAGCACTAAATATCCACAAAAATAAAGTGCTACATCAAGATGACTGAACAACAAAAGGCAGTTATGCAGTATTTGATCTCTATTACTATAAGTCTGTTTAGCTTGCTTCGTGGGTACACAATGGAAGCTTCAAGAACTTTGTAAATTGTGGATTTATAGTGATATTTACTATGCATTTTACTTTCCAAGCATTGTTCATTGATAAGTTCCAAAGATGGTAGTTTAATTTTACCATTCGGAAAATATCTTGATAGTGAGCAAAACAATCAAGGAACCACCATTTCACATGAAAGGCTTTGAAATAACAAAAAACAAAAATTCCTCCCATACAACATATAAAGTGAATATTATTTCACTATTTAAACACCCATGGAAAACATACATTTAAGGCGGTATAATTTAATGTTGTATTTAATATATTTATTCAAAATCATACATCAAAAACATCAAAGTAGGCGAAGGCCTTGAAATTCCATTATAACAAGAAACACATCCAATCTTGAATAAGGGTTGATTGTTTGATATCCTATAACAAAAATTGGATAGAACAACATTTATAGGAAATTATCATCAACTTAGACTCAGATTTTCACATTGTTCCCCACTCTTATGGTAGATCTCAAATGTATGTCTTATTGTAAGAGGAAGATCAAGGATCATTCCTCAAAATTTGTAGATACAACAATTGTGAAGGATACACTAGCAAAACTGTACCCTTGTTGACAAAGTGATTGGCTCAGTTGCTTCCTTGGTAGAAGACTTGAAGTTTTCTTTTGTGCCAAATAGATAAGCATTACTCAGCACTCAGCATAAACACTCAACATTCATTACATATCATTTGAGATCAAATGGGTGTGTGGGATTATATGCATAGTAAATAATAAAGGAGGGAATTGAACCCTCCCTGATGCTCGCACTTGTTGAGGTCCACTTCAGTAATGTCCATTCCTGTGAAATTTCTATCTAAAACATTTCTAATGAGATAATGTGTTATGAACTCTTCATCTGTGGGATGGAACGTGAATCCAGGAGGCAGTTGTGCATTACCCATATCATTAATATATATAACTAAAGTTAAAAGCCTCTATTATTGAATTCTCTTCCCTATCACCCATATTCATTTCCTTTTCTATTCATGCTTCACATGGGAGTCTTTTTATATGATGATTTATTGTCAATCATGTCCATTCACTATGAAATAATTCTTATTCTACAAATTCAAGATGTTGGAACTTTTGTGGATGTGCAAGCCATCAAAACATACTGTAGGGAGGATGATGAACTTAATCTTAACTGTCAGACTTAGGCAAGTGATTTTTTATTGTAGAATCTTAACATATGGTTGTTCAAATTTTGTGACTCCTAAATGATTTCCTTTTAGCGTATAAGTTGTTGTGCATAGTTGCCAAGTTTGGTTATTGTATCGGGCATATTAATGAAGAAGCATATTAGTTACTGTCGATGATTATGACAATTTGATTAGTTAGTGTCAATATTTTTTAGGCATTCTATAAAATAGTTCACATTCCTTCTATATGATATGAAATTTTGCATGCATCCTACAGTGTCTCATCCAGCTGATAATGGATTACGGAGAGTGATATGAAATGATGACACTAAAAAACATCACAATCAAATCCAAAATGAACTTGCATTACAAATGGATTGTGGAAATCTGATATTGTTGAGTTTACATGCATGTCTACCAGGACAATCACAACTTAAACATATTATTGAGTTTGCATGCATGTCTACCAGGACAATCACAACTTAAACATAATATGTTTAAGTTGTGATTGTCCTGGTAGGCATGCATGCAAACTCAACAATATCAAATTTCTACAATCCATTTATAATGCAAGTTCATTTTGGATTTGATTGTGATGTTTTTTAGTGTCATCATTTCAGATCACTCTCCATAATCCATCATTAGTAGGATGAGACACTACAGGATGCATGCAAAATGTCATATCATAGGGAAAGCATGTGAACTATTTTATCGAATGCCTAAAAAAAATTTACACCTAGGCATTAGTAGAAATTTCTACCTTCATTGGTAAATTTTGACCAATCCTGGGACAAACTTGCAGTGTGGTTATAGAGATTTTTCGACCAACGTATTGGTCAAAATTTTGACCAACTAGAATGTTGGTCAAACTTTTGACTGGAAAAATTTTGACCAATGCATTAGTCAACGTTGGTCAAAGATTGGTCGAAATGTAAGTCAAAATTTTGACCAATAATGGTCGAAAAATGGCCTCAGATGTAGTAGTGTTTTTGAGGCCAAATGATAGAGGATTTGATATGTAGTTATAGAGAGATAGTAGAAAGATGTTTTGCATCTTCAAATGGAGGTTTTACAAGTGGACACATGTCATATGGAGAACACATCTGGGAATTCATCCTCTTCTATATCATTATTTTTTTCATTCATCGTAAGGGTTCCAGTTTTTCACTTTGAGACCATTGTAGGTTAGGAAAAGATTGGAAGGTTTAGGAGTTACAAATTAAACTAGAAATGGTTTCTAGAATTGATGAAATCTAAATGGATAGTATATAGGATGTGTTGGTAACAAACCATGAAGCTTTGCTTTGGATGTGATACCCCCTTTCCATCCCATCAATTTCTCATTCCCACCATTTTCTCTCTTGTATGACAACAAATGTTTATTGTACAGTCTAGTTTATTAGGTATTTTGTGAGTCAATAGTTGGAAATGAGAATAGAGTAACTGAGAGGGGGAGGGGGTGAATCAATTACTACAAAACTTTCCACAGTCCTTAAGATGTCTGAGTATACCCTTGATCTAATTAATATAAATGTTGAAACTTGATAATGCAGTAAATGATAAATATTAAGAACTGATATGTTATCATGCACAAAGTAATTTAGCAATTAAGAACACAAGAGACACTAGCTTTAATGTGGAAATCCAATATGGGAAAAACCACCAATGTAACTAGATATTGTTTTTCACTCTTCTGAAGTGAGCCGTGTTAGGAGCCAACCCTGTTAAAGGTTACAAAAACACACTATTAGGTGTGACCCTATTAAAGGATTTAATCACCCTATTAGGAGTTGCCTTGCTAGAGATCTTTAGAACAATTCAATTGAACTATCACCTTGTTAGAGGATTTATTGAATGGCTATTAAACCAACTCTGTTAAGAGATTTTGAATTCACTATTACAATGGTTAGAAAGCAACAATGAAGTGACCTGATATAATGTACAACTTATCTTTTCTGATTACAGATCTCTATTATGCTTGACTGGATCCTTACTGATCAAATGCAACTTTACAGCTCCTTGAACACATTTGATCTTTCATTAGACTTTGCTCAACACTCGCCTTTTTATTTCATACTATAATTCACATTCATAACTTCTTTTTCACAACATCACACTTTAATTCATAACTTGAATGACCATATATACCTTTTAGATTATCTTAGTCAGCTCGAATCACTGACTAAACAAACAATTACAACAGTCAGCTAGAAGTAATTAATTTGCAAATCCCTATACTGGCTGACCCTGCATGGTAAACTTTGTTCAGAAAATAATTCCTTTGTTAACGGACTGACCTCGGTTAATATAGTGAACTTTGTGACAATTCTTTAATCGTTGAGAGAACTTAGTAAGTACTGAGTTTCCTATGAAAATCGAGTGAGCTTAGTGAAAACTATGCTTTGGAGATCGAGTGAAGCTTAGTTAATACTGACTTCTCCATGATTCCTTTGATGACCGAGTGAGCTCAGTGGAAACTACCCTTTGGAGATCGAGTGAAGCTCGGTTAACACTGACTTCCTCATTTCCTTCATTGACTGAGTGAGCTCGGTGAACACTATCTTTCACCTTTCCTTTGTTGACCGAGTTAGCTCGGTTAACACTATCTTCTGCATTTCCTTCGATGACTGAGTGAGCTCAGTTGACACTGTAGATTGTATTGTAGACTGTCTGATCTCGGTAAACTTGAGACTATGTATGACATTTGTGTGACATCAAGGACAACATTATCCAACAATATCCCTCTTTGGCATTGATGGCAACACAACATGTCATAACAGAATGAAATCTTGAAAACAAGTCCAACAAGATAATAGACTTCTCCCTCTTTCAATAATCTCCCTCTATTAAGGGACTTCATGGAAAAAAAATTTCAAATCTCACAAATTTCAAAAGGATATGATAGTAAATCTCTCCCTCTTTGGCAACACATGCCAAAGACAACAGAAGTTAAGTGAATCTTAATGTACCTTTAGTACTGATTCATATGCAATGATTTTTGATTAAACTACATCAATAGATAGATCTTAAATCTTCTATGCATTGATGCATCGCTAGAACTTATTTTTAGTGGACTTTAGATAGGGGAATGACCCCTAACTTACCTCTAAGATACAAAAATGCATCCTTAGGTAAAGGCTTTGTGAATATGTCAGTGATTTGTTCCTTTGTATGGACATATTCCAATCTAATCTCCTTGTCTTGCACCAATTCTTTGACAAAATAATATTTTATTGCAATATGCTTGGTCTTGGAATGCATCACTGGATTCTTAGATATGCTGATTGTACTAGTATTGTCACAGAACATGAAAATTGGTTCATTGATTTCCATCTTCATTCCTTGCAATAACTGCTTAAACCAAACAATATTTGAACAGTTTACGGCTGCAGCAACATACTCTGCCTCTGTTGTAGATTGGGATGTACAATTCTACTTTTTGCTTGTCCAAGAAACCAATCTTTTTTCAAGAAAGAATGCTCCTCCACTTGTGCTTTTTCTGTCATCGAGGTTTCCTACCCAATCAGCATCAGTAAACACTTTCAAATCCAAATTACCTCCAAATTTGTACCATAAGCCATAATCTTCAGTTCCTTTCAAATATCTCATTATTCTTTTGATTTCCATCAGGTGAGTTTCTCTTGGCTTTGCTGAAAATCTTGCAACAATACCAACTGCAAGGGCAATATCTAGCCTGGTATGAACTATGTATTGCAATTTTCCAATCATAGATCTGTACAATGTTTGATCTACCTCTTTGGATTCATCATCTTTGGTAAGTTTCAATCCAGTACACATAGGAGTTCCAACAGGTTTACAGTCCTCCATACCAAAAAATTTCAATATCTCCTTGATGTATTTTGATTGAGTGATGTAGATGCCATTCTTATTTTGTTGAATTTCAAGACCAACAAAGTATTTTATTTCACCAAACATAGACATTTCAAATTCCTTGTTCATTTGTTCTGAAAATTCTTTGCAAAGATCATCATGCCCTGTGAATACTAATCATCTACAAATATTTCTACCAAGACAATCTTATTATCCGGTCCTTCCTTTATATACAAGCTACTATTATCATTAGTTCTTTGAAAACCAATCTGAATAAGATAGTTATGCAATCTTTCATACCATGCTCTATGGGCTTGTTTCATACCATACAATGTCTTGTGTAATTTGCAGACCATGTTCCTTTTATCTGGATCAACAAAACCTTCAAGTTGTTCAATGTAAACCTCTTCATCCAGTATTCCATTGAGGAATGCTGACTTGACATCCATCTGATAAACTTTGAATATTTTGTGAGCAGCATATGCAAGTAAGGTTCTGACTCCTTCCAATCTTGTAACAGGAGCAAAGGTTTCTCCATAATCTATGCTTTCTTCTTGAGAGTATCCTTTGCATACCAGTCTGGCTTTTTTTCTGGATACCTTACCATCTTCAGTCAACTTGTTTCTGAATACCCACTTGGTTCCAATTACATTCTTATTTTTAGGCCTGGGTACAAGATTCCATGTCTTGTTCTTCTCTATCTGTTATATTTCCTCATTCATTGCCTCAATCAAACTATCATTTGTCAATGCATCTTTAATGCTTCTAGGCTCAAAATCAGCAAGTAAACAAGTATTTTTCAGCTTGATTCTTGTCAAGGTTCCTTCAGACTTGTCTCCAATGATCTGATATGATGCATGATGTCTTCTGACATATTTAGCTAATACAGGTTCTTTGCCTCTTGAATGAGTTTCATTGCTATCTTCTTGTACTTCAATTTCGTGTTCAGGGTGTTTTGGCTCAGTAAGAATTGGCTCGGGCATTTCAGATTTGGTAGATACTTGCTCGGAAATGTCTAAATGTTGTTGTGGCATGGTTTGAACTTTTTGCAGCTTGATTACTGATGACTCAGGAGTTGAGGGTTCTTGAGTGAACGGTATGCTTGGTATAGTATCTGGTTCAATGTAAACAAATCTTCTATAATCTTCATGTACCTTTTTGCTTTCTTCTTCAAATTTGTCTGTGAACTCATCAACTTTCATATGTGCACTTTCTATGACTTTGTGAGTGGATAGATTTAAACATCTATATGCTTTTCTTTTGCAAGAATATCCTAAAATATTCCTTCATCACCTTTTACATCAAATTTTCCTTTTCTAGATTCTTTCAAAATATAACATTTGCTTCCAAATATTTTCAGATAACTTACATTGGGTTTGTAGCCATACCATAATTCATAGGGAGTTTTGAATGAGTCCTTCTTCAACTATACTCAGTTTAAGGTATGAACTGCAGTGTTGATGGCTTCCTTCCAGTATTTGATAGCAACATTCTTTTCTATCATTAGGGTTCTTGCACAATCCATGATGGATTTGTTTCTTCTTTCAGCTATTCCATTTTTTTCAGGAGTTCCTGGTGTTGAGACCTATCTTTTAATACCTTTTTCAATGTAGAAGTTGTTGAACTCATGTGAGATAAATTCACCACCTCTATCTGACCTTAAGCATTTTAGTCTTTTTCCTATTTCTTTTTCTACTCTTGCCAAATACCATTTCAATTTTTCAAATGCTTCTGATTTATTCCTTAGAGACATGACAGTCATCATTCTTGAGTAGTCATCAACAAAAAGAATGAAAAACTTTTCTCCAGTATAGCTTTCTATTCCAATGGGTCCACATAAATCAGTATGCACAATTTCTAATATATCTTCAGACTGATAGTTCTTACTTTTAAAACTAGTCTTTCCCATTTTACCAATCTGACAATTCTTGCATAGACCAACCTCAGGTTTCTTAATGTTAGGAATGCCTCTCACTTTCTTGAATTTGCTTATTTTTATCAGATTATCAAAATTGACATGACACAACCTTTTATGCCATAACCAGCTTTCTTCAATTTGAGCAATAAAACATGAGCATTGACCAAGTTCTAGATAGAGCAAGTTACCTTTAGTTTGGGTGCCAAATCATATCAGCTTTCCTTGCTCATTCAACAGTCTTACCTTTCCTTCCATGAATTCCACCTTGAATCCAGTATTGAGTAACTGTGCCACACTTAGTAAATTATGTTTAAGACCTTCAACCCAATAGGCATTATTACATACAAGTTCTTATGTTAGACAGATTCTTCCTCTTCCTTTTATGAAACAAGGTTCATTATTACCAAACCTTACACTGCCACCATCATAGTCTTCAAACTAATCAAACTTAGTTTTATCACCAGTCATATGATGTGAGCAACCACTGTCTATAATCCATGTATCATTGTTACTTATATGAGAAACAAGTGCCATTTTATCTTCCTCATCACTGTCAGAATCATCTTTAACGGCAATATAAACAATTTCATCCTCACTATTATTAGAATCTTTAGAATTTTCAGCCATGAAGCATGATTTCTTACCTTTGTTCTTGGATGATTTGAAGTCTTTCTTGCCATTCCATTTCTTTTCATCATGGTTTTTCTTGTTTGGACACCTTGCTGCAATATGACCAATTTCTTCACAAGAAAAATAGATTAGAGGAACTTTACCTTTGTATTTTCCTCTGCCTCTAGAATATTTCTTTACTAGTAGAGCTTCAATTGCTTTGAGGTCACTATCTAAACTTTGGCTTGATTCATTTTCACTTTCAGACTAAGATTCCTTCTCCTTTTTGTTTTTCTCCTTGAGTGAGAGCTTGGCTTGAAATGCTGATTCAATGTTCTTGGAGGCTAGAACATAGTTGTCAAAGTTATCTAGTTCAAATGCAGTTAGTCTTCCAACTATGGCCTCAAGATTTATCTAATGATTTTCTTCACACCTTCTTTCCTGAATTGACAAAACTCTAATTGCATAAATGGGAAGCAAGGTTCTGAGAACTTTGCTTATAACTATTTCTCCTTTAATATCACTTCCAGATGCTCTGATTGTACTTACACGTGCTTTAACTCTTTCAACATCCTTTGCAATGTTTTCATCCTCTCTCATCCTCATTTGATCAAATTGTCCTCTTAGACTTTCTGCTTTTGCTCTTCTCACATTATCATCTCCTCCATAGATTTCTGTTAGCTTGTTCCACATCTCAAAGGCAGTTTTGCAGTCCTTAATGTCATCAAATTCTTCATAACTAAGGGTGGATGCTATGTCTATCATCATATTGTTGTGAGTCTTCCTTTCACCAATGTCATTGACAAACAATGTGCTAGGAGGTTCTCCATATTTTTCTTCAGGGTATTTTAGTCCAGTATCACCAATAGTAGCTAGATGAAGTCTCATCAATCCTTGCCATGCGGAGAAGTTATCTCTGTTGAGTTTTGGAATTTCTCTTTTTTAAGACATCTTGATCTTTGGCTTAGATCCTTGAAATCTCTTCTTGCAAGCACCAAAGGCTTTGATACCAATTGTTGGAAATGAGAATAGAATAACTGAGAGGGGGAGGGGGTGAATCAGTTACTACAAAACTTTCCATAGTCCCTAAGATGTCTGAGTATACCCTTGATCTGATTAATATAAAATGTTGAAACTTGATAATGCAGTAAATGATAAATATTAAGAACTGATATGTTATCATGTAAAAAGTAATTTAGCAATTAAGAACACAAGAGACACCAGTTTTAACGTGGAAACCCAATATGGGAAAAACCACCAATGTAACTAGATACTATTTTTCACTCTTCTGAAGTGAGCCCTATTAGGAGCCAACCCTGTTAAAGGTTACAAAAACACACTGTTAGGTGTGACCCTGTTAAAGGATTTAATCACCTTGTTAGGAGTGGCCTTGCTAGAGGTCTTTAGAACAATTCAACTAAACTGTCACCTTGTTAGAGGATTTATTGAATGGCTGTTAGACCAACTCTGTTAAGAGATTTTGAATTCACTATTACAATGGTAAGAAAGCAACAATGAAGTGACCTGATATAATGTACAACTTATCTTTGCTAATTACAGATCTCTGTTATGCTTGACTGGATCCTTACTGATCAAATGCAACTTTACAGCTCCTCAATACATCTGATCTTTCATCAAACTTTTCTCAACACTCGCCTTTTTATTTCCTACTATAATTTGCATTCATACCTTATTTTTCACAATGTCACACTTTAATTGATAACTTGAATGACCATATATACCTTTCAGATTATCTTAGTCGGCTCGAATCACTGACTAAAAAAAAAATTACAACAGTCAGCTAGAAGTAATTAATTTGCAAATCCCTATACTGGCCGACCTTGCATGGTAAACTTTGTTCAGAAAATAATTCCTGTGTTAACCGACTGAGCTTAGTTAATATAGCGAACTTCGTGACAATTCTTCAATCGCCGGGAGAACTCAGTAAGTACTGAGTTTCTTGTGAAAACTGAGTGAGCTCAGTGAAAACTACACTTTGGAGATCGAGTGAAGCTCAGTTAATACTGACTTCTCCATGATTCCTTTGATGACTGAGTGACCTTAGTGGAAACTACCCTTTGGAGACTGAGTGAAGCTCGGTTGACACTGACTTCCTCATTTCCTTCATTGACTAAGTGAGCTCGGTGAACACTGTCTTTCACCTTTCCTTTGTTGATCGAGTTAGCTCGGTTAACACTGTCTTCCACATTTTCTTTGATGATTGAGTGAGCTCGATTGACACTGTAGATTGCATTGCAGACTGCTTGAGCTCAGTAAAATTGAGACTAATGACTAATATGACATTTGTGTGACATCAAGGACAACATTATCCCACATCAATTTCATGCATTTTCATGTATTATTTCAAGGAAATAAATACAAAGAAAAATAGGTGTTGAGTTTCATTTTAGATATTATCTACTTTATTACTGATTCACAATATTTAATTATCTTTGAACAAAGAGTCTAGATCATAATTATAGTCTCTTAAGGTTGTATGTTGTTTCATTTTTGCTTATAATTCAATGAGTTATATAAATGATTCAATGAAATTAATAGGGTTATAGGTTTATTGAGTAGGATATCAATTAAGAATGAGATTTAGATTGAACATTAGTATCCAATTTACAAGGTAAATGGATAGATCTGTAGTCTTAGCATAGCATATGTGTTTTAGATATCCAAAATGCATTAGAGGGATTTGTGAATTTTCCCAATGGATGAGGCACTGATCAGCTACAGGATCATTAGCCTATTGTCTATACCTAATTTTCATATACTTTCCCCACCCACATAAAATCAAATCAAATTCAAAACATCTTTATATTTTATGTTTGAAGAGCTAGAATAGGATGCCCTCACTCAACTTATGAATTGTATTGTCTTGCACTTAGTTGTTGCAGATCTGTATTATTGCAAGAATCAATAGGAGAAATAAGGGTTTCATCTAATATTGATAGGTTTAGATTATATGTTTAATTGCACTAGTACCATATAAGTGAATTTGAGGTACACTCACCTAGGTTTTGTAGAGCCTAAATTAGAAGAAGGGTCTAGGCTTATTGTTGGCCTAGTGTCTAAAAGGATATGTTAAGGATGGGAAGTAGTTGCCCCTAGATGTATCTTGTTCTCATTAGGGTATTAGGAGTTGGAAATTGAAGAAGAAATGGTTTTTGCAATTGATGAAATTAAATGGATAGTATATGGGATGTTTTGGTTGCAAACCATGAAGCTTTGCTGTGGCTGTGATACCCCCTTCCCGTCCTATCAGTTTCTCATTCCCACCATTTTCTCTCTTGTATGAAAACATATGTTTATTGCACAGTCTAGTTTATTAGGTATTTTGTAAGTCAATTTCATGCATTTTCATGTATTATTTCAAGGAAATAAATACAAAGAACAATAGGTGTTGAGTTTCATTTTAGATCTTATCTCCTTTATTAGTGATTTACAATATTTTATTACCTTTGAAGAAAGAGTTTAGATCATAATTGCAGTCTCTTAAGGTTGTGTGTTGTTTCATTGTTTCTTATAATTCAATGACTTATGTAAATGCTTCAAGGAAATCAATAGGGTTATAAATTAAATGGATAGTATATGGGATGTTTTGGTTGCAAACCATGAAGCTTTGCTTTGGCTGTGATACCCCCTTCCCGTCCTATCAGTTTCTCATTCCCACCATTTTCTCTCTTGTATGAAAACATATGTTTATTGCACAGTCTAGTTTATTAGGTATTTTGTAAGTCAATTTCATGCATTTTCATGTATTATTTCAAGGAAATAAATACAAAGAACAATAGGTGTTGAGTTTCATTTTAGATCTTATCTCCTTTATTAGTGATTTACAATATTTTATTACCTTTGAAGAAAGAGTCTAGATCATAATTGCAGTCTCTTAAGGTTGTGTGTTGTTTCATTGTTGCTTATAATTCAATGACTTATGTAAATGCTTCAAGGAAATCAATAGGGTTATAGGTTTATTGAGGAGGATATCAATTAAGAATGAGATTTAGATTGAACATTGGTATCCAATTTACAAGGTAAATGGATAGATCTAGAGTCTTAGCATAGCATATGTGTTTTAGATATCCAAAATGCATGAGAGAGATTTGTGAATTTTCCTAATGGATGAGGCACTGATCAACTACAAGATCATTAGCTTGTTGTCTATACTTGGTTTTCATATACTTTCCCCACCCACATAAAATCAAATCAAATTCAAAACATCTTTATATTTTATGTTTGAAGAGCTAGAACAGGATGCCCTCACTCAACTTATGAATTGCATTGTCTTGCACTTAGCTATTGCAGATTTGTGTTATTGCAAGAATCAATAGAAGAAATAAGAGTTCCATCTACTATTGATAGGTTCAAATTATATGTTTAATTGCACTGGTACCATATAAGTGAACCTAAGGTACACTCGCCTAGGTTTTGTAGAGCCTGAAGTAGAAGAAGGGTCTAGCATTATTGTTGGCCTGGTGTGTAAAAGGATATTTTAAGGATGGGAAGTAGCTGCCCCTAGATGTATCTTGTTCTCATTGGGGTAATTTGAAACTTGTAGCATTTCAAAACACCAATAGGGTGTCTATGCCAAATTTATTTTCAAAATCCCATTCACTTGGAAAATTCTTATTTTTAGTCATATTAAAGTTTTTTTCCCTTAGTGGGTGGTGGCTCAGTCAAAGGTTTAGTAGCTAGTATTGTTTTAAATAGTTAATTTGAAAGTTATGACAAAAGGACAAAAACAAGAGCATATCAAAAGTGAATCTAGAGATCTATTTATACACAGAGCTACCCCAAGTTGGTAGAAAGAACTTGCTTAGGAAGAAAGGATATTTTAGCCACACATTAAAACCTTAAGACAATGTATTATCTCATTCTCAATACCAACATGTAATATAAAGAGAATCCTCATCTTTAAATTTTGAATCTAAGAATACCATATTTCTAGGTGAAATATTCACTACTCCTTTACCTAAGGAGAAATTATACCAGGATAAGACTATTTCTTCTATTGGAGATACTATCTTCAAACCAAATATCTCTAAAGAAGTATATCAACATTAGAAATATAAGAACACCCTTGATAATATTTGAAAATCTTTGGTAAATTCTATTTATTAAGAGGAATCTTATTGATCTTAGTGGCCCTATAGACTTAGAGTCTACCTCAGTAAATCCTGAGGAATTACTGTTTGAAATTGAAGTAATTAGGAAGAAGGTTGCAGAGGATGCCAAATACATACATTTGGAAAAGAAGAAGGAATAAATCACCGTGAATTCCTTTATAGAAAGGGAAAGTTTACTCAAAATAATGGAGGTACTTAAATAGAAAAATAAGAAGTTGGAGGAGATTTCAACCCTAGATTTAGAAATATTTGGAGATATTGGAGAAATCAAGTCTAGGGTTCAAGATCAAGAACATGCCCTACATGAGAAGGAAGGACCTATGATTTCCAAAGTCTAACCTTATATGCCCCTTGAAGAGAAAGTAATAGATCTTACTACAATAAATGTTAATAAAGGAAAGCATAAGGTTGTTGGTATTTAGATTAAAGAGCCTATTGTTTCTTCTAGGAGTTCTGGTATCTCTAGAATTGATTTAGAGCTAGAAAGGGCTAAGAAGGAAAGGGAAGATCTAGAAAAGGAATTAAACAAGGTTTAAAATGAAGCTCAAGCATTAAAAATGAAAAGAAAAATCTAATTCCTAAAATCCACCTCTAGACTAATAGTACGAAAAAAATAAACTTCACAAGGTATGTCTTGTATCCCCATATGTGGTCCTATGATAAGTAATCAAGGGATTTCCTAGTTAGTTCTAGCTTCTTCTTTGACCATGAATAGTCAGCTAACTATAGCTGAACAAGAAAAAACCTCTCTGTGCAATCAAGTTGTTGGAACTAGTTCATCTAATATCTTAGAATCTCGGATAAGGCCCATATAAGTGGAAAGATATAATCAAATGTAATTTGTAGGTATCCCTAGTTCCCCCCATCCTATCCCAAATGAGTTAAGGGATTAAGTTACAAAGTTAAATGGAAATAATATCATTAGTGGTGAAGAACACCTTAAAATATCACAGACATGTTGAATGATTATGAGATTGAATATGAAGATGTTGTTATGAAACTATTTGTGCACTCACTCACAAAGGACGCTAGAGATAGGTTTAGGAGACTCCCTAATGATAGTACTTTTTCATGGGATGATTTGGAGAAGTGATTTAAGGAACAATATGAAGACAATACCAATTCCAGCTTTGTCTTGAATAAATTTTACAATATTAAGAAGAATCATAATGAATCCACTTTTGATTTCAATGTCAAATTCTAGAAGGGGATGTACAAACTATTCCAAGTTATTGGATTAGATGAGAATGTATGATTGACTACCTACTTCAATGCATTTGATGGTAAAATGACATATATACTAAGAGAGAAAGATCCCAATATCTTGAGGGATACTTTTAAGATAGTTGTAAACATTGAAAATAATAGGAGAGCATATATGAGGTTAAGGATAAGGGATGACCCAAAGTTGTTCAATCATAGGGGTAACAAGAAAGAAAGAGAATAGCCTAGTACAACTAAGAAGCCCAAGGAAGATAAGATGGTTCAAGTGTTGAATCTGTTAAAGAATTTGTAGGTTCTAGTCAATTCCTATTCTTGCATTCTCTCATCCTGATGATAGATCACGTAGTGTTATTTGAAACATTGATGCTCAAAAAACTCACACAATTTATTCCAGAAACATTGCTCTGATTCCAAATGGATTGTGGAAATCTGATAATGTTAAGCCTAATACTAGTGAAAAGCCATTGTTTAACAACAATTACAATAGGCAAACCAGATTGTAGAATTACCCTTACAACACACAGTCAAAAGATGTTAAACCTATCGCTAACCCTATGTAAAATAAAAAATGAGAAGAGCACACCAGATCCATTACAAAGGAATTCTATAAATATGGATGAGGAACTGCCCTAGTTTGTGGTTTTTCAATCCCCCCATTCTCCTAAATATTGTGCAGTGGCTTAACAGTCTCTACATCCCAATAACCACAATATGAAGAAGGAGAGGAAGAGAAGAATCATGACAAGGTAGCTTTAAATATGACTAGTTCCTATGGTGATTGTGAAGAATCAGATATAGAGGAATTTGAACTCAATGTAAATAATTAGTGGGATTCTTATCAAATATATCAGTTGTAGTTTTTCTTAGATGATGAAAGTGACATCAATGAAAAAATACACAACATGAATTTGTAAATAGGACATATGAATTTGAGAAAATCATCTAAAGAAGAAATTTATAGGATAACTACAGTTATAACTTGAGAAATATAAAAACAAATAATGCTTCTACCAAAGCTTTAGGAATCTTCATCAAGAATGTAACCCACAAAATGAATGATGAAAATAAAGAAAAAGATCAAATGGTTGTTGAGGTTAAAGATATTAAAGTTAAGAAATGGAAACCTAAGAAGAAGGTGCAAACTCAAAATATAGATGCAGTCAAGACAAAGGCAGGAAAAAAAGAAGCTAAAGCTTTATGTTGGTAGACAAATTGAAGATTTTGATGCTCAAGTACAAGAAAATAAAGGTAATGCAAGTAAAAATCTCATTTACAATCCTATTGATATGATAACTATACTATCATAAATTACTATAAAGGTTCCTCTATCTAAGATGTTTAGAATAGAAGAACATAAAAGAAAAACCCTCTCTTTGTCAGGAGGAATTGGAAACGGTACCATTTTTAAGATAAATTTCTCATTAGCAAAAGGGGTAGTAGTCACACCAAAAGAAAAGGAAGGTAAAGGAGTGATCTCTCTGATGCATTTGATGTACTTGGATAATTCATCAAAAGCATACATAGAAATCATTGACTCTTTCTTTGTCAATCTAATTGTAAATGGAAAAACTATGAAGAACTATATGATTGATTCAAAAGCCTCAAACATGGCATGCCCTTTAAAATAATGGAGTCCCTTGGGTTGAAAGTAGACACCAAATAGGGTAGATGTTATTCCATGGGAGCAAGAGAAGTCCCTATCATAGGTACTATAAATGCATTACCATATAAACTAGCTCCATTCCCTAACATTGATCTAACCATGAACATTCTGGTAGTTGATATCCCTCCCCGATATGGTATGTTACTATCAACAAAGTGGAGTGCTAGTATGGGAGGAATCTTATAGTGTGATCTATCATTCACTACTTTCCACATAGATGTAAAATCCATCAAATTTAATAGGGAACCTAGAGTTACCCATATGATTAAGGACAATATAGATAACAATGCCACATGCTTCCTTGATACTAATGTAAATGCTTTTAGATATGAAAAAAATATTTTAGAAAATGAGAAGCCTATCCCATTAATTACAGAAGAAGTAACTAAATTCTTTTATTCACAAGGATTATGGGTTATGTATTTTGACAGTGCCAACTCTATAGAAGGATTAGGGCTAGTGTGGTGTTTGTATCACCAGAAATGAACACAGTTAGATATTCCTTCACTTTAAATTTCACATGTAGCAAAAATGTAGTAGAATATGAGGGACTATGAATAGGGCTAAAATTTGTTGCTAACCATGGAATTAAGAAGTTACATGTAATTGGTGGTTCAGAATCGATGGTGTCTCAAATCAGGAAGACTATGCATCCAAGAACAAAAGGCTAGGGAAGTATAGAAAAAAAAATTGGGATGAAATGGAAGCATTTGATACATTTTGAATAACTTGGATGGATAGAATAAATTAAAAAATGGATGATTTTCTTTCTAATGTGGCTATTAAGCCTGATGACCTTTATTTTCCTAGATTGTCAAAAGTTGAAATGTAGAACAGGCCATCTATTCCTAATAATGTAGATAATTGGTAGCTATTTGAAGATGATAAGGATGTACTAGAATTCCTTTTAAATGAAGAAAACTATCATGTCCATGAATTATACTACGGTGCCTTTTTTGAAACTATGGATGGGAAGGACACCATTTTTTGTCAAGAAATCTTGCAATTAAAAAAAAAGGTACCCAAGGGGTTGGTGGTGTTGGAGAGTGTTTTTGACAATCAAGATATGGTTCAATCAAAAATCAGAGATAAGAAACCAAAATAGCTAGAAGAGATCAATCTTGGAAATATTGAATCCCCAAAGAATGTGTGCATAGGTAAGACTTTATCCCCCACTATGAGAAAGTCATTGGTTTATTTATTGACAAAAATCATACATGTATTTTCTTAGTTTTATGATGATATAAATGCTTATAGGGAGGATTTATTCAAACATGTTATCTCATTAAAGGAAAATGTCAAACCATTTAAGAAGAAAAAGTGGCCTATTAATCCTATATTAACTACAAAGATGTAAGAAGAGTTAATGAAGCTTAAATATGGAGGTATCATCAAACCTATAAGACATTCCACTTGGGTCTTAAATCTAGTATCAATCACAAAAAAAATGGAGATGTCAAACTATGTGTGGATTTTAGGAATCTTAATATTGCCTCCCTAAAAGACAACTATGGCTTACCCAACATGGAGGCAATGTTGAAACAAGTGACTACTTTAGAACTGATGTCAATGATGGATGGGTTTTTACATTACAATCAAGTATTGGTTGATGAGATTGAACAATATAAAACTGCTTTTACAACACCATGGAGGACTTATTTGTATGTTTTTTATTAGATAAATAGGTTTTACAGGGACCCTGAAATCCAAGAGTTAAAACAAAAATAAGGCTAATAATAAGCGTGAAAAGCCCAGGCAAAAGTGTTCAAGTTCAAAGGCTGATAATAAGCCCAAGGCCTAGCCTAAATAAAAAGATCAAAGAAAAGACTAGGAATAGAAACAACATAGAAACGACAAAGGCAAAAACCTTGACAAAAAGCCAAAAAATAGATTGAGACAAAAGAACAGGCAGTGGATTAGTCCTCGTTCTTTCTCTTCAAGTCTTGCATGGCCTGAGTAACCTCATAGGCCATTTGGTTCTCCTTAGCCTCTTGCTAGTGCATCCTTTGATCCTCCTAGTCCTGACCACTATTGATTTTGTCCTTTGCAGTGTCGACCTCCAGTCTAGCTTTTTACCTGTCTTTTCCTACCTCTTCTTCCTTCATAGCTCTATCTTTGATCCATCCAGTTAAAGACATAATGTTGTTGTTAATTGAGCTTAGTAGCGAAATCATTTGGCTTGAGAGATTATGGTTATAGATTTCAAGGTTGTTAATCCTTCTCTCTGGCAAGCTAAGCCTCTCACCGTTGCCATCTCTATTATCAAATTCCGCTCCATTCCTATTATCCTCCATATGACCCACCTACTCTTTAACCTCCTCTAGCTCATGGAAAAGCCACTTGATTGATTTGAAGTTATTAATTGTATTGTTCTAGGCATTGTTCAAGAGGTTCAGCCCAGATTCCCTTGCATTATCTGAAATAGCCACAATCGTTGGGTTAATAAGTTCTTCAAGCCGCTCCTCTTCTTGGTTTTCCATAATGACCTGCGGGTTCATGGCCTCTCTAAAAATGCCCATTTTCAAGGTCCTAACATTAAATTTTTTCCAAGATTTCCTCCTATCTTTAACCTACACCTCCCTACCCTCAGTCTCAAAATCCATTTTTTGCTCCTCTAGTGGTTGGGTTTGAGTATGGATAGGAGAAAGAGGCAACGAAGACATATCTCATTCTTGATACAATCTCTCATCCTCTAGACCCTCCCTCCTGCATTTCTTCCCTCCCTAATCTTCCTTATTTTCCTCTTGCATCTCCTTTTCCTCCTCTTTCATCTCCAAATCCTCCTCATTATCGATGTCAACCTTCACATCCTTCACAAGTTGCTTCTGCCCATGAGCCCTAGGGCTTTTCCTACTTGGGGTAATGGAAGAAGGTGAATGCTTGACCTAAAGGGTGACAATTTTATTAGCAAAAGAAATCCCACCATCCTCGGAGATAAAGCTCTGAATATCATCTGAGTCTGAAGAGAAGTTAGAGCTCCCAAAGGGCACATTCTCTATCTAAGGGGGGGAATTTCTTTTAGTCTAAACCATAGAAGCTAGAGCTTCTAGAGGGCACATTCTCTATCTGAGGGGGGGCATTGCTTATAGTCTAAGCCTTAAAGGACTTATTTGTATGTTAGAATGCCTTTTGGCTCAATTAATGTAGGGGAAACTTTACAAAGAGCTATGGATGTTGCTTTTTCTAATTATATAGAAAATTTCATGGTACTTTATTAAGATGACTAGACAACCTATTCCAAGATGGTAGAAGATCATTGCAAATGCCTAGAGAAAATTTTCTTGAAGGCTTTAGAATATAGAGTTTCTCTAAATCTAAGGAAATGTACATTTAGAGTCACAAAGGGAAATTTTATTGGCCACATAGTATCCAAGGATGGGGTAAAAATTGATCTAGGGAGGGTTGCAGCTACTAGTAAAGTCCCCAATCCTAAGAATATCAAAGGTATCCAGTCATTTTTTGGCCAAATTAACTTCTTAATAATATTTATAATAAACTTTATCGAAATTAGTAGGGCAAACTCCAAGATGTTAAAAAAGGGAGAAATGATCAAATGGGATGGAGAACCTTTGGTTTCTTTCCAAGAGATAAAAGATCCAATAAAAAATGCACCTGTACTTAGGACTCTAGATTATGCCAAGCCTATGCATGTTTTTTCTTTCACTTCTTTTCGTAAAATTGCAAAAGTGTTGCTCCAAAAAAA
Source organism: Cupressus sempervirens (assembly GCA_028749045.1). Taxonomy (NCBI): domain Eukaryota; kingdom Viridiplantae; phylum Streptophyta; class Pinopsida; order Cupressales; family Cupressaceae; genus Cupressus; species Cupressus sempervirens. The sequence goes on along the minus strand of CM053790.1, from coordinate 310,233,039 downwards.
TAAAGAGGGTTTTGAACATCTGATTTCTTTCTTTAGTAAATCCCTTAGGGATATAGAGCTTGAATATGATTTAAGTGAGAAATAGGTTTATGCCTTAGTAAAAGTAGTTAAGATCTTCAAATTTTATTTGGTTGGTGCCATTATTATAGCTTTTGTTCCAAATGTTTTTGTAAATGACATATTTTCTTAACAAGAAGTGTCTAGTAGAAGATGTAGGTGGATAAATAGAATCCAACAGTTCAACATAGATGTTCAAATCATAAAATTGATAAGAGGCCAAGGGTTAGCAAATTTAATGGCACAATCTAACCTAGATGCTAATCAAATTAATCTTGTAGATGAAGATCATTGCTCTTATACTTGTGATATGGACCAATGTGAGTGGTACAAGGATGTTATTCATTACTTGCAACACATCGATAATCCACATAGCATAACTAATAATGAAAAAAGATCATTGAAACTACAAGCAATAAGGTAGATTATTGTAGATGGTAAACTTTTGTGGAGAAAATCTTGAAGGAGTGTTACTCAAATGTGTGGATCGGGAGGAATAAAGTAAGATCCAAGGCAAAATGCATTGTGGAGTTGATGGAGGACATTACATGGCTAATAAAATATCCCATAAAGTAATGAGGTCTAGTTTCTAGTAGCCAAGTTTATTCAAAGATGCTCATCATTTGGTTAGGAAGTGTGCCCCTTGTTAGAGGTTTGCTAGAAAATTGAAATTTTTTGGGAACACCCCTTTAAACTAGTGGAGGTTCATACACCTTTTCAATAATGGAGAATTGATTTCATAGGAGAGATAGAAAATAAATCCAGTAGTGGTTATTCATGGATCCTTGTAGCTACTAATTACTTCATAAAATGGGTTAATGGTATCCCAACTAGATGAGAAAATAGTAAAGTTGTGAATGATTTCTTGCTAAATAATATAATTATAAGGTTTGGGTTCCTAGAGAGAATTGTGATAGAAAATTAAATGTTTTTTAGATCTGACAAATTTATAAAATTTTGTGATGAATATTCTATTACTAGGTCTAATTCTTCCCCTTATCATCCTTAAGGAAATGTGTAGGCAAAATCCACAAATAAGAGCTTGCTGAAGATTATTAAAAGGATCTCGGATTTACAATTAAAAGGCATGGGATTCCAAGTTATCTCTAGTAGTTTGGTGATAGTCAAAAAGGCCATTGAACTGGCACCTTTTGACCTTGTATATGATATTTAAGCTTGATTACCTCAAAAAAAATGATAAGCTTATACAATTTTGTTCAAAAGTATGATGAAGATTTAGTGGATGATATGCAAGAGAGATTTGATGAGCTATTAGGACTTAATGAGTATATAAAAGAAGCATCAACAAGGAGTGCTAAGTTGTGATTGCAACTAAAAAACCCATTTGATAAAAGGACAATAGAGATAAAATTTGAGCCTAAAGATCTTTTACTAATGTGGAATACAAGAATAGAGGATAAGGAGAAGCATGAAAAGTCTGATCCCATATGGCTTAGCCCTTACATAATACATTCTATTTAGGTTTAAGGCCCATACATATTAAAAGATTTATTCTTGAACTACCAATTCATGGACAATTCTTGAAGAGATATTTTTCATGAGAAAATACTTCTTTTTCCCATGAATAGTAGTTAGGAGCTATACATAGTGTTTTCCTTGTATATAGGAATTTTTCTTTCTTTTTGTGTGTGCATCACTCTCTTTTTTAATTTTTTCAAGTATGTGATTTGCTTTTTCAAGAGTTTCTAAGCCCTTGCATGAACAAAAATCATCCATCATCCCTAAATAGAGCCATTGTTGGTCTATTCCTTAGAAATTGTGTTTTTACCATTAAGTGGGGTTCCTTCAAAGTTTAATTTCTTTATGTATGTTCTTTCTTAAGCTAAACACTAGTAATGAGGGTCTTTAAGGAAAACCCTAAGTAAAAGAACAAGGATGCCCTAAATTTTCTATGTTGCTTTTACCTTTTTATTTTATTTAAAAAGAGGAGACCTTTAACATGAGACATGTTTGTAAGTTCCTAGATTTTATCACTTTAAGTCTTGACCTCATCCCTTTTTTATTTTAAAAGGCCAAATGCTTTCACCCTTATTCTTTTAATAAGGGTTTGTATTCATAAAAGGGGGCCTAAGTGCTTTTTCCTAGGAATAGTCTTACCATGATTCCCCACACTCTACCTTGTTAATATTTTAAAAAGTGACTCATTATAATATTCCTGGCATTGTCTTTTAAAACATGTGATAAATGATGGGTTTAAAAATCAATGGTGTGTGTTTTAGTGTTGGATTAGATTCCCAAGATAGCATTATTTTGAGATCATGCCATGTGGACTTGGTAGGACCAAACACCTTTTATCTTAAGTTCACATTCTTGGAAAGTTCAAAAAAAAATTCCATCATTCAATGTGTCCTCCTCTCTATGGCATTATAGTGAGATGTTGACACACATCCCACAAGTAGCCCCTATGTAGCAGATATAATGAAGAAGATCAATGGCCTACACTAACTTGCCATCTTCAACCACCCTCATAGTGATGAAGTCAGATGATGACACATGGAGCCATCCCCAAGGTTGAATTTTCCTAGTGGGAACTATTGGTGTTTTTACACTATTAAGAAAAGAAATACTTAATATCAAGATAAAAAAGATAAAGAGTGCTTAAGATCTGCACCCAACTTCAACAAAATCAAAAATATCTTCTACTCTTTTGGCTCTAAAAAACCAACGTGGATGCACTTGAGGGATGAAAAATTTACAACACGATACTACATACATATTTCACTCATTCCATGTAATACTATAACAATACACATCCCTTATAGTAGATTGGTCACAATGCTTCTTGAATCTATAGGTAACTTTGGGCAATAGCAACTAACTAAGACTCAAAAATTAAATGTAAACAAATGATAAATAGCTTTGATATTCTTCAAACATTAAAGTAAAATTGATTTTGAATTTAAGCTTGAAGCTTATTCTTTTTTTTTAATGCAAACTGAACTAATAAATTAGTGTCTCATCCATTGGGGTTTAGAATCTATCCAATTTATGGACCTAATTGATTGTATTATAATCAATATTGTCAGTAATTCTTACTGAAACTCATTCTTACAAATATCCTCACTACTACCATGGAGATCCTATCATATTCACTAAAGCATTTACCTAATTAATTTTATTAAAACCAATAGTGAAAATGATATACAACTTAACATAATTGTATTCAATTGAACAAGCTTTGCTTATGCAATTTCAAGATAACTAGGTAATAAAATTGGAGACAAGATTCGGGAAGGAAAGATATGGGGATAGCTCATCTTTATATTAATTTCCTTTGAAAATTGTATGACAACTATAATAAAACTCAAAATAACTCAAGATAAGGCATCAAGATCCTATAACATCAATGTATTCTTAGATAATTACAGAGAAAATACATCATAAAGTTTGCGTCAAGACTAGAGCAGACAACACTTAGTAAAACTAAAATTATGTAATGACTCGGACCTTTTCGCTAGCCTTGGAATCTCACTTATCTAGTATGAGATGCAACAAGCTTCATGCATAGATAACTAATAGCTATCCTTAAGATAGAAAATATTTTTACATTGTTAATTGTCATAAAAGACAAAAATCTTGTGCAATAGAATGACTTTACATCATAATATTCTTTTGTGGGACAATTACACCTCTTGTTGCATTTCTTTATTGGTGAAAAATTTGATGATTGGCCTTATTACTATTGTAGCTTGTTGGAGGATGTAGCCAATGGGATTCATTGTGATATATCTAGCTTTACTTGTTGCAAGCTTACTACCACTCAAGGCTCTCCATGTATATCATCATGAACTGATAAGACAATAGTTATATCTGATTTCTCTTCTACCAAGTCACTAGTTTGGGTTTCTATGCTTGCAACTACAACTGGTTGCTCACCTTTGTCATCTTCTTCTTTTATTAATGTGTCAATAACTTGTATTTCATCTTGTCACATATTTTCATCATCAGTTTTAGCATGTTCTAACTACTTTTCTTCAATGAATTCTACCATCCACTTGTTAAAAATTGTGTCATCTAGCCAATTAAATTGTAGAATGTCCTAGTAATTCTTCATTACATATTATGCAACTTTGTCAATTTCAACAAAATCTTGTCTTAAAGAATCAAAGAATAATTGAACCTCTATAATTTCTCTAGTTGTAACAAACCACCATGCATTTCCATTCTCATTTATGACTATATTCATCCTTAGACAAAATAGGTCATCTAGTTCCTAGGCCCATTCCTCCTTATTTTTTAATTCATTCTTTCTATCTAAAGCATGTGGTAACAATTCAAATTTAACACTATTATATTTGTCTAGATAACTGACAATTCTCCTTTGTATCTTAACTCTTTTATCATCAAATTCTAAGAGATCATTGGCAATATCATAAGTATTTTCTATATGTTCATATGATAAACTGATGACATAAAACATAAAAGAATAACCTCTTTATTCCTTTTACTCCATTTGTTGACACTCGTCTTCAAGGGTTCATCATTTGCCTTTATCTCATCCCATATTTTTATTGTCTTTTTTAGTTTCTCATAAAATGAAGGCCAATCAATTTTATTAAATAAATACATGACAGCTTTCCTTAGCTTATCCTCATATTGTACATCCAGTTCCACATGCAGTGCCCATAATTTTCTTTCTTCTTCTTCAAAGTCTTTTGTAGTATAATATTGTGGTGTTTGTGGTGTGTCTAGGATTTCAATGAGAATATTAGATTTAAAATGCTCCACTGGTGGGCAAGGATATGTCATTCTTGGCCTGGTGGATCATCCCATTAGTTTATTCTCTAGTTCAATCCTCTTTTGAACTTCTTTATTATATGCAGCCAAGACTTTTGTTGGCTCCTGATTTAATATTCTTTAAATTAACCAAGAAACTAGACCAATACATCTAAGGCTAGAAAATTCCTATGATAGATGCACTTGACTACAATCTTGGGCCAACTATAAGTCAAAACTCCTTCTTCACTTTAGGATCTGCAAGATCTAGGTGGGTTAACCTTGAGTTTCTAATATATGGTACTAGTGTAATTAAACATATAATCTAAACCTATTAATACTAGATGAAACCCTTCTATCTTGTAATACTCATGCAATATCATAGGAATGAGATAGCTACAAATAATACACTATGAACCCTTAGGCTAAGTGAGGGTTAATTCATGTTTTAGCTATTCAAACGTAAAATATAAAGATGATTTGAATTTGTTTTGATTTTATGTGGGTGGAAAAGTAGATGAAAACTGAATATGGACAACAAACTAATGATCCTTTAGTTGATCAATGCCTCATCCATTAGGCAATTCACAATCTCTCTTACGCATTTTGGATATCTAGGACACATATCCTATGCCAGGACTCTAGATCTATCCATTTACCTTTTAAATTGGACATCAATGTTCAATCTAAATCTCATTCTTACCTGATATCCTCCTCAATAAACCTACAACTATGTTGATATCCCTAAAGCATTTACATAATTCCTTGAATTATAGACAACAATGAAATAGCATACAGCCTTAAGGGACTACAACTATTATCTAGGCTCTTTATTCAAAGATCATAAAACATTAAAAATCATTGAGAAAGGAGACAATAATTAAAATGAAACTCAACACTTGTTATTATTTGTATTGATTTCCTTGAAATAATACATGAAAATGCATGAAATTAACTCACAAAATACCATATAAAATCGATTGTACAATATACATATGTTGTCATACAAGAGAGAAAATGGTGGAATGAGAAATTTATGGCATGGGAAGGGGGTATCACAGCAAAAGCATAGCTTCATGCTATGGAACCAACACATCCCAAATACTATCCATTCATTTTTCATCAATTCTAGAACTTCCTTTTCAATTTTCAACTCCTAACTTTTTTCCCCAACTTTTTCCAACCTTTTTAAATGAAAGAGAGAAAATACATATATAGGATGAAAGAATTCAATCCTAACTGAGAGATACTTTCCATTTCCTCCTCCATTCCAAAAAGATCTAATTTCTCAATCATGACTCCAACTTCAATCCAAAAATTCATCACAGTTGGAAAACAAATATTCCTCATAATTGAAAATTGGAGCCAAATTATACCAAAATGGCATAATATTCTCAAAATTAACCCAAAAAACCTTTTACCATGTCTTTTTACCAGGCCTGCAATTGTGTTTTCAATTTTTATCACTTTCACTGAGAAGGCCCAAATTTTACATTTTTGCCTATAACTTGAACTAGTGAAGACTTGCTCAAAATCTGATTCCATATTTGGATTCCTCATCTCAAGGCCTTTCCAATGGAATATTGGAGTCGATACTTTGGTTTAAAATAACCCTTGTGGAGGTCATTTGAATTTCAGGCTCCAACACTAGTGTTTCACATCAAAATGCAAATCAATTGAAAAATTTAAAATATTTCTATAGTTTAAACTATAAAAAATCACTTTTGGAACAAAAATTTTCCAATTTGGACTGCATGCTCAAACTGAAAAAGATATTCAATATTTAAAATATTCTCCCTTATCCCTCCCTCAACCACTTAAATGATACCACTTGTCACCTTTAGGTTGGCCAACTATACCAAGCAGGTCCCACAGCCTCTACAACCTCTCACTAGATTTTTGGATTTTCTAGGAGGTTGCCATGTCTCCACCAAAAAGACCATCCCTTTTTCTAATGGTGACATGGTGACCACCAGAATCTTCAACTTTTCTAGTTACTTCATCCATCCAGTCAAAACTTGTTTAACTTTTCTTCCACATGGTTGGGCAAGCTCCACCACAAGAACTGCTGCCTTTAAAAGGTAGTGTCTTTTAGACAACAAACATATTGTGTGTTGGATTATTTAAACATTTAAATTTCATCTGCATAAGAAATGTGGGAAAACTTGTTTATGGGTTTTCTCTACCTCCTTCATAGTCGCCTTAAACAAAAATGAACAAATCCATCCTTTTGCAAGCAAAAAATTTTGCCTATATGTTGGATGTAATCCCCGCAAATCATTTAGCATTCTTGCGTGTTGAGTACAAAGTAGAAAATCTATTTCAAGGGGAATTGTATTGCTCCATGATAGATTCCCAGCTAGGGTCATACTAAAGACAACTTGTTCCTTTAACAAAATTTTATCTTTTTATTAGCAAGAAGGAGAGGCATAGGATGAAATACAAATGTTTTCCTAAAAGCTCAGTCCAATGGCTAAAGAATAGAGATAATCAATGGTTATCCCTCCAAGATCTACAACTGCTTGTATAAAACATCAAAGGCATCCTAGAAGATTGATGTGCTAGCAATTTGATCTCTTTGCATTAATGAAAAATCACATTGGTTGGTGATAATACAAAGATCCTAGAAAGATGTGAGTAATGACATCCCTTCCTTTGTGAATGGGGGAAAGCGGCATTGGGTAGAGATTTTTGATTCCATTGGGGGAAAAGTCTTTGAATATGATACTAATCTACAAGCAACTCAAAACTCTCCCCATGCCCTATCTCAAGGAATACATGTCCAAAAGATCCTTTCTTCCCACCTCTATATCATCCAAGTTGTCATCATCTACCCAAACTTTCTAATGAGGATGAATCAGATTATAAAGTTGTTGTGAGTCCCTACATACTTTGTATAACCATAGCTTGTAGAGATCGAGAAGCAGCGTCAGTAGCTAGAGGTATTATGAAATCCAATTGAAGAATCTCCAAAATCTATTAGGGTGATGGTTGGGCTGGATCAACTCCTTTACACATTAAGTTTTACGTAGGACTTTCAAATTTGAAAGGTGATGTAGGTAGTACGTCTCCGCAAATTTGAAAAGGAAAAAAGGTTTGTGATTTAAATTAAATCTCTTCTCATTTTTCACACACTAAAACATCCAAACTTTTGCCTTTAACTTGAGCCTCTGCACATCTTTCAAACATCACTTCTAAACTAGTTCTATTATAACCCTTCTCCTTAGAACATTTTCTTCAAAGCTACCACCAAGGACGTGGACTGCTTTCATTTTGTTTGTTCTAGCCATCAACCCCAAAAAGTCTCAGATAAGTATAGCAACCCATTCCATGATCTAAATTTAGGTGAAGGTCCATTGTTTGTTGTCATGATAGATGTCTTCAAATTGGAAAATCAAATCCTTCTACTTTCCTTAGAGTCATTTTGATCATCTTCTTCACCTTTAGCAAGTATATTTTTTTGTTCTTCTATAATTTTTAATAGCCACATCCAACCTTTGTTCCAAGTCCTTATTTTGCCCCAATCGGGCCTTCCAATTGCATCTAAAGTTCATACAAATGTTCTTCTAGCTCTTTCTCCCTATGCAAAGTAGAAAATAATTGAATAGGAATTGAAAATGCTACAATTCCCAATAATATTAACCACCAACACACATCCACATATATGTTGAAAATGATCCCAAACCATGGAAGAGTCAAAAAGAAAACAATTCTCACATAGAGTTACCATAGGAACTTGATCAATTTCATTGTAAATATCTCTCGCTTTATCTTTCACCTTTCCAACTTTGAAAGATATGTGCCCAAAATTATAATGATTACAATCATTATAACCCTTCAATTTTAGGAAACTTTTAATCCCCGATATACCTTATTAGTCTGATACCATTTAGTTGGGCCCCAAACCAGGTCCAACTAAAAAAATTTGTTTCCAAACAACTGAATTCTCAGAGTGGCCTATTAAACATCTGATACTAATTTGATCAAAAATCAATTAGTTTGCATCATTGATTTTAATTTTTTAAACTCAATCCACCTCTTTCCACAACTTATCAATTTTGTGTTAGGGGGTCCTTTGACTAGCTTTAAAAATTGACAAAAACACCTATTTAGGCTCTATAAACAACCATGTTGATTCTCTGTTATATATTGACTGTCGAAGTTTCCCTTTCATAACTGCCTGCAAGAAAACACTAATACATTAGGGGCCAATTTGCGATGCCAATTTGTAACGCCAATGTGTTCTTTGGGTTTTTTTTCAAATATAGCCTGACAACATCGCAATTGCGATGTCAGGAAACTTAGGTGTCACAATTGCGACGACATCAGGCTCTAATTGAAAAAGAAAAAAACATATACATGTGCCATACAATATATGCGCACATTTCAAACATTTTTGTCATGTTATCTGTCAGTAGCACGCTATAGTAGCCGAGCATACCTAGCTATGTGTGTTCTAACAAATGGAGGCTCTCAAACTTACAAAGATTTTCCAAGGAATTCGCTTGAAGCAGCTATACAAGTATGCATCCTAGGTAAGATGTGATTCAAGCCCTAAATCGGACTAGCTTATGGCTACCTCAGTTTCATTCATAATCTAAACATCATCTATTGACCATGGCAGGTGGGCTACAAGGAATCATCTCAGAAGTAAAAGCTATTCTTCAAAATCCAGCAGCAGTTTAAAAAATTAAGGATTCAAATCTTTTCCTGCTCACCTACAGCCAATTAAAGTGTGTAAATCCTCTATCATGCATCTGAAAAAGGTTAGGTTATTTAAATATTTCCAAATTTGTGATGAATTTTGCATATTTTTCATAGGTCAACAGATCAAATGGAGGATCCTAGCACCTTCGATCTCCTGCTTCTCTATATTGTGCTCCCCTGTATAGATTAGATATATGAGGGAAAACCCCATAAACTATTTGATTTGTCCCATAAACTATTTGTTTTGTAAACCCCTATTTAGCTCACCTTTCTACATATACCTCTTTGGTATAACAATGTCCCCTACTAATTTTTACCCAAAGTAAGAATTTCACAACAAACTTTGTATACAAATTGTTCTCTATAATTAAACATATGATAGATGTTGAAACTTAAAGTAAATAAGAAACTAAATTACTAACATTTCATATGTAGACATAATTTATAGTTTTATTTAGAATAGTCAACCATATTAGGGTTTGAATAGGGTTCCCTAGAACATTTGCCACAACTAATCCCAAAGGCAGGATATAGCACCCCTAGGCCCACAAGTGGCAAGAACACATCCACCCAAAATGGTGTGGTCTACTTACAAGGGGAATCCATCTCTTCCCTCACTACTCATGTCTCCTTATTAAGCCATATATGATAAATTCCAACCTTTAGTTCACTTCTACAAGAAACCATAGTAGACATTGGAAAGAAAAGAACAATAGGTTGCTCTGGAACTTTCGCCACAACAAAGCCCAAGGGTTAGGGTTGAGTTAACGTGATACTATAGATGTACATTTATTCTCCCCAGTTTTCTTTTTCTCCTAAATAATTTTTAGCCAACTACAAAGGCTTTATAAGAGTCACATTGAAGATTTTTGGTTTTCTTGATTTATAATGACTTTATCTTCCATAAAAATCTTATTATGTTTATGTTGGGCCTACTCTTCCTACATGCCCTTTTTAATTATGTTAAACTTAATGAAAAAATATACATATGATCAAATTTTAGTTCCATAGGGCAACTCTCAATATAGAGCTTTAAAAGGACATAACATAGTCACTTATGCTTAGCCCATTGTATGTCTTGCAAATGAGCCCAGTCTATGTGTCATTATATATAACCATGCCATATTGTAGGATCTTCATTCCAAATGCCAATTTTATTATAGCCTTCAAAGTCTCAAACTCTAAATCCATAGTGTTCATTTGTTTCCATTAGAAAAATAACATTCTTACCCTTTTCTATAGGCCCCAACCCCAATCCTCTTCTCCATGGGAAACCTTTGCAAATTCACATTTATATACTCTTGTTTGGTTCTTCTTGTTCTTTGTTCACTTTGATTGTCCTTCATCATAAAATAATTGATATTGATGTTGGTATCAATACATTAATACACTTATTATCGATATTCCTTTTTTATGCAATATCATATTGTCAATTCAATACATGGCATACTCATATAAGTTTATTGATGCTTGGTGACAAAGGGATTTCTATTGTTTGACACTTTATTGATACACATTACCTCTTTATATTTAATACATTTATATATTGTTCGTTAATGGCATACACAAGGTATACAATTATAGCATTGACAGGCAATTGATACACAATATTGCACACTCATTTCAATTGATAGTTATAATAGATATACAAGATTGATGGTCCCCTTTACATATTATGTATAATAACATATTATGCATGCTTGATACTTCATGCATCCTTGTTACATACAAGCTTGATATGCATTATTTTCATTTGATACATCATTCATCATGTTACATGAGATATCAATGCTCTATACATTCTTATCTTTCATAAGGAACTAGTATCTTATAAACTTTTCATTTATAAGTTAAAAATGTCTTGTTACATACAAGATGGATAAGTTATTATTGTATACAGGGTTGATAATTGTCTAGTGACTAGTGCAAGAACATGGTGCTAATGATGAAAGGATATGATGATTCATAGATAATGTTTTTCATCTTGGTATAAAAAACTTGCATGGATCATTTCAGATAATCGAGTGGTAATCTATTGCTTTGACTGTCGGCATTGTGACATTGATGAGGATTTGGTCTGTATGCATCAAAAAAAATGGAAGGCCTTCTTATAGCCTTGATTATCATTGGCATTATTTAGAAAGGCATTGTAATTGCCTTGATGATAACTGACACCATTGATATTTTTGTACATTTCAAAGGCATTGTAATTGCCTTGGTTATTGTTGGCATCATTTACATTTCAAAAGGTATATTTTCAAGTCATTAGCATCATACTCATCAAAGCACCCAAAGACATAATCACCTATTTAAAGCATATCTAAGACATAGTGATATGAGCATCTTGATGTTGACAGTTGTCGACATCAGCGTGGTCTATTAGTGCACAAAGATTTCTTGTAAAATCTTTAGCAGTTGTCGAAGCTACTCTTATAGCCAACATAGTTGCTGAACATTAGTCTAAATTAGTTGAAATGTTTGGTAATTTCATTCTCAAGTGACTTCATTTGGTTTGGGTTAACAATCTCAAACCGTAAGTTTATTATTTCTTCTTTCAAAACTGTTTGCAAATTGACTTGGAGTTGGTTGTCTTTGATATCTCAAGGGATTACCAAGATAGTTGTGAAAGTTTGATTGAATACTTTTTTTTACTAGTCATAATTTCAATTTTTTAAATTAATTGGAAATATAATTTTTATAAAAGATATGGAGAAGTTGTTTTGTAGTGACATAGTGCTTGTTGATGATATTGAGCTTGATTTTAAATAGTATTTTGAAATTGGTTTTATTTATCAATCTTAATTCTATGAAATATTGGATTTGCATAGAACAATACTTTTGATTAGGTGAGACATACAATATAGACTGTGTATATTATTTTATGAAGCACTACATAGAGTTGCATACAATTTGTTTAATAGAGTTCCCAAGTCTCAAGGAACTGAGATACACAAGAAATGATACATATTGAAATATAGATGATTCTTTGTATTCTCAAAGAACTGAGGTACACAGGAAATGATACATATTAAAATAGAGATGATACTTTGTACATTTAATTTTAGAACTGTGATGTTGTTTTAGTTCCAATGAGGAACTTTCATTTGCCAGTAAGACATTCTTCTATGAGTAGTTTTTCATCCCCATGAGGCATGAGTGCTTTCCACTTGTGAAAAACACCATTTATGATTCTTCTGTTAACTTTGTCATGTTCATAATTGTCATAAAAATTTTACTTATCTATTTCATTTCATTTGAAGATGTTTATGGATAGCCATATATGAATTAAATTGAACACTTAATTGTTTTAAGGCTAAGTTACCGATGTTGGTTCTGAATGGTAGACCCTTGAGTCATTTTAAGACTCTTTATCTAGTATGTAATGGCTAAGCATGTTTTGCATTTTGGTTACCCACACTTTTCACAATTCCATTTTGCAGTTTTGCAAAGAGGAAAAATGAGGAACATGACAGCTTAAATAAGTGTGCCAGAAAAAACAAAGAAGAGTATGTATAGCAGACCTCTTTCTACACAGGCTTCATTGTGACCCACAAAGGCAGCAAGATTGTGATGATGCACACAGCTCTTTCTCACTGAGTTTAATCTTTTTTGAATTGCCCTTGCGAATGATGATGCTACTCTTGGTAAAGGTGTGTGTGAAAGGTCTACATCACACTGGATTCTAGTGAAAATACCCCACCCATATAACATTGTTGGATCAGTTAAGAAACAATCTTATTTTTGTTAAATCATTTTTATAGTAGCCCATTGCATGATTAACATCCTTAAAACCATTATACTCAAGAAATTAGTGTATGAGATAATTATTAATTCACAGCCTTCAACATCACATTTTTATTGATTAAGACACTTTGAGATGTATCTGCTAAAAAAGTGAGTTGAGTAAAGATAGCTTCATTGAATTGTAAAATGTTTACAGAAATTGCACATAACTCACAATTGATTTAATCAATTAACTCAATTAAATAAACACAAACTCTCCCAAAATTGTAAGTAGAATCGAATGACCAACTATCATAATTGTTCACTTTACGTTCACAAGGTCCAATTAATTACATTGCAAAAAACTAACAAAAACCAGCTCATTTTAACCCTCTATTAGAAAGGGATTCTTCCTCAAAAACATACTAGGGATGAAGCAACCCACAGTGACAAAAAATATAAAAAATTGGTTGTCTAAAAATAAATGTCTTTCCACAAATATGTTCAAGGCTGCAGCAACTTTGCTACCTCCCATGGACACAAGCAACCTCAAAGATACATCAATGAAATAGTAATCAGAGCTCAACATTGCAATGAGACCATATCTTCAAGGAATATACATATGAAGCTAGAAATTAAAAGGCAGGAAACTTGCTTAAATCGTCAATTCCAACCTAGGAACTAACATAGCTCTAGATTTCATGGAACTACTAAAAAAACAAATAAAAATGAGCGAGAATAAAGATAACTTCACTTAATTGTAAAATGTTTACAGAAACTATGCATAGCTCACAATTGTGTAGTTGGGACTTGGTTCTCTTCTTACAAAAATGAATTTAGAAATGGAGCACACAAATCAATTTGATCGATGACTTTAATTAAATTTACACAAACTCTCCCAAAATTATATAGAATTGAATGAATAAACATGTTAATTGTTTGTTTTACTATCATGAGGTCCCATGAATTATATCAAAAAAAAAAAAACAAAAACTAGCTCAATTTCACTCCCTATAAGAGATATTCTTCCTAAAAACTTCCTAGGGATGAAGCAACCCACAATGACAAAAAAATAAAAAAATGGCTGTCTAGAAATAGATGTCCTGCTACAAATGTGCTCAAGACTGCAGCAACTTGGCTACCTCCTATGGCCACAAGCAGCCTCAAAAATACATCAATGAAATAGTAATAAGAGCTCAACATTGCAGTGAGATCATATCTTCAAAGAAGATATATAAAACTAGAAATTGAAAGAAAGGCAACTTGCTTAATTCATAAGTCCAACCTTGGAACTAACATAGCTCTAGATGTCATGGAACTACTAGAAAAACAAATAACGAGCAGGAATGACAGTGTCTGAATGAGCATCAAGTATGAGTGAGGACAATTCAAGAGGGTGCAATGAGGATGTGAATAGCAAAGATTCTGATTATGGTGTTTGGACAGATCTCTAGCTGTTGAAGAGGATACTAAACTGTTGCACCTCTGGTTGGATACATGCAGATGCATTGGCTGTGCCACTGCTTCCAAGAAACTGCACTTTGCATGCATTTGAGATGTTGCAGTGGGGTTTTAAGGGAAAGCTATTGGACTCTCCTCTAAGGATGTATATTAATTATTGGGAGAATTAATGTTCAATTTTTATTTTATTGGGGTTAGGGTTGAGTTTCCTTCTTTTCAACCAGGTGCATCTCAACCTCTTACATTATATCTTGTTGCATGGGAGTTTCAAAATTCTCAAGTCTTTTTTCACTAGAATCAACCTTAATAGAGTCATTATGGTTATATGAATGGATTATTTTACTTAGAACACTAACATCTTGAAAATCCCATATGAAATCTATATGACCATTTCATTTCTTCAATATGCCCTATGGATGTCCCTATCTAACTATATATCTTCTAATTCCATATAATAACTAATTTATGTACTTTTTCATGACTATGTTTGACTCATATAAATTTTTGGCTACCATTTTTATACTTGATCTTTGACACAGGGGCACAATATGGAGAAACCACATGGAGGGGATGCTGGCGATGTTCTCGGCTCATCTACACATGAACAGGTAAAACTCATTGTAATTGTGCAAGCTAGACAGAAGCAAAATGTTATTTTTTTAATGTTGTTGTCTTCATTGTTTTGGAGTAATTTTGATAATACTAATACTATTGTTGTCACAGAGGGCCAGTGGTTGGAGGGAGGGAAAGGAACCTACACTCCCTCAGCAGTTCGTCCCTGAGGAGGACCCATTTTATATTGATTTAGCAAAGACCGATGACCCGATCAGTTCAATTAAAAATTTGCTTAAGAAAATTGGCAAAGAAATTATATGTTTGGAAACCATTAAGCCTACTACTCAAGAAATAAAAAATAGGGCATCTGAATTGTTGTACACCTCTAAAACCTTAAAAGTAAGTATTAATGAAATTTTTAATTATAACAAGAGTTCAATAATGGTTTTTATGTTATGCTCTTTTATGACATTAATTAAAATATGGATGCATTGTCTTTACATAGTTTTTTGCGTGATTTTGAGCCCCATTCCCATGATGAGGGTGTTGTAGGTGGTTCAGGTAGATCGCATGTTCCATTCCCCTCTTGTGTTTTCCATTGAATATAGATAGGAATTATCATAATCATTGATAATACATGCAATTAAGATTGAATTTATGCACACGTTCTATATTTATGTATGCTCTAACAATTTTATTCTTTAGCTTTAGATCCTATGATGATGCCACCTCCATCCAGGACAACCACAAATCTCTGTCCGACTGTTGAGTTGACAACACACAGCTTATAGGCATCGACTGTTGCACCATCTACTGGTACACAAATTCCTCTTTTTCTCTCTTTTGTTATGTGTTTAAGTGTTATGTGTTTACGATGTAGATTGTAATGACCCCCCTTTGGTAGTCACTCAAAGTTTAAACATTTTCACAATTTTTTTACAACTATTTATTTGATACGCTTTTGGTTTTTATAATTCACATGAATGATTAACCAGACTCACATGTCTACTATCTTTGAACTCAAACATTACTTTTTTGTGTATTTTTCACATCTTCTTGCATGAATCATCACCTTCTTTTGACTGTTACAATTGTCGACTCCTGTTCAATTGTTATTTCAATGAGTACACCAAGCCTACATAAATTATACTTGTTTACTGCAGCCTGAATAGATTTACACTAACCACTAAGCCTGCACAAATTATTCATCAAAAGAGGATCAATGCACATATGGACACCAACATAGTGGCCTCAAATAGGCACTAGATACATTATGCAAAGATTTTATGGCAATTCTGAAAATATGGACACTCATATTTTTTGATTAATTATAGATGTAATATCCCATTTTCTGATAAGCAAGGAAATAGGGATAATTACCTCTACTTCCTTTTTCACTATGCCAAATAAATGCAAAATAAGAAAGTAATGAAAGTTACACTTAGATAAACTTCTATATACAAATTGAAATAAATGTGATAACTAATATAAAAGTGTTTTATCCTTATGGATATGGTTTATCACTTTGTTGATATGAATGTGCTGCTACATCTCATGTAGCTGACAATCTTATGTAAATGATTTATTGCTTTCAGCAATGGCTATGATATCTGATAGGACAAAGTATATACCCAACAATTGATGAGATGATGTTGCCTATGGTGATACAATTTGTATATCTTATCTTATCTTTATATTTTATGTAATGGAGTGTGATATGTTGCTTATAACAATGATATTTCTCTTTTAGATACAGACTTTTGTACTTGTAATGTCTGATATAGAGATTGAGTTGCAGTGTCAAATATGGATATATATTCTTGTAAAGTTAATCTGATGTTGTTTTGGATGTCTATCTATTACGTGCAATAATTGATGGATGCCATGTATGATCTATTAGCCTTAGTCTCTACAATTCTTAGATGCATCTCTGATTTGCCAATATATGCCTGTACGAAAATGCTAATGGCAGTTTCCTCTAAACAGAGCAGACTGAACTGTTAATTTATCTAAAATAGGTTAATTTATCTGAACTTATGAAACTTATGAAACTTTTTGCAATAGGATCTACATCATCATTCCCTGGATGTTCCTATGTTCCTAGTATGGGAATGATGAAGGATGTCATATTGATTATCAACGATGATGAAGGCATTCCATTAAAAGTAGCCAAAGTTCTAGGTACTTTAAAGTTATTATTCTATAGTGATATAATAGTAATTTAGTTTTTGATCACTCTTCATCAACTAATGATCCCATGATTGTTTTGTAGGGAATGATTTTTTTTGGAAAAAATTTGGTGATGAGTGTTTGTGAATATTTGGGCCCACTGTGCATACCTGGTGGAACATCATATCCTAACTAAAACCCCAAACCACTATTTTGATTTCATATCATTGCTAGAATAGTTTTCCTTTTCATCCATTTCTTGAACTATATTAAAGGTAGCTTCACTTCATTTATGAGTCTAACATGTTTTTTTTTACTTAAAAGGTGGAATCTCCAAGACAAAAAGTTGAAGGATGATCTTATAGAGAGCATGACCCAACTCTTTGGACCTCGTGCATTCGAGAGAAACAAGCTCCTTGAAAAAGTTGGTTTATGTTTGAAGTATATTAGGAACCAGTACAAAAAAAAAATTATGGGATAACCCTAGGTACGAGTGTCTGCCCTATGTTCCTGAGGCTGAGTGGTAGGCTTTGATTTTGGATGGAAAGTATAAAGCTGACAAGAAAAATACAATTACACTAGTAGAGAGTACACCAAGGTATGTGATACTGTTGAGAATGTAATTATGTACTAATTAACCTCGATATTTATACTATCTAACATATTTCAAACTTTTCATAGATTGCCTGACACATCAAAGGCAACAAAGGCAAGACTAGAAAAGCACGGGACACACAAGCTCGGCTCTGGTGGTTTTTTGAAACTTCAAGCATGAGTTGTAAGTATTCTTGATCCTCAACCTTTGCAACTTTTGTATTTCCTTTTGATATTTTAACTACCCTCCATTGGTTGATGAAACAATGCAAGTAAAATTCACCATACCATGCAAAAATGCAGGGCTCAGAGTTCAAGAGATGCCTCACAAAAGAGGATAAGAGAATGGGCTTCCAACAAGGCTATAGAGCCGTGGTTGAATGGCTACGAGCTGAAATCAGTGTGGAAGGTTCTAATAATGATGCATCTAAGCCACAAGTAATTAAGCTAAATGAAATTTATTTCAAATTGAATACTTTACCAATTAGTCTATTTGATGTTAAGTTCCAATATAACGTGAGTATATCTGTTTTAAGCAAGCAATGATAACAATGTGTAGGATGTTGGAATGTAGCCTAACAATCCTTCTACACAATCTGTGAATGTTGAAGGTTCACATGATGTGCATCCTAGTGGTTGAGGTATACATTTGCTATTAAATTTTTTATATGTAATTGCAATTGGTGTTTGGATTAACGTAACATTTTGAATAGCAATTGTATAGGATCGAGGGGTTGATGTTCGTGAGCGTGTTGAGATTGAGTCCAGACAAATTGATGTGGTCAGATCAAGTAAAGAGAATCATAGTTATGTTATTTAAACTAATTAAATACTTGTAACAATTATAATAAATTATTTCTAATTTAACTCTTTTATTTGTTATTGCAGAGGACCCCCCTTTGCAACAGCATAGGAATTTGAGATCATCAAGAATAGAGAAAAGAACTGATGAGGGGGGAATTGATGATGACACTGATGCTCCTCTTAGAGCCTAAATAGAAAAAAGAAATAGAAAGAAAAAAAAGAAATGATTTTCATCTACATACCTTAATTGATAATGACTGAATTTCATGTCTCAATGAATTTAATTATGTGCTAATGAATGTTCATGAATTATGTGTTAATGCAAAATATTGATGAATGTTGCATGTTTAGGAATCTAATGTGTTAATGAATGTTATCATGTGATATTGATTGAATGTTACATTTTATTAATGGTTGAAAGAATGAATGAATGTTAGATGTTAACGGGGAATGTAGAGTGATGTTAGGGGGAGGGGGTGGGGCCAAATGAGCTTCCACCTTCACGTGGTGTGCCTTGTTTAGTAGAGAATATTAAACTATTCTTGGAACAAAGTGAAGCTCAATAAGATGTAAGTGAAGCTCAAATTGGGACAAATAGGGAGTCAATATGTTGTAAGGGGTCATTTGAAGTCCTAGGGTGTCCTAGGAAGAGTTATGTGTGGATGGTAGTGTTTACATGATTTAATAGGCTATTAAAGTCCCTAAATGATGTAAAATGCACTCAAAGTGTAGGATCTTGTAAAATTTCCAGCATTGGCAACATAAGCCAACTTAGGCTTGAATGGGGTTAGTTAAGGTTATAGGTGTGTGAAGAGTGTTTTAAAAGGTCTTTTAGAGTCATTTAGGAATGAAATTATAGTTGTCATAAGTCTTTAGCCAAGAAAAGGTCACAAAAGATAATCAAAGGTAATGATGTTAAAAAAGGTAATGAGGCTTTTATCACTAAAAGTGAAGAGCTTGTTGCTTTTTGAACTCCACTTCTAAGGATACTTGGATTATTTCCATATCTAACAACTTGTGAACACATTGAATTATAATATTCTTGTCTTTCAGCTTAGTGAATATCATTGTGGTTTCACTGTCAAAGATCGGAAAACATCTATTTTTTGTTTCATTAGTATTCTTTGTAGCATGCAACAGTGATTTTTGTCAACTGATGCAGTTCCAGAGAACGGAGGTGAAACTATAGAGTTGGAGGTATATGACTTTAAAGGAGATGGAGGAATAGAATTAGCTATGTATAGTACTGATGAGGTATGTAGTCCTCTCTTTTATGACAAATATAATTTCCTTTTCTAATTCTAATTGAGCAAATCTCAAATATTCAATTATGATTAATTATTTATGTGCAGTCTATTCATGCATTTGTTAATGCATCAATGGCAAAAACTTATGAGAAGAAATGGCCACTTTACCTAAGTACTAAAAACACAATTTTGAAAAAATATGATGGAAGGTATGTTTTCAAATCAATACAAGGATTGATGATCTTATTTTTACCTTTTTCTCTAACACACCTTACTTCCCATGTTATCATTCTTTATGATTCTCTAGCTTAATGATCCTCATATTCTCAGAGATTCTTCTTATATGTGACTTAAATTGGTAGGTTTAAAGATATCTTCCAAGAGGTATATGAGGCCAGTTGGAAAGCTAAATATGACGCAGTAGGAATCTGGTTGGTTTTGTTTCTTGGCACAATAATATGAAGATTGCAATGTTGATTATCTTGACTCTGTCAGGCACACAATAACTTCTTTTAATGATTGATTCATGAACAGTTATGAGCATAGGCTTATTGATGACATGGTAGCCTATTCTTTGAAGAGTGATGTTGCCTATTTTTGGGCATGCAAAAATTATGACGGTGATATGCAGAGTGATTTCCTTGTGCAGGGTTAGTGGTGCAAAATACTATTTTTCATTGAATCTGGCTTTTAATTGATCGTTATATCTAATATTACATATATCTATTATTTTTGTAAGGAAGGAAACATGATTACTTTCTTTAGAAGCAAACCTAACTAGATTTTCTATTTTCAAGATTTGGATCTCTTGGTCTGATGACATCTGTCCTGGTGAGATTGTAATCCACTTTACTATTATATATAACTTGGTTCAATTACCTATTTGTTTGGTGTATATATTTTCTTACAGGTAAATCATTTTTAAACACAGGACTATTTAATAGTGTTTATGTTATTTGGTAGCAAACATGCACAAATTCATCATATTCTATACCCTCATTCTTATTCATACTTTAAGTTGCTTTAGATTTGGTTCATGAGTTGTATGCTCTAATTAAATATTTTGTTGAATTAAGCTCAATTTTCATATCCTATACTTGGGGTATTGCCTATCATTTTTCATGGCATTCATTTCTGAGAAAGCTTGTCTGCATGTACACACCATGACATCTTTACATGGACATTATGTGTTGCCACTTTTATCCATTGGTGGAACTGCATGCATTTAAATGTCTTGTAGATGTGTCCATGATTCTATGTATTTTTTTGGTTGTGAAGAGCTTATATTTCAAAAGTGAAACTTTGGGAGTTAGATCTACAAGATTGTGTTTGACATATTCTATTTTATCACTATATTTTCCTATCAACAATTATTACAGTCTGCACCTTCAACTAGATCTACTTCGTTAAGATCATATGATGCAGCATATGTACTTTGTATGCATAGCATACTGCTAGGGAATTTAGAGGTAGATGTCTCAACATGCATTTTCACTTTTCATGCAAAGATTGCATGTTGACCTTTCTATAGGTTATTTTAGAGTGTGAAATATTTTTAGGTCTTCCAGTAAATATTTTGTCAGATGGAGTTGTTAAATTATAATTCTATTGTCAACTAGGGTGGCAGTGCTATAATTGTAATATTTTTTACATTACAGTAGTTATTTATTTTTATTGAAGGCAATTTAGATTTTTGATAGTGACTAATTTAGTTGTTGGGTGTACTATTAAAGTTCTCAATAATCTTAGTTTAACATCAGAAGCATCACCAAGGCTATCTTTCATCTTTGTTTCCAAGCATACCCATAAATGCTGCTAATTTAATAGTATTCGAACAAAATGCCTAGTTATCTATAGATATCTTGTGGTTCCCTTCTAATGAAATGGCCCAAAAATTAGGAGTGCATATTTGAATCACACAACCTGACGATAACTGTGCACCTCTAGAGCTTGAAGAATGTCTTTGACTAGTTCCTTGTGGAACATTTACATTAACTAACATCAATTTCCTGGCCTACCTTGGCCTCCTACAATTTTTCATCAAGCCCAATTTTTAGGTGTAAAGGCTGTTAATATTTTCCATATAGATTGGCATGTAAGTTTAGGAACCTATTTGAGTAAGTATCTGCACTCTTTGCTTCCTGATTGTACACCATGATCCATCATCAGGACAGTGACCTGGGCAAGAGAGAAGGAGTGAATAGAAGATCAAGACCAATGGAAGGAGTGGTGTGGGCTTAATTACAAATGGAATATTTTTTTTTTTTTTTTACTTCTCTGAACATCGCAATTGCGACGCCAATTACAAAAATTGCAACACAGTTTTCGTCACATCCATAGCAATTGTGTCACAATTTTTGGGGTCAACGACGTCGCAATTGTGACAACTTGGTCAAGTATTGCAATGGGGTTCTTATAGATGCAACAAAAAGCATAGGAATTGTGACGAGGTTGAAGTCAGTATAAGTGGCTGCATAGCAACGGATAGGCATCGTAATTGCGATGGAAGAATAGATGTCGTAATTTGTGACTAAATAACTACGACATCTATCTCTGTCACAATGGTGACACATGGCTATTGTAATTGCGACACATAGCCGTCACAAATTGATGCCAAATCTAGTAGTGAAATGTGTTAGAAAATAATAAATCACATTCTATTTTGGCTTCAAAAACTAGGTAAACTAACACTTTGGGGAACAAGAATTGGGGCATTGGTTCACTATCATGATGAGACTATAAATCTATGATTAGGGCTCAAAAATAACTAGGCAAAAATGGTGATTGGTCAAAGTGAGCTACTCAAATTTGCAGACTGGAAACAATAGCAAAAAAATAGTTTTTGCAAATGGAATGGACCTGGAAATGTGTGCAGATGGATTCGTTAAAACTTACAAATTGGCACACTTAAAGTATCTTCAAAGTAGAATACCATGGTACAATCCATTCGATCTCACCTATTATAGATTCAAATTTATAACATCACAAACAAGGGTACAAACCAATCTACACTTACTAACAACAATAAAACATCACAAATTGCATTTGGAATTACATTCAAAAATTGATCAAATGGATTTGTCATAAGCTCAAAATTAAAACATAATAAGACTCTGACCTCTAAAATGTAATGCAAAAGGAATTTTCTTATTTTGGTGAACTAGGTAAAAGTTATAATGAGTCAAACAAGGCCTCCCAAAATTCTAAACAATTTACATTTAGCATGACAACAATAAATGACCAACTTTGACGGATTCAAAACCTAGTTAAATAGATTTGAGATGACTTAAAATCTGAAACATAAGCTCTCTGGTATGGACAATAAACACTCCCAAAGTGGTGATTCATGAAGTATAAGTAGGTGTGAGATATTCACATGCAAACAAGGCCTCCTGTCACTGTTTGACACTTGGGCAAAAATGAAGAATTGGACATTGCTCTAAACGGGACTTCATAGAATTGCTTAAAATGGCAATTTATCATCATGGAACACATAGACACACTAAATGCAAGGTGTTAGAAACATTAAACACCTCTTATGCCTCACAAGCACATCTAGGTATGTATGCATTAAAAAGCACTTAAAGGGCTTGATTTTTCAATGAAACTCATGATTTTTCAATGAAACTCAAAATTAGGACTTCAATTTTGAGTCCCAACAACTTTCCCATAATTTTCTTATAGCTCTAGTCTTTCTCTCTTAGCTCTTTGGGTAGTGTCTAAGGTGAGCTTTTTTTATCCAACACTTAGCTCTAATCCCTCTTTAGTGGTAGTTTCTTTAGCTCTCTTTATAATCAGGTTACCTATCAAGCTAGTATCATCAGGCTAGGAAGTACCAGTCTTAGATATTTTCCTTATTGACCAAATGACTAGTGTAGCATGGTCTTCATTAAATTTAGCACCTTTCATTTCTTTCCTCCCCTTTTCCCTTGTACTCAAGTTATTTGTAACAAAATTGAAGATCGTGGCATCTACAATATCCCAATTGGGTGGCAGTAAAACCCTAGATGCTTTTATCATTTGTCTCCCTTCTTCAAGGTTCAAGCTCTTAAATTCTTGCATCATCTCTTCCTTTATTTAATTTTTCAAATCTACCTCCTCCATTTCTAGATGCTTTGTTTTCAACTTATTGCATCTTTCTTCAAACATTCCAATGTTTGTTCTCTAAGAAAATTGGTAAAAGGCTCTAGATTTGAAAAAATTATCATCAAAGATAAATTCATGGCTGGCCTATTCCATCATAGGATCCAGCTCCCTTCCTATGTATTCTACCACTATTAACTCAAGGCTTGGCATTGGAGGTTCCTTAGGATTTCCTTCCTCCAATTTTGTTGCAGTAATGAAGACTCCCCCTTGGGACCCCAGTTGTTCCACCTGCTCCATAGTAAGATGTCCATCTCCTATTTGTAATGGGGACTGGGTGGGAAAATATTCCTTAACTTTAGGTTTTTATTCCTTTTCCACTCTTTACCTCTTGGTCATGGGCTCATCGGGGCTCTCCTCAAGAGCAACACTACTTGATGCAATTATTTGTTTTTCCTTATCTACAATGGCCTTTTTATTCTAAATCACATTATAACCAAAACTTATTTGAACAATTATCTACCCTAATCCTACTATAGGAGTAAATGATAATCTCCTGATAACTTCTTTGGCCTTTTCTAGGAAATAATTAATAAAGAATAGTTTTTTCTCATTCATAACTTCCATAATTTTAGGGAAAGTAATCATGAATTTAGTCAATTTTTGTGCCTCTATTTTTGCATCATCTAGAGGCTTATATTCTTTATCAAAACAATGAATGAATTCCAAAACTCTAGAATAAACCCTCCACTTTTCCTTTTTGATCTCTTTCTCTTGTAGAGAGAACTCATTTCTTATTACATCTTCAAGAAAATATGGTTCATGGTCTTTTACACCAATTTATAGCTCTCTTTATAAATATTTTTGCAAATCCCTCACTATCACAAAAATAGAAATGAGATACATCCATCTTGTACTGATCAAAAAATTTATACAAAAATACCCAACCACCCTTGGTGATAACAAAATGGTGAGCCATAGTACAAGTGGGGAAAAGTGAACTCCTAGATCTACCAACCAACTGAGTCTCTTCCAACCCATCTATCTACCATAGCATTTCATATATCCCTACCTTTAGAGGTACTTGGTAGGACAATACATGAGGAGTCCCTTGAAAACCATTAACTATAAAGACTTTAGAAATAGAGTAAGTTATGATATCAGCCCAATTGTGGGAAACTTTCAAATCAAAAGGATTACCCATAGGCCTAATAAAATCTATCAACACCTTGGGGATTCTAGGATTGTCCCTTAATATGAGAAATCTTAATCTAGATGAAAAATACATATAAAATCTAATAAAACTGGCCTCCTCTACATCTCAGGTCATGTCCACACTCCACAACTAGACTAGCAGAACCTCTCCTTCATAATCTTAGTTCAGGACCATCTCCTTTTCAAAATATGTTACCCCCTTGAACAAGAACATGTGCATTAATAGTGAATAATGGCCAAAAGTCTTTTCCACCTTGCCTCTTTCAATTCCAACCAATGCTATGTGGATCTCTTTTGCTATATAGGATACAAAATAAAAAATAATATCCACACCAAAAGAAGAAATTTGAGTCATCATATACATAAATTTTATTGGCATAAAATTTTGTTCATCCTCACCAAAAACCCTACATAGAGTCATATATATTTCTTTGGCCCTAGAAGTAAAAAAAATCCTTCTTAAAAGGCTCTTCAGTAGATTTTGTAACAACTAGAAAATTTCCAATTAATCCCAAGTGTGCCCTCAATGCACCTTTACTAACCTTATCCCTCTAAGATAAGTATTCATTTTCTAGTCTAGGTAGGTCAATTGTCTCATGATAATTTGAAAGTGGTTCCAAACCAAAAACTTCACGAATTTCTTCAACATTTATTCTTACTAGGGATTCCCCATCTATTCTTCTTACTATCCTAATTGTTGGGTCATAATTTTTTGCAATGGCTATGAGTAGGTTAGTATCCATGAAAACACTAGGGACCACTACTTTTCCTATATCAAAATTCTAGATATTGCCATGGGGAGCAAACAATTTTCTTTCTGAAAACCACTTCTTAAAAAGATAAAGCCCTATTTTGGAAGTGGTAGCATCCCTAATCTAATTCCCTTTGTCATACAAGCCATCTACAATTTTTAGCCTAGGGTTCACAGGAATTAACTTTTGAACTTGGGCTGACTCAATCATCGATTCAGGCAATTGTTCAAGAAATTCATCATGGATATTTCTACTTGCATAATCTACCTTTCCCAAAAAAACTTTCTTTGCAAGCATGTTTGCTAATGATGTAGAATACTACAATTCTTTAAAGTCTAATGGATTTGGATACTTACTTGGCTATTTGTTACTCTTTCATTGAAATTCTACAACACACCGTATACTAGAAATTATTTCTCACTTTAATCACACAAGGAACAATTCTTTAATGGCTCTCATCTCTCTAAAATTATGAAATTTTTTTGGGTAAAGAATAACTCGGTTAAATCCTACAATATATTCTTGGTTTCACTTCACACAGGGAGCTTTAATTCTCATAAATTGACTATAAAGAACACAATGTGGCATCACCTTCTAAATTTGAAAACAAGCCATCAATTTCAAAAAATTTGATGATCCAAGAATAAGATTATTGATGACTCAGTTTCAATCAGCCAAGTTGGTAGTCAACCCAATCAAATTTATCCATATAATCTTTTCCTTCCACGGCTGGAAACTTACTCTAGATCCACTGGCACTCGTGGACATTTGTCACACTCTCATTATGTCACTATGCATAAACATTAAGAAACTCTTGCATGCGACATAGCAACCATCATTGATGCAAATTTAATCTAACAATGTACATTTTATGAGTATTTTATTGAAATTTTAGTGGGTCCTTCTAAATTTACTTCAGTTTCCATCTCATGTGCACTAAAAATTGAGCAATTTTCCATAGCAATATGGTGACCACCATCAATTTGGGAGAGATGTGATGGCTCTAATCAACATGTATCCATTTTTTAGTGTGAATCTATGTGGCATATGACATGATATTATCCTTACATACTAGTAGGGCTTTTATGACAAGTGGTCTCTGTGGCACTGCCTTTTAATCATGTCCCACCACTTTTCTAATTTCATGGGGGGTCGTTATGTCATGTCTGGTGAAGTTCTCACAATTTCCAATGGTGACATAGTGACCACAATATACTTCAAAGAAATCTAACATCATGAAGATAGCATGTTCCTATTATAATATTTTATTTACTACACCTAAAAATTCTAACATTCCATCATGCTAATGAAGCTCATTAATGACAAACCAAAATCCCAACACCTATCTTTGGGTTTGGTCCCACCATGTTTCACTTTTGCAGGAGGTCACCATGTCGTGACCAGTAAAAACCTTGCACTTTCCAATGGTGACATGGCAATCACTATTGATCCTAGAAAGATATCACAATGAAGATGATTGATCTCAAAACCAAGCATATATTATTGGGTCCTATGTGTTGAACTTCCTTGGTCGCTATGTCACATGTAGTAAACTTTATGCAAATTTTTATAACAACAATGTGACTAATGTAGATCTTAAAAAGATCTGAGAATAAGGAATATTTCAAGAGAGTATGAAGAAAAAAGGAAAATTCTTTAAAAGTTTCGCAATAAATATTCTTTATTTCAAAATGATTTTCCTACTCGATTTCAAAAGTGAAACATATGACCTAAAGGGCTTTTTTAGGGCACAAATCTTATTTTAATTAGGGATTTTTATAAGTTTAGCCAATTTTGAAAATACCAAATCCTAATTTGCATAAAAGAACCAAGAACATTCATAGAAAATCATATTCAGGAAAGCACAAGGTAAAAGCATGACCAACAGGACCATTGTGCATCATAAATAGATTTATATGATTTGTCTACATGTATTTTTGTTAATAAAAAAAAGATGAACTAAGAGTACGAGTTGTAAAGTTGGAATGCTTGGATGATGACATGTAGACCAAGGTAGGAGTTTTTTTTTAATTAACACTATGGACTTTTATTTCAATGATTCAATAGTATCCTAGCATTTAGAATATGAAATGCAATGTGGCAATGAAACAAGGTAGTGACACATGTAATATTTATGAGCCAATTTCTTAGTGGGACCTAATTCTTCAGTTGGGACCTCATTAATGATTGGCCCCCATGGAACATGTTAGCTAGGATGATGTCATTCAGTATCCACACCCATCTTTTACAAGAATGAGATTTGATGGCTCACACTTCATAATTGAAGGATATTTTTCTTATAGTGAAGAAGCATGATGCTTCCACATGTCCCATCCACTATAGGGTAGATGCACTATCACTTAAGAGAAGAATAATATACATACTATTAATCAATGGTTGGGACTTATTTCCATGATGAAGATCAACTGTCCATTTTTTTGGAGAGCAGTTGGAAGATCAACAGTCTATTTGTTCGCACACAATAGCAGTAACTATATGGTGATGCAACGACATTCTTCGATGTGTCCTGCACACCTAGAGAGTGTTGCATTTTCAAATTGATTGATGTAGTCACTTTGTTGGTTTGTTATTGGTTGAAAATGAGTCCTAGGAGCTAAGTAGGATAGTTAGTGGAGGTAAAATGATTTTACAATTGTCCAATTTAGAGATGAAACATAATCAATGGAAGATTTTCAAATTTGAAGTATAGAGTTGAAAGGGGGAGTTTTTCAGAATTATAAATAGATAGTTAATTTGCACAAGTTCATGATAAATGATAAGAGAAAAAAATTTAAAGGGATGACATCTCATGTAGTTGTCATAAAATTGTGAAGGAGAAATTGCAGAGCTCAAGGGTTTTTAGAATTGGAGTCAAATTTCCTTGATAATTACATTTTAAACAAGTGACATACAATCCCCTACATTTTCAAAGTTGATGATTATGTTTGTCTAGTTTTATTTATTGATATAAATTGTAAGCCCTAGTTAGTATATGTCAAACCCTAGAAAAATCCCTAGTTGAAGGAACTACTTACCCTAAGAAAATGCCTCAAAAAAGTATCAAAAAAAATTAATTATGAAGGCAGAAGGCTCCAAGATGATTTCATAGAACAATTTCTTTAGTCAATGGAGGCAATAGAGGTTGTCAGGGTTAGAAAACATTGAAAAATCTAGTATAGCCAAGTTTGAAGGATAAGCATGGAAATTTATGTGACAAAAACATACCTAAGAAGGGCTTATAAATATTTAGATGGTGGTATGGCTAGGTTAATGCAAGATTCCCACTTAGTAATGTGTGGAAATTATTCAAAATATTCAAGATATGAAAAGTTACTGAGAGGGGAGGGGTCAATCAAAAAATTTAAAACTTTCCTTTAAATTTACCACACATCCATCTATGTTGTTGCATACATTAGTTTTGAAAGATAAAACATTGATCACACAAAAGAACACAATATTTTGGTGACCCAAAAACCTTCTAAATAGAAAGTAAAACAAGGCTGGGGATGATACCCACAAAACTTCAATATTATAGCATAAAGTTGGCCTATTAAGTCTTACATTGACCACTTCTAGTGATCTGCCCTATTAGGACCACAAAAGACTGCTAGGTCCACCTTGTTAGAGGATTTACAAACATTGAATGAAGTATGCATTTGGTTAAGAGATTTATACAAAGACTATTAAGTATACCCTATTAAAGGATTTAGAAGTTGATTCACCTATTAAGATGAAGCAGTGGATCTACTTACAACTAATTGCTGATAAGATCCTTTATGCATTGATCACCTCATGTGATGAGTATAACTTTTCTACCTCTATATTGACCTTGATATATTCCTTGAACTACTACTTCTTCCAATGCTTGGTTTACAATGAATCTCCATGACACAAACTTATTTCTTGGTAGACACTGTGAAGCATGGTAGACATTGAGAAACTCAGTAGCTTCAGGAATGCTCTGTGCAAACTGCTTAACTGCTAAGCTTAAAAGTTAACCACTGAATGCTCGGTATAAACTGAAGACTAAGTGATAAGCTTGGTAAGTATTATGAATCAAATAAGTGTTGTCACTAATGATAGATACAACATAATTCCAACAATCTCCCCCTTTGGCATTGGTGAAAAAAACACTTATGAACCAAAGCTTTTATCTATACATATGTCAATTTATTTTCTTTCTTATTTCTTCACAAGTCTCATTTACTACCCTAGCTCTCTTCTCTTGTTCATCTCATACTCCTCCTTTTTGACAATAATGCCAAAGATTATATACAATAAATTCAAATAGAGACACTAAAATGGGAGAAACATTTAGAGTGTACCTTGAGAATAAGAGACAATGTCTTATCCCAATTATCTTGAAAAATTTTGGAAGTGGAGAGTGCCACTTGAACTTCTAAAGAAAGTTCAATCATGTAATCTCCTATAGAAAAATTGTTGTCTTGGATCAATGCTTTTGAATAAGCAATACGTTTCTACATTTGTTCCATGAATGGAAGGATCATATTCTGGATGTCAATCAGTGTAGACCTGGTCTTGGCTTCTTCTATAAGTAGCTCTACCTACATTTTTGATAAAAATTCCACCTTCATTTGATGTGATGAGCTTGAACTATGGTCAAGCTGTAACTTTTGAGCACTAGCCTTCATGTCCACATCTATCTTATTTAATTTTTCTTTAACATCCTTGGTGTACTCGGTAACATCATAGAGCTTGCCAAAAATTAATGTTACATTTGTAAAAGATTGTTTAAGGTCGCTCAAAATTGTGGATAATTCTACCTATTTTATTGTAATGTGCTGAGCAATGTGCTGAAGCACCTTATTGTCAAATTTCTTCTCTGCCTTTTCAATGAGCTTCTCTTGACCAGAAGTGTCCTCATTGAACTTATTTACAGCCTCTTCTAATTATAACAAAATGTGTTGAGATGGATCAACATCAACACCTATGGCTTCAGTAATTATGTTTTTGGCATTCTCAATTATTGTGAATTCTCTATCCCTCTCTTCTCTTAGCTACTTTTGCCTTTCCTTTTGCTCTAAAAGTTGACTGACCAATCTCATTTCGTTGGCTAAGGTAGTGTCCAAATCTATCTTGGGAATAATAATTTCTTTATCCAAGTCTAAATATTCATCAATTTTCTTACCAGTAAGTAGAAGTTTTAGAGGAGTCTTTGGTTTTACTTCAGTGCTTACTTCCTTGCATTTAGAAATAGAAACAATAGTTGATATAGATGGACTAGTAGAAAAAACTTGAATTGGTCCAACTAGAGGAAAACAAAGAGAAGTACTAACTATATCCAAAATTGATGTGCTTCCCAAAAATGATGTACCAATAGGTAATGTACAGGCTGGAATATTAATAGTTGAAGTACTAACAAAGATTGGTGAAGTTAGATCTGTGGTAGACAAAATTGTAGAATTGGCTGGCAAATTTACTGTACATGGAGCAGAAGAAGTTGGCACAGTTGATGATGTTGTGATTGATTGCTTAGGTGTTGATGAAGAGTTTTGTAGCTTGGTAGATAAAGTAACTAATACTTCCATAGAAGATGCTTGGAGCTTTGGGGTGGTAGGATCAGATGATATTTTTGATGTAGATGCAATCAATACTATTGAAGTTGTCTCCAACCCTAATGATGTTGTTGGCTTAGGTGGAGAGTGAGGAAGGGAAGAAATGACTTTTTCTACAATCTTCATTGGTTCATCTTCTTCATTCACTTCCTCCTTGTCTTTCTCTTTAGCTTCTTCCCCTTTCTCTTCATCATCAGCCCTTAGTGCCTAATAATCTTCAATATCAATAGTAGCACATGGAGTGTTGTCATCTTCTTCATCATCACTATCACCATCATCATCCTTGATCATAACTGGATCATCACTAGGCTTATGCAAATGATAGATATTATTCCACATGTTTTTCGAATCTCTTACAACATGCTCAATGTTCTTAATTAGAATCAAACATGTGTGAAATCTAATCATCATTTTACCTTCATTATTCTTCATGGCTACCTTTACTTTTGCCTCAGTGAGATTTGGTAATAGATTCTTCAAGGATTGTTCATAGATGTCCTTGGTTGTCTATGTGGATGACACCCACCTTAGTTACAGTCTTACTAATAATTGCTTTGAGATCTGAGGAGCAATCTGGTCTAGGGAATACTTCCACTTCCCCATTTCGATGAGTACCAGCTCCTCGATCTGCATCCTCTTTGCATTAGTTCTTGTTTAAATCTTTAAAGCCTTGAAGTTTGTGATGTTGGCTCCTTCTTCCATATATTTCAACCTTCCTTGGAAGGTAAGTTGGGGCTTGTTGAATACTACTTCACCTTTATTTTTTCCTTTGCCTCTCCTGGTGAAAATAGCTATGGAGGCCTTTGGAGGTTTATTAATGATAACCCTCCCTTTATTCTTTGTTGTCTCTCCCTCTTTTTCTAATTCTTGCTCTTCATCTTCTTGTTCTTGATCCTCTTCTTCATCCTCTACTTTTCCCTCGATAAGCATTAAGGGACTAGTGGTAGTTTTCATCTTAGCAATCTTCCTCTTACCTTTGCTAATTGCTTGAGGTAGCTTGATTTATAATTAAATTTTGCCTTTTGCCTCATCATAAGTGCCAAAGACTAAGTTCTTGGGATCTATAGGCTCATTTACCAGTGCTTCAATGATGTCCCTAGTTTCATCAATATTGACCTTATAAGGGAGAGGTTTCACCCATACAACTCGAGGCCTAACTACCTGAATGTATACTCTATCATAGTCTACCATGAAACATCCATCATCTTTATAGTCCTCAACAAGTTTAGGAGGAATCTTGAACCTGTAGTTCATTATTTCTTTGAAGTCTTCAAAATAATTATCCATTATACTATCAAATTTTACACCCATTTCTGTTATAAACTCATTTATCTGATTCAAAATGGGAACATCCTTTCTCCATATGATAGAACCTTTGGATGGAAAAAAAATTTGCACATAAAAGAAGAGACATGTTAACAAAGAACTAAATTTGTAGGGATTGTTCTTTGATGA
Source organism: Cupressus sempervirens (assembly GCA_028749045.1). Lineage (NCBI taxonomy): Eukaryota > Viridiplantae > Streptophyta > Pinopsida > Cupressales > Cupressaceae > Cupressus > Cupressus sempervirens. The sequence goes on along the minus strand of CM053790.1, from coordinate 310,199,904 downwards.
CTTGATGCTATCCACATTCTTGTTTAGTTGCTTCAGTAGTAGCTCTAACAGGTCAAACTCCATGTTTTTCTTTATGCCTTTGAATGCTAAGTCTACTACCTCACATGGCACATTGTTTAAATAACTGGAACTATAAATCTTGTGGGAAATTACAATAATTCTAAACCTCAGCTCCACATCAGTAATGGGGCTAATTTTCAAACCCTTGTTATCCCACTCAGCTAGGGTTTTCTTCTACAGTTCCTCCTGACCTAGGGTTTTGGTTGACTTAGCTTTGCTCAGAATGGGAAGGCCAGTAATCTTGTGAATCATCTTTTTGGTGATTAATGTAGGCTACTCTAACCATAACTAACCATTATATACATAGCTAAGAATATACCTAATCCATTTTCTCTGAAAGCTTCTTGGCAAGTGAGATATGTGTTTCAACCCTTTTGTTTCCAAATGCTTATGCTCGAGTTTCAATGAGCCATCAACATGCATTTCTTCTAAAGCACTATCCATTTCTAGGGTTCCTATCTCTTGAATTGAACATTTAAAATGAGTGTGGATATTGTTAATCAGAAGTGCCTTTGGTGGAATTTTTGATTGCGTACCATTAGGGTTGAGTGCCTCCACCACTGCTAGAACTAACTTGAAATTTGGTGCTTTCCACTCTACACCATTGACCTACATCTTTGATCCTCTTTTCACCTTGTTGTTGGTGGTGCTTCTAGATGCCATTGCTACTCAATAAGTGATGGAAATCTTTGAACAAATTCCCTAACTGCAAATCCACTCAAAATCACTTGGAATCACTTGAAATTGCTTAAATGCACTGGATATCTCTTTGCTCTGAGGATATAGTGAAAAATAAAGTTGAATTTCACCCTTTTTGATGAAAAATTTGCCATTAATGCTAGGTACCATAATGTTGTAGTGTGTGACAAACTATCATCCACTAACCTAACTCGGCAAGAGTATCAACTCGATATTCCTTTTACTCTTGACCTTACTCAGTAAGGTCTTTAACCAACTTTTATCGGTGGAGTCTGATGCAACATGGTGAAAGATAAGCTTTCTATGATCTTGGTGTATCTAGAATACTAATTGAATCATTTGCATTCCTCATCTTTATTTGAACTACTTATGATTATCTTGTTGAGTATAGCTCCAACAAATTTTTACGAATTTAGTTTGAGAGGATGGAGTCGCCCACTTCTTGAGTGACTTCACTTACATGATTTGAGCTTGTATCTTTTGTAGATTTAGGAATCCATTGCTGCCTCATTTTTTTCCTTATGTTGTCAGCCCTTGCTTTCTTTTCATCTTCAACTTTTCCTATATTCATGTAGTTCTTAGCTATATGACCAAGTTCAATGCATGTGTAACACCTTATAGTAGTATCCTTCTTTCTTAGGTGATGCCTTGCACAATTTATACCAGTGTGTCTTATTCTCCATAATAATGACATTTGCACCAAGTATTATAGTCCCATCCAAATATTGCCTTTACAAGTTGTTTAGCTAGATTGAATGATTTGGATCTGCATTGAGATGCCTTGTGACCATGATTTTTGCATTTGTGGCATTTACCTTCAAATTTTGGTTTCTCCTTGCAGTTGTTAGCTTGGTGACCATGCTGACTATAGTTGTAGCACTTCCCATTGAATTTTTCTTTTCCATTGCTTCAGCATTTGTTTGACATGTGACCAATTTTTCCACAATGATTGCATGAGGTTTTTTAATTCCATTTTGCACCTTTCTTGGAAGATTCACCTTGTTCTTCATTGTATCCAAGTCCTACTTTACCTTTTTGCTTATGAAGATTCTTCTCATTTTTTTGAATCAGTTGATTCATGTCTTCTTGTGATTTCAACATTCTCTCATTGATTTTTTTTTCAGTATTTAGGTCATTCTTCAATTTTTCAACAATTTTCTTTGCACATCTCAGTTCTCTTAATATTTTTTCATTAATTTCCCTTTCGTAATTTATATCACTTCTTATTCTTTCATTCTGAGCTTTGAGAATCCTAATTTCTTCATTTGCTCCAATGATTTGATCAATGAGGTCTGCACACTGATTGGATTGATTCTATTCTTCATTGAATCTTGGCTCCATATCTTCATTTTCCTTATTCCTTTGTTTCAAAATTTCACATAGCTTGAATGATTGGATTTCTTGTTCTCTTTTGAGTTTTCTTACTTATTCCTATAGAGAGCCATTCTTTTCTAGGAGTTCCTTGATTGCCTCATTAGCTTTGTAAGAATTTGCCTAAGGGAAAAATTCACCCAGGAACTAAGAACTCAAACACAAGCACAACTGTAGAACAAAAATGGAGAGAGTATGATCAGAATAACAATGTATTCAATAACATGATACAAGAGTACACTAGGAGTGCCTGATTATAAAGGCTATAGGAGAGCTTATAGAATGCATAAAAGTTAGTACCATGAAGTGTCATACAACCAAGCACATGTCCACTAGATATGGATTATCCTCCATTAAGCACAGAAGTAAGTGCGGTGATGAGAGGATAAGCCTAGAAGGGTGGGACACGCAAAATAGTGTTGTAGACACCATGTGCTCAAATAGAGGTGCGTACTCCTATGTTGTCAACATGACAAATCACAAGGTGTACAAACTCCTAAGTGTCTCACAAATAAAAATAATAAAATAATGCAATATAATTAAATAATGCATTAACCTATGTAAACATAAGTAAGTGTAAAAAGTAAAGTACTAATTTGCACCAACACCCCCCCTTAAGTGCAACTTAGGGGAATGCCCTTAAGCTTATGAACTAGGATGAAGATGCTAGCTACTAGGCCATATTAGGTACCCATGTACATAATGAAGATGCAATCTCCCATAAAGCGAGGAAAGAGGGAAAACCTCATAGGAAAAACCCTCCCCCAAAAAGAGAGATAAGAGAGGATGTAGTGATGGATGGAGTAATCAAGACCCCCCCATTACGACATATATCCAATATATACAAAAGAGAATAAGAAAAGGAAGAGAGATAGAATAGGCTCCCCCCCCAAAAGAAGAACGCTAAAAAGTGAAGGCTGCTTCGAGGAAGAAGCAGGTCCATGAATGCAGAATGGTGTTCCTCCCCTTAGGAAGAAACAATGCCCAGTGTACAGTCCTAAATATGTATGGTGGCCCTAAGACCTGCTCAAGTATCCCTATGCTAATGCTAAAGTTCACCCCTTCCAACTGTGCTAAAAAGAATGAATGCAGATCTGGAAAGGATGTCTGCTGAGCCTGTTCCACTAAACCATCTGTCTCCTCAATTGACAAAGAGACCTCCACTCATTTTTGTTCATAAGGATCCACAATCATGCCAACCTGTGTAGATTGATCATGTAGAGAATGGACATGAGGGTCAAATTGAGCCCTCGCAATAACTGTAGAAGAATCATCATCAATGAGAACATCTAAGTGCTCAAGTCTATCTCCCAAGTCAAATGAAGTTGGAGCTGGAAGACGAGATGTACCATGTTGTGTTGGACCTTTCACTATGGCAATGTAAGCACATGGACTAGATTGATGTGACCTCTCACTACAACTATCAATAGAACTCCACGTGTCTGTAGCTGTTGAAGCTCTATCACTGGTGTCACTATCAATTTCTACTGTGTATGAAGTGTGAAGAGGAGTAGAGGATAAGCTTGGAGAACTTTCCTCAAAGTGAACATCCTTCTCCACAAAAATCTCATGTGTCTCAAGATCTAGAAGTCTATATGCCTTCACACTATCTTCATAACCAATGAATTTACAAGGTCGAGATGTTTGTGCCTAGCAACCCTTGGAAGATCTGTTTGCACAAGCAGGACAACCGAAGACTCTGATGTGTGTCACAATAGGTTTTCTGCTGCACCATGCCTCAAAAGGAGTTTTTCCATCTAAGGATGGATGAGGAGAATGACTAAGAATGTGAGTGGCACTGGATATTTCTTTGACTTCTAATGATGGATCGAGAGACTTGGCATGAATCATGCAACTTTCCATAGACTTTCCAGTTTTAATCCTCAATGCTGCAACATCTATCTTGTATGGACTGAATGTTGAAGAAGTTTGAAGATCAATTCCCTTATGTCTACAAAAGTCCTTAAGTCTTCTATTCACATCCATGTTTCCATTGTCCATTCAGAGTACTTTGATGGCCTTTTTGGATTTTCATTCTACATGAGCCTTGAAGTCTAGAAATGCGTCCAAAACTTCATTCTTACTATGCAGAAAGTAGGCCCAAGTGAACCTTGAAAATTCATCAACAAAAGTAAGTATGTAGTGACCCTGGTTGAATGCAAAAGGACCTGCTAATACCACGTGAATCATTTGAAGAACACTTGTTATTTTAGAAGATTTCCCTCTTTGTAACTTCCCCTGTGGATGCATATCCACTAAATCTGATGAACATTTACCCTTAGAAAATTTGATTTGAGTTAGACATTTGACCATTTGGTATGTGCAAAGTTGCTAAAGATAGTGGTAGTCAAGGTGACCAAACCACTCATGCCATAAATTGATGTTTGAATTAGAGTGAGTTAACAAGGCTTGAGAAGAACTCTTAGGCACAAAATGGGAGAAGGAATAAAGCCTCTTGCTATCATTGACTTTCCCAACTGCTACCAATGAATCATCTTTGAGACTTCACACCATCACTAAATCAGGAAGGAACTCAACCTTATGACCATCTCCAAGGTGAGTGATTTGGTAAACTAAAAGGAGATTGGAGCTTAGATTTGGAACATAGAGTACATCTTTGAATTCCCCATCTTCCATTTCAACATGTCCTTTCCCTTCAACTTCCATTTTGGCATCATCTCCCATGAAGATGTGTGGTACCTGTGACTATTTCAATGAAGAAGAAACTTGCTTTGAAGAACCCATGTGGTAAGAGGCACCTGAGTCAAGTATCTATTCTGAAGAAGAATTTGTGTTGGTCATAAGTACTTGACCTTTACCCTTTGAAGATTTAGGAGTAGAATCCTTGGAAGTACCTTGCACTTGAGTTCTGTTCTTCTTGAGTAGATTTTCTAACTCATCGATTCTTTTTGTCTTGTAATGATGCTCGTCATGATTTGGCTTTTTATAGTATGCACAAAAGAGTTTGTCCTTCTTTTCATTACTTCCTTTATTGTTTGAAGAAGAATCACCTTGTTGAGAGGAGTCATGTTGTGCCTCAAATTATGTTTTTTGCTTCCACTACTTCTTCTTCTTGTTGCTTTTTCCCCCTTGACTAGATTTGCAATCATCACTAGCCACTAAGGCTTTGGTCTTAGATGACTTGAGAAGACCAAAATCCACCAAGTGAGATTGTTCAACAATCAACATGTCTACAAATCCATCAAAGGAAGGTTTTTGGTAAGTAGATCCCATGGTCAACTTGTGAGTATTAAAACTCAAAACAAAGTTGGCATACTCAGTAGGTAGCTTCTTCAGGATGTGATGTATCAACCTATCATCCTTCATGGGATTTCCACAATCTTTTAGAAGTGCCCTATACTCATTGACTTTAATGATATAATCCTGAATTGTGTCATAATTCTTAGGATCTAGGAGAAGTAGATCATCTTCAATCTAAAATCCCTTTTCTTCATCCACTTTACCATACAACTGTTCAATTTTATCCCAAGCTTCCTTAGATTTGGAACAATTTTTAATGTGAAAGAGAAGATCCCCATGTACAAAACTTCTAATTATACCTAAAGCTTATCAGTCTAGATTTGTCCAATCAATGAGTTCTTTAGCATCAGTAGGTTTGGTAATAGTACCATCAACATATAAACTATATCCTTTTTCCATTAATCCACTCCATGCAATATCTTTCCATGTAGAATAGTTGCGTGAAGTTAGAGGAGGACATTTAAAACCCATGATGCAAAAATGAAAGAGCACAATAGAGAGACAAAAAAACATAGTACACACCCCCCCTTTTCACTCAATCAAAAGACACCCCCAAAAAAGATGCTTTGGCACTTTATAAGTAGTGCTTTTACAATGGGCCACTTGTCAAAATGAACAAAGTGAACTTTTTGATTTTCCTTTTACAACTGCCTTATAAGGCTAAAATCTGTCACTTAAGCACTGTAGCTAAGATTTATAGCAATTCTAAAAAAGAATGAAAGCTTACAATGCCAAAGAAGGTGTAATTCTAAAAGTGAGAAATTTGTCCACACAACCCTAGAATTTAACTTCAGATCTAGAAAGTAGACAAAAAAATACGCACTTTCAAAAAAAAATAGAACCTAAAAAGGTGACCAAATGTTCTCGTACGGAGCTTCTAAAGTTGCAAAAGATAGGATTATAGAGGTATAGTCAGAAAAAAATGCAAATTTTGAAAAATTTGTGCACCAAAACTAAAAAAAAACACCACTACTAGAAAATTTAGGAAATTCTACTTGATTTCAAAAAAAATTGCACCTAAATCAGAGTCTAGATGTCCAAGTTACGAGCTCGCAAAGTCAGGCTGCCAAACTGGAGAGGGGTCTGGAGGAGAAAGTGTGAAGTTAAATTTGACAGTCAAACGACCATCAATGTAGTTGTAAAATGAACTGGTTTGATGTCCATACGGGTGTCAATTTTAGGCTCCTAAAAAGATGATGTCAGCAAAAAAATCTGTGCCTGGGCTACTGTGGTAGATGAGCTTTTATGTATGTACTGTACGGATGTGCTGATGTGGCAATTGTGCAAGAATGGTTTCCACTGGGATACGTGGTAGTACCATGTATGCTAAGTTGGCAAATGTTGTCTACAACATGGTAGAGATGCGGCCACATGTCGAGGGCGGAGTGGGAGGACCAAACCACGTGACACAGGTATAGTCTGGGTGGGTAGTACTGTAGGGACTCTAACAATCATGTCAAGAAGACTGCAGGCATCAAAAGGTAAGAAAGCTACGCCAGGAAGGACAAACGCAATGATCAGAATGGGTGCCAAAAATTTCCTATCTCGCTAGCCAAAAAATTAGACTACAGAAAATCGTAGACATAGGGCGGGAGAGTTAAAAACTTTGCATCACCGGATATCTCAAATGTGTAGGGTTCGCAGAGGCCAGATCTGCACTTGCATGCTAAAATCTCTGAGCTCAGGTCAGTAAATGAGTTCCATGAGTTCAAACTCTATAGGCGGGGATATTTGATTAATCCCAAATCCATGATGTGGAAAGCCTCTGGGCTCTATAAATTAAAAACTAACCCATCACTTAATACAAAGTGGAAGAGCCAGCAATGAGACTTTGTCACAGACTAGTCAGGGGCTAGTGTAGTCACTCTGTATTGTGCAGATTTGTACCGAATGTATGGTACAAATGCAGTATATATATGCACGCAATTTAGTAAAATTCCCCTGCGACAAAATGAAAATACTTTCCAAATGGCAGATCTAGGGTGTCACTGCCCTGGTCTATCAAAAAAAAATTTCTCTGGTGCCCAAGGCGCCAAAAATTTCACAAAAAAATTGACAAAAATTACAAAGAAAATGCAGATCCGAAAATTAAATTCATAAATCTACAAAAATGACCATACCCAATTGCAAATCGGTGCCTTCGAGTGCTGGTTTGCAAAAAAAATTTGCCTCACAGTTGACTTTGAGCCAAAGTAGGCATGCTTATTGTCGATTTTCATCAATTCAGCATTTTGGACGCAATGGAGAGGTCAGATCTGATGCTAAACACTCCCAATTTTTTTAGCACTCTAGATTTGGGTTGAGGTGATGAAGCATGCAAGAGGTCTCGAACGACTTGTGAAGAGAAAATATCCAAGATTTGATACCATGTAAGAATATTCCTAAGGGAAAAATTCATCGAGGAATTAAGAACTCAAACACAAGCACAACTGTAGACCAAAAATGGAGAGAGTATGATCAGAATAACAATGTATTCAATAACATGATACAAGAGTACACTAGGAGTGCCTGATTATAAAGGCTACAAGAGAGCTTCTAGAATGCATAGAAGTTAGCACCATGAAGTGTCATACAACCAAGCACATGTCCACCAGATATGGATTATCCTCCATTAAGCATGGAAGTAAGTGCAGTGATGAGAGGATAAACCTAGAAGGGTGGGACACGCAAAATAGTGTTGTAGACACCATGTGCTCAAATAGAAGTGCGTACTCCTGTGTTGTCAAAATGAAAAATCACAAGGTGTGCAAACTCCTAAGTGTCTCACAAATAAAAATAATAAAATAATGCAATATAATTAAATAATGCATTAACCTAAGTAAACTTAAGTAAGTGTAAAAAGTAAAGTACTAATTTACACCAACAAGCTTCATCTGAGCTGCTTGATGGTACAAGGTCTTCAATCTTTTCTTGAACATACTTATGGTCATCCATTTGTCTTGCAAGTTCCTTTCTTCTTTTCAAGGATTGGGAAAGATTCTCCTTTGCTTCTATGAGTTGAGCTATGGCCATCTCCAAATCTAGCTTTTCATTTTCAATTTCATTGTCAAGTTAGAATATCTCCATTTGTCTTTAGATCTTTTCTCAAGCTCCCAAACTTTTATCCTGAGAACCAAAAAGCTCTGATACCAATTCTTGGAAATATTCAAGATATGACAATTTACTAAGAGGGGTGGGGTGAATTAGTAACTTTAAAACTTTCCTTTAAATATACCACACATCCATCTATGCTACTACATACATTAGTTCTAAAAGATAAAACATTCATCACACAAAAGAACATAATATTTTGGTGACCCAAAAACCTTCCAAATAGAAAGTAAAACAAGGGTGGGGATGATACCCACAAAACTTCAATACTACAGCATAAATTTTGCCTATTAAGGCTTACATTGAGCACTTTTAGTGATTTTCCCTATTAGCAGCACAAAAGACTGCTAGGTCCACCTTGTTAGAGGATTTACAAACATACAATGAAGTATGCACTCGGTTAAGAGATTTATACAAAGATTGTTAAGTCTACCCTGTTAAAGGATTTAGAAGCTAATTCACCTATTAAGATGAAGTAGTGGATCTAATTATAACTGATTGCTGATAAGATCCTTTATGCACTGATCACCTCATGTGATGAATATAACTTTTCTACCTTTGTATTGACCTTGTTGTATTTCTTGAACTACTACTAAAAATCCTTCATAGATACTTTTCAAAATTACTTCACATTACTTTGCTATTCCTCTATATATTTTATATCTTACAATACATCTTACATATATACCTTTCAAATTTACAAAATTGCAAGGTTGGCCAAAACACAAGTGAACAAATACATTACAAAATCAGCCCAATAGTAAATATGTCAGGTTCACTAAACTGACTCGGTGACGTTCTTATACATGGTGTCTACTGCATTACTCAGCATTGTCATGCACTCAGTAGAAGTGAAGGCTCAGTCCATACTAATCACTCGAAGTAGTTCTAAACTCAGTAACCACTGGTGACTCAATAGATATAGTGTCACTCAGTAGATACTGCATACTAAGTTTACCTTGCTTCACTTGGTAAAAACTACTTCTTCCAACACTAAGTTTACACTAAATCTCCATGACACAAACTTACTCCTTGGTAGACACTATGAAGCATGGTAGACACTGAGAAACTTGATAGCTTCAGAAATGCTCGGTGTAAACTGCTTAACTGCTAAGCTTACAAGTTAACCACTGAATGCTCGGTATAAACTGAAGACTAAGTGATAAGCTTGATAAGCATTAAGAATCAAATAAGTATTGTCACTATTGAAACAACATAATGCCAATAGCAATATGACTTAGGAAAATTGGTGATGCCTAATGTCTTTCTAGATGTTGACCTATTATTAGGATTGGTAGATAGATATGATCTTCCATCTCATGAAATTAGGGATACAAAGAGAGGTATCTTGCTAAGAATAACTATTGACTCAATCAAGGAAGCCTTTATTCTTTTCCTTACTATAGATATAACTAATTTTATAGATTTCCAAATTTCTAAAGAGGTCTTTCATGAGGTAGGAAAGGATGTATAGCAGAATATGATAATCTCTTTTCTAAAAGAAGTAGATGGAGTCTAATTGTCTCCCTTGGCCATTTCATACACAATAAGAAATTGTAAACATTATACTGATGCTTTGGTCAACACCCACACTACTCTATACCAAGTGCTAGGATTGGTAAATAGAAGAAAATTTAGCAAGACAACAATGTTGGTGTCCTTCAGAATAAAGTAGTATGGAGACCCTTTGGTTTCTAATTTTCCAAGGTATTTAGAGAGAAACATTAATGAGGGATTGACAATATAAAAGAAGGGAGAATCTACTGATTTTAAATAGTATTCATTGTTAATGCATATGATTCTTTTTCATAATAAGGTGTGAGGCCTCACCCGATCTATCATAATATAGATGACATAATTGCCTTATGATACTTCTAATTTTATATTTGATATACTTTCCAGACTATAGGGTTACACTATTTTAATACTTTTAGTTTGATGATCCATACTTATGTCTACAGATTAAGACCTAAATGATATAATTAATCTTTTCATTCATATACTAATCTTTTTCAATCACTTTGATGGAAACTAAATTTCAAAAAATTCTTGTGATGTCACGATTAAGTGGGGGTATGTTACTTGCCTTTTTATATTCAAGATTTGTATATTTTGACATTATTCAAGACATAGTAGGACAATGGCTTATTTTATCTATTGATTTTGACATTTATAATAGTGTTTTGCATCTACGAGATGTACTATGAACTTGACATTGTGAATGGAATGATCAAACATATATGGATACAACTTTATGACATGAGAGAATTAGATATGAAAATAAATTTGATTACGATGGCTATGATTTAATGTGATATGAAAACAAATGTAGATTTGATTATAATGGTTTATGATATACAGACCCTGATATTTTAACATTTTGAATGATTTTTTTGAAATGATTAGGAAAGGAAATTTAATATAATTATGCTAATAATATTTGGTAACTTTTGAAATTATATGCATTTATGATATATGTTTATATAACCTCCTTGAACTACCAATTCTTGAGTTTATGTGCAAGAAGTGGAACCATGGAAATTATTGAGGGAAACAAGTTCCAAACCTATGTGAACATGGTTAACCAAGGTGAATCTTTGGAAGATTCAAAAGCCTCATTGTAAAAGTATTTTGTTTTGTAATGTAAGTTTGCTTGTATGAGGAAATATTAATCATAGAGATGCATTAGGGACATGTCTTGGTGATGTGGAACGTGCCTTTATGTGTCACTTGACACTTGTGGATTTTTTGTGCATTGACATGCCATTTAGGGTTTTGATCAGGCAATTACCCTAAATTCAAGTAGCTTGTTAATAAGTGATTAAACCCACTTAATAAGTGTAGGATGGGTCACAATCAAAGGAAATTCGAATTGGGATTTGGCTAGGGTTTTGAGGGATCATTACGTGGCCCCAAAGAGTCTTTAGGGTGAAAATAAGTTACCTATATGATAGTACATCATGTTAGGGATCTAATTTTGACCATGTGAGTACATAGATAGCCTATTGGGCCCCTTTGCCCATGCATTCTTCCACCAATTCGAAATTTGGGTTGTCACATGTGTTTCTCCCATGTTTCGACTAAGCCAAATATAGCAAACTTAAATAGAGACAAGTTTGTAAGGTTGTCACTTGTGTCTCTCCTCCTACTTCTTGCTCTCAAGGATAGTCTCCTCTATGCATCTAAGATCTTTTCATAGCCCAATTCTATCTTCCCCTAGGAGGGATATCAATTTGTAATTTGATTCCCTGGTTTTTCCTCACATTTTCCTGTGTATTTCTATTATTTTCCATGGTTTTGAGACAACAAATTTCTTAATCTTAACACTAGTTAAAACCTTTTGAGTCACCACCCACTCTATCAAAATGGGAAAAATAATTGAAAAAATGATAAATCCTTTAGTAATAGTCTCGGGAAAAATGTATACAAATTCCAAATCCATGCGAAACTTTAGCATGAAATGCTTGCTTCAAACTCTACCCAAGGTAAACATAGATCTTAAATGATATAAACACTGGTTTATGACAACATAGAGTGTATTGCCCAGAAGAGTCACCATTTTGTTGGTGTTTGAAACTACTAAGCAACAAAATCCTCAATATTACAGTGAAATTACTCACACAATCTAAGGATTAGCCAATTCCTAGTAGCAATTACATGAATAAACCACTTTGACCCAACTTCAGCAAAACCAAAAATGGTTTTCTACTCTTTAGGCTCTACTAAACCAAGGCGTATATAGCTAGGGATGATTCTAATCCAAACTATGGTATGAAATTATCTTAGTTTCATTTTGATTCTCATCTTCTACCCTCAAGCACATACATAGTTCATCGATTTTCTCTAAAAGCTCTCAGATCTATATGCATCCCCTATAAGTAGATCTGGTTATAATTCTCCTAGAATTTACAAATATTCTTGGAAATAGTAGCTACCTAGGACTCAAGAATTATATATAAATGAGCAATGACTAGCATTTGTAACTTTAAAAAAAATGGAATGAAATGATTTTGATTTTTTAAAAATGATTTGATATGTACTAACAGAATTCACCCTTGCCCATTTCTGACTCATGTGACCAGTGCCTTATCCATTGTGTAGAAAATTAACTATTGGCAGGAGATCTAATTCAAATAACTTACAAATGAATAAATCAATTGTAATCACCCATTTCCCTTCTTATGAAATATCACTTTTATAAGCCCACAAACCCTACTAATTTATTGAAGTATTTCCATAATTCCTTGAATTGTAAACAACAATAAAACTAACATATAACCCATCCAGATTGCATTCAACCAATTAAACCTTATTTAAGTGACTTCAAAGTAAACTAACTCATAAAATGGAGATAAAAATTGGTGACACAAATATAGTGTAAATACCCCTTTGTATTATCCTTTTGAATGATTAATACAATAACCAATACAATTCAAAGAAAAGCCCAAAACATCTTGTTGGTTCTGTCATTTCGATATCATTAGAGAGTGCAATTTGAAGCAAACTCAAAACAACTACATACCGTTGGATCGACTGAATGTACTTTTCTTGAAAGAAAACAAAAAATCTACAAGTTTTGGACCCCCAAAAATGCCTTGAAAACTCATATATATAACATGAGTTGCAACAAGAAAAGAGCAATTGTGGTTGATATGTGTCTTTTTACAACAATACAATCACTTCTCATAATATCCTAGACACCTAATCTCAAAAAGAATCATCAAAATTGGTTGCAAATACCAATTGAAGCACCACATCTTCAAATTTTTCTCTCTATAACTACTCCCCATTGCCAAGGCCTTTATCTATACGATTGCTTCCCAGACAATGACTTCTCTTTTAGTGGGCCACTAGCATGTCTTCGCTGTTGTTAATTCATTAACTAATTTTTGCCACTTGGCATCAATAATCAATTTTCCTTCTTTAGTAAACCTATTTAGATTAGTTTCAATTTTAAATAGGGTATCAACCTACTCATTGAAAAGACACTCATCAATATCTTTTTGGAAAATGGAGGCCATGTGTGGTAGGTCAACAATATGATCAAAGGAATTAGACCCCTCATTGAGATCCTTCACTTTTCCATCAGAATCAAGAACAGAAGGAATTTAAGAATGAAAATCATTTGTCTAAATCTTCATTTTAATTTGTATTACCTCCATCTTTCCTATAAAAAACTACAACAAATCTTTCACCTTATCCATACCTTCTTTCACAACAATAACTTTATCCGGTAAGTCTGGCTTTTTGGCTAACAATGGTATCAACCTGTCAAAAAATTGCATATACAGTCCCGATTGTTGGAAAATTGAATCAATCCATCCTACTGTATCCTTGTACACCTATTTTAAAGATTACAAATTAATGAATGTACTATAAGCATCTTGAGATATTCTTTTCAAAATACTTATCCTATGGCTTAATACATTCATCATGATACTTTTCTTAGTTTCGTTGTCAGATAGAGGAGTCTTTGTTTCTACATTCACCATTGGCACTGGCACTATTACTCCTATAGGTATCTCATCTATCTGGACCTCTACCTCTATAGTGTGTTATTTTTCTTCCACTTGCCTTGATGCTTGTTCTGCCTCTAATGCATTCTTGAGTTTTTCTTTGAGGGATATTATTTCAGCTTCCAAATTTTTTATTTTCTCCTCCAACTCTTCTATTTGTTGTCTTTGTACATAATTTGTTTTAAGCTCCTCTTCATAAAAATTTTTGTTATCAAGACATTCATTATACACTGCAGCTAGCTTATCCTCAATTTCATCCACCTTTATCTCATTCATGAGAGAAAAGTGTTTGACCAAGCTAGATATTTCTTTCTTATTAGTCTTCTCTAATGTCCATACAATTATATTGCCATGTGCAGTTTCCTATATATCCATCATTCTGGGCTTTTTTGTGTTAGGGGCCACACTCCACACTACTAGGGTTTTGGTGTCTACATTAAACCCTATCCTCTCTTAAACCCTTCACTGCAAGTGGCCTCATAGCTTATAGCTTTGTCTTGTCTTCTCATTTGATCTAGAACAAAAGCCCTCTCAATATCTCAATGTGGTATTAGAATCATACCACTCCTATGTACTAACTCTTTGGCTCCTACAGAGGTCATTGTTTCACTCTCAGGTTCATATGCCAGTAGTTTTTCAACTAACTCTTTGTTCTTCTCTAGATCTTCCCCAAGCATAAGACTCAATGTGAGCTCATTTTGTTTAATTTTATAAAGAAAAGTTTTTAATTCTAATGATTTAATGAAATCATCATCTTCCATGAATTTCACAGATTGAATGAGCCTTTCATCCACTCTTGATGCTGCAATTTGAAGCTTAGTAGAGGCCTTCCCTACTTCTGTAGCCCTTTGATGTAAATAATTTTTCCTAATATCAGCAAAATACTCACTATTCCCTGGCATTACGTGTAGGGCTCTACTTACCACCTTTTTAGGGATGTGCATTGTCTTTTGTCTTTTATTTCCTTTTGGCACCCAAATTGAAGTTGATGGTTGCCCCTCTTCTAACTCAATCTCCAATTGTGTATCTAGCTTAGGGGATTCTCTATTTACAATGGCTTCCTCTCCCTTTGGCTCATGTGGCATTTGTGACATGATGTAGTCAAAATTATCCACTATTTTTCTCAAGTTATTAGGATATAGAATCTCTATATAGAAACCCTTAAAATTAGGGTTCGTCCTCTTCAAAGCCTCCTCTACTCTCCTCGTCTCCTCGTATTTTCTCAATAACTCATTAGCCTCCCCTGTTGCTACTATGTTGGCAATTAAGTCCTCTACAGGGATTGGCTTGCTTAGAGGTAGGATGTATCCCCTAATGGTCTTGACCTCATTGGTAATGTAATTCTCAAGGTCATACATCCTATAGGGCCCAGTAGAAAATTTGTATTGGCCTAAATAATCACATAATTCCTCAACTGCATTCTTGCCTATTTCAAAATCTCCCACTTTAAAGGTTCTAAAAGTAGGCTTGTGTAGAGATGGAGGGATCATTTCTTTATTCATCAATAAAAATTATAGAAGAATTCAATAATGGCCAATCTAGGGGGTAAATATTTAGGTAGAAGATGAGGAGACTGTGGCATGCAAACACTCTCATTAAAGTGCACTCCTTAAACAAAAAGACACTCCTCTAGTTATGGTCTAATTTGGTTTTTTCATCTAAGAATGAGGGCCTAAGAAAAGTATTCAAAAAATTTGGTGCCCTAAAGAAAGTATGATCTAATGGCCTCATGATAACAGAACTAAATAAATTGAAAAACACAAGTCCATTTGAATAATGAAAGTTTTTATCCCAAATTTGAGTCCACAGTTGCGCAGGTAACTCACCAAATTCATTAGAAGTTTAATCAATGAAGTCTTCATTGATGTAACCAATGTTGTGGTATAGAATAAGATGCATCAGTAGTGAGTAATGGTGGAATGTGAAATTCTTCATTTCTACCTTCTTTGCACTTACAAGCAAATTGTGCATGTTGTCCATGATGAAAGCCACATAGTCATACTCCTTATGGTGGAAGGGATCTTGTATATCACATGCCATCAAAAATAGGGAACCATAAACATAATCCTCTACACCATCACTCCCTAGAATTTTTTGTAGCCCATAGATTGTTTTCTTGAAATAATTCTTAAATTTTCTCAAGGGTAGAAAATCCCCCACTTTCCTTGGAATCATCCTTGTCTTTTTCACATTATAAGGGATATTGGGTAACATGACATTGTTTAAAAAGTAGGTCTTAATTCTCTCAAATTTCCTCTGCAAGTCCTCAAGGTCAATAGGTGAATCCATCTAACCTTCTAATCCAAAAGCTTCTATAAAAGAAGTTCTATCTAGTGTGCACAAAAAGCTCCCATTATGTCTCTGAAAGGTTTTGGTGACTAGATTATAAGAATTTATCAATGCTTTCAATAGGTCCACATCAACAAATACTTCTAGAAATATTAGTTTTTCCATGTTTTTGTTCCATGGATTACATATTGGCACCTTTCCTATTCTATTTTGGTAAAAGTATAAAAATATGTTAAAACCATCAATCCTAGGGCACTGGGCATCCCTAACCAGAAAATAAGGGTCTCTAAAGATATGTTCATCTGATGACCCTGGAAGGAGTTTTAACCAGTCCTTTGCATGCTTGTTTGGTTTTCTAACCCTTGATTTCTTTTTAGTCTTAACAGCACCCTTTTTCCTTTTCGCTTTCGCTATGACTTCCACAACATCGTCACCTTCATCTTCAACCTCAACCTCTTCTTCAGGTATTTTTTTGAATTCTTTTTCAGCCATTTTCTCTTCAAATTATATTTTGAATTCTTTCACAGTAGCATAGAACACACAAAGCTCTACAAATTTCAAATTTTAGAATAAAGCAGAAAAAAAGCTTCTTCGAAGTGGCAAATACTCTAACATTCAATCAAATCTTTGATGTTTTGATCATGCAACTACTAGCCTTTTTTAATAAATTTAGCATGCATGAGCTTTAAAATCATTCATGAAAGTTGTCAGCAAGGTATATCAACCACAAAATTTGATCTTAGTGTGCTTTTTAGTGCTTTATTTTACTTGGCTGTGGCAATTCTATCCTTTCTGCTTACTTGGTATGATACATCAGCAGCTTTTTCTTCAAAATCTAGTCTTTCATTCTTACACTGAGTCAAGACTTTTCATTCTTTGTAACCTTAGGAACACCTTTGGCAGGCACTCACGTTCCTCTGATGATGCTTTAAAACATCCCAAGCATAAGAGTGTTAGGGCCTTTTAAACACTACACTAAGATTTCTTTTATGCCTGTATGCAACCCTTCACCTCATAGGATCTCAAACCTTCTCAACTGAGATCTTCATTCTTATGCATCAGACATCTCTTGTACTACTGTAAAACCCTCACTGGTATCTCCCTTTTACCTTTTACGTACATACGCAGATGTACCAGCGAAAAGCCTAAAAAACTCCTTAATGCTGCTTCACTTTCTTCATTAGCTAGGACACCATAAGACTCCAAATTTCAACCTCTGATCATACGTTGAAAGCTTTACCCATAGAATTGCAATACCTTTTACTTTTCATAATTTCTCTTTTACGCCCTTACTGACAACCTTTTGCCTTGTAACATCAAAAAATCTTATCAAATGATATTGCACTCTTACATTTATCTTTTCTCATAGAAGCGTAAAGCCTTCTCTTCATCTCCCTTATCTATCCTTTTATGCTTATATGTTGAAACTCAACTCATAACCATGGAAAAAAAGATAAAGAGCTCTTCATTCATACACTTAACTTGCAAGCACAAAGGTGTAATGACAAAACTTCCCTTTTCACTTATCAACAACCCAGATTTGATCTTTGAAAATTAGAAAATAACATGGCTATTGATTTTACACACATGCAAAATTTATAACTTAAGTTGTGTCATCATTTGATTTGCCTACACCAGGGCCCATCTGACAGCTCAACAGGTCCCACTTAACACAGTCACCACTAAAACATGACTTTATGGTTGTCCTTTAGCTTAAAGAGCATAAGCATGTAAACATGACTAGACATTACTTTCGCTCTTACAAAATCCTTTTACCCATAGAACTGTAAAACATTTCATCCATCCTTTATAACCATCCTTTATGCTATGCCAGGGTATTATGCTATTACGCCTTCCATAGAACATATAAGTGTAAATTACAACTCAATACTCTTATGCCCTTTCACTCAATTGTTTACTCGTAACATCATAAAGTGATCTATGTAACAAAAACATTGGTCATATTGTACACAAAAAATCACTGGAATGCAAGAGTGGAGGGAGCAGGAGCTTTCAAATTTCAAATTCTTTCAAGGGTAGGATCTCCTCAGATGGTTGAATTTGGATCCCTGGGTAGGAACACAGATAGCAAGATGGAAGTAGACTGGCTGATTTTGGCATAGGAGATCAATCAAAAAGCATGGAGGGGGGCCCAGCTATCCATACTAAGGAAGTGGCTAAGATTCCATTGGCTCCTATACCAAACAAGCTAGGAACTACAAAATGGTCTTTGTTATTTGGGGTAAAACCATCAGGTAAGTCCTCTTTCCCGCCTATTAAAACAATCCAGGACTCTAAGAAAGGTTCTTGTGCGATAGCCATTCTAGATGAGATAGTGGATCACAACATTTGAGCCATGGCTTCAACTTTAGTCGGGAGATTCTTAGGTCCTAGATCGAACATTGACGATGTCAGATTGTTCATCAAACAAAAATGGACTCTCAAAGGTCAGGTCTTAGTAACGGAAATGGTGAAATACGTCATGTATTTTGACTTTTCATGCTTTGAATACCTTGAAAGCATTCTATGTGAAGGGAAATGGGCCTTTGGATGCTCTACCCTTGTGCTTCAGAAGTGGTCATCCAGAATGAGCTTGAATGATTCTTTCTTTGTCCAAGCCCCTATGTGGGTCAGACTACCTGAACTACCATTAGAATACTAGAATGAGGATGTCTTTGTGGGGATTGTGAGGACCTTCAGAGAACTCCTCTCAATGGATCCAATCTCTACCTCTAAACGTCATCTCAATTATGCTCTCATATGCATTGGGGTGAGTGAAGGAACAAACATGCCTGAGTTTGTTTCTCTTCACTCTAAACTTGGGGTGCACAATCAGAAAATCATTTACAAAACTATCCCCTTTGCTTGCTTCCTTTGCCTGAAGGTTGATCATAAGGCCCACTAGTGCCCCTGTGTGGCAAAGAATTTTCCCACAGAACCAATCAACTCTGATCAAGTCAAGAAGCAATCATCCCGCCCTTAAGGTAAGGGTAAGATGAAGTTACTATGGAGACACAAACTTTTTGTGGCATAGGGGAGGAAGGTCATCAACCATAAGGACAAAGTCTTGAAGGATACTCTTAAGAAGGACACCCCAAAGGAGCAGGCTAGTGCTACCCCCCTCATGAAGGGTCATGCCTTGGAGATGCAAAACTCAACCTCGATGGAGGCTCCTAAGAATTAGGCTAATCCCCAATCCCAAGCCTTGGGATATGCAAAGGAGCAAGCTCCTCCTTTGGATGCCACAGAGCAGCTTATATCCACATAGGAGCAACCTCCACTTTTGGAAGCAAAAGAGCAGCTTAGTTTGGGGTAGGAATCCCTGGCCCAGATTTCTCCAAAAGCTAAGGAGAGCCAGGATAAGCTTCTTTCCCATAACCTCACTGATGCCCAGACCCCTTTAGGGTTGAAGGGGGAAGTACCTTCTTCTCCCAAAGGGCTGGAGGCCAAGCTCCATTTTCTCATTAAAAACATGGATCCAGACCAAATTGCCTAGTGGGAAGGTCGGTTAGAAAGTAGTGCGATGTTAAGCCTTGATGACTGGTGCATGGTAAAGAAGAAAAAGAAGAACTAGAAGAACTAGTAAAATGTCCTCCCTCCATCTCCAACTTCTGCTAGAAGCAGGGTCAAAGCTGATGTCAGGATAACCCCCAAGGGAGCAGGAAGAAAGAACTCAAATCAGCTTCTTCAAGAAGAAACAAAAAGGAACCCGACAGATGGAAGCCAGAGATCTATCAAGGATTTCTCAAGAAGTAAGAAATGAAATTCATCTCATGGAATATAAAGGGCCTAAATGGGGCTCATAAACAAGATCTAGTCAGCAATATGATTAGAGACCATAGACCCAATTTTCTTATGATACAGGAGACTGAAATGAAAAGGGACTTGGTTAAGAGGATATCCTTCAATAAAGTTTTTGGTAGTGAAGCCTCAGATTCGGAAGGAGCTTCTAGAGGAGTACTAATCCTATACAATTCTAGGGCCTTCAAGTTAGCTACTCTTTTCAGCTCTTACAATGCTCTTCTGTGTGAGGTATCTCACATCCATAGCAATGATTCCTGGCTTATCCTAAACCTATATGCCCCCAACACATAGAAGGAAAGGAACTATTTTTGGGTCAATCTCCTTGACATCCTCTCCAATTGCAATGTTAACAAAGGGATTATCATGGGTTACTTCAACTCACCTCTCTCTGAGGTTGACAAATGGGGGGGTCTTGCCTCAGATCAGGACAGTAAGTGTGACCTCACTTTGTTCATTCAGAATCTTGCCTTTTTGGATATGGACCTTCAAGGGGGAAGTTTCACTTGGTCTAATAGGAGAGTTGGGGGAGATATTATTCAGGTTCACCTCGATAGAGCCCTCATATCTCCAGAATGGCTTCTTTCTTATTCTTGCAGATTATCCCTCCTCCCTAGGGTGGGTTCTGACCACTCCCTGATCTCTCTCTCTATCACCCCCCTGTCTACTAAAAGGGTCTTCCCTTTTTTATTTCAAAAAATGTGGCTTTCCCATCTAGCACTAGAAGGAAAATCTCTTCTTGGTGGAACTTTGAGGTTGATGGTACTGCTATGTTTAGAGTTACCCAAAAGCTAAAAAATGTCAAAAGGAACATTAAATCTTGGAGCAAAACTAACTTTGGCCACATTTTCCAAGAGAAAGATGAGAAAAATGATTAGCTCAATTCTATCTAGGAAGAAATCTAGCTCCTCAGATATGATGATCATAATAGGTAGGAGGAAAGGCTATCCTCTCGAATCTACATAACATCATATCTAAGGAAGAGCTTTATTGGAAACAAAGATCTAGAGTTAGCTGGTTGAAAGAAGGAGATCATAACACCAAATTTTTTCACCTGACCACCCTTAAACATCAGGCTAACAATAGGATATCTATTATCAAAAAGGGTCAGGTTTTGGTTTCAAAGGAAGAAGAGATAGCAAAGAAAGTTGTTTGCTTCTTCTCCTCTCTTCTCATAGCTGATCCTTCCCTCCTTGCTAAAAGCTATCCCCATCCTAGAGGAAATTCACCAAGCCCTCTTTTCCCTCCTAGGGGATAAAGCTCCAGGCTCGGATGGTTGCCCTACTTTCTTCTTTCAGACTTATTAGAATGTGGTTAAGAAGGATGTGGTAAAGGCGTTCCAAGAATTCTTTAGGGCTAGGAATCTGCTCAAAGAACTTAATGCTTCTTTTCTTGTCCTCATCCCCAAGATTTTCGGAGCTGACTCTTTGGAAAAAATTATGGCCCATTAGCCTTTGCAATTCTTTCTACAATATTATTTCCAATGTTCTCACTTCCAGACTCCTTAGCATTCTCCCCTTGATCATCTCACCCCAACAAACTAGCTTTGTCCTTGGCAGGCAGATCCTTAATTCCATCGTCTCGGTTCACAAAGTCATCCACTCTCTAGAGGTAGGTAAAAAGGAAGGGTTCCTACTCAAACTAGACCTGTCTAAAGCTTACAATAGGGTCTCCTAGAATATATTCTTTGCTATCCTTTGGGCCTTTGGTCTCGATGCTCAGGTATGCAAAGTCATCTCTCGGCATGTATCTTCTCCCTCTTTGTCTGTTCTGGTTAATGGTCTCCCCACTCCTTTTTTCTCCCCCTTAAAGGCTTTAAGGTAGGGTGACCCTATTTCTCCTATCCTTTTTGTTATCTTGGTAGAATGCCTAGGTAGACTCATCCAGCTGAAGATCTGGGATAGGAGTTTGAAAGGTCTAAGGCCTTCTTCGGGACCCTCTTCTTTCACCCACCAACAATTTTTGGATGACACTATCTTGGGGGGTGAAGCCTCTATCTGGGAGGCCAGGACTTTCAAAAGTAATCTGAACTCCTACACCAGAGGCTCAGGACAGGCTATCAATTTGGATAAGAGTTCGGTTTTCTTCCTCAACGGCCCCTTGGAGAGGCAAAAAAAAATTTCTTGCATCTTAGGTTGTGGCATCGAGTCCCTGCCTATGACTTATCTTGGGCTACCTCTTGGTACAAAACCTTCGGATTCCTTTTGGATCAGCATTATAGACAACTTTAATAGGAAACTTGTAGGTTGGAAAGGGGCCACCCTCAGTCAAGAAGGCAAATGCTCTCTGATTAACTCTATTCTCCAAAACCTCCCAACCTATGCCCTCAATCTTTTTAGGATTTTGGTTAAGTTTGTGGAAAGAATGGAGAGGATTTAGAGGGATTTTATCTTGATAGGGACTGATGACCACAAGAGATACCACTTGGTTAACTGGGACTTTGTCTACCAACCCAAAAGCCAGGGAGGTCTTGGTATTAGAAAAATTTCTCACCTTAATCAATCCCTTTTGGCCAAACATCCTTGGTGCATCTTCCAAAGAATAGGTGTTTGGAGGGATATTCTGGCTAAGTAATATCTGGATAGACAATCTCTTATCTCCATATTATAAGGGATACCACATTTGTAATGGGATCTTGAAGGCCCTCCCCCTTGCAAAATCTAGGGCTAAATGGAAAGTTGGAATGTGAGACAAAATTCTTTTTTGGCAGGATAGATGGCTATGTCAAAAACCCCTCATTAATCACCCCATTTTTGGGAGGTGGGCTGATCAGTGTATTGGCAGATACGGTTTGATGGTTAGGAACTATAAAAATGGTAATGAATGGCACAATCTAGCTGATCTTTCACAGGACCTCAAGCCTTTAATGTCCTCTCTGAATGCCATCTTCACCAACTAGAATGGTGACTCTTTAGTTTGGGGAGATTCTTCAAGGGGCCTTCACTCTGTGGCCTCTGACTATCTATCACTAGTGAGCAAAGAGGAGAAAAATATTTGGGCCAAAGCCTGGTCCCTGGCCTTATGCCTAAGATAAACATTTTTTTTTGGCTCCTCTTACAAGATAAAATCCTCACCTAGGATAATTTAGCCAAGAGAGGCCAAATCTTACCTAATAGATGTTGCCTCTGTAAGCAAGATCAGGAAATGATTAATCATATGTTCATCCACTGCCCCTTCTCCTCTAGGGTGTGAAGCCATTTGACTACTAACCTAGACTTCAATTGGTGCCCCCCAGCTTGCATCCAAGATTTCTTTAGTCAGTGTAGAAGCCACTACCAAAGATTGAAATCTCAGATATTGAGTTGTTGGATCCTCCCACACTTCTTTTGGGGAATTTGGAAGGAGCATAACAATAGGATTTTTAGAGATAGGGAAGCTCTTGAGGTTATTATAGCTGAGAAAATAGAAGGCCTAATGATAGAGAACTATGCCATAACTAGAGAAGGAGACATTAAGGTTGGAGGGAATAGAAAAGTAAGGAAAGAAGACAGGATCAAAAGAAGATAGGAGGCTATTTGGTCTTTTCCCCCTCAGAACTGGCATAAAGCCAATTTTGATGGGGCAGCCAAGGGGAATTGAGGGCCAGCTGGATGCGGAGGAATCATAAGAAATAGCTTGGGAGGTTGCATTGTTGCTATCTCTTCCCCTATTGGCCACCAAACCAATCATCTAGCTGAAGCCAGTGCTGCTAGGTTCATTGTTAAGTTGGCCCTGGCCTCAGGGATTGAGCAGTTGTGGCTTGAAGGTGACTCCTTAAATATAATAAATTGCCTTCTAGGAGCCACTAAACCCTCTTGGACCATCAAAAGAATTATTGAGGACCTAAAATCAAACCTAAGGAAATTTAAAAACTTCCATGTCAGCCATGTTTATCGTGAAGCAAACATAGTCACTAACTGGTTTGCTAATGAAGTAGTTGTAAGTAACCCGATGATGATGTGGTGAAGCAATAATGTTTTTCTGGTGGCGGCGACTGAGCTAATCTGAAAGGAGCAAATCCACAACACCAACATAATATCTCTTTAATGATGATAGGATTTGCTAAATCATACTTTAAAAAGGGAATTATTTGGAGTTATGCGAAACTGCCTCTGTTTCATAATCACGTCTACAGAAGACATGAGCATAAGGAAGCCATAAATAAACCCATTAACCAGTGCAAAATCATTTCTACTCTCAAAGCCTTTTGCTACTATGAATTTGGAAAAACTGCTAGTGGATTAAGGTTAGTTGAGCTGAAATCAGCAATGGTGGGAGAAAGGATTAGAAGAGAGCCATGGGGCGAAGCGGAGAGGTGGAAAGAGAAGAGTAAGGTTGGGAGAAAGCTCCAGAAGGGTGGTATAACTAAATACATGGAGAAGCTTCAGGGTTTTGATGTGGGAGTCACTAAAACTATGGTTGATTCCTAGCAAAATGGCAATGTCAAAATTGATGGAGTTTCCCACCAAATCACTGAGGGTCTTATTGCGGAGGTTACTGGCCTTTCTCAAGATGGCTTGAACTTCTACAGGGACAAGAAGATGTCTACCAACACTATCAATGACTTTCTCAAGGATGATAAGGAGAAAAGAAAACTAGTCAAAATTGACACCTTCTATGACATTGAGTCCATCAAAAAGTTATGGAGGTATGTTCTCAGGATTATCATTGAATATGTCACTCTTGACCCAAGGTTTGATAGAATTAGGACTCATCATTTTGTTCTGTTAAATCATTTTAAACACAAAGTGAAAATTTCTCTTCCATTTTACATTTTCACCTCCATGGCCAAGAATATAGAGGGGTTCAAGAAATGTCATGTTAAAAACCCTGCCCTCCATGAGGGTCTCCTGCTTCTGGTTTATGAATTCTTGAAAACCCTCACTATTGGTAAAACCATTGGGGTTTTAGGAAATGCTTTAGAGGACACCAGTAGTTCTGATTCTAGGGATGGGCTTGAAGTGAAATCAGAGAAAATTGACATCCCATGCAAAGTTACCCTTACTACCTATGATCCTCGCATCCCTAGCAAGAATAGCCCCAGATGTCTTCCCCCAATCCCCCCCTCTCCTCATCTCAAGGAGGTGAAAGATGCCAGTGATGATGAAGTGGAGTCTGATACAAAGTCTGAGGGGGAGGATTCAGAGATGGGGAAGGATATTGAGATTCAAGAAGATAAGGGGAGAGAAAATGACAAGGAGGTAGTGACCCCTATGGACCCCAAGGATAACCCCAAGAAAAGAAAATTAAACCAAGTCCTACCCTAGGAACATCCCAGTGACCTTGTTGACATGCCCTCCAGCCCCACCCAGCCCAATTCACCTCAGGAGGTTCCCATTTTTCCCTTGGAGGAGATGATTGAAATCATGGTTGAAAAAGGGGGGCAAGTTATCAGAAAGAATAAGAGGAGGGCCTGGAGGAACTTCTATGGGGACAAAGTCAGTTTGGGTATTATTAGAGAACCTACCAAAATCTAGGTGCTAGAGGACCTTGACAAAAGCACCCAATACGATGAGCTCATTGACCTTTCTCTTTTGGTTCTCTCTGACAATGTGCATGAAACTGGCTTCAACTTCCTGAACAATGCAAAGAATAGTCTAATTGACAACTTTCGGTCCATCAAGTGGCTTTTTAAGGAAATTGAGGCTCTGAAGGATAGGAGCAACCAACCCAAAAACCATGGAATTGATAAGGACCAGCATGCCAGAGGTAGAAATGACCAGGTGGGTAGCCAGGAGAAAGACAGAGATCAGGTCTCTAGAGACCATCACGATGACAGGCTCACCCAGCTTGAGCAGAAGGTCCAAAGGTTGGATTCTATCCACCAGATAATCACCAAATAGATAGTGGACACCCTTCACACCTTGAATGAGAACATTGTCAATCTGGGGGACTATCTGACTACCACTGGCCTTGAAAGGGATGTGGAGCATAACACAAAGTAAGAATTCAACTGAGATCTTCTTCAGAAAGAGGCCAGCAACCAGGCGAATTAGGGGAACCAGATGAACACTCCTACTAGGATTCAGGAGGGCGAGGCCAGTCAAAAGGGAAATTATGCTGTAGAAATCTTGTAGGCCATGGACATGGATGACCACTAGCCTACTTGCTTGTCCTTTCCTCTCTGGCCTTTGGTCACTGGCTTCAGGCCTTATTTTGTCTCTGGCCTTTTGAGGCAGTTTTTTGTTTTTTTTAATTGTTTTTTTAGCTCTTTTCGCTGTAAAACTTTGGGTTTTAGGATCCCTATAAAACCTATTTTACCTAATCAAAAATAGCATAAAGTGATCTAACATGTCTCCCTTAAAACTGTTTTATGATCACACACTTAATTTCTTCAACGTGTGATCGGGAATACCCTTTGTAGCTTCTTCTGCCCACCTACTTAACTGCTCACCGTAAACCCATAATACAACTTTTAAAGCACAAAAAACCTTTACGCTTCTTCGCTTAAGACCATTCATATCATCAAGAAGCCTCAAGATGAACTATTCTGCTATTACAAAAAATAAAAGTGTATCCCCATAGAACAAGAAATCCTTTATGCTGTTACATTGCTTTATGAAACATGACCATAGAAACATGAAGAAGAAGGTATTCCACTCTTACGTGAAACCCTACATTGTAAGACCCTAAAGGGCCAATTTTAAGCACTTTGTAAATCTTTTCAAAATTTTGAAAAGAGATCTAGGATTTTTTAATGCATAGGGTATTTTCATGGCTAAAATTTTGAGAGAAAAACCTTAAGAATTTAATATAGTTCAACAACACATGAATCCGAGCATGACTAGGGTAACTTTAAAATTTTGAAAAATATGAGGGATGGAAACCCTAATCTGTAAAAAATAAAGACCTAACTAATTTTTCACCTAAATTTCAGATTTTTCTTATTGTGAAAAATTAGGCCAACAAAGTCTCCATAACCATTTCCTTGTGATGTAAAGAGGGATATTCTCATTCTTGTATCTTGTTTGAAATTGTGAAAGGAAAGGTAGAGAAAATTCTATTTATTCTTTTCTTGTAAGAAAATATTTACTAAGAGATGTGATGTAATATGAAGAAATCATGTAATTTAGACACTCTTCCTTATGTTGTTCTATAAGTACTTTGATATAATTACTTCATAGTTGTGTTGTGGAAAATTATTGTTGGAATAGTTGGTTTAATTTGGAAACATAAAGGATTGAATTGTATACTCATATACCATGCATTTGATACAATGGAAGCAAGTTATAGTATGTTCCTTGATAGTTTTTTTTTTGTACATGCATGGAAATGGTTACATTGAACTTTCAAATTCTAAATAGGACCTATACATTGGAATGGTAAACCGTGATAATCTCTAGGGTTATATAGATTTGAAGATAACAACAATTTCCAATCATCTTAGCTTCATAGTTAAAGTGAAGAGAAAACAACACCTCATATGGCTTGGTTTAAAAATTCCAAAAAAGAAAAGTTGTTGTAGATGCATATCTCATTCTCTGGAAAATATATGGAGAAGGAAAAATAAATCCTTCCCAAAATACAAAGTAATAAAATAATAAAAATAATATTCCTAATATCATACACTAATATAATATCTAGTTCAAAATTATTATAATAGAGGACTCCCATTAACCCTGTGACCCTTGTGTCAATACTTTGGGAAAAGAAACAATACAAAAACATATAAATATACTAATTGGTACTAGCTTAGACATCTACTTTATAGCATTGGGTAAAAGCAAAAATCTGTGTCACCCTTTATGATATCAAAAACCTATTTTTGTCAAATCTCATTTCACTATCAAAACTCGATTTTTTCAAAAACTAAAAATACCCTTTTATAGATATCATATTCAATATTATCATTATATAAATTTTTGAGTGTTTTGATTAGTTATAATATGTTATAATTTTAAAATATTATAAGTCGATATTTCAACATTTTAGAATATTGTCCCTCAAAAAAGGGAAAAAATAGTAAATCCTATCAAAAAAATTAAAAAATAATATTTATCTCTTGAGGAGAGAGTCCTCTTCATGAACATGAATTTTTTTTCAAGAAGGTGTAGGTTTGATAAGAAAGTTTTGACGGGAGGAAAAAACTATTGGATTCTGATAAGGTCGAGCTTGATTACTTATAAAAAAGAATATATATATATATAATAATTATTTCTTTTTTTGTTCCCTACATATACATGTCTTCTATAAGATATTTTCAAATCAGAAAAAAAAAAAAAAGAAGAAGATGATTTTCATATGCTTTTTTGATAGGAACTACACCCTACGTTTTTTACAATTAAAAATGGGACTTAAAAATAAAATAAAATAAATAAATTATTACTTAAAAAAATAATAAAAATTATAGCCATAAAATTCATCCAATTTTACACATTTCATCAGTTTACATCATCTTCAAATTTTAAACATGAATACCATTTTTTTTGTCATTAATGTTGAACTGCCACATTTTGATATCATGTTTCTTTATAAAAGGTGACACAGGTTTATGCTTCTACCCCACTAGGAAGTACACAATGAAATTTAAGACAAATGAAAAATAATAATAATATACATAAATATAAATTAAGCATCACAAGCACATTCCTCACCCCATGACCCTTTTAATGCATGTGACAGTATATTTGGTGGGGGGGATGCAGTTGTCGACATAAAGTCAGCCCCCTCTTCCCAAAGTGCATCAAGAATGGAAGCGTAAGGCATCGTCTCTAGGGGGTTGACAGCTTGGAAGATTTAGTGTCCACTTGGTTAAAGTTTAAAACCATCTTCCATGACCAAGCAATCCAAAAATGGATCAGACTTGCCTTTTTGTATCCCATCTTTGGAAGGTGAAGCATGCCAATCTACGTGGGATAGGTTCCTTGGGATGTGTAGGTCCTAGGAAGGAGAAAGTGTAAGAGGTTAGGTGGGGAACCTTGGAAGTAGAGAACAAGGTGCCAAATTAAGGTAGATGTAAGTTTGGGGATTTATAGTATAATTTTTTTTTTTGGTATTATGGGTGTTAGGGTATAGTGGGATGTAAGAAGGGATAATAAAGTATGCTAGGTGGGTTAGGTCTTAGGTGTAATATTAGAATTAGATTTATATGAATGGAGGATGATCATTAGGTAAAGTATGGAAGAGGTAGCTAGTGGGTTAAGGGTAATCATAGGTATTAATTAGATTTATATTAATGGAGGATGATTATTAGAAAAAAAGTAAGCACTTAGTTTATTTAGGATTAGGAATTAAGTGAGTTGAGTTATTCTATTTTTTTTGTTGATTTTTGTGTAGGAAAGAGAATGTGGGTTTAATTTAATAGTTTTTTTTCTTTTATTCGAATGTTGGGTTAGTTTGTTTTGAACAGTATTAGTGGATAGAACAAGGAAAGAGGGTAGGATTTTATGGGTTAACTTTGATTTAGGAATACATGCTATTAATAATTAATTATATGTAAATTAGTAAACTTAAAAGAATAATAATAATGAATAATAATAAATAAAATAAACTAGTTAAAATGAAATTGATAAATAAATTAAATAAGGACCATTAAGATAACAATTCTTTCTTTTAAGATTTTAATAATCATATTGTTTGTAACAACACAATTACAATCGATCCCAAGACAAATTATAACAATCAATCAATTTAAATAATTGGTATAGAATATCTTTACCCCATTTTGTATAGCAGAGGTTGGTTGGGAAATTCTTTTAAGGAGCTATGCTTCTTATATTTTGTTCTTCATAGATAAATAATTTCTTCGTATATAACCTAAGGGAACAATTAGTAATGAAGAAATTGAGTATATGGGTGTACATGTACATTCAAATTAGTTAGGAATAGGAAAAAAATAATTAATAAGGTATGTTAGTAAATGGAATTAGTAGGATGGTTAAGGAATGTGGAACATTAATTTGGAGATAATAAGGAAAGCTCATAGTCAATAAGATTAATAGAATTTTAGGGTGGTAAGATCTATTGATACTAGTTAATGGGATAAAGAAAATTGGTAGACATTCAGGGTTATAAACCAAACATAGCTTAAATGGTTTAGACTTCAAACCTATAGGAAATATTTAGTAATTATAAAGAAACTATTTTATATAGGTATTAGTCAATTGATGGACATATGCATTAAGTAATGGTTAAGTAATTGGCAATTTTGTGATGTTTTCTAGAACACATAAATTTATTAATTGGACGAATAAGTTGAGTCGAATTCCCAATCAAATCATCATATTACCTTAATTATTTAATGGTATGTCTTCCTAATAATAAGAAGGAATTGGTAAATAGTAATCCATCATGAAATTGGGAAAAATAACTAAGGATAAATGGTTTCAAAACCTAGTTCTAAAGCATCTTCACAAAAACAACTATGGAACCATTATAATCCATTGATGTAGAAACTATGTTTCATAATTACATGCATAATGTCCTGCCTCAAGGATAGGAGGGGAATCCGATATGATAACATCAACTAGCTATTATGGTCAATTGATATTGAGAAATAAATTGGCACCCTGTGGGAACTTGAAGTGCATGATATCAAAAGAAAACAAATTCCTTTCCACAAAATCAACTTTATTAAAAAATAAATAAATTTAGATTTTTTTTTTCCTTATAAAAATTAGGGCATGACATAAGGATTACTTTGTAGAAGTGATTGACTTGGCATTTCAAAGGGATGGGGAGAAACTACCTATCCAATTGTGGTCCACCATTTTGTCAATGGATTGGGAAGGCTCAAGTTTTTTGTTATTTGAGAACCAAATTGCAACTATTTTGAGAAGAATTTTATAGGTAGTTGATAGATTTCTTGATCCCTTAAAACTTTTCTTGAGGCCTATTGTCTCCAATTTGATACCAAAGATGTTGCGTCAATGGGGAGGCATTTATTTTCACCCCTTCACCACAGTAACCAAAGTGTTTTGTTTTCCTATTATGCCTATTATGCTTCCATAATATGTTTCATTAAGAATTGGTTTCCAAGAGATTATGAGGTAGATTTCAATCTTTCAAGATATTGATTTCTCTCCACAAAAGGCAAAAAGGATACATTCTTCTTATACCTAGCAATTTTTCACTACTTTTCTATCGTCGAAGATGGAAGGAATGATCTAATTTAGTTATTGAGACCTTTCAATATGAGTGTGAGTTCTAAAAGGATGAATGACATTGAGGGTTTCTATGAGAGATTAATGTGTAAGATTGAAAAGGAATCAAGGAGAAAGCATGAATTTGACTACCCCAAGGACATCATAAGAAATAAAGAGAATGCAATAATTCAAAAGAGGAAGAAAGCTTATTGGTGCATGTATGAAGAGACTCTAGAATAAATAAGAGAGAAGGATCCTAAATATGATCCACTCCTAAATTGTAAGAGTCTAGAATAGAGATTAAGGATACAGTTGGAAAATTTTAAAAGAATATATGACACCATAATTGAGTAGTTGAGAAGGAAAAGAAAAATAAAACTAACTGTTGTTGATAATGAAGAAAGTGTAATGCCCTGCCCGGAGATCCTTGGAAACAAGGATTCAAATCAAGCCAAGATATTTTTTTTTTACAAGTATGAATGCACATGACAACATCATATAGGGATCACAACAAGAAGACTTCAACACAATCCCGGCAACCAACGAATCTTCGAATGCCACTACCCAACTGACACACCCAAACAAAAGCCAACAAGCACCACAACAAGATGAGGGAACAAGAAAAGACCACTCATCAATGAAACACCAAGCTGGGGTAAAATGCAAAATCCTAAAATTTGGCTAAGCCTAAAATCTTGAAGCCCTGAAAATTGGCTAAGTCTGGATTTCTGAAGCCCTGAAATTTCCTAGAATCCATAACTTATCTCTGAGAGGTCTGAAACCTATCTCAAATGATTTGTCACATATATTAAAATATATCTTAAGTATAAGTTGACGGAATTAAATATACCGTGAACTTATACTTAAACGATATATTTTAAACCCCGAAGGACTACAACAGAAACCCAAAAACTGAATTTCAAAAGAAACCTCCTGAATTCAAAATGCAACAACATAAGCTTCAAGAATGCCCAAAAGGGTATCTAGATCAACTCTCGAAAAGATCAAAATACTACAAAAAGTGCCCGTTGTTGGCACGCGTAGGTTTTTCACAAAAACTGTGCAACACCTTTTACTAAGGGAGGGCAACACTTCTCCCTTACTGCGTGCGACACTTCTCAAGAAGGCGTGCGATACTAGAAAAGTATCACGCAACATTTCTCATAAAGTCATGTGACACTCTTCCAGTGTCGTATGACACTTCTCCAGTAATGCGTGCGACACTTTATAGTATCGTACGACATTCTTTCTATGGGCATGCGATAGTTTATCAGTGTCGCACAATGCTAAACAAATGTCACCCATAGAAAGTAAAAACACTTCCAGAACTCAAAAATGAGGAAAAACTGACAAAAGAACCTACACACCGGGGAGTATCAGATCCACAAAGGCTAGAGGAATGAACACTCGAGTGCAAGAACAACACAGAAAGAAGAACATCAAACCATCTAAACTATAGCAGCAAAGAACACACTGAATTAAACATTGCAGAGAACAAAAGCATCATCTCAATGTACAGAAATACATCTTAGGAACAAAACAACCAAACTAAGTACGCTGTTCCTTCCAACCATCAATAGCATCATAAGACCATCGTGGATCCTAGCCATCCCCCGCGCGTAACATCCCAAGCCACCAACCAAATCGTCGATACTGTCATAATAGGGACGTCACTACTAAAACATGCAACAATATAAGTACAAGGAAATCTAACATGCTAGTGGTAACGCATAAGATAATCCTACAGTAGATAACATCACCTATCACATGCTAAACAGCAGTAAGCAACAGATATACTACTAAATCAAATAACATCATCTAATCATATGCTAAACATCATGATAAGGGAATGCGCCAAGTAAAATAACATCATCTAAACATGATATACAAGCATCCCAATGAAAGCATAAATCACAAGAAACCATACTCCAATACCCGAAGTACCAAGTGAAGACATCCAGCAATGGTCACACTAGGACAAAAGATCGTCTCTGTACACTGATCCCTAGCAGTGGTAAAGGTAGCTATGCCTCCCAACCACGTGGCACCCATAGGTCCACACCCGCCGTGCTGATGGAGATAATGATCCAACCACAAACACACATAAAACACAACATCCATGGCTAACACTCATGCTAGACAGTATGATGGCTACAACCAAGAACCTAAGACAATGCAAGGAGTAAAGGTCCTGGTCAGACACTCAATAGGCTACTATGTAGGGGCTGACATCCTAGAGAGTTGCTTGGCATCAAAAAGCCCAAGCTTGGATCGTGTGTCCTCAAACTTAAACAGGTGCTCACACATTCTGTCCTCGAACTTAATCGGGTCCTCACACATTTTACTTATCTTAAGTTTTATTAACAATCACACATTTTATTTAATTATCACTTATATAAAGCTTCCTCTGCCAACCCATGATGCCATGATCGTCAGGCTACGAGATAGAAGCCCCCTCCAGATGCTACCCTACCCTACCCATGCTCATCCTACAACAAGTGCCCGTGGGCATGCATACTCCCATCCCAACCCCAATGATCATAACTTCCGGAAAATCCATAGAAGATTGGGCCTCGCAAGTCACCCAAAAAATGTATGTGCATGTACTCATGTGTGGCGCACCACCATCACAAAGATCATAACACAAGGACAGGAATGAGAACATAATGCAAAGAAAACACCCCACTGAAAGCAACACGAGAAGGACGGATTCTACACGAATCCCAAAGCCAATAAAATCATACATCATGAAATGACTCAATTGGCCTCAATTTGAGAGTATGGATTCTACACAAATCCCAATGTCCATGAAACAAGGAAAAGGTCCAAAAGAAAACCATAACGAGTATAAAATCACTCAACCGAACACAACGTCGGGAGTACGGATGCAACACGCATCTCAATGCAACATAAAAGTGAAAAAGTGGTCTGACTAATATCCAAACAGATCATCCAAGTCCACGACTCACATTGTGCCAAGAAAACTCAAGAAAATAGGGCAGCACGCAAAACGAGGTAAAAATCCCAAATTTTGGAAAAACTTCAAAATTAAAACCCATTTGGCCTTTGGGTTCAAAAACCTCAAAAATCCAAAAATAAATGGAATTGGACACCGTATGCAAAAACGGCCAGCATAACAGCGTAAAATCCCAAACCCTCATCCCAAAAAAGGGAAATGTTCATACCCACCCAACCGGGTAGAACTAGCATATAAAAACGAAGGGAAATACTAGTTCTCAGCCTCCAAACAAACGACTACCAAAAATAGAAGCAGGAAACAGAGCAGAAACAATAAAATAAGAAAGCCCTACCTCATAGCCAAAAGGGCAAAATAGGAATCTGAACCATAAAATAAATATCCCGTAGAAGTAGCTAAAAATTGCGGCAATCCAAGGTTTCCCCGAGCTGGATCCAACAAGCCCAACCTCGTGACAATCCCATGCTCGTAGCCCCCACAACGAACAAAATAGTAAATCCTCATGAAGAGGATTTTGGGTTTTACTCTCCAACTTTCCAATTTGAAAGTAAGAAGTGAGGAATTAAATTCCTTTTTGGATACTTATTCACTTTTTGGGTGAATAATCGATTAGGGCATTTAACCAGCCAATCTAGCTAAACCCCGAATCAACCCAAATGAAAATAGGCTATTCCTATAAATAGGAATTCATCTATGGCAAAGCTGCCAGAAATTAAAATAAAACAATTAAAAAGCCCAAAAACCCAAAACACATAAATCTCCTTAAACAACTTCCATGACAATGCGAACCTCTAAATGCATAAACACGCTTACTGGTCTAATCACATAATGCAAATGAGTTCGGATTTAATAATCACCAAAAGGTTTAAATTAAACATTTAATTAAGGATACATCGACCATACAAGGACGACATTGGTAAAATATGAACGGCTGAATCACTAACTCCATGTGCCACTGTCAGGGATATAAATCCTGCACACTAAACAACGCGATCAAGTGCAATTGCATATAATAACATAGCTGAAGCAATAAATGTATTAAATCACCTAATTTAACCATTTATTTAATTATATTAAAATAATCTATTTACATCACTCACGTTCACAAAAAGGCATAGCAATGCAAGAATGAAGTAAATAACCATAGCATTAAATCCATCACATAACAAAATCAGAGGTATGTCCAAATACCAGATAACATCATAAAACACACTGTCATCTCAAAATGGCATCATCATGCAATATGATCAACTGAACAGCATAGTAGTCTAAAATCTTATGATACTAGAATCAAGATGTAACAGCTGACCCTTAGGTCATCTCAAATGTAAAACATCACATAAGAACAGATATCTCTCAGATCAAAATAAAACAAGGTAAATGTCCGTAGCACATAACCAAATAATCCAACAAGGACAATCCATTCTAATTACTTAAGCATTTAATAATGATTGATTACTCTGCATTAAAAAGGCATTTAAAACACATTAGCAAACACAGTCAAAAACATGACTAACCACTGCTACAGGAACCTAGTCTAGTGTAGCATGGTAAAAGAACATAGTGCAATCTCTGCACACATCTCAAGGTAATCACGGAACAACCTCATGATACCACATCGATCCTGGTAACCACTGGCACAAACCTCAGTGAACCAAAAATTACATCATAATCTCAAAGATCAGTCAAAAGCATAATCAAAGCAACTGATACAAAAACATAAATCCAAACACCTCAACAGTGTAGACCACTCAGGGTCACAATCATGATCCATCACAAAAAAACATCAGTAAGGTTGCATCCATCAGGACGACTTACAAAAGTCAAATGTGAGAGGCACTACAGAAAGTTTGAAAATATTGTTACAATTCACTGATATAATCCCAAAGGATAGGAAATGAAAAAAGATAACCAAAGGGGAACCCAAATCCTATGATAACGAAATAGAGAGAGATCCTAAGAATCCAGAGGGTTTGAGGATGCATCAAAGAAGAAGATTGGGAGAAAATCCTATTGACCCTAACATAATTTAAATCCCAGATATGGAAGCTATAATGTCAAATGATCTAGAGGGAAGATCCCCATCCCTTGAATCCCCCAGACCAGCTCCTATAGTACCTCCATGTGAAGGGAAAAGTGAAGATGTACATAAAGAAAAAGAGGGAGAAATTCGTAGAGAAGAAACCTAAGTAGAAATAGAGCATACTAAGGGAGCAGAGAAATTAGGGGAGTTAATTTTCCTTATGGTGATGATGGGTATGATGAAGAAGAGGAGTATATATTTGTTCCTAAGAAATATGTAATTGGAGAAGAACTCCAAGTTCCTAGGGCACCATTTCTAGACATTACCATTTAGGAGATAAAGGGATTATTTCCAAGAGAGCTTAGAATAGAGTATTGTAAACTGGATGTCTCTAGTAATGAGTTTGTCAAAATAATCCCCTTCAAATGATTATTGTGGTGGTATTTTAGGGAGTATTTTCATAATATTGTTAGAGTAAATAATTATTATTTACACTTTAATTAAGTTTATTTAGGATAAATGCTTTATTTTATTATTTATTAGGTTAGACACCTTGGAGTATGCATACTCATATGAGTTTTCATGTTGACAACAAAAAAGTTAGCAACTCTATTTTAGCACATGGTGTCTACAACACTGGACTTGGCATAATTAATTGAGTTCTCATGTAGAAAACATAGTTATTCACACTCTTAATTAAGCACATGGTGTCTACAACATAATTTTATGTGACA
The DNA here is from genome assembly GCA_028749045.1 of Cupressus sempervirens. Lineage (NCBI taxonomy): Eukaryota > Viridiplantae > Streptophyta > Pinopsida > Cupressales > Cupressaceae > Cupressus > Cupressus sempervirens. The sequence continues at coordinate 310,163,020 of CM053790.1, read as the reverse complement.
CACCCATGACAGCTTATCCTCTTATCATCTCACTAACTTATGTGCTCAATGGAGGATAACCCACTCTTAGTGGGGATGTACTTAGTTTTGAGACTTATCATTGTGCTAACTCCTAGTTAGTCAAGAGGCCTTTATACTTAGGCACTCCTAGCGTGTATCAACATCAATTGTCTATTATTGAATGGTCTGATATCCAAAGATAATTAGATGTTCATTCTCATATTTTTGTTATGATCATACATCATTTGGTCAATATTGTGCTAATTCAAATATGGCAAATCGGAAGTCATTGGGAGCATCTAGAGCCAAAGAAGACCTCACCATTGCATCCAAAGCATCGATTTAGTGAAGTTTGACTATAAATTTGCCTACCCTAGACAATTGTCAAAATTGAGGAATTTTTTTTCACAAACTAGCACCCAAAGGCCTAATTTGGAGAATTTGGTATGATCATATTTAGATCTGTTTAATTTATTTTTGAATCTGTATTTTCTTTGCAATTTTTTTTTTTGAATTTTTTGATTTGCATATTTTGTATTTTTAGATCTACATTTTTTGTATTTTTTTCAAAAAAAAAATTCTACCTGCTAGGCCTGTAGATAAAAAAATTTGCAAGAACCGGGTGGTCAAATCCGCCCATTCAAGAACATTCTTAGTGACTTTCAAACAATGATATCTCCCTCATACAGACTCCTTTTTTTGAGCAATTTTTTTTTTGTTTTGTGGTAGAATTTTGTGATCTACACATTTTTGTAGGATGTTTGAGATCTCTAGTCCTAAATTTTTCTACAAATCATAAATCACAATTTTTGCAACCTAAAATGCTCTGTATGGGCTCATCTGGACACATTTTCAAGTTCCATTTTTTTTGAAAGTGAATAATTTTTCATCTACTTTTTAGATATTCAATAAAATTATAGGCTTGTATGGATAAAAATACTACTTTCAAAAATAGGTCCTTTCTTTGCATTGTATTGCTTCAAAATTATTGTATTTCTAAGCTACATTGCTTAGTTCTAGACTTGAACTCTAAGAGGATTTTGTAAAAAAAAAATTATAAGACCTCTTAGGCCTAAATTGGCAAGTGGCTATTATAAACACACTAAATATAAAGTCCCAAAATCATACGTTAGGGTGGATCATTGATTATTTTTTCATTTTGGGGGGATGTATACATTTATTGATCTCATGGAGTTTTGTTTCACATGTCAATTTGGTATAATACTGAGGTTGACAAAGAGGAACTATCAAACATGGAGTGCCTTAATCATTGATCATCTAGAAAGAGAGCATAGGGAAGTATTTCCTTATCTATGTTCCAAAGAACTACCCTCTAATGATTGTACACCTGTTAAAATAATTTTAGATACAATTTTTTTCAGTATCAATTCTTATTTCCTTAATGTAATTAGAAAGGAAATTGAACCTTATGACATTTAGATGGCTATTTGGAAAACATATGGGGATCCTACAATTCCTCCATTTCTAGAAGACATTCTATCTTCAGTCACTCCAGTTATGGTACCTACAACTCTAGATGAGATTCTACCTCCTGATGATCCTATTACTTCTACTAATCTAGTTCCAACCACAGATGCTTCTGACTTAGTGTAGCATGAATTACCATGTCTTCTTACTTTAGCTTCATGGGATGATTTCCTTCTAGACATTGCAGGGTTGTTTGTGGAGTCTTAAACTAAGGAGGTGGGAGACATCATTGATGACATCCATCTTATCTTTTTTGAGGAGACTTCTTCTTCACATGTTGCAAGGGCACACTTTGACCCTCAACCACTGGATCCTTTTGAAATGATTGTGGACATTTCTTTATAGAAGATGGAGAAGAATTCTTTCACTTCAAAGGAAATATATCAGTCTTTTGAATTTATATTTTAGTTTCCTTAGACATCATATTTTTTGTGGATTCTTCCTACTAGTTGGGGAGCATTCTCTACTACACCTATGGCACCATTTCTTCCTACAAGGAGGAACTTCATTCAACTTTCATGATGCAGATTCTTCTTTAATCAAGGATCTTCTTTCATGGGTGTGCCTACATCATTGAAGGGTGGTGACATTGCTTCGCTTCCTACATCATCCAATACAAATAATTCATTATCTTTGGATTTTGATTTAGTTTCATCCATGGATACATTACCTTGTTTTCCACCTTCTTCTGGGCATCCACTAGATTGGTTCATGGAATCTACATTCATCAAGGACTTGTCAACATATGAGAAGACTTTAAAGGCAACATCCACAACATACTACATATGGATCCATCTTCCATCTTCCTATCCACAGTGCGAAGCATACTTGCACCTATACTTGGTGTATCTTCTTCCTAAAGGGAGAAATGTTCTTTGTCAACATTGGATTCTCTTTGTCTTCAAACACTCATCATTATGAGATCCTTCACTAAGGGGGGGATTTCATGAAACAATTCTCTATTGTATATGCATGATGTATGTCATAATGGGGGGGTCTTTTTTACTCCAACCATTCATGCATCTTTCTTTATTATACTTATCTCTCTTTTTGAGGGAGGGTTATTTCCATGATGTTTTCCCTCTTTGTCCATTTGTAGAGAGATTTCATTTCATTGCATTTGTACTTGGGTGCCTAACATGGCCTACTAGCTAGGACCCATTATGCATTTTCATCATAGCTTTTGTGAGCTTAAGTGCATTCCCTTAAGTTGCACTTAAGGGGGAGGTGTTAGTGTAAATAATTATTATTTACACTTTACTTAAGTTTACTTATGATAAATGCATCATTTTATTATTTATTAGGTTAGACACCTAGGAGTATGCATACTCATATGAGTTTTCATGTTGACAACACAAGAGTTAGCAACTCTATTTTAGCACATAGTGTCTACAATATTAGAGTTTGCATAATTAACTGAGTTGGCATGTAGACAACATAGTTATTTGCACTCTTAATCAATCACATGGTGTCTTCAACATAATTTTATGTGACACACTCATGATGGATTATCCTCTCTTCATTACACTAACTTATGTGTTTAATGAAGGATAATCCCCTATTAGTGGACATATGCTTGGTTGTGAAACGTATCATTGTGTTGACTCCTAGTCAGTCTAGAGGCCTTTATATTCAAGCACTTCTAGTGTGTATGAACATCAATTTTTTATTATTGAATGGTCTAATATCTAAAGATAATCAACTATTCATTCTCATATTTTTATTATGATCATACATCATTTGGTCAATATTGTGCTAGTCTTGTGCTTCTTGATCTTTATATCATTTTTCCCTAAGGCAAAGTCTTATATGGTATCAGAGCTATACCAAATTCTTACAAATATGATAGGTGAAAAGAGGAGATAAAATATGTATGATGATCCTAATAATATTTTGAAAGAGGTACAGAGAGAAAGAATGATAAAATTTGATGTTATCACTCCAAAGGAAGGGAGAAAGATTGTAAACGAATCTGAGATATATTTGTTGCCCAATCTAAACATAGCAGATTCTATCTCTATCAATTCTCTCATGAAATAAATGAGATTTAAGAATCCCAAAAAAGGACTAGAAATGTCTACTTTTGGAATGTACTATAGTGAAGACTTAGATGTGATGGCCACTAGGTCTTTTCTTCTCCCCATCCAAGTCAAACAAGTGGTGAAGATAGTGGAGTCAAGGGTAATGTGGTTTTATATAAGGTTAAAGAGGTTAAACTTACCCAATCTACCATGAACTTGCAAGAACATTTGACATATGTTGACAGCATTACAGGAGAAGTAGAAAAGAAATTTGAATAACTACAAGAAAATTACATTCATGTTTATGCCTCAAATCAACAAAAAACTAAGGAGAATGTTGACTTGCGAGACAAGATCAATTTATTGGAAAAAAGAATTATAGAATAAGAAACAATAATAATATCTAGTAAGGAGGCTACTACTTTATGGTAGTTGACAATGGTTCCTTTTTCTACAATAGTTTTGCTAGTACCTCCTAGGCCAACTTCATCAAAAATGGTGAAGGTTGATGATGTGTTAATTAAGGAGTTCATATATCTTTAGATGAAATTAGGAAAAAAAATGAGTTTGATTATAATAAGGAAGTAATTTTTAGGACTCCACTTATGTTTTTGTTTGAAAGAATTAACCCAAATTTGTTTAGTATTTGTGAAGTTTGTAAAATTTTCTATTTAGACAATATAAAAATGGAAGTTTTATGTAAACTAGTAGAACCTACATATCATAATTGGATTGGGAGGTTGGAAAAGATAAGGTAGATTTAGCTCTATGTAAGAATAATCCTTGTTCCAATACTATGGCTACTATGAAATTTGCTAAAACTCTAAAGAATTTTTCAATTTTTCCAAAGGTAATGCAAGGTTATTCTTGTTGTAAGTATTTTTTTTAAGTTGATGTGTCTTACTAGATGGTGACATGTGTAGCAATTTCTATGCTTGAAGCTTGCTGAAACTCACCCCATATAAGTGAGTTCCCAAGGCTAGAGAAGGGTTTGAATTTTGGTTTGTTAGAATGAATGTATATTCTAATGCTTTGAGTTGGTCCATAATTGTATAGTTTTGTGCTCAAGGAATGTCATTAGTAGAAGTTCAAGAGCCAAGTTGTTGAATCTACCTAATTCTTCTTACGAATTGTGACATAGAATTGTATATTTTCAATGGTGATAATACAAATAAATTTACTAGCTGGTTACTTGATCTAGATCTTGTCTCTTCTTTCATTACTCTAAAGTTTTTTGGAATTTGGTGACAAAGTCAATTAAATCTTAGTTGAAATTCATTCAAATTTATATCTTGATTCATATTTTGCTAATAATCTAATGGATTATGTAAATGGTTAATACAAATTAAGAAAATTGAGAGTTTCTAGAAGAAGATTTTATAAGAAATGAGATATAGATTATGTATAGTTTTTCTTTTCACCAAGTAATATGATAGATCGGATGCATGTCTCACATTTTTTGAAAAATAGCCCAAATGGATAAATCACTGATTATATTTTATGAATTGATGAATCCTAGAGGAATTATATGGTAATAAATTTATCAATCAAAATCTTTAAATTTTAGTATTATAGGTTTAAAGAGTAACCCTACACTTGATTCAAGATTTTTAAAGGTAAGGAGGATTATCCATCTCTTGTTCCCTTTTCAACTTGTTGAATCAGAAGAATTAAATGTTAGCATGTTTGATGATGACAGTACTTTTGAGAGTATCCTAAGCATTGGAGAGTATTGATATGTTGCATTCATTACTATGTTTGTCATTGATGTCAACATAGCATTATTTTTGTAAAAACTAGTTCAGTAGCAGAAACAGATCTTGATGGTATAGATAATGTTTTGATTGTCATCTCATGTGTAATTATGGACATGTACAGCATAGTTTCATGATGACCTGATCAACTACATAGAGTCTAAGTCAAAGACATACGGAACATGTACCTAATTTACAAAGAGAAGTTCAAAGACAGAGTGTTGGGAAAGTAGTTCTTGATGGTTTTTGGTTATCTTACATTTGAGATGTAATGAAGAGATGCATAGTCAAGTAATGATAGAGGATAGTCTACTAATGATTTCAATGAGTACACCAGCCTTAGTATCACACGTGTGAAGTTTTGTATAGATTGTGAGCTGATAGTGCTATTGTAATTGTAACTAATTAATTATCTTATTTTAATTAATTAGGAAAGCCTTAAGGTTGACTTAAGGAATTATTATGAAGATATGTTATAAAAGAAAGTTATTTTCCTTGATTGTAAAGAGTATGAAGTGTATGATGTGTATTGCAATTATTATAGAAGTGCGAAGTGTGAAAAGAAGTAGAGTGCTTACTAAATATGTGTAAGTGATCCAAGGGCTTATTAGATGTGAGATTCAAGATCTAGTTACAAGATCTAAAGGAGTATAAGTCTGGTTGATAGGACAGAGATAGAGGAAGGAAGTACATTTTAGTTCTATTATTTTGCAAGGAATAATACAAAGATCATTTGGATAGTGGGTTCATGTGTCTTGCCCTTGAAGTTGTTTGGGAAATGGGTTCAGTTTTCTTCGACAACTCCTAGCAAGGTTGGCACTGTAAGGAAACTTGGGTGCATAAATAGCTTCCTACACTAATCTCATAAGGAAAGTATGATGCAAATCCTATTAAAATCTTCTACACTTATACATTCAATATCATGTAAACAACAATATTGCAGCCAAACATGCATACTAGAAAATAGACAGAGAAAGGAACACATAACTCAAGGATTTCCCGGTGGGTAAAAACCTTTCTATAAAATAACCCCACCCCTTCAAAACTTGCACAATGTATTATCTTCAACACAAGGTTACAATACACTTGCAATGCAAGTTCAACATCAACAATAGAAGACTCCAGTAGCTCCTCGCAGTACCAACAATACACCCTTTTCACATCACATCTCTTCACAACCTAAAAATGCTTATAACATGTGCTTCACTTTAGGGCTACTCCCAAAAGGTACACCATATTAGGGTTTTACCATTCTTTGAGAAAATAGGAACCCTGAACTCCACTATTGGGGTAGAGTGTATAGTACTCAAATATCTTAGTTGCCACATGTCTTCACCTGTTATTGAATCTTCCTAACATAGCTTTACGTGTCATAGGAATCTGTCATAACCATTTTAGTCATGATCTCCTTACACACAATTCAAGATGTTGATACATCAACATTATTTGCAAGAAATACATTTTACAAAACAAATAATAAGAATAGGAATTATACAAGGTTGAGACACCTTATTCCTAATAGGCACAACTCCTAATAGGGTTGGAATCTCCTAACATGGATTCAAAGTCTCCTAATAGGGACTCATATGTACTAAATATTGTAACAAACTCCTAATAGGGTATATCCTCTAACAAGGAATATTTATATTAGTACATCATCTGGTGGGTACCATCCCCATTGGGGCTTTCCCATTGGGGTTTTCCCTCTAATCAAGGGTTTCCCTAGTTAACATATCTAGTGTCATTATGTATGAGTATCTTGTTATGGTTTTATTTTATAGTACTCATATGGTTAAGATTGTTTAAGGTTGTTAATTTTGATATTAGCTGGATAATTGATTCACCAACCCCCCCCCCCCCCCCCCCCCCCCCCACCTCTCAATTATATTAGTAGACTATATATTCTAACAATTACTATCAGAGCATCAGGTCCTTTAAGGATAAGTTTAATTTCTTTGGGAGATTGATGGTGAATATGTTTCGGAAGGATAGTCTAAGATTTGATGGGGCCAACTATGATAGTTGGAAGGAGAAGATGAAGACTCATATATTGTGTGTGGGTCTAGGATATTGGATCTTGATAATTTAGAAGATAATCATTAAAGAAGAAAATCTTGAAGGATGCAATGAAGAAGAAAGAGATTTCTTCATGTGTAACATGAGAGAAAGAGAAGCTCTATAGACATCTCTTCTAGAGAATAAATATAGTTAGCTAAAGTCACTTGTATCATCTCATGAAATTTTGAAAGCATTAGAATCTACTTTTGAAGGTGATGATCATGCAAATAAAATGAGATTATAGAATTGTATATGTGGATTTTAGGATGCTATAATGATCGAAGAAGAATCTATAAGAATTTATATTGTTAGAATACTAGAACTGGTTAAAGAAATTTGGTCTCATGGTGGAACCAAGGAAGATAATGAATTTATATGGAAGATCTTGAAATTTTTGACACCATCATTCAAATCAATAGCTTAGATGATTTAGCTAGTGATGCCCTGCACTAAGAATTTCATAAAGAAAACATTGCTTGGAAGATTAACTTTAGCAGAAGAAAATCTTAGATAGTCTGGAGAAATTACAAGAGTCAAAATAAATTTTAGTGCCCTAAAAATTCAATCTAAATTAATAAGGAGCGCAAGCACTCATGGAGATTTTTTTGTCAACAGTAGAGCTGTTGAAGACCAAAAAAATTGAGGAAGGAATAGCCCTTCTAGTGTGAAGAGAAAAAGATGGTAAGAAAAACTTTCAATGTTGGACTTATAATGAATTTGGTCATTATGTATCTAAATGTCCTAAATGAAAGAAAATGTATAAGGGAAAGTTTAACCCTAAAAGGGATTGACATAGAAATTGTTTGAATGCTAATGAAGATGAAGAATCTGATGAGAAAGATCAAAGTGAAAGTGATGATGAATTAGGATTGAGGCTATCAAGGAAGATGATCTTGGTAGAGAAATTAGAGAAAAAAGAGCTCTAGTTACCTAAGTAGAAAAGAAGTTTGATTAGATAATTGATAGTGGTTGTTCACATCACATGACTGGTGATATAAATAAATTTGCTAAATTCAAGAATCATGATGGAGGTATTGTTAGAGTTGGTAACAATGAAGCATGTCATATAACAAAAATTGGATCTATTACTCTTGATGGTAAAACTAACATTGATTATGTTTATTTTGTTGATGGATTGAAGCATAACTTGTTGAGTGTTAGATAGCTAGTGGACAAGGGATATATGTTGTAATTCACTGAGAAGACCTACACTATCAAAGACATAGATGGTAAGATGATTGGAACTAGCACTAGATCTAGAGGTAATGTATTTCAATTGAATCTTACTAAGATGACATGTTTGGTAGCTAAAGTGAATAATAGTTGGTTATGGCATAGAAGATTATATCACGTAAACTTTGATGATATTTTGAAGGTTAGTAGCCCTTTTGCAGTCAAATATTTGCCTAAGATTGTTATGCCTACTAATGTTATGTGTGAGGAATGTATATTGGCTAAGCAAAAGAAAGTATCATTCCCTAGCAGCAAGTTTACTACCACAAAGAAGCTTGAGATCATTCACACAAATATAAGTAGTCCTTCTTGAAAAAGGGGATTCTATGGTGAAAGGCATTTTAGGATTTTTGTTGATGATTTCACTAGAATGATGTGGGTGGCATTTCTTAAAGAGAAATTTGAAGCTTTTGAGAAGTTTATAATATTTAAGAATAGAGTTGAGAATGAATCTAGTGTTAAGAATAAGTGTTTGAGATCTAATAGAGGAGAATTCACCTATATACAATTTAAGATATTTTGTGAAGAAAATGGAATCAAAAGATAGCTATCTGCACCTAGAATACCTAAGCAAAATGGGATTGCTGAGAGAAGAAATAAGTCTATAGCAAAGTCAACTAGAGTCATGTTTTTTGAGAATTTTATTTCTAATACATTCTAGAGAGAAGTAGTTAATATAGTAGTATATACTCTGAATAGAGTAAAAATTAGAAAAGGTATGGACAAGACACCTTATGAACTATTGGTTGGACATCCACCATCAGTCAAATATTTCAAGATATTTGGGAGAAAATGTTATATTAAGAGATGATGACGTTGGTAAGTTTGATCCAATAAGTGATGAATGCATGTTTCTTGGCTATTTATTGAAAAGTAAGGCTTATAGATGTTTCAACTATAGAACTACGAAAATAGTTAAATGTGAAAATATAAGGATTGGTGAAAAGTTTGGAACTAAAGAAAAGATGTTATATTATAATTCAAATGAAGAAGAGAATAACTCTAGAATTGTTAGAAAGAATGCTAAAGTTTTGTTTAAGACTAAAAATGACTTGCAGAATAATGTGCTAACTTTTGAGCATAGAGGGGAATAGAGTTTTGAACCAAGAGAAGAGATAAGAGCTAAGATGTCAACTCCTACCTCTAATAGGAATATGAAGAAGAATCACCCTCCTGAGCAAAAAATTAGAAGTAAAGATAAAGATGTGATGACAAGGAATAGAGTAAATGAGGAGATATGTAAGACATCTCAAGTTGAGTCTAAAAGAATAGATGAAGTAGCTAGAGATAATCATTGGATCCAAGTAATGAAGGAAGAATTATATCAAATAGTGAAGAATAATACATGGGAGTTAGTTGCTAGACCAAAAGACAAGAATGTGATAGGAACAAAATGGGTTTTCATGAATAAGATAAATGAGCAAGAAGTTGTGAGAAACAAGACTAGACTTATTTGTAAAGGTTATTCATAGTGAGAATGCATTGATTATGAGAAAACATATGAACTAGTAGAAATAATGGAAGTGGTGAGGATGTTCCTAGCTTATGTAGTGAACAAGAAATTCAAGGTTTATCAGATGGGTGTTAAATCAGCATTTTTGAATGGAGAAATAGAAGAAGAGGTTTATATTGAGAAGCCTAAAGGTTTTCCTTTAATAGAAGACAAAGGCATGGTATGCAGATTAAAGAAAGCTTTATATGGTTTGAAACAAGCACCAAGAACCTTGTATGCAATGTTAGATAGTTACTTGGCAAAACTTGGATTTTTTAGAGGTATGACAAATAGTAAGTTGTACTTAAAAGAAATTGAAGATAGTTTTCTTATTATTGTAATATTTTTTTATGACATCATTTTTGGAGGTAATGATGAAGCCAATGATAAGTTTGCTAAAGAAATAAAAAAATGAATTTGAAATGAGCATGATAGGAGAAATAAAAATTTTCCTTGGATCACAAATGATATAGAATAATAATGGTATATTAATTTCACAAGCTAAGTAACTGAAAGATTTGTTGAAAAGTTTTAGTTTGAAAAGTTGTAAACCTATTGGTACACCTATGATAACTAGTCATAAGTTATCTAGCAAAGATGAGAGACCTATAGTTGAGCAAAAGAAGTATAGATTAATGATTGGAGCTTTGTAGTATCTCACTTACACTAGACCAGATATAGCAAATGTAGTTGGGATTATAGCTACATTTCAAGATGATCCTAAGGAATATCATTTTTTAGAAGTGAAAAGAATATTCAGATATCTGAAAGGGACATCTGATTATGGAATTCGTTATGATAGATCAAGTGATTTCACATTTTGTGCATAGACTGATGTTGATTGGCCAGGTTGTATGGATGATAGAAAGAGCACCAATGGTGGAGAATTATTTCTTGGAGGAATATTGGCAAGATTGTATTTCATAGAGTATAGATAAAGTAGAGTATGTTGTAGTAGCAAATAATTGTAATCAAGTTATGTGGATGAAGTAGATGTTGAAGTATATCAAAATTGAGATTGAAGAACCTATTATCATTTACTTTGATAAGAAAATTATAGTGAGTATGTCTAAGAAGATTGTATTGCAATCTAAGACTAAGCATATATTTATTAAGTATCATGTGTTCAGAGAGAAAGTAGTAGAAAAGGAGATCAGATTGGAGTATGTAAGTATTAAGGATTAGATTTTAGATATCTTTAGGAAGCCTTTTACTAAAGATACATTTGAGTACTTAAGAGGTATTTTTGGAGTTATGCCTCTACCTAATATTGAGTAGGTGATGTAGAGAGTGCATTAGTCCAATGGTATAGAGCACTATTATCTAACTAGATTGAATGATGATGTTGTTAGAAACAATAGTCCACCAAGATAACTAAGAGGGGGGGTGAATAAATTATCCAATTATAACATTTATCAACCTTGAATAATATTAACCATTCAATCAAAGTAAATAGAAACCATACTAAGATGCACATACACAATTACACCAAATATGTTAACTAGGGAAACCCTTGATCAGAGGTAAAATCTTAGTGGGAATGATGCCCACAAGATGATGTACTAATATAAATATTCCTTGTTAGGGGATGGACCCTATTAGGAGTCTATTACAACATTTAGTACATATGAGTTCATGTTAGGAGACTTTGAATTCCTATTAGAGGTTGTGCCAACCCTGTTAGGAGTTGTCGAAGGCAGAGGGATCCATTATCCAAAGAGCTTCTAAGGTAAGACCACTAAACTTACTGTCCAACTGTTCTTTAAACTATTCCTTGCAGAATTTTTTTTTGTACTATACTTTAACTTTTTTTTTTTATCTTGTCAACTAGATCAATCCCTATTATACCTTGAAGACTAGGTAACAAACCTTGGATCCAAATATCAAACCTCGAATTGCACAATAAAACCTCAACAATGAAGTTCTCTTCAAGTTCGCTCTTCTCTTCTTATCTTCACATTCCACTCTTTGTGCTTCTTACAATCATTCATATATCCCATATACATTCATACATAACAAAGGAAAATGTCCTTCCTTTATATTGAATCCATAAAACAATTCCCTAAGTTTCTATTACACATTCTCAATTAATAATTATAAGACATCATTAATAACATGTTATACTTAGTGATAACATTAATCTTTCACTTTGTAACTTGAATAAATTTGTGTACATGAGACATTATGATGATCGACCTTAGCTATGTCTTCTCTAAAATGTCTTCTTCACATCTTTAACTTCATATTCTTAGAATAACAACTCTGCTAAGAGATGTAACAAGTTTACTAGAACATGCTTCTGTAAACTCTATCTTAGAATAGTCTTCACTGAAACTTGCATAACTTCTTCCAAACCTAATATCTTATGCTTCTAAGGTTAACTACATATACTAGAAACTTATTATTATCTTCCTTTAACCTACCATAGTGAAAATTCTTAACTATCTATATGTATCAACTTTATCTTTACTGTTGTTCTTCTATCAGATACCACAAAAAATTGCAATGTTGACATCAATGAAAAACATAGTCATGAATGTAACATATCATCATGAAAATGATCTAATCATGTATCTAAAATAATCCCCCATAGAACTATCATCAAAATTCATGCTTCCAACAATCTCCCCCTTTGGCATTGATGGCAACATAGACGAAAAATATCTAGTTCCAAAAACTCCAACTATAAAAGATTGTTACTTTCTTTTCAAATCCTCTTTATCAATCATTATCCCCCATTGATATACCTCAATGTGCTCTATATTAGATACAATATCTCCCTTCAATGTACTCTATATCAAATTATTTTTCATGTTGTAATATCTCCCCCATTGACATCAATGTCAAAGGTTTCAACAACCATCAATTTTTGTAACAATTGTCTCTAACTTGCTCAAGTGTCCAAAGACACTATTCAAAATAACATCCAACAAGAGTCCTAGATTACTCTATACATCACAGATACTCCCCCATATAGGAAGTGTTAGCATTCAGTCCAAACAAATAACAATGCTTTGTTACAGTTGATTGATGCACTCTTACATCATCTACTCTAATGTAGGAAGGGGCATAACCCCTAGCATACCTTGCAAATACTCAAAACTCTCTTTGGGAGGAGGCTTAGTGAAAATATTTTCAATTTTTCTTTGGTGCTTATATACTCCAATCTGATTTCCTTTTCTGCAACTTTCTATCTCAACATGTGATACTTGATAAAAATGTGTTTAGTCTTAGAATGCAACATTGCATTCTTAGACATGTTCATTGTACTTTTCTTATCACAATATATGCAATAAGTTCACTGAATTCTATCCTTATATCCTTCAGCATCTACTTTATCCTAACAACTTGATTATAGTTATTTTTTGTTGCAACATGTTCTACCTCTGTTGAACTCTTTGAGATGAAATCCTACTTCCTACTTAACCAAGAACCAATCTTCCTCCAAGAAATAAGGCTCTACCACTGGTGTTCTTTCTCTCATCCATACTACCTACCCAATTAGCATTAGTACAAGCATATAAAGTGAAATCATTAGATCTGTCATACCATAATCTAAACATTGGTATTCCTTTAAGGTATCTAAATATCCTTTTGACTGCTGCATAATGTGCTTCTCAAGGATCATCTTGAAATCTTGCAACAATTCCAACTGCATTTGTTATAGCTAATCTTGTGTGAGTCAAATATTGTAACCCTCCAATGATAGATTTGTACTTCTTCTACTCAACAATAGGTGTCTCATCCTTTGTAGATAACTTTTGTCTAGTTACCATAGGTGTTCCAACTAGTTTACATGTTTCCAAGGCAAACCTTTTTAGTGGATATTTCAAATACTTAGTCTACGAAATAAAGATTCCTTCTTTATCTTATACAATCTTTAATCCTAGGAAGTATTTCATTTGTCCTATCATGCTCATTTCAAATTCCTTCTTGATTTCTTCCACAAACTTGTCACTTTCATCATCATTTCCTCCAAATATGATATCATCAACAAATATTACCAAAATTATCAATCCATCATCTATTTATTTCTAGTATAGATTGCTTTTTGTCATACCTTTACTAAATCCAAGCTTTGTTAAATTCTTTTCCAACCTTGCATACCAAGTTTTGGGTACTTTCCTTAAGCCATACAATGCTTTCTTCAATCCACATACTATGTCCTTTTCATTTGTTAAAGGAAAACTTTTAGGTTGTTCTATGTATACCTCTTCTTCAAATTCTTCATTCAAAAATGCTAACTTGACATCCATTTGATACACTTTGAATTTATTATGTGTTGCGTAGGCTAAGAATAACCTTATTGCTTCTATTCTTTCCACAAGAGCATAGGTTTCATCATAGTATATTCCTTCTTGCTATGAGTAACCTTCACATACCAATCTTGCTTTGTTCCTTACAAATTCACCTTGTTCATTCATCTTGTTCTTGAATACCCATTTTTTTCTTATCACATTCTTGTTTATTAGTCTGGGGACCAATTTACATGTCTCATTCTTCACTATCTAATCCAATTCTTCTTCCATAGCTTTCTTCAAATAGTCATCTTTACATGCTTCATCTGCATTCTTTGGTTCAATTTGAGATATCATACATATTTCTTCATTGATTCTGCTTCATTTCATTACACCTTTATCTCTACTTCTGATGATCTACTCTAGTGGATGATTCTTTGTCATATTTTTACCAAAAGTAGGAGTTGTTACCTCAACTCTTAGCTTTGTTCTAAGTTACAAACTTTGTTCTTGCCTTAGCTCTCCTTCATTTTGAAAATCATTGTTAGTCTCAAAGAATACTTCATCATCCTATTTAACAATTCCAAAATTATCCTCTTCTTCACAATCATCAATAATAGTTACCAAATCTATCTCTTCTAATTTCTCTACCTTAACCAATTCAAGTTCATTATCATCATCATTCAAGAATCTTTCCATACTTGCTTTAAATTCTTCATCTTCATTAGAAAGAAAACTCTTTCTAGTCTTTCTTACTCTCTTAGGGAATGTAGATGCAAAATGACCAAAATCATTACATGTCCAACAAGAAAAAATTCCATACCTTCTTTCTCTCTTTTCATAAGTAGATCAATACCTTCTTTGATCTCTAATTCTTCTTCAGATTTGGATCTATCTTTACTTGTGCTTCTATCCAAAAACTCAATGCTCAATTCTATACACAATTCTGATCTCTTACCAAGAAGCTCCATCTTATGGGTATCAAAATTTCCTCTATCAAACTTAGGACTATAATTTTTTGGAAAAATAAGTCATGGATCTTCCAAAGTTGTTAAACTTTATCTTCAAGGACCTTTTGCTCTAATACCAATTGTTAGAAATAATTGTCCACCAAGATTACTGAGAGGGGAGGTGAATCAGTTATCCAATTATAACATCTATCAAACTTAAATAATCTTAACCATTTTAATCAAAGTAAATAGCAACCATACTAAGATGCACATACATAATTACCCTAGATATGTTAACTAGGGAAACCTTTGTTCAAAGAGAAAACCCCAATGAGAATAATGCCCACTGGATGATGTACTAATATATATATCTCTTGTTAGAGGATGGGCCCTATTAGGAGTCTATTGCAACATTTAATACATATGAGTCCTTGTTAGGAGATGTTGAATCCCTTTAAGAAGATTCTAACCCTATTTAGAGTTGTGCTAACCCTATTAAGAGTTGTGGAAGGCAGAAGGACCTGTTATCCATTTTTCCCTCCCTGCCAAAAAAATTGAATTTAAATGTAACCCCCCAATGGCTAGGTCCCAGATTTAACATTATTTAAATGCCTCAAAAATATGAAAAATAAAATCATTTAAACCTTATGTATTTCCTTATTTTATTTCCACCAGCCTGCAACTTTCTATGCCAAAAAATCTTGCCTAGATCTACTGTGGGTGCTTTCCCACATTCTCCAAATGTATGACCTTAATACATTGTGGGAAAGACCCTTAGTGACACATGGTTTTGTGGGTCCTTGTTGTTCTGATGGGTCCATTTTCTCTGAGCCATCATAGATAGGGTGGTTGATGAGCTGGCAGTTTGATTGGTGCCTACATTCCTACATTTTTCCTTTCATCAGACCTTCTAATAGTGTGGGGAAGCACTTGGGTGACGCGTGTCTGGATGACATCATGGTGGGTATTCACACAGGTCCAGACACACATGTTATGGGCACCATCAGATCTTCTCAAATCAACGGCTAGCACATGCTCGCAAGATGGAGTTACAAGGTCTTTAAACAATGCGAGCATGCCCCTTTATGACACATGTCCCATGGCATCCCCTGTTCTTAGTTGTGCCTTCCACCATTTGATGTGATCTGATCCACAACTGGTGCATGCTCACAAGATGAAGATGCAAGGATTTTAAGCAATGCAGGTATGCGCCCTTGAAACACGTGGCTGGCATGACATCATGGGCCCACTTTTATCAGAAGGTGATGATGGCTCATCCTTGGTGGCGATTTTTAGGTAGGTCAGAGTACGATGGAGGTATTTCATTGGCCCATCTAGCTGACCAGATATGCAATTCTATAGAGTTTTGATCGTCATAGATTTAAAGAAGATCAAGGGGTGGTGCTTCCCCACATTAACAAGATGCAAGGAAGTTAAATAATGTGGGAAAGTACCTCACTGCCACATGTCCTTACAGGCCCAGAGAGATATGTTGTTGCTAGGCATTAATAGTTAGATGCTAGCAATTATGTGACTGTCATAGTCAAGATTCTAGGGAGTTGGTGCAATTAGTCAGTTGGATGTGGTCAACCGCAGGGAGACCTTGTGAGGTGGTAGAAAGATAAAAGACCATTGGCCCACATGGCTCATTCTTCTTGTAGAATTCGTTTGACCTGCTAACTTTGCTAATCCACAAGCTAGAATAGGGGAAATCAAGTTTTCCCACGTGATCTGATCCTTGTGATCGATGCTAACCACTCTGGAATAAATGCTACCCCCAGAAGAACACTCCACCACCTCTGATCTGATCCATCTACCTAGTTAGAACTATTTAATGGTGTCATTTTTGTCTTCTTAGGGCTCCTTTTCCAACCAAGATCAGATTTTCTCCATGATTGTTCTCTATAGGACTTCAATGTAGTAGTTGTAGAGTAATTATAGGTGGAGGACATCTCAATTATGCCTGAACTATAAAGGCATTTTTTGTAGGTTTTGTTCAAGTCAACCTTTCTCTATTTTCTTTGTTATTGCTCTGCAAATTTTTAGTGTAAATTCCCCTGTGCCTCTGAATAGCATATTTTTTGCCTTATCTCTTTTAGCCATTGGTGTGAAAGTGCAAGAACTCTTTGCCTCCACTAGTGTTTTGTGGAAATCTATAATCTGCATGACTATATCTCCTATTGGCCAATGAATGATAATATAAGTGAATCTCTCCTTCCTTGTGTCATTTATTTTGGTCTTCTAATATGCATGTGATTATTAGATTAAAGCAAGTCTGAATGTATATATCCTTAGTTTCATTCTGGTTCTATAGTGCATGTATGGGCAGAGATTGGTTCGAACACTCTATTTTGGTGCATCACCTCCTTAGATTAGAATAGGTAGATTTTCTTTCTTGCATCTCCTTCTCCCTTTTCCCTTCCAAGAGTATTTAGGTGCACCCTGATAATAAGAGGAAGCCAGCCTTCTCTGAAGACTCAACCTCACAGTTCAAGTCCCATAGCTTGGAGGTTTTTTCCATGTTTCACTAGGTTGTCCTCATGCATAGGCTTTGGACAAGGGTGCAAACCTTAGTGACAATAGGACCCATTGTCCAAACAACTTCTAGGGCAAGACCATTGAACTCATTGTCTGTAGAATAATTGTTTGTACTATACTTTAACTTCTTTCCTCTATCTTGTCAACTAGACCAATCACTCTCAAAGCTTGTAGACTAGATCACGAACATCAAATCCAAATATCAAGCCTCAAATCTCACAATGAAACCTCTCTTCCACTTCACTCTACTTTACTTATCTTCACATTCTACTATTTTTTCTTCTTACAATCATTCATATATCCCATAAACATTCATACATAACAAAGGAAAATGTCCTTCCTTTATACTGAATCCATAAAACAATTCCTTGAGTCGGCTATTACACCTTCTCAATTAATTATTATAGGATCTCATTAAGAACACATTATACTTAGCGATAACATTAATCTTTCACCTTGTAACTTGAATAACTTTCCATACATGAGACATTATGATGAGCGAGCTTAGCAATGTCATCAACAAAATTTCTTCTTCACATCTTTAACTTTGGCTTCTTAGAATAACAACTCTACTAAGAGATTTAACAAGTTTACCAGAACATGCTTTTGTAAACTCTATCTTAGAGAAATCTTAACCAAAACATGCATAACTTCTTCTAGACTTAATATCTTATGCTTTTGAGGTTAGCTACATATACTAAACTCTTAGTATTATCTCCATTTAACCTCTCCTAGTAAAATTCTTAACTAATTGTATGTACCACCTTGATCTTACCATTGTTGTTTTATCAGATATCACAAAAAATTGCTATGTTGACATCAATGAAAAGCAAAATTATGAATGTAACATATCATCATGATAATGATCTAATCATGTATCTACAATACTCCCCCATAGATGCATCATTAGCATTCATGCTTCCAAAAAATGCTTCCTATGTGGGAGAGTATCTGGTATGTACTAATTCATTAAGGACTCTTGGTATTCAAGATTTGGTATTGACCAATTTCTTTTGACCAATGTCTTTGGACACTCAAGTTGGTTGATGACTTGGCGCAACTAATTAACAATTGGTATGTAACTTTAAGATTGAAACCTTTTGACATTGATTTAAATGGGATAGAATATGCATGAAAAACATCTCCTAAGGCATGGGGGAAAGTATGCATGTGATGATGATAGAAGTAGCAGTAGAGTATTACTTAGTATTTTTGGAACTTAGATATTTTTCATCAATGTTGCCATCAATGCAAAAGGGGGAGATTTTTAGCATGAATGTCAATGATACTACTTTTATGAGTATCTTGAGAATTGGAGAGTATTTATATGTTGCATTCATGACTATGTTTGTCTTTGATGTCGACATAGCATTGTTTCTATAAAGACTAGTTGAGTAGAAGACAAAGATCTTGATGGTACAAACAATGTTTTGATTTTTTGATCATGCACAATTATAGACACGTACAACATAGTGTCCTAATAATTTGGTTTGTGTGTATAGAGTCTAAGTCAAATACTTGTGTAAGATATACTTGATCTATAGAGAGTAGTTCAGAGATAGAGTATTGGAAAAGCAGTTCTTGATCGTTATTGGCTATCTTAAATATGAGATGTAATGAAGAGATGCACATTCAAGCAATGACAAAGGACAACTTGTTGATGATGTCAACAAGTACACAAGCCTTAGTATCACACATGTGAAGTTTTGTATAGATTGTGAACCCATAGTGCTATTGTAATTGTAATTAATTATTTATCTTATTTTAATCAATTAGGAAAGCCTCAAGGCTGATTGAAGGAATTATTATGAAAATTTGGTATAAAGGAAAATTGTTTTCCTCTATTTTAAAGAGTATGAAGCATATGATGTGTATTTTGATAATTATTGAATTGCGAAGTGTGAAATGAAGCAGAGTGCTTATTGAATGCATGTAAGTGATCCAAGGGATTATTGTATGCAAGATTCAAGATTTGAAGAAGTAGAGGTCTAGTTGACAGGATAGAGATAGAGGAAGGAAGTACATTTCAATTCTATTATTTTGCAAGGAATAATATAGAGATCATTTGGATAGTGGGTTCATTGGTTTTTCCCTTGAAGCTATTTGGGCAGTGGGTCTAGTTGTCTTCCACAACTCCTAACAAGATTGGCACAACTCCTAACAGGGTTGGAATCTCCTAACAAGGATTCAAAGTCTCCTAACAAGGACTTGTATGTATAGAATGGTGTAATAGGCTCCTAAAAAATTATATCCTCTAACAAGGAATATTTATATGAGTACAGCATCTTGTGGGTACCATCCGCACTAGAGTTTTCTCTTTGATCAAGGGTTTCCCTAGTTAACATATCTGGTGTTATTGTGTATGAGTATCTTGTTGTGGATTCAATTTATAGTACTCATATGGTTAAGATTGTTTAATTTTGTTAATTGTGATATTAGTTGGATAAATTAATCACCCCTTCCCCCACCCAATTATATCAATGGAATATATATTCTAACATTAAAGGTATTTATCTACTAAATGGGAATTTATGTTACATAGTGTTAATGAAAAGGAAGTCATAAATTCCTAGCTTTAACCCCCTAAATTTTACAAAGCTCAAAGGGAAGAAGACTTAAGAAGTATTACTATTTGGTTCAATTGATTTTCTTTTGAGAGACCTTTATGGTTCTTTTAGCTAACTCCTAGGTTTTCCTTTGAATTTTAAAAGGGTAGTTTAAATCCTATCAAATCAAGGGCCAACAAGGTCCATATATTCCTCCATCCACTACTTCATACTCAAATTTCCCTTTCCTATATGTGATTTCATGAAGTAACACATCCTATAGAACCCTTCACCTATCCAAAAGTACTCCACACAATTCCTATCGATCCATCAGTTCCATTCCATCTCTAAGTAATTTGGATACCAAGAATATGGTCTTTAAATCAAGAAATCCACATGCAGTGAAGGATCAACGTGTCTAGTCTAATTGACATGTGAAAACAAGGAAAAATATGATCTAAAAAGAAAAATAAATATCAAAAGGGTCACAAACACTCATCAATCAAAAACAAAGGTCAAAAGAAATATTGGCTCCTAAATCTCTTTTCCAAAAAATGCAATCTAAGGACCCACAAAAGAAATAAAACTCAAAGTCCTTGTTGATTCCCAGGAAGCTTCTTGAAGCACAAAGTCTTAAAGAACAATAAAATATGGCATCCAAAATTACTATCCCTCCATCGCAAAGTATTCCACCTTCCAAATTCACTTTGGGTCCTTGTGTTCAAAAATCCATCTCTTTTCCTCTTCCCAATTTAAAATCTCCATTTCCTTTATTCCATCACCCTTCAAGTTGTGTTCCAATGTTATTCTTGCATCCACTTCCATCCACTAAACATCAAACCTTCTGTCACTCCTTCCCTCCTCCTACATATTTTTCCTATCCTTTCATCAAGCCTATCCAATCTCTTGCCTAAATCTATCACATTCCAATTTTCATTATCTTTCCATAATCTTTGAGCCTACTATCATAGTCATGGTCCATTATTACATTACTTTCAAGAGGAATATTAAAAGAATAAGGTGCTTTATTCATGCATCTATTTCATGATGTGTCAATTATCTTCTAACAAGTGTTAAAAAGTCAAAAAATTGAAAAATTTGAAGAAAAAATATGTCAAAAAAATTAAAACAGTGGAAAAATTAAAATAAAGAGAAATTATTTCATCCAAAAGTGAATACTTGGAAAATAGGTACTTTGGGAAAGTATCATGGTGAAAACTTGGCAGATAGATGTCATGTGTAGTCTATGCACATCTTGCATTTAATAATTGGGGGTAGGTTTTACTCATGTTATCCCCTATCATTTCCTCCATCATTCTATTTCACTTATGCCTCTTATCCTATCACCATTCCACATTTCCCTTTTCTCAACTTTGATCTTGAAAAGGATACAGATCTCCCTAGTAGCTATCTATTCTTGTCCTCTTGACACCATTCTAATCCCTTTGGTCCAAATTTTCCTATCTTATGCAAGCCTCTAGTTTATATTCCCTTGTCCATTATTGATCTTAATTGTCCTATTCACATCCTATCATTTTCTCTCACAATCCCTACCTTGGTCTTGATGAAAAAAGGACACCAAAATGTACAATATATTTTCAAAAAAAATTCTTGGCATGTCCATCCACATGCATCACCTTTCCTCCAATTCATAAAGTGTCAATATCCTATCATTGTCATATCTAGTCTTTGAGTCATAAAACATGTCCTTCCACTTCTATGGATAGTCCTTGGCAACCCAAGAAATCTCAAAAACATTTTAGGCAACCTTTTTCCATCATCCATTACTTTCCCACTCATCCATCCATAATACCCTTGCCTTTCTAGACACTAGGGTTAATTATTGCTTTGTACATATTATAACAAGTCCTAAAAAAATCCCAAAAAATCATAAAATGTCCATAAATAGACCCTAAAAATCATAAAATATCCTTAAAAATTTAGCAACATAAAATATAAAATATCCTCAAAACCCTAAAAACTACCAAAAAACCATCAAAAAAATGCAATAAACCTTGTAAGTAATCATTGTGGATAATCATCCTTTTATCTAAACACTTGCATCTTTGTAGACTAAAACTTAAAGCACTGTGTTTTAATGACAATCACCTTGAACCATCATTTAGGTGACATGAACAAATAATCAATTCAATTTTTCATTAGAATCCTATCAACTGAATCGATAATCAAAACTACCACATAATCAATTTGTCAAACTCTCTACAAAACCAAATATATACTAAAATAAAGTAATAATGAATAGGAATGATGTTGGCTCACATTTAGTGAGTGATGTATTTTTTCTTTATCTTTCTTCAATCATGTTCCTATGTCACTGGATGATATAAACTAATCTATGAGAGTGGTTGGGATGGTTCATGGTCATAATTTTCTTTTCTATTTATTTAATGTCTCTTTGAGAGTATAGGGAACATATCAATGCCAGGAGAAGGATTAGGTCATTCTCTATATACATTGTACTTTTTTACACAAAAGGGTTGTATTTGTGTGTTTCTCTTTATGCCATGACAAATTGCATTCTATTTTACATACTAGAATAAAGCTCCTTTGACATAAAGTGTACTTTATGAAAGAAAAATGTTCTCACCTTGTACTAACTAGTCTTCATCTCATCTCCTCTATCTTCTAAAATCCATCTCATCCACCACCACCATGGTCTAGTACTCTAATACACCAAAAACATCCTCATCCTGCATTCCTACATATGTCACAAGTTAAAAAAAAAACCCAAAGAAATACATATATACATGGCAATCACATCATTTTACATTTCATTTGCATTCATTTTATGAGAAAAGAATGTGGCAAAAAAATAAAGATATTATTTCCTAAGCATAACATGTAATAAATAATGTATGATGTCATCATATTAAGTCCATATAGAAAAGCATAAATGCATCTATATAAAGCATATAAGCATGTACATATTACATCTCATAAAGTCATCATAACATAGGTACATATCATAATTGTCAAAAAATAGTATCAGAGTATATGATCATGGTGTACATCAATACTAATTTCTTTTAGGTATGAAACATGAAAGAGCATAGCAAAAATCAAAAGAAGCCCCTCTACTCAAGAGCATATTTGTGTCAATTTGTGTTGTCTCTAGCCTTGGGGCCTCTTTCTAGCCTCCATGATGACCCCTCACTGATTTGTGTTGGCCTTATCAGTCTCATCACACATCCACTACTCTGTGTCCATTGAGATTTTTATCTTGACACTTGGTAGCTCTCTACCCTCCTCTAATGTGGCATTTCCATCTCATAATACATCCTCCAATACTATACCTCTACATGTACTTCACCCACTACCATGAACACCTCTGAATAGATGCATCCTTGATGCTACTAATGAATTATGGACTCCTGCACTACTCTACATACCCTCATTACTACAATATCTTAAGAGGTTGTCATTGTGTCTCTCTCTTCTATAACTTAGTCATGGTCCACCCTCAACTACTCAACCTCTATTTGGTGCTCCTCTAACTAAATCCAAAGCCCTCTAATCACCTCCATTATCTATTCCTCTGACTCTCTATACCCTGTCTATACTAGCACTAACATCCCCTTTATTCCATACAAAGGACTCTCCTCTATATCAATCACTTGGGTAATACACCTATGTCCTCATCCTCATCATCACCCTTATCCCCACTTTATTCACCCTCCTCATCATCATCCCCATCCCCACTTTTTCCACCCTCATCGTCACCCTCTCCCTCCTCATCATCTTCCCCCTCTTCATTTCCCTTTGCATTCACATAATTTGCTCCCTCCCTATTTGTCTCCTCATTATCACCCTTCCCATCCTCCTCCTCCCCAGCCTGGTCTTCATGTGGTCTAATCCCCAGTACTAGAACTCTTGGATCTATCAAAGGCCTTAGCTAATTCTGAGAAAATCACCTATCATGTACCACTATCATGCCCACATTCATCACATCTTTTGTTACTCCCCATAAACTAGGCTTTTTTCCTCCAATTATGCATAGGCTACTTGTTTCCTAATAGGTTCTCCCCACTCCTTGAACTCTACTCTTGATTGGGAAAATAGTACAAGCCCTATAGGCACATCTTGTCTCTTCCTAAATTATCAATATACTCTCTTAGGAAAGTACATCTCAAAAATGGTACACCCCATCAAGTATTCCTCCTATCTACAAAATGGAAGGTGGTTCTCATCATCCTCCCAGCATGGGCAATCTCTATAGGGCCTCCATATGAACTACCTTATAGTGTCCAATTGATGTCTAAAGTACAATGTGTATCCAAATGAGCCCCACATTAATGCTCCTCCATAGCCATATGCATATGGAATATCCTCCATGAACTCTCTCTCCATAAGAAGTTTGAATATCATTATGTGCTCGCAGGCCCATATTTGTAGCAATGTGGCTCCAATACTAAAGGACAACCCACCACTATAAGAAATCTAGTAGAGGTAATAGTATAACATCTCTAACATGCAAGGCCCCCATGCAAACATCATCCCATTAATCACCATCTTCTCCAAGACTCTACCTCATCCCATGGGAATTACATGTCCTCTCCTATCTTGAATTAGTATGCCACCCACTACCCAACATATCACTGTAATCAAGTCCTCGTGTCGAGCTATTGGAACTTCCTATCCAATCTCATAATCTTTGATACCTAACTC
Organism: Cupressus sempervirens; assembly: GCA_028749045.1. Taxonomy (NCBI): domain Eukaryota; kingdom Viridiplantae; phylum Streptophyta; class Pinopsida; order Cupressales; family Cupressaceae; genus Cupressus; species Cupressus sempervirens. The sequence goes on along the minus strand of CM053790.1, from coordinate 310,138,016 downwards.
TATATCCCCTCCTTCAAACATTTGATGTAGTGTGGTCTACCCTATCATAGAGTCATAAACTACCAACTCCCTATGTATTAGAATCCATAGGGTGCCTCATACATCCCCCAAGGTTACAATAGCCTCCCTAGTTGGTAGATGGAAGGAAATCATCTTCGAGTATCATCCTTTTGTCAATGCTATCAACAAGCCCCTATTGCCCCTAATCTCAAACATAAAATTAGTGTGGTATAGCCCAAGCTTAGCTAACATCTCTAACTCACCAATGATCATCCTATGATGTAATGATAGATTTTTTTGCCTATGTCCCCTTGTTCACAACAAGGGAAGGTCCTCCTACATGATCATACATTTTCTTTCAACTTTATGTGGCTTTCTACCAAGTTTAACCTAAGTTTGATCATTTTTTGACCAAGTTTGACTATATTTGACTAAGTTTCATTGAGTTAACCTATGTTTTGACCTATTTCTAGGGTTATGAGGATGCACACCAAATTTTAGGTCATTTCAAGTCCATTTACTTCTTTTTTTCCTATAAAACCTCAATGGGTATGCTCGAGCTTACCAATTGCACTCATGGTCAAGTTGGTCATGCCAACTATGCCCATAGCACATTTAGTCATGCCAACTATTCCCTAGGTTCACTTGGATGAATTTTGGGTGTACTTGTAGTAGTTAGATGCTTGAATCTACCCTTGAGTCTTTTTTTGACCCCCATTTGACCCCTACCTAACATAGAATTACATGAAATGCATTAAATATATAGAGGGGCCTCAATGTACTCATCAATGGTCCTATGTAAGCTTATCATTGGTAGGTATGCACTTATTCTCTATGATGTTGCTCCCTAGGTAGCCTATCCATCCTCCTTGCTTCAAAGCTCTTTTCTTCCAAATGAGAGGGTAAATATAACCTCCAAACCCCACTATAAGCCCTGTTATAGCCCTTTTTCTACCTGGATGGACATGCAAGAGGCATTTTTTGGGATGGTTATGATTCTTTTCACACTATGGACCCCATAAATTTTTCATTTGAGCTCTAATTCTTGATATGTTATTTGATATGGATTCATCTCTTTTTTGTCAACAAATTGACCTATCATATGCATTTTTTGGTCACTGTCTCAAGGGGGCACCCATATATACCTCCCCTACTAGGGCATGTCTTTATGGATGTTTCATCAGTTATTTTTTGAAACAATGCTCTAAATAGCATTGAATAAAAGAGGGGGAAAATGTAGATGCTCAAAAATGATCCATGTCTATTATTTAATCACATTTTCATACTAACACATCCCATTTTCTTGTTTCACTAATTCTAATATTTTAGCCAGACTTGATCATCATTCAAACATACTTTGTCACATTCTTCATCATTCAGACCCCCTTTCAAATCTATTGTAGATCATTTCAAAATCAATTCTGATTTTATCTAAACTATATAGAACCAACTTTAAATCATTTCAACATTATTAGAATCTCATCCAATCAACACTAAACCATTTCAATATCATCAGAATCCTTTCAAATCAACCCAAATCAACCCTAAACCATTATGGGTCAACCCTAACCAATCTGAAGCATGTCAAACATTCCTAATCAATAATCACTTATATAGTCCTGGACATTTTCATATCCCTCAATTCCTTGCCAATCTATCAAACCTATCAAATCTAGCCTTAGCACCACCATGTCCCTCAGTCCTAGGTTGATCAGTCATTTTTAGCATTCAATCATTAACATTGTTGGGTCCCTTAGTGTCAGATTTTGCTCTTACCTAATCATTTTAATAACATAAATGATGTCTATTAATGTTATTATGATCAATCATATCAATCAACTTTGATCCTATGGCATTTATAATATTTTCTAAATGTAATATGTCCTTAATCCATTTCATATATCCTTGGCATATTATCAATCCTAATCACTCTATCAATTTGATCATGGATTTGATCTACCCACCATCATCCTAGTCAATTTACATAATCATCATATCTAATCAAAAGATTAATCCTACATTTATTTCATCATATTGGCCAATCATTTACTAATTCATCTGAAAGGATTAGATAACCCATATTCCATTGCTATGTCATTTCAATCATTTTCATCCTGCTTTACTATTTATTATTATTAACTAATGTTCTTAGTTAATTAATATTTATTTATTAATTGATCCATCCTTGTGAACTTTGAAAATTATCAATTTCCTAAGTCTTATTTTCCCAGTTCTAATTTCTATTTGTCTAGAATTGTGAATTTTTAATTCAAATATACCACTCAATCTTGACACATGGCTATAATGTGTCATAAATCCTTTTTTTAAACTTAGCTAATATGTTTCATATTTGGCATATATTATTCCTTACACATGACTATAATGAGCCACATTCTTCATAGATTCTTGTCTATAAGTGGCTTTGATATGTCATAAGCTTTTCATAGATTCTTTTCCACTTTTAGCCATGTTGACTTGTAAGTGTCATCGAATCCTACATTTGGCATGTCACTTCATATATTTCATAGATATTCTAAGGAATATCATGTGAAGTTGCACACTTGAATTGAAAAATTTCCATCTCCTCATTCATGTCTAACCTCTTGAATTTTAGTTATAAATTGAGCCATCTTGCACTCATTTTCTCTTGAAGAATCCATTACACCCAAACCATGCTTCTAGCATTCTTTATAGCATCCATCCTATCAATTTTTCATTAGCTTCTTTTTTTAAATTGTATGTGCACTATAGGTAATTAGAGCTACATCAACAATGAAGAAGAAAGGACATGGGAGTTACAATTGAAAAGGGGGTTTTGTTGTTTTCAATCCTAATCACTCTATCAATCCTTGGCATATTATCAATCCTAATCACTCTATCAATTTGATCATGGATTTGATCTACCCACCATCATCCTAGTCAATTTACATAATCATCATATCTAATCAAAAGGTTAATCCTACATTTATTTCATCAAATTAGCCAATCATTTACTAATTCATTTGAAGGCATATTATCAATCCTAATCACTCTATCAATTTGATCATGGATTTGATCTACCCACTATCATCCTAGTCGATTTACATAATCATCATATCTAATCAAAAGGTTAATCCTACATTTATTTCATCAAATTGGCCAATCATTTACTAATTCATATAAAAGGATTAGATAACCCATATTCTATTCTTATGTCATTTCAATCATTTTCATCCCGCTTTAGTAATTATTATTATTAACTAATGTTCTTAATTAATTAATATTTATTAATTAATTGATCCATCCTTGTGAACTTTGCGAATTATCAATTTCCTAAGTCTTATTTTCCTAGTTCTAATTTCTATTTGTCTAGAATTGTGAACTTTTAATTAAAATATTCTACTCAATCTTGACATATGGCTATAATGCGTCATAGATCCTCTTTTTAAACTTAGCTAATATGTGTCATATTTGGCATATATTATTCCTTACACATGACTATTATGAGCTACATTCTTCATAGATTCTTGTCTATAAGTGCCTTTGATGTGCCATAAGCTTGTCATAGATTCTTTTCCACTTTTAGCCATGTTGACTTGTAGGTGTCATAGAATCCTACATTTGGCATGTCGCTTCATATTTTTCATAGATATTCTAAGGAATATCATGTGAAGTTGCACACTTGAATTGAAAAATGTCCATCTCCTCGTTCATGTCTAACCTCTTGAATTTTAGCTATAAATGTAGCCATCTTGCACTCATTTTCTCTTGCAAAATCCATTACACCCAAACCATGCTTCTAGCATTCTTGATAGCATCCATCCTATCAATTTTTCATTAGCCTCTTTATTTAAATTGTGTGTGCACTATAGGTAATTAGGGCTACATCAACAATGAACAAGAAAGGATATGGGAGTTACAATTGAAAATGGGGTTTTGTTGTTTTCAATCTCCTTATTTTCAATGATTTTCATGGTAGATTAGAATAGATTTGTATATGTAGTTGAGTTTATGGTTTCTCATAGTATGCTATCCTACTTACTTTCTAGTCCTACATGCAGGCTTAACTATAACTTGCTGAGTGTTTGATAGTTGAACAAATCAAGATACAATGTTGAATTTCATCACAAGAATGCCAAGATATTTGATGTCATTGGAAAACTAATTGGAAGTGATGATCAAACAAGAGGTAACTTGTTCTATCTAGATTTATCTGATGATACATGTTTTTTTGCACAAAATGAAGATATATGGTTATAGCATAAGAGGTTATCTCATGTGAACTTTAATAACTAGGTAAGCATTAGTAAGATGAAAAGAGTAAGAGGGTTACCAAAACTAAAGAAACCTAATAATGCTATGTGTAAACAATGTCAACTAGGAAAAATGACAAAGTCTAGTTTTAAGAGAAATATATACACCTCTAATGATATTTTGGCATTGGTTCATACTAACTTTTGTGGACCTATTGGTGTTTAGAGCTATTGTGGAGACAAATATTTCACTAGATTTGTTGATGACTACTCTAGAATGATGATAGTTATGTTCCTTAAAGACAAATATGATGATTTTTAGTTATTTAAGTGGTATTTAGCTAGAGTTCAAAAGGAAACATGTAAGAGTGTGAAGTGTTTGAGATATGATAGACATAGATATTTCATCCTAATGAATGCAACATATTCTGCAATAGTGGAGGAATCAAAAGGTAGATGTTAGCACCTAGGACCCCTCCCCAAAGTGGAATAGTTGAAAGGAGAAAAAGATAAATCATGGATTGTTCTAGAACATTGATGATGGAGAAGAATGTTTCATAAAAATACTAGAAATAATTTGTAAGTACAGTAGTTTATACTTTAACAAAGTACAAGTCAAGAAAGGTACAAATGTTACACCCTTTGAATTGTGGTATGGGTATGCACCTAATGTGAGGCATTTTAAAGTTTTTGGAAGAAAATGCTATATACTTAAAGATAATAGGAATGGAAAACTTGATGCTAAGAGTTATAAAAGAATATTCCTATGATATTCCACTAAGAAAAAAAACTTATAATTGTTTGAACTCTAACACTAAGATAGTTGTGAAAGTCCAAATGTGAAAGTTTATGAATATGCAGAAAAGAATGAAGTTGAATGCAAGAAAGAACTTGAATACTACAACATATTCATTTATGTTGATGAAGATGCTCCCTACACCTTACTTGAGCAAGAAAATAAAACTACCAAGCAACAAAGAATAGTGAATGTTGAGTGGCAATAGAAAGTTATCAAGAAACAAACTTTGGGTTTTGAGAAACAACATCTATAAGACAATGTCAACCACTAAAAACCTAAAACAAATAGACAAAATAACCTTCAAATCATTGTTCAAGATGAACCTGTGCAAGAAGAAAGGAGAAAATAACCTATACTACCAAAATATGTCAAGAGACATCATGCACCTAAATAAATCATTGGAGACAAAGAGACTATAGTTATGACAAGGAAAAAACTTATAAGTGATATATGTTTACTTTTTGAGTTTGAACCTAAATTAGTAAAATATTCTTTGGAGAATAAGGATTGGATTCATGCAAAAAATGAAGAAATAGAGCAATTAGAGAAGAAAAAAACATGGACACTAGTACCTAGACCAAAGGACAAGAATGTTATTGGAAGGATATTTAGGAACAAGCTAAATGAAAAAGGTGAAGTCACAAGGAACAAGGCTAGACTAGTATGAAAGGATATGCACAAGAAGGAGTTGATTATGCGGAAATATTTACCCTAGTTGCAAGATTAGAAGGAGTTAGAACACTACTATCCTATTCTACTTATAATGATTTTAAAGTGTATCAAATAGATATCAAATCTACATTTCTGAATGGAATACTTGAAGAAGAGGTTTATGTTGAACAACTAGAAGGATTTGTAGGTCCTCAAAAGAAGAGCATGTTATGTAAGTTTCATAAGGTTGTATATGGTTTGAAACAAGCCCCTAGAGTATGGTATGAGAGCTTGCATAATTATTTATTGAATATTAGATTTGCAAGAACTAATTATAATAAAAATCTATAGTTGAAGACTAGTAATAATGATGAGGTATTGCTATCTGAAATCTTTGTTGATGATATCATATTTGGAGGAAAGGATGTATTATGCAAATCATTTTCACATGAGATAAAGAAATAATTTGAAATGTGTAAGATTGGTGAAATCAAACTATTTGTCAGTTTACAAATATATTAGATCAAGCTAGGTATCTACATTACTCAATCAAAATGCTTCAAGGAGATACTGAAAAACTTTTGGAATGGAAGATTCTAGACCTATGAGTAAACCTATGCCTATAGGACATAAGTTATCTAAGAATGATGATTCAACTGATGTGAACTAGACATTATATAGATCAATGATTGGGAAATTACAATATGTTTTTCATAGCAAACCTAATATTAAATGAGTAGTTGGGATAGTTATAATATTTTTTTCATGTCCTAAGGAGAATCATATGATAGAAGTGAAAACGATACTAACATATCTAAAAGAAATAGAAGACTATGGCCTATATTACAAGAAAAATGACAAGTTTGAACTAAAAGTGTTCACTAATTCTAATTGGGAGGGAAATGTTGATGACAAAAAGAGTACAAAAGATGGAGATTTATTTCTAAGAAAGAGACTAACTCATGGACAAGCAAGAAATAGAATTGCATTTCACAATCAACAAATGAAGTTGAACATGTGGCAGCAATAGTAAATTGTTCAAATATTTTATGGATCAAGCAATTGTTGAAAGGGATAAAGGAAGAGATCATTGATCTATTTTTCATCTATTGTGACAACACTAGTTCTATAAACATATCAAATAACCTTGTGATATACACAAAGACAAAGCATATTGTTATCAAGTATCATTACTTGAGAGAGCTAGTTCAAGACAAAGAAGTGAGATTGGAGTATCTGATTACTAAGGAGAAAATAACTGATATTTTTACTAAGGCTTTACCTAAGGATGCTCATGAATATCTAAGAGGTCAATTAGGGGTGATTCCCATAGACAAGGCTACTTAAGGTAAGGTGGAGCTCTACATTAAATGTGTTATTAGAATATTGTACAAGTTGATGCAAATAGGCCTACTTTAGGACATGTCTAAAGTAGTAAAGGAGGAAGAATAGAATTTTATATCAGTCATAGACTATATGAAAAAGGTAAATTTTGTACTAACATGAAGATATCTACATAATCAAGATATAAGAGACAAATTAAGTGTCTTTGGTATTGATGTCAAAAAAGGAGAATATGTTAGTTACCATATATTTATAATAAGAAAGAGGAAGAGTATATGTCAGTTACCATATGAAGATGGAGTAATACTATTCAGTAAGGAGATATTACAAAGAGGGGGAATTTATTTAAAATATTACAAGAAATATAGAAGAATTTGATTGATTTCATGATCTGGAGAGATTATGTGAGCTACATGGATGAGAATCCAAATAAAACTAAGGATATTAATGAAAGATTAGATACTAAACACAAAGGGAGATTTCTCGAAGTAGTACATGCTTTTTTTTTTATGGTAACTAGAGGTGTTGCCATCAATACCAAAGTGAGAGATTGTTGGAAACTACAATTGAGACAATTTTTATGATGTCATTGATGTCAAACCTAATTGGTAGGATAGTTTTCTATCTAATTTGAGTATCATATCTAGATAATTTATGAAGAGGTTTTGAGAAGATGTAAATAACAAAAGCACCTAAAGGAAAGGTTGACTTATTAGTGGAAACTACAATGGGCACTTGATCAATTAGACTTTGACAAGACAAAGTGATTGTTTAATCATGCTACAAGTGAAGAAGAAAGTTACCTTTAATCCTTGAAGAATTGATCAAAGAATGACTAAAATGCATAGGCTTGACCAACCAAAAGAGTAGAGGACTATGAAACTTGATGAGTATGCCAAGTGATGCTAGTGTCAAACTAGTGCCATTATGTGTCGAGTAGAAGTAGTGTTGACCAAGCATCAGTATTGATCGAGTGTTGGTATATGTGTTGAACAATAATAGTGGTTGTAACCAAGTAATCCAATGATGACCAAACATTAGAACATAGTGTTGACTGAGGGATAACATTTGATAAATTATGAGGAAATTGTGATTTCTAGCTAACATAGTTGATTCCTTAGAATATGTAAAATGTGTGGAAGATAAGGATGGATGACCTTGAGTATTTAATTCAAGGAAAACTATGTTTAATAATTTCTATGCAAGGATTCAAAGAAAAATTTGGAGAAGTTTCTAGAAGAGAAAAGAGGAGATGAAATGATGGAAGGATTCAATGAATCTATCCTAAACTTAAGATCTACGGTAGTTTTTAAGTGATAAAATATCAAAACTACCTATTTAAGAAGGTGCATGGGCTAACCTAATAGAGGTTGGAGCAATTTTTGATGTTATTGATTGGTGAACTTGAGGAGGAGGCTTATAAGAGTTGTGAAGAATTGAAGAATGATTGCTTAAAGGAGTGCCAAAGAGATTAGAGATAGAGATGACAATGGAGGGCAGTCAGTAGATCAGCATGTCAGCCAAACTATGATCTATATTTGCAAAGTGATTTGTATTAGGCAGATCAAAACCTACTATTACTTTCTAACTATTGTATCAGTATTGAAATAATTTAATCAAGGTTGGCCAAATAGTCATATGTAAATCCTGTAATCAAGGTGGCATTCTAATGCAATGTTCTAAAGTCCTCTAACAAGGCCACTCCTAATAGCATGATTAAATCCTTTAACAATGTCACAATTAACAATGTGTTATGTAACCTTTAACAAGGTTGACTCCTAAGAGAGCTCACTTCATAAGAGCAAAAATATTGTTGACATGTTATTGGTGGTTTTCCCAAAATTGGGTTTCCACATGAAATCCTAGTGTCAACTTGTATGGATGTCATTTGTGATGTTTTACATTTTGCAAGTTGGATAAGTATCAGGACATTGGAATGTAAGTTTATGTTGTTGATTTTTACTATAGAGGTTGAGCTAACAGATGCTTAGATCTAAAGTAGTTCAAGTATTTAATTGATCAATTGGTACATCTAGACCTTGGATAACTGATTCCCCCCCACTGCCCTCAGCTATTCTATATGTTCTACCACATATATGCTGCCACCTATGTAACAACACTTACTTTCCAGTTGTAGCTTGACATTTGTCTTCTCCTTTCCATCCTGAATATTGTTACATTCCTTGTCTATAAAAGGATTTCTGAGGCTTGAAAAGAGGATCCAAATTTTGATTTAAGATAAGTAAGTTCATTCTAAGTTGGTCCAAAATGTATGTGTATTCAATTTTATGTTGTCAAAAAACTAAAGAAAAATAGATAGTACTTTTCTAATTCTTTTGGTCTTTTGGAGTTGTAGATCGGAATGCATATGTATAATTTTCAAGAAAAGTTAATACAAATTACATAATCAACAAAGTTATAGTACATGGATCTTCTCTCTTTGTATTTTGTTCTTTGGTCTTCTAAATTTGACATCAAGTTTATGTGAATTTTCAGTTGTAATTTATTTTGAATTATATCTCATTTTGCATTCTATTGTTAATCTGATGGGTTAAGTAATTGCTTGATATGGTGTGAGAATATCATAGGGTTTTATAGAAAGATTATGAGAAGTATGAGATGTAAATGGTATATTGATTTCACTTATAAGATAAAGGAATAGATCATAGGATATGGACTCATATTTGTAAATTTAAACCCACAAGATAAAGCACTAGTCACATTGAACTGTTAATGGGCATGAAAGGGTGCACAGTGATAAAATATTTTAATCAAAACTTTTTATTTTGTGTTATTTTATGGATCTAAGAGAAATGGGTTATACTTGAATTAGGAAACACTAAAGAGGAAAGATGAGCTATCCTATGTCTCTTTTCTTGTCCCTAAGTTAAAAGATTCAAATTTTGCCTTATACTTTAATGAGGATTAATGTTCAAAAGTTATAGAGAAAAAATATTGATTAACCCTAGGTACACCTACCAGGATCTTGCAAACTTGAAAAGGGAGGAGAGTATATTTGTCTTGTCAGTTGACCCTTTGGTTTTATTGGTTATACTTGTCATGGTTTATAGCTAACTCCTAGGTATCTACCACTTTCCAAAAAGGTTTTTCAAATCCTGTCAAATCAAGAGCCAACAAAATGGAAATTCTACTACGGAAATATTGTGTGGGTTGTGTTTAAATTTATGTTTCATATGTCAGACTAGTTTCCTTGCTTGTTTCATAAGAGTTAAGTCTATTGAGTAGTAGGGTATATATGCTTACTTGATGTTTCAAGTACCTTTCCTAGGTATTTTAAACTATTCTATGTGATAATTGGGCTAGTTAAGTCTTCACATTTTTTTAAAGGTCAGAATACACATTCTATACTAATTGGTTCAGTCTATTATAGGTTCTCAAGGTTTTTCACTAAGAAAGCCTTGTTCCCTTCATGGGTAGTGACTTGGTCAAGGTTTCTTAAACTAGTGTTTAATTTCTCATTATCAATATCTTAATGGATGATAAGAGAAAGAATGCAAGGGCTTACAAAAGAGCACATCCTAAGATCCCAATACAAACTAATTTAAACTAGGGTAATAATAAAAACTAACCTAAGAAAAAGTGAGAACCCAGTCATGCTTGGAAACCTAAGAGTAATGCTAGAAATAATCTGCAACCTCAAATTGTAGAAGAAAATGGGTTTTTCTCTAAAAATTTTGATTTTGATAATGTTGGGTTTCTAGGTACATTTTTCAACACGCCTTTCCAAGGGGAAGATATATGCCAGGATAAAGTGGTTTCATCTATTGGGTATGTAAGATCTCAAATGGTCAGTTTTAAGAAGTGTGGATAGACATAAAAACTCAACAAATTTTCAACCCAGTGGATCCCATCAAAAACATATTTCCTTCATTGACAGAAACCTTGTAGATCTTAGTGAAAACATCGATTACCTGTATGTTAAGCTTGAAACTATTAGGAGAAAATTTATTGAAGAAGATGCCAAATGCAAGAATTTCAAGAAAGAAAAAGAGGTGGAGACCATGAATTCTCTCATGGAGAGAGATAATTTTCTTAGAAGGAGATCTCTATTAAAGGAGAAAAATAAGAGATTAGAACAGATACCCATTTCTTTGCATTCTAACATTTTAGGGGATCTTGGAAACCAGAGATCTTAATGTATCAAAAGAGAATGAGATTTACATGATAAGTTTGAAAATAAAAAAGGACCAGCTATTACTTAGGTTCACCAATATGAGCCTATTGAGAAAGAAATGGTTTCAAAAAAAAACATCAAATTATATAGCTAAAGATACTAAAAAGGGAAAGAAAAAGTTAGTGTCCATATAAATGAGCCCATAGGACCTACAAGCGTGGCCCCTATTATGTCTAAGATTGATGTTAAGTTGGAGAAGGCTAGAAAATAATGGGAAGGTTTGGCCAAGGAAATGGAGAAAGTTGAAGCTAAAGCTAATGCTACAGAAATAAGAAGGAAAAATCACTTTCTAACTTCTTCAACATATACTAATGCTGGACCTATCCTTCCTACATAAGGCATGTCCTTTCTTTTTACTTGTGGTCCCACAATACACAGCATTGGTAATTCTCAAACTAGTCTTGTGGCATCTACTACTAGAACTAGTCTTACTACCTCTAGATAATAGCCTAAGGTTAACTTAGGAGCTTCAATAACAAATTTTGGCCCTAGTGGTAGTGGTACTATAAGATTTCAAAGGAAACTAGCATTTTAAGAAAAACATAATAAGATCTATTCCATTGGTATACCTAGTTGTTCAAATCTGGTATTAAATGATATAACAGATAAGGTTACAATATTTACTAGAAATAACGATATAAGTGGAAAGCAACATCTTAAGATTCTTATTGACATGCTCAATGATTCTTAAGTGGAGCATGAAGATGTTGTCATGAAATTGTTTATTCATTCTCTTACTAAAGATGCCAGAGATTGGTTCAAAAGGCTTCCTAATGATAGCATTTCTTCTTGGGATAATTTTGAAAAAAAAATCAAGGAATGATATGGGGATAAAACTAACATTAGTTTTATGTTGAATGAGTTTAACAATATTAAGAAAATCCAAAATGAATCTATATTTAATTTCAATGTAAGATTTCAGATGGGCATGTATAAATTGTTCCAAGTAATGAGGTTAGATGAGAATGTATGTCTTACAACCTATTTCAATGCATTTGATAGTAATATGACATATATTTTGAGGGACAAGGATCCTAAAATCCTGAGATATGCTTTCAAGGTTGTAATAAATATAGAAAATAATAGGAGAGCATCAAGGAAATAAGGAAGAAGGGATTATCCTAAGGTTTTTGGTTCCAAAAGTAATAAAAGGGAAAATGACAAGCCAATGGGAAACAAGAGGCCTAAAGAATATTCTTATACTACTCAATGGAAGAATGGGAATCCTATTACCAATATTGGTAAGGGTAATAATCAAAATATTACTCCTAATCCATTACAAAGAAATAATAATAAATATTGTAGAAGATACAATTAATTGGTGCATCTTAAGAACCTGAATTAGAAGAAATTGTTGATGAAGAAAAACTTGTAGCATGTAATTTGGTCAGTTCTTATTATGATCATGAAGAGAATTATAACTGAGATCAATTAGAATTAGATGTGAATTATCAGAGAGAGAGCTATGAGATTTACCATCAACAAGTACTTTTAGATAGTGATGAGGAAATAGATGACAAAGCATGCAACATGATGTCTAAAATTGGGAATATAAATTTGAGAAATCCATATAAGGGTGAGATTGATAGGATAACATTAGACATTGTATCTCAATTCCAAAGCAATTAAAATTTGAGAAACAGAGTTGTAAACAGTGACTCAAATAAGTCATCTTTAATATTTATCAAAGATATAACTCATAAAATCCCTAAAGAAAATAAAGGTAGGGACCCATTGGTAATGAAGGTAAAATATGTACAACCTAAAATATGGGAACCAATGGAGGTGACAACATCTCAAAATGTTAAAGAAGATAAAGAGATTACATAAACAAAGATACCAGAGATGAAAGCTATAAAATAAATAGACAATATTGCAATTTAGCCAAAGGAGCAAAATGGTATGATTATTGTTGAAATCATATTCAATTTGATGAAAGATCAACCCCATGACTCCCAAGAATCACCTACATGAAAACATCTATTATAGAAAGAGAGGAGCAAAAGCTATGGAGGCCAAAATTCTTAAATCCAAAGATGAGACATTCTTGATGAGAAGAAAAAGAAATTGCTATAATCAAAAGTGAATGAATGAATACAAAGAGATTAATCCTTATAAAAGGAGATCAAAACCTTAACTAATAAAACCTAGGTTTCATGATAATAATTAATAAAATAATTAGTTATTATATGCCCAAAGGTTAGCTTAAGTAAACTAGAGATAACAAGTGACTTAATAATTAAATCAATATGATTTAATTAATAAGAAAATACTTTATTACTCTAACACCCCCCTTTTAGATAAACTTAGGGAGAAACTAAAAACCTGAAAACTACTAATGAAAGTAAATTTGGGTCCTGGGAACAAAGCTTGATGAGGTACCCAAGAAAAACCAAATCTCTTGAAAGATGAGAAATAGAGAAAACCACATGTGGAAAACCCTACTACGAAAATAGATTGAAAGAATGTTGAAAGAATAATAAAGGACTAAAGAAACCTCCAACCTAGGGAATTTCCCAAAAGATAGGAACAAAAGATGATAATGAAGAAAACCAATAAAGCATGAAGCTGCAAACACTACCAAATTGCTAATCTAAAGAACCTCCACTATACAGAACATGACTAGGTAGAGAAGACTAGGTCTAAAGAGCTAATCAATCAAAGATGAAAAATATCTTCATGGCCTCCAAAAATAGGAAAGAAAGAATGTTTATATGGTAAATTATCCATCTCACTGAAATGCATAGGTATACAACTACTATAATTACCTAGTACATAGGATCAAATACTAAATAAATAGCTCACTCCATCAAACCAAGAAAGTAATAAAATCAACATAACCCCCTATAATATTGAGAGGTAAGACATGAACACTAAAATTGAATGCAATATCTCTTGTAGAAAGAAGAATCGAGAACATTGAGAGTGTAAAAGAAGTACAAACACCTATAATGGGATGTGTCATCGACACATCATGAGCCTAATGTCATAGAAGGAACACTCACTTGACAAAGGAAGATGGAAAATATGGCCAACATGAAACCCCCTAAGGCACTTTATAATTAATGTGAGTACAAAAAAACAAAAAGATGTGCAAGATCCCAAAATGCAATAGAGTGGCACTTTATCTTAGTGTGTTTACAAAAATACTACAAAAGGATGTCAACAAAGATCAAAAGAGACATAAGGTTGATACAAGACATAGTAAAACCCATCCAAAATCATATTTAAAAAATTGATCTCTAGAACTAAAATAACCAAGATATCCACCAAAATGCAAAAAAGAAAAAAACGGAATTGGATGTGCTTGGAATAGAATCTAAAAAATAGAATGTCTCAAAATATGTCTCCTAGAGTGAAAAATAGAACTCCTAACTTTGATAGTAAAAATAGCCATAAAAAAAATCAAAACACTATCATGTCTTTCAAAATAATGGATTCTCTAGGTTTAAAAGTTGGCAAAAATAAAGGAAGGTGGTGTGCTCTTGATTCTAAGAAAGTTCTTGTTATATAGACTATAAGTGATTTTCCATAAAAGATAGTTGCATACCTAGGAAGTGACTTAACAATGAGTGTGCTAGTAGTGGACATTCCTCCTCAATATGGGATGTTATTGTCTAGAAATTGGAGTTTTGCAATGGGGGGTAGTCTACAATGTGACCTATCATTTATCACTTTTCATATAGATGACCAAGCTATGAAGGTGAATAGAGAGCCAAGAGTCACACACATGATTGAGGAAAATATAGACAATCATGCAACATGCTTATTGGACACAGATATAAATGCTTTTAGGGAAGAAGTGGTTGTCTTAGAGAAAGAAAAGGCCCCTCGACTAATGACACAAGAAGTAATATATTGCTCTGAAAAGGGCAATCTATGGACTTCATATTTTGACAGTGCAAATTCTAAGGAAGTAGTTGGTGTTGGAGTAGTGCTTATCTCACTAGAGAAGGAAACTTTCAGATATTCATGCACAAATAATATCATGGAATATGAATCACTCATGTTATATTTATGGTTAGCTTCAAAACATGGTATAAAGTTCTTGTATGTAATTAGTGACTCATAGTTGGTAGTATCACAGATTAGGAAATCATATTGTATGGGATGAAATTGAGGCCTTTTATGCTTTTGTAATTACATGGACGGACATGATAAACAAAAATATGGAATATCTTCTAGATAATGTGGCTATAAAGCCTGATGACATATCTTTTGTAGGAGTATCCAAAGTTGAGGTGCAAACAAGGCCTTCAATTCTTAACAATGTTGAAAATTGGCAAGTATTTGAGGATGATTTAGATATTCTGAAATCCCTTAATTGTAAAGATAAGTATCATGGATAGGAGTTAGACTATAGTTCTCTTGTAGAAACCATAGATTGAAAGGATACTATCTTTGGGAATGAGGTCATAGATCTTAAAACTAACAAAGTCCCAAAAGATTTGGTCATTTTGGAGAACATTTTTTTATAACCAAGATTACATAAAAAGAAATGTTAAAGACAATAAATAAGAGGAGCTAGAAGAAATAAATTGGGGTACAAGTGAATCTTCAAAGAAGGTATACATAGGCAAGAAGTTGTCTCGTATTGTAAGGAAATATCTAATTGAGTTATTAAGAAAATATAGACATGTCTTTGCATGGTCATATGATGACTTGAAGGAATATAGGGAAGATTTATTCAAACATGGTATCCCTCTTAAGGAAGATGTTGAGCCTTTTAGACAAAAGAAAAGACCAATAAATCCTACTCTAGACCCTAAAATGCAAGAGGAGTTGATGAAGCTTAGAGATGGGGGTATCATAAAGCCCATCAAACGTTCTACATGGGTCTCAAATTTGGTGTCTAATAGGAAGAAGAAGAATGGAGATGTTAGACTATGTGTGGACTTTAAAAGTTTGAATATTTCATCCCTAAGGGATAACTATGAGCTACCAAACATAGAAGCTATGTTGCAAAGAGATATTGATTCTAAACTTATGTCTATTGTAATGCCCTGCTTGAAGATCCTTGGAAACAAGGATGAAATACAAGAAAGATAATAATAAAATTTAAAGCAAGTATGAATGCACATGGAAACAACATACTAGGATCACAAAGATTGTAATGGAAGACTAACCAAACATCCTGACATCAATAGATCTCCAAATGCCACTACTGACCAAAATGACTAACAAAGGGAAAATGTAGAACTGAATTCAAATAGAAACATTCCAAATCCAAAATGTGACACCAAAGGATTGAAGAACACCAAATAGGGTATCCAAAACACTTCCTAAAAAATTTTGGTCTTACCATAAAGTGCCCACTGCCTGCCTACACAGGTTTTCACAATTTCCAGGCGATACTTTAAATTAGCACTGGCCGATACTTCTAAAGAAGCAAGGTGACATTTTTAGGGATAAGGTGATACAACTCACAAGGGAATCTGATACATTAAGGGTATCATACAACAATTCTTCAAAGGGGGTGCAATAATTTCCAATATTATACAATTTTCCTTCTTAAGGGGTGTGATACTTTCTAGTATCACATGGTAGAATCCTAATGGGCACATGATACTTTATATCACACCATGCTAACACATGGTCACCCAGGTAAAATAAGAAATACTAAAAAAACAAAGTAGAAAACCTCCACATCAAGGAGTATTGGAACCACATTTCAAGGCAAGAACACTCAAACCGAATCTAAAAGATGAAAATAAAAACCACTAACCATTTGACAAACAGTAAAGGAAAGAATGGAAGGGAAACATCACAATGTACTAAAATAACATTGTAATGAGCAATCAAAACAAACTATATGTGTAGTTCCTCCCAACCATCAATAGCATCATAAGACCATCATGGGTCCTAGCCATCCCCCACGCGTAACATCCCAAGTCACCGATCAGATTATTGGTACTATCATAATAGGAATGCCGCTACTAAACATGCTACAACATAAGTATAAGGAAATCTAACATGCTAGAAGTAAAGCATAAGATAATCCTACAAGTAGATAACATCACATATCACATGCTAATTATCATAATAAGGAAAAACATTAAATCTAACATCATTTAAACATGATATAAAAGCATCCCAATGAAAGCATAAATGACAAGAAATAGTCCAGAGCTTGAAGTACCAAGTGAAAACATCTAGCCATGGTCGCACTAGAACAATAGACCATCTTTGTACACTAGTCCCTAGTAGTGGTGTAGATAGCTATGCCTCACAACCACATGGAACCCATAGGTTAGTTGGTTTTTGAAACTACTAAACAACAAAATTTTCAATACTAGAGTGAATGTTACTCACACAATCTAAGGATCAGTTATTTCCCATTGACAATTACATGTGCAAATCACTCTGGCCCAACTTCAATGAGACCAAGGATGGTTTTCTACTTTTTAGGTTCTACTAAACTAAGGTGGGTATACCTAGGGGATGATTTATTAGAATATTGTTATATGAAACCTAATTTAGTTTCATTCTAATTCACATCTTCTATCTCTCTCATATATGCAACTTATCCATTTATTGATAATCTCTAATTCATACACATCCCCTATAAGCAAATTTTGGTCACAATTCTCCTTGAGTTTACAATTATTCCTAGAAATAGTAGCTATCTAAGACTCAGAAATAAAATATAAACAAGTGATGACCAGCATTACAACCTTGACAAAATGAAACAAAAATGATTTTGAATTTATAATTGATTTGTCATGTGGAGGCAGAATCTATTCTCAATTATTATTTATTTGTGTGACTAGTGCCTTATCCATGGGGGAAAAAAGTCAACTATTGGCAAGAGATCATATTTCAAATAACTTGTAAATGAACCAATCAACTGTAATTACCCATTTCCATTCTTATGAAATATCCTTTTCATAAACTCATGAATTCTACTAATTTACTAAAGAATTTACATAATTCCTTAAATTAAGAGCAATAATAAACCAGTATACAACCCATCTAAACTGCATTCAATCAATTGAACCTTATTCAAATGACCTCAAAATTAACAAACTCGTGAAAAGGAGACAGAAATTGGTGACACAGATCTAGTGTAAATACCCTTTTGCATTATCCTTTTATATGACTAATACAATAACCAATAGAAGCTCATTGAGAAACCTAAAATATCTTGTTGATTCTATCATTTCTTTATACTATCAGAATGTACATAATTGGAAGTAAACTCAGAACAACAACTACATATCTAGACCAACTATATTTTCTTGAAGATTAAAAAATATACAAGTCTTAGACCATCACAATGCCTTGAAAACTCATTTATATAAGCATGAGTTGCAACAAGCAAAGGGAAATTATGATTGACAGGTGTCCCTCCAAAAAAAAGACAAATATAGTCTACAAAAGATAAAATTTCATAGTGTAATAGAATGCTTAACACATCAAGATATTCTTTGGTAGGCCCCATTACTGTTACATTGTTATAAGCTACCAACTCTTTTGATTTTCCACCACTGTTTTGAATCTTTGAAGTATGCAGCTACTAGGGTAGCCAACGATGAATCTTGTCGTAATACTTGCAAATCAACTTCTACCCATGGTTTTTCACTATTTTCATCTTGAACAGACAAAACTAATTTTATTCTTGATTGTTCTTTTGTCATGTCCACATCTTGGGCCTCTGAACCTATAGTTGGAACTAATTGATGACCTTTACCTTCCTCATTTTCCTGATCTGGTGTTGTTGTATTGATAATTTGCACCTCATCATCTTGTACTTCATCATCATCTATTTTGACCTCTTCAAACTGCTCACCAGAAGTAATATCTACCATCCATGTGTTGAACAATGCATCATCTAGCCAATTGAATTGTAAAATATCATTTTTCTTCTTAAGTACATACTCAGCCTCATTATCAATACTAATAGATTCTTGTTTCAAAGAATCAAAAAATAACTAGACTTTCACCAATTCCTCTATCATGGTGGCCCACCAAGCATGCCCCTTTTCATTGATAACCTTATTCATTCTTAAACAGAACAAGTTGTTCAATTCCTTGGCCCACTCATCCTTATCCTTCAATTTATTTTTTCTATCCAAAGCATGAGAGAACAAATCAAATTTCTCATTCTTGTATTTTCTTAGACAAGAAACAATTTTTAGTTGCAATGTGACCCTTCTATTATCAAAATTTGATAAATCATTAGCAATATCATATGTTTTTTCTATATGGTCATGGGAAGACTTTATAATAGAGTAACATAAAAAGGTAATTTCTTTTTCCCTTTTTCCCCACTTATCAACAATAGGCTTCAGAGCCTCATCATGGGTTTTTAATTCTTCCCATATACTTATTACCTTTTCCAACTGATCATAAAACAAGGGCCATTCAATTTTATCTACCAAGTACATTAGGGCCTTTCTAAGTTTATCCTCATATTGCACTTCCATCTCTACATGTAATGCCCAAAGTTTACTTTTTTCTTCCTCATAATCTTTAGCTGTGTAGTATTGAGGCCTCTGTGGGGTGTTTAGCATTTCTATAAGAGGAGTGGATTTAAAAGGCTCCACTAGAGGGTGAGGATATGTTATTCTTTGCCTGGTAGACCTTCCCATAATTTTATTTTCCAATTCAATCCTCTTTTGAACTTCTTTGTTGTATGCTTCCAAAATTGTTTCATATTTATTTTGCAATTCAAACATGGCCTTTTCTTCCTTTTCTATAATGGTCAAAACAAATTGAGATGTATCTACACCCCACTGTGTAGCCTGCACATGAGAAGTATCAGCTACTCTTCTTACAACTATATTTCCCATCAAACTAGAATCATCTGGTTGTGATGAGGTGGCTCTTGATCCTCTCCTCAATGACCAAATGACTAAAGCAACCTAGTCTTCATTGAAAGCAGTGCCATGGAATTCTTTCTTATTTTGGTCTTGTAAATCAAGTTTATTTGAAATAGAATTAAAAACTAGAGCATCAACAATGTCCCAATTGGGTAACAACAAAATGTTTGATGCTCTGACCATTTGCCTTTCCTACTCAGGGCTTATACTTTGAAACTCCTTCATCATCTCTTCTTTTACCTAATTTTGCAAGGAAGTTTCATCCATTTCTAGATGCTCTATTCTCAATTTATTGCACCTTTCTTCAAATTTTCCCATATTGGCCCACCATGCAAATTGGAGAAAAGCCCTAGATTTAGGAAAACTATCATCAAACAAAAATTGATGACTAGCCTATTCTAATATAGGGTCCAATTCCATGCCTCTATAATCTACAACTATCAAATCAAAACTTGGCACAAGAGGCTCTTAAGGGTTTCCCTCATCCAATTCTACCTAGATAATGAACACACCTCCTTGTGACCCTATCTGCTCAATATGTTCTCCAATGAGTTATTCTTCTCCAATCCACAAAGGGGATTGAGCAGGCGAATATTCCTCAACTTGACGACTCTTTTCCTTTATTATCTTCTACCTGTTAGGAGAAGGTTCATTAGGTCTCTCCTCTAAGACTACACTGGTGGATCCCATTATTTTCTTGCCCTTATCTACAGTGGCCCTTCTATTCTAAATGTTAGTATACCTTGGCCTTCTCTAGATAGTTAATTGACCTGCCCCTATATTGGGAGTAAAACCCAATCTTCTCATTACTTCCCAGGCCTTATCTGGGTAAAAATTAATAAAGAATTATTTCTTCTCATTCATGGCTTCCATTATCTCAGGAAAAGTATTTATGAGTTTATTTATTTTACTAGCCTCTATAATAGCATTATCTAGAGGACTATAGTCCTTATCAAAATAATGAATGAATTCCAAGACCTTGGAATAAACTCCCCATTTTTCCTTTTTGGTTTCCTATTCCTACAATGAGAACTCATTCCTTATGATTTCCTTTGGATAATATGAGTCATGTTTTACCTTTCCCAATTTAATTCTAAGTCTCAAAGTTAGATTATAAAACCCCTCAGTATCACAAAAATGGGGATGGGGAATAGCCATTTTGTATTGATCCAAAATTTTATGTAAAAAGAGCCAACCCCCCTTAGTAATTACAAACTAATGGGCCATAGTACAAGTGGGGAAAATTGACCCTAGTTTCCTTTTCAATAGATAAATTTCTTCTAATCCTCCTAACTGCCACAAAACTTCAGCCATCCTTACCTTTAAAGGCACTTGATAGGGTAACACATGAGGGCATCCTTTAAAACCATAAATTTTAAATATAGTAGAAACAGAGTATGGGATAATATCTCTCCAATTATGTGAAACTTTCAAACCACTAGGATTTTCCATAGGCCTAATGAGACTCATTAGTGCCTTAGGAATTCTGGGATTGTCACTCAATATGAGGTAGCTCAGTTTGGAAGTGAAATACCTATCAAACCTAACAAAGCTATCCTTCTCTACATCCCAGGTCCTATCTACACTCCATAACTAGACTGGCAGTGCTTCTCCATTCTCTTCTCTATTTAACTTCATTTCTTTACCAAAATATGACACTCCCTTAAATAAAAACATATGCATCAACAAAGAATAATGGTCAAAAGTTTTCTCCACTTTCCCTTTTGCAATTCCAACCAAGCCAATATGAATCTCTTGAGCTAAATAAAAAGCAAAATAAAAAATAACATCTATACCAAAGGAAGAAATCTAAACCATCATATACATAAGATTGATGGGCATGAAATTATGTTCATCCTCACCAAAAACTTGACATAGAGTCTTGTATATTTCTATAGCCCGAGAAGTGAAAATACCCTTTTTTTAAAGTTCCCTAGAGGCTACAGTGATTACTGGAAAAGTTCCAATTGTGCCAATATGTGCCCTTAGTGCACCTCCCCTAATCAAATCCTTCTTTTCCTTGTATTCATTTTCTAATTCTTGCAAATTAATTGGCACGCAATAATCTGTCTATGGCTCTAGGTGAAAAACCTCTCTAATCTCCTTAAGACTGATTGAAACCAAAGGCACACCATTAGTTTTTCTCACCACTCTAATAGCTTGGTCATAATTCTTTACAATGGCTTCAAGCAAATCATAATCCATGAAGATACTTGGAACTTCTAGTTTTCCCAAATTAAAATTCCGAACATTAGCATGTGAGGCAAACATGTTCCTCTCTAAAAACCATTTCTTAAACAAAACAAGATCAGTCTGCAAAGTTGTTGCATCCCTAACCTAGTTCCCCTTATCATATAGGCCATCTACAATTTTTAGCCTAGGGTTTAAGGAAGTTAATTTCTTAACCTGCATAGTCTTAGTGGTCGATTTTGTGAGTAACTCTAGCAAGTCATCGTGAATGTTCCTATCCATATAATTCACTTGCCCAAAAAATAATTTCTTTGGAGGCATCTTGACTTTAATTCTCAGAAAGTGAAATGCTACAAAGTTTACAGTGTATAAGTACTTACACTCTTGTAAACTTGTTCTTCTCTAAAATTCTATAGTAGCTCATGAACAATGGGAAACTACTTCACATTCTTGTTAGGCTCAACATAATATTCTTAATAAGCTCTTGTGCTCAGAAAACTTGAAATCTTTGTTCACGTGAGATGGGAATGGTGAGATCTTTTGTAATATACTCTATTTTTTTTTCACACGCGAAGCTTTAAATCCTCATAAATGAACTGTAATGGAAAAATAGAGTGACATCACCTTCTTTTTTAAATTCTTGTTGTCGATCTCAAAAAATCCTATGATCCAGGAGTAAAAATAGGACTAACTCATCTTCTTCTCAACATGCTAGCAGTCAAACCAATGAAATTCTTCCACCTGTACCTTTCCTTCACTGTTGGCACTTTGAACTAGACCCACTTTTCCTTGAGGACACGTGTCATCGTGTCACTATCTCGCTATACATAAAGAGTGAGAAAATCCTCTATGCAAGATAGTGATAACCATCAATCTCACTGTAATCAAATAGATGGCATTTAAATCATTACTTTAATATAGTTGGTGGTTCTACTATCAACTTGCCCCTCGCTATGTTGCTACCCTTAAACTTTAATTAATTTTCCATAGTGAGTATGTGATGGCCGTAGATCTTATTTGATCTAGTAGCGAGGAACTTGCACTTTCTTATGTAAACTATGGTGGGAGCCCCAGTCACCAAGTTGTGTTGAGTAAACAGAACACAATTTGTTATAATGACTTGGTGACGATCGTTGATTTGCTTCTGATCTAATAATTTTGGTTGTTCATCTTTCATCTAACTTGGTAGTGGGTCCACACCCATGATGATGTGGGAAACTTTTGTCCATCTGGCAGATATATTACTTTTTAATTTTTCAATGTGATAGCTATCATGTGGGTCTCATCGTGTTCCTTATTTTCAAGTGGGTCACTACATCGCTACTAGAAAAGTGTGAAGCAGATTTAAAGTTTCAAGTTTCCACATTCTCAATAGGATGCCACCATGTTATGAGATTTGCATAGCTCATTACTTATATAGGATTCAATGGGTCCCACCTTTGGAAATGATACTCCTAATTATTTTCCCAATGAGTCGCTATGTCATTATTGGTGGAAGGCTTAACATTCCCAGTTGCAACATAGCAACCTTCGATGAACTAATAAAACTTGGTGATATAAAAAAAAAATCTAACTATCAATCATGATACACTAATGAGTACCTTTGTCAGATCAATCAATATGCACGGTTAGGATTTCCATGTGAGAACTCTGTCATTACCTATCAATATCAAAAACTACCACATTCCTTCACTTTCTCGTTAGTTCCTACATCACTACGGGAATAGCACATATACTTTTCGATTGTGACATAGTGATTCACCAAAAAATTTGAGCTTTAACATCATCTATTGCAACTTTCTCCATGTGTGTCCTTTTTGATAGTGATGACTACAAGATAGATCACGTGACAAAATCTTTTCCAAAACAATGTGCCTTTCTGGTGCTATTTTTTATTTTAGGACATCGCACTTCAAATTCCCAATAGTCACTATGTCGTGTTGGTAAACAACCTTGCATTTTGTTATAACGAAAACATGACAACCATGGATCTAACCAAGATCCAATAGTGGGAAAGATTCTTCAAAAAGGTACTTAGCATGACCTTTAAAATGAAGTGGGTAAAGAATATTCGAACCTTTTAAAATATTTCACGTCGGGATAAATTTAAAAGAAAAAGACCTAGGGTTTAACACAAGTTTTTCAAAGGGCAATGAAAATTATAAAACCAAAAACTAAAAACCCTTGCCTCATCAAAGGACTAAAAATTGATTTTTTATACCTTGGATTAGGCAAATTATCATGCAAAAAATTAGGCCAATAGTGGCTCTGTTTGGGGAAGATAGACTACCTGAGTCTATGCAAGAATTTGGAATCTATGGTAGAGCAGACCACACACTTGATACAACTATGAAAACTTTTTCAGAGAGTACAAAAAAAAACAATAAGAACAAGGAACCAGACTATACAGAGCTATTTATAGTGATTTACAAAATATACACAATGTACAAGAACACAAGGAACACTAAAACTTTTGTTCATGGAAACACAAGTTCCTTAGGAAAATTACCTCTTCAAGAATTGTCCATGAACTGGCAATTCAAGAATGTCTCCAGTTAAATCCCTCAAGCAATATGAATCTTCTCCATTTGTATCACAAATTCTATATGGGCCAAGCTAGACTAGGTCAAATTTACCATGATTTCTTTTATCTTCCATTCTAGCATTCCACATTAATACCATGTCACCTATTTCAAATTTCTTCTCAATAGCCCGTTTGTCATATAAGTGCTTCATCTATGATTGTAACTTGGCATTCTGAATAGAAGACTCTCTCCTTATTTCTTCTAATTGCAAGATATCATCCATTCTAAGTTGCATCTCATCAATGATATCATCTTCATAAAGTTGAGAAAATTTATACATTTCTTTCAGGTTATTTTATGGAAGTCTAGCTTGTATACCATAGACCAAATCAAATGGAGCACATCCAATAGCCTTTTTCATAGTAACCCTATTAGCCCACAGAGCTAATGGCAATTTTGAGTCCTAGGCCTTCTTATTCTCTTCTAAAATCCTCTTGATGATTTTTAATATGCTTTTATTGCTTTGTTCTGCCTAACCATTCCCTTGGGGATGATAAGGTGATGATGTGTATTCTGAAATGCCATACTTTTTACAAAAAAAATTATATTCCTCAAATTTGAAACACATAGCATTATCAGTTACAATCTTCTATGTGCATCTAAACCTACTCACAATATTATTTAGAATGAAATTAATCATTACTTTACTTGTTGCATTCTTAGTAGGAATTGCTTCAACCCACTTACTGAAGTAGTCAATAGCCACCAGGATCCAAGAATGTCCACCACTAGACTTATTTATAATCTCACCAATAAAATAAATTCCCAATTTTTGAAATGGTGCCTACACTTCACCAAGTCTTAATGGTAAATTCCCAAAAAAAATTAGCTTTCCACTAAACCTTTGACAAGCATCACATGTCTTGACAAACTCATGAGCATCTCTAAAAAGTGTTGGCCACCAAAAAGCCAGCCCTAAGAATTCTATGAGTAGTGGTTTTAGCCATATAATGACCACCGGATACACCTTCATGCATATCTTTCAAAATTCTTTTAGATTTAATTTCATCTACACATTTCAAGAGAACCCTTTTTATATCTCTCCATGATAACTAGCCTTGCATTATAACATACCTTATAGCCTACAACTTAAGGGATCTTTTATAGTTGTCTATTAACTCTAATGGAGATTTCATGTTTTGCAAATAATAGATCACATCTCTATACTAGTCGGAGGTATCCATATCACAAAGATTTTCCCTATAACTATTATCAAGTTGATTGATTTGGTTAGCCTCTAAATTAGCTTTTGTCATTAATTTGGCTAGGCCTTGACCTCTAACTAGTTTGGTGATTTAAATATCAATGTCAAATTCTTGCATTCTATTAATCCACCTACATCTTCTACCAGATACCTCTTATTGTGAAAAAATGTCTTTTACAGCAATAGTAAGAACAGATGCAATAACAATGGCTCCCATTAAGTAGCACCTAAAGGCCTTCACCCCTTTCACTAGTACATATGCCTATTTCTCAGTTATATAATATTTGAGTTCTACTACCTACAATGATTTGCTAAAAAATGCAATGGGTTGTTCATAACCTTCTTCATTTTTTCGTAATAGTACTGTAACAATAGTGTGAAATTAAGAAAAAGAAAATATATGCATTGGCTTGCCATAATTTGGTGCTCTAAGGACAAGGGAATCTTTAATAGCTTGCTTAATTTTGTGGAATGCAGTGCTAGGCTCACCATCCCATTTTATCTCAGACCCTTTCTTCAACATCCTTGATATAGGCCTACTAATTTCTACAAAATTAGTCACAAATCTTCTAAGAAAGATGATCTGTCCAAAAAATGACTAAATTCGTTTAACACTCATGGGCTTTTGGATTTTATCTATTGCTTCTACCCTTTCAAGGTCAATCCTCACTCCATGCTTGCCAACTAAATGTCCTAACAATTTTCCCTTAGTAACATCAAAATTGTACTTCTTAGGGTTTAAAGTGATACCATACTTAAGGGCTCTGATAAATACCTTTTCTAAATGAATGCAATGATCATTCTTGTCCTTAGACTAATTAGTCAAATCATCCTGATATATAGCCAAAAACTTATCAATAATATTAGCAAAAGCTACATCCATTGCACATTGAAAAGTGGCCCCAGGATTAGTAAGCCCAAAAGGTATTCTAGCATACACATAAGTACCCCATGGAGTAGTAAAAGTAGTCTTGAATTGTTATGATTCCTTCACAACTACTTGATTGTAACCTAAAAATCCATCCATCATAGACATGATTTCTAAGCCAGTGACCTTTTGCAACATAGCCTCCATGTTTGGTAGACCATAATCATCCTTTAAAGAAGATATTTTAAGATTCTTCAAATCAACACATAACCTTATGCCTCTATTTTCCTTCCCAAAAGGAACTAAATTAGACACCCAAGAGGAATGTCTAATAGACTTTATGATCCCTGCATCTCTCAACTTGATTAATTACTCTTGCATTTTGGGAGCCAGGGTTAGATTTATTGGCCTTTGTTTCTACCTAAAAGGTTTAGCATTTGGTTTCAAAGGCATCTCATGCTGAAAAAGATCTTTCCTATAAGCTTTTAGGTCATCATACGACCAGGCAAACAATGTCTATATTTCCTTAGCAGGTATATCAAATCTTTCCTAATTTTAGGAGGCAATCTCTTACCAATATATACCTTTTTAGATGTTTCCTTAGTTCCCAAATTTACCTCCTCTAAATCTTTGGCATTATATTCACTAGTATTCACTTGTGACTCATCTTGGTTGTTAAAAATAGTTTCTAAAACAACTAGACCCTTTGGGATTTTGTTTGTCTTTAATTGCACAACTTCTTGCCCAAAAATAGTATCTTTTCCATTTATATTTTCTACATAAGCTACACAATCAATCTCTTGTCTGGACAACATATTTTCACAATTCAAAAATCTTAGAATGTCCTTGTCATCTTCAAATACTTTCCA